>CM050510.1:50321000-51658000 GCA_027563665.1 Antrozous pallidus
ATTCCCAATAAATAAGGGAGTGTTTGTCTAGCATTCAGTAGAAGCTGGGAAAGAAATTTCAAGTGTAAACGTCAATAGCCTGTTGAGTATTTGCACAGCCCTTTGTAGTGAAATGATACCATAGGGCAGGCTTGCAGATTCAAATATTTGGAGGGCTGGGCAGGGAGCAGAAGTTACTGTAAAAGCAACCGCTAAACTGAAACATGCTTCCTGGTTGCCAGGTGGGAGCAGAGCTCAGTGCTGCTGGAGTTTTCAATCAAAGCCTGAGATCTGGGTTACGTGTAAAATGCAATTTTTAAGGACTGGCAATTCATTCAAAGGGTGTGTGAGAATCAGCATATCATGCTGCAGGCCAGGTCCCAGCCTGCCAATGGCCTCCCTCTGCCTGTTTGACCTATAACAGGATGCTAACGTGGGACACAGCAGGCTGCCTGTCAGCTGAGGTGGGAAGACAAGACTTATCCTGAAGCTGATGAAGCCAGAGCTTGAGGACCCCTCAGTTCCAGGGCCCTTTCCAAGGCCCTGGGAGAGCTTGGCAATGTGCTCACAGAATCATACATTTTTGCAGAATTTGCAAAAGTTAGATATTCCAGCTGCAACGCTTTAGGACCCCAGTCTATATCCACTTTGAGCCCCACTTTCTCACACTATCTCCATGTCCCGTGGTATTAAAATGATAGGGGCAGATTCTGGAGATCCAGCCAGCAGGAGCTAAGAGCTAGCAGGAAATAGGAGCCATCTAGTAAGGCTTCTCAGACTCTGTACTCTTGACATTTTGAGTTGGATAGTAAGTAATATCAACCGAAGGACTTGTATGCACGCATATAGACATAACCAATGGATACAAGACACTGGGGCAGGGGGGCGGGGGTAAGGTGAGGACATGTGCTTGGGGAGGTAGGAGAGGTTGGGGGGAGGACAATGGGGGAAAAAAAGGAAAACATATGTACCATTATTTGTAATACTTTAAAGAATAAAAAAATTAAAAAATAAACTAGAAGTCCATTCTAAGAAAAAAATCTTTTTATTGATTTTATAGAAATCATTGATGAGAGAGAATCATAGATTCTCTGCCTCCTGCACACCCCCACTGGGACTGAGTCCACAACCCAGGCATGTGGGGAATCGAACCATGACCTCCTAATTCATAGGTCGATGCTCAACCACTGAGCAACACCAGCCAGGCTTAAGATGGACTGTCCTTTGTGGCAGGCGTTGTCCCGTATTGAATGATGCTTGCAGCATCCCTGGCCTCTAATCACTAGATGCCAGTAGCAACTCCTGAGCCCTCCCACCCCACCCCCACAGCTGTGACCAAGTCCCTTGGGGAAGAATAATTGAACCTCCATCCATTGAGAACCACTGAACTAATGGGAAGTTGATTTGTGGATACATTTAATAGGGCTTGGAATATAATCATGCAGCTCAAGGTCACACTGTGTCAGAGTTTACATTATTGCTCACAGTTCCCATGTGGGCACCGCTTCTGCAAATACTCTGATTGCTCTTAGTGCCAACCCACCCAGCCATGGCACAGAGGTGCAGAGGTGCAGGACCAGCGCGACAGATCCCAGTGTGGAGGCAGGTGGAAATGGTGGAACTAGATGCCAGTTGGTGGAAATTCCTTGCAAATCTTAACTCTCATGGGCGAAAGAAGCTTCCCTATTCTGACCACAATCCTCAAAATGTATATGACTTGATTGGTGATGCATTGTAACTTTGAAAGAAAATTATCTTACCTATCCAATAAAAAATAAATTCCAATCTGAGTACTAGAAAAGTCTGGATTATCTTTCTATTTTTTTTTGTTTGTTTTTTTAAAAAAATATTTTTATTGATTTCAGACAGGAAGGGAGAGGGAGAAAGAGATATAAATGTCAATGATGAGAGTGACATGGGACTGAGGACTGGGGACTGAGCCCTCAACCCAGGCATGTGCCCTGACTGGGAATCCAACCATGATCTCCTGGTTCAACCACTGAGCCTCACAGGCCAGGCTATCTTTCTTTTCACACTATTAGACACATTGCCAAGTTGTTTTCTATTAGAAGGAATCAAAGAGTCCACAGTGAAAAACATAGTAAAAAATGTAGGAAAAAGTACTATAGAGGAGTGTGAAAGAGTTAAATTATATTATTTTTCTGAATTTTATGTTTGTAGTATCTGACAACTTTCTAAAATTTTCATATTGTTCTGACGTAATTGCCTCATTAAAAATAAATATACATTTAGTACTTTGTTTTGTCTTCATAGTTCTATAGTTTGCTGTCTTTTTTTAAGAAGGCACATCTCCTCCCACCCCGAATTACGTAAACCACAGGCCCCTTAGAATCTAGATTTGCACCTGAATTTTAGGCATCAAAAGGCGTTGTGAGATAGTAATCCCCGGAGTAGTTATGAAAGTAATTTCTGGAGAGGGCTGCTATTACCACATGAGTTCCTCCCACTCCCCTGCCCATCTCACTCCCTCTGTAACCCAGTGAGGGAAGAGGATGTTCTGGTTTTCACATCAGATGAAAAGAGGTGCTTTGGCAGGACCACTCAGAAGGTCTGATATTTAGCTCTTGCAGTTAGAGCAACAGCAGGGCTGGTATCTGACTCTCAGCTGGGAACCTCAGAGAGAGAGAGTCAGGCTGGGTAGCAAGCTGTCCAGGCACCTGCAGCCAAAGAGAGGTGACTGCATTGGCCCCTCTATACTCACAGGGCTTCTCAGGAGTGAGAATGCACAAGTGCTTCCCCAGCCAGGGAGAGACCCCAGGCAGCTTCTTAGATCCTTTACATCCCGCCCAGGAGGCCACTAGAAGGCAGGCCAGGGCCTGCACAGAATCCACGAAGAGTGTCTGCTGGAGGACCAGGGGCTGAGAGGCCTCCTCCAGCCAAGGACCATGTGTCAATGCCCCACAGGAAGTCCTGCTAAATGTTCTTCAGGGAGAACCCTGTAGAAATGCCAATAAGACACAGGTCCAGCATTGAAGGCAGATCCAGATGGGTGATGCAAAGTTGAAATGGCAGCAGTTAAATAAGAAAGGGCCTCTTCCTAGTACCTGTCCTTTCTACATACTCAAGGTTATCTAGATAACTGGGGAGGAGGTAAGGAAGGAAGAAATCGGAGGACACCCTAGACTAGTGACAGGCAACCTTTTGAGCTTGGTGTGTCAAAATTTGCCAAAAAACTGAGCATAACTCGGATGGTGTGTCACTTCAAAAAAAAAATACCATAATTTCAAGATATTTATAGTTTAAATAACCATAATGTACAATTGTAATATGTAACTGTATTTAATAAACCAAAAACTAATTTTCTAACTTACCTGCTTAGTGACTTCTTTGTTCATCTGTCAGTCGGTTTCTTTTGTTGGTCTTGATATTATTTAACTTGTGTGGGGTGCCATGAACTAAGATAAGTGAGGGGGATGGGGAATTCTTTAACCTGCCTACTAATGACTTTTTTGTTGCTGAATTTCATTGGCTAAACCTTCAATTGAAGGTTTGTATTTTGTACACTTCAAGCCCAAGCAAGCGCTCCTAACTTCATCTCTCAATCTGTTTCTTTTGTTGGTTTTGATATTATTTAACACGGAGAATAAGGTCTCACAAAAGTACTTAGAGGGAAAACTTGTGAGTAAAGCCATTGCTATATTTTTCAGGTGCTAAAAGTGTCTGGTAATTGCTTCCAGGCACTCCAAATTTCCTGTTTGCAGTGGCACTCCTCTTGATGCTCCAAGGGGCACCTTTCCAGATTCTCAAGCTTTGACCTCAAGTTGACAAACACCTGAGCCCAGATGCTGTCTTGAAATTCTGCAAGTTGCATCTCCAAATCATCAATTTGCATCCATTGGAAACCATTTAATTCCAAACTTCTATAGACTACAACATCAGGATACTTAATTATTTTTATGGTCTGTTCTAGGCTTCTATATTGATTAAATCTATCACTAAACTGGTCAAGTAATGAGTTTAAAACATGCTGGTACTTTATATGCAAGGGTTCCATTTCATTTTGTACAGCTGCACTGGCCTTCTCAAAATACTTTGTTACTCAAGGAAAACACAAGTTTTAGTTTCTACATCTTGCTTTAAAATTTTAAGTTGACTTTCAAAAGCTTTTATGTATCCAAACACAATGTCAATACTTTTGCCAAAACCTTGTAACTTTAAGTTCAGTTCATTAATATGAACAGAGAGATCTGTAAAAATTATCAGGGTGTTGACCCACTTATCATCATTGAGCTAAGAAAAGTTTCCCAGATTCTTATCCTCAAAAAATACCTTAATTTCTTCAAAGCATTCCACAAAGTGCTCAAGAACTTTGCCTTGGCTTAGCCATCTTACATTATTGTACATCAGCAGTCCACTGTAGGTGGAATCAACCTCTAGTAAAAGTGCAGAAAATTCTCGCTTGTGAAGGGGGAGAACAGCTATTAAATTAACTATTTTTGTAACAACTGACATTAAGTCGTTTAAGTCGGTGAATCCTGCCTTGCCACATAAAACCTCCTGATGGATAATACAATGAAAAGGCATAATCGGATGTCCAATAGCTTCTGTAAACAATTTGACAAATCCGACTTTTTTCCCCACCATGTTTGGTGCCCCATCTGTCGTCATTGACACAACTTTAGAGATATCAATGCTTAGGTCATGGAATGTTTGTAAGCAACCTTACATATTTCACTTCCTGATGTACTTGTTGGCACTAATACTAACTTTATCAACTCTTCTCTCATTGTGAGACCATCAGAATATCGACCAATAATGGCCAACTGAGCATGTGATGTGACATCAGTAGTTTCATCAAGAGAGATAGAAAAATATTTACAATTACTTATGTCTCTCTTTAATTGATGTTGTACATTTGTGTTCAGTCTCATTATTCAGTTTTTTATATTTCTACTGAGTGGTAACTCAGATATTCTCTTAATAATTGCATCTTTATTCTGCATATCATGAAACAGAACTGGTGCACATCTTAGGAGAGTTTCTTTAATAAATTCTCCCTCACTGAATGCTTTTCTATGCTGAGCTATGGAATGAACAATGCTCAAACTTGCAGATGTTAAATTTGTAGAGCCTTTTATAAATTTAAGGATGGAATTAGATTGGCTCTTATAAAGGTGTGGCTGCCTGGAAATGTATTCCTTCCTTTCATTCTCACTTTTTTTCAAGAGTTGGGAATGATTGGTTTCAAAATGTCTACTTATATTTCACATTCTGCTTACTACCATTTCAGTACATAGAACGCAAAATGATCTGCCATTTTTTTCTATAATGCCTTACATCTCGCTCTATGTCTCTTGAAAAGGTCGACTACTGCTATTACCACTTCCTTTACTTAACCTTGGTTTTTTTATTTTTGGGTTCTCCATCAAGGAGGCAGTGACAGAAGATAGAATTATAGATATTCTGTTAGCCCTGCAGGCAATTAGGGGTTAACTAGCCTAACTGACCACAAGATGGCACATGTAACTGTCTTTTAGGGAAGGGCAGGGTTAATAAGCAGAAATAGGGGTTAATAAGGATGCACAACAGTAATAGTGGTGAAATGGAGTCTGCACTATGCTGCAAAATGACATTCCTTATATAAATTAAGATGGCTACCACTATTTCTAATGGCTGGAAATGGCACCCATAGCACAGGCCCTCGCCTCTCCCAGCCTCCCCCTCACTTATCTCAGTAATGATGGTCAATTAGAAATCTACAAGATTGGATGATGGTTGCTGGTAATGGCAATCATAGGGCCCCCAGAGATGCATTCCCCCCGCCCCCCTGGTATGCCGCTGCTCCCTGCTCCGCTGGCCGGAAGTGAGGTCAAAGATCCCCTAATAGCCTAACCGGAAGTCCCAGAACTAGACACTCTGTGCTGGAGTTCTGTTGTTTTGGCCTACAGACCTCCGGCACAGAGTGCCTACACTACACTACAGAAAATGTTTCATCGTTGGCTATTGCACCTGGCCGTGCAGTAGCTGAGGATGAAACATCTCTGCATGTGGCCCCATACTTCTCTGTATGTGATCGCATGTGGCTGCATGTCATCGAAAATGGTTACGCATGTCAGTGCTGACACGTGTGTCATAGGTTCACCATCACCACCCTAGCTCAGTGGTTGGCAAACTCATTAGTCAACAGAGCCAATTATCAACAGTACAACAACTGAAATTTCTTTTGAGACCCAAAAACTGATTTCTGCGCATGGGCCACAAAGTTTCAATCACACTGCATGTGGTATTTTGTGGAAGAGCCACACTCAAGGGGCCAAAGAGCCACTTGTGGCTCACGAACTGCAGTTTGCCAACCACTGCCCTAGACACACTATTTGTTTACAGGAAGGCGACTGACTAGTCTTTCGTGTTAACAGATCAGGTCTGACTGCTCCTCCTTAGAAAATCTACTTTGGAGGTTTGCTCTTGACTGGAGTTGGAGAACTTGGATTTGGGGAGGGCTCTCATCCCTCGGATTTATCAGAGCAGCTCACTGGGCTTAAACTGTTTGTGCAAACTATGCGTTGTGTGCTGAGCTCCTGCTTTCCTTCTGGGAGTATGGAATTTAGGTATGTGCTAGGCAAGAGTGCCTCTATAATAAGCCTCCAGTAAAATTCTGTTGCTGTGTCTCTAATGCGCTTCCTTAGTTGGCAGCCTTTTGCACATGTGATCCCAACTCATTGCTGAGGCAATGAATTAAGTGCATCCTATGTGACTACTGGGAGAGAACCATAGAAGCCTGCATCTGATTACCCCAGACTTGGCTCCATGTGCCTTGGTCCTTTGCTGATTTTGCTTTGTGTCCTTTTGGCATAATAAATCAGAGACAGAGTATAACTATGTGAGAGTCCTCCTGAGAAATCATAAAACCAGAGCTGGTCTCAGAGACCCCCAGACACAAGGCCTTGGATATAAGGACAGAGAGAATTTTTATTTTTGGATGAAGCTGGGAGCTGATTATTACACAGAATAGATACTTTGAGTGATTTACTGACATGGTGTTTGTCCTCATGTGGGCAGGAATGCCACGAGGCCAATCAAGTTTTCGTGCAGTAATAGAACAACCAACCCTATCTGATAAGTCTAATGGGATAGTGGAAAACAAAAATAAAATTGCATTCTTGATTGTATCCTATAAAGCAGGCTTGTTCAAATGTTGATGTCATACTTCTTATTCCATTGAATTCTCATGGTAACCAGTGAAAACAAGAAGGGTTTTACAAACAAGGAAGCCAGAGGGGATAAGAGTTTAAAAGACTTCACCAAGCTCACACTGCAACGAATGGATAAGCTGGCTATTATGCTGAGGCTCTCTGCCTCTAATCTTTTCTGCTTAACATAGAGATGGGTTCAACCAAAAATTTATAGTTCTATGCTCCAAAAATAAAAATGGCTTTCCCACTTTGTGGGCTCCCTGTCCATATTCTTTCAGTAAGTGTCCTTTGATATAAATCATTTCTGTAGGCTTAGTTTGGGCCAGATCATTTCCCCTAGTTGAACTAATTAATGACCACGGAGAAAACTGGCCTATAATAGAATAGAGCCTGTACCCTTGATCTTCTAGACCAGAAAAGCCCGTGTGTGTCTATGATTACACATAGAGAGAGCAGGGGAGAATTCTACTCCATTTGAATGACCAATCGCATGCATCATGTCTGCTGTAATGCTGATCAATGGACATGAAGCCCACTCTCTCCTTAAATGCCATCAGTTATGGCCTCAGCTAGGATTTACTCAACAGGAGCAAAACCTAAACCAAATTTTGCAAATTTCTTCCTGTTCAATAATTAAGCTTTCATTTTTTTTCCAGACTCCATGCAAAATTTGAGAGATGCTGTAAGGAACACAGCATAGCTGTTGTACCTATGACATCATTTGTGATTAAATATAGTCAAATTCCAGCTGTGGTTCTGAGACAGCCAGTAAGCCAAACTAAACAATAAAACCCGGTTGTCACACAACTAACTTATGGACTCGTGTTAGTGCTTATTTCCAAAAACACTAAGATGGAAAGGAGAAGAGAATAGCAGAGACTGAAGAACGGAGTTCCTACAATGGGACAGATACTGTACCAGGGATGTGTCTATGCCAATTCCCTCATTTACAATTCTGTGAAGAGGATATTATTTTTTTTCCATCTTACAAACAATGAAAACAAAGCCAGATACATCCTGTGAAACATGGGAAGCGATGCACGGGAGTGGATGGTGGTTCTTGGATCCAACAACACTCGGGCTCTGTGCCATTATGCCATGCTGCTCCCAATGCATTAGATTCTTAATCACTTAACAGAGATTACACCCAAAGGAAGAAACTATTTGTCAAACAGAATTCAGAAGACATGAAAATCAGTCACTTTTCAGATTTGGCAAGTTGAATTGCAAGCTGAGTAGCAGTTGCTGATGGCTCTGTCATTGTTGCCAATACCACAGCAAGACAAAAGTTCCATTCCAAATGATCCAAGTGTCCAGTAGAGAGAGATGGCCCTGTCACAAATGGGCAAGGAGAAGGTTCCGTGCTTGTGGCTACTGATGGCAAAGGTTCTGTGAATTCCATGGACTGTCCCACCAATCTTAGTACTAATGGAATTTATTAACGTGCTGACAATCCTGAATTTTCTTATTTTCAGAAAAAACATGCTAAAATCCAAAACAAATAACCTAGTACATTTTGTATTTGTATCTGTCTTGTTTTTATCTGAGCACAAACAAAATCCATACATAATGATGGAAATCAGTTTTGATTTTCTGTTGATCTGTGGAGGTTGCTTTCGGAAATAAATAAATAAATAAATAAATCAGGTTCATTCTCTGTCATCAAGGACAGTGATTACAGGAAATCAAATCCAAAAGTTAATAATAGTAATTCATTGCTACAAGTATGTGTTGAGTGGTGCTTATTGTTTCAACAAAAATGCATTAAACATAGATTCTATGCAAACCCCTCTGAGGATACAAATATAAAGAAGACATGGATTGTGCCTTTGAGAATTTTAGCCTTTAGAAAAAGAGATGAACTTTACACTAATCACCTTAATAGTGGGTAGAAATGAAATTAGCATTATAAAAGAGGTATAGCCAGGCAGAAGTGGCTCAGTTAGCTGAGCATCTTTCCTTGCACAGAGGAGTTGCTGATTTGATTCCTGTCAGGGTGCATGCCTGGGTACAGTTTTGATCCCTGGTCATGGAGTATGCAAAAGGCAACAGATCGATGTTTCTTACATCAATATTTCTCTCTCTCTCCTTTCTTCTCCCTAAGCATGCCATCAGATAAGGATTAAAATAAATAAGTAAATAAATAAATAAAATAAGTATAAATGCTAGTGTGTGGTATACTTAGAGTTTAAAAGCAATACAGAGTTTTGGGGTCACCAATATCTTCATTTCAATCCTTCCTTCTCCATTTGTTATTACGATTTTGGGTTCATAATCATGCTGAGTCTCAATTTGCTATTTGTCAAGTGGTTCCAATTATACCTATCTCAGTGACTGAGGGCTAAAGGGCATAATGTATGCAAATTGCTTACACAGAACTAGGCAAAAATTGCTATTATAAAGGATAAGAAGGTTATTTCAAGCTAAGATCATTAGAAAAAGTTTCATGAAAGAAGTGATACTTTAAATGAGTCTTAGAGGCTGGATGAAAGGAATGACATAATCAGAGCTAAGATGGAAGGGCATATGGCACATCAGAAAAGAAAATGTTGCTTAATTTAGCGGGAGTGGTGGTGTTGGTGGTGAATTGGGAAGAATGAAAGTTAATGCTGAAGAGATGGCTGGACTGTGAGTGGGAATTGATTTGGATGTTGAACTGAATGGCTTTAGACCAAGAAATCAGAAAAATCACAATCCACAGGTCAACTCCAGTCTGTTACATGTTTTAGTATGGCCCATGCCCTAAAAATGGTTTTTACATTTTTTAATGTTTGGGGGGAAATCAAAAGAAGAAGAATATGAGCATTGTATAAAATGTCAATCTCAGCATTCATAAGCAAAGTTTTATATGAATAGAGTTGACTAGTGGCAACAAACATCAACTGTCCCCCCAATGCCAGGAATATTTATTGACCCTTTATGGAGAAAGTTTGCAGACTTCTGGTTGAGAATTTCTTCTCTATGTAATGGGAATGCAGTGACTTTTTGTTGTTGTTGTTGTTTTGTTTTGTTTTTTATTGATTTCAGAGAAGAAGGGAGTGTGAGAGAGAGATCGAAATATCAAGGATGAGAGAGAATCACTGATCAGCTGCCTCCTGCATTCTCACCACTGGGGATTGAGTCCACAACCCAGGCATGTGCCCTGATTGGGAATGGAACTGTGACCTCTTGGTTCTTAAGTCGATGTTCAACTACTGTGCCACACCAGCCAGGCCCAATGACAGTTTTTTAATAGGGTGTTAATGAACAAAGAATGTTTACAAAATAAGTCTTGCAGTTGAATTTGCAATGGGAAGTTGCAAGAGCCCATGATGTTTCAGGTGAAGGTCATAAGAGCTAGACAATAATGGGCAAGAGGAATAAAAAGGAAAGGGGATTTGGAGAAAAACTAAAGATAGCTATAAGCCTAATCACTCCCTATTTTAGTGTCTCATTTTGGCATTTCAATTACATTTTAAAAGCCTCTATTAAGATCTTTCCCTGATCAAAAACTTACTGAGCACTGACACAGAAGAAGAAAATGGGAAGGCATTCTCTATACTCAGGAATGGAGACGATATCTTAATATGTTTATTGGCTCACCTTAGAATGCCAGTTTTATAGTAATGACCCCAAACAGAGGGAGATAGATATTGGGAGATGGTCCAAAAGTTCAATTACCTGGTTTATTTCCCCTCCAAGATGACTTGCTACCCTGGTTTGCCACTGTCAATCTTTTCCCCCATGGGACAAAATCCTTTTGTGAAAGAACTGTATTTCTGTTCAATAACCCAAATGAGGAGGGAATATTTTGGCATCTAAGTCTCAACTAAAAGGAGGCCAGCACCTAACCAGCTTATCTCTGACCCAGTGTTAAATATTTTAGAGACACCAGACTCTGAGACAGCGTTGTTTACAGTCCTTATCAGTAGCAGCCAGAAGAAATGAGAGCAGACTTATCAGACTATGTGTTTTGTTTATGTCTAGTCATAAAAAATATTAGAATTGCTTAAATGTTTTCTCTACCCTTTGCAATTTTAAATTCAACAATGTTGCTTTATGAACAAATATCAATAATAATAAGATGGTCCAAATGGCTCATGAATATTTATTATTATGCCGAGATGGGTCTCATTGAAAGCAAATGGCTTCTACTTGCATGCCTTTCATATGCCTGGGATATTCTATGACTTTCTGAATTTCAGATGTTGTATTCAGTTGCCTTGATCAAGTTCACTGTTCTTTAGCCCAAGTAATCTGACTTTTTGGTTGGGTAGATATGGCTATCATGTTTTCTTGGAGGCATAGTTGTCAAAAATGATTTGTTGGATTGCAATAAGAAGAATTGCCTGATGTGGTTTTCTAAATTGCAGAAATGGGTCCATGGTTCTATAAGTTATTTAACTAGTTCAACACTGGCTCTGCCATTTGCCAAACATTTGACTTTGGGAAAAGGCAGTGGACACACAGGTTGCCTGTCCAGTCCATTCTCCCTTCTTTTCTCTTATAAGCACCCTATTTTTGTTCACATATGCACCTCTCACCTTCATGATTCAGAAGAGAGTGGTCCCATTCTCAACTCTAGGAATGGTCCTTAGCAGTGTTAGCATCCCAGCATGACCTCTCTTAGCAACAGTTATTGATTCAGGAGTCATTATATGACCTAAGGTGTCCCCAAAAGCTTGTGATGAAAGAAACAGTTGATACCGCAAAGGAGGGAGTTCTCTCTCATGCTGGACAGAAACAAATAAACATGAAGCTCAGATTGTGATTGTGACCCATCTTGTGTGACCCTCAGGCGGTACAGATACAGGATGCAGCTGACACTGATGACAAGAAAATAAGGCCCTTGTATGACATCTGGACACTGTCTTCCACTAGGCTTTCAGTTGCAGGCAAGAATGCATTTTCTCATTGATCAACTTCAAACAGAGGTTTCTGTAACCTGCAGCCAAAGTATTCAGGTAGATGGCCAAAGGTCCTTAAAACTAAGCTCGTGCATCTGCTCCTTTCTAAGTGTTAGTGGAATGTTAGACCGTGGTTCTTGAATTTGGCTAAGAAAGAATTAAGAGTTGAGAGAACTCTAATGCAAGATAAAGTTTATTTAGAGAAAGTCAGAGGTAGAGAAAGTGAACCAGCTGGGCTGCATGGACTCAGGAAAAAGTTACAAAAGCAAAATAAAGGCTCTTGGGGCTTAGGAGAAAGAAAGTCAAGTACATGCCTGAGAGAGGTGTCAGTGTGCTTGAGAAAAAAAGAGGTAAAGATAGAGAGAGATAGAAAGGGGAGGAGGGGGGCACTTGCAAGTGCCTTGGGTCCTTGGTTTTAAGAGTTTTTGTGTTTTCTAAAGGCCGGAGGGGAAAATCTCATTAGAGTATTCACCAGCTTCCCAGGTGTGTCCTTTCAGAGTGTGGTCTCTGCTGATTAGTAGGCACTCGGGTATGGAGATCTTTGGTTATTGCATCTAGTTCTGATGTCAGACATGACTTTGTTTCATCTGGTTTTGCTGCTTTTCTGGGACTGGAGCTGAAATAAAACTGAGGCCTAAATGTCATCTGTAGTTTGACCAAATCTCTGACTCTGGTCAGCAGACCCAAGGCCTTGTTCCTAAGATTATTTGATGAGGGTCAGATCCTCATTGTCCTGAGGGCTTAATGCTTAAAGGAGTGATCATGCAAAGATTTATGTGGGGGTCATATAAGGCTATTCGCTGGACTCCTTGTTCCTCCTTGAAGGGGCTCTGAACCTCATGGCAAACAACTTGCTAGGGGAGGAAAATTAACCTTGGGGGTAAAGTCCTAGCCTATAATAGTAGTTTTCTATAGTTTTGCCCATTGCCAGGCACCTGGGACTTTCTACCCATCCTTCCTGCTCTACTCATGCCTGTCTAACTGCCTACTCTATTATAAGAATCCACCTCCTAGGATTTCTAGCACTCTTTCATATTCTTCTAGCATTGTGCTGGGCCCAAATAATAGACATTTCTTTATATTTGTTTATTCACAGTTTATGTGAAACCTGCTCCATTTATCATCTGCTCACTGGCTTTGTTTTGATTTTCTCTTTGTTTCTATATATATATATACCAAATTAGAGGACTAATGTGGTATCAAAATCAACTTTTAGTGTTCATTTAGAAATGAACACTTATTTCCCAAGCCTCTTTGCCCTTTCCCCCAATTTTTTAAAATAAGACAAAAACCTAAGAAAGAGAGGTTGATTTTTCCAGGGTTTAGTGGAAGAGCTAGTTGTGTGAAAATAGTTTTCATATTTTGCTTCTGGTCAGTGATAATATCTTCATTTAGCCTCATGAGTTACAGCACAATTATAGCTGGAGTCCACCTTGTACCCTCCCCTCCCCCGCCCCCTCACCTCATTTATTTCTGGTCTACTTCTGTTGTTGGTTTTCTCACCTTGTGGATTCTTAAAATAATGCAATGCTGTGTGGACAGCTCTAACAATAGGCTATTGTTAGTTTAATTTACTTGCAGCATGTATCCTTTGTTGGCCAAGATATGTTAATCTGGTATTATAATTCTTTTCTTATAAGCTATTGTCATTTTTGCATTAGCATTTCCTTATTAGCCCCCATCTGGGGGCTGACTGCAAGTGTGTAATTGAAATGATGTTGTTAGGTTTGCTGGTGTAGATCACAGAAACCCAGGTGGCACAGCCTTGAATAATATGTTTAATTGTTTTGTTAAATATTATATCTATCCCTTCTACTTTTCATTAAGTTCCCTTTGGAACACACAACAGTTGCCCTAGGCTGGTATATTTTAAGCTGCCCTTACTCTAGGGAACTTTAAGGGTAATTTGGGGAGTCATATACTAAAATCAGGAGCACATCAATGTGGTGGGACGCAGGCTGGTGGATCCGTCCTTAGAACATAGTGGTTACAGGGGCATTGCAAGCAAAGGAAAGTCTCTTTATCATTCTGGATGTAAAAAAATATTTTAAAAAGGTGTCTGGGAATCTGGTTGAAGGTCTAGATGGATAACAAGGGTCAGAAAAGTCTGGCTGCAGAGTTCTGACTACAGAGGCAGCATCTAATCCATACTTAATCCTGTGACAGACACTACACTAAACCTTTTTAAAACATTATTTTATTAGTCCTTAACTACCCTACAGATAGGCATTATCATCTCTATGTAAGATAATGTGTACCTGTCTGAATATGTTCCAGGCTATCTGACTTGTAAACAAAGGAACAAAAGATTAATCTGCCAGCTTCAGAGCTCACATTGTTAGTTTTTCAAGATCTCAATGTGTTCTAAATATAAGGCTGCAGTTTGTTGGTCTCTATTCTCTAGTGTGAGAAATAAATAGAAGTAGGACCTATGAAATTATAAACTGGAATATAGATAAGTGGCACTATAAGGAATCCAATTGAAGTTGAGAAACAACTTGCTTACCTAGCAGGATCTAAAGAATCAGTATCTCCCAGTTTTCTCTTGCCTGCTGGCAACTGGCCCATCCATTCTGATTGCTTGGTATGAAGGATCACATTCACGATAAACGTTATTATGGGTATTACCTACAATTAAAAGATGGCCCCATCCTCTTGCCTCTTCTCCAGATCACTTGGGTCCTGACCTTCCAATCTTCTTCAGACCCCTGACCAAATAGCCCTGCATTCTGCCTACCCATGTGTCCATGTACTTCTTTATTTCAGACCCTCCTCTTCCAATAAAAGTGTGATTAGGTACATTAAGCAAAGCTCTGCTCACTAATAATAATAATAATAATAATAATAATAATAATAAATTAACCTCCCCTCTGTGTTCAGGGGCACCCTCAGTGTGTCTTTGGGTCAGCAGTAGTCCATTGTTAGGTCCAAACCACGTACTAAGCCAACGCATCATGAAACTGAGCTGAACCCCTTTCCTTCTCTATCAGCTGGTCATAGGATGCAGGCAGATGTAGATACACCAGTATAACAGTGGTGGATGACTTGAATAAATGGGCCACCTCCACAGAGAAACCTCTTATACCTCATACACATTTAAGTTTTATAAGTCTTTGGCAAACTGTGAGCTCTTTGAGGGCACACCATGACTCTGAAAAACCTAACCTCCAGAAGAGATCCTACAAAGTACGTCTTCAATAATTGGTTATTGAAATGAAATGAATGGTATGTAGGTGACAAGACAAGAAGCCACTTACACAGTTCAGGGCCTCTTCCAACACATCTTGTAGAGGGATCACCTATGGAATAATTAGGGAAAGGGCTGGGAGGAACAAAGGATGATGAATGTGGGAGGGACGGGGCATATCTGTGTGAGACCTGGGTGACCAACCTAATGGATCAAATGGCCTACTTTTAATTCTGAAATTCCTATGTCCTTCAGTAATAGTTCAAATAAGCCCACAAAAACAACCCAAATCTTCTGCCTTTTTCTATTTTTCTTGGGGACCCAATCCCTGAAAAATTTCACGGTGAAAAAGAATCCAAGAAGCTTGTTCGGCTTCTCCCAATAACAACTTCTTTCCTCCTTTTTCTTTTATTTCTTCCATCATGGGGTATATCTGAGAACTCAAAGACAGAACATACTGTTAGATAATTAATTAATTTAATTTAATGGTCTTAATTTCTATATTAGAGAGATTGTTTGATAGTGTAAAATGAGCACTAAGAGGATTAGGGGAGTCTTCCCTAAGGAAATTATATTTAGACTGAGACCTGAAGGTTAAGAAGACTTCACTAGTGAGGTGCAGTCATACCCTGGAGTGAGAAAAAGTGTGGCATTTTTTTTTTTTTTAGAAAGTGCCCAGAATATCTTAAGTCTAGAGATGGAGGAGGAGATGCACTCAATGAAGATGGAGAGACAGGCAATAAGGGGCCACTGGAAACTGTATGAATTAAGAATGTTGGAAATCTAGAAAAGTATTTAAGAAAGGAGCCATAATTTTCAAATATCAGATTTAGATTTCTGTCTATGTCTCTATAATTAGAGTGTAGATAATAGATTGGAGGGGGGCTAGAAGAACTGTTGGGAGGCTATTGGCAAAGAAATAAGACATCTTGGATTAAATTGATGGTATAAAGATGAGTGGACAGATTCAAGAGAAATAGATTCAACTGGATGGTCAGTTGAAGATAAGGTGCAGGCAGAGGGAGGTTTTGGTTTTGATCTTCTGTTTCCTGGTTTCAGTAACAGGTTGGATAATGGTGCCAGTTACTGTGCTCAGATATGGAGAAAGGAGCCATTATAAGAACAAAGGATGAGATTGTGTGTCTTGATCTATGAAAGGGATTGTTCTTAATGAGAATTTTAATGCACCCATTTCTACTTTCTCATAGGCTCTTATTATAAAACCTGAGACCCAGTGCACAAAATTCATGCAGAGGGGGAGAGTGTACCTCAGCCAAGCTTGAACCCTCTCCAATCTGGGACTCTTCGAGGGATCAGGTCTAAAAGGGCAGTTGGACATCCCTCTCACAATCCAGGACTGCTGACTCCCAACTGCTCACCTGCCTGCCTTCCTGATTGCCCTTATTTGCTTCTGCATGCCAGCCTGATCACCCCCTAACCACTCCCCTGCCAGCCTGATTGATGTCTAACTGCTCCCTTGCCAGTCTTTTTGCCCCCAACAGCCCTCCTCTGCTGGCCTGATTCCCCCCATTGCTTTCCCCTGCAGGCCTGGGTCCCCCCCAACCGCCCTTCCCCTACAGGTTCAGTCACCCCCAACTTCCCTCCTCTGTTGGCCTGGTCACCCTAACTGCTCTCCCCTGCAGGCTTGATCACCCCCAACTGCCCTCCCTTGCAAGCCTAGTCTCTTCCAACTGCCCTCTCCTGCTGGCCATCTTGTGGTGGTCATCTTGTGTCCACATGGGGGCAGGATGTTTTGCCACATTGGGGCAGCCATCTTGTGTGTTCGAGTGATGGTCAATCTGCATATTACTCTTTTATTAGATAGGATAGAGGCCTGGTGCATGGGTGGGGGCCAGCTGATTTGCCCTGAAAAGTGTCCCAGATCAGGGTGGGGGTTTCTTTGATGCGTGGGGTGACCTGGGCGAGGGGCCTGGGGTGGTTTGGAAGTCAGCCACATCCCCCAGTGACCCAAGCGGAGGCCCTGGTATCTGGAATTTATTTATCTTCTACAATTGAAACTTTGTATCATGTAGTGGAGCCAAGCCTTCTGCTTGTTCAGTGGCAGCAGTCATTTCTGTTGGGATTATGTATCTTCTATAATTGAAACTTCGTAGCATTGAGTGGAGGCCTAGGCCAGCAAAGGCAGGTGGAAAGCTTGGCTTCCTCCATTTCCAGGGAAAACCAAGCCTCCCTCCTGCTCTCAGTGGCCACAGCCATCTTGATTGGGGTTTATTTGCATATTTGCTCCTTATTGGCTGGTGGGTGTGGCTTGTGGATGTGGCTTGTGGGTGTAGTGGAGGTATGGTCAATTTGCATATTACTCTTTTATTAGATAGGATAAGAATTATGGCAGCTAAGAATGAAGAAAATCTTTTAAGATTTCACATTTCATGGAAAACTATAACATTTGGATTAATAGTAGTAGAAACCATATATATATATATATATATATATATATGTATATGCATTGGCAGCAGGCAGCAGAGTGTGGAACATGGTGGGCATTGACCATGGCACAGTGGTGGAGCAGGTGAGTGAGGGAGCAGACCAAGATGGAGTGCCGGTTGCTGTCATCGGGGCAAACCTCTGGTGGTTATTGAAAATTCTTTGCTCCCACCGGGCACTTGCACCTGCTGCTGGCGCCCACCATGCTTGCACCCACTGCCTGCGCTGGAGCTGCTGCTTGCACCTGCTGCTGGAGCCTGGTGCCAGTCCTGATTGCTTGATGCTGTTGGCCCCTATCATCCCTGAGGGCTTCTTCATCTCCTCCTGCTCCTGAAGGGAGATTGGGGCAGCAACTGTTGCTCACACCCACTGACACGGTGCTGCTTGCATCCCCTGCTGGCGTCAGCCCCAATAGCTTTGTGTCATCAGTGTCAGCAGGTGCAAGTGGGGCTAGCACTGTCAGTGTGTGGGAGTGGTGGCGGAAGGAGCAGGGCTGCCAGCAGACAGGGGATTGGGGGCTGTAGCAGGAGAGGCCAGGCAGAGGCATGGAGGATGGACTGAGACCCACCTCTGTGCCCATGCAGCCTCGCAGCCCACAATTCCTTTCAAGGTGCACAGATTCGTGTACTGGGCTCCTAGTTAGTCATAAAATTATAGCAATTTCTGATATAAATGTTCACATTCCCAGGGGTTTCATCTTTAGTTTTCTGTTTTTTCCACATGTCTTTATGAGCAATCATATCTCCTTCCATGTTTTCCACTATCACTTATATGTATTTAACAATTCCCAAATGTTTAACTCTAGCTTGCACCTCCCTTTTTGGATCCAGGTTTTTATATCATCAGTTTACTTGATATTCTCACCTAAACGTTGCTCACAGTCTTTATTCAGTGAATGGCATGGAGGAAGCCATTAATTATCAATATTTCAGTTTTCATAGTTTAGAAGTGGAAAAACAATTTCTTTTTATTAAATTTATTGGGGTACAATATTGGTTAATAAGATTATACACAGATGTCAAATGTAATTTCTATGATACATGATCTTCATATTGCCTTGTGTGCCTACCACCCAATGTCAGATCATCTTGTGTCACCATGTATTTGACCTCCTTTACCTTTTACTACCCTCTTCCCCCCCAGTACCTCCTTCCCTCTGGTCACCACCATATGTTTTCTGTATCTATGAGTTTTTGTTGTTGTTGTTTTCTTTGTTTGTACTTGGATCCAAGTTTGTCTAATTGCAGCCATTAAACTCTATGGATTATTTCCACTCATATTTGAACAAACATAACAGCAAAGAGGATTGTTTGGCGGACAAAGTAGTTGAAATTCATCTCAAACAGAGAAAGGACAGACAACACCACAAGCAGGGTAATAAATTTATAACAATGTTTAAGGAATGATGAGTAAAGAAAGATAGAAAATCATCAGGCAGTGTTCGCTCAAATTAGTTTTTAAACATGACATTTCAAGTTTATGCCTAACAGGTTTGCCTGCATTCTATTTTAGTGTATCCCTGGGAACACTGAGATTTCTGGCTATGAAGGGCATTACAAATTGATTCATTTCTCATTGTTGAAGTAGGATGTGGACATGTTTCTCTGAGGTGAGGCTATGAGATTATAAAGTCACATCTGATTATAGTACAATTAAGTTCCCAGTCCAGCACATGGTGTACAATAACCTGCAATTTCTGTTTATTCAGTGAATATTTCTTTTAATTTACATAGGCTTCCTTGAAGGAGCAAGTGGTAGTATGGTAGGACAGTGATAGGGGAAGGTCTACACAAATATGAAATTTGATTTCAAGTTTATTTTTCTATTTGAGTTTAGGTGTTTAGTAGGTCTAAATTTTAGGCAGTGGGTAATGGATAATTTTTTGCTCGAACTCAAAGGCATTAGCAAACAAATAAGAGACAAGTAAGGAAACAATGGTCACAAAGAACAACCTCAGACTAAATCTAGGTCCAGTTTTCAAAATTCAAGTTGTTTTTAAATCCTCTAATGATAACTTTCAGTTTTAGGCTAGAAAATTCTTATAAAAAGTGAAACCAAGTAAAAATCAGCAGAGCTATAGGGTTTGAAAGAGATAGGAAAGAATCCTGATTTATTGACTTCTCTGAAAAACATACCAATATTTTAGAATGCATTCTGAGATTGTCGCTGTATATGAAGGCATTTGAAGACAGTATGTACAAAAGCATCTGAATAAGGATATGTCTCTACTTCTGGGAAGTGTTATAAAATTTTTTGCTTATTTCAACACTTTAAAATTCAGGTACTATTAATAAGATGCACTGTTTTCTGAGTTTGTACTAGGTGCCAACCCTGTACTAGACTCTGTGTCAACATTAACTCTCTTTATTTAGTTTCTTAAAGTAACTCACTGTTGTTGATATGATTTCACTCAGTCTAGTCTCTAAAATATGTCAATTCTACCTTCTGTTTTGCTGTCCCATTTCATTCTTCCATGCACTTACTATATCTGGCTGTACATCTCACCTTTTACATTTCATCTCAGTAACCCTATGTAGGGTTACATAACCCCCTTGTTATTTATAGTTAGAACGCTAATATAATACCTAGTATCCCAAACATGTGACTTATTTGCCTAATGGGTAAACAGTTTAGTACCCTTGATCTTCAACACTCTTCTTTAGATATAATGCTTAGCTCCCCTACTTGTTGCTGTAGGGAAGATAAATTAAACACTTCTTGCTTTTCCCTCTCATGGAGTAACTGGTCTACAAGCTCCGGCAATTCTGCCGTAGCCAATAGACAGCCCTTGAAAGTAATTTGTAGAGGTGTTATTGGCTTTGTTTTGTAAACATAGTCTAGAAAGAAGTGATAGGATGGTAGGAGGCCAAGACAAAAGCTGATATTCCCTGCAGGAGTTCAGAAAAGAGGTAATGAACAGCTGAGCCAGGAAGGAGGCAGAGAGCCACTGTTGATGTGGCTGCCTTGATCATTAAGGACATGAGGCAGTCAGATGGAGGAAAGGCCAAAGAGGCAGCCAGGGCAGAGTTTAATCTCAGGTTCTTCAATGCCAACTGTGTGACCTCAGTCAATGCATTCCTTTCTAAGCCTCTCGGTACTCATCTGTATATGATAGTCTTTTTTCAGAGGGTTGTTGAAATATCATTAAATTATCAAGTATTTGTAAAGTACTTAGCTCAGTACCTGAGCATAATAAATACCGGCTATCAGCCCAGTAAATAATTTCTACCTAACAGATCCTAAACATGAAAATAGATAAGTTCCTTTTGGCATTTGTGTTTCTAATGTAAAAATGTATTGAGTACTTACTGTGTACCAGATATATCCCTAGGCATCAACACCTCCCCAGGGAATAAACCCTTGTCCCCGAGTCTCATGGGAGGAGCCAACATTTTAGTGCACAAAATTCCTATAAAATAGGAGAGAAAAAAAGATAACTAAGTAATGTGTTGGAAGCTGTTGCCTTGGGCTAAATCTCAGCTTCCCAGCCCAGAGTGTGTGTAATATCCAGCAAAGCAGTTGGATCACACTTATAGTTGCTTATTAAATGGGCTCCCAGTGTTAATGAGTAATTTTTGGAGGTGGGTAAATAAAAATAAAAAAGAATTAGGACCCCACAGGCACCACCTCTCAGTCTTATTAGAGTCTTCTATCAGAGGAAGACCAAAGCCTAATCAGAGTGCATTTTCAAGATTTT
This sequence comes from Antrozous pallidus, assembly GCA_027563665.1. Lineage (NCBI taxonomy): Eukaryota > Metazoa > Chordata > Mammalia > Chiroptera > Vespertilionidae > Antrozous > Antrozous pallidus. The sequence continues at coordinate 50,342,349 of CM050510.1, forward strand.
GACAGTCAGCTACCCTAGCAGATTAGTGCTGTATAACTTAATTGTCCCTGCCACCTTCTGATACTTCAGCTCTGCGGTAATGTGGTGCCTCAACAAAACATAGATGAATAACAGGAATTAACATTTTGCTGCCCAGTCTCCTATTTTAGCTTCTCTCTCAACCCAAATACAAACATTGTCCATCTCACACAAACTTTTGATTCAAATCACATAAGACTATAATTCTTTTTTTAAAATCTTTATTGTTCAGTATATTAATTACATTGTTCCCCCTTTTTTCCCCCCTGTAGTTCCCCTCCACCTGGTACCCATCCCACCCTCCGCCCTCACCACCCTCCACTGTCCTCTCCCATAGTTGCATGATTTTTGTTCAGTCTCTTGCTGCACTTCCCACACCCCCTTTCTCCCCAAGAGTTGTCAGTCCATTCCCTCTCTATGTCTGTGATTCTGTTACATTCACCAGTTTATCCTGTTCATCAGCTTATTAATTCACTTGATTTTTAGATTCATTTGTTGATAGATGTGTATTTGTTGTTCCTAATTTACACTTTTATCTTTTTCTTCTTCCTCTTCTTAAAGAATATCTTTCAGCATTTCACATAATATTGGTTTGATGGTGACGAACTCCTTTAGCTTTTTCTTATCTGCGAAGCACTTCATCTGACCTTCAATTCTGCATGATAGCTTTGCTGGATAGAGTAATCTTGGTTGTAGATTCTTGCTATTCATCACTTTGAATATTTCTTGCCACTCCCGGCTGGCCTGCATCGTTTCTGTTGAGAAATCCGCTGACAATCGTATGGGTGCTCTCTTATAGGTAACCAACTGTTTCTCTCTTTCTGCTTTTAATATTCTCTCTTTGTCTTTTGCTCTTGGCATTTTAATTATGATGTGCCTTGGTGTGGTCCTCTTAGGGTTCCTATATATTGGGGTTTAGTGAGCTTCTTGGACTCCTAAATCAATTTCTTTCACCAGGTGTGGAAGTTTTCGGTCACTATTTCTTCAAATAGGTTTTCATTGTCTTGGCCTCTCGCTTTTTCTGGCATCCCTATAATTTGGATGTTGGTATGCTTGAGGTTGTCCCAGAGGCCCCTTACACTATCTTCAATTTTTTGGATTTTTTTGGTTTCTTGCTATTTCAGCTGAGTGGATTTTACCTCTTTGTATTTCAAATCTTTAACTTGGTTCTTGGGGTGCTCCAGAGCACTTTTAGGTCTTTGTATAATATTTTTTATTTCAGTCAGTGTATGCTTAATTTCTGGTTGGTCCTTTTTCATATCCTTGAGAGTCTCCTTTATATCCTTGAGAGTCTCCTTCATTTCCACGTTGGTCTTGATCATTTCCTTGCAGGTCTCATTCATATGCTTGAGAGTCTCGTTCATTTCCTTGTAGGACTCATTCATTTCCTTTGCAGTCTTGCTTAATTCCTTATAGGCCTCGACCTTTTGTTGGAGCCTCTTGAAAAACCCTATAACCGTGGTTTTGAATTCCATGTCCAGTCATTTTTTCCCTCCATTTCTTTCACATCTGATTTCTTTCCATGTCTCTGCATGGTGGCTGCTTCCCTGAGTTGGTCAATTAGCTTTGTGTGGTAGACTTCCTACTAGGGACAGTGGCTCAGCCTCCCCAGTTACCTGAGGTGGATATGGGTTGCACAGTCTTGCTGAAGTTAAGCTCAGGTTAATCGTTGTTAGCACTTGGAGGGGTTGACCTCCAGGCCTATTGTCTGTGAAGCCCAGCTGTGCTCAGGTTGGATGGGCGGAGTCTCTGGGCCAAGCAGACAGCTTTAGCTCTGCCCTATGCAGCCACAGGGACTCTGTGCCGCGGGCAATGGCCGCCAGCACCTCTGAGAGAGAAACGCTGCTGAGCTCCACTGGCTGCCGGGGAATTCAGACTCTCCCCAAATGACTCTGCATGCCCAATGTCTCACCCAGGATCGTAAAACAAAGCAGTCTGATGGTTTTCCAAATGAGAAAGCTAGTCGCAGATTGCTCTCTGCACTGTCGCAGCTGAGCTGTTCACGCAAGCTGCCTTCTCCACAAGCCGGGAGAGCCCTGCAGCGCCCGAGTTTCAGCGTGCCCTCCCACTGTCCAGTTTTCACCCCGTGTGATAGTGGGTTCTCTGGACTTCCCCCAAAGCTGGAGAATCAGTCCAGTGGGACGTCTTTGTCTCCCCGTTCGAGAAAACTGGCCGGTTTTCAGCCGCCCGGCCTCTCCACTGGCGCACTCCAAACCTCTCTCCGCGCGAATCTTTCAACGCTGTCCGCCGCCGCTCCTCTGAGTCACAGTGTCTTATTTTCACTTTTATTTGTGGAATTTTCACTCGGCCAGCTTTCTGGTGATTCTGGAAGGTGTTTGTTCTTTCGTTAAGTTGTAGTATTAAAATTGTTGAGTATGACGGCAAGATAGGTGTTTTACCTATGCCGCCATCTTGGTTCTCAAGACTATAATTCTTAAGGGCAACTGCTATGAAGAGCAAAGGCTCACAGCTATTCTCATCAAACAGGCGCACACACACACAATGAAGTATTAAAAGTAGAAGAGGTGTCTTTAAGGGGGATAGTCACTGGAGTCAAGTAACTGCAGGGTCAAGATTTTTGTGAGCAGATGTAAGTTAAAAGACAATAGGAAAAATGTAACAGGAAGAGACTTGATTTTGGATGATGAACACATAATATAATATACAGATGATTTATTATAGAATTGTACACCTGGGACCTATGTATTTTTATTAGCCAAAGTCACCCCAATGCATTCAATAAAAATTTAAAAATAAAATAAAATGCAAAAATTGCATCAGATCTAAAAATCATCTTATTCAGTTGTGTTCTAAACAAAGTCAGTAAATATAATGAGATCCAAATTCAAATTGTGATAACAATCAGTATTTGCCACTGAGTAAGTTTGCTGACTCTAGGGTTTGAATGTAGACTTTGGACCCATTAACCATTCCCTGCCTCAGTTTTCTCACTTGGAAATAGGGATGCAGAGGAAGGCATAAAAAATAGTCCAACACTGCAGTAGGATAGCAAATATAGCCACACCTATGTGTATTTGTGTGTGTGTGTATGTATATGAGTGTTGGGGCTGGAAGAATTAGAGAGTGAAGATTCCAAAGTATAAGCAGGGATGTGATCTTGAAGATATTGTATCCAATGCTTAGAACTTGGAAATTATCCACTGAGCTATAGAACACTACAGTGCAATAAACAAATTTTAATTGTGCCAAGAAAACTATCTTCTCTGTCTTCAGGGTGATTGGTGGGACCTAGGATAGCCATACCCACTGTGTATTGCCTCCAGCTGCAAGCATCTTCGTCTTCTGATCATAGTGAGCCAAAGGAATATTCGTGTTTTCTGCTAGTGTTTGATGTAAAGTTGGGAAGCACTGCTGTGGGCAATAAGGACCTATGGAAGACATTGCAAAAGTGACATGGTGAGGGAGGATTGTGTGACATGATGCATCTAACGGGTTCAATGAGCAGAATCTTGCTTATATTAAGTGCCCAGTTAAAGTATATATCTAGCTTACTGAGAGAAAATACATTGAAATATATCATGGGGTTTCAGAATATAAAGGAAATTGAATTTTGTTAATCACAACAGATTAACAATCACAATAGATTATACATACATGTTTACAGCATTTTGTATGTGAGATCTATTAATGACTTGATTCTTTATGCAATGCTTAGTGTGCATATAGATTAAAGTAACTCAACAAATCCCACATGCTCAGTTCTAGGCCTTCAGTTTGGGGTTCATTGCCACAAAACTTGGTCAGCAAACCAAAGCATCCTTAACAAATTCTTCCAGCACTACACCATTTCTTGGCCCTCTACAAAAGATTGTGGAAGAAGGAGAATTTAGAGAGAAATAAAAAAAGTATTTTTTCTTAAGAAGGTGAAATTCCAGTAGGGGAGATTAGATTTATACATATGTGATGGAAAGCAGTAAGTTACACAAGACAGGTACAGAAATAAATGCTGTAAGAACATACAGAAAGAAATGCTATGACAGGAGAAAGAACCCAGCTGTGATTAGAGGATTAGAAATTGTTTCATGAACTACGTGTCAAATAGGGCTGTCTTGGTCATTAGCAACAGAGAACCCAAATGGGGAAAGGATTAAACAGAACAGGGAAGATGTGGATTCCGTAACTAATATCTCAGGAAGATCTTGATCCAGGTGTCACACATCTGGGACCAGAATTTCTTTCCTTCTTTTCCATCTTTGCTTCCTCTGTGATGGATGCATTCGTAGGCAAGTGCTCTTCTCACCACTGTTCCCTCCCAGGTTCAAGTCCAGCAGAGCAAAACATTTGTTTCTGATGGGTCTCACCCCAGTCCTAGGATTTGCTCCCAGTTGACCAGTTTGGTTAAATGTCCACCCCTTGGGCATTTACTCTAATTGAATGTTCTTCTGGCCTTTGACCTAGTCACATACTCTGCTTCTGAGTACATGAGCTAATGAAGGGGCATCTTCCAAAAAGGAGAATAGGGTTCTTTATCCAGAAAAAGATGAAACTACCCACCAAATAGTTTGATCTTTGATGTGGGCCTTAGAGAATAGGTGAGATTAAAAATGAATAGAGTGGAAGAAAATGAATAAATAAATTACTCTCACTTATTTTTATTACAGAATTTCTTTGTAGTGCTCATGATATGCCAAGCACAGTTGTAGTCACCTTACCAATGTTAACTCATCAAATCCTCCTAGTAACTTTATGAAATAGACATTATTATTATGTCCATTTTACATATAAGTAAAGTAAATCCAGAGGGTTAAATAACTTGCCAAAGGCTTCACATCTTGTCCATAGCAGAATGAATTTTGTTCTAGTCACTTTGGCTATGATGTCTATACTTTGAACCACAATGCCATTGTACTATTGTCAGATAAATGAATTAATAAATAAGTGAATCAGTGAGCCTCACTTAAGTCTGTGCTCCTGACCTTTCTGACTGTTCTCCTTATTCCCTGATGTCCACAGAATGTTCCTGTTTTTCCATTTCTTGTTTTCTTTCAAGCTCAAAACAGAGGTATCTTCATTATCATTACTTCAAATCTTCCTCTTATCTTCCTTTTTAATGTAATTTTTTCAAAGAGCAGTTGCTTTTGAGGATTTGTTTGGTTAACTGCTAATAAAAACTTTTCTCGCAGCAACGAGTTCTGGGTGAGTGATGTTCTGATTTTAAAGGTGATCAATTGTTTTTAGAGTATAAAAAGATAAATCAGTGTGGCCCATATTCAACTACCCTTTTCAGTGGGTTATTATCTGAAGATCAAGCTGGATTAATGAGGGGGGGGAAAACTCAAGAAAACACCGGGTATTATCACATTTTGAGTCAATACAACATTTCTCTTTTATTTGCTTGGATACTTATGTTCATAGTCTATACCTGACAAGATAGGAATGTAAAGAGCAAGGGAAAAAAGGAGAGCGAGAGAGAGATAGAAAAAGAGAGACAGAGTGCAGAAATAATCAAGAAGAAATAAAAGAATATGTACATTGCTACTGCAAAGGCTCGTCTTTAAACTCAGTTGTAGAAACACAGGCACTAGCATTCAAAGAAGTATCAACTGACTAGGAGTAATATGATCCATGGGCTTAACTAAGAACTTTGCCACAGGGAAGTCATACACATAAGCGGTTGCTGAACAGCCATGATTTGAATTGTGGTTCCCCTCTGGGAGTCCAAATGGTTTTAAAGAGAGAGTTCCATTGCTTTCCATCAGCTTACAGCATAGAGGCAAATTGCTTCTTTAAAAAATATACCTAAATAACATGTCAAGATGATACATGCTTGTAAAGGAATGTTTGTAGAATGTTCAACACAGCTACAACTCTTTCTGGCACAATTCAATAGCGGTTTCCAATTTTCTTTGAAGGGCAATATGCAGTATGCAAAGCAAAACCCACACTGTAGAAATGACAAGTGCGTTGCCAGATTGAAGCAATGTTTTCAGTTATGGTTTAGTATATCAATTTAGATTTTGAGTGGTGGATTACTTTTTTGCTCAGTTCACTGAACTCATACTAAGATTATGATATAGCCTTATCTATATTTTCTTTTGGGCATCTATAAGAATTATCAGAATGGAGATGGTGAGAGCAAGGCAAAAAGCAAGCAAAATAGGGTTAATGTTTTTAAAAGGACATAATATGGAAGTAGGAGCTCTGAGCTGTCATTTTGGCACTAATCAATGAACTGATCTTAGATAAATGACCATTTTTCTAGCCTTCATTTTCATAATTTGTAAATAATAAAACCTCTTATTATAGGGGTTTGATGAAATGGTATTATAATAATTTACTAACTATGTAGTCTTGAGGAAATTGACTTTTTCATTTATTTTTTAGCAAATATTTAACAAATCTTTATTGATTGCTCACCATGTGCCAGGATTGTGCTTGGCATCAGGAATACAGTAGTGGACAAATAAATACATAATAGTTTCTGCTATTGTGTTTTTACAGTTTGCTTGGGGTTGAAAACCCTCAAACAACTAATCCTTTTAATAAAGGTGTAATTACATTGTGAGTTCAGGACACTGCAGGAAGGAGGTATGGTCCCCTGCAGCATGACCAAGGATACTGACAGGTGCTGGTATAGCAAGGAAAGTTTACCTGAGCAGCTATCCTTGAGCTGAGGTCTAAATGAGATAACAAAAGAAATGAGGGACCAGACATCCAAACGGAGGAAACAGCATGTGCAGATATCCTGGGTCTGGGAGAACGGTGGCTTCGGTAAACTAAAGACTAGGGTAGCTAGACCAAGAGTGTGAGTTGGAGCAAATTTCTGGAGGAAACCAAAGCCAAAAATATACCCTTTAAAGTTTTGATTTTGTTCCAGTGACAATAGGAACCTCAATTTTCTCACTTAAAATGGGGGAAATGGGAGAGGAGAAGACTCACTGAGCTTTATTACACATGTAAATTCCACAGCATGGAGTCAGTATACAGTAGACTTGCAAAAAAATTCTCTGAACACTTGTTATGAACTATAAAAGTCTTTTTCTGTTAGTCCCTCTTTCCACCACTAAGTTCTTATTTAATGCATATTAACCGAATTTGGTTCATTTTCACAGGAAATATTTTTGTCCTTCCCTATAGCTGTAACAAATAGCAAATACTAATTGAGACTAGTATCGTGGTACTGATTATTATTCTACGGATGACTTGCCAAAAGGAAACATATCTCTTTCTAAATTACTTTTGATTAAAGTACTAGAGGCCCAATGCATGAAGATTCATGCAAGAATGGGCCTTCCTTCCCCTGGCTGCTGGCACCACCTTTGCTCTGGCTCAGTGGTCGGCAAACCATGGCTTGCGAGCCACATACGGCTCACAAGCTGCGGTTTGCTGCTCTGTTGACTAATGAGTTTGCTGACCACTGCTCTGGCCAGAGACACCTTTCCCCTCCAGCCTGGGGCCACCTTTCCAACTTTCCACATTGCCCAGAGGCCTGGAGTGGCTGGGATGGTGCAGAATGCCTGAGTCATCGCCATGGAGACAACACAAACATCCTGCCCTGCCCTCAGCTGCTTGGCACCTGCGCATGCAAATTAACCTGTCATCTTTGTTGGGTTAATTTGCCTACTCACTCCTGATTGGCTGGTGGGTGTCCCAGAGGTACGGTCAATTAGCATGTTACTCTTTTATTAGATAGATACATATAAACAGTACATAAATCATTGATGTACAGCTTGATGCATTTTCACAAAGTGTACCCACTCAGTTGAAGTAGGAGTATAATACCAGAATCTAAGCCCTCCTCATGGTCCCTTACCATCAAAGCCATCTTCCTTCCCAATGAGGTGCTGATTTCTGCTATCACTCCTTCTTTTTGCCTTTTTTTTTTTTGAATTTTGAAAGTGAACTCATACAGTATATATTTTTTAACCTAACTTTTATTTGAATGAAAATGTAAATTAAATAGTAAAAAAAATAAAACTTCAAATTGCTTTTTTAAAATATTGTTTTATTGATTTTAGAGAGGAAGGGAGAGGGAGAGAGACAGAAACATCAATAATGAGAGAGAATCATTGATCAGCTGCCTCCGGCAAGCCTATAACACATGCTTGTGTCCTGACCAGGAATTGAACCATAATCTTCTGGTTCATAGGTCTATGCTCAAACACTGAGCAATACCATCTGGGCCAAATTATTTTTCTTTTTAAAATATATTGTTATTGATTTCAGAGAGGGAGAGGGATAGAGAAATACAAACATCAATGATGAGAGAGAATCATTGATTGGCTATCTCCTGCACACCCCTTACTGGCAATTAAGCCTGCAACCCAGACATGTGCCCTTGACCAGAATCAAACCCAGGACCCTTCAGTTCACAGTCCAAGGCTCTATCCACTAAGTCAAACTCACTAGGGCCAAGAAATATTTTAAATGAACAAATGAGTGAAATTCTCTAGGACTCAGTTTCTTTGTTAGTGAGACAAGTTTAATGATAAAATTAACATTTATTTCATAAGATTGTTGTGAGGATTAAATGGGACAAAGTATGCAGAATTCAGAGACATTCAATTAGTGTTCATTAAGTAGAATCTCTTCATAATTATTACAGGAATCCCTATCTAAAGGGTTTAGACAGTGGGAAAATTATCATAAGTAAAAATACTGCCTTAACAAAAACGTGTATAAAGTGTTGGAATCATGAGGGAATCAAACCAATATAAATACTTGTTGTCTGTTTTGAACCTGTACTTGTAAGCTGATTTAGCCCTTCCCAGTGCCATGTTCTTGCTAAACAATGAAGTGATTGTATGAATGCTGAAGCACTGTAATTGCCTTGGGTCTTCCATGCTGTCCCTCCTGGCTTTGCACAAGTTCTGTTCTGTTCTACTAGCTTTTTACCCTTAGTACTGTCTCCTGCTCTTGCTCTTGCTAACCCATCTTGCTCTTGCTAACCCATCTTGATTTGAACAGATTGACACTTGCTGTTTTCTATGCCTAAATCTGCAATTTACTTGCTTTGTGATTTCCTCCTACTTCTGGTTACCTTGTCTTAAGTAGTTTTCTCTAATTCTAGCACAACATATCTAAAACTCTGAAGAGTATTCAGATAGTCATTGTGCTGAACATATATGGGGAATTCAACAAATAGATCTTGACTGCCATATTGGCTGTTGATTGGAATCATGGTAAACAGGAATCCATGGAAGCCTAATAATAGAGCAGTGCAACAAGATCATTAGAGTGACCCTTGGGAGACTGGTTGGTGTATCATTGATTATAGAGAGGAATTATGACAGCCCCAGGATAGCTATGAAGGGCTAATTCACTCAATATGATCACATTTCTCTGACTCCTCTACTCATGGATTTTATTCAATCAAAATTCTTTCTGTGGTATATGGTAATGCCAACAAGATCTCTAAGTATAGCACAGAGTTCTTCTGTGAGTGTAGTGAATTCAAGTACATGGTGCCCATCTGCACTGAAATGACCTACAGACAGATGAAAATTACCATATCCAAGGTACAATTTATTATCATCTCCTGACAATTTCTCCTGTATTTTCTAACTCCAGTGAGAAACCTGAGTACTGTCTTTGACATGCACCACATGCAAGCAGCAACCAAGATCTGGCCATCTATAACTAAATATTCTCTTTAAAATCTGCCTACTTCTCATGATTTGAACCCTGTTTTCTTAAAATGCATAATTTTTAAATTTAATCTTTATTGTTCAGTTTGTTAATTACATTGCTCCCCTCCACCCGGTACCTATCCTACCCTCCGCCCTCACCTTCCCCCCACTTTTCTCTCCCAAAGGTACATGATTTTTGTCCAGTCTTTTGCTGCACCTCCCACACCCCTTTTCTTCCCAAGAATTGTCAGTTCATTCCCTCTCTATGCCCATGATTCTGTTATATTCACCAGTTTATCCTGTTCATCAGATTTTTAATTCACTTGATTTTTATATTCATTTGTTGATAGATATGTATTTGTTGTTCATAATTTTTATTTTCTTCTTCTTCTTCTCCTTCCCCTTCTTCTTCTTCTTCTTCTTCTTCTTCTCCTTCTTCTTCTTCTTCTTCTTCTTCTTCTTCTTCTTCTTCTTCTTCAAGAATATCTTTCAGCATTTCATATAATATTGGTTTGGCGGTGATGAACTCCTTTAGCTTTTTCTTATCTGCAAAGCACTTTATCTGACCTTCAATTCTGAATGATAGCTTTGCTGGGTAGAGTAATCTTGGTTGTAGATTCTTGCTATTCATCACTTTGAATATTTCTTGCCACTCCCATCTGGCCTGCATAGTTTCTGTTGAGAAATCCGCTGACAATTGTATGGATGCTTCCTTATAGGTAACTGTTATTCTCTTGTAGCTTGTAATATTCTCTTTTTTTCTTTTGCTCTTGGCATTTTAATTATGATGTGCCTTGGTGTGGTCCTCTTTGGATTCCTATAGTTTGAGGTTCTGTGCTCTTCTTGGACTTTTAAGTCAATTTCTTTCACCAGGTGGGGGGCCGTTTTCAGTCACTATTTCTTCAAATAGGTTTTCATTGTCTTGGCCTCTCGCTTTTTCTGGCACCCCTATAATTCGGATGTTGGTATGCTTGAGGTTGTCCCAGAGGCCTCTTATACTATCTTAAATTTTTTGGATTCTTTTGGCTTCTTGCTTTTCTGGCTGAGTGGATTTTGCCTCTTTGTATTTCAAATCTTTGACTTGGTTCTTGGGTGCTCTAAAGTACTTTTAGGTTTTTGTCTAATATTTTTTATTTCAGTCAGTGTATGCTTAATTTCTAGTTGGTCCCTTTTCATATCCTCGTAGGTCTCATTCATTTCCTCATAGGTCTTGTTCATTTCCTTGTAGTTCATCAGCCTTTCCTAGGAGCCTCTTGAAAAGCCTTATAACCATGGTTTTGAATTCTATGTCCAGTCGGGTTTTTTTCCTCCATTTCTTTCACATGTGATTTCTTTCCATGTCTCTGCATGGTGGCTGCTTCCCTGAGTTGTTCAATTAGCTTTGTGTGGTAGATGTTCTCTAAGGGACAGTGGCTCAGCCTCCCCAGTTACCTGAGGTGGATACTCTTGCTGCAGCCCTTTATGGGTTGCACAGTCTTATTGAAGTTAAGCCTAGATTATTGTACTTGGCACTAGGAGGGTTTGACCTCCAGGCCAATTGGCTGTGAGGGTCAGCTATGCTCAGGTTGGATGGGCGGAGTCTCCGGGCTGAGCAGGCAGCATCAGCTCCACCTTGTGTGGCATCTGGGTCTCTGTGCTGGGTGGTAATGGCTGCAAGCACGTCTGAGAGAAAGCTGCTGCTGAGCTCTACCTGCTGCTGGATAATTCAGCCTCTCTCCAAATGAGTCTGCATACCCAAACTCTCACCCAGCATTGTAAAACAATGCAGTCTGGTGGTTTGCCAAATGAGAGAGCAAGTCATGAGTCCTCTCTGCACACTCGTGCACCTCAGCTGTTCCCAAGTTTACGTGCCCTCTCCACAAGCTCACCCTCTCCACAAGCCTGCGGACCTTTGCAGCGCCCGAGTTTCAGTGTGCTTCACTACTGTCCAGTTTCACCCTGTATGAATGTGGGTTCCCCAGACCTTGCCCAGAACTGGGGAATCAGTGCAGTGGGATGCCTTTGTATTTGCAACTGCCCACCTTCTCCGCTCGCTCGAACGTGGCTGCAAACCTCTGACTCCGTGCATATCTTCAATGCTGCCCTCTGCCACTCCTCTGAGTCACAGTGTCCTATCTTTACTTTTATCTGTGGAATTTTCACTCAGCCAGATTTCCGGTGATTCTGGATGATGTTTGTTCTGTCATTAAGTTGTAGTTTTGCATTGCTGTGTGGTGCAGCAAGATAGGTGTTTACCTATGCCACCATCTTGGTTCATCCTCTTAAAATGCATAATTTATAGACCATAATAACACAGAAGTCTGCTGATTCAGTTGCCAGATTTTATACTTGACATCTCCACCACTCCTGCCCCTCATCACCCCAATGCATTCTTCATCCTGCTGTCAAAGAGGTCTTTCTAGATTTTCGTTTCTGGTCATGTCATTTACCTGCTGAAAATCCTCTCATTGTTCCTTCTTGTCACTAAGATGAATTGACTGTGACTGTTTAGCATGAACTATCAGTTTTTTTTTTGTTGTTGTTGTTAATCCTCACGCGAGGATATTTTTTCCCAAATTTTTAGAGAGAGTGGAAGGGATGGGGAGAGATAGAGAGAGAAACATTGATATGAGAGACACATCAATTGGTTTCCTCCCACACATGCCCTGGCCAGGGCCAGGAATCGAGCCTGCAACCCAGGTATGTGCCATTGACCAGAAATGATCCTTCAGTTCACTGCTGACATTCTAGCCATTGAGCAAAACCAGCTATGGCTGGACTATCAGTTCTTTCATGATCTTGTTCATGGAGGTTCACCACTTGTAAACTTCTTTTCTCCAGCCATTTTGAAATATTTACTACTCTAGGAACATACTTTCATACTCATCTCTGGAACTTCCTTGGAACATTCTTCCACCATTCCACTTTTTCTAGGCTAGTCTTGATTATCATAAGGTTTCCATGTCAAAAATAGCTACCTAGTACCATATTCCTGCAGCCAATTGTTGACTTTGTTGAAATTACTGGTTTCCCTGGCTTATCTCTTTCTGTAACTAATTGGTTAAGAACAGAGATATTTTACCTGGTTTTAATTTTATCACCAGCACCAACCACAACACATGGTAGCTCAAAATATATTTGCTGAATAAATCAGCAAATGCATTAGCAAGTTTACTAAAGATGTGCTTATAGGAAAGCATCCATCAGCTACCAATTTACTCTGAGATGACAGTGCACTACATATAAAACCAAAAGCATCTCAGCATGTTTTAAAATATATACTTACTCAAATTTGTCCTGAAGAGACAGATAATCTGGCAAATGCTAATGGGGTGCATGGAAGTAAACATGACATTCCAGGCAAGTCATGTTTTCTCTTATACTGTGATAACATCAGTGACCCAATATCATTCATTTTATTCTTTCCAAAGATATTTACTATTTCCAGCAAAACATTCAAAGACCGTAGTATTTGAGTTCTTTTTTCCACTTATTGATATTTAATGCTGATTTACACATATAATTATTCTTGTTCTCTCAGTCTCTAGTGACTTATAGATGTCTAGGTTAGAGGAGAAGTTAGATATAATTTAGGGAAAAAAGGTACTATATTTGTAATCAATAATAATAATAGTGGGTGAGACTGTGTATGTCTGGGGGCAGGAGGTATATGGTACATCTATACCTTTTACTCCATTTTGTTGAGAACTTAAAATTGCTCTAAAAATAAAGTCTATTAAAATATATTAGCATATTTGATATAAAAATTCCTTACCAGCTGAAGGACATCCTATCAATTCTATCACTAAAAACACCTTAAACCTACTTTTCCTTTCTCTTTTTAGACAATGGGGAAGCTATCATCAATCGCTTAGCCTCATCATTGGCCTCACTGTTCCCACTTTGTCATATCCCAGTCCATTCTCCACTCTTCAAAGGACCAGGGTGATCTTCTCAGAGGACAGATTAAATCATGATATCATTCTCCATTGGTTTCACATAGGTTTCAGGATAAAATTCAAACTTCTTATCATCACTTTGTAGGGTTTGCATGATTTGGCCTTTGTCCACCTTTTTCCTCCCACCTAATCCCACATTTCCTCCTGATTTCCTTTTCTTATTTGGTGGCAGTGGTAGAGGGTCTTCATGTGAGGAATGCTCAGAGCCATTAATTTTCTGTTGTTTTAGAATAGTCCAAACTCCTAGTTATGTAGTCCACTTTCTTCCATCAGGCAGGGCATGGACTCCTATGGCTCTCTGAACAAGTTTCCTGCTCTAGGACATGGAGAATTGTAGTATTCACAGCTCTGAAGCCAGACATACCTGGTTTAAATATCTAAATAAGTTAGTATTTAAATACAATAATAAAAATAAGGAGAATAAAGATACCTGCTACTTATTATAAGTGTAGGTACTATATACTAAATTGATTTTCATGTGTCACCTCTTTTAGGTTTCAAAACAACCATGCCATATAACTATTCTCATTTTATATACATAGAAATTAATTAAGAGAAGTAAGGATTTAAACTAGTGTCTGATTAATTTATAGCCAGGACTTAACTTCAGTCATCTACATATGCCTCGTATACAGGAGATATGACGTAATATGTCCTTTGTATGGTATCTAACACATATTAAAATTTTAATTTAAATAATTGTCCTTGATATTGCCCCATTATCAGAGAAACCAACCGTACGTCCTCTCTGTTTAACTTACTCATTTCTAGCCTTCAATATTAAGTTCAGGCATAGCTTTACTCACCCTAAATCAATGTCCTCTCATTTCCCCCATTCACTGTGCAGAATTGCAAAGACCTGCAGGGCACTGGTTGCTTTTCATGGTTTTCTGGCATCTCTTTTGGCACATGTCACTCAATAGATGATTGCTGGATGAGTGCATTATAGCTCAGAAGGTCAACCTTCTGACCTTAAACTCATTAATACTATAAAGAGCTGAGCTAACTCAAGTAAGAATAAGAACAAATTAAAAAAAAATTCCTCTTTAAAGAAAAGAGAGCTTTGTGATTGTAATCATTTGTTAACCCAATGGTTCTTACCTGAGAGAAATTCCTCTCCCCTCTCCTCTCCCTTGTTCCCCGAGAAGTATTTAGCAATATCTGGAGACATTTGGGGGGAGGGAAGTGCAATTGTATCTGGTGGGTAGAGGTCAAGGATGCTACTAAATAAACATCTTGGAATGCACAGGACAGCCCCCACCACAAAGAATTATCCAGGCCCAAATGTTAACAGTGCTGAGATTGAGATACCCTGAGTTACACAAAGCTATAAAAAGATGTTATAAAATTCACATATAATTTATTAAAGAGTTTATATATGTGATTTTAGATTGTATATAAATATGTGCAGAATAGGACAAAATATCTATTGCTAAATACTTTTTGAATCAAAATTTTACAGATACTGGAAAAACTCATGTATAGTTAAACTTCACTAACTCAAAATAACATGAGGGAAACCAATTCCTTACCGTGCAATTTATGTAGAAGCTGCCAGCCTCATTATTGTATATAAGAAACAATGATTCAATGGCAGATAACAAAGTGATGCTCATAGATCCTTATCATGGCTTTTGAGAATTGATAAGTCATCTGTAATTGATGCATTTAGATTCAAAGGAATGATGATAAAGAGATTTTGAAAATATTTTGAAAATTGTTCATAATAACCTAATTCTTCCCTCTCTTACACCTTTACAATCTCAACTAAGCATTGAAATTTGTGTATGGAATAGCACAGATTTCAATCAACTTATGTTTGATGAGGAGATCACAGTCACATTATTTTCCCCCTGAAATATGTTTTGAGTGAGTATGTGCACACACACACACAGACAAAAATAGCAGCCAGATCTTTGTACAGAAGCTAGGAACAGGGTTATGAATGAAGCATGACTCTAAGAAGCATGGAATTATAATAGCAGATATTTTATCTTTGGTATCTATGTACCTGAAGGAAAGAAAGTTTTTATCAGTTATGCTGTTATATTTTAACTAGGGGGCCAAATTTTGTGCACTGGGGGTGGGTGGTCCCTTAGTCCAACCTGCCCCCTCTCACATACTGGGAGCCCTCAGGGGATGTCCTACTGAAGGCTAACCCCCGGGCTGCCCAAGGCCGAAAGCCTCTGGCATTGGCAAGGGACCTCGCCAGGAGACCCCCAGCGATCAGGGCTGTGTCCCAGCTTCGGCGTGCACAAGATGGACAGTAGCCATCTTGGTTGGGTATTAATTTGCATATCACTCCTGATTTCTGGTTGTGGGTGTTTTTCTTTTTTTTCCACATCCAGCGCAGAGAGAGAAAGATTGGGTCCAGTTTTTGAGTAGAAGAGCTAGGGATTAAGAAATAAAAGTATAGAAGATGAAGACGCAGTAATAGAAAAAATAGCTGGGGCCCGGTGAGATGTTGGTTCTCTCTGAGGGAGAGACAGCATCTGACACCCAAACAGCAACAGTTTATTTATAATCGAAAAATACAAAGGTGCCAGAATCCAATCCCCATCTTACCAATAGAAAGATGTGGATAGGAAGGCTGGTAAACAACGTTAATTGGCTCTGAAAGGTCAGAGCTAAAACATTGTTAATTAAAGCAGCTTCCCCATCAAACAATCATGTAAATACTTATTGATAAAATAATCTGCCTGTTACTGGAATTGCCTACCTTAGGGCAATGGGTGTATCCCAAACCTAAACAAAAGGGATAGCCAGAGGCCTTGGATTTAGCCCACAGATAATGAATGATCAAGGTGTCCTGCCTGGGGCACCCCCCACAGCTGGTGGGCGTGCCTTGTGGATATAGAGGAGGTGTGGTCAATTTGCATATTACTCTTTTATTAGATAGGATAGATTTTATTTTCTAGAGCAGTTTTAAATTCAAAACAAAATGGAGAAGATAGAGATTTACCATATATACCTTCTGGCCCCACACATGCACAGACTATTATCAACATTCCTCACCTGAATGATACATTTATTATAATTGATAAATCTACATCAATATTATTGGCATCATTCAAAGTCCATAGCTTACAATAGGGTTAAATCTTGATATTGTACATTCTGTGAGTTTTGACATATGTATAAAAATATACCCATTGATAGTCTCTATATTATAGTATCATACAGAGTAGTTTCACTGTCCTAAAAACAATTATTCTAAATTTTAAAATAAAAGTCAGAATAGATTAAGGCTTATAAAGTTTATATCAGGAAGATAGTTTTATTGTTAAAGAAAAGCATGTCTTTCTCAATCATTTACCCAAAGAGATTCCATTTTCATTGGGAAACTCTAAATTAAACATCAGATATCAAAACGTACACTCAGCTCTTAGTTTTCTCTTTAACCACATGATCTATTATAGAATGTAGGGAATCACTTGATTAAAATTTTCATCCTGAAAGATGGAAGAAGTTGTGAAACCTCTGATAAGGATGAGAAGATTGGTTATAAAAGAGGCATCCTGTAAAACAGTGAGTTATAATCAAGAATTATCCCAATTCTGAGCCCTTTAAGGCCAGGGAATACTTCAAATTAAAATGTCAAAACTTTCAGGCAAGCCAGATAAATTAGTAAGTGGATAGTTGCATCCCTCTTACAGAATCGACCACAGAAAGATATTATGAGGCAGTCTAGATTAAAAAAAAAAAGGCATTAAAGCCCTAGCTGGTTTGGCTCAGTGGATAGAGCGTCAGCCTGTAGACTATTAATGGGTATATTTTTATACATATGTCAAAACTCACAACCTGTACAAACTCACAGAAGGGTCCCAGATTTGAATCTGGTCAAGGACACATGCTTGAGGTTGTGAGTTCGATCCCCAGTGGGGGGCAAGCAGGAGGCAGCCGATCAATGATTTTCATCATTGATGTTTCTGACACTCTTCCTTAATCTCTGAAATCAATAAAATATATTTAATAAAAAATGGCATTAAACACCTGCATGGCTATAACTACCAAAGTTAACTAAAATGAAAAAGTCCACATGCTTAAAAAAGCCATCCCTGCAGTCAGGAAGAGAGAAGATAGATTCAATTAAGGACTAATGTGTCAGCTTGATTGCTGATGCATGTAATGCTCAAAGAATCCACCACTTTTATTACAAATCAAATTTGTTTGATGACTTTGCCTGAAATGCTGCAGATTTTTGAAAGTGAGACTAATTCTGATAGTATCGATAGCATATTTGCAATGTTATAGTAATTTTTTAGTTTTTAAATGCATTTTATTTATTTATTTATTTATTTATTTAAATTTACAATATAACTTATATTTAATAGTAGTACATATGTTTTCCTTTCCCTCCCAATATCCTCCCCCCAGCCTCCCTTACCCCCCAGCACATGTCCTCACCTGCCCCCGCTCCCCGCCCCAGTGTCTTTCATTCATTGGTTATGCTCATATGCATGCATACAAGTACTTTGGTTGATCTCCCCCAGCAACTGCCTCCCATCCACCCCAGCCGTCCCCCTGTAGCTTGACAGCCTGTTCAAGGCCACCCTGCCTCTATATCAATCACTCCCCTTGTTTGTTTTCTTCAAAAATATCTTGCCTCTGCATACTAGAAACAAACGTATAAGGACAAAAAATGTTTAAGTGTCAGTTTCAATGTCCAATTGTTCTGAGTCGCAGTTTCAATGTCAAATGGTTCTTCATGTGTACACGTCATTAATGGTATCCAGATGGTGGACACATCGTGGCAATCCATCCTCTCTGGTATGGTCCTGGGCTGCCTGCAGCCATGCACAGCTGCCAACTGCTAGCATGGCAAGGTGTCATCAGTGTCCCCCCATCTCTGGACCTTCCTCGTGGCTGGAACAGACCCATCAGTTCCTCACTGTCGCAGGAACCCACATGGTCTTGGAGCTGTTCTCTGAAAACACACAAACACATTCTCGGCCAAAAGTTAACAAAGGGATGCTCTCTGCAAAGTAGACTTGGGATTCTTTTTATTTTTGCCTAAATGATTTTCCTTTGGCTTATTTTGACATCATGTGTGTTTTTTCATGGGTGTCCTGCAGTTGGTTTTACAAATGGAATTTACTTTTCTGGAGTAAGATTTTTCTAGATGTATTTTACTTACAGGATATTTTTCCTTACATGATATTACCCCACTGCCACCCCCACCCCCTTTTGATTAATGGGGGCTTTTGAAGATTTTAACTTGCAGTCTTGGTAATTTTAAATTTTAATTTCTGCACACAAATATGACTGCTTTAGGTTCTTTGGATGTTAGGCAATTTTACAGTGAGATGAACTACTAATAGATATTTTAGTTAATGTTTTAGGAAAAGGTTTTTGTCCAGTACACTTAAATTTTCTTGAGTATTCACTTATTTCACTTGGCCAATTTAAATTAATCTGAAAGCTTGATTACTATTTTACTGTCAATTTTAATACTCAAGCAGAAATCTTAGTTTACCCTGTAAATATTAGTGGAAAGGAATATTTGCATTTTTGAGTAGGTCCTCAGGATTCCTGGTAATAGACTGAATTTAGATATAGAGCAGCTATTGCTGGCGGAGTCTCTGTCTGCCACCTGGGTCCCGGTGTGAGTTGTGAGAGGCGCAGCAGCCGTGGGGGTAGGAGACCTCCCTCAGGAGGGGTGAGAATTCAAGCCCCTGCAAGGTTTGTGGATGAGGGTCTGTGCCCCACCTCTGTTGACCTTTTAGCTCTCTCCTGTTGGCCCCTCTGCAGCTCTGCTTGTCTTAGGTTGTTCATTCCTTGAGGAATCTTACCCATTTCTGGCTAACCAGCCATCCTCAGGGGCCAAACAGAGTGATGGGAGGTTTAGTTCTGTCTCCTTGGTAGTCTATGCCCCCGTGGCCTCTACGTCCAGCACCTGCCTTGGGGTTCCCTCGCCTACTGGCAGGGTCCTGGTATTGATCACATATCTCAGGGGACCCAGGTTTCTTCTCCAGAGAGGGCCCAGCTCACACCATTGGTCAAGAGACCGATCCATGGTGCCAGCTGCCCAGAGGCTTCAGCCACAGCTTGAACTGAAAGCTCAGGCATCAGCTATGTGTATTTGGATTGTAAGAAGAGGGTCCCTCTTGGCAAAAGGGCAAGAGGGGCCAATATAGAATGCTCAGATGCCTTCCCAGTGCCTTAATTCCTTCTGAAAGGGATTAATTCCTTTCCTATCCTTTTTTAAATTGCTGCCCAACATTCAAAGAATTAGTATATAAGCTTATTTGGGATAATTGTATAATATGCTGTTGTCAAATATCAAATATTACAATGACATTGTAGAAAAATATCATGTAAGGGCAATATGGTGTCACAGGAGGTTAAGGAGGGCCTAGCCTAAGGACTGGTATCCATATGAGATGACAAGCTCTAGGCTATGTTAATTCAATCTCAAACTAGCTGCCAATTTTTTTTATAACTTTATATAAACTTTGTCAGGGATGTAAAAACACTAATTACTTACCTTAGTTCAAGAGTTTAAATATAGTGACTTTTCCCCTTACTCCCACCACCTGCCACTGACCCTGAGGTTTGACATTTTGATAGACTTTTCTCAGTCTTTGGATCCATTCTTGTTCTTCAGTCTATGTCATTCATTGTATTCCTCAAATGAGTGAGATCATGTTATATTTGTCTTTCTCTGCCTAGCTAATTTCACTTAGCATAATGCTCTGTAATTCCATCCATGTTGTTACAAATGGTAGGAGCTCCTTCTTTTTTACCGCAGCGAAGTATTCCATTGTGTAAATGTACCACAGTTTTTTAATCCACTCATCTGCTGATGGGCACTTAGGCTGTTTACAAATCTATGGTAAATTGTGCTGCTATGAATATAGGGGTACATATATCTTTTCTATTTCGCATTTCTAGTTTCTAGGGGTATATTCCTAGAAGTGGGATCATGGGTCGAATGGGAGCTCCATTTTCAGTTTTTTGAGGAAACTCCATACTGTTCTCCACAGTGGCTGCACCAGTCTACAATCCCACCAGCAGTGCACGAGAGTTCCTTTTTCTCCGCATCCTCGCCAGCACTTGTCATTTGTTGATT
Organism: Antrozous pallidus; assembly: GCA_027563665.1. Taxonomy (NCBI): domain Eukaryota; kingdom Metazoa; phylum Chordata; class Mammalia; order Chiroptera; family Vespertilionidae; genus Antrozous; species Antrozous pallidus. The sequence continues at coordinate 50,362,967 of CM050510.1, forward strand.
TGTTGATGTAAGCCATTCTGACAGGTGAGAGATGGTACCGCATAGTCATTTTGCTTTGCATCTCTCATGACTTTGAGCAAGTTTTCATATGTCTCTGGGCCTTCCTTTTGTCTTCTTTGGAAAAGATTCTATTTAGGTCCATTGCCCGTTTTTTTTTTATTGGATCATTTGTCCTCCTTTTATTGAGTTGTGTGAGTTGCCTGTAGATGCTTGAGATTAAACCTTTATCACTGATAACATTTGCAAATATGTTCTCCCATGCAGTGGGTTTTCTTGTTGTTTTCTTGATGGTTTCTTTAGCTGTGCAAAAGCTTTTTATTTTGATGTAGTCCCATTTGTTTATTTTCTCTTTACCTTCCACTGCCTTAGGAGTGGTGTCACTGAAGAAGTTCTTTTGGCATATGTCTGAGATTTTTCTTCCTGTGGATTCCTCTAATATTTTTATGGTTTCCCATATTATGTTTAAGTCCTGTATCCATTTTGAGTTTATTTTTGTGTATGGTGTAAGTTGGTGGTCTAGTTTCATTTCTTTTGCATATATCTGTCCAATTTTCCCAACACCATTTATTGAAGAGACTGTCTTGACTCCATTTTATGTTCATGCCTCCTTTGTCAAATATTAATTGAGCATAGTGGTTTGGGTTGATATCTGGATTCTCTACTCTATTCCATTGATCTATATGTCTGTTCTTGTGCCAGTACCAGGCTGTTTTGAGAACAGTAGCTTTGTAATACAGCTTGAAATCTGGTATTGAAATCCCACCGACTTTGTGCTTCTTTCTCAGGATTGCTGTGGCTATTCGGAGCCTTTTTTTATTCCAGATGAATTCTTGGAGAGTTCTTTCTAGCTCTGTGAAATATGCCTTTGGTATTTTAATGGGGAGTGCATTAAATTTATAGATTGCTTTGGGTAGTATGGACATTTTAATTATGTTGATTCTCCCAATCCATGAACATGGTATTTTCTTTCATCTGTTTACATCTTCCTCTATCTCTTTTTTTAGTGTCTTGTAGTTTTCCACGAATAGGTCTTTTATCTCCTTAGTTAAGTTTATTCCTAGGTATATTAATTTCTTTGGTGTGATGGTAAATGGGATTTAAATGCATTTTTTATAGATTTCAGAGAGGAAGAGAGATGGAGGGAGAGAGAGAAACATCAATTATAAGAGAGAATCATTGATCCGCTGCCTCCTGCATGCCCCACACTGGAGATGGATCCTGTGACCCAAGCATGTGCCCTGACCTGGAATTGAGCCATGTCCTCCTGGTTCATAGTTTGACACTCAACTAGTGAGCCACACTGACCAGGCTGCAATGTAATAGTAATTTTTTAACCCGATTATTAGGAGAGACATCCTGGCTCAGGCTGATGAGTCATAGGTTAAGGATAGGAGGTCAGACCACCTGTATTCTCTTCAGCCCCGTCACTAACTAACCATAACTTCTGTGAGCACCAGTCTAATATGTTAAGATGGGAATGAGAAAGCTTACTCTGCTCTGAATTTTGACTGAGAGAATTGCTTAAGCTCTAGAAACAGGAAAATGGAGAATAGTTGGTAATGAGGAATTGACAGCAAGACGAGCTTGAGAGTAGAGGTAACATGTATTTGGTTTGAAAGAAGATTAATCCAAGCTGAGTTTTATTTCCTCATTCAATACAATTTTGAACCTTAATTGGATATACTCATCTTATTATGAAGGTTTTCAATGGTCAGAAAATACACATTAGATGTCAGTATAGTGTCTGATGGGGGAATTCACCTATAAACAACTCATGTGGAGTGCTTGCCTTGACTTCCATCCATAGGGCATATCTTCAAGTAGCAGTGGCTACTAGCCACATGTGTATGTGTATGTGTATGTGTATGTGTTTATGTGCAGAAGAGAGATGAGAGGATCCTTAATATAGCAGATCTTATCTTTTAATTATTTGATAACTATATTTCATTCTAAAACTCAGATACCTCTCAGTATACACATATTATTATTATTATTTAATATATTTTATTGATTTTTTTTTACAGAGAGGAAGGGAGAGGGATAGAGAGTTAGAAACATCGATGAGAGAGAAAGATCAATCAATCACCTTCTGCACACCTCCTACTGGGGATGTGCCTGCAACCAAGGTGCATGCCCTTGACCAGAATCGAACCTGGGACCTTTCAGTTCACAGGCTGATGCTCTATCCACTGAGTCAAACTGGTTTCAGCTAAACATATTATTAATAATTGCTCTAATATGTCAGTCAGTATCCACATACGCATCCCCTTTAAAACTTGGAACAATCTCATAAAGCATATATTACTATTTGCCCATGAGCAAATCTACACTCGAAAAGATAATGTGATTTGACCAAATCTCTACATCTGCTAAATAAAAGAAGCAGGCACCATAAAGAAGTAGTTTTGGCTGAATGAAAATCTGAAGTTGCCTGACATTCTTTTCATGGAAACATGTGGCTTTCTTATATAAAACTGGAGAAACACTCATGCCAGGGATGGACTCTAGGCCTACCATTGTTTTTAATGATGAATTACAGGGCCGTGGTTACCTTGTAACCCCAGCTTCTTAGTGCACTAGCAAGGCGACCACCTGGCTAGAGTGATTTATTGAAATGTAGCTCTTCTTGCTTTGATGCAAGTAAGTGCATCACCAGTGCACCTTAGGGTAATTATGTTGTGGATGAAGAACTGCCATGGCAACCACCCATGGAGTTGTTTATGTCCTGGAGCTGCAGTGCATGGCCCCCCAGAGGGCTCTTCCTCCTGCTAAGGTTAGCTATAGATGGTGGAAATTGGGGTGGGGGTGGGGGATGATCACTAACCTATTACCATGGAGACAGGGATGCTGTTAAAAAGCAGGCATCCTAGGGAAGAAGAATCTAGAGGAGCAGTATTGCGTTCCTCAGAGGATCCTCATGGAATTGAGGAAAAATGCTGACCTTTTTCAAAAGGCCCATAAATAATTTACAACCCATCTCCTAAATTTGTACTTTACACCTTTTTTTTTCACTTCAGACATTCAAGTCTTGAGATAATAATAAAGTTCCAGTTCAAAACATATTTTAACATTTCCACCTTATTAGGCTCTTGGGTTGAAATTAGGTAATGATGTGGCTCATCTACTTTCAATAACAGGAGTGGTCATTGGTAGATTCACGTTTGTATTTGAATTCCCTTTGAATAGCACTTTATGGTTTTTTAAATAAAAGCCCCTTTTAAATAAAAGCATCACCAAAGAGTCTCTATTTTCAATTGTAAGTAAATGTTTAAGAATAGGTCTTCCCTTTTACATTGGAACCCAACAATATTTTGCAGATAAAAAGTGAAGGGAGAAAGTTAAATAGTATGTATTGAACAGCCTTTTTAAAAATCAATGTTACTGCGGGGGCAGAGGGCCAAGCCCGGGCTTGTAATAAAGGTTTTATGCTATTGAAAAAAATAAAAATAAAAATAAAAATTGATGTTACTCATATGTTTATCTGAAAAGACATAGAGCTTTTTCAAGAATTAAAATGTGATGCAGGTTTAGCCAATTCCAAAGTCTGCCAGGGCCAAGAAGGTCATGGACCTGGGCAAAGCAAGCTGAATGCCAGGCAACAGGACACCGTGAGGCCTGAAGCACACATTTCAACTAAAGGAGGCATTTGCTATTGAGTTTTGCCATTTTTAAAGAGAAGCCAGCCAGAAGTGGGGAAAATTGTGACATTTCCTCAGTTTTAAATAGTAACAACTAATTTAAAATATTAAAACATCTAGTAGTTAAGAATTGTGGAAATACATTTAGGAAATATGTCATAGACTAACAGTTTGAAGCCTCAGTTGATGTATGTTAAAAGCTTAGCATTGTGCCTGGAAGCCAGGAAGCTCTCAATAAGAGTCAGCTATGCTTACTTGTTTTACTTGAAGATATGTTGAATTTTGTCCCTTTTAAACCATTTATGAGTGGGAAATCTAAGACTGTAAGATCAGAGCTGAGAGGTGGAAGAGGCTGCCTGAGGTCTTTCTGATCCCACGCCTCAGCTACCCACCCAGGAGTGGGGAGTTAAGGATGTTCATGAACAGCTAATGCCTTTTATGCTCACCTGATTCTCATGGTTTTGATTTTTAGCAAAATATTATTCTTGCTCCTTGCATCACTCTTGAATTGCATATTTGTCTTAAATTCAGAGAATTGGTACACAGATGCTTTATTTATTTACAGAGGACTCGTGCATGGAAGTCTCCATTAGAAAAAGGAAAGAAAAGGTCCCGAGGGCTACTCTGGTTTCACTGCTTCTAGGCTACGTTATTTGCATTGTGACAGCGCTTTCTTATCCTCTGAGAGAATGGGTGTCGAAAGACCTTCTATGGCCATCACCCTCAATGCTAGGTTCTCTGGTGCTTTGACACCTTTAGAATAAAGAGATTTCAGACACACAGAGGGCCCTTCCTTCTTGGTACTGCTTACAAAGGAAGCACTATAAAGGTGAGGGTTTATGTTTTCACTCCTTTGTTTGCTAAGTCCAAACATGATCACGTTCTAGTTAGGAAAACCAAGAAGCAAATCAAGGTCAGTTAATAAAGGTGAGCTAATGACCCAGGATGCAGAACAGGTCAGCAAGTGGAAAGGTGGGCTTGAGGTCCAGGTGGTAGAATAAGGCAGGCAAATGGCGGAAAAGTGAACTAAGTACAGAGTGGCTCTTAGAAGCTAGGGATGATGTTGTTCTTTCCCTGTCTTTGTGCCAGCTTTGCTGGGGGGTTATTTGATGAAGAATGACATTCCTTTCAAATTAGACTTTGTAGGTTTTCCCACCTCTACAGCTGGGAGGCTTTGGGAATTGATTTAAACACTCTCTGCCTCAGTTTCTTAGTCTGTAAAATTGAGACAATAATACTGTTTTACTTCACAGGTGTTAGTGAGAATTAAATGACATATGCAAGTGCTTAGTATGATGCCTGATATAACTATCCAATAAATAGCTATTATTATTATTATTATCATCATCATCATCATCATCATCATCATCATTTTTTCCACATTTTAACTGTTTCAAATTGTTTATCTCCTTAATGATCATATACTTTCACCTACTGGTGTGTCTCTCACTTACTGGCTTCTCTATTACACAGAAGCAACCGATAGTTATAAATTAATAGTCAACAAGGGGATCCTTGGTGAGACAGGCTCTCATGCTATTAAATGCTATAGAAATCACATCTGCTAATATAGTAGCATAGAGTCCCACAGCCCCAGGGCACTCTCAGGCTAAATCTATAATAAGTAAATTGATAACAAACGAGTTGCTTATTTCCTAGTAAAAGGATTGTGGAAGGAGGAAGAGACATTGATTTTGTTTTGTGAAATAGATTTTCATGAAAAAGATCACATTAAATCAGAAGGTCTAAGTTTGGTACACACAGTACCTTGGGATGGAAGGAGAAATCCTTGCTTCCTTTTCTTGGCATCACTTGTCCGTTGAGTGAGAATTTCCTTTCTATTGTAGGGATATAAGTATGATGGAAAGCATGCCTACTTGGCTTGAGGTTCTTATAAAGATGAGTTTGGGTGCTACATAAGTATTAATAAAAAGTACAATTAATCTCTTCCATTTATCCCCATAATGTGTGCTTTTCCATCCAATATCTATTTTTGTTATTACCTTCTTGCTTCTCATTGCTCACTGATGTGCTTTATTAAAATACTGCAAAATATGTATTGCTTGTTACAAGGTGTGATTATAGGTCCCTGGCAAAGTAAAAATCCACATTGATATATTGTATGTGTCCAATGTTAACAGCCTGCTTTCCACTGGTTTGCTGGTTACTTAAACCATCAAGCTGTTATCCAGGTAGAACCACCAGTGTACACCTAACCAGCCCTGAATTTCCACATCTCACATAGCTCCTCTTCCTGTGTGCATGGTGTACTACAATTCCAAAAGCTCTTTTCTGTGCACTTTGTCATTTGATTTTCATAACAAACCTGTGAGTCCAGCAGGGCATTATTAGTTCTACTTTATATATAAGGAAAATAAGTCCAAAAGAATATAATCATTTCAGAAAAGGGCAGAGTGGGGATTTGAACTAAAAAATATGACTCTGGGGCCCTTGCTTTATCCTCTATTCACAGGCAAGGAGAGGTGATTTCCCCCAAACCTCCCTATTAGTGAGAGTGCCTCTTTTTTGAAAAGGTCTGTGTTCTGAAAGAATGTTCAGAGGTATAGTCAGAGTAAGGAAAGGCAGTCATTTTTATTTTTTTATTTATTTTTCTTTTTTTTTATCTTTATTGTTCAGTTTATTAATTACATTGTTTCCCCTTTTTATCCCCCTATAGCTTCCCTCCACCCTGTACCTATCCCACCCTCCACCCTCACCTCCCCCTCCCCACTGTCCTCTCCCATTGTTGCTAGATTTTTGTCCAGTCTCTTGCTGCATTTCCCACAACCCTTTTCTCTCCAAGAATTGTCAGTCCATTCCCTCTCTATGTCCATGTCCCTGTTATATTCACCAGTCTATCCTGTTCAACAGCCTATCAATTCACTTGATTTTTATGTTCATTTGTTGATAGATGTGTATTTGTTGTTCATAATTTTCATCTTTACCTTTCTCTTCTTCCTCTTCTTAAAAAATATCTTTCAGCATTTCATATAATGTTGGTTTGGTGGTGATGAACTCCTTCAGCTTTTTCTTATCTGCGAAGCACTTCATCTGACCTTCAATTCTGAATGATAGCTTTGCTGGATAGAGTAATCTTGGTTGTAGATTCTTGCTGTTCATCACTTTGAATATTTCTTGCCACTCCCGTCTGGCCTGCATCGTTTCTGTTGAGAAATCCGCTGACAGTCGTATGGGTGCTCCCTTATAGGTAACCAACTGTTTCTCTCTTGCTGCTTTTATTATTCTCTCTTTGTCTTTTGCTCTTGGCATTTTAATTATGATGTGCCTTGGTGTGGTCCTCTTAGGGTTCCTATATATTGGGGTTCGGTGCACTTCTTGGACTCCTAAGTCAATTTCTTTCACCAGGTGTGGGAAGTTTTCAGTCACTATTTCTTCAAGTAGGTTTTCATTAACTTGCTCTCTCTCTTTTTCTGGCACCCCTATAATTCGGATGTTGGTATGCTTGAGGTTGTCCCAGAGGCCCCTTACACTATCTTCAATTTTTTGGATTCTTTTGGTTTCTTGCTTTTTCAGCTGAGTGGATTTTACCTCTTTGTATTTCAAATCTTTAACTTGGTTCTTGGGGTGCTCCAGGGCACTTTCAGGTCTTTGTTTAATATTTTTTGTTTCAGTCAGTGTATGCTTAATTTCTGGTTGGTCCTTTTTCATATCCTTGAGAGTCTGCTTTATATCCTTGAGAGTTTCTTTCATTTCCACGTTGGTCTTGATCATTTCTTTGCAGGTCTCGTTTATAGCCTGGAGGGTGTTATTCATTTTCTTGTAGGACTCATTCATTTCCTTTGTAGTCTTGCTTATTTCCTTATAGGCCTCGATCTTTTGTTGGAGCCTCTTAAAAAACCCTATAACCGTGGTTCTGAATTCCATGTCCAGTCGTTTTTTTTCCTCCATTTCTTTCACATCTGATTTCTTTCCATGTCTCTGCATGGTGGCTGCTTCCCTGAGTTGGTCAATTAGCTTTGTGTGGTAGACTTCCTACTAGGGATAGTGGCTCAGCCTCCCCAGTTACCTGAGGTGGATATGGGCTGCACAGTCTTGTTGAAGTTAAGCTCAGTTAATCGTTGCTAGCACTTGGAGGGTTGACCTCCAGGCCAATTGTCTGTGAAGCTCAGCTGTGCTCAGGTTGGGTGGGCGGAGTCTCCGGGCCAAGCAGACAGCGTTAGCTCCGCCTTATGCGGCCCCAGGGACTCTGTGCCAGGGGCAATGGCTGCCAGCACCTCTGAGAGAGAGCCGCTGCTGAGCTCCACCGGCTGCCGGTTGCCGGGGAATTCAGCCTTTCCCAAAATGAGTCTGCATGCGCAATGGCTCACCCAGGGTCGTAAAACAAAGCAGTCTGACGGTTTTCCGAAAGAGAGGCAAGTCGTGGTGCGCTCTCTGCGCCGTCACGCAGCCAAGCTGTTCGCGAAAGCTGCCTTCTCCACAAGCCGGGAGACCCGGCAGCACCCGAGCTTCGGCGTGCCCTCCCACTGTCCAGTTTTCACCCCGTGTGATAGTGGGTTCTCTGGACTTCGCCCAGAGCTGGAGAAACAGTCCAGTGGGACGCCTTTCTCTCCCCGTTCGAGAAAACTGGCCAGTTTTCAGCCGCCCACCCTCTCCGCGGCGCGCACTCCAAACCTCTCTCCGTGCGAATCTTTCAACGCTGTCCGCCACCGCTCCTCCGAGTCCCAGTGTCTTATCTTCACTTTTATTTGTGGAATTTTCACTTGGTGAGCTTTCTGGTGATTCTGGAAGGTGTTTGTTCTTTCGTTAAGTTGTAGTATTAAAATTGCTGATTATGACGGCAAGATAGGTGTTTTGCCTTTGCCGCCATCTTAGTTCTCTCGCTGGCAGTCATTTTTACCCAGGGTGCCTCTGATCCTATTCTGGTTCACTGCCACTTCAAAACAATCACAAGAAAGCCACAAATAAATGTGGGACAGAAAGTCACCCAGAGGTCACAGATTGCCATTGGTGTGGTGGCATAGTGAAGTGAAGGGGAGTTAGACCTGAGTATGGATATTACTACATCCCTCAGTTTTTATCTATGGTATTATAGAAAGATTCTCTGAGTCTCAGTTTCTTCATCTAGTAAATGGAAATAATAGAAATAATAATAGTAGGGATGGCATCAAGACTGAAACCCATATTTCCCGTAACTGTTTAGCAAAGATCGTGATTTCATAATCACGTAAATAAAATATAGATTTACTACTATTACTTATATTAATTTTGCCTTTGCTATTAAAATGTTATAATATAGAAAAGTCAGCCTGTTGGAAGTTTATTAAGCATATTTTGCCTTAGGGGTCTTACAGATCTTTGTTTCTTTAGGCCTCCTAAAGGAAGAATAATGAAAATGATGAGTAATAAGTGTGCTGTAATCATGCCTTCTATGCCCCATTTTACCTTCTTCAAAGGCTTACCATGTTTCTTTCCAAAATGTAATTAAGTTTTACAAATGTTATCTGAGGGCCTACTATGTGTCAGACACTGTGCTGGGCACTAGGTTGAGAGGTGAATAGACATGGTCTTCAGCTCCAAGAAACCTTTGGATGAATGGGGAAAATGACAATAAATGTTGTAAGCTGTGCTGCAAGTGCTATGATTACTATCTGCCCAGAGTGGTGTGAAAACTATAATATGGTAACTTAGGAAATCCTACAGCTTAGAAGGCAGTTGGAGCATTACCAAATATAAAGGTAAAATCAATAAGAGGTAGAAAACAAGTTTGAAAAGGATTTCTGGAACCAGATCATGGGATGCTATTGACAAAGTAGTAGGCTTTATCTTACAAGGTAGAGGTCACAAAACAGCATTCCATGAGCCATATACAACCCAACGAGCTTATACAAATTGCTTGATTTAGATCTTTTAAAAAATATATATTTCTTTATTGATTTCAGAGAGGAAGGAAAAGGGAGAGAGAGATAGAAACATCAATGATGAGAGAGAATTGATTGGCTGCCTCTTGCAAACCCCCCACTGGGGATCAAGCCCTCAACCATGTGTCCTTAGCCAGAATTGAATCTGGCACCCTTCAGTCTGCAGGGCGATGCTCTATCCACTGAGCAAAACTGGCCAAGGCAAGATCTTTTAATACATGAATTCACATAAATACAAAATATGATTTTACTTACAAATCCCAGTGACCACCTTCTGAGGAAATCACCTCAACCCACATTTCCAGTTTGTATCAATTTACTGGACCTGAAGTTTGGCCTATAGAATATTGGGCATGTTCTTGCAGATCTGATTTTTAAATCACATTTGGCCTCATTTTTATTACATGTTTGATGCCAATATGCATTTAAGACTTCTTTTTTGCTCTTTTCATTGTCCAGCACTTAAGCATTTCTAATCCCATAAAAAATATGGGCACCTTGATTTATTATGTATTAGATAAAAGAAAATATCCAGAATAAAGCATATGAAGATAAAAGAATAAATATATTTTTAAATGTGCAACACACATAGATAAGCTAAGAAAGTCTTACATATACATACTTGAAGACCAAGATGGGAAAGAAGGGGAAAGGACAAAAAGCAATATGAATTTCCCCAAAATGGCAAAATAAATTAAGCCAGTTTCCAGAAATCCTATAAGTCACATGAAGGATGAATATAAAGAAAACCATATTTAAGAACATCATTTTATTTTTTTATTTTTATTTATTTATTCATTCATTCATTCATTCATTCATTCATTTTGCCAGTTTCCCAGTGACATGGTGGTGCCAAATGCAACTTTTTATTTGTTTGTTTTCTGATGGCTTATTAGGATGAAAACATTGAATATTGTTTGTTATCTTCATACTAGTGTCCAAAATGTCATCAATGCAATGGAGCAAACCACTTAGAGGTTGCCACCTATGTGCCAGAAGACAGGATTCCTCTCTTCACCTGTTTTCACTGGTTCCTGGGACCATCTGTACTCAGTAACTCCTCAGCATTCCAGGATGGCTAAGGTGTCAAACTCAGCACCTTGAATTGAATGAAAATAAAATTCTTTGCTTCAATGTCAAAATCTTCTTTTTAATATATATATATAATTTATTTTTTGCAGTATACCTTAGATTTAATAGTAGTACATATATTTTCCTCCCCCCCATTGTCCTCCCCTGCCTCCCCTACCTGCCAGCACATGTTCCCACCTGTCTCCCCCACCCCAGTGTCTTGCATCCACTGCTTATGCTCACATACATGCATACAAGTCCTTTGGTTGATCTCCCACAGCACCCACCCCCCACCTTCCCCAGCCTTCCCCCTGTAGCTTGACAGCCTGTTCAATGCCTCCCTGCCTCTATATCAATCACTCTCCCCTGTTTCTTTTCTTCAAAAATATCTTGCATCTGCATACTACAAATAAATGTATAAGAACAAAAAATGTTTGAGTCTCAATTTCAATGTCCAACTGTTCTGAGTCCCAGTTTCAATGTCAAATAGTTCTTTATGTGTACATGTCAGCAATGATATCCAGAAGTGGACACATGGTGGCAATGCAAGTTCCATCCTCTATGATTTTGTCCTGGGCCACTTGCAGCAATGCACAGCTGCCGACTGCTAGCATGGCAAGGTGTTGTCAGTGTCCCCCATCTCTGGACCGTCCTCGTGGCTGAAACTGACTCATCAGATCCTCACTGTCTCAGGAACCCACATGGTCTTGGAGTTGTTCTCTGAAAACACACAAACACATTCTCGACCTAAAGTTAACAAAGGGATCCTCTCTGCAAATTAGACTTGGGATTCTTTTTATTTTTGCCTAAATGATTTTCCTTTGGTTTATTTTGACACCATGTTTGTTTTTCATGGGTGTCTTGCAGTTGGTTTTACAAACGGAAGTTACCTTTCTGGAGTAAAAATTTTCTAGATGTATTTCACTTACAGGATATTTTTCCTTACATGATATTACCCCACTATCTCCTTACCCCCTTTTTGATTAATGGGGGCTTTTGAAAATTTTAACTTGCAGTCTTGGTAATTTTAAATTTTAATTTTTGCACACAAATATGACTGCTTTAGGTTCATTGGATGTTAGGCAATTTTACAGTGAGATGAACTACTAATAGATATTTTAGTTAATGTTTTAGGAACAGCTTTTTGTCCAGTTCACTTAGATTTTCTTGAGTATTCACTTATTTCACTTGGCCAATTTAAATTAATCTGAAAACTTGATTACTATTTTACTGGCAATTTTAATACTCAAGCAGAAATCTTAGTTTACCCTGTAAGTATTAGTGGAAAGGATTATTTGCATTCTTGAGTAGGCCCTGAGCATTCCTGGTACTAGACTGCATTTAGATATAGAGCAGCTGTTGCTGGCTGAGTCTCTTTCTGCAACCTGGGTCCCGTTCTGAGCTGTGCGTGCGAGGTGAAGCAGCTGTGGGGGCAGGAGACCTCCCTCAGAAGGGGTGAGAGTTAAGGCCCCTACAAGGTTAGGGGGTGAGTGTCTGTGACCTCCCTCTTTTAGTTGTCTCCTATTGGCCCTCTGCAACTGTTCCTGGCTTAGGTTGTTTCTTCCCTAAGGAATATTACCCATCTCTGGCTAAACAGCCATCCTCTGGGGCCAACCAGGGTGATGTGAGGTTTAGTTCTATTTCCTTTGCCCCAGTGGCCTCCACGCCTAGCACCTGCCTTGGGGTCCCCTCTCTGGCGGGGTCCTGGTACTGATCACATATCTTGGGGGACCCAGGTTTCTTCTCCAGAGAGGGCCCAGCTCACACCATTGGGCAAGAGACAGATCCATGGTGCCAGCTACCCAGAGGCTTCAACCACAGCTTGAACTGAAAGCTCAGGCAACATCTGTGTGCACTTGGATTGTAAGAAGAGGGTCCCTCTTGGCAAAAAGGGCAAGAGGGGCCAATATATAATACTCAACTGCCTTCCCAGTGCCTTAATTTCTTCTGAAAGGGACTAATTCCTTTCCTATCTTTTTTTAAAATCTTTATTGTTCAGTTTATTAATTACGTTGTTCCCTTTTTTTCCTCCTACAGCTCCCCTCCACCTGGTACCCACCCCAACCTCCTCCCTCACCCCCTCACTGTCATCTCCCATAGTTGCATGATTTTTGTGAAGTCTCTTGCTGCACTTCCCACACCCCTTTTCTCCCCAAGAATTGTCAGTCAATTCCCTCTCTCTGTCCATGATTCTGTTATATTCACTAGTTTATCCTGTTCATCAGATTATTAATTCACTTGATTTTTAGATTCATTTGTTGATAGATGTGTATTTGTTGTTCATAATTTACACTTTTATCTTTTTCTTCTTCCTCTTCTTAAAGAATATCTTTCAGCATTTCATATAATATTGGTTTGGTGGTGATGAACTCCTTTAGCTTTTTCTTTTCTGCGAAGCACTTTATCTGACCTGAAATTCTAAATGATAGCTTTGCTGGATAGAGTAATCTTGGTTGTAGATTCTTGCTGTTCATCACTTTGAATATTTCTTGCCACTCCTGTCTGGCCTGCATCATTTCTGTTGAGAAATCCTCTTACAATCATATGTGTGCTCCCTTACAGGTAACCAACTGTTTGTCTCTTGCTTCTTTTAATATTCTCTCTTTATCTTTTGCTCTAGGCATTTTAATTATGATGTGCCTTGGTGTGGTCCTCTTAGGGTTCCTATATATTGGGGTTCAGTGAGCTTCTTGGACTCCTAAATCAATTTCTTTCACCAGATGGGGGAAGTTTTCGGTCACTATTTCTTCAAGTAGGTTTTCATTGTCTTGCTCTTTCTCTTTTTCTGGCACCCATATAATTTGGATGTTGTTATGCTTGAGGTTGTCCCAGAGGCCCCTTACACTATCTTAAATTTTTTGGATTCTTTTGGTTTTTTGCTTTTTCAGCTGAGTGGATTTTACCTCTTTGTATTTCAAATCTTTAGTTTAGTTCTTGGGGTGCTCTAGAGTACTTTTAGGTCTTTGTATAATATTTTTTATTTCAGTCAGTGTATGCTTAATTTCTGGTTGGTCCTTTTTCATATCCTTGAGAGTCTCATTCATATCCTTGTAGGTCTCGTTCATTTCCTTGTAAGATGGATTTATTTCCACGTTGGTCTTGTTCAATTCTTTACAGGTCTCATTCATATCCTTGAGGGTCTCATTCATTTCCTTGTAGGTCTTTCTTATTTCCTTATAGGTCTTGACCTTTTCTAGGAGCCTTTTGAAAAGCCCTATATCCGTGGTTTTGAATTCCATCTCCAGTCTTTTTTTTCCCTCAATTTCTTTCACATGTAATTTCTTTCCATGTCTCTGCATGGTGGCTGCTTCCCTGAGTTGGTCAATTAGCTTTGTGTGGTAGATGTCCTACAAGGGACAGTGGCTCAGCCTCCCCAGTTACCTGAGGTGGATATGGATTGCACAGTCTTGTGGAAGTTATGCTCAGGTTAATCGTTGTTAGCACTTGGAGGGGTTGACCTCCAGGCCAATTGGCTATGAGGATCAGCTGTGCTCAGGTTGGATGGGCGGAGTCTCTGGGCCAAGAAGACAGCATCAGCTCCACCCTATGCGGCCCCAGGGACTCTGTGATGGGGGCAATGGCCACCAGCACCTCTGAGAGAGAGCCACTGCCAAGCTCCACCAGCTGCTAGAGAATTCAGACTCTCCCCAAAGGAGTCTGCACACCCAACGTCTCACCCAGGGTCGCAAAACAATGCAGTCTGACGGTTTCCCGAATGAAAGACCAAGTCACGAGTGCTCTCTGCGCGGTCAGGCAGCTGCGCTGTTCCCAACCTCATGCGGACTCCACACAAGCTCGCCTTCTCCATAAGCCGGCAGACCCCTGTAGCACCCGAGCTTCGGCGTGCCCTCCCACTGTCCAGTTTTTACTCCGTATGATAGTGGGTGCCCTGGACTTCGCCCAGAGCTAGAGAATCAGTCCAGTGGGACGTCTTTGTCTCCCCCGTTCGAGAAAACTGGTCGGTTTTCAGCCGCCTGCCCTAACCACTGGCACGCGTGCTCCAATCCTCTCTCCACGCATATCTTCAATGCTGTCCTCAGCTGCTCCTCCGAGTCACAGTGTCTTATCTTCACTTTTATTTGTGAAATTTTCACTCAGTCAGCTTTCCGGTGATTCTAGATGGTGTTTGTTCTTTTGTTAAGTTGTAGTTTCAAACTTGCTGTGTATGGCGGCAAGATAGGTGTTTTACCTATGCCGCCATATTGGTTCCCTTATCTTTTTTTAAATTGCTGACAAACATTCAAAGAATTAGTTTGTAAGTTTCTTTGGGATAATTGTACAATATGCTGTTGTCACAAATCAAAAATTATAGTAATATTGTAGAATAATATCATGCAAGGGTATTATGGTGTCACAAGAGGTTAAGGGGGGGGCCTATCCTAAGGACTAGTGTCCATAGGAGATGACAAGCTCTAGGCCATGTCAATTCAATCTCAAACTAGCTGCCATTTTTTTTATAACTTTATATAAACTTTGTCAGGGATGTAAAAAACACAAATTACTTATCGTAGTTCAAGACGTCAAATATATTGACTTTCCCCTTTGCTCCCACCACCTCCCACTTACCCTGAGGTTTGATATTCTGATGGACTTTTCTCAGTCTCTAGATCCATTCTTGTTCATCATTATATTCCACAAATGAGTGAGATCATGTGATATTTATCTTTCTCTGCCTGGCTAATTTCACTTAGCATTATGCTCTCCAAATCCATCCATCCATGTTGTTGAAAATGGTAGGAGCTCCTTCTTTTTTACCTCAGCAAAGTATTCCATTGTGTAGATGTAGTATAGTTTTTTAATCCACTCATTTGCTGATGGGCACTTAGGCTGTTTCCAAATCTTAGCTATGGTAAATTGTGCTGCTATGAACATAGGGGTGCATATATCCTTTCTAATTCACGTTTCTAGTTTCTTGGGGTATATTCCTAAAAGTGGGATCACTGGGTCAAATGGGAACTCCATTTTTAGTTTTTTGAGGAAACTTCATACTGTTCTCCACAATGGCTGCACCAGTCTACAATCCCACCAGCAGTGCATGAGAGTTCCTTTTTCTCCGCATCCTTGCCAGCACTTGTTATTTGTTGATTTATTGATATAAGCCATCCTGACCGGTGTGAGATGGTACCGCATAGTCATTTTGCTTTGCATCTCTCAGATAATTAGTGACTTTGAGCAAGTTTTCATATGTCTCCTGGCCTTCCTTTTGTCTTTTTTAGAAAAGATTCTATTTAGGTCCATTGCCCATTTTTTTTATTGGATCATTTGTCCTCCTTTTATTAAGTTGTATGAGTTGCCTGTAGATGCTTGAGATTAAACCTTTATCACTGATAACATTTGCAAATATGTTCTCCCATACAGTGGGTTTTCTTGTTGTTTTGTTGATGGTTCCTTTAGCTGTGCAAAAGCTTTTTTCGACATAGTACTGGAAGTATTAGCCATTGCAATTAGACAAGAAGAAGAAATAAAAGGTACCCAAATTGGAAAATAAGAAGTAAAGCTATCCTTATTTGCAGATGACATAATATTGTACATAGAAAACCTGAAAGACTCCATAAAAGAGCTAATAGACTTAATAAATGAGTTCAGCAATGTAGCAAGCTACAAAATTAACGCCAGGAAATCTACGGCATTTCTATACACTAATAGTGAACTTACAAAAAGAGAGACTAAAAAGGCAATCCCATTTACCATCACATCAAAAAAAATTAAGATACCTAGGAATAAACTTAACTAAGGAGGTGAAAGACCTATTCACAGAAAACTACAGGACACTAAAAAAAGAGATAGAGGAAGATGTAAACAGGTGGAAGAACATACCATGTTCATGGATTGGGAGAATCAACATCATTAAAATGTCCATACTACCCAAAGTAATCTGTAAATTTAATGCACTTCCATTAAAATACCAATGGCATATTTCACAGACCTAGGAAGAACACTCCAAAAATTCATCTGGAATAAAAAAAGGCTCCGAATAACCACAGCAATCCTGAGAAAGAAGCACAAAGTCGGTGGGATTTCAATACCAGATTTCAAGCTGTATTACAAAGCTACTGTTCTTAGAACAGCCTGGTACTGGCACAAGAACAGACATATAGACCAATGGAATAGAGTAGAGAATCCAGATATCAACCCAAACCACTATGCTCAATTAATATTTAACAAAGGAGGCATGAACATAAAATGGAGTCAAGACAGTCTCTTCAATAAATGGTGTTGGGAAAATTGGACAGATATATGCAAAAAAAATGAAACTAGACCACCAACTTACACCATACACAAAAATAAACTCAAAATGGATACAGGACTTAAACATAATATGGGAAACCATAAAAATATTAGAGGAATCCACAGGAAGAAAAATCTCAGACATATGCCAAAAGAACTTCTTCAGTGACACCACTCCTAAGGCAGTGGAAGGTAAAGAGAAAATAAACAAATGGGAATACATCAAAATAAGAACATCATTTTAAAAAAACCACACAAAATGCTAAAACCTAAAGCAAAGATAAAACTTTTAAGAACAAAGGAGAAGTTAGGAAGAATATATTACCTTTAGATAGTGATAAGACAGCTGTTTTATCTACAAAACCTACAGAAACCTGGAGACAAAGAATTTATATATTCAAAGTATCAAAATAAAATGATAGCCAGCCTAAAATGCTGTTTTCCATTATTAATATGAATTTAAAACATTTGCAACCCAACAAAAGCTGAGGGAATTCATCACCAGCAGAACTGCACTAATAGAAACAATAAAAATACTTCTTCAATTCAGAAGAAATATGCGTCATATGGAAGGAAGCTCAGAAATGCAAGAACGAATAAAAAATGTTAAAAATGAGTAAATATCTGGGTAAATAAAATTGCAACATATAACCATAATTTATAATAAACTCAACAAAATAATGAGAAAAGAAGCATCCCTAAAGGGCTATATACACAGTCCTTTTAATGAGCCTTATATGAAAGAAGACTTCTGTGGCCAAAACCATGTAAAGGTGTTGCAAGTTGAAACCAAAATATATACCACTAAACACTCACCAATATATTGAAATTAAAAGACTGCCAATAGTGAATTGGTGGTAAGGAACTCTAATATAAATATGATGAAAATTAAGTTATTGGAATTACTTTAAAAAGAGAGTAACATTATTAAATTGAAGATTAGCATGCCTTATGAACCCACAATTCTATTTCTTGCATGAAATTCATGCAAGGTGGTCAGCCTTCCAAGCCATGGTTGCTTGGAAAGCCAAGGTAGATGCCTCAACCTTCATAGCCCCAGCTTCGTCCAGAAGGTTGTCTGGTCTAATTAGCATAATACACTTTCATTATTATAAATATGCTAGATAAAAATATGAGCACTTAAAAACCAAAAGACATAATCAAGAAAGTTAAGAGCAGTATTTGTAATTGCCTCAAGCTGAAACAACTCAAATGTCCATCAACAATAGAATGGGGAAAAATAGAATGGATAAGCAGATTATGATATAATCACTCAATAGGATAATATAGAGGAGGGGTCAGAAAATTACAGCCCATGGGCCAAATCTGGCCCAGCACCAAATTCTGCAGATACATTTTATTGGAACACAGCCATGCTCCTTATTCTGTTATGTATTGGCAAAGGCTCCTTTCATGCTCTGACAGAGTTGCGTTGTTGCAGTAAAGACCATCTGGTCTGCAGAGCCAAAATTTTAAAACATCTTCTCTTCCCAGAAAATATTTGCCAATTCCTGTTCTAGAACAATGAAACTAAATGAATAACTACATTTGTTAATCTGTATGAATCTTACAAACAAAATCTTGAGCAAAAGGAGCCAATCCAAAAATTTTTATATAAATAACATGACACTAAGTGTATTTTCTTGGAAAAAAAATGACCTGAATAAAGTGATAGTATAACTGATTACAAAGTAAATCAAAATTTTAAAAAATCAAGAACAGACAAGTAACAAATTAAATATACTAATACCCTTTGTTTTAATCATCATAGTGCCTAATCCCTGAGAAGAAATATGCTATAGCAGAAAGAACATAAAGTAAAATCTGGGCTCTAGCTGGTTTGGCTCAGTGGATAGAGTGTTGGCCTGTGAACTGAAAGGTCCCAGGTTCAATTCCAGTCAAGGGCACATGCCTGGGTTGTGGGCTCAATCCCCAATGGGGGACTTGCAGGAGACAGCCGATCCATGATTCTCTCTCATCATTGATGTTTCTACCTCTCTCTCCCTCTTCCTTCTTCTCTGAAATCAATAAAAATATATTTTAAAAAGTAAACATCTGGGTGTAAATCACTAATTAACTTCGAGACTTTGAGCAAATCACTCAATCTCTTTGAGTGTTAACTTTTTAATATATAATACTAGAGGCCTAGTGCACAAAATTCATGACTGGGGGGGGGGTTATCCCTCAGCCCAGCCTGCACCCTCTCCAATCTGTACCCCTCGGGAGTTGTCCGAATGCCAGATGTTCAGTCCTGTGGGATGGGACCTAAACTGGCAGTCAGACATCCCTCTCTCAATCCAGGACTGCTGGCTCCCAACTGTTTGCCTGCCTGCCTGCCTGCCTGATTACCTCTAACTGCTTCTGCCTGCCAGCCTGATCACCACCCAGCCACTCCCCTGCCAGCCTGATCAACGCCTAACTGCTCCCCTGCTGGCCCAATCACCCCCAACTGCCCTCCCATACCAGCCTGGTCATCCTGAACTGCCCTCCCCTGTAGGCCTGGTACCCCTTCAATTGCCCTCCCTCCCCTGCAGGCCCGGTTGCCCCCAATTTCCCTTCCCCGGTGGCCTGGTCGCCCCTAACTGCTCTCCCCTGCTGGCCTGATCACCCACAACTGCCCTCTACTGCTGGCCATCTTGTGGTGGCCATCTTGTGACCACATAGGGGGCAGCCATCTTGTTTGAGGTCATGATGGTCAATTTGCATATCACCTATTCATTATATAGGATTAAGGTAATGATACCTAATTCTCATAGGTAGGTTGAGTTGATGAAATTAGATAATGCATATAAGTAGGATTAATAAATTACTCTAAAAATGTTAGTACTTACTATTACTCACTTATTATTACTCACTTAAAGGTTTATGCAGCTTTCAACTGAATTATCAGAGGGGCTTTGTTATAGTCTCAATGTTTGTGTACCATGCAAATTCATAGATTGAAATCCTAATCTCCAATGTGTTGGGATTTGGATGTGGGCCCTGTGGGAGGCAAGATCATGAGGGTGGGAGCCCTATAAATGGGGTTAGTGCACTTGTTAAAAAAACACATGAGAGCTTGCCCTCACTCTCTGCTCTCTGCCATGTGAGGGCACGGTAAGAAGACAACCCTCTAGGAATCCTTAAGTTGGCTCTCACCAGACACCAGATGTGTGGGCATCTTGATCTTGGACTTCCCAACCTCCAGTACTGTGAGAAGACAATACCTGCTATTTAAGTCACCCAGTCTATGGTATTCTGACATTGCAGTCTATGAGCTAAAACAGACTTTCAGTTTCCTTTTCAGGGGATAGCCATTTCCATGAATAAGGGATTTGTTGTGGAACAGTGAAGACTGTACTTGGAAACAAATCTTTTAATGACAATCCAGATCTAGCCACATAATGAAAAGCATTGCTTCCTTCTATAGAATTCTACAGAACTGGATTCTTGTCCTTAATTAAGTCTTTGTGATCTCCTGTGGGAACCATTCCAGTTAATCTCTTAGTAAAAGCTATAGTCCCTGTTCTGAGCATGAGCATTTCTTGTTCAGGACATATGTACCTGCTCTAAACCTGTCCAGGAATGCCTTGATCCTGTGCCTCCAAATGCCTCTTCTGAATGAACAATTTCCTTTATCTCCAAGACACATCTGGTTAGTTTCTTTAAAAATTTTAGTGTGAACCAAACTAACACATTATTTACAGGTTAACCATATTCTTCATTATCCTCCATTGCCAAATTTAGGATTGTGTTGGTTACATTTTGCACAAACATTTATATTGAAAATACAACTAAACTGAAATGAACTGATGTCCATAAAAATCTGTTCATTGATAAAACAATGTTCATGAGATAGCATTACAAAGAAAAAGGAAGTGGTATAAGTTATATGTATCATGTGATCTATACTATGAAGAAATGCCAACAAAAAGATTAGAAAGAGTTGAACTTGGGGTTGAGAGTGAATATGTCTGGGGAGTTGAATTAGTATATTATTTCAGAAAATTGGCTTTATGAATCAATAGTTCCCTGAGATATTCTAAATTGTCAAATTGTTTAAGAAATTCTACAAGATCTTGAAAACTCACATCACAAGTAAAATTATTGAACACCTACTATGGGGACAAGTAATGGGAACTATTTAAAATATTAAATCAGAATAAAAATGGTACATTTAGAAAGTCAATAAATATCAGTTTCTTCCCCATTTATAAGAAAGTTGATACAGAATTCAACTGTATTGAATTATAAATTTTCAGTTCTCCAATGATAACTTTAAACTGAAGTTCCTCCATTATTGGTCCATTAACTTGTGTCTTTATGGTGAAAAGCACTATCTTATTACTTAGAAATTGACTTGTGAGTTTAATTAGTAATAACATTCACTATCCTAAAAAGTCCCAGGAGAGAAATGTATTTTAATGTAACTGAGATATTCTCCATCAATTTATTTAGTGACTATTGAGGAGCAAGGAGTTATAAATAAAGTCATCTGCATATTACCTTGCACATACAAAATAAGTCAATACTTAAAAATCCTGATCACGATCTTTATAATTTCAAATGGGATCCTTTAATTTGAGTTTTGGAAATATAAGAATTACATAATCCAAGTTTCTTTAAAAATTAGTCTCTCCAATTTGTTATAAACAAGAAAAACAACTCACAACACACGCGCGCGTGCACACACACAATGCTGAGAGATATCCTTCAAAGTTGGAGGGAGTGATAGCTAAGAACAAGTTCCATTTATAACCACTTCATTTGTCACATTCCTCTACCAACCAAGATATGGTTTGTTATTTTATTCTATTTTTTTAAAATATATTTTTATTGATTTCAGAGAGGGAGAGGAAGAGGGATAGAAGTATTGATGAGAGAGAATCATTAATTGGCTGCTTCCTGCACGCCCCCTACTGGGATCCAACTCCAAACCCCAGGCATGTGCCCGGACTGGAAACAAACTGTGATCTCCTGGTTTGTAGGTTGACGCTCAACCACTGAGGCACTCTGGCTGGCTTGGATACAGTTGACTCTTGAACAACTTGGGGCTAGGAAGACCGACCCCCACCCCCCACAATAAACAATTTACATGTTATATTTGACTTTCCCCAAACTTAACTATTATTAACCTCCTGTTGACCAGAAGTTTTACCAGAATCATAAACAGTTGATTCACAAACACTGTGTATATTATATGTATTATATACTGTATTTTACAATAAAATAAACTAGAGAAAAGAAAACATTGTTAAGAGTGTCATACAAAAGAGAAAATGCATTCACAGTACTGTAGATGTTTATGTTTTTAAAAATCCATGTATGAATGGACCTGTGCAACTCAAACCCCCATTGTATTTTTTGTTTCAAGTATAAAATTTCATCTGACTATTAATCCAATGTTTTCTCTAAGCACATGCTCTTTGTGATGTTTCTCTAATCATATACCTAATGTAGTTAATTTCCATATTTTGTAAATCTAGAGGTTGAGGCTCAGAGAGGAGACATAATGCACACAGACAAGTCCACATAGTTTGTAGACAGCCAGCATGAGACATGGCTCTCTTTCCCTCCAGACAAGTGCTGCTCATTCTGTTTCTTCCTCTGCTATCTCTAGAATCAAGAAAAAAGATAATGGGAGTCTAAAGTAAAGCCTATCTCAACTTCAAAAACTTCCTTTGAATAATTGAATCAGTAGGTTTAGGCTTCTTGGGAATAGCGGTGTTAGGCCTGGGATAGAAATAGCCCATCCCTTGGTTCAGATGTGTTACATTTAAATTGATACTGCTTTTCCCCAAAGTGCAATTAGGAAAGACAAAGACCTACTTTTGTAAATGTTGTTAAAGGAAAATGGAGCAGGTGTCTCCTTTCTCTAGGTCAATCATATTCCTGAAGTCTCTCTTTGTCTAGATGTCTGTTGTTCTTAATTGCCTGAATCAGTCTCTTGGTGGCAGCCCAGGGTTGCTTCAGGTGAAAAGACAAATTCACTGGTTGGGGAAAGGGGACAGACACCAAGCATGTGCCAGACGCTTCCCATACTCTCACTCCTTCAGGCTTCACCACCCCTCCCCCCCATGCAGCCCAGGCATCACCATTCCTGTGCGTATTCATCATCTGTCCACTCATCCATTCTGCCGTAACTGAGGGCCAGCTCTGTGCTGGCACTGTGGGAGCCACACTGAGTAAAATACACATTGTTCCTGTCCTTGGGGACCTCACATTCTACCTCGATAGTCATGATGAGTAGTAAATAGGATTGTCACTATTAACCCTATTTTCTAGATGAGAAACCTGAGGCTTCATTGATAAAAGTGGTTTACACATAGCCATTCACCAGTAAACCTGGAGAGTTCAAGGTCCACCACTTGCCTGTGTCCCTGACTATTAGCTTTATGCTTCTAGAGAGCGTGTGACTAAGGGACCTCAAGGGGAAACTTCCTTTCACAAAACAAAGAGGACTGAGCCTTTGTCAGCCAAAATGGACAAAGAGTGTTAAGGGCCTGAGTAAACACCCCCAAAGGGGAACCACACAATTTTTTAAACAGAACTTCTCAAGTAGCCTTATCATTTTATTTAAAAAAAATTTTTTTTAAGATCAGATTTAGTTTCACAGTAACATTAAGCAGGAAGAACAGGAAATCCCCATATACCTCTTGCCCCCACACCTGCACAGCCTCGCCATTATCAACATTACCTGAGTAGTACTGTTATAAGAACTGATGAATCTACATTTACACATCATTATTACCCAAGTAGAGTATACTCTAGTTGTTGGGTTCAGGAAAATGTATAATGATATGTATCCACTATTATAGTAGACTATTCTGTTTCTCCCCGCACCAAACCCTTAGCAAACACTGATCCTTTTATCTTCTTTATAGTTACACCTTTCTCAGAATGTCACATGGTTGGAAACAAACAGGATCCATCTTTTCTCAATTGGCTTCTTCCTTTTACCAATGTACATTTAAGGTCTCTCTGAGCTCTTTTTTTTTTTAATTGCTGAAAGTCTGAAAGTATAGCTATATAATTTCAATTCTCTTTGTCCCAACAATAGCTTTTGATATTTGGAACATAGGCTTAGTTAAAGTGGGGGAAAGGAGTGTTCTAGGAGCCCATAAAACAGACGTCATGCATTATGGAATTTCTTTGATCCTCAGTTTTCTCAATTGTAGAATGCCTGTGATAACAGTCACCTCCTCCTGCTTCCTGGAGAATCAGTGAGTCACATAGTAGCATTTAGGAGAGTGTTAGGCATATGATAGGCACCACTTGGAGCATTCACCTTCCCTTGAGCCCAGATAACTCGATCAACAGTAACTTTTTCCTGACTGGGCTTCAGGTGTATCCGTAGGACTGTCACGTAAATCTGCATGATGTTTTTCTAAGGTAGGAAAGATCTGCCTATGCCCTGGACCAGACCCTCTTAGCATTTGCCAGGCACAGTTTCTCAAATTTAGATTACATTGCACTTCCTTTAGCTTATTTCCTGGAAGCTTTTATCTGGAGAGTCTTGCGCAGTCATTTTCCCTGATAGGTCTAGACTATTAGATGCTCAATAATCACTTGCTAAACACAGAGAGAAATCAAATTATTAAAGTCTAATGTAGTGTTAATATAAAAATCTTAAAAATATCCTTTTTTTAACCCCATCCTCTAACATGGGGTTTCTCAGCTTCACCAATGTTGATATTGTGGATAGGGTAACTCCTTGTGGTGGGGACCTGTCCTGTAAAATGTAGGATGTTTAGCAGCATCTCTGGCCTCTACCTATGAGATGCCAATAGCACCCCTCCTCCCCCGACTTAAGTTGTGACAAAATTGCCCCTGGCATTACTATTCTAAGATAACTTGATGACTATCTCACCCACTAAGTTCCTGATTCAGCTTTCATCCTCTCCACAAAATGCCTTTGCTTCCCTTTTTTAGACGGTATTGCCCCCAAACATACAGTGACTTTGGCTGAACACCTGAGAGACACCCATAACTTCTTGTTGCCATTTTCCTCACTTCAAATGTATGGTTAAGTCTTGAAGGCACTGCATTCTAGTTGCCAGATAAAGCAAAGGGGGCCCAGTGACACCTGAATTCCAGAGAATAGCAGGTACTGTTCTGGCATAAGTATGGCTTGCATGTTGCATGGGACATAAATATGACAATCCAACTCTATGCTAAATTGCATCTCAAATCTGTTCCACTGTTTCAATAGCCATGATGGTCTCTCCATCTATCAGCAAGTTTTTGGCTTAAAGTGATGTAGAACTGGGCTCCCACCAGTTTAAATGATAAAGAGAGGTATTATCTCTATGATAAGGCATCCAAGGAGGCTGCAGACACTGGCAGGTAAAGCTGCAGTTCAGCTTCTTGGCATTGTCTTGGTTCTGTGCCCCTTATTGGTCAGCTGTGCCCACAGACTGCCTGTATTATGCCAGTAGCCATTCAGACATCACATGAAGAGACAAAAATACCCAGAGGCAAGAAATGGGGCTCATTCTCTTTACCTGGGTTCTATGCAGAATCTCCAAACGTCTGCATGGGGCAGAACTCCTACACCTGCCCCCCTGGCTAAACAGGACCCAGGCCCTGAGGCTGGGGCCAACCGCTTCTGCAGTGTATGCCTTCTCAGAGGAGTGACAAAGACATAATCAAATCGAGGTTCTATTTGAGAGGCCTGTGCAGAAAGAAGGGGTCCGAGTGTGAAACTAAGTGTTACATCCTCCTACTTGGATCCTCTACTTACCATTTCTATTTTTTTTTTTCCGCAGCAAATTTTACTTTGCCGCTGTTCATCCAAAGAACATCTGTTGAGTCTTTACTCTGTGCCAGATGCTATTGGGTAAATTTTGCTAAGACACCAATCTTTCAGTCTGAGAGCATCAGTGGCTCCAGTTTGCCCACCTAGTTAATGTTCACATTTCACCTTGTCCCCCAAGGTCATAAGCCTTTGTTTGTGTTCACTTACACTCTGCTCAGACAAGAGCCCTAGTGACTTCTCCAGATGCTTTAATGCTTTCCTGACTCCAACTCTAGTTTATTGTGTTTCCTCCACCCACTACTCCCACCTCCACTGTCAAAATCCTAATTCCTCTTTCAAAGAGGAAAATGCCACCTCTACATAACACTCAACCAAATTTTCACAGCAACAACACTGACTACTCCTTATTTTGTCTGCTATATTGCTAGGTATTTTACATGTTATTTATACCATGCAAAGAGCACAGGGAGTGCATATAATTATCTCCATTTTCTAAGATACAATCTTGCTTTATTGTAGGAATAACGGGGATGATTTATCTCCCTCTCCCTTGATCTACTGTAAAGCTTATAATGGTGTGAATCATGTAAATCTTACATACTCCTCCATCAATGGCAGCAAGCAGGTGCTTGGCAAGTTGTCTGTGTTCGAGTACTAATGACTGAGCCCAGCTGGTGTGGCTCAATGGTTGAGAGTCGACCTGTGAACCCGGAGGTCACAGTTTGATTTCCAGTCAGGGTATGTGCCCAAATTTTGGGCTCAATTCACAGTAGGGGGCATGCAAAAGCGGTCAATCAATTATTTTCTCTCATCATTGATATTCTCTTTCTCTCTCTCTCTCTCTCCCTCACTCTCCCTTCCTCTTTGAAATCAATAAAAATACATTTTAAAAAAGCAAGAATGAATGACTGAGCATCTGATGTAAGCACAGGACAATGAGAAATGGTATCAAAGGCTGGTGCGTACAGATTTATGAGAATTGGCTTTGTGTTAGATACTGTGCTAATTGCTTTACATGCAATATTTTATCAAAACACCACAACTACCTCATGAGTTATGTATTCATGGTGGTTTCTGTCATATATAAGAGCAAAGTGAACCTCAGATACATAAAGTAATGTCCTCAATGTTACTTGCTACTATCTAGGAACAAAGCAAAGGTCATATAATAATTTAGGAAAAAATGACGGTGATAGATGGGAAGGTCAGTGAAGGCTTATTACAGGGGAGGAACCCATTTGGGGCCTTGAAGAGTGTGGCAACTGGGGCAAGGGAGACGGAGAGGCAGGGGCAAGCAGGCTCTGCTAGAGGTGAATGGAGAATCAGAATTCATCTCACAGCTTGCCTTGGAAAGGTCTCCCACTCTCACCACAGCATCAATATAAACATTTTTTAAAACTCTCTTTCAGGTTAAGTAAAGCAAAGATGAATTAGATCCCATTCCTTCGCACATGATCTTCAGCAAATAAGGCCGGCAGCTGGAATGACAAATTTGATACCTATCTGCTGAGTGTCCCTTGTAAAGGACTTGGTTCCCTTCTAGGTTTCTGTGTCAATAAAAAGTGGAGATATTGCACCATCTAGTGGTTCTGTTGGACACACATCTTTGTCAGTCAGCTTTCTGGGTGGATTGTCACTAATGTTACCTGACACACAAGAGTCTAATTTACTGAACCATCAGGGTAAATCTGTGTCCTTCAAGATTTTCCAGAGCCATGGTGTACCTGATAATACAGAGGAGTGAATTAAGACTTTCAGGCAATATGGTGCCTCACTGCTCCAAACACAAGGGAAATCTTAGGTAGATTTCAGAAGAAATGTACTGGAAATATTACTGATCTTGAATTCTAGAGAGAGAAGATGTCCAAGTGTTAGAAACAAAATGAGATAATCTCAAAGCCAAAGTGTGAACCAACGCTCAAGTCAGACTCTCAAAGCATGGGACGAGTTCTCTCATTTGTCATTTCTGAATCAGTGTTCATTTACTGAGTTACATCTTCATTGTGGTTTGTATTTTGCTTTGGCATGCCTGGTCATATTTTACCTGGTGTCAGACATTGTGAATTTTATCTTGTAGGTTTCTGATATTTTTGTATTTTTATAAATATTCTTGAGTTTTGTTCTAGGATGCAGTTACATTACCTAGAAGTAGCTTGATCCTTTCAAGTTTTGTTTTTCATTTTTTTAGATGGCACTGAAGCAGTGTTGCAGGGTAGGGGCTTCTTCTTGTACTATCTACAAACCAAGAATGATTCTTACATTTTCAAAAAATATTTTTATTGATTTCAGAGAAGAAGGGAGAGAGAGATAGAAACATCAATGAGAAGAGAGAATCATTGATTGTCTGCCTCCTGCATGCTCCACACCTCCTGCATGCCCCACACCAGGCATTGATTGGGTGCCTTCTGCATGCCCTGACTGGTAATCAAACCATGACATCCTGGTTCATAGGTCGCCACTCAACCACTGAGCCACACTGGTCGAGCTACAGTTTTTTAACTATAAGAGAAAAAATGCAAAAGAAATTGAATGTGGCCTATAAATATTCTAAAATATTTATTACTAAGCCCTGTAGAAAAGTTTGCTAGGGTTAATTTTTCCCCAGTACTGAGGCAAGACCTTTTAGTATTCTAACTGATGCCTTATCTTTTTTGAGTTCTCACTCTACTTCTTTATAATGTTTACAACATCACATCCGTTGTCCTGCCATTAGCCAAAGCAAATCACATGGCCATGTTTGAAACGAGATAGAGATGTAAGCTCCTCTCATAAGGAAACACTTAGGTTCATGCCAATTCACGTAAACAGTCAGGGATATAGAATCATTTTTACTGGAGGAAAAAGTACATAATTGCAAATCAGATCTATCATATACACCTAGATTAAATAAGATAAATAGATTGTTAAAAATGCAATAGTAACTCTGAGCCTGTATATGTGACTACACAATTTCTCATAATGCCAACAAGCTCCCAATGATTTTTTTAAAGTTCGGTCTTATAATCCAGTGAGCATTGCAATAATTTTATAAAAGCTTATTTGAAAATATTAATGATGATCCTGGATTTAATTATTAGTAGGAGATTTCAGAGCCCACATTTACATTAATAATTTCACAATTTTGATGAGAAAGGATGGAGGCAGGAAACAAAGAAACATACAAAAGTATTTGGTTGTCTGTGGTCTCACAAGCGCCTTGTGTTCCTTCCTTAGATTCTCACTGAAACTCCCTATGGTAGATGTTAGTTACTGTTTGATGGACAAGAAATTGAATTTTACAATAACTAAATTAGTGATAGTTCATGTTGTCAGGGAATAGTGAGGCAGGGATTAGAGCTCAGGTTGGTTTGAGCCCAAACCTTTCACCTTATTTGCCATGACATATTGCTCCCTAAGAATCCAGGAGGGCAATAAAGTCAGCAGTCACAGGTAGTCAGCAACCTGTACCTCCAGCAGTTCTTCCCTACTCATCCATGCGTGGTGGGCAAAATAAGATCACTTCTAATGTGAAAAAGTGCAAGATTCTTGGCTCACACTAACTCATGATTCTACAAAGAGGAATCCAAATTTGATGCTTACACTTCCTGATTTACTATGGCTAAAAGCAGTCATCCAGTCAAAGCAGCTTTGGGGGATGGCACCTTGATTAACACTGACCATGCTGTAAGGATTTAAATGCTTTGTGTACTTAAATATTTGAGATTCTTCAAAGAAATAATTGCTCAGAATTGTTTTAAATTGACCTAATTAAATAACAGTTGCTCTCACTGTTAAAACAAACAAACAAACAAAAAACCCCACAAACTTAAGCATGAAGCATTGTGTAGTTTATTCAATCAGTGCTCTATTGATGTTGTTTCCAATTACTTGCTATTACACATATTGTTTCCTTTGTGTCAGCCTCTGATACAAAATGCAATGTAGCAAACAACCACAAAAATAATTATTTATTGTTTACATCTCCTAAAGCCCAGCTATGGGTCTAGCACACTGTCATTCCACTCACCTATTATCATTTGAAACCAGCCTCATGGTCAAGCCCACGCAGAGGCGGAGAATTGCTCCACTCATGATAGGTACAGGAAGGCTGAGGAGTTGGCGTGAGGTGCTCAGCCCACAGCAATCTTGTAAAATGTTGTCAGTACACTTTGAAATATATGCCCAGATAATCCCTGGGACAGAGATTAAGTACATATGCCATTTTTTACATATTATCAAATTCTCCTTCATAGTAGTTTACTTTTTAAAAAAATTTCTACAAGCTATAGATTTTTCTTCTAAAGCATGTTTTGCCAACTTTGCTTCTTTTTAAGCAAAGTTGAGGATTTTTAACAAATTTAAAAGCCATTTACATTTATTGTATCTGTTGGAGGAGGTTATGGAAAGGACATGGCTGCCTGTGGATTCTAAAGCTGAACCAGGCAAATGGAGGTGCGTTACCCCCTCCCCTGCCTTTGAAATGTACATTCTGCCCACTGTTCCCACCGTGGGAACAGTTTTTTAAAAATCTTTATTGTTAAGTTTATTAATTACATTGTTCCCCCCTTTCCCCCCCTATAGCTCCCCTCCACCCGGTACCCATCCCACCCTCCGCTCTCACCTCCCACACACACTGTCCTCTCCCATAAGTGCATGATTTTTGTCCAGTCTCTTGCTGCACCTGCCACACCCCTTTTCTCCCCAAGAATTGTCAATCCATTCCCTCTCTATGCCCATGATTCTGTTATGTTCACCAATTTATGCTGTTCATCATATTTTTAATTCACTTGATTTTTATATTCATTTGTTGATAGATGTGTATTTGTTGTTTATAATTTTTATTTTTACCTTTTTCTTCTTCCTCTTCTTAAAGAATATCTTTCAGCATTTCATATAATATTGGTTTGGTGGTGATGAACTCCTTTAGCTTTTTCTTTTCTGCGAAGCACTTTATCTGACCTTCAATTCTGAATGATAGCTTTGCTGGGTAGAATAATCTTGGTTGTAGATTCTTGCTATTCATCAGTTTGAATATTTCTTGCCAATCCCATCTGGCCTGCATAGTTTCTGTTGAGAAATCCGCTGACAATCTGCTATGGGTGCTCCCTTGTAGGTAACTAACTTTTTTTCTCTTGCTGCTTGTAATATTCTCTCTTTGTCTTTTGCTCTTGGCATTTTAATTATGATGTGCCTTGGTGTGGTCCTTTTTGGATTCCTATAGTTTGAGGTTCTGTGCTCTTCTTGGACTTTTAAGTCAATTTCTTTCACCAGGTGGGGGATGTTTTCGGTCACTATTTCTTCAAATTGGCTTTCAGTATCTTGCTCTCTCTCTTTTTCTGGCACCCCTATAATTCGGATGTTGGTATGCTTGAGGTTGTCCCAGAAGCCTCTTATACTATCTTAAATTTTTTGGATTCTTTTGGCTTCTTGCTTTTCTAGCTGAGTGGATTTTGCCTCTTTGTATTTCAGATCTTTGACTTGGTTCTTGGGGTGCTCTAAAGTACTTTTGGGTTTTTGTGTAATATTTTTTATTTCAGTCAGTGTATGCTTAATTTCTAGTTGGTCCCTTTTCATATCCTCGTAGGTCTCATTCATTTCCTCGTAGGTCTTGTTCATTTCCTTGTAGATCTCATTAAGTTCATCAGCCTTTCTTAGGAGCCTCTTGAAAAGCCTTATAACCATGGTTTTGAATTCTATGTCCAGTAGGGTTTTTTTCCTCCATTTCTTTCACATGTGATTTCTTTCCATGTCTCTGCATGGTGGCTGCTTCCCTATGTTGGTCAATTAGCTTTGTGTGGTAGATGTCCTCTAAGGGACAGTGGCTCAGCCTCCCCAGTTATCTGAGGTGGATACTTTTGCTGCAGCCCTTTATGGGTTGCACAGTCTTATTGAAGTTAAGCCTAGATTATTGTAGTTGGCACTAGGAGGGTTTGACCTCCAGGCCAATTGGCTGTGAGGGTCAGCTATGCTCAGGTTGGATGGGTGGAGTCTCTGGGCTGAGCAGGCAGTGTCAGCTTTGCCATGTGAGGCACCTGGATCTCTGTGCCAGGTGGTAATGGCTGCAAGCACCTCTGATAGAAAGCTACCGCTGGGCTCTACCCGCTGCCGGACAATTCAGCCTCTCCCCAAATGAGTCAGCACAACCAACGTCTCACCCAGGGTTGTAAAACAATGCAGTCTGGTGGTTTCCCGAACAAGAGAGCAAGTCACGAGTCCTCTCTGCGCGCTTGGACAACTCTGCTGTTCCCAAGTTTACAGGCACTCTCCAGAAGCTTGCCCGATCCACAAGCTCGCAGACCTTTGCAGCGCCCAAGCTTCAGCGTGCTTCCCTACTGTCCAGTTTCACCCAGTGTGAGTATGGGTTCCCCGGATCTCCCACGGGTGGGAGCAGTTTTTTAGGTTGAAGCTTTGAGAGAGTAAGATGTTGAAATCTTCGGGACAATTATAAGTGACTGTATGCCATTAGGGTCAGGGTTGTGGGTGCAGAGATGTACCCATCTTGCAGCCCCCCAGGACAAGTTACATAGGTCCCCTTGCTTATTAAGTCTGCCACCTACCAATCTGAAATGGTTCACCATTTACTCAGCCCCTCCAGTCTCCACAGATGAGGTGGGGGGAGAGGACAGTTTCAGATTTCATGGGGAACTTCCTGAGTTTTTTTGAACCAATAATATATCTGGCTATTTATTTATTTATTTATTTATTTTGGGGGTGGTGGGTGGGTAAGATTTTGGCCATTTACTTCTCTATCTTTGAAGCCATTTATACAATAAGAAATTTACCAGTTTGTAAATACATTTTCCCCAGTTTTTAAAAAATATGTTTTATTATTACAGAGAAGAAGGGAGAGGGATAGAGAGTTAGAAACATCGATGAGAGAGAAATATCGATGAGCTGCCTTCTGCACACTCCCTACTGGGGATATGCCTGCAACCAAGGTATATGCCCTTGACCAGAATCGAACCTGGGACCTTTCAGGCCTCAGGGGGACGCTCTACCCACTGAGCCAAACCAGTTTCAGCTTCCCAGTTTTTGACTTGGTTTATTGTTTTGGCATACAAATGTTTTACATTTTTATATAATCAAATTCATCAACTATTTTTCTTATTGTTTCTGGATTTGAAGGCATAGTGAGGAATATTTTCCCCCCAGGGGTGAAAATATCCACTAATGTTTTCTTCTTGTACTCACATAATTTTGTTTTCATATTTAACTCTCTCATAAATATATAATTTATCCTTTTATAGCAATGAATCAAATTTTAACTTTTTAAAACAGCTGTTCAGTCAATCCACAATATCACTTGAGAGGCTGCCTTTAATTAAATTAAATTCTGTTCCATTCACATACCTATCTATTAAAATACCTGAACAAATTGTTAATAAGGTTTTATATAATGCTTACAGATCTGGTGGGCTATCCTACTCACTACTTAAAATGCTTACCTATTTTGTTCAGATTTGAATTACTTATCTACTATTGTGTAATAAAACACACTTAGGGAATTAAATCAACACATTTATTTTTCCACAGTTTCTATGAGTCAGGAACTGGGCACAGCTTAGCTGGCTGGTGTTCAGCTCATGGTCTCATCGTGTCCAGGTATTATCTGGGTTGCATTGTTACTGAGAACAATGGGTTTCTTCATATTAAACTACTTGAGACTCATGATGTACACTTGTTATTGTTCTATTGGATTCTACATGCAAATATCTTATTTAGCATGTTTAATTGATGTTTATCTCTAGATTTTTTGGGGTATAATGTTTATGGATCAATACTATTTACTCATTAAACTAAGTTATACTTAAATTTTTTCTTTTAAATAATATTGGTTTTATCTGAATCCTCTGTGGACCTGGTATTATTTTGTTTGTTTGTTTATGGAGTAACTTAAAACTATTTTATTTATTTCTCATAAATATAAATGTGTCTAGACTATCTTTATTAGGGTCAATTTCAGTTAGTTGTGTTTTTTAAAAAATATTGATTCCACTTAGATTTTGTGTACTTGCATTTTCTCTGTTCTTTTCCAGTTTATATTGGTTAGTGATTTAACTACTTTTTATTGATTTTTTTTCTAATTTAGTTACAAGATCTGTATATTGCACTGTGTGCCCACCACCCATAATTAAATCTTCTTCTATCACCATACATTAGGACCCTCTTCTCCCCCTATCCCCTTCCCTCTGGCAACCACCACACTGCTGTTTGTGTTCAGGAGTTACAATTTTATATCCCGCATGTGAGTGAAATGATATGGTTCTTACCTTTTTCTGACTGACTTATGTACTTAGCATAATGTTCTCCAGGTTCATCCATGTTGTTTCAAATAGCGCTATTTAATCCTTTCTTATGGCTGAGTAGTATTCCACTGTGTATATGGATCACATCTTCTTTACCAGTCCTTTAATAAAGAACACTTTGGTTGTTTCCATGTCTTGGCCACTGTAAAAAATGCTGCAATGGACATAGAAGTGCATATATATTTGCAAATATGTGATTTTGAGGCTTTTAGAATATATACCCAGGAGAAGAGTGGCTGGATCATATGGTAGCTCTCTTCTCAATTTTTTGAGGAATCACCAGACTGCTTTCCATAGGAGTTATACCAAGTCTACATTTACACCAATAGTGGATGAGGGTTTCCTTTTTTCCCACAACTTCTTCAATGCTTGTTTTTGCTTACCTTATTAATAACAGCCACTTTAACTAGTGTGAGGTGGTATCTTATTGTAATGTTGGCTTGAATTTCCTTAATTGCCAGTGAGGTTGGACATCTTGCCATATATATATTGGCCTTTCATATGTCTTCTTGGGATAGGTGTATGTTTTTTGTTAATTTTCATAAAAGAATAGCTTTTAGATTTATTAGTTTGACTTTTTTCTTATTTCCAACTCATTATAGTGTAATTTAATCTTCATTAAACATTTGAGGACCGTTGCATAAAGAGATTTGTCCAATAAGCCTTTCTTCCCTGGCTTCCAGCACCGGTTTTCCTCTGGCACCTGGGACCCAGGCCTTCACTCTGGCCGGAGTCTACAGTCTTCGTCTTTGCTGTGGCCAGAGTGCCACTCCTATAGATCCCTTCACCCGCTCTCCCTCTCATAGGAGGTGTCCTGCCCCACCTGGCCAATCTGTGCCTGAGCAGCTGGGTGGCCACCATCTTTCTCTTTCTAATTTGCATATTCCCTCCTGATTGGCTGGTGGGCATAGCAGAGTGATGGTTAATTGGCATGTTTCTCTTTTATTAGTGTAGATTTTCTTCTGCTTTCTTGGTGGTTTTGTTATTTTTCTAACTTTTGAATTTGGGCATTTATGGTATTTTCATTTTCTGCCTTTAACTGATATAGTTATTAAATACTATAACATGTCTTCTGGAAACTATTTTAACTGTATCTTATGGAGATGTGTATAACATGTGGTCATCATCATTATTTTAAAGACATTACAAAATTTGAACTTTCCTTTTGAACTAAAACTTATTTAATATCATACTTTTAAAAATTCTAGGCAAAAGAGCCATTTTGTTGCTATTGTTACTGACTTATAGTTTTATTGTCAAAGAATGATCTTATTGCTATTTTAATTTTTAGGAAGGCTAAAAACAGAGGTTTTATTTGGGATATAAGATACTTGTAATTTTTATGAATATGCTATGTGTACTTATAATAAAACATATATACTCTAACAGATAAAAGTCCAAAAATAGTATATTTACTCTCTATATATGCAACTTTATGTAAATATATGTATATTTACATCTACTTTATGTATCTTTATATTCTTCTTTATTGATTGCGTCATTATCTTTGTTTGGAGAGCCTAATACAAGGTCTTGTATTATGTAGCCAGTCTGTTTGCAAGGTCATTCCTGGGAGCAGGAGTGAGGATGGGAAGGAGTGAGAGAGGAGGAATGTATGAGCTTTATTGTAGGTGCCAATGGAAAAACAGGGACTCAATGCTCACCATGTGTTTCCAAATATTTGAAAAGCTTCTCATAGTTGAAACTTTTCTGGGTTGAGTCGTGAAGTGTTTATCTCATGTTGAGTGCTGGCTATAGAAGCTTTCATGGCCCTGTGTTTTGGGGTTGTGCATCATGTTTGCCAAGTAGGCTTCTGTTAGTATTTAGATGTAGAATTTCTGCAGCAGAAAGTGAAAGCTGCAGAAGTTAAAACTTTTGTTAAAACTGCATCTCTAAATATATGCTCCATTGATGGGACCTTGAGATCATGTAATCAACAATGATAAGACCTGTCATTCAATTATGATGATGGGATAATGACGTGCCTGAGACAAGACTCCATCCTCAGGCATCCAGTCAAACCCCAGCTGGAGCTGCACCCCGATGTGGCGAAAATCAGAGGTGAGGTCCTGCTCTGTGTTTTGCGACCCTGGCAACATCAGATGTAGCTGTTTAAATCTTCAACATACTTACTGGTTCTGTTCAGCTTCATGTCTCTTGGATTGAGAGGTATATGTTCAAGTCTTTCATTATTAGTCTGTGTGTTGTCTCTTTTGTCTCATTCTAACAAAGATTTATGAAAACTGTTGCTGTGTCATTTGGTGAATAAGTATTAATATCTATAGTTGCTTTATTGTATGCTGTTGCCTTAAGCATGAAAAATACTTTGATACTTTGATAAAATATTTTATCTAAATTCAATCTTGTTAATCATATTTGTGACCCCTGCTTTTTTCCTTTTTATTTATAGTTTTCCTAGTATTAGTATTTTAATATCTATTTATCTATCTATCTATCTATCTATCTATCATCTATCTACTTATCATCTATCTATGGCATACTATTTCTAGAGCAGTTTGAAATCTACAGCAAAATTGAGTGGAGAGTACAGAGATTTCCCATATATTCCCTGCCCCTCCCCCACACACAGACTCCTCCATTTTCAACACTATGCACCACAGTAGTAAATTTGTTAAAAATTCATGAACTTAAATTAACACATTATTATCACATGAAGTCCATAGTTTACTCAAGGTTCACTCCTGGTATTGTACATTCTATGAGTTTTGACAAATATATAATAATATGTATCCATAAATATTCTATCTACAGAATAATTTCACTGCCTTAAAATTAATCTGTGCTCTGGAGGGTTATCTCTCCTGCCAGGGTTCTTATCCCAGCTTTACAACATTCTGGAGAAAGGGGCTGATGTGCAGATTCAAGAAGGAGTTCAAAGATGGAAGATAATTTTGAAAGGCATTGGGGGTCAGAGGATCTTCAGCTAAATGAGCTATAAGACTACCCCTTGTCTAAAGACCGAATGCTATTTATTAATACAATTTGTCCTAAGGCAAGGTGAAGATAATACACTTCAAAGAGTACAGAAGCATTGTCAGTTTAGGGAATAGCCTACAGCTGTTCAGCATTTGGCCAACAGGAGACAATAAAATGCCCTGAGCTGTCTGGCAATCCTATTCAGGTTTGGGGGAAGTGCCATTTAGCCCTTCAAACAGGTAATTACATTTGACTCAACCCTTGTTGAACTTTCCAAGCTTCACCAACCTTTTGGTGAAACTCTTGTAATTATGACATGCTGGAATTGGTTCCCATACCCTGCCTCCCATCTAACTTCTGACAACCACTGATTCACTATCTGCATAACTTTGGTTTTAAAGAATGTCAAACAGTTGGAATCATATAGTACCCAGCCTTTTCAGATGGACTTTTTCCATTTAGCAATATGCATTTATGGTTCTTGCATATAATTTTAGGGCTTGATGGCTCATTTCTTTTGAGCTCTGAATGCTATTTTATTGTCTGTATGTACTATCATCTACGTTTTATCTTTCTGAATCTTTTTTATACATGTCTCTTATATACAGCATAATATTGTAGTCCAAGCATGGAGAAATCAGTTTCTCTGTTCTTGGAGTCTTTCTTTAACTCCACAGGACTGTATTTAATTTGGCAGGCAAAACTATGAAATTTTTTTGTTTCCAGAACCCCTGTCTCTGTATCATGTTTTCCAAAAAGTGCATTCTATTCTTGTCAACTAAATCTAAGAGAATTCTTTCTAACCAACTGAGATATGAGCCCTGATTCTCGTTCTCTGACTTGAAAGAGCTGAGATAGCCTGGCTACACCTTATAAAATAACCCAAAGGAAGTTCTTTCTTTCCTCATGTATGCTGGTCAAGGTTTCCTATTTCTTGCAGTTTTGTCTATAAAACTAGACAACTTTTAGCTTATACTTCAATAGCAAACCTTTCTACAATTACTGCTTAAATTTAGTTATGACCATTCTAATTGCTCACCGTTGAACAAGTCATGATTGTGGCATCTGGAAACGATAAATATTGTGGGAGAGGAAGAGAATTAAGCCATCTGCAGACAAGAACACTGCAGATTGTGCTAGAGGGAGTGATAATTAATTTGAATATAAAAGGAAATGGACAGAACCCTTTCCTTTAGAGAAAAACTATTGTTGGGAGATTTGAGATCTATTCTTGCATAAGACTTTATTGTTTGGGGGAACAAGTGCAAATATTCAAATGTAGAAATAATCGTCATTATCCCATCATCATAATTGAATGACAGGTCTTATCATTGTTGATTACATGATCTCAAGGTCCCATCAATGGAGCATATATTTAGAGATGCAGTTTTAACAAAAGTTTTAACATAAAATCACACACTAAGAGATGCAAAAAGGTAAGAAAACATTACCACATCCAGACCATTATCTGTCCAATTCAGCACTCGTCAAAAGATGGCACACCCACAAGGTTCTGAAATAAAGATAATTCCTCTGAATTCTGATTCCCTTGATTGGATGGCTACACTATGCATTGTTTTCTCACTGCTGCTGAGATACACATGTGTATGTTTTCAGCAGTATTGCTATTTATTTGAGAGTCTCATTTCCAGTGGTGACAGGGGTGTGGGGAATGAAATTATTTTAGTTTGCAACAGGGATATTTTCCTTTTACCTCAAGGAAAGACCTTTTGGACCAGGTGAGGTTAAATGTACTCAAGTGTGGGAACACATTGCAGATGGACTTGCTCTACATAATGCCTGATGGAGGCCAGAAAACAATGCTTTACAGACCAACTTATTAGAAAGAAACCCACACTTCCCATTTTACTCACATTGAATCAGGGTATCTGGAAATGTGGGTTTCTACCTAACCTGAACTCTTAGACATCTTTCCATTCATGAGACAGTAGGTAAACCTTTCAAACCTTTCTATGGCAGTGTTTTCTTCTAAACACATAAAATGTTTCATTGTCTACCACATCCATTGGCAAGCACCACAAAATGCTTTTGCCATTACTCTCATGAGTAGTGCCCCGCTTTGTCCAAAAGCATGCTAAAGGTAAAGGGAGTGTGGATTGCATATGTTATTAAACTGGCTTCAGGTCTATGTAAATGAAATTTGATCCTGGTCATACAACTTACTGGCTGCCTGTATTTGGTCCAACCATGTAACCATTTTAGCTTCTGTTCCTTAGGTGTAATGGGAACATCTGCCTTCATATTTTACATGCTGAGCTGAACACTTTACATACATCGACCCATCTTAGCACCATCACTCTACAATGAAAATTCAGGCAGACCTCATCTTCTTGACCCCCCACTTTATCGCACCTCACAGATATTGCTTTTATTTATAAATTAAAAGATTGTGGCAACTTTCCATCTCGCAAGTGGATGGGCACCATTTTTTTTCCAAAAGGCTCTGAGGATGGTTAGCATTTTATTAATTATTTTTTTAGCAAAACGCATTTTTAAATTAATGTTGTTCACTTTTTTGACACAATGCTATTTTGTGTCTTTAGTAGACTATAGTATAGTGTAAACATAACTTTTATAGCACCAGGAAACCAACAAATGTGTGTGATTTGCTTTATGGAGATATTCACTTCACTGTGGTAGTCTGAAATCCAACCTCCTTTCACAGAGAAGGTGGATACAGAGAGATGAAGCAGGTCGGATCAGACTCCATGGAGTCTTCCTTCTTTGCCCTTAACCACTATTCTGAACTATTTCCTGGGAAAGCACCATGCATAATAGAAAACATCCAATTACGTGTCTCCAAAAATCACAGCTTAAAACACATTGCTGAATTGATAGAAAAGAAACATGTATTCTGAAGCACAGTATGTCTTAAAGTCTTATCTGTGGGCCCTGCACATGAGAACTTTGGGCTTCACAGCTCCTGGATCATAAATGCAGAGATTGGGGTACAGAATACTCACAGCTGTCCTATGGCAAATGTTTTGAACACTGAAGCTTGAAGCTGCCAACATGGTTAGAAGATTATGAGCTGGGTCTCAAAATAACTGGGACCTTGCTATATCCCAGGCACATTGTATCATTACCTGGGACAACTCTGTAGATTACAACTTGCTTTAGTGTATGCACTGAAAATCATTTAAAAATGTCTGTGCATATTCAAAGTAATTTAATAGCATAATCCTAGTAAATAGTTTACAGCCAGCTTTTAAGTACAGCCATTGCAGTGAGCAGACTAGGTTATGGTGGCAAAAAGGAATTAGACAAATGATATTTGGCCAACACCCATCATTTCTACTGAACTACAGGCTTTGTGGGGCATGGACAGTCTCTGGCTTCCTGTATATCCAATATCAATAACAATATGTTAGGTCCACAGATAGCTTGTACTTAGTAAGTATCTGTATAATTGAGAAAAATAACTCCAGGGAAATTGTTCTTCAACCAAGGGAGCCATTGCACCTTTCTGCCTAAGGCCAATTAAGTATATGAAATACTTTTTCCCAGGCCAGCATTTTAATAGCCTCTTTCACAGGCCAAATGATTTGTCAGATCCAGATCCCACTAGAACTTGCCATACCTTTTGAAGTTTCTGAATTCACCCATGTTTTGCTTTGCCAAAAGTAATGCCAATTAAAGAAGAAAAGGCACAATTACATGAAGAGATTCCAAGAAATTTCTGTAGATAGCATGTTAGTGCTGAGATAAGAAAGAGAGAGAGCTGATATGAGTATGGCTATGATAATGCCAAATGAGGCACACAAAAAAGAAAAGGAAGAAAGGGCATTCTGTCACTGCTTTTCAGAGGAAGTAGATGTCCTGATGAATTGGGCAGTAGGGCTGGTAATTAACACCACATCTGAACTTTAGTTAGTTCTAAGTTATATGGATTGTAGTTTGCTATAGATATGTACATACGTCATATATGTACAGGAACAGTTATTTATATAACTTTTACTGCCATCTACTATTCATCTTCTCCTTAACTGAACTCAGAACAGAAAATAGGCGGGGGGAACACATCAGCCTTTATAACTTAACTAGAGGCCCGGTGAAGGAAATTAATGCATCAGCGGGGTGTGGGGGTGTCCCTCAGCCCAGCCTGCACCCTCTGCAATCTGGGACCCCTCAAAGGATGTCCGACTGCCCCTTTAAGCCAGATCCTGGTAGGATCTGGCTTAAAGGGGCAGTCGGACATCCCTCTCACAATCCAGGACTGCTGGCTCCCAAGTGTTCACCTGCCTGCCTTCCTGATTGCCCCTAATCTCTTCTGCCTGTCAGCCTGATCACCCTCTAACTACTCCCATGCCAGCCTGAATGATCCTAACTGCTCTCCTGCCAGCCTGTTTGCCCCAAACTGCCCTTCTCTGCAGGCCTAGTTGCCTCCAATTTCCCTCCTCTGCCACCTGATCACCCCTAACTTCCCTCCTCTTCAAGCTTGATTGCCCCCAACTGCTCTCCCTTGCAGGCCTGGTCACCTCCAACTGCCCTCTCTTGCTGTCCTGATTGCCCACAATTGCCTTCCCTTGCAGTTCTGGTTCCTCCCAACTGCCTTCCCTTGCTGGCCATCTTGTGGTGGCCATCTTGTGTCCACATGGGGGCAGCCATCTTTGACCACATGGGGGCAGCCATCTTGTGTGTTGGAGTCAATTTGCATATTACTCTTTTATTAGATAGGATTATCTGTACAACCTTGATGATGGAAAGCTATAAATCAGGTAAATAATATCTTTCAAATATTGGCATGTTTTTCATTTTTTTCAAATCATTTATTCTTCATTATCATCTTATTTTAGTCATGGAGACAGGTTAATGACTTGCTCAAGGACATAGCTAGTAAGGTAATTCATAGTATTAAAAAATGGGGTGTTCTAACACGGTAGGGTGTTTCTCAGACCACAGCACAATTCCCATTAATAAGCTAAACTGCATCACTTGAGTGAGGCTTTTCACCTCTATTTTCTTCATCTTTAAATGAATGAAGTGAAACAGATCAAGACTAACCTTAGGTGACAAGGAATCCTTTCCTTTATGACAGCTGTCAGCAGTAACTGCCACCAAAGAGGGCCAGAGCCCCTTGAAAGTTGATTTTTGTCAGTCAGGGTCTTGGCAATCAAATTCCTCAGCCTGTGTAAATCCAGTTATTGCTTGGGGCTTGAGGGAGGTGTTGCAGAGATATCTGATGCCCTCTTTCACTTTTTGAGGAAAAAAACCTCTTATTGCACTCACTGGAAGGAATATGACATTACAGCATTACTTGTTAATCAGAACAGGCTTCCCAAATCCACATGCAATTAAAACTGAGTTTTCAGACCTTTATCTCCCTCCTGGGTGTGTGGCCTCCCCTGGGAACTCTGGCTGGGAATATTGCTTTGACACTAATACATGTAGCAGGCCCTCAGGTATGGCCCCAGGGACAGGGGAGAGGGAGCTGTCCTGTCAGTTGAAGTGAAGGGGCTCTGAGAGATGAGTACAGATGTAGTGGCATTCTGTGGTGATGGAAATCTCTGCAGGTCCACCACAGAGATGAATAACAGAATATTTCTCTTTAGTCTCTGACTAAACACTTACCTACAAGGATTCACATGTTGAATTCATGGAGAGGTGGGTTTTTTTTGGGGGGGGGGAGAAGGGGGAAGAGTTTGGGGGTGGGAGAGGTAGTAAAAGGGGGGTAATATATAGGATGGATTTATGTCTGAAACCTCAGACAACATCCTTCAGCTGTGAGGCTTTTATCTGACTGTGATATTGCCAGTGAGATAAATTTGTGGAGAAATTCCACTGGCGACATCTTTGATCATCTTACTAGCGATTTCTTACTCAATTAAGTATTCCTGGGAAGAATTGTCTGAGGAAATGAAAATGTCAGGATCTTCAATCTGTACTAGTTTGATTTTCTTTAAAGAATTAGACCAGATGAGGGAGAAGACATTGAACTTAGTGCATTCTGTTTGCTCTGCTCACTACCAGATTAGGAGTAATTTGACATTGCAGTTGCTATCACATTACTTTCAAAGGAAAGTTTTCAAGGAGACTTTGGCAACAAGAAAGAATGTCATTTTCCCAGCGTGGGGAATACATAGGGGCCTATAGAAATGTTACCTGATTTGAGATTTGCAGGTGATCTGAATCTAGCTAGGTGAGAAAGGTTTGGAATATGTGTTTGGGACAAGAGGAAGGCTCAAATAGTAGTCCATGCTCTCGGAACATGTGCTTGACTTTTCTAGGAGTGGTTAAATCACTTCACTCACATTAAATGTGAAGAATGAAAGGCTTTGGTCAGACGGAATTTATTTATTCCCAATCAAGAACTGGATGTCGGGCCCAGCCATTGTGGCTCAGGGGTAGGACACAGACCCAAGTGCCAAGAGGTCACTGGTTCAATTCATAGTCAGGCCACATGTCCAGGTTTCAGGCTCCATCCCCAGTAGGAGGCGTATAAGAGGTAGCCAGTCAAGTTTCTCTCTCATTTATATTTCTATCTCTCTATCCTTCTCCCTACTTTTCTCTGGCTAAAATCAATAAAAACACTGTCATATAGACAATCCTGAGGTTACGTCAGACTTGAAGTATATCATTTTGTGTTTACATCACCATCTCCCATTTTTTTGTATATATATAAAAAGTTCCATCATTTCTATGTATATACATATGTGCTTTATGCTTTTTATTATGTATTTACCACAAATAAAAGTCAGGAATTGTTACCATTCTTTCAAATTTTTGTTACTGTCTCACTTTATTACTCCTGTGTATGTGTTGCATGTGAGTGACATAGGTGCTTATGTAGGTGGGTTCCGACTTATGGTAAAAATCATGTTACATAGTGCCATAGGAATGGATCTCTGATGTAACCCAAGGACCTAGAGTGTGTGTGTGTGTGTACTAGAGGTCCGGTGCACTAAATTTGTGCAACAGGGGATGTGTCCCTCAGCCCAACCTGCACCCTCTCCAATCTGGGATCCCTCTCACAATTCAGGACTACTAGTTCCCAACTGCTCACCTACCTGCCTTCCTGATTGCCCCTAACATCTTCTGCCTGCTAGCCTGATCACCCCCTAACCACTCCCTGCCAGCCTGAATGATGCCTAACTGCTCCCCTGCCAGCCTGTTTGCTTCTAACTGCCTTTCCCTGCAGGCCTGGTCACTCCTAACTGCTCTCTTCTGCAGGCCTGGTCCCCCAAAACTGCCCTTCCCTTCAGGCCCCATCACCCCTAACTTTCCTCCTCTGCCAGCCTGGTCACCCCTAACTGCCCTCCCCTGCAGGATTCATTGCCCCCAACTGCCCCCCTTGCAAGCCTGGTCTCTCCTAACTGCCATCCCCTGCTGGCCTGATCACCCACAACTGCCCTCCCTTGCAGGTCGGGTCCCTTCCAACTGCCCTCCCCTGCTAGCCATCTTGTGGCGGCCATCTTGTGGTGGCCATCTTGTGTCCACATGGGGGTAGCTATCTGTGTGTTGGAGTGATGGTCAATTTGCATATTAGTCTTTTATTAGCTAGGATAGAGG
This sequence comes from Antrozous pallidus, assembly GCA_027563665.1. Lineage (NCBI taxonomy): Eukaryota > Metazoa > Chordata > Mammalia > Chiroptera > Vespertilionidae > Antrozous > Antrozous pallidus. Next base: position 50,407,272 of record CM050510.1, read on the forward strand.
CCTGATGTACAGGTGGGGGACAGCTGGTTTGCCCTGAAGGGTGTCCTGGATCAGGATGGGGATTCCCTTGGGGCATGGGGCAGCCTAGGCAAGGGACCTGTGGTGGTTTGCAGGCTGGACACGCCCCTCCGTGGCCCAAGCAGAGGCTCTGGATATGAGATTTATTCATCTATAATTGAAACTTTGTAGCCTTGAGTGGAGGCTTAGGGTATGTGGAAAGCTTGACTTCCTCTGTTGCCAGGGAAACCCAAGCCTCCTGCTTGCTCTGTGGCTACAGCCATCTTGGTTGGTTTAATTTGCATACTCGCTCCTGATTGGCTGGTGGACATGATTTGTGGGTGCAGTGGAATGATGGTTAATTTGCATATTACTCTTTTATTAGATAGTATATAAAGAATTGCCCTAGCTGGTTTACACCTCCCCTCCCTGCTTTCACTCAGTGGATAAAGCATCGGCCTGCAGAGTAAAAGGTCCCAGGTTCGATTCTGGTCAAGGGCATGTACCTGGGTTGTGGGCACATCCCCAATGGGAAGTGTGCAGGAGGCAGCTGATCGACGTTTCTCTCTCACTGATGTTTCTAAACGCTCTTCTTCTCTGTAGAAAGTCAATAAAACATATTTTTAAAAAGACTAGAAAAATGTTCTATTGTGTTAAAACCTTGTGGGGACAGAAGACTTGGATCTGATCTGAGAATTCAGTGGACTGCATATATTTGAACCTATACTTTTGAGGCAGTGGAGAGAAGGAAAGCATTGACCTCACTCAATTCAGTAGATTGATGGGGACCAATGTTCACTTAGTTACCCACAATGCAAGCCCATTTCTGGCTTGATAGCTTTGAGATGTTCCAGATCTGTTGTTTTATGTGTCAACTAGAGGCCTGATGCATGAAGATTCATGCAAGAATAGGCTTTTCTTTCCCTGGCTGCTGGCTTCCAGGACCTTTGCTCTGGCTGCCACCTTCTGCCTTCGCTCTGGCATGGAGGCGCCTTCTGCCTTCACTATGGCCTGGAGCTGCCTTCAACCTTCGTGCACTGCCCAGAGGCCCAGAGCAGTCAGGGTGGGATGGAACTCCTGCATCGTTGCCATGGTGATAATGCAAGTGTCCCGTCCTGGCCTCCGCCATTTTTGTTGTGTCAATTTGCATATTCCCTCCCTATTGGCTGTTGGCACTTCACTTTGTTGTGAAGTGATGGTCAATTTTCTTTATTAGATAAGATGACAATTGGAACTTTGTTTCCATGCCCAGGGGCATGTGCCACATTTGTGTTGAAACATGTATTATCACCTTTATTTCTCAGCAATACCTGGAGATAACACTAGTCAATTAAACTCCAAATTTAAAATCCATGTTTGTTTCTATTTTAATTACCTGGTTAAAGAGTAGTCTACAAGCCACTGGAAGGCCACTGTCACCAAAGGAATTGATGATGATAAACACCTGATGAAAAATCTCAGGAAAATACAGCTGCATTCACTCTTGTGGTTGCTATTTTCCTGTTTATACTCTGAAGAATTGGTGTGGGGTAGAGGTGGGGAGATAATAAGGGCCATCTTCTAGAGGAATCTTCAGGAAGGTAGGTTCAATATCGTTACTAGACAGGGACAACCCGGAGCGGTTCTGCCTCAGGTGGGCCTGTAGTATGTGGGTTCTTGACTTCAGGTAGGAAAGATTTCACACTCCAAGTCCAGGTGATTTTGAGAGTAGGTTTATCAAAGCTGCTGACAGTGAAACAGGGAAGAATTTAGGGTAGAAGAAGCAACAAGAAGAAGCCTAGGTGGTGATCTGCTTTAGCTCTCTAGAAATGTTATAGGAAAGAAGTGAGCCAGAGAGGCTGCTGTTAGCTCACTGGGAAATCAGACAAAAAAGGGGGCCTTGGATATAGCCCAGGATGAGCTGCTGCTGCCTGCTGCTTCCCTGGTTCCTTAGAGCTTAGGAAGGATAAAAAAGTTCACATCTGCCCAGCCGGCTCAGTGATTGAACGTCTACCTATGAACCAAGAGGTCTTGATTCCTGGTCAGTGCACCTGCCTGGGTGCAGGCTCCACCCTCAGTAGGGGTGTGCAGGAGGCAGTTGATCAATGATTCTCTCTCATCATTGATCTCTCTCTCTCTCTCTCTCTCTCTCTCTCTCTCTCTCTCTCTCTCTCTCACGCTTCCTCTCTGAAATCAATAAAAAAATAATTTTAAATGTTAAAAAAAAAAAGTTCTTGCCTGAGAAGGGGCTTGGGCATGCAGTTTGCCGCTCTGTTGACTAATGAGTTTGCTGACCACTGGGATAGAGGCGTAATCACAAGGAACAACAACAGCCTGTAATTATTGGAATCAAGAGTCTAGGTCAGTGGTTGGCAAACTCATTAGTCAACAGAGCGGCAAACCACTGCTCTAGAGTGAGCCCTGCTGGGTCTTTGTCCTGAGTTTGTTATTTTTTTTCTATGGATGAGAATCTTAGGGAAATGTTTCCAGGTGTGTTTTTAATACACTGATGCATTAAAATGGACATATAGGAGAATTTGAGATTATTCTTTGATCTGCTTTATTGTTTTACTTTTATTTTGGGTCTGCCTGGCTTTAATGTGTGTTTTTTTTAAATATTTTATCGATTTTTTACAGAGAGGAAAGGAGAGGGATAGAAAGTCAGAAACATCGATGAGAGAGAAACATTGATCAGCTGCCTCTTGCACACCCCCTACTGGGGATGTGCTCACAACCAAGGTACCTGCCCTTGACTGAATTGAATCCGGGACCTTTTAGTCCCCAGGCCGACACTCTATCCATGAGTCAAACCAGTTTCGGCTTTAATGGGGGTTTTGTTGTTTGTTCCACTGACATCAGTTGTTCTTGGGTTTGGCTGGCACAAATAGCATTTACTGGGTCTCTGTCCTTTATCTCCCCGACCAGGGTGATTTAGGCTATGTATTCTCTGGTTAGGGTGGGGAGGTGTAAACCACTTATTTCAAGTGCCCTTGGTTAGGAGAGACAAGGTCTTGAGATTCACTAGTTGGCTGTGAGTTGTTCAAAGTGTTTGTTTTAGTCTTTTTTTATTTTCTTATCTCAGTTTCGTTATTCCACTTGCCCAGGAACTTTTTAGCTTCTTACTACCTGCCACAATATGAATTTCTGGCTCACAGAAAATATTTGAGCTTGAAAGTAACTGTAGGTATTGAAATCCCATATGTGATAAAGGGGAAACAAAAGCCAAGGCAGGTTAACTGAGGGGGTAAAGTATCTCCCAGTACCTGTGTTTCACCCACTATTTCAAATGTGTCATTCCTTCCTTTCCTTTCATTTTCATGGTACAGAGGCTTTAGGGACACAAAGGTGTTTAAGACATGGCCGTTGTCCTGGGGGAGATAATATACAAAAAATTCACAAGACTGCGAATCATTTAGTGGCAGGTTTAGGTTGTCTTATTCTATTCATCCTTATTTGACATTGCAAAAAAAAAGTGCTTCTTGAGTGAATGTACTGAGTAGCACAGAAGGATAAAGGAGGGTATATCTGTGTTGGAGATTTATGATGGCATCAGAAGTTGTTTCACAGACACTGTTTTAGCCAATGAGAGAAAATCTCCAGTCAGCCAAGGCAGATAAAGACATTCAAAAAGGAGAATTATATATACACAGTATTTGGAAAACTGTCAAGGAGCTTGTTGGAGGGGGCAAGATGCAGGAGTTCCAGAAGATGTTGGAGGGACCACAGACATAGACCAGATAGTTGGGGGAAAGTCTTTGGACTTTATCCTGGAGCTCTGTGCTTCTGCAGCTAGTTGTGATGAAGGACCAGATGCTGGTTTTCATCCCCCAATCTTTCCCAGACTAATAAGAGTATGGTGTTTGTAAAGCAGGTGCCTCACAATATGAATTCTGTAGCATCCTGCATTGGCCCTGCATGGGGACACAGTTGGAAAATATGGCAATGTCAAATGCCTAAAAAGCAAGCATGTCAAACTCGCAGCCTATAGGCTGCATATGGCCCACAACAAATATTTTTGTGGCCCAGCCACAAAACATAAGAAACCTTTAAATAAAAAAATTTTAACTTTATTTTTACGATATCCTGTTATACATAGTTATTAATAATGAACTACAACGTTCCCTAATGACTGACTACTATAATCGTGTTGCATTCATTTCTCTTATATGCCTTACGCACAGGTGCACCATTTCTCTCCACTAATATTAGCTGTGAATATTTTAGCAGCCAATTGCCATATCATTAGTCCCTGACTGACTTGTTTGGTGTGTGCAACAGGAAATGTTTCGCTTTTGGAGACCAAGAAAAATAGGTTTATTTGCGTTATGTTTATTAATTTGTGCAGTTATTCAGTTTCAGTAAGTTAATATTCAAGAAAAAATATCACTTTTATTAAAATGTTCTATTATTTTATGCTAACGATGACTCATTTATTTAGGCCCTTTGTATTCAGCTTGTCTCTATGGAAATAAACCTATGATTCTATGAAAATTGAAGCTTTTGTTTTTTTGTGACCCACATAAACTTACACCTTGTTTATTTGGCCTGTGTTAGCCTTTGAGTTTGACATGCTTGCTATAAAGTTTCCAAACGCTTGCTCTCAACTTCTGAACTTACCTTGTTATGGACAGAAACAATTCTTGGGCAGGCTTTTGACCATGGACTACACATTCATTGACATGGTTGAGGAGGAGGAAACACCACAAATTATCTAAGCAGGGAAATGACTTGACCCCATTGTGTCTGGGTTAGGGTCACAGCAGCAGCAAGGTGGAGAAAGGTGTACAGGTAGTGGTTGAGTTAGGAAGAGAGAAGGGGAGAGCTTCCCTATATGAGGGAAATAATTTTTCTTAGGAAAGAACAAAGATAATACTCAAACTAAGAATCAGAACCAACTTCAAGCAACCAAATTGGCTGAAACATAATGTATATGTATTTTAAATCTGTGTGTATGTTTAAGACAATTTATAGTCTTTATATGTGCCAATATTCATATTTTAAGCTTGGTTGCAGCAATGCAGTTTTGCAATGGAACATTACTTGCTCTAAAGTCATGAGCAAAATTACAGATTTGTCAGTGTAACCCTATTCTAACTTTCTGTTTGAGAGCTTCCTATCTTTCCACAGATGCAAAAACAAGCCGCAGCTGGCCTGGTAAAATTAAATTTTTTCTTTGGGTGCAAAGAGCCAAGGATTCTGCTGTGCTGTGTAGAATGTTTTGTGACCAAAGGGCCATTGAGTGGGGAGCATGGGGATGGGAGGGTCCTGCCACCAGGGATACTGGCTTCATGTCTCCTCCTACTTACCTGATAGAGGAATAAATTATTCAAAGGCCATTTCCAGTTGTGGATTCTTACTCAATCCACCCATCCTTCTAAACCTCTATACTTCACAAGAGTCAGAGACTCTGCCCACTTTTCCTTTTTTTTAAAAAAAATTTAAATCTTTATTGTTCAGTTTATTAATTACATTGTTTCCCTTTTTCCCCCTATAGCACCCCTCCACCAGGTACCCCTCACACCCTCCCCCATCACCTCCCCAACACTGTCCTCTCCCATAGGTGCACGATTTTTGTCCAGTCGCTTGCCGCACCTCCCACACCCCTTTTCTCCCCAAGAATTGTCAGTCCATTCCCTCTCTATGTCCGTGATTCTGTTATATTCACCAGTTTATCCTTTTCATCAGATTATTAATTCACTTGAATTTTAGGTTCATTTGTTGATAGATGTGTATTTGTTGTTCATAATTTATATTTTTACCTATTTATTCTTCCTCTTCTTATAGAATATCTTTCAGCAATTCATATAATATTGGTTTGATGGTGATGAACTCCTTTAGCTTTTTCTTATCTGCGAAGCACTTTATCTGACCTTCAATTCTGAATGATAACTTTGCTGGATAGAGTAATCTTGGTTTTAGATTCTTGCTGTTCATCACTTTGAATATTTCTTGCCATTCCCGTCTGGCCTGCATCGTTTCTGTTGAGAAATTCGCTGACAATCCTATGGGTGCTCCCTTATAGGTAACTAACTGTTTTTCTCTTGCTGCTTTTAATATTCTCTCTTTTTCTTTTGCCCTTGGCAATTTAATTATGATGTGCCTTGGTGTGGTCCTCTTTGGATTCCTATATTTTGGGGTTCTGTGCACTTCTTTCACCAGATGGGGGAAGTTTTTGGTCACTATTTCTTCAAGTAGGTTTTCATTATCTTGCTCTCTCTCTTTTTCTGGAAGCCCTATAATTCAGATTTTGGTATGCTTGAGGTTGTCCCAGAAGCGCCTTACACTATCTTCAATTTTTTGGATTCTTTTAGCTTCTTGCTTTTCCAGCTGAGTGGGTTTTGCTTCTTTGTATTTCTTTGACTTGGTTCTTGCGGTCATCTAAACTGCTTTTAGGTCTTTGTATAATATTTTATATTTTAGTCAGTGTATGCTTAATTTCTAGTTGGTCCTTTTTCATATCCTTGAGGGTCTCATTCATATCCTCGTAGGTCTCGTTCATTTCCTTGTAGGTCTCATTCATTTCCTTGTAGGTCTTGTCCTTTTCCTCATAGGTCTTGTTCATTTCCTTGTAGGTCTCGGCCTTTTCTAGGAGCCTTTTGAAAAGCCTTATAACCGTGGTTTTGAACTCTATGTCTAGTCGTCTTTTTTCCTCCATTTCTTTCACATCTGATTTCTTTCCATTTCTCTGCATTGTGGCTGCTTTCCTGAGTTGGTCCATTAGCTTTGTGTGGTAGGTGTCCTCTAAGGAACTGTGGCTCAGCCTCCCCAGTTACCTGAGGTGGGTACTCTTGCTGCAGCCCTTTATGGGTTGTACAGTATTGTTGAAGTTAAACCCAGATTATTGTTGTTAGCACTAGGAGGGTTTGACCTCCAGGCCAATTGGCTGGGAGGGACAGCTGTGTTCAGGTTGGATGGGCAGAGTCTCTGGGCTGAGCAGGCAGCGTCAGCTCCGCCCTATGTGGCGCGCAGGTCTCTGTGCTGGGTGCTAATGGCTGCAGACTGCACGCACCTCGGAGAGAAAGCTGCCACCCACTGCCAGACAACTCTGCCTCTCCCCAAATGAGTCTGCACACCTAATGTCTCACCCAGGGTTGTAAAACAAACAGTCCGGTGGTCTCCCGAATGAGGGAGCAAGTCAAGAGCCCTCTCTGCGTGGTCGCACAGTTCTGTCCCCAAGTTTACACGCAAACTGCTGTTCCAAGTTTACATGCACTCTCCACAAGCTCGCAGACCTCCACCGCGCCAGACCTCCACCGTGCTTTCCCACTGCCCAGTTCCACCCCATATGAGTGTGGGCTCCCCGGAGAGCCCACTGGGGAATCAGTGCAGTGGGACACCTCTGCCCTTCCTGTTGGAGAAAACCAGCTGGGTTTGTTGCTTCCCGCCCTTTACAGCTCACGTGCACATGGATCTGAACCTTTCTCCAGAAGTGTCTTCAAGACTGTGCTCCTCTGCTCCTCTGAATCGCAGTCTCCTATCTTTACTTTTATTCGTGGAATATTCACTCAGCCAGCTTTCCAGTGATTCTGGATGATGTTTGTTCCGTCGTTAAGTGTAGTTTTGGAATTGTTGTGTGGGGCAGCAAGATAGGTGTTTCCCTATGCCACCGTCTTGGTTTCAAGAGACCCCACTTTTCCTTTTCTGAATGTATGTCTCTTTTACGACAATTGCTAGCCTCCCAAACCCATAGCTAAAAGAAGGCCTGTTTTAGACTCAAATTAAAGAAGGTTTGGCTTGAACTTCCAGAGCTATCTACACTAATAAAAGAGAAATATGCAAATTGACCATACCTCTGTGATGCCCACCAGCCAATCAGGAGTGACTATGCAAATTAACTCAACAAAGATGGTGGGTTAATTTGAATACACAGGCACCCAGTGGCCTAGGTCCCAGGAACATGCTTGGGACCCAGGCCACTTAGAGCTTATAGGCCCGCACATAAGCCTTGAGCAGCTGGGGTCCCAGAACGCTGCTGGCCACTCCTGGCCTATGGGCCTTGGCATCAAGCGGCCACGGGTGGGAGGCAGAGGCTTGAGCAGGGCTGGAGCAGAGCTGGGGAGGCCCTGCTGAAGCTGCAGCAGAGGCTTGAGATGCACAGAGCTCCAGGATGACACACACTCTGCTGTAATGTAATTACCTATTCATGTGACTCTTCACCTTGTAACTGCTAAGCTTCTCAAGGTTGGGGACATTACTTTTTTAAAATCTTGTGAATGTTGTGTAGAAAAGCTTTCAGATCAGGAAATTATGATAGGAGAGTTCCCATCTCAGGAATTGTCACAGATGTGTCCTAGCTCCTGGTCAGCCATTCCATGCGAGTTTCAGAGGGAACCAAGCTCTCTCTTGGCAGATGGTTTCTTCTAAGGGGATGATGTACAAAAATACGACCATGAAATTCTAGCTAAGCATGTACACCTCTAAGTTCAACAGGGACCTCTGCCATCCTTCTTTCTTTCACTTCACTTTTGGGAGGAGTCCCTGGGGTGAGATATGGAGCCTGAGGTGCAAGCAATCCAGCTGAGAACTCCTGCCCTCCTTGCAGTGAAGGGCTTTCTCCCCCAAATACCTCACTGACATGATCAGCAGCTGTCCCAGGCTGCTGCCTGCAGCTCTTAAGATCTGCAGTACCACTGTTGGCTTCCCTGGCCTGTTCATGGTTCCTCTCTGCATCTCATGAGTGATGCTGACCTTGGTTATGAGCGAGTGCAGGCATCCCAGATCAGAGGAGCCCCCATCCTGCCCAGACTGCAGCAGAGCTGCTGGGAGCTGGAAATCTTCTGGAATCTCATTCCACAGAGGAAGTACTCTCCACCCAGGAACACTGGGCCTGGCCTCCCAGCTGATGATAGCCTTGCTGTCATCCAGGGGGAGGCTCCTCTGCCTTCTTTCTTCGTTTTTAGGAGCAGTAGCAGCTGCCTCAAGCCATACAATTTCTCTTTTTGTTCTTAATGGAATCTGAACCTTCCTCAAACTACTTTCCCAATGGGAGGGCCAGAGATTAAATTGTCCACTGGTCACTCGGACCCGCTAGCTGTTGCCATTGGCTTCCCAAGATTGTCAGTGATTTCATTGAAAATGTGCATGTGTGGCCCTGACCAGTTTGGCTCGTTGGATAGACCATCTGCCTGTGGACTGAAGGGTCCCGGGTTCGATTTCGGTCAAGGGCATATACCTTGGTTGTGGGCACATCCCCAGTAGGGGGTATTCAGGAGGCAACTCATCCATGTTTCTCTCTCATCGATATTTCTAACTCTCTATCCCTCTCCCTTGCTCTCTGTAAAAATCAATAAAATAGTTTTTAAAAAAAGAAAGAAAGAAAAGAAAACGTGTGTGTGATCTTTCCTCATGTCCAAAGTGGAGGAAAACCCTCGTCATTAAGGTCCTGCGCACAATGAACCGGGCCCTCAGGACAGTGGTCCTAGTGACACTCTGGCCCCTCCGCTTTCCCTTCTTTTCATTCTAGTGGTTGGATCCACAGATCTGCCTCATCCTTGGGCTGTTCAAGCGAGAGGAAGGCAGGAAGTGTGAGTGATGTCACCGAGCAAGGCCCCTGCCTGATTCCAGTGCAATGTCTGAAGCCCTAGCAACTTCGTTTCCAAAAGTGAACTCAACTCCATCGCACCTCCTTTTAGCAAAGTGACTCTGGATGTGCCTGGCAGAGGCGATGGCTTCTCTCAGGGAGTTTCCAGTCTAGCCAGGGAGTGAGAGGCTGCTCTGGTCCAAGGCTGTGAAGTGAGGGGGGATGGACGGGGGTGGAAGTGTGGGGGAGAGGGGTGTTGGCTCCTGTGGAGAACAAGCATGGTGAGCTCCCTGGTCAGGAGGGAGGAGAGCTCTCAGAGGAGACGCTGACTCTGCAGTTAAACTTGGTGCGCCTTCTTCCGTTCACTCCACAGGATGTACTTTTACAAAGCGGGCCCCTGTGCTGTGCTGTGAATACCAATGTAAACAAGACATGAGCCTTCGCCTCAGCCTCCGCACGATGGATACTAAATAGCCAATTGCAATATCATGTCATAGTCCCTGGTAAAGATACAGCTGTATCCCCCAGGCCAGAAACAACCAGTAAAAGTCAATCAGTAGATCTTCTTAGGACTAACAGGTGGGGGCTGCTTCAACCACTAACATCCCAGTAACCAGCTCCAACCCCTCAGAGCAATCAAGGTTGACCAGTCCTCCAAACTCCATGTCCACAGCTCTCTATTATTAAAACAATCATTGGCTTCCAGCATCTCCCCTGTTTCTTTCCTTTAAAAAATCCACAAATTTCACCCACACGTAGTAAGAAATGCCAGCTTCTTCAACCTTCCCAGACTTCTCACGGTTATAGTAACTGCTCTGAGGTGTGTTCATAGCCCCTGGCTTCTCTCTCCGGCAGGTCTGTGACAGTAACATCAGACAGCAGTTATTGAGACATTATGAGCATCAGGAGGTGTTGTGTTTGCTCTCCATGTACTGTCTCATCCAATTGTGGCAACACCTCTGAAATGTAGCTACCACTGTGAGGAAGTGATGACTTTGAGAGATTAAATAATGGGCCAGGTCATGCTGGAGGTAAAGGTGAAGCCAGGGTGCCAGCTGTGTTCTTGCAGTGAGCCAGGAAAAGAAGGAAGGAGGGGGTCTAGGTACTGGGATCAGCCCCAGAGCAAAGGTGCAGGGCAGTGAGAGGGCACGGCCAGACCAGGAGCAACAAGATGAAGATTTTATGAAACACATGGCACACCTGGGAATGAGGGAGGCGATGAGTATGAGGCGCCAGCACAAGGTAGAGCTACTCAACTCATTGTTCCCACTTTTAGACATAAAGGCAATGATTAGAAAAGCAGCCTCACCTGATATCAAACTATACTGCAGAGCCATAGAAATCAAAACAGCAGGAGCAGACATATAGGTCAATGAAATAGAAAAGAGCCCAGAAATAAATCCTTGCCTTCATGGTCAATTAGTGTTTGAAAAAGAAGGCAAGAACACACAATAGGGTAAATATAGTTTATTCAATACTGGACAGATACATACAAAAAACAAAACTAGATCACCTTTTCCCACTATACATAGGAATAAGCAGAGGAGGGAAATTGGGGGCAAACAAGTTGGCAGGGGAGCAGTTAGACATCAATCAGGCTTGCAGGGGAGTGGTTTGGGGGTGATCAGGCTGGCAGGCAGAAGCAGTTAGGGGCAATCAGGAAGGCAGGCAGGCAAGCAGTTGGGAGCCAGCAGTCCTGGATTGTGAGAGGGATATCCAACTGCCCATTTAGGCCTGATCCCTCAAGGGGTCCCAGATTGGAGAGGGTACAGGCTGGACTGAGGGACACACACCCCAGTGCACAAATTTTGTGCACCAGACCTCTAGTCCTATATAATAAAGAGCTAATATGCAAATGGTCATCACATCCTCGCACCCTTGCACCAGGGCCGAGGACCTGAGACTGCACCCTCCGCACCCGGCACTGGGGCTGGGGACTTTAGGCCATGCCCTCTGCTTGGCGGGGCTTGATGAGGATGGGGCCAGCTGGGTCTGGGTCTCATGCAATTTGAAGGTGCACATGGGTAGGTGGGGACTTGGCTCTGTGTCCTACAGCAGGCCCCAGACTCTGACAGGAGATAGATTTTCATATACATTTTACTAATTTTCTTTCATCTTTGACAGTTCTATTATAGAGAAACTAGAGGCCCAGTGCATGAAATTCGTGCACTAGGGTGGGGGATGTCCCTCAGCCCAACCTGCACCCTCTCCAATATGGTCCCCCTCGGGGGATGTCTGATTGTTTAGGCAGTCAGACATCCCTTTCACAATCTAGGACTGCTGGCTCCCAATTGCTCACCTGCCTGTCTCATTGACCCTAACTGCTTCTGCCTGCTAGCCTATCATCCTTAACCATTTCCCTGCCAGCCTGATCAATGCCTAACTGCTTCCCTGCCAGGCTGATCATCTCCAACTGCCCTCCCTTGACAACCTGGTCACCTTCAAATGCCCTCCCCTGCATATTCCTTCTTTATGAGATAGGGTTTTTTCTTTAACATATTGGACAGCCCTAACTGTTTGGCTCAGTGCATGGAGCATCGGCCTACAGACTCAAGGGTCCCAGGTTCGATTCCTGTCAAGGGCATATACCTTGGTTGGGGGCACATACCCAGTGGGAAGTGTGCAAGAGGCACCTATTCAATGTTTCTCTCTCATAGATGGTTCTAGCTCTCTATCCCTTTCCCTTCCTCTCTGTAAAAAATCAATAAATATATATATTTTAAAAAGGAACATTTAAGATTCCTCCTTATCTGCCTGGCTGGTGTGACTCAGTGGCTGAGACCCCAGGCTGCCACCACTGGAAGGGTATCACACCTCAGCCAGGCTGAGACCCCAGCCCGTGCTCAATCTCAGCCTGGCCAGAGATCATGTGACAGAGGTATGCACCCTGGCCAGGCTGAGACCCTAGCCCAGGCTGCCATCTCAGCCTGGCCAGAGATCCCGCTGTGGAGGTGTGCAACCCAGCCAGGCTGAGACCTGAGCCCAGGCTGCCATCGCTGGCCAGGGATGGTGCCACAGGGGGTGCCCTCACCGGCCAGGCTGAGACCCCAGCCCGTGCTCAATCTCAGCCTGGACAGAATCGAGCCGTGGAGATGTGCACCCCGGCCAGGGGAAGGAAGGCCTACTCTTGCACCAATTTTGTGCATTGAGCCTCTAGTGTATACTAGTATATATAAACTAGAGGCCCAGTGCATGAAATTTGTGCCCTGGAGGAGGGTGTCCCTCAGCCCAGACTGCACCCTATCCAATCTGGGAATCTGGTTTAGGCCCTATCCCAGGGATCAGGCCCAATCCCTGGGCCTAAACCGGCAGTCTGACATCCCTCTCACAATCTGGGACTGCTGGCTCCCAACTGCTCGCCTGCCTGCCAGCCTGATTACCCCTAACCAGTCCTCTGCCAGACTGATCAATGCCTAACTGCTCCCCTGTGGGCCTGATTGTCACCAACTGCCCTCCCCTGCCAGTCCGATCAATCCCAACTGCCTTCCCCTTCAGGCCTGGCCCCCCCCCCCCCCCAACTGCCCTCCCCTGCAGGCCTGATTGCCCCTAACTTCCCTCCCTTGCAGGCCTGGTTGCCCCCAATTTCCCTCCTCTGTAGGCCTGATTGCCCCTAAATGCCCTCTCCTGCCGACTTGGTTACCCCTAACTGTCCTCCCCTGCAGGCCTAGTCGTCCCCAACTTCCCTCCCCTCCTGGCATCTTGTGGTGGCCGTCTTTGACCAAATGGGGGCAGTCATCTTTGACCACATAGGGGTGGCCATCTTGTGTGAGGGGATGAGGGTCAATTTGCATATCACCTTTTTATTATATAGGATGCCTAAGTGCCTGAATGACTGGTTGACTGGTTGCTATGACATGCACTTACCAACCATCAAGGGGGCTCAATGCAGGAGCTGCCTCCTGGTGGTCAGTGTGCTCCCTTATATGGAGGAATATTCCATTTGGGGTTTGTGGGATAAAAATCTCCCTTTGAAGTTTGATCTAAAATTGTTCAAACCAAGACATATTGCACCTTCTATTACTGACTTTGTATCAATAAGGTGATATCACCTAAGATGGCAGTTGGCATTTTAAGCAATATCTACTATCTTCAACAATCTTCAACCTAGCATGCTGGCATCTATTCCGATGTGCTTCTGAACCAGGTGAAGATGTGTCAGAATAAAAACCAACATTATGGTAAATGTGCAGGGCTGAGGGGCTGAGCAGAATAAACTCTATAGGCAATATTGGATCACTTCATGGGTGGAGGAGGGCAGATTAGCATAGAGTATTAAGTTCACCAGTTATGAAATAGAGAACTATTCCTTGTTTTTATTTTGATTTCTTTAAAGGCCTTCAAGGAGAGTTTGCAGAAGCTGATCAATTACATAAAAAAAAAGGCCTATCACAGGGCACCAGCTATCTGCTAGTGCCTTGTATTGCAAGTCAGCATATTTTGGATCTAATCTTCTGTTATGATAAGAAGGTCCACACTCTTGAGTAAGACTCTTCTCACACTCCCTGGCCATAAAATAGAGGGAAAGTATTGCACTAGATTCCTAAAGTCCCCAGGCCTAACATTCAAGGATTTTATTCCATCACCGTTTTAAGACACGAATTTCCTTTACACTTTTCTGAAGTATAATTGCCAATTCCAGATCATTATTCACTCATGAACAATGTAATTCCAAACATTCATGGGAACTTGAAGATTCAGGATTATTCTCATGCCCTTAACTTTTATCCATAATCACCTTTAAATGGTTCGTTAGTGTATGTGTCCAGCCCTCTCTCTGGAAGTACAGTAATGAATTCTATCCCTCAGCTGAGTGTAGGTCTGTGTGACTGTGGGGAGGGAAGAAAGGAATCTGTGTCTGTGTCTGGGAATGCGCAAAGACAAAATGAGGTCAGGTGGATGCTCTCAGTGTCTAGTCAAATCATTCATTTCCCACTAGGTGGCAGACCTTGTCAAAAAGTTACAGAAAAAGCAAGTGAGTCTTCCAAAACTGACCGATAGATGTCTCTTTGCAACCACATATCCCTGAGCTATTGTATAAACTATAAATTCAACATTTTCAACAGTTTTTCTTGCTCATCTTATAGATAAGATCATCAACATTTTCTACAAGGTGAAAATATAACATTGAAGAGATGAATATCTTCTACTTTGCATGTTATGTTAACCATATTATAGCCACACAACAGGAAGTGAGATTATAAAACCTTTAACTAGGAATACAGTTCTGAATACAAGTGATTTCTAAACACAAGCATTTGTCACAAAATGAATCTCATTAAATGTTGTTCCCATGTTCAATAAGGTTTTCTGTTTGAAGTGATCTTAACTACCTATTAATATTGCGTGATAGTATTTATTGAGTTAACAGTATGAAAGCTAACTCCAGATAGACACATACTGCTAGTGACAATTCGCCTGGTGAAAATGGCCCTGGGAACACACCGGAAATAATAAACATTCCTAAAGAGCAGAGGGACATCCTGACATCATTTGTTTGCTATTGTATTTCACTACAATTCACACACACACACGTGCATACACGTGATCATATTTAACTCAGTTAACAGCACCAAGTAGATACATTTATGTGTGTTGGGTGTGTGTGTAGTTTCACATATGTCCCCAAAGAAATGGAGTTCTCCTTGTTATGAAGCTCAAAATATATGAGCAGAATTCTATGCTCACTCTGATTATTTTCCCTTTGAGTATTTACCTCTAAATCATCTTAAAAGAAATGAGGAAAAAGTTCAAAGAATAATTTACAGATAGAGAAACTCATGTACTAAAAGGAAACATTTATTTCTCTTTTAGGGATTGGTTAACCTTGTCTGAGACCGAATTAAATTATGAATACAGATACAAATGTACACACCTGTCTACAAATATAAATATATACAAAAACCATGAGATGACATCACATCTTTATCATTCAAATTTCAGGGTTACATATAATAAACACTTGGTTACTATGCAGTTTAAAAATTAGTAATGCATTATAGTATTCTTCAGACATCACAGTCAAACTAACAATATTCCGTAACACTCCATATCATTCCAGGGAGGCCATTCTTCCCAGCCAACTCCAGGTTGATCATGCCGCAAACTAAAGCTAGAAAAAGATGCCATGCATGTTAGGAGACAAGGCACAGCACAAGATGGAATTTCCTGCCTCTGCCAACCATGGTTTCTCTGTTCCCAAAACTTAGTAGTCAATATCTGGACGGCTTTTAACCTCCCCAAACACCTACAGGTACACAAATCTCTGTGCAAGGTAAGTAAACCGAAGCTGCATTCTCAACTCTCATGAATATAATTTATTTCCCCATTTGGCAAGGTAAGACTGTGTCTTTCATGAAAAAGACTGGGTCCAGAAGAAACCATCAGTACAGGAGAGCCTGTGGGGACTTGGCCCTCCCACCAGGTCCCAGACCTTTAATTTACAAAGTTTTCCACAAATTATCTTTGTCAGGTTCTTCATGCAACAGAGAAAATAAGAGACTAGCGCATAAGTCACATCAAGGCCCACCCTAATAAAATTCATGACAATTAAGGAATTACATTGCATGGGCTTCTAATGTCCCACATACCCCAGAGAAAACAGGTAAAAGAAAAGACCTCCAGTGTGGTCAGCTATAGAGAGGGTTACATGTTAATGCCTTTCATCCCCCATGATAACCAGGTTCTTTTGGGAGCCAGGGCCCCAGCGACATTACCCAGAGGCACTACTTCCCCTCCTTCTTTCATTTCTCCATATCCCACATTTAACTGTCAGGAGGCTAGGGGCGGAGCCTTCCTTACTGCCAACCAGCTTCACCCTGTCTGGGCTGAGTACACAGTAACATCTCAGGATAAGCCCCATTTCCTCTCTATTCCAATGACCCTAAGTGTGTCAAGCTAAGACTAATTTCTTGCATTACCTAACCTACTTGGGTTGGTTTGGCCCAAATGAAACATTTAAACCTGGTGTCTTGTTGATGTCTTAGCAAAGATTTTTGCTCCTGGGCAAGAGAGTCTTTTAGTCAGTGGTTAATGCCAACTTTTCCAGATGCTTACCCTTCCCCCTTCTGCCCCCTGTTTGCAGGACGAGAACTTTCCACTTTGTCTTAGGAAAGTCCTAGCAGGACACCTAAGAGTGAGGGCTTCACTTCCCTCAGACCATTCCGGTGCCAACTTCTCTCTGCTGTGTCTGAGCAGAGCACCTGTCTGACTCACGCTATCAGCTCGCAGGCTCTCCCTCTCCTGACAGCAGACCAGACCTCATGCAGGGCTGCGTGTGACTAGTTACCACGCAGGCCTGTGTAATGACATGCCTCATACAGGATCATGAACACTATCCGCTCATCCCAGTGGGTGGGGTACAATTCCTGACTCTGATTTGTGTCTTGTGCTGAGCCTCCCTGGACGTGCAGTGCAACACTGGCCTCGGTAACACATCTGTAATCCAAATTCAGGTTTGCTTCTTTTTTCTAAGCGTAGTGAATCACTGCTAAACATTTTAAATAGATTTTTAAAAAATACACACTTTAGCTGGTTTTCTTGTGTTATAACTACCAATAAGTAAATAACAAAATAACACTCACCACCGTGGAGAATAGACTGCCTAGAGTGAGAGGAGGAGGTCAAAGCACATGGCAGCTTGTGTTTTCTCTGTATGATATCTCTAGCAAAATGTGCCTTTCGCAGAAATGCAGCGGCAGCGAGGGCAAGGAGGACTCCTGCTGTAAAAAAACAGGTGCCCAGGTCTGAACAAACCCTTAGAGAAAGTAGCAAGCTCAGAAAACTTGCTCAGAATCCTACTCCAGTTGACAGTTTGTGGAGGAATCTAATGCATATTCATATTTTCCTGTCTCCTAAAAATACTGTGGTTTTTTTTTTTTTAAAAAAAAAAAAACACATAAAGATTCATCTAAATTCCTTTCTCCAATATTTAAATTAGTGACTGTTGGAAGAACAAAGGGATCATTGAAATAGCTCAGAAAACCTGTGAACGCCCCACCCCCAGCACCCAGGCTGGGTTTCCCATCCTGAGATGAAGAAGCCAGGCATTCTGACAATGCCTTCTCTTCCCTGCTTTCCGCCGTTCTTTTCCTCCCACTCTCCCAACACCTGTTAGAAACAAGGAGAAATGGCCATATTGCATTTGTTTTTTCTTTAATATTTTAAGTAAAAGGTGGGGAGAAAAGTCTGGAATGGACAGAGATGCTTGAAAACACAGTTGAAATTTTCTAATTATATTTCAAATGAGCCATTTTAAATATTTTAAGATTTAATACTGTATACAAAATTAAAGTATTTTTATTGGTTACTAGGCTAGCTTCTTCAAACTTGAACCAAGCAGTACTCATAATGATATCCTTTGTTTAAAAACACAGTACAGGAAACCAGCAGCTACTCAGATGAATACTGATGGCTTTAAAGAAAATAGCACCCTTTAAAAGCAGATAAGTACTGGAGATGAAATAATTGTCTCTAAAGGCCCATTTACATCTTTCCCCCGTGACAGTGACCCATGAAGAGATAAAACCTTGTCAAATGCGTTTGTGGGAATTTTTATGGTTCCTAAGGACAGCTTTCCTATTGTTCCCTGCCCGAACCCGCCCCCCCCCCCCGCCCCCCGGCGCCCCTCCAACCCCGAAGCAGTTTCCCAGTTCTTCATCAGCAGGTCTTTCATGGCTGAAGAGCACGTCTCTCCAGCCAGCACGGCTAACATGGGGGGACGATGACTTCATTTTCCCGAGGAAGTGCAGCCTCGGTCTCCTGAGCCCCTGAGGCCAGCAGCCTCCTCTGCCTCCAGGACCAGCGCCCCAGGAGGCCCGGCCGCTCTGCACCCGGGAAGCCCAGCCGCGGAGGCGCCCTCCTCGCTTAGGGGCACTTTTGTTTCTCGCCTCCACCTTCCTTTTTCAAAAGCCAAGATTTTATTGCTTTGCTTCGGTACAAGCAAAACCTCTCCAAATGTCACTTCCAAATACAGGCTTTTCCCCCAACCAGAGCTGACCTGGGACCCTGCAGGCACCCCTCCTAGCCCCGCGAACATGTGGCCCCAGCGCGTGGGTTCTACCTGACATCCGGAAGCCAGGCCGAGTTTTTGGTTGTTGTTTTTTTTTAGAAATCACAGATCCAGGGACGATATAGCGCTCAGCGAGCACGAATAACTGGCAGAGCCAGAGGAGTGAAATTACCTCTCTTGAAAATACTTAAGCACTTTTTTAAATCCTGAGGAACAGCCCATTTTGCAGCAGAATAATTTAGTCTGACAACCGATTCTTCCTCTGCTCACAGCTGTCCCAGAGGGAGGAGCTGAAACCCGAACCTCCGCGCGGCGATTGGCTCCCGCCGGCAGGAGAGAGGAAAAAACCCACCCGGCCGAGAAAAAGGCCCAGTCCCCGCCGGAGCCGGCCACTTCGAGGCGCGCGCCCTCCCTCCCGCACTGCACCGCGCACCGCACCGCGCACCTGAGGCAGCCGAGCCCCGCAGGCCACGATGCTCTAGAGACCGGCCGCTCCTCCCGCCGGACCGTTATCCGCGCCGGCGCTCGCCAGACCCGCTGGCAAGATGCCGCGCTCTTTCCTGGTCAAGAAGCATTTCAACGCCTCCAAAAAGCCAAACTACAGCGAACTGGACACACACACAGGTAAAATAATAATAATAATAATAATAATAATAATAATAATAATAATGATAATGGAAGGAAGGAAGGGAGGGAGGAAGGGAAGGAAGAACGGAGGGAAGGAGAGAAATTAAAAAAAATTATACCTATATACATCTAAAATATACAAATAGATGTTACAACTTAAATACTATCACAAAAGAATTAAATACTAGATTGTTTTCCTTTTAAGTCGTGTCCTAAAAGAGAGTTCAGATTATTTTGATCATTCAGGATAAATTTTAATTGAAAACTTTTAAAACGTTTAAGTGACAAGGAAAACTTCGTTCAACTCTTTGCAGCTTCATTTTCTAAATCCTGTGTGTACATGCATAATGAATATATGCAAGATGAGTAACACAATACGTAGCTCTTGAAGTATTGCTTTTTTTCATGTAATAAGGCGCCTTTCCTCTAGAAAGCAGCTCGGTTTACACACATCTTTGTACCTAGAGTCATAAACCTGCAAATAACGCATGATTCGGAAAATGAAAAACAACCTTTATGTATCTTTAAAAGTAAAATCTAAGTGTTCCCTTCTCCCTGGGGCCAGCGAAGGCACTCGCCTGGCGGTGCTCCTCACTCACCCGGCGCTGTCCTGGCTCCTGTCACACTCCACGCAGGAGACATAGCTGTGCATGCAGCACAGTAACTACCACATAGCAGCAGGGTGGAGTCAAAGGAAATCTTCATTACAGAGCACCGTGCGTGTTGCCAAGTAACTTCTCGGTGTATGGTTAATGCTTTACCTTAATCTCCTCTTTCCATTTCTCTCCCTAGTGATTATTTCCCCTTATCTCTATGAGAGTTATCCCGTGCCTGTCATACCACAACCAGAGATCCTCAGCTCGGGAGCCTACAGCCCCATCACCATGTGGACTACAGCTCCATTCCATGCCCCGCTACCCAGTGGCCTCTCTTCTCTTTCTGGATATGCCTCATCCTTGGGTCGAGTGAGTCCCCCTTCTCCATCTGACACCTCATCCAAGGACCACAGTGGCTCAGAAAGCCCCATTAGTGATGAAGAGGAAAGACTACAGTCCAAGCTTTCAGACCCCCATGCCATTGAAGCTGAAAAGTTTCAGTGCAATTTATGCAATAAGACCTATTCAACTTTTTCTGGGCTGGCCAAGCATAAGCAGTTGCACTGTGATGCCCAGTCTAGGAAATCTTTCAGCTGTAAATACTGTGACAAGGAATATGTGAGCCTGGGCGCTCTTAAGATGCACATTCGGACCCACACCTTACCTTGTGTCTGCAAGATCTGTGGCAAGGCATTTTCCAGGCCCTGGTTACTTCAAGGACACATTCGAACTCACACTGGTAAGAGAAAACATAGACAGGAATGTTGCTCTCTAACAGACTCTGGGTGGCGTTGGGGTTTGCATTGAGTAGTGACACAGTGCTTTTAATGATGGATGATCATTTATAGCTACTTCCTGATGACTCAAAAAGTCCTTGGAGCACACACTGCTTCGTTTCTTTTTTAACAGCCTCTGCTCCAAAGACTGCAAACAGGATTGAGACTTTGGAAAGTAGATTCAGAAGGTTTGGTCTCAAAGATCAGTTAGACAATCAGGAAAGAGGTACTTGAATGTTTGTTCTGTGAAACAGTTCCCAATAATCAGCAAATAAATGCTGCTATCTCAAAGTATTTGATAGATAGATTGTTTTCCTCCTATAGTTTTCTGTTAGTCATCTTTTGGATGTAATATATATCATCTTATAGCAAGTTGCAGTAATTAGAACTGAATTTGCTTTCAGTTGCTTTGTTTTTTGCTGCTGATTTTTTAAAAAATATATTTTATTGATTTTTTACAGAGCGGAAGGGAGAGGGATAGAAAGTCAGAAACATCGATGAGAGAGAGACATGGATCAGCTGCCTCTTGTACGCCCCCCACTGGGGATGTGCCCACAGCCAAGGTACATGCCCTTGCCGGAATCGAACCGGGGACCCTTCAGTCCGCAGTCCGATGCTCTATCCACTGAGCCAAACCGGTCTCGGCTGCTTTTTTTTTTTTTTTTAATTCCTAGCACATTCTGCAGGGAGTCAAGACATTTATCCAGACTTAGTCATAATACAGAAAAAGGGAAAAGGGGAGATATTGGGAAATATTGGGAGGAGCTAAATAAACATTAGCTTCACCTGCTGAAGCAGAAAGTTTTAATTAGTGAAAGTCCTAAAAATACATGAGTTATTTCTATCTACTGGCCTCAGCAACAAAATGCTTAATGTGATTTTTTAATGCAACATTCAAATTTATCTTAAAGGGTTAGATATTAAAATAAGAATGAATTATGGGGAATTTTAATCAAGTTTTGCTGCTTCTCATTCTTTTGGCAAAATGTGATTATTCATGAACGTTATCTGTCTTTACGTTTCCTCTAAAAACACTGTCTTTCTTTTCCCCCCATTCCACCTCCACCCCAGGGGAGAAGCCTTTTTCTTGTCCTCACTGCAACAGAGCATTTGCAGACAGATCAAATCTGAGGGCTCATCTGCAGACCCACTCTGATGTAAAGAAATACCAGTGCAAAAACTGCTCCAAAACCTTCTCCAGAATGTCTCTTCTGCACAAACATGAGGAATCTGGCTGCTGTGTAGCACACTGAATGACGCAATCAATGTTTACTCGAACAGAATGCATTTCTTCACTCCGACCAAATGATAAAGAAAAGTCCAAAGGCATTTTCTCTTGTGCATATCGACCAAATAATATGTATAGACACACACACACACACACACACACACACACACACACACACACACACTAAAAGCTGCAAGAGCATGGAATCCATGTGTTTAAAGTTAATCCTTTCCATGTGAAGTTTAAAAGTACTATATATTTACTGACAGCTAGGTCGAGAGACTAAAAGACAAGGATCTTTTCCTTCAAAGGTGAAGCGAAAAGCACATTGTATCTTTTCTTACTAAGAAAGAATGCAAAGATTTACATTGCTGCCAAATCATTTCAACGGAATAGGACAGTATTGTTTTGTAATAGAGTTTGTAATAGAATTTCTTATAGGAAGAGAATCTGCCAGACACTATCTCAGGTGCCTTATAAACTGTTCCAAGTTTACTTCATTACATGTCTAATGTCTGGTTACCGTTGTTGAACTAAAGCTTTTTTTGATTGTCTGTAATGCTTTAAACTATATTTTTAGGGGAGAGAGGAAGAAAAAGAACAAGAACAAAACACAAGAGACTGTATTAAAAGTGTTTTTGTTTTTGTTGTTGTTTGTTTTGCCAATAAACAGTATGTGCCTTGGGGAGGAGGGCAAGACTAGCTTTGAACATTCCTGGTGCATGCTCCATGTCTTACTTTTAAGATAATTTTTAGTGATTTTCTAAAATTAATTAAAGATGGGAATAAGTGCAAGAAAGGATTCTTAGAAACTCAGTAATGTACTTAAACTATTTTAAATGCGTACAACAAATGCAATCTATACAACACCCTTTCCAAGTGCCTTAATTGTATAGTTGCTGAGTTAATGTAAATTTGTGTTTATTTTTATATGATTGAATGAATTTTGTATGAAAATGAGATGTTTTTTATAGCTAATGTTGAGACTTGTGAAATTATGTCTCTTTTTTAAAAAACAATTTTCAAGGTCCTTTTTTACAATAAACATTTTTTATTTTAAAATCTAATGTTTATATACTATTTTCAGGGACTTTACTTACTTCATGATTAGTACCAAACTTCTACACAAAGAATTGTTTATTTTGTTAACAGAAGAAGTGAAGTGTTTTTTTTGTGAATATTAAGTGATACTTTACATGTTCACTTATAATAAAATGCAAAGACGTTTTCTTTACTCTTAAGATAACCATTAGAAAAATATCATCATGATGGTAGCTTGTTAATAGAGCCTTTTTAAAAATAGAACACTTTTTGAATGCTAAAAATATTTACATTACCGATAGTCAAGAATATTTTAAAGACTTTATTTATAATAATTTTATTATGTTTCTTTATGAAATCAAATTATAAACTTTATCATATTAACCACTGAAATAGTTTAATATATATTTTTAAAATATTATTTACTGATATACCAGAGGAAAGAAGAAATCAGCATGGAAAGAACAGGAAAAAATAGATTTATCACAAATCACACCAGTTGGAAATAGATCATGAAAAAAACAAAACAAAAAAAACCCACCACCACCACCAACAACAAAAAAAAAAAACAACAAACCCACAAAAACAAAGAAAAAAACTCCACATCTAGTAACATAAAATATGTAATAGGTTTTATGGGAGTAGTCCTACATAGTAGAAACTTAAGGTCTCCCTTATGGTATTTTGATACAATATGTACTTGATAAAATATAGCATGACCATCACTTCATATACAAGCACATGCCTTCCAAATTCATGTATACTAACTCATGTAAAGATGCTAACCATCATAGTCACTTTAACGTCACCAAACTCGGTATTTGAATTCAAACTTATGACCCTTTATAAAGATGATTCTTGCTGTTATAATTCTCTCTAGTATGCTCAGAATTTACAGATTTATTTTTTCTTATAATGTCCCAAAAAAGACAAAATTAGTATCTCAAAGATATCTGTTACAGGCCATTAACAAGAGAACTAAAATGCCAAGCTATTCCCTTAATGTTCATACACATTCTACTATATATTACATTTAAATATTTAGTCAATATATTAAAGGGGTGTGCATTTGTCTAAAGCCCTTCAATTTAATATTTGACTTTTACTATCTTTATATCTCAGAACATAAATTACAAAGGTAAAATTTTTTAGAAGAGCAATTTATAAGTGTAAAATAAATGGCTGATAGCTTGACTGGGGCATTCTAAAGTAATCAAAATACCACTTTAGTTAGTGTATTTGATGTAGAAATGATTGCTTGAAAGTATCCAGGCCAGCTAATGTGTATAAATATCTCTTGCTGTTATTGTTAATCCTCACACAAGGATCTTTTTTCCATTGATTTTTAGAGAGTGGAAGGATGGGGACGAGAGAGAGAAACCTCAATGTGAGAGAGACATACTGATTGATGGCCTCCTATACCCATCCCGACTGGGTCCAGGGATTGAGCTATAACCAAAGTACATGCCCTTGACTAGAACTGAACCCAAGACCCTTCAGCCTGCAGACTGATGCTCTGACCACTGGGCAAAACTGGCTAGGGTATGTGTAGAAATATCTTATATGATAGTCCAGGTATATCTGATTGGCTATATTAGGAACCACATCTACATGTTTCCTTCCCTTATTTGTAGCTCTATAAGCAAGTGGTTTCTTGGTGTCCAAAACAAATAATATTCTAAAAGAAAAAGTCTGTTTATTTGTATAATTTTTTAGTGAAGAATTAGTGGTAATATTTTTTGCATTGTATTTCAACTTTGTCCTCATCATTGTATCTTCATTCTTGGTTCAAATATTTTACTGTCATTAAGGTAACATGAGTCTGAATTACTATACATAAAATATTAAGATATTTTATATATTCAGTAATTTTTTGGAATTTTTAGCATTTTACCAGATTCTTTGACTAGATATCTGCTCTCCTACCACACATAAGACCTGGCTTAAATATTAGTTCCTTTGAAACACTTTTACTAATTTGCTTTTTTTTGAAAGCTTTATGTCATTCATAATATAGTTCTTACATCACTATATATCGAGTACTTTTTGATATTTTTCTTTTTCAGTAGAAGAGCATCCTTAAATCATAAATTCCTAGTCCCAAGCACATCCTCTGAAACACAGACATGAACAAATTGTATTGATTGGATAAATAGGTGAGATAATAGAAATTGATGAAAAATAGTTTGCAGATCTAAAACAAATTCAACACATCTACCTCCCTGTATTGCAACAAACTCTTAATTTTTGAGAGATCTTTCAAGCAAATTAACTGCTATATTGCCCAATGTCCTACCAATAGATGAAATTCTCCATATCGTGCACATGGACCAGGCTTGATAGACTCTCAGAGAGCTTGAGTTTTGAAAATTACAGATTTTAATAATAAGTGAATATGCTAATAAGCAATCTCCATATCCTTCATTTGTCTCATATAATATGAGAAAGTGTGGTATGGTAGGAAGTGCACCAGCTTTTAAATTCAACATATGTGTTATTGGCTTTATGCCCTAGTGCAACTATTGGTGTCTTAGTTTCTAAAGTATAAATTAGGAACAAACTATTAGCATTGTAATTAAGTACTGAACATCCCCTTACACTTGTAGGCCTTGCAGATCATAATATCAAATACCTAGTGTTATTATTACATGTTTAATATGTACCTGTTTTTGTACTAGAAAGCTCACCTATGTTATCTTTGATGGTAATCATTTCTCTATGAAAAATGTTATAGATATACTGGTATACAGACAAGGATATTAAACTCAGAGAGGTTGGATAATGAAACCAAGGCAATGAAATCATTAAATTGCAAAATGGAGATCCAAACCCAGAAATGAAGAGCCTGCTGAGCTACTCTCAGTACACTGACTTACATTTTATATGTATGTAATAGTGATTTGTTGAAAAGGATGATGATAATGTGCCATGAAAATTAAATAATTTAAGGGTGTATTTAGAAACTTTCTTGATTAGGGAATTTTATAGTAACATATAACTCCCTCTGAGCCATTTCTCAGTTTCTTTCTAGAAATCCTGTTGGCTCCGATTCCTCCAGTACTGGCCTATAAGAAAGGACACTTTCTCAAGCAGCTTCCCTAAGTCCTCCTGGAGCATGTGGGCCCATTTCCTCTGGTCTGCTCTCAGTGGAGATGAAAAGCAGCTGGTCTCCATCCTTTGTACATTAACACTTCCTCTTCTGAAGGCCACTGTTACTCCCTTGCACACCCACACTTTTCACCCAGGCTTTTATCTTTCTAGACTAAAAAGTCTTCCAAACTAAACAGTCATTTCTTTCACCACTAAAATGTGGACACTCTGATGTAATGAGGCAATTATAATTTTGAAAAGTCATAGGCTTCTCTGGCTAAGATCCACAAGAAATGGTCCCCGTGCGAAATGGGAAAGATTCTGAGCAAAATTAATTCAAGAATTGAGTGTTTTGTCATCTAGGGAAACAACAATTCTCAAATAAGGTGACTTTCTATCAGTCTTGTGTTCTCATGAGAGGCAGATGAGGAACAAAAGTTTTCCCTTTACCTGAGATAGACACATATGGGGTGGGGGGGACCACACACACACACACCATTCCTTTAATTTGCAGTGGTAAATATGTATAAATGTGACCCCAGGAGTAAATCTATGGCTAAAGTTAAATTTAGCCCCTCAGCCCTCCAGGAAGTAATAATTACTTTGTGGAAGGCATGCATGTAAAAAAGCAACAAGCATGGTAACTTTTCCGTTGTGGCACTTGGCCAGACTCCCAAACAATTGGAGATTAGCAGAGGAAATGGCAGCATATCCATGTCCACGAACTGCAAGGGGCTGGTGAGGTATTTATAGCAGTGAGTGGGAGAGCTGCTGTGAATAAAGACGGGTGTGTTTATATAGTTTGCACACTCACTCATTTAATTAAGCTCTTCTGGTTATAATAGTCAGTGGAATCCGTTCAGCCAGCTTCTCTGGAAATCTGGAGAAGACACTGGGAAGCCGGTTGAACATCACTAAGCAATGTTCCTAGACAATGGCCCAGGAAATGGGCCTGTCACTCACATTTCAGTGGTTAAGATGGTAGAGAAGAATGGTTGCCTTTCTGCTCAAGTGTATTCCAGGGCTGGGATTTACTCTTCCCCAAGTAAGCAGCCTGGCTGTTATATTTCTTCTACTAAATAGTGAAGAGGCAGTGATTGTTGATGGTGAGGAATGGGAAGGAAAGATTCAGAGTGAATAAAATAATGATACAGTCTCTTAACAAAGAAAATGAATGGGAATTATATTTCTTAGGAGTTCCAACTTCTGCCTACATATCCATCACATGTATAGAGGTTTAAAATTTTCTTGTGTTCTGTTAATGCTTTTATTTAGATTTGGCAAAGAGGACAGTAAAAAGGCTATCACCTTCAGCCATGTGCAATCGCTCTGAGCTATAGGTTCTGAGGTCCTGTCACAGTGTTGTGCTTGTCAAATCTCAATGTGTAAAGTGTCACCTGTGGGTCTACTTGACATCTTAGTTTGGTGGGACTGGGGCGAGGCCTGAGAGTCTGCAACTCTAGGTAGCTCACAGGCAATGTCTGCATTGCTTATCTTTATACCTTTACTCCCAGTAACCAAGCTTTAACCTTACATTCAGCTCCTAGCCCCAGGCCCCTTTTCCCACCTGAGCTGAGTTCCTCATCTAATGCAATCCACAATGTCAGAATAAGAAGCAGGATAGCAGCACGGTTTCACCAGCAGGTGGGGTCTGGAATATTTCTGCACTCCAGGTGTGTTCCTGTTGAGGGCAGGGGTGATGAGATTTCCACCAAAGCCAACTTATCCCTCCCACCCCTGACTTCTCTGCTCCCCCACAAGTCACACAGTTCTACATAATAACATGATGTGGCCTCTGCTTTGATTTTCAGATTTCCATTTGAATTTCCTTTGTATGTATATGGTCTTGCCAGTCCTCATGTACATGTTTAGGGCCCAGAAACACATACTGGTTCTTTTTAGTCTACTCACACCACAGAGACTGGAACTTGCTCTTTTCAGAGAACCTTCTAAATGTGATCTCTCCGAGCTGAAAGGACTACCCACCCACATCGATGAACTGAGGGGAGTCCTGCTGACAGGCCTCTGGCTCTACCAGCCGGTCATCCTCAGGATCTGGTGGCTTCCATTGATGATGTCAGGTAAACTCCTCCTTGAATAGCTCATGGGCTTCTTCCAATCATATTCATGGCCATCTTGCATAAGCAAGATTCTTAGGCTCTTCCTGCACTATTATCTTTTAAATATATTTGACATTTTGTCAAATGTATTTTATTTGATGTATTTATTTTCCAATTCTCTGCTTTCTTTTACTCATATCATTTCAATTAAATAAATTATTGTTTATTAACATTCATGTAAATTTGAAAATAGGCATTCTGAGGGAAAATTATTGTCTCAGAATTGATGACAAGCAACTCTTCCATCTCTTTTAAATATTTTTATTTCATAACATCTAAACTTATCCAAAACATAATAAAAAGATACTAGATAATTAAACTGAATATCATTTTACTTCAAAAAAGTATTATTGAATAAATTTATATAGCAAAGGACTGCCCTATTTTTTATATTACAGAACAATTTAGCAAACATTATTTTTAAAAGTATTTTTATTGATTTTTAAAGAAAGAGAAAGGCAGAGGGAAAGAAAGATCGATGTGAGAATGAAACATTGATCAGCTGCCTTCTGCATGCCCTCTATTGAGGATCAAGCCCACAACCTGGGCATGTGCCCAGCCAAACCTTTTGGTGCACAGGATGACACCCTACCAACTTTAGGCACACTGGCAGGGCAAGTTTCACATTATTAACCACACACTGATACATGGTATTCTCAGATAGAATGAGCTTATTTTAAAACCATCTTTTTACAATGAAAATGAGCACACAACAATCTAAAATTTATGAGGGACAATGAAAGCAGTTCTAAGAGGGAAATTTATAACATTACAAGCCTACCTCAAGAAACAAGAAAAATACCAACTAAACAAGCTAACCTTAAACTTAAAGGAACTAGAAAAAACATACAAACGAAGCCCAAAGTGAGTAGAAGAAAGGAAATAATAAAAACCAGAGCAGAAATTATAGACTATAAAAGACAATACAAAGGATCAATGAAACCAAAAGTTGGTTCTTTGAAAACATAAACAAGATAGATAAACTTTTAACCAGATCCATCAAGAAAAAAGGGATGACCAAATAAATAAAATGAGAAATGAAAGAGAAGAAGTAAGAACTGACACCAAAGAAATATAAAAGCTTATAACAAAATATTACAAACAATAATATGTTAACAAATTGGACATTCTGGAAGAAATGGATACATTCCTCAAACATAAAATCTTTCAAAACTGTTTCAAGAGAAACAAAATCTGGAGAAATCAAGATGGCAGCATAGGTAAACAGCTAGGCTGCTGCCCCACACAACAATTTCAAGACTACAACTAAAAGACAAAACAGACATCATCCAGAACCACAGGAAAGCTGGCTGACTGGAAATTCTAAAACTAGAAGGAAACAGAAATGCACACGGATAATCAGAGCCGCTGCAAAGCCTAAGGTACGAAGTCTTGCGCACACGGAAAGGATGGGCCAGAGAGGATGGGGCATCTGAATGCCTCGCAGGGGTGCTCTAGTGTAAAGGAGACAAAAACTCCAGGCTGTGCTGAACCCAGTTCAGATTGCACTGAACCCCGGTTCTGGGTGAAACCCAGAGGACCAAGGCCCTTATTGGGGGAATCTGGATTGTGAGGCGGAATCTCAGGGGAACAGCTAAAAGCAGAGCTCTGGAGGCATATACACTAGTGCACGCAGAGAGGGTGGACTGTTGACTGTGCTGCTGTCATTATCTGGTGGGAGAGAGAAAGGAGCCCCAGGCGGCACTGAGACCCAGTTCTAACTGCACTAATCCCTGGTTCTGGGCCAGACCTAGGGGATCCAGGTCCTTAGGGGGGGGGGATCTGTACTGTGAGGCAGAATCTCAAGGGAACAGCCAAAGGCAGAGCTCCAGAGGCATGCACATGAGTGCACGCAGAGAGGGCGGACTGTTGACTGTGCCGCTGGCATGGTCTGGCAGAAGGGAGAAAGGAGTCCCAGGTAGTGCTGAAACCCAGTTCTGACTGCATGGAACCCCAGTGCCAGGCGAAAATCTGGGAATTCGGATTCATTGGGGGAAAGACTAGCCAGTTTGGTGGCAGGTGAAACTTGAGGGCGTCTTTCTCACAGAAGTGCTTGCAGAGATTGCCTGAGGACTCTAAGACCCAGTAACCTCATGGGGTGGGGCTGACTGGAAGCCAAGGCTGTCAGCTCCACCCTGAAACTCCACCCCACCCAGGAACTCTGCCCCATCCAAGCTAAGTACAGAGGCTTTAGCAAATTTGAAAGCCTTATCACATAAGGCTGTCTCCCAGTGTAGACACAGCTGATCCTCACAGCCAATTGGCCTGGAGGTCAATTCCTCCTAGTGATACCAACAACAATCAAGACTTATCTGCAACAAATCTGTACACACAGTCCACAAAAAGGTGCACCAAGAGTGTTCACCTCAGGTAACAGGGGAGGCCAAGATACCTAGCACACAAAGCTACCCTATTAACACAGGAAAGCAATGAAAATGCAGAGAGAAAGAAACAGATCACAAACGAAAGAAATGGAGGAAAACAAATGACTGGATATAAAGTTCAAAACCCTGGTTATAAGGTTTTTCAAGAGGTTCCTAGAAAAGGCTAATAAGTTTAGTGATACCCTCTAGGATATGAGCAAGACCCTTGAGGATATGAAAAAGGACCAACTAGAAATTAAACATACACTGACTGGAATAAAAAATATTTTACAGAAACCCAACAGTAGACTAGAGGAACACAAGAATCAAGTCAAAGATTTGAAATACCAAGAGGCCAAAAACACTCAACCCAGAAAGCAAAAACAATCTAAAAATTTGAGGATAGTGTAAGAAGTCTCAGGTACAACTTCAAGCATACCAATGTCAGAATTATGGGGGTCCAGAAGAAGAGAGAGAGCAAGATGAAAACATATTTGAGAGAGCAAAATGAAAACATATTTGAAGAAATAATGACTGAAAATTTTCCCCACCTGGTGAAAGAAGTAGACTTACAAGTTCAGGAAGTGCACAAAATCCCAAACAAAAGGAATCCAAATAGGACCACACTAAGACACATCATAATTAAAATGCCAAGAGCAAAAGACAAAGAGAGAATATTAAAAGCAGCAAGAGAAAAATAATTGCCTACAAGGGAGCACACCCGTATGATTGTCAGCTGATTTTTCAACAGAAAATATGCAGGCCAGACAGGAGTGGCAAGAAATTTTCAAAGTGATGAATAGCAAGAACCTATAACCAAGATTACTCTACACAGCAAAGCTATCATTCAGAATTGAAGGTCAGATAAAGAGCTTCACAGACAAGAGGAAGCTAAAGGAGTTCATCAACACCAAACCAGTATTATATGAAATGCTGAAAAGTATTCTTTAAGAAGAGAAAGAAGAATAAAAAGGAGGAAAAGGTTGCTGCTTCAAACTAGAGCATGGATGGAACTGGAGAGCATTATGTTAAGTGCAATAAGCCAGTCAAAGAAAGATAAGTATCACATAATCTCACTCATTTATGGAATATAATGAACAACATAAACTGATGAACAAAAACAGATCCAGAGACAGAGAAGCATTGACTGTCAAACCTCAGAGGGAAGGTAGGGGATGGTGGGGGTAAAGGGAAGAGATCAACCAAAGAACTTGTATGCATACATATAAGCCTAATCAATGGACACGGACACCAGGGGGGTGAGAGCATAGTAGTGATGGGGGGGGATTGGAAGGGGTAATGGGTGATGAGGACACATATGTAATACCTTAATCAATAAAGAAATTAAAAAAGAGAAACAAAATCTGAACAGACTGATTAAAACTAATGAAATTGAGGCAGTAATAATAATAATAAAAACTTCCAACATACAAAATTTGTGAGTGGGATGGCATCACAGGTAAATTTTATCAAACATTCAGAGATGAACTAACACCTATCCTTCTCAAATTATTCAACAAAATTCAAGAGGAGGAATGACTTCCAAGCTCATTTTAGGAGGCCAGCATTATACTAATTCCAAAACCAGATAAAGACACTACAAAGGAAGAGAATTATAGGCCAATATCCACGATGATTAGAGAATAAAATCTAGCAATACATTAAAAAGATCATATACCATGAATAAGTAGGATTTATTCCTGGGATGCAAGGTTGGTACAATATCCACGAATTAAGTAACATGATACACCACATAAACAAAATGAAGGATAAAAATCATATGATCACATAAGTAGATAGAGACAAAGCATTTGAAAATATCCAACAATCATTTATGATAAAAACTCTCAGCAAAGTGGGAATAAAGGGAGCATATCTCAACATAATAAAGGCCATATATGACAAACCCACAGCTAACATCCTACTCAAGGGGAGAAAACTAAAAGTATTTCCCTTAAGATCAAGAGAAAGACAGGGAAGTCCACTTTTACCACTCTTATTCAGCATAGCACTAGAAGTTCTAGCCACAGGAGAGAGAGAGAGAGAGAGAGAGAGAGAGAGAGAGAGAGAGAGAGAGAGAGAGAGAGAGAGAGAGAGAGAAACATCAATGATGAGAATCATTGATTGGATGCCTCCTACATGCCCCCTATTGGAGATCGAGCCCACAACCTGGGCATGTGCCCTTGACCAGAATCAAACCTGGGACCTTTCAGTCTGCAATCTGACGCTCTAGCCACTGAGCAAAACCAGCTAGGGTGTCAGTTGCATTTATATATGCCAGTAACAAACTATCAGAAAGAGAAACTTAAGAAAAATAACCCATTTAAAATTGCATCAAATTATAAATAAAATACCTAGGAATAAATTTAACCAAGGATGTGAAAGACCTATACTTGGGAAATGATAAAATACTGAAAAAATGAACATGAAGTAGATAAAAATAAATGGAAGCATATACCATGCTCATGGATAAGAAGATTTAACATTGTTAAAATGTTCATGCTACCCAAAGCAATCTATAAATTCAACACAATTCTTATCGACATACCAATGGTGTATTTCACAGAACTTTAATAAATAATCCAAAAATTCATATGGAACCACAAATGACTTCATATAGCCACAGCAATCTTGAGAAAAAAGAACAGAGTTGGAGGAATTATGCTACCTATTGGAAACTATACCACAAGGCCACAGTAATCAAAGTACCATCATATTGGCATTCCAGACATATAGGTCAATGGAAAAGAATAAGGAGTCCACAAATAAACCTACACTATGTCAATTAATATTTGACAAAAGCCAAAAACATAAAATGGGATAATGACAGTCTATTCTATAAATGGTGCTGGGAAAATTGGATACATACATAAAATAAAATGAAGCTAGACCATCTCCTTACACAATATGTAAGAATAAATTAACAATGGATTGCCCAAACCAGTTTAGCTCAGTGGATAGAGCATCAGCCTGCAGACTAAAAGGTCCCAAGTTCAATTCCAGTCAAGGGCATGTACCTTGGCTTCAGGCACATCCCCAGTAGGGGGTGTGCAAGAGGCAGCTGATCGATGTTTCTTTCTCGTGGGTGTGTCTGACTTTCTATCACTCTCCCTTCCTTTCTGTACAAAATCAATAAAATATATTTTTTAAAAAAAGAATGGATTAAAGAGTTAAATGTAAGACTGGATACACAAAAGCCCTGGGACAAAATAAAGGCAGTAAAATCTCAGACATTTCTCTTAGGAATATATTTTTCTGATATATCTCCTCAGGCAAGAAAAACAAAAGAAAAAACAAACAAATAAGACTACATCAAACTGCTTCGCCTCCCACGCACAACTCATACTGGGACTCAGGTGGCAGACAGAGACTCGGCTAGCAATAGCTGCTCTATATCTAAATCCAGTCTATCACCAGGAATGCTCAGGACCTACTCAAAATTGCAAATATTCCTTTCCACTAGTATTTACAGGGTAAACTAAGATTTCTGCTTGAGTATTAAAATTGACAGGAAAATAGTAATCAAGTTTTCAGATTAACTTAAATTGGCCAAGTGAAATAAGTGAATACTCAAGAAAATTTTAGTGTACTGGACAAAAAGCTTTTCCTAAAACATTAACTAAAAAATCTATTAGTAGTTCATCTCACTGTAAAATTGCCTAACATCCAAAGAACATAAAGAAGTCATATTTGTGTGCAGAAATTAAAATTTAAAATTACCAAGACTGCAATATAAAAGTTCCAAAAGCCCCCATTAATCAAAAAAGGGGAGGGGGCAGTGGGGTAATATCATGTAAGAAAAAAATATCGAGTAAGTAAAATACATCTAGAAAATTCTTACTCCAGTAAAGTAAATTCCATTTGTAAAACCAACTGCGGGACACCCATGAAAAAAACACACATGGTGTCAAAATAAGCCAAAGGAAAATCATTTAGGCAAAAATTAAAAAGAATCCCAAGTCTATTTTGCAGAGAGGATCCCTTTGTTAACTTTTGGTCGAGAATGTGTTTGTGTGTTTTCATTTTTTTAATCTTTATTGTTCAGTTTATTAATTACATTGTTTCCCCCTTTTTATCCCCCTATAGCTCCCCTCCACCCTGTACCTATCCCACCCTCCACCCTCCCCTCCCCCTCCCCACTGTCCTCTCCCATTGTTGCAAGATTTTTGTCCAGGCTCTTGCTGCACTTCCCACAACCCTTTTCTCCCCAAGAATTATCAGTCCATTCCCTCTCTATGTCCATGTCTCTGTTATATTCAGCAGTCTATCCTGTTCAACAGCCTATCAATTCACTTGATTTTTATGTTCATTTGTTGATAGATGTGTATTAGTTGTTCATAATTTTCGTCTTTACCTTTTTCTTCTTCCTCTTCTTAAAGAATATCTTTCAGCATTTCATATAATGTTGGTTTGGTGGTGATGAACTCCTTTAGCTTTTTCTTGTCTGCGAAGCACTTCATCTGACCTTCAATTCTGAATGATAGCTTTGCTGGATAGAGTAATCTTGGTTGTAGATTCTTGCTGTTCATCACTTTGAATATTTCTTGCCACTCCCGTCTGGCCTGCATCGTTTCTGATGAGAAATCCACTGACAATCGTATGGGTGCTCCCTTATAGGTAACCAACTGTTTCTCTCTTGCTGCTTTTAATATTCTCTCTTTGTCTTTTGCTCTTGGCATTTTAATTATGATGTACCTTGGTGTGGTCCTCTTAGGATTCCTATATATTGGGGTTCGGTGCACTTCTTGGACTCCTAAGTCAATTTCTTTCACCAGGTGTGGAAAGTTTTCAGTCACTATTTCTTCAAATAGGTTTTCATTGTCTTGGCCTCTCGCTTTTTCTGGCACCCCTATAATTCAGATGTTGGTATGCTTGAGGTTGTCCCAGAGGCCCCTTACACTATCTTCAATTTTTTGGATTCTTTTGGTTTCTTGCTTTTTCAGCTGAGTGGATTTTACCTCTTTGTATTTCAAATCTTTAACTTGGTTCTTGGGGTGCTCCAGAGCACTTTTAGGTCTTTGTATAATATTTTTTGTTTCAGTCAGTGTATGCTTAATTTCTGGTTGGTCCTTTTTCATATCCTTGAGAGTCTCCTTTATATCCTTGAGGGTCTCTTTCATTTCCTTGTAGGACTCATTCATTTCCACGTTGGTCTTGATCATTTCTTTGCAGCTCTCGTTTATATCCTTGAGGGTCTTGTTCATTTTCTTGTAGGACTCATTCATTTCCTTTGTGGTCTTGCTTATCTCCTTATAGGCCTTGATCTTTTGTTGGAGCCTCTTGAAAAACCCTATAACCGTGGTTTTGAATTCCATGTCCAGTCATTTTTTTTCCTCCATTTCTTTCACATCTGATTTCTTTCCATGTCTCTGCATGGTGGCTGTTTCCCTGAGTTGATCAATTAGCTTTGTGTGGTAGACTTCCTACTAGGGATAGTGGCTCAGCCTCCCCGGTTACCTGAGGTGGATATGGGCTGCACAGTCTTGCTGAAGTTAAGCTCAGTTAATCGTTGTTAGCACTTGGAGGGTTGACCTCCAGGCCAATTGTCTGTGAAGCTCAGCTGTGCTCAGGTTGGGTGGGCGGAGTCTCCGGGCCAAGCAGACAGTGTTAGCTCCGCCCTATGCGGGCCCGAGGACTCTGTGTCGGTGGCAATGGCTGCCAGCACCTCTGAGAGAGAGCCGCTGCTGAGCTCCACCGGCTGCCGGGGAATTCAGACTTTCCCAAAATGAGTCTGCATGCGCAATGTCTCACCCAGCGTCATAAAACAAAGCAGTCTGATGGTTTTCTGAATGAGAGACAAGTCGCGGTGCACTCTCTGCGCCTTCACGCAGGCGAGCTGTTCGCTCGCAAGCTACCTTCTCCACAAGCTCAGAGACCCCTGCCGCACCCGAGCTTCGGCGTGCCCTCCCACTGTCCAGTTTTCACCCCGTGTGATAGTGGGTTCTCTGGACTTCGCCCAGAGCTGGAGAATTAGTCCAGTGGGACGCCTTTGTCTCCCCGTTCGAGAAAACTGGCCGGTTTTCAGCCGCCCGCCCACTCCGCGGCGCGCACTCCAAACCTCTCTCCACGCTAATCTTTCAACTCTGTTTGCCGCTGCTCCTCCGAGTCACAGTGTCTTATCTTCACTTTTATTTGTGGAATTTTCACTCGGCGAGCTTTCTGGTGATTCTGGAAGGTGTTTCTTCTTTCGTTATGTTGTAGTATTAAAATTGCTGATTATGACAGCAAGATAGGTGTTTTACCTTTGCCGCCATCTTAGTTCCTCTGTTTGTGTGTTTTCAGAGAACAACTCCAAGACCATGTGGGTTCCTGCGACTGTGAGGAACTGACGGATCTGTTTCAGTCATGAGGATGGTCCAGAGATGGGGGACACTGACGACACCTTGCCATGCTAGCAGTGGGCAGCTGTGCATGTCTGCAGGCAGCCCAGGACCAAACCAGAGAGGATGGATCTTGCATTGCCACGATGCGTCCACCATCTGGATACCATTGCTGACATGTACACATAAAGAATTATTTGACACTGAAACTGGGACTCAGAACAGTTGGACACTGAAACTGAGACTGAAACATTTTTTGTTCTTATACATTTATTTCTAGTATGCAGAGGCAAGATATTTTTGAAGAAAAGAAACAGGGGAGAGTGATTGATATAGAGGCAGGGTGGCCTTGAACAGGCTGTCAAGCTACAGGGGGAAGGCTTGGGTGGATGGGAGGTGGATGCTGGGGGAGATCAACTGAAGGACTTGTATGCATGCATATGAGCATAACCAATGAATGAAAGACACTGGGGCGGTGAGGGGGAAGGGTGGGGATATGTGCTGGGGGGTAGGAGAGGCTGGGGGAGGATAAGGGGGAAGGGGAAAGGAAAACATGTACTACTATTAATTATAAGTTATACTGCAAAAAATCAATAAAAATATATTTTTTAAAAAAAGACTACATCAATCTAAAAATATTTTCCACAGCAAAGGAAACCATCAACAAAATGAAAAGTCAACCCACTGAATGGGAGAACATACTTGCCAATAATACATTTGTAAAGTGATCAATATCCAACATTTATAAAGAAGTTATACTACTCAAAACACACACACACACACACACACACACACACACACACACACACAAAAACAACAACAAACAAGCAAACAAAAAACAAAACAAAACAAAAAAACTCAGACAATAGCGGTTGAGAGCATGTGCTGGTAGGTGGAGGTGGCTGGGGAGAGGTCAGTGGGGAAAAAAGGAGACACATGTTCTACTATATGTAATACTTTAAATAATAAAGATTTTAAAAAATTTTAAATCCCCTGATATTCTAATAAAGATAGGCATTTAAAAAAACTTTTTTTAAAAAAGCCCTAACCAGTTTGTCTTAGTGGATAGAGCATCAGCCTGCGAACTGAAGGGTCCCAGGTTTGATTCTGGTCAAGGGCATGTACCTCAATTG
Organism: Antrozous pallidus; assembly: GCA_027563665.1. NCBI lineage: Eukaryota > Metazoa > Chordata > Mammalia > Chiroptera > Vespertilionidae > Antrozous > Antrozous pallidus. The sequence goes on from CM050510.1 coordinate 50,445,069, forward strand.
TGGGCACATCCCCAGAGGGGGTGTGCAGGAGGTAGCTGATTGATGTTTCTCTCTCATTGATGTTTCTTTTATTTTTTAAATATATTTTATCGATTTTTTACAGAGAGGAAGGGAGAGGGAGAGAGTTAGAAACATTGATGAGAGAGAAACATCAATCAGCTGCCTCCTGCACCCCCCCCCCCCACTGGGGATGTGCCCACAACCAAGGTACATGCCCTTGACTGGAATCAAACCTGGAACCCTTGAGTCTGCAGGTCAATGCTCTATCCACTGAGCCAAACCAGCCTGGGCTGATGTTTTTTACTCTATCCCTTCCTCTCTGTTAAAAAAATCAATAAAATATAGTTTAAAAATTTATTTAAAAATTGGGCAAAGGACTTGAATAGAAGGTTCTCCAAATAGGGTATTCTGATGGCCAATAGACATATGAAAAGATGCTCAATGTCACTAATTAGAGAAATGCAAATTAAAACCACAATTAAATATCATCTCACATCTGTCAGAATGGCTATCTCTGTCTATATATAAAAATTTAAGTGATTGAACAACCAGTCGAACAGTTGCTATGACACACACTGACCACCAAGGGGCAGATGCTCAATGTAGGAGCTGTTCCCTGCTGGTCAGTGCTCTCCCACAGCCAACCTCTTGCGGCCAGCTAACCTCCCGCAATCCTTCCCGCTGCTGGCCCCCATTGGCCCCGATTGCTGGCCAGGCTGAGGAACCCCACCCATGCACAAATTTGTGTGTCGGGCCTCCAGTCATCAATAAAATCAACAATCAGCAAGTATTGCAAAGATATGGAGAACAGAGAACCCTGATACATTGTTGGTAGGAATGCAGACCAGTGCTGCGACTATGGAAAACTGGAGTTTTCTCAAAAAATTAAAAATGGAACTGCCTTATGACATAGTGATTCTACTTTTGAGAATACATCTGAAAAAACCAAAATACTAATTTGAAAGAATATCTGCATTCCTATGTTCATTGCAGCATTATTTCCAATACTCAAGCTATGGAAGCAATCCAAGTACCCCTCAATAGTTGAGTGGATAAAAAAGCCATGGAACATAGTATATAAAATGTAAAGGTTTTTGGGGGGCTGATGGAAAAAGGTGATAGGATTGAGAAGTACAGGTTGGTAATTACAAAATAGTCATGGGATACAAAGTACAGCCTAGGGTATATAGTCAATAATATTGTAATAACTATGTATGATGCCAGTTGGCTACTGGAAATATCCGGGGGACACTTTGTAAAGTATAAAATTGTTTAACCACTGTGATATACACCTGAAACTAATACAAAATAATAATATAAAGTGTAACTGAAAAAATAAAAATCAGAAAAATAAAATAAATAAATAAAACCATGTTTCTTACAACAAAATATAATAGAGATCACCACATCCAATGCCCACAAAAATCTAAATGAAATACAGGTTTTAGATACAGAGGCAAAGAAGCATGGAACAGGCTGTCGGACTACAGTGGGAAGGCAGGGGAGGTTGAGGCGGGGCGGGGGGTGCTTCAAGAGATCAACCGAAGGACTTGTATGCATGCATAAGAGCATAACCATAGGACACAAGACACTGGGCGAGGGGGAACTGGTGAGGGGATATGCTGGGGTGTTGGGAAAGCCTGGGGGAGGTCAAGAGAGGGAGAAAAAGGAAACATATGTACTACTATTTGTAATACTTTAAACAATAAAAAAGTAAGATCAATAAATAAATAAATATGTGTCCTTAACAAATAATAAAAAAGGAAATACAGGTTTGAATTATATGGTAATTCAGCAGGAATTTACTAAAGAAATAGGCAAGAAATAATGTAAGGTCTTTAAATTACAAAATGACCCAAATCATCACTTTAGCATCTGTTTCTATGTGTTAATATTAGACCAGTGTGGACTTCCTTTCCAAAGCTGCCCTTGATCAGTTCCAATTAACCCAAGTTTCCTTAATCCGATGTTTTATTTGGACATGGTATCCAATATTCTGGATTTTTATTAAGATGAATATCCCACTCGAGAGTAGAGAAGAGCATGGCTGGACTAAAGACAGCAGAAGCAGTGAGAGCACCAACAGCATCTGCTTGTCCATGGAGCTGCGTGTTTCTGCCTTCTTCCTGCTGAAGCTGTGGGTTTGTGGCTATGCACTGGTTATAAGTATTAGTTGTCGGCATTTATGGATAGAGACAGTCTTCTGACACTGGCCTAAAGCACACTTCTGGTCCTTCACTGAAGCATGAGTGACTAATGGGCCCCTTCTCCGTCTCCTGCAGCAGGAATGAGGAGAATGCCCTGCATCTGCCCTAGCCCGGTGGAAACTCAGGACTCCTCCAGCCTCCTCCGGTTCTGAAGACAAGCAGAAATAGGTCTAAGGATCAGGTCTAGCGATCAGGTGGATGAAAATAACCTTATTGCCAGCAGAGCACAGGAGAAGGAGGCTCCAGAGACCAACAGTGAGGGGGAAAAGGAACCAATAACGTTGCAAGAACAGCATTGCGTCAGTGGCTCTCAAACTTCAGGGAGCATCAAATTCACAGGGTTGGTTAAAATAGCAATTGCTGGGTCCAACCCCCAGAGTTTCTGAATTAGAAGGTTGTAGTGGACCTTAAGAAATTACGTTTCTAACATTTCCCATGTGTGGCAGACACAGCTTTTCTGGAGACAGGTTAACAGCGATGGGAGGTTGGATAGGGGGCCCAGACTCTGCTGTCCTTGTTAATCATGTGCTGTAAACCACATGTTTAGAACCCCTTCACTTTCTCTTTGCTATTCATTATACACTACTATTTTCCAGGCAATTCTTGCATCAGGCGCTCAGTGGGAAGAAATATTGAATAAAGATCTCTTGGTAAAAATATTTTTAAAAAGCACAAACATTTAAAAAAATAGTTGCAGTACAAGGACTTTGACAGAGTTTGAAATTAAGCTGAAATATACTGTAAATATAGAGGAGTAAATGGTGGGAATTTAGCACAATAAAATTCTATCTTACAGAATGAAAGAAAAAAAATTATAGCTTCCTGAGTGATAATGATTTCTTTATACAATTAAAATTGGTGAGAATCCAGACTTCTTTTCCCCATAATTTAAAATCATTTTGTTGAGTTTATAAGCTAAAATGAATGAACTGGTTTGCTGTGATTGGACGTTTACTGGTAGGATGAACACTGATCAGCTACAGATTTTCCTTCATGAACCTCGCCAGACAAATCCCTCTTGGATTCTGCATTTTAACTCAAAAGATGTAAAAGGATCTTTTGTGTTACTACTTTCCTGAGGCAGTAAAAAGGCAATAATAAAGAATTAGAAGAAAAGACAATTCTAAAATGTAACTTTCAGATTTTACAATTTAGGAAAATCTTGTCAGCTCCAGGGCTGAGCTGCTGCCAGTGGGTGCTGGTTAGACCTAAGGCCAGGCCTGTGCCTCTTCAGGATGCCAGCTCCCTCTTCTGCTCTTGCCAACCGTGAAACAGCCCAGGTAATTTTCCATGGAGGCGTCCTAATTGATTTTAAAGACAACCACTTTTTTCCCCACTTTCAAATAGAGCTTCATTTTCATTTGTCCTAAGAAATTGCAAGGTAGGCCATTTGAAATAATGGTGGGCAATAAAAACCATCTATGAAACTAATTAAAAACAAACAAACTATTCAATGTAGTCAATTCTAATCCAAGCTACTCCGGTCTTGTGGTATCAGCACAGAGTGTAACAGGAAGAAGAGCAGGGCTCTGTGATCACACTAACCAGGACCCAAGTTGCAGTTTTACCACCTGGGATACACGGTGGTGAGCTGTCCTTAGTCTCATCACCTACATGGTGGAGAGTCCAGGTGGGTGAAGATAAAGACATTGCAGGAATCTATGACAACCACTTGCCTCAGAGTCACACAGTGGAGCTCAACCTATATATATATATTTTACAGTTGAAGCTGGTTTTCAATCAAAACATTATTTTATTCTTTTTACTAGAAAGAGGCATTCCTCCTTTCTCCATAAGTCTTTCTCACCTACTTGTCACTATTTAACATAAAATCAGCTAACATGCATATGAACACAGAGTTAATCAGGTTACCTTAATGGATTAAAGTATATGGACAGTAGGCCCATAAGTTTCACTGTCTCTTCAAGGATAGTTAAAAAAGCTGAAAAAGTTAGAATGAAGTTTCTTATATTTACAAACCACTGAAATATACAAAAAGCCCTCCAGCATCCAATGAGTTTGGACAGCCTTGTGACATGTTTCGCCTTCTATATAATGTATTTCTATAACCCGCAAGATATATGAAAGTATATATGACTTCTGAAAGAAGTATTTAAAAAAATAAAAACACAGAGCACTTTGTGTATCTCCCACTTTATGCCCAAAGTTTGACTCATATTGTTGTGTTCTTTCCCTATGTTCTTTCCCTATGTACTTGTTAAGTGAGTCTATGTCAAAGAGAAAATAATTTAAAAAACAAACTAATTTCATTTCATTAGGAAGGTTAAAATGATATGCAAATGAAAAGTATTGTGAAGCAGAGTTGAAAGAGAAAATTAGAAATAGGTTTTTCACTTACATTTTTAAAAAACACAACTAGAGGCCTGGTGCACAAAATTCATGCACAAGGGGTGGTGTGTCCCTCAGCCCAGCCTGCACCCTCTCCAATCTGGGACATCCCTCTCACAATCCAGAACTGCTGGCTTCAGGACTTCTTATGTGCCTGCCTTCCTGATTGCCCCAAATGGGCAGTCAGACATCCTTCTCAAAATCCAGGACTGCTGGCTCTAAGACTGCTCACCTGTCTGCCTGGCTGATTGCCCCAAAATGCTTCTGCCTCTCAACCTGATAATCCCCTAACCACTCCCCTGCCAGCCTGATTGATGTCTAACTGCTCCCCTGCCAGCCTATTTGCCCCCAACTTCCCTCCTCTGCTGGCCTGGTCACTCCTAGTTGCCCTCCCCTGCAGGCTTGATTGCCCCCAACAACCCTCGCTTGCTGGCCTGGTCCCTCCCAATTGCCCTCCCCTATAGGCCTGGTCCCCCCCAACAGCCCTCCCCTGTAGACCTGGTCACTCCTAACTGCCCTTCCCTGCAGGCCTGGTCTGTCCCAACTGCTCTCCCCTGCAGGCCTGGGTCCCCCCTAACAGCCTGTACCTGCAGGCCCGGTCACCCCCAACTTCCCTCCTCTGCTGGCCTGTTCACCCCTAACTGCCCTCCCCTGCAGGCTTGATCACCCCCAACTGCTTTTCCTTGTAGGCCTGGTCCCTCCCAACTGCCCTGCCCTGCTAGCCATCTTGTGGTGGCCATCTTGTGTCCACACAGGGGCAGGGTCTTTCACCACATGGGGCAGCCATCTTGTGTGTTGAAGTGATGGTCAATCTGCATATTATTATTTTATTAGATAGGATAGAGGCTTGGTGCATGGGTGGGGGCAAGCTGGTTTGTCCTGAAGGGTGTCCTGGATCAGGGTGGGGGTTCCCTTAGGGTGTGGGGCAGCCTCGGCAAAGGGTCTGTGGTGGTTTGCAGGCCGGCCACACCCCACAGTGACCCAAGCGGAGGCCCTGGGATCTGGAATTTATTTATCTTCTACAATTGAAACTTTGTAGCCTGTAGCTGAGCCAAGCCTTCTGCTCGCTCAGTGACAGCAGCCTTTTCTGTTGGAATTTTTTTACCTTCTGTAATTGAAACTTTGTAGCCTGGAGTGGAGACCTAGGCTGGCCAGGGCTACAAAGCTTGGCTTCCTCCATTGCTGGGGGCAACCCTAGCCTCTGCTCTCTCCTGCTCCGTGGCTGCTGCCATTTCTGTTGGAATTTATTTATCTTCTATAATTGAAACTTTGCAGCATTGAGTGGAGGCCTAGGCCACCAAGGGCAGGCAGAAAGCTTGGCTTCCTCTGTTGCTGGGGAAACCCAAGCCTCCCTCCTGCTCTCAGTGGCCGCAGCTATCTTGGTTGGGGTTTATTTGCATATTTGCATGATTGGCTGGTGGGCATGGCTTGTGGGTGTAGCAGAGGTATGGTCCATTTGCGTATTACTCTTTTATTAGATAGTATTGCCATTGACACCCATGCAATGCATTCTGCCTGTCAAAACTCTCACCACTGACTAAATACTAGCACAGGCAATATGTTACCAGGACAGATCAACCATTTTGTTGAAAGTAATGTAAGTGCACTGATAAATGACTCCATGGGTCCTTCATAATAATCATAGAATCATTATTTAGATGCCTGAGGACCCAAGCTCAGAGAAGGAGAAGGCTTAGATGGTGGGGCTGGCCTCTGCCTGCCGCTATGAGGTACTTGCTTTCCTGAGAAAGAATTATATGCCACCAGTACACCATGTGATTTACTCTAACCTTCTCCCAAATCACCCATACACTTCAAAACCAGAACATTTAAGGTGATTTAAAATCAAAAGGTCATAATTAAGATCTTTTAAGATACAATGATAGACTTTGTTCTTATAAGCATATTCTTACTCCTTTATGAATTACAGCACTTACAATTCTAAATTAGTAATTATTAATCTAAGAGGATGAAAAATATGTTCTAAAGCAAAATATTTTCTTGAAAAACTATTTAATATTCAAATAGACTATAGATAGTTTTCAAGTTGAGTGGAAGCTGGGTTTGGAAGCTGCTGTTTTATTGGTGTTGTGTATATAGTTTTCATTATGAAAGTTCTTTACCACCTGTGTGAATGACTCAACCACACAGATGTCACAACTCTCCAAAGAAAGAACAGTAACCAAAACTGTTTTTAAACCAAGATATCTCTCCAATGCCTTTAAATTAACTCAACTTAAGATAAGAAATTAAAGATACACTAAAACTAAAATAAAAATCTTTTAAAAAGTGAGCTGAATATTGACAGAAAACCCACTGAAAGTTTGACATCCAATAACCCTCAATGTCCACTTTGGCTCTTTCCTACAAGTTAACTTGCTTCATTTAGTGAAGTAACAAAGTACCCATCCTTATCATTGACAAAAAGGAAGAGAAAAATGTGACTAGTACTTTATCAGATACTTTGTTTTACTCTTTCCCATTCAAGTGAAAATATATTTTTAAAAATTAAGCAATCATTGGTTTTTTTAGATTTAGATTAACCACTGCTCAACATTATCAATGATGGATCCCACCAAACAGAGTGGGATTCAAACCCCAACTTAACTCATCTATGGAGATCATCATACAAAAAAGAAAATTCAGTAAATCATATCAAAATTTTAATATTTTATTGGCCAAAAGAACTTTTTAATATCTAGTAATCACAAAATTATATTTTGTCAAATAATAAGTAAACACTCAGAAGACTACAAAGTTGTTAAGATATGATATTTCTGTATAATTCATTTCCTATCATAAAAAATATTTTGCCTTAGCCAGTTTGGCTCAGCGGATAGAGCATCAGCTGTGCACTGAAGGGTCCCAGGTTTGATTTCAGTCAAGGGCACATGACTGGGTTGTGGGCTTGATCCCCAGTAGGGGACATGCAAGAGTCAGCTGATCAATGATTCTCATCATTGATGTTTCTATTTCTCTCTCCTTCTCCCATCCTCTCTAAGATCAATAAAAATATATTTAAAACAATCTTTTTCCTACATATATTTTTTAAAAATCCAGGAACTTGATTTTTGTTACCACAAAAACAGCATGGCATATTTATTAGCCATATTGAATAATAATGATAATTTATTAGTCATATTGCTAGGCCACTCAAAGATACCAGCACATGGAGAAAGGATGACATAGGCTGTACTGGAGGATTGGAACTCTCTTAGTAAATTCAGAAAAATGCTTATTTGGAGGATCATGAAAATAAATTCAAATAATTTTGGTTTCAAACTAGACCTCTGTAAATAGGAATATCTTATATGGCTGTGGCTCTAGGCTCATTCCTTGATGAATAAGGAAAAAATTAGCAGGAGAGAATTTCTGACCCACTGGTTTAAGTTTCAAGGGAAACATAAGGTTATTGGATAAGAAGTAATGTGCAGTGCTTTGCAGTTCTTTCATGGAATTATCCCAATCTTGTAACCAAGATAAAAGATGGCAGATAACATAAAGCAGAGTTTTGGCTCCCTAACTAAAGCAATTTAACAAAAAATATTTTCTTAGCACATGATTCCAAAGGCAACTTTTATACTTATTAAGACATTACCCAAACCTAGTATATACCAGTGATTTTCTTCCTTTTTAATCTCATGTCACTCGTAAACTAATTACTAAAATTCTGTATTATACAAACTATATTGTAATTTTTGTTGATCTGACAAAAAATGAGTAAATTTTATGATTTACAAGATAATAATAGTAATTACCTACCCTTTTTGCTCTAGAGTGACTTTAAAAATTCAGGTGCCTATCCTGTATATAAGGATTTCTGGTACCAAGAATTAACCAATAAGCTACAACCTTATTGTATGATATGACCAAGAAGATACTACTCTTATTATATGACCTATATATGCATGGTTCAAGACAGGGCATTCACTCTGGCTGGCTAGTGTTGTCATTTTTTTTAACTTGACAATCTAAGGGAAAAGAGGTCAGTGCTCCTGACTAAACAGTTAGGCATTGGATGTTTTAAAACTTCTTGTGGCATACTGGTTGAAAATTGCTGTTACAAGCTTTTGTTGATCCTTCAAAAATATCTAATTTGTTTTATTTTATATTTGCACACTCCAATTTATAATTTTCTAAACAAATTAAACTCTTACACATCATGTGCCTACCATTCCCAGCACCCATTCTACTTTTCTCTATCTAAATAATTTGTATATTTCCTTGGAATCTTAGTTCAACTGTTGCCTCCTCTAAGAAACTACCCTGACTTTCCCAGACCTACATATGGTTTCTTATCTATATTGCTACTATGCATAGTACATAATTTATGTTATTATCATTTGCCTATGTGCCTATCTCCTCAGCAGACTATGAATTCTTTAAGAGCAGAAACTGAGATCATATTTTTACTTCCCAATACTTACATATTCCTGGGACCTAAGAGATGAGCAGAAAATTTTTATTGCATGAATGATAATTTTGTCGTAAAGTAGACATAATCTAGTTGATTGTGGGAATGACTTAACTTCTCAATGTCAAACTTTAATGATATCATAAAACACCTTAAAGCTGAAGCACAGACATACATCTATGAATAATCAAATAATTGTTTCTTCATGCAGCAATACCTAAGCAAACTTTCACTACATTAATGCATATCTCAAATCCTTGTGTTCTAGCCACCATTTCCCTATTTACATCATAGAATACTTAAAGACCTGATTAGAAAACAACAATTCTAACAAAAGCCCTATTTTCAACTTTGTGAGACTTGTCTCTGTTTTTGTTTCTCTGGCACCATCTATTTTTTCTCTATTTTATTGTGTTTTTTTCTATCGCCATTTATCCCCCGTAGCTTCCTCCACCTCCTCTTATCTCCCTACACCCCTACAATCACCACACTGTTGTCCATGTCCATGAGTGCTTTCTCTTTTTTCCCTTTTTTGCTCAATCTCTCCACCACTACCCAGCCCCACCCCTGGCCCCCAAAGCTATCAGCCTGGTTTCTATCTATGAATCTGTCTCTATTTTGTTTGTTAGAACATTATACTAAGTGAAACAATCAGCCAGAGAAAGACAAGAGCCATCTGATTTCACTCATATGTGGAAACGAACGAACAAACTATTCTCACCATCTCTTTTGCTTTCTCCTTCTATGTTATGGAGGAGCAATATATGTGATTTTCTAATGGTGTGGTCTGTACTCTTGATGTTTCTTAGAGGTTATGTCCCTGATTCTTGTGGTCTTCAAAACCAGCCTTCAGAATGATTCACCCTTTACTCGATCCTCTGGACTGTTTAAGACTCTTTTGTACCCTTAATGGTTCTACAAAATAGCAGTTGCCTACTTCCTGTCTAACTGTCATCTGTCATTCTGTTGTAGAAAAATTGGTCTTCATCTCAAATCAATTTTACTTGTGCATCAATTTAAGACACTGGCAACATTTCTGGTGTGTGTGTGTGTGTGTGTGTGTGTGTGTGTGTGTGTGTGTGTGTGTGTGTGTGTGTGTGTGTGTGTGTGTGTGTATGTGTGTGTGTGTGTGTGTTGTGTGTGTGTGTGTATGTGTTACAGAAGCACTATCATTGTGTGGAGTCTTTTAGGCTGGCAGCCTTGATTCAATGTTCCTTCTTTGAAAACCCTATTTGGAACATTAGAAACATCTGGAGAAACCACATTTCCATGTTGAAATAAAGATAAGTTGTCATTTCTGCTACTCATTTTTAACTTATCCCACAGCTTGATGAGAGGATTTTCTCCAGAACAAGTTATTAAGTATGTAACTAAAAACAAAAACAAAAATTAAAAAGAAAGAAAAAACCCAAGAGGTTAGAAAACTGATTTTGTAGCATCTACCAGGGGTTTCCCTAACTATCCCCCTAAATATGCTTGCTTCATTCCAATGAGTGGGCTCCTGGGACAACTTGAGCTGTGGATAGTAGGGTCCAGCATAGCTGTAGGACACTAAACAGTTTCCTTTATCAGCCTTTATTTACTTTTCATCTCCTCACTTTAAATAATAATTGAGACACATGCCTAATAAAGCATGTATATTGACATTTAGGAAAATGCAGTATAAACAAAAGATCTCAGGTTGATGTTTAAGAATCATCTTTTCTATTTCACAAGTTTTTTGTTTTTTCTTCAGGCCTGTGATTAAATCCCACAATTTTTAATGCGTCCCCTTATCAAGAGACAGTGATACATTTCTGTGGCGTCCATCTAACTGGAGCAGGCATCTGGTGTGCAACCCTCTATCCTGCAGGCACTCGATTCGCTGGATTTGGTGACTCGTGACTTTTGTCCAGGACAACCTGATACTCATTTGAGTTTACAGCTAATGAATTACATGAAGAATTTATACATAAATCCATTAAGTTGCCTTCATCTTTTTTACTTTCTGTTCAGTTATATCAGTGATCACCCACTAAGAGGGAGTCATTTTATTTGCTCATGGTTCTAATGCACTTGTGGGAAAAATATCAGACATTTTTGGCTTTTGGATTTCATATTTTAGTTTGAATGTGGTTTCATTCCAAAAATATCATCAGAAAGTCTAAGGAGTAGCAAAGCCAGGGGGGGAAATAGCTGACATTGAGATCCAGTCTTCAGCATCCACAAATATTTCTAGAATCCTTTCTCTGGTTAAGGAAAATTTTCTTCAAAGAAAAGCTTAGTCATTGAAGAGCCAGATATGTAAAAGAAATGAGTAAGAGACTCTTCTTGAAATAAGCCTGAGTCCTGCTTCTTTGTTTCCTTTCAAAGCTCCTGCAAGGAGCTCACTGAGGGAGGTTGAAAACCTGTGTGTGGTTCCCAAAATGCGTTCCAGAAAATGTGAGTCTTTCAGGTGTTTTGCAAAGAACCCTCTGGTTATAAGTCTGTCATATGCTGCATACCCTGTTTTGTTTTGTTTTGCTTTTGCAGTTTCAGATTTTACTTTAACATATTGGAAGAGTCTTGGAAGTTCTTAAAGAATTCAATAGCCCATGGAATTTGTAGGTCATAAACACTGCCATATATTCTGTAGACTATCAGCCCCTTGAATTTTCCCATGTACCCCCCAAACACACAAGGGAAAGCCCCTTGGGGAGAACATTCACCTCACCTATTTGGTTACTAGCTGTAGGGAAAGGGGAGCTGAGCAGGGACTGGGAAGATGATGAGAAATGTAAGTAACTCAGTGGGGCCTACATATGGGTAATGGAGACTGCAAAGAAGACAAGGGCCAGCATTTATATTGTGACAAGTTTCTAACAATAAAGTCAGTTGGAGTAAATAGCATACCCTCTTTCCTTCTACATAGGCCAAGAATCCCATGGAGAATCCTATCCTAACATTCTTACATTTCTTCTAGAATCCCTCCTCAGCCTCTTTTAAAACCCTAAGGCATAGACACAACCAAATGATGGGAGTGTGCTTCTCTCAGGAAAACAAAAATTCTCAAGTAAATATAAATATTCACCCATTAGTTTATTTCTAGTTCTACAATGGCTTCTATTTCCTTGTAAATATATATACTTACATGAATTCTAAGAAATGACACAAAGAACAAGGAGTAAAAAAATACCTAAAGAATTTTGTCATAGAGTGCATAGAGATCATGTTAAATCTATGAATATCAACTTCAATACTTTTTATCCTGCTTGTCAAAAAGATTAACAACTGTGTTTTTCCTTCTTGTGAGTCTCTTTTTATTTATTATTTTATTTTTTAAAGAAATGGTGAAATGCTTTGGGTAAACAGGTAAGGCAGAAAATCATTTTGAGCCATGACCTCAGCCATCAGCTGTCCCCGTATTTTCTAACATCCTGAAATTTTCCATTTAACTTGAGTGGCTAATTGTACATTTTTATCCTGAACCTCTGTACCCTGTGGAGTTGGGACACCACCAAGGACTGAGAGTGAGCCCGACACCTGCCTGGAGTCTCCTGGCTCCTGTCCCAGGCAGCACAGAGCTGGAGGGAGAACATGAGCCTGGAGGCATGGCTGCCCTTCCGCATAAGATGAGCAAACTGCCTCTGAGAAACTTCTAAAGGAAAAGGAATTATGCACCAAAGCTTTTCCTCAGATGCAAATGGAGATGGCTTCATTAACCATTTCTTTTGCTCATCAGGTATTATTTATGGAAGGTAAATGACAAAAAGATAAATAATTTCAGTATATGCTTATATTTATAAGTACATAAGAAATCTGATAACATTTTAGAACTAGAAATATACTGGTGAATACAAAGGTAGGCAAAAATAGGTTTATAGTTTTGAGTAACATTCTTGTGAGCTAATAAAGCTATTTTAATCACATAACTTGCAAATCTTTTTCCATAGGAACAACTGTGAACCTACTTTTGCCTACCCCTGCACTTGGATTCACTTAAGGAATATTTTTTTTTACTCTCTAAAAACAAGCAAACAAAAATAACACACAAAACACACAAAACAAAACATCTGAGCCAGAGATAAACATGCTAAAATATAAATTGCAATGACAAATAAGATTGTTTCAAACTTATATGTAATGGGGAATTTCCAGAATCCGTTCAATATCCCTCACATCTAGTGGATAACTTCTTTAAATTCTAAATTTTATTTTGAGAGAAGTGTTCAAATATGAATGATGTACTTATAGCTGCTATTTGACTTAATTACAATTTATTTTCTGAAAATTTCTGTTGCTATCACTATTTTGAGTGGGATCACTGTTCTTACACACTAATATAGCTCCTTTCTTTTAAGAAATTGTTAGTCATGCCAAAACCGGTTTGACTCAGTGGATAGAGCGTAGGCCTGCGGACTGAAGGGTCCCAGGTTCGATTCGGTCAGGGACATGTACCGTGGCTGTGGGCACATCCCTAGCAAGGGGGTGTGCAAGAGGCGGCTGATCGATGTTTCTCTCTCATCAATGGTTCTGACTTTCTATCCCTCTCCTTTCCTCTCTGTGAAAAATCAATAAAATATATTTTAAAAAAAAGAAATTGTTAGTCATGAAATAGACTAACCTTACTATTTTTCCAGCTATCTATATTAACAGAATAGAGTGGGGGGGGGGCAGTTATCTCTGTAACCCTTAACTTTGACAGGATCTCCTGTTATTAACATGTTAATGAGGAAACCATATAAAGGTTGCTTGAGAATGCGCCTATAGCCAATTGCATATCAAAAACAGCAAAACTGAACTTCAGAAATAATCTGTCATCATTATCACCACACCCCTTTCTCCTATCTACATTCTAATTGTGAGAAAACGTTAAGTAGTTTCCTGAAAGTTTTACTAACATCATTTTCATCAGCCAATAGGAGCTTACAGGCTGTCCTCCATCTTATTTATCATCTTCAGAGTGGGATCTCTCTGAAACCCTGGGAGTGTGAGACTGCTGTACCAAAGTGCTTCCATTTTTCCCACATGGAGTCACATGTAACCTGGATTAATTAATAACTCCCCAAGCAATCATACCATCAAAACTCAATATTATAGTATAACAATTAGATTTCTGTCTCTGTAAATTATTATTTTTCTATAAAAACAGACCACTATGTCCACCTTGACATTTTCACTCTAAATGTAATTTATCATTTACCTAATAGAAAAAAAAATCATGGTGGCTAATTTTATTCTTTATAATGTTCATTTTAATATAAATACTTAAAAGATTAATATTTGGTAGTGAATTTCTTTTGCACACAGATACCAAAAAATAGAGAACCTGTTCTTATACTTTGTCTTTTTCATTTAATTTTGAGTTATATGTCTCAAATAATAAGCAGCTTAAACCTCTTTATTAACAAAAAGCAAAAACCAAAAACAAAGCACAGATGGGATTACATAAGATCATATACATTTGTAAGCATTAAATGCCTTCAAATAAAACCTCTTTAAAAAATATTTTTTCTCTGATAATAACATCCAAGACTCCAGAGATTTTCCTGACTAGATTCTGCAGTCTAGATTGAATCTGTACTTGTGTTATACGGGCCTTGTTTTCTTCTCAACAGTGATGGGCTGAAACCGTCAGAAGAGCCCTTTTTTCTGACTGTAGAGAGGCTCAGAAGGAGCCACCCGAAGATGTATTTCCAGGGTTTGTGGATTATTTTGAGCTAAAGGCAACAGAAACCCCACCAGCAGGGTCTCTGTTGTCCTTGAGCCACCCCGCACCCCAGCTCCTTAACTATCTAGAATAATTTATATTAAAAGCCTGGCCCAAAATAAGAATTAAAACCAGAAATTACTTTTTACCTAACTTATGGTAGGGAAGCTAATAATTACTGACCATCCCTAGCTCAGAATGTCTTATGTACCTCAATTTTCCTTTCTGTCTCTGAAACTTTCATTTGTGTGGGATCTCTAACTCTCTAATGTATGTGGGGTTCCCATATTTGGTTATTTTATCTTGCTAATCTGTCTCATGTCTTTTAATTATTAAACCAATCAAAAGAACCTTGAGGGTAGAGAAAGCTATTTTCTGTCCCACACTATACATACTTGACAGAGGGTGCTGTGGAAATCCAAGGACTGTGGCATCTGTAGTATCTCCCAGATGGTTGGCCTTTGCTCACCACATGTCTTCTCAGAGATTTTATGATACAGGAGTTCTTTTTTTCTCTCCAGTTTTACTGATTAGTAATTGGCAAACATTTCTGCATAAGTTTAAAGTATACATGATGGTTTAATTTACATATATTATGAAATCATTACCAAAATAGGTTTAGCTAACACCCATGTAGATACAATAAAAAGAAAAGAGCCAGGCCAGCATGGCTCAGTGGTTGATCATCGAGCTATGAACCAAGAAGTCACAGTCTGAGTCTTGGTGAGAGGGCACATGCCCAGGTTGTGGGCTCGAGCCCCAATGTGGGGCATGCAGGAGGCAGCCAATTGACGATTCTCTCTCATCATTGATGTTTCTGATTCTCCCTTCCTCTTCTTTCCTCTCTGAAATCAATGAAAATATATATTTAAAAAAGATTTTCTCCTTGTTAAGAGCATCCTCAGGGTTTACTCTCTTAACAACTCTCCTATATATCATAGAGCAGTGTTAGTGTTGGCTATAGTCACCAGGTTGTGCACACCATCCTTAGTACTTATTTATAACTGGAAACTTGTATCTTTTGATCATTTCCTCCAATTCCCCAGTCTCATCTCTTTTCCTATTAGGTTTTTATTTTTTAGATTCCACATGTAAGTACAGTATTTGCCTTTCTCTGTCTGCTTTATTTCACTTACCATAATGCCTTCAAGGTCCATCTATGTTGTTTCAAATGGTATTATTTCCTTTTTTATGGCTGCATGACATTACACACACACACACACACACTACACACACACACACACACACACACACACACACACACACATTTTTACATTTCCCTTATCCATTCAATAATTGATGAACACTTAGGTTGTTTCCATGTCTTGGCTATTGTAAATAATGCTAGTATAAATGTTCAGATATCTTTTTGACTTAGTATTTTTGTTTCCTTTGGATATATTCTCAGAAGTGAAAGTGCTGGATCATATGGCAATTCTATTTTCAATTGTGTGAGGATCCTTCATATTGTTTTCACAACACCAATTTCTAACCCCATTGTTAGAATGACCATTATAAAAAAGACGAGATGACAAGTGCTGGTATGAGGATGGAGAAAAGGAGGAGAGACTTCCAGGGTCTGCTGGCTGCAGCATGATTTACCAGCATGTGCCACTGTGACCAGCAAGTGGAACCAATGCAATTACCATCCTGTAACCACAGTCCTCTCCTCTCCCACTGTGCGGCCCCAGAGGGCCCTGGAGGAGACCCAGCTTACAATGACCGCCTTGTTTCCCAGGTTCTTCTTGCAATCCCTTTAGGAGAGCTACTCATGGAGAGAATGAAGCCACCCTACTGATTCTAGTTACACCATTTTTACATCCAATTACCCAGATAATCTGACGGAGAATCTTTTTAAAGTCTCCAAAGGCAAACAACCTTGGATATAATGAGACATTCGGTGTTCAAACTAGGATTTTTGTCCCCATGAGAGATGAAGGAACCTGTCTCCAGCACCAGTGATAGAAGAATTCACTTGCTAGATCCCAAAGCCCAGAAATGGTGAAGGGCCTAACTCTATACATGATGTGGTAATCTAGTTGCATAAAGTAAACTGCTCATTCTTCAGCCCTACATGTGGCATTCCCAAATGCGGCCCTCTGCTTCATTTAAAAATGCTATAGTAACCTGCCTCAAAGGGGAGAGCTCTGCCCTGGCCATCTCCCTGCCCCTCCCCTCAGCCTAGGCACAATCACTGTCCTTAGAATCATTGGAAGCTTTTCTTTTTCTGAGTTTACATGCCAAACACCTGTTTTCCTGAGTGCTTACCTGTGTACTGTCTCACAAGCATCTTAGCACTGAGAATCAAGGGACCATGGCTGGGGAGCAGGCCACATCAGCAACCCAGTACCAGCAAGACATTCTACACAGACAGATCTCAATTTATTCAACCACAAGTTGTATGTCTGATAATCAAATCTGACTCTATCCCACCCCAGATGCACACATGCCAGGATTATGTGACTGAAATCAATCTCTACAATCCTCAGGACTCTCCAAATCGACCTTGCATGAGTACTGTATGTGGTCTGTACAATCACTTTTCATAATGAAGGAATAATGTTGGGAGCATCCCCATCATGAACTCAGTGTAGGAACAAAGGCACAGGGCAGCAAATAACAGTAGCCAGAAAGAGGCAAAATGCTCAATTATCCATTAGGTTACTAATCTCATTGATTCTAGCAGGATGTGTGTGTGAGAGAGTATGTGTATTGATTGTAAGTCTGTGTGTGGTGTAAGTGCACATGTGGTGTGTGCATGGGTGAGAGTGCATGTCTGTCTATATCCCATGTAGTGATAAGGTGTGCCAGCCTGGCAGTTATGGACCATAACTAAGCCATATGCAAACTGTTACTTGACACCATGTTTCTATCATTTACTCAATTATTCACCTATTCATCAAATACTTATCCAACAAATATGTGTCAAGTGGCTATATAATAATAAAGAATAAATGTCAAACACTGTTCAAAACACTTTAACCCAACAATCTGTTTTATTATCCTCATGATAATCCTAAGGTATAGAACTGCTATTATTTCTATTATACAGAGGGAAAACTGACCACAGATTAAATCAAGTGCCAGGACAGACAGAAGTAGCAGAGCGAGAGCCCCACTTGCTTCATGACCTTGGGAAATACAGGAATTCTGGCCAGAACTTCCTTCTTACCTGCTGCTGTGAACCCCATGGAGAGAGACTGGCTGTTTAGTGCCAGCATCTCCAACTTTCACCTTTCCTTACTAGACCCAGGTACACCCAGGCACTGTCCTCTCTCCTGGTTTGAATGTTTGACTTGTAAAAGCATGTGCAACATTAAGAAACAATCAAGGAGAAACCAATATGGTGACATAGGTAAACACTTAAACTGCTGCCTCACATAACCATTTCAAAACTTCAACTAAAAGACAAAACGTCTATCACCCAGAACCATGGGAAAGCTGGCAGAGTGGAAGTTCTGCAACTAGAAGGAAAGAGAAAAAAGCATGAAGATGTGCACAAGTGCTAAAAAGTTGAAGTAGGGAGGCACGCGAACTGGCTGGTGGTGAGTGACTGGGTGCATTGCATTTTTCAACCGAAGGGAAACAAACTCCTGATTACTCTGAACTCCAGTTTCTGGGGAGACTCTGGGGACCCAGACTCCTACAGGGAGAAGCTGGACTATTTGCCATGGGGTCGGAAAGTGAGGGTGGCTCCCTTGCAGAGGTGTGCGCAGCAATCATTGTTCACTGTGCTGGGGTGTGGAACATGGGGAGTTGGAAATGTGGAGATGCAGAGACGGCTGACTGGCAGCCATTACTGTTTGCCACACTCTACCCTAGTGACTCCCTGAGACCCCACCCTGCACAATCTGCAAACCTGCCTGAGCTGTGTGCAGTGGCATTTGCATATAAATGGCCTGCCCTATCTCAGCTTAATCTAATAAATTGCAGCTCTGGTCAGACAGCTCCAAAACCTCCAAACCCCAAGCAAAGAAGAGAAAACTGTTGTTCTCGCTGTAGCTCCTGCTGGGTTACCTCTGACAGTAGCTGAGCTGTACCCTATTGGAGATCCAGAAGCTAGTGTATCTAGAGGTCATTGTGAGGTGACACCAGAATTCAACTACTCACATCCATAAGTGATACATTCAAGAGGCAGAATTGGTGAGCACTAAAGTTACACTAAAGCAAGTCCTGTCCCATAGGTATGTCTCCAGCACAGTAGTTCTTCCACTCTATCAACACAGGGAAGCAGCAAAATGCGGAGACAAAGAAACATGTCACAAATGAAAGAAATGGAGGAAAGCAGACTACTGGACATAGAGTTCAGAACTACATTTATAAGGTTACTCAAAATCTTCTAAAAACCACTGAGAAACTTGATAAGACCTCTAAGGAGCTCAGTGAAACCTTCAAGGACCTTAATGATAATCATGCCAAGAAAATGGAAAAGGACCAGTCAGAAATTAAGCATACACTGTCTGAAATAAAGAATGTATAGAAATTCAACTGTAAATCAAAGGACTCCAAGAATCAAACCAAAGACCTGAAATATGAGAAAACAAAAAACACCTAACCAGAAAAACAAAAAGAAAAAAGAACCCAAAAATATGAAGATAGTGTAAAGAGTCTCTGGGACAACTTTAAGCATACTAAAATTCGAATTATTGGGGTGCCAGAAGGAGAGAGAGAGCAAAATATTGAAAACCTATTAGAAGAAATAATGACAGAAAACTTTCCCTACCTAGTGAAAGAAATAGACTTACAAGTTCAGGAAGCACAGAGAACCCCAAACAAGAGGAATCCAAAGAGAATCAAACCAAGGCACATCATAATTAAAATTCTAAGAGCAAAAGACAAGAGAGAATCTTAAAAGCAGTAATAGAATAACAGTTAGTTACCTACAAGGGAGTACCCATATGACTGTCAATTGATTTCTCAACAGAAACTATGCAGGCCAGATGGGAGTGGCAAGAAATATTCAAAGTGATGAACAGCAAGAACCTACAACCAAGATTACTCTACCCAGCAAAGCTATCATTCAGAATTGAAAGTCAGATAAAGAGCTTCACAGATAAGAAAAAGCTAAAGGAGTTCACCACCACCAAACCAGGATTATATGAAATGCTGAAGGGTATTCTTAAAGACGAGGAAGAAGAAGGAAAAGGTAAAGATAAAAACTATGAACAACAAAATGACAACAAATACATACCTACCAACAAGTGAATCTAAAAATCAAGTGAATGAAAAATCTGATGAACAGAATGGACTGATGAATATAATAGAATCAGGGACATAGAAAGGGAGTGGACTGACAATTCTCAGGGGGAAGAGGGTGTGAGGGGTGCAGGAAGAGATTGGACAAAAATCTTCACCTATTGATGAAGACAGTGGTGGTGGTAAGGGCATGAGGTTGAGTGGGGAATCAGGTGGAGGGGAACTATGGCAGGGGGAAGGAACACCTGTAATAATCTGAATAATAAGGATTTATTTAAAAAAAAGAAGCGACCAAAAGTAAAGCTCTTGTGGTCCCATGACAGGCAGAAGAGAGTGGGGCTCACAGAGACCACAGCAGCATCTGGCTGAGTGTGAAACTGGGATCTTTACCATAAGGTAACGTGTGTTCATAGAAACGGCTTATCACACTGTTCTGTCTTCCCTGGGCAAATCCAACCACCTGAGAGAAGGCCAGAGAGTAGCTGCTTCCTTTGCCCACCCCATCCCGTGCAGACCTGCCCTCCTATAAGCTGTGCACCTGTGGTAATGCCTGAACAGAGAACAACCAGCTGGGCTTAGGGAGCTCTGAGACTAGTCTGACCGAAAAAAAAAACAAAACAGGAAGAGGGGTACTACCACCACAGGCTGCTAAGAAAGAGCTTTCTGCCATGGGAAAAGCTTCTGGTTAGAGTTTACTTGAGAAGAAGGTTAAATTCAAGTTTGAAATAATTTTAGTTATCTGTGGTTATGAATGATCAATTGGGTAATTTACTGTTTTATGAAATGGGCCTTGATCCCTAGGAACTGTGAGTTCTGGAACACTTCAATGTATTTCACTTTTGGTTATAATTTAAAAAAACATTTTATGTTGAGAATCTTTCTGGAGGAACCAAGATGGTGGCATAGGTAAACATGTATCTTGCTACCATACACAGCAATTTCAAAACTACAACTTAATGAAAGAACAAACATCATCCATAATCACCGGAAAGCTGGCTGAGTGAAAATTCCACAAATAAAAGTGAAGATAGGACACTGTGACTCAGAGAAGGGTCAGAGGACAGCATTGAAGATACGCATGAAGAGAGGTTTGGAGCAGTGCGCGCACCAGTGGATAGGGTGGGCAGCTGAAAACCAGGCCGGTTTTCACATATGGGGGAGACATAGACGTCCCACTCCACTGATTCCCCAGCTCTGGGCGAAGTCCAGGGAACCCAAAATCATACGGGATGAAAACTGGACAGTGGGGAGGCACACCAAAACTCGGGTGCTGCAAGGGTCTGCAAGCTTGTGGAGAGGGTGAGCTTGTGCAGAGTGTGCATGAACTTGGGAACAGCACAGTTGCGTGACCACACAGAGAGGACTTGTGACTTACTCTCTTGTTTGGAAAAACCACCAGACTGCATTGTTTTATGACCTGGTTGAGATGTTGGGTGTGCAAATTCATTTGGGGAGAGGCTGAATTGTATGGCAGCGGGTGGAGCTTGGCAGCAGCTCTCTTTCAGAGGGGCTGGCAGCCATTGCCACCTGGCACAGAGTCCTGGGACCGCATAGGGTGGAGCTGATGCTGCCTGCTTGGCTCAGAGACTCGGCCCATCCAACTTGAGCACGGCTGATC
Source organism: Antrozous pallidus (assembly GCA_027563665.1). NCBI lineage: Eukaryota > Metazoa > Chordata > Mammalia > Chiroptera > Vespertilionidae > Antrozous > Antrozous pallidus. Next base: position 50,466,521 of record CM050510.1, read on the forward strand.
CTCATAGCCAATTGGCCTGGAGGTCAAACCCTCCTAGTGCTGGCAACAATAAGCTAGGCTTAACTTCAACAAGACTGTGCAACCCATATCCACCTCAGGTAACTGGGGAGGCTGAGCCACTGTCCCTTAGAGGACATCTACCACACAAAGCTAATCAACCAACTCAGGAAAGCAGCCACCATGCAGAGACATAGAAAGAAATCAGATGTGAAAAAAATGAAGGAAAAAAAACACGACTGGACATAGAATTCAAAATCACAGTTATAAGACTTTTCAAGAGGCTCCTAGAAAAGTTTGAGACCTACAAGGAAATGAACAAGACCTATGAGGAAATGAACAAGACCTACAAGGAAATGAACAACACCTATGAGGAAATGAACAAGACCTACGAGGAAATGAATGAGACCTACAAGGAAATGAATGAGACCTATGAGGATATGAATGAGACCCTCAAGGATATGAAAAGTACCAACTAGAAATTAAGCATACACTGACTGAAATAAAAAATATTATACAAAGACCTAAAAGTGCTCTGGAGGACTGCAAGAACCAAGTTAAATATTTGAAATACAAAGAGGTAAAATCTACTCAGCTGGAAAAGCAAGAAACCAAAAGAATCCAAAAAATTGAAGATAGTGTAAGGGGCCTCTGGGACAACCTCAAGCATACCAGAATCTGAATTATAGGGGTGCCAGAAAAAGAGAGAGAACAAGACAATGAAAACCTACTTGAAGAAATAGTGACCGAAAACTTCCCCCACCTGGTGAAAGAAATTGACTTAGGAGTCCAAGAAGTGCACCAAACCCCAATATATAGGAACCCTAAGAGGATCACACCAAGGCACATCATAATTAAAATGCCAAGAGCAAAAGACAAAGAGAGAATATTAAAAGCAGCAAGAGATAAACAGATGGTTACCTATAAGGGAGCACCCATATGATTGTCAGTGGATTTCTCAACAGAAACGATGCAGGCCAGACGGGAGTGGCAAGAAATATTCAAAGTGATGAACAGCAAGAATCTACAACCAAGATTACTCTATCCAGCAAAGCTATCATTCAGAATTGAATGTTAGATAAAGTGCTTCGCAGCTAAGAAAAGGCTAAAGGAATTCATCACCACCAAACTAATATTATATGAAATGCTGAAAGATATTCTTTAAGAAGAGGAAGAAGAAAAAGCTAAAAACAAAAATGAACAACAAATACATATCTATCAACAAATGAATATAAAAATCAAGTGAATTAAAAATCTGATGAACGGGATGGACTGGTGAATGTGATAGAGTCATGGGCGTGGAGGGAGAGTGGACTGGCAATTCTAGGGGAGAGGGGGAGTGTGGGAGGTGCAGCAAGAGACTGGAAAGAGGTCATGCACCTATGGGAGAGGACAGTGGGGGGGAGATGGGTCAGACGGGGGGATGGGTGACTGTGGTGGGGAACTATAGGGGGAAACAGGGGTGGAACAATGTAATTAATAAACTGAACACTAAAGATTGAAATATTAAAAAATATATTTTATGTTATAAAAACCTTCCTGTCATAGTTATATTTTAACTTGAAAGATAAATTTATAGAATAAAAATTTAGTTGTAAGCAAATTGCTGTCACATTTATTTTTTTTCCAAGTCATTGAGTCCTGGTACCTAGTGGGTTGGCAAACCATAGGTTGTTCACTTTTTTATTTAAAAAAAGTTGGATATTATAAAAGTTCTTAAAAATATTAGAACACCAGGTATGAACTTAACTATATAAAATAGATCCACATAAAAAATGAAAATAAACATTAATATTTAATATTGGATATTTCCAAAGGGAGCCATGTTATATTCATGCTATAAGTTTACTTTTTTACCTTTGTACTAGAAAAAAAGTAAACTTTAAAAATATATTAGCTATATGTAATATATACAAATTGCATTATAAATGACATAATGGCATTACAAGTAACATTCTGAATTTAGCACTCAAGTTACTAAGCAAAATTTTAAAAATATTTTTATTAATATAAAAACAATAAGAACACAATATTTTTAAAGGTGTCTAAAGTTTTATAGTTGATTTTTTATATAAATGGCTATAGATATGAAATTGTTTAAATTGGAGAATTTTCAAAGAAAATTTGATTGTTAAGCAAATATAACAAAAACATACTCTCCAGCACATATATAGTACTTGTACACCATAACTAAAGGGTGCCATTTATGATGTCTGGGATATGCTTCCAATAACCTGCACAGGGGAAGAAGGAGAGGCAAGCAAGTGGGGACATGCAAGACATACAATCTGCCATGTATTAAACGTTGTTAAAGCTACATGTTGGGAAAATCGAGTTCATTGTACTATCCTCTCTACTTTTGTGTATGTTTAAAAAATTCCATAATGAATATTTTACAAAGAAAAAAGACAAAACAAAACAAAAAACCTAACCACTCCATGAGATACTATTAACCACCATCAGAATGGTTATAAAAAGATTGAGATTCCCAATTGTAGTCGATCTAGGACATGGAACTCTGAGAACTCTCAAACAAAACAAAATCAGATTAGAAGACCAACACTCTTTATAGTGAGCCTACTTTTTTTCAAACATGAATTGGATAGAAACTATGAGTTTATTTTGTACTAGAGACCCGTTGCAGGAAGATTCCTGCAAGAATAGGACTTCCTGCGGCCTGAGCAAAGCTTCCTCCCTTCTCTGCTGTCTTGCTCCCTTCTCCACTACCTTGCTCTCTTCTCCACGACCTCACTCTCTCCTGTCTCTGCTTCCTCGCTCCCATCTCCTCTGCCTTGCTCCCTCCTTTGTCCCCTGCCCTCTTGCTTACTTCTCTGGAGCTTTGCTCCCTTCTGCAGTGCTTGGCTTCTTTTTATGCAGTTTTCTGCATGTGGATATGCAAATTAACCATCATCTTGGTTGGGTTAATTTGCATACTTGTTCTGAGTGGCTTGTGGGCATGACTTGTGGGTATAGCAAAGGTACAGTCAATTTGCATATTACTCTTTTATTAGATAGGATTCCACAGCCTAATATTTTGCATGTCTTGACAAATGTTCATGTATAAATCATGTGTGCATTTATTTGAAGATTATTATATTCATGTGTGTGTGTGTAAAACTGGGTATACAAAAAGCATATCCTTTTCTAGATATAACTAACTTGGCCTCAACCACAACCTCACAGGCTAAACCAAAACTTGCTAATAAGCATGCATCATTGATATAATTATTACTTGAGCAGCACAAAACATTGATTTTGTTATCACATTGTATGCATCATAGACATCTATATTAACATGTCATTTAGGAGTTTCATACTTTTAAAGAGTTCAGTATGACTCAGATCTGAACACTGAAATTTTTCCAAGTCTGTGTACTTAAAATTTAATTCACTAGCAGTTAACTATGTTTATTTTCTATTTAAGGAATGTTGCCTAAGAAATAAAAGAGGTGGGATTTAATACTCTATTATTATAAGTCTAAAATTTTAGTATAATTATAGAACATTATGACCAGTTATAGAACAATTCCTATTACACTATGATATTAAAATATTCTTTTAACTCAATAATTATGATTATTTTTCTAAACTTATAAGTCTAACATTTTATATACAGTTTGTATCTTTATGATCTTAAAATATGCAGGAAATACTAGAATATTATTTTTAACATGTTGAAACAAAGCACAGATAAGTGAAAACACAGACAGATATAGATATAGATAAGAATGTGGAGGTGAAGATGAAAATGAAGCTGGGGATAGAAGGAGAGAGGGAGAGAGAGAGAGAGAGAGAGAGAGAGAGAGAGAGAGAGGGAGGGAGAGAGAAGAATGCAAATCTATGCAACCACTATTTAAATCAAGAGCCAGTATAATACTAGGAGCCCAGAAACACCCATTATGCTTTTCCAAATCATTATGAACTCCCTTCTCAAGAAAAGTAGCCACAATGCAGACACCAGTGTATTTGCTTCTTTAAAACTTTATTTAATAGAATCATACTGTATACATTCTCTTTTTTTTGCCTTCTTTATTTCAACATTAAGTTTGTGAATCATCCTACTCCTGAATGTACCTCTTATTCATTTTATTGAATGCTTTTTAGAACTCATTGCATGCATGTATCATGAAATACATAACCATTTTGCTCTAATGGACATTTGAGTCATTTCCAATTGGGATCTATTACGAATAATGTTGCTATTCTTGAACAGATCTTTTAGTGCCATATGTGTGCATTGCTGTGGGGTACATATGCCAAAGAAAGACATTTCTAAGTTTTTGTAAGTAATGCCAAACTTTTACCCCAAGTGGACCCTATTCAAAGGTAAAATGCAGAGCAACTCACGGCTTACAGACACACAAGAGCCAGATATCTAACTTGAGAATAGCTTACTTAAGAACCTAATATAAGGGTAATTAACTTAAGAAACAAAATTTTATTCTCTAGTATAGTTTCTCATTGAAATTTATCACTATAAAAGATATTTTGTAAACAGAATTTTCTAGTTTCCCAATGTGGGTGCAATTGAATTCTCTGCTAAACTCAAAAGTCCTTGAGAGGTTTCTTGTAGAGCAAATTACGTTTTATGGCAAGCTTTCTTTTTATCAAGTTTCAGAGAAATAATTAAAACCACATTAGTATGAGATATTACTTTGGTAATGAGACTCAAGTTTACATATCCAAATGATTGCTGTTCCTTTAAACTGGCCATTTTGGGAAACTTTGGCATTTACAAAAGGAGGAGAGCATCAATTAAACAATGTAACATGTACTGTCCCCAGGTGAAGCCTGGGCATGGCTGGCCTGAAGCACCTCCCTGCAGCTCACATCCTCATGAGACCACCACAGTGATCTTCTAAAAAGCAAAGCTAATCCCATTATTCCACTGGATAAAACCTTTCAGTGGCTTCCCTTCATCCAGGTCTAAGTCTGAGCACATTCGCCCAGCCCTCAAAACCTCCAACTTGTCTTCCACATGCATAGCCAAGACTGTTTTTATCCAAAACTCACTGTATAAAATGCTATGTGCCTGGCACTCTTCTGAGTTACAAATATTATCTCTCTCAGTCTTGTTAAGTGAGATAGGCACCATTATTTATAAACCCATTTTTTTACAGATGAGAAAATTAAAATACAAGGAGGAAATGCCTTGCTTTCCATCACACCTGTAGGAGGGCATACCCAGCTCATCTGATTCTGGGGACAGGCTTTCAGTTAGCATATGTCTGCCTGTCCCATTGCTCTGCCTCCTAGCACTCTGCAGCTATGCTTTGTTATCGGACTTCCGGACTTCCTCCTACTTTGTCCCTTCCTTCAACCTGTGCACATTTTGGTACTTCTCCTGGCAGGCATTCCCATTGGCATCCTCATCAAGGTCATATTTTATACATCTTGGACCCTCTTTGGGCCACTACTTTACTTTATACTTATCTTTTTTAAATTGTATATTTTAATGAAATTATTATATTTCATGCCTATGTCCTCTATTGTAGTAGAAATTTATAGAGAGATAAAATGAAATTGTATTCATTGTTTTTATCTCAAGAGTGTGTCATGATGTTTGGATTACATTAACAATTTAACAAAAAGAATTATGATTGATTTGATGGAAAAGAGGGAATGTAAGAAGAAAAAGGAAATAAAGGAGCTGATTTGGGTGTTGAATAGTGGAAAGTTGAGTTAGAAATGCATGCATTTGAATTTCAGTTTTATTTATTTATTTATTTATTTATTTATTTATTTATTATCTTTATTGTTCAGTTTATTAATTACATTGTTCCCTTTTTTTTCACCCTATAATTCCCCTCCACCTGGTACTCATCCCACCCTCCACCTTCACCCCCCTTCACTGTCCTCTCCCATAGTTGCATGATTTTTGTCCAGTCTCTTGCTGCACTTCCCACACCCCCTTTCTCCCCAAGAGTTGTCAGTTCATTTCTTCTCTATATCTGGGATTCTGTTACATTCACGAGTTTATCCTGTTCATCAGCTTATTAATTCACTTGATTTTTAGATTCATTTGTTGATAGATGTGTATTTGTTGTTCCTAATTTACACTTTTATCTTTTTCTTCTTCCTCTTCTTAAAGAATATCTTTCAGCATGTCATATAATATTGGTTTGGTGGTGATGAACTCCTTTAGCTTTTTCTTATCTGCGAAGCACTTTATCTGACCTTCAATTCTGCATGATAGCTTTGCTGGATAGAGTAATCTTGGTTGTAGATTCTTGCTGGTCATCACTTTGAATATTTCTTGCCACTCCCGTCTGGCCTGCATCGTTTCTGTTGAGAAATCCACTGACAATCATATGGGTGCTCCCTTATAGGTAACCATCTGTTTATCTCTTGCTGCTTTTAATATTCTCTCTTTGTCTTTTGCTCTTGGCATTTTAATTATGATGTGCCTTGGTGTGGTCCTCTTAGGATTCCTATATATTGGGGTTCGGTGTACTTCTTGGACTCCTAAGTCAATTTCTTTCACCAGGTGGGGGAAGTTTTCGGTCACTATTTCTTCGAATAGGTTTTCATTATCTTGCTCTATCTCTTTTTCTGGCACCCCTATAATTCGGATGTTGGTATGCTTGAGGTTGTCCCAGAGGCCCCTTACACTATCTTCAATTTTTTGGATTCTTTTGGTTTCTTGCTTTTTCAGCTGAGTGGATTTTACCTCTTTGTATTTCAAATCTTTAACTTGGTTCTTGGGGTGCTCCAGAGCACTTTTAGGTCTTTTTATAATATTTTTTATTTCAGTCAGTGTATGCTTAATTTCTGGTTGGTCCTTTTTCATATCTTTGAGAGTTGTCTTTATATCCTTGAGGTTCTCTTTCATTTCCTTGTAGGACTCATTCATTTCCACGTTGGTCTTGATCATTTCCTTGCAGGTCTCGTTCATATCCTTGAGGATCTCATTCATTTCCTTGTAAGACTCATTCATTTCCTTTGTGGTCTTGCTTATTTCCTCATAGGCCTTGACCTTTTGTTGGAGCCTCTTGAAAAACCCTATAACTGTGGTTTTGAATTCCATGTCCAGTCGTTTTTTCCCCTCCATTTCTTTCACATGGGATTTCTTTCCATGTCTCTGCATGGTGGCTGCTTCCCTGAGTTGGTCAATTAGCTTTGTGTGGTAGACTTCTTACTAGGGACAGTGGCTCAGCCTCCCCAGTTACCTGAGGTGGATATGGGTTGCATAGTCTTGCTGAAGTTAAGCTCAGGTTAATCATTGTTAGCACTTGGAGGGGTTGACCTCCAGGCCAATTGTCTGTGAAGCTCAGCTGTGCTCAGGTTGGATGGGCGGAGTCTCTGGGCCAAGCAGACAGTGTTAGCTCCGCCCTATGCGGCCCCAGGGATTCTGTGCCCTGGGCAATGGCTGCCAGCACCTCTGAGAGAGAGCCACTGCCAAGCTCCACAGGCTGCCAGAGAATTCAGACTCTCCCCAAATGAATCTACATGCCCAATGTCTCACCCAGGGTCATAAAACAAAGCAGTCTGACGGTTTTCCGAATGAGAGAGCAAGTCGCAGAGCGCTCTCTGCGTGGTCATGCAGCTGAACTGTTCGAGCAAGCTGCTTTCTCCACAAGCCGGGAGACCCCCCACAGCACCTGAGCTTCTGCGTGGCCTCCCTCTGTCCAGTTTTTACCCCGTATGACAGTGGGTTCCCTGGACTTCGCCCAGAGCTGGAGAATCAGTCCAGTGGGATGTCTTTGTCTCCCCCGTTCGAGAAAACTGGCCGGTTTTCAGCCCCCCACCCTATCCGCAGCGGGCGCTCCAAACTTCTCTGCGCGAATCTTGAACGCTGTCCACCACTGCTCCTCTGAGTCACAGTGTCTTATCTTCACTTTTATTTGTGGAATTTTCACTCAGCGAGCTTTCTGGTGATTCTGGAAGGTGTTTGTTCTTTCGTTAAGTTGTAGTATTAAAATTGGTGAGTACGACGGCAAGATAGGTGTTTTACCTATGCCGCCATCTTGGTCCCCCCCTTGAATTTCAGTTTTAAACACTCATTAGCTATCAAACAATTAAATCTCCCTTAAACATTGTTTCCATATTTGTAAAATAAGCATAAAAGTGACCAGTTTGCAGAGTTTTAAGAATCAGAGATGTATGTAAAGTGACTTGCCTTGCATATAATAAAAAGTATTACCATTATTACTATTTTTAATGAGATGCTGTATAGTAACATTATTTTCATGTCTCTGGTGATCTATGTTTTGGATGATGTAAAATCAATGTTCTCACCTTCAGGAAGGATAGCAGAATCTTTTCTATTGCAATAATAAACATTACTTATAGACTGAATGCTTTGGTGCCATCACAAAAGATTTCAATTGTTTAGGTACATGATATGGGGGAAGGAAAAATTAGGGTGACAACCTGCAAAAAGAATGGCAAATAAAGTAATTTTAGTGAATAAGCTTTTCCTGGAAAGATGCTGCAGGAGTTGGAAATTGAGAACTTGTGGAAGCCACTCTACAGTACACAAGACATTAGAAGTCTATACCATTCGCTGTACAATGTCTCAGTTCTTTGCTAGAATCCTTGTAATTAAAAGGTCAAAATTCTCTCTGTATAAACAGATCATGCACTCAGAGAACCTGGCACATTATACTACATGTGGCCATGGAATGGTCACTTGTCTTTCCTCATTAAGGCTCTGGGAAAACTCAGGGCATTGGAAGGATCTGAGCTGAGCGTAATTAGAACACTGGTGTGCTCTTCCTACCTTCTGATAAAACGAAGGGGAAACTCTGTTCCATAAAAAATGTGACTACTTATGATTCACCTTGTCATACTATGTGAGTTCATGAGCCTTGTTAGCATCATTTCTTTAGCAACTGAAACTTCTATTTGGCAGCAAATAAGTGGGAGTAAAATACACTTAAGTAAGGAATGCACTTGAAGTGCTTCTATACTAGTAATTATACATTTGGTATAAACACAGGTCCAACTCTTTCCAAAAACTTGATTTATTGTTTATACTTCCACCTGTGAGAGACAAGTGTTTACTGGAAAAGCCTTGACATATTTTTTTCAGGCATACAGGTATATAATACATCTCTGGTGATAAAGGTGTAATGTTGAATCTTCACTGTGATGACTCCTTCCCCAATTTTGGAATCAAATGACCAAGAGCAAATATGCATAAAAATGCTATATGGTTAATCATTAAAATGACTGTAAGAATTTTCAGAATGACAGTTAAGTATTGGTAATTAATGTAATATGGTGATTTTTTAGATTAGGAAGGAACTGAAGGCAGAGACTGGGAGCACATAGATCCCTTTCCCAAAAAGCTGGGTGCAAAAACACTAAAGGGCATCCCCAGTGAAAAGTGGTGCAAGAAGACTGTCAATACAGAGCAAAATTCCCGAGAGGACAGAAGACTCAAGGGAAACATCTGAGTGGACCATGACAACAGAAGTCAAAATTGTGTAATCAAGGAGTTCAAGAGGCAGATGGAGAGCACGAATTGTCAGCAGAGTTAGGAGGACATCCAGGGAAACACTTGAGACGTGGGTATTTGTATAAGACTAATTTTTATGCATCCTTTTGGAGTAAAGTTCAGGTCTATTAAAAGACTGAGAAATAAAGATACAGATTCCAGCTATAATCCGTGCTTTGCTTACAGACATCAAAAACTGCACTTATCAGTTATCTAAAGTATTAGTCAATGAAGAAACCTAAACTAGATTAAGAAAGTGATCATTGCCGAGACCGGTTTGTCTCAGTGGATAGAGCGTCGGACTGCGGACTGAAGGGTCCCGGGTTCGATTCCGGCAAGGGCATGTGCCTTGGCTGCAGGCACATCCCCGGTGGGGGGCGTGCAGGAGGCAGCTGATCGATGTCTCTCTCTCATCGATGTTTCTGACTTTCTATCCCTCTCCCTTCCGCTCTGTAAAAACAATAAAATATATTAAAAAAAAAAAGATTAACAAATGCACATAATGAGGAGATGAAAACATAAATGGTCTCCATGAATAAATACAAGCAGTGTATAAAGGAAACGTGCTTGTATTTAAAAAAAAAGTGATCATTCTTTCTAGTTATACCTTACTTTGAAGTTCCACACAACCACTTACATAGGCAAGTAAAGACACTGATAAGCATCAGACTAAGTTCTGAAAGTGACCCACCTCATTGTGACCATGGGTGCTGAACACAGTGTACAGCAAAACAATTTCTTATAAACCCAAATTTTAAATAAATATTTTATATATTATCTATATATATAAAAGCCTAGGTGACTGTTACAACCAATGCCTGGATGACCGAATAACTGGACAACTAGCCAGTAGCTATGAAGTTCAATGTAGGAGATGCCCCCTGGTGGTCAGTGTGCTCCCACAGCCAACATCTTGAGGTTCCTTCCCCAACCAGTCAGCTCCAGTTGGTGCCAATAGGGACTGGGTGAGATGGCCCCAATTGTCCTAATCACTGGCCAGGCTGAAGGACCCACCCATGCATGAATTCATACACCAAGTCTCTAGTGTACACACACACACACACACACACACACACACACACACACACACACACACATTCTATCTAATAAAAGAGTAATATGCAAATTGACCTACCTCTGATCAAGTCACACCTACCAGCCATAGCCACCAGCCAATCAGGAGCAAATAACCCCCAACCAAGATGGATGTGACCACTGAGAGCATGAGGAAGGCTTGGGTTTCCCTGGCAATGGAGGAAGCTAACCTTTCCACCTGCCCTTGCCCACCTAGGCCTCCACTCTAGGCTATAAAGTTTCAATTATAGAATTTAAATAGACACCAATAGAAATGGCTGTTGCCACAGAGCAAGCAAAAGGATTGACTCTGCTCCAGGCTACAAAGTTTCAATTGTAGAACATAAATTAATCCCAGATCCCAGGACCTCCACTTGGGTTGCTAGGGGGGCATGGCTGGCCTGCAAACGATGATAGGCCTCTCGCCCAGGATGCTCTATGCCCCAAGGGAACCCCCACCCGGATCCGGGACAACCTTTAGGAGAAACCAGCTAGCCCCCACCCATGCACCAGACCCTCTATCCTATCTAATAAAAGAGTAATAGGCAGATTGACCATCACTCCATCACACAAGAGGGCTGCCCCCATGTGGACACAAGATGGCCACCACAAGATGGCCAGCAGGGAAAGGCTGTTGGAAAGTTCCAGGCCTGCAAGGGAGGGCAGTTGTGGGCAATCAGGCCAGCAGGGGAGGGCAGTAGGGAGTGACCAGGCCTGCAAGGGAGGGCAGTTGGGGGCAAATAGGCTGGCAGGGGACCAGTTAGATATCAATTAGGCTGGCAGGGTAGTGGTTAGGGGGTGATCAGGCTGGCAGACAGAAGTGGTTAGGGGCAATCAGGGAGGCAGGCAGGCAAGCAGTTTGGAGCCAGCAGTCCTGGATTGTGAGAATGTCCCACTGCCCTTTTAGGCCCAAACCTACCGGGATGGGGCCTAAATGGGCAGTCGGACATCCCTTGAGGGGTCCCATATTGGAGAATGTGCAGGCTGGGTTGAGGAACACCCCCCCACACCCCTGTGCATGAAAGTATACTTGAGGCCTGGTATAAGAAATTCGTGCATGTGGGGAATGTCCCTCAGCCCAGCCTGTACCCTCTCTAATATGGGATCACTCTCACAATCCAGGACTACTGGCCCCAACTGCTCACCTACCTGCCTTCCTGATTTTCCCTAACTGCTTATGCCTACCAGCCTGATCACCTCCTAACCACTCCACTGCCAGCCTGATTGATGTCTAACTGCTCCCCTGCCAGGCCACTTGCTCCCAACTTCCCTCCTCTGCTGGCCTGTTCACCTCTAACTGCCCTCCCCTGCAGGCTTGATTGCCCCTAACTTCCTTCCCTTGCAGGCCAGGAACCTCCCAACAGCCCTCCCCAGCTGGCCATTTTGTGGTGGTCATCTTGTGTCCACATTGTGGTCAGAATTTTTGACCACATAGGAGCAGCCATCCTGTGTGTTGGAGTGATGATCAATTTGCATATTATTCTTTTATTAGATAGTATAGAGGCCTGGTGCATGGGTGGGGGCAAGATGGTTTGCCCTGAAAGGTATCCAAGATCAGGGTTGGGGTTTATTTGGGTTGTTGGGTGGCCTGGGCAAGGGGCCTATGGTGGTTTACAGGCAAGCCACACCCCCCGGCAACCCAAGTGAAGACCCTGATATCTGGGATTTATTTATCTTCTATAATTGAATCTTTGTAGCCTGGCGTGGAGGCCTAAGCCAGCCTGGGCTGCAGAAGCTTGGCTTCCTCCATCGCTGGGGAAAACCTTAGCCTCTGCTCTCTCCAGCTCTGTGGCTGCCGCCATTCATGTTGGGATTTATGTATGTTCTATAATTGAAACTTTGTAGCATTGAGTGGAGGCCTGCACTGGCAAGGACAAGTGGAAAGCTTGGCTTCCTCCATTGCTGGGAAAAACCAAGCCTCCCTTCTTCTCTCAGTGGCTGCAGCATCTTGGTTGGGATTTATTTGCATATTCACTCCTGATTGGCTTGTGGGCATGGCTTGTGGGTGTAATGGAGGTATGGTCAATTTGCATATCACTCTTTTATTAGATAGTATATATAATGTTTTTGTTATTTGTAGTAGTTGTGTTGCATAAAATCATGGTGAACACTAAAATATTGAATATGAACTCTTGCTTCTAGGGAAATTACATGATTAGGGTTATTTGAGTTTCTGGTCACAATATTTTCTCAACCAATTAACATATAACTGTTTTATGTGTTTCTGTTTAGATAACTTATTGAATTTACTAGAGGCCCATTGCACAAAGAGATTCATGCAATAGGCCTTCCTTCCCTTTTCTGCCAGCACCAGTTTTCCTCCAGCACCCAGACCCAGGCTTTGCTCTGGCTGCTGCCTTCAGTCTTTGCTCCAGGCAGAGTGCCCCTCCTGTAGGTCTCTCTGCCCCCCACCCTCCTACTCATAGCAAGCATCCTGCCCCTCCCAGCCACTCTGTGCCTGCATGCATGCTGCCAGAGGCCCAGAGAAGCTGGGGAGGTGTGGGGCCACTGCCATCTTTGTTGAGTTAATTTGCATACTCACTTCTAATTGGCTTGTGGGTGTAGCTAAGTGACAGTCAATTTGTATGTTTCTCTTTTATTAGTGTAGATATTATTGACTCATTAACATTAAACTCCTGACCCACAGCACTATAACTCATGCACAAACGAAGCTTACCTAATACATGCTTTTCTGCACAAGGCACTTCACAGCTGTTCTTTTAGGGACCTTAGCACTTTAACACTATTGTATGGCTGTGGGACATTTTAAAAATCAAAATCCTCAACAACAAAAAAACCCACAAAAATGTTAAAAATGTGGCACTTAGACTGCAAAATGATGGTTGTTTGCATAATGAAAGTAGGCAATAGAAGACAGAGCATTGCCTTATTCAATCTCAGCTATTCTTCCTTCTGTTCTTTCATTGGTGTCATGTTTCTTTGTCTCCATAATTTGGCTGCTTCCCTGGGTTTGCTTCTATATATTAGGTAGAGCTGCTCTGTCTCCTGGAATTAGGAGAGAGACCTTGTGTCATAGGTCTTGTAGGGCCCAGTGGCTCAGCTTCTCCAGTCACCTGAGCTGGACATTCTAGGTGTGCCCCTGTGGGGGCTGTGTGCACAGTCTTGTAGTTGAGTCTTGATTGCTGTTGGCATCACTGGGAAGTGTTGACCTCCAGGCCAACTGGCTGTGAGTAGCAGCTGAAACTATGGTGGAAGAGCTGCTGTGCAGGACTTGCTTCAGTGGGGCTTTGGTACTCACTGAGTTTACCCCTTGAGTGTGTCAGTTGTGGATGTATAGAGTTGTATTCTGGTATGGTCTCAAGCTGTCCACCATTTGCACTGGCTCTGGGGCTTCCTTGGAGGTGCTGCTGAGTGATTTGCAGATGGCCACAATTTGAATTGGGCTTGGAAGTCCCCAGGCAAGGCCAATTTGTGAAGCAAGGCAGGATGGTGCTAGTGCTGGGTCTTGGGTCTCTTACTGATAGGTATGGAGCACACTGAGTCTAGATGATGCTTGTTTGAGATATTTTAGGAAACTCTGAAGCCTCTGTCAGGACAGGCCATTCATATGGAAAAGCTGCTGCAAACTACTTGGTTGGGGCTGTAGGGACTCAGGGAATCACCAGAATGGAACAGTGTGAGCCAGCCTTATGGATATTTAGATATGGTTGCCAGTCTGCTCTGTGAAAGAAGAGGTCCCAGCACAGGAACAATGACCCCTGTGAGCACTTCCATCTGGGAGAAAGCTCCCCTCAAGTTCTTGCCCCAATGTCTGACGATCCAATTTCTCCTCATATGTCCCTAGTTTCCCCAAAGCTGCTACCTAGTGCTTGAGCTCAGAAAGTGCAGGACCATGTAAGTTCTTGGCCAGCCCTTTAAGATGGACTACCTGGTTCTCTAGCACCCTCCCTGTCATTCAGCCATAATCCCCGCTGGATTTTATGGCCAAAAGTTGCTGAGACATCTCTTCCTAGCTCTGTAACCCTGGGCTAGGAGTCTGGTGTGGGGCTGGGACCTCTTGCATCTCAAAGAAGGCTTCTGCAGCAGAGATATCCCTACCAATTAAAAAAAAGTCACACATAGGTGTAGGACCAGCCTATTCTGAGCCTCTGCCCCTCCTACCAGTCTCGATGTACTTTCTTCTTTACTTCTCTAGTTGTAGGACTTCCATTCAGCCAGATTTCAGAAGATTCTGAATGCTGGTTGTTCTGTCTTTCAGTTTTAATCTTGATATGGCTGTGGGAGGCAGTGAGTATCAATATTTATCTATACTACCATCTTGGTTCTCAAATTCTAGATTTTATTCATGTATTTATCATATTTCCCCAGAAGCATAGATTTTAAATAAATGTAATCTTTCTCTTGATTAGCTAGTTTCTTGTCTCTGTACTCTAGTCCCTTCTAACTAAAAATCTGCTCCTCACTAATACTATTCTGACAAGACTTTGGTGGGCCAACGTGTTTTGTGATGGTTTTGTTCTCCTACCAGGACATTTTATCTGACTCTTGCTTTCACCCTGATGAAGCTTCTAGTTTGATTGATATACTGTCATTGAGTTTGTGAGAAGAGACAGAAAAGACTACACAGGAGAATGATGAAGAAGAGCTCCTATGTTCTTCAATTGATTCATCTACATCCATCTTTTTCCTGCAACTATATTATAAACTCTTTGAGAAAAATGGTAAAAAAAACAGATATTAATTTTTTTCTAAGTACCTGATATATGTCTAAGTTCCTGGAAGATAACTAGTGAGCTTTAAAGATTAATGAGTAAATAGAAAAAAGCATAGAAGGGAGATGATCTATGTGCACCAATATTCAGATCAAGAGTGAAAAAGTACAGAATTGACTATAAAATTTAGAAAAGTGGGCAAAATAAGAGAAGGAAAATGAGAAGGAATACAGTAATAAGAAATAAATGGCTTTATTTATAATCACTTATCTTCAATGTATTCTTTGAAAGTAGTTTTTTTTATTTATCTTTTACTGTATATTTCCATTGCCTCAATAAAAAAAGCAGTATAGCATCAAAAAAGCATTTGATTCTGGGTGCTAAAAGTCTAATCTATATTTAATTTGTAGGGAAAATAATGGTACATCCCAGAGTAGTAAAAATAAGAGTTTTGTGTGAGGAATGGTAAGCATGCAATAGCTATCTACAGGGAAAAACTCTGTGGGCAATGCCTACGTTTTTTCCTCCATTCTTCCAATGGCTAGATCACAGCTGCATGACCTTTTATCATCTATCTTAAGAATTTACATAGCGCCACTTCAATCTTATTCCATGGTCAGAACAATCTTTCAATAGGACATGTCAACATTACATTCTGAAATAGTCCATAAATCGGGAAAATATTGTGTCGGCACCATTGGAAAACTTAGTCTGTCACAAGTATTTTTCAGAAAGCTAAGGAAAGAATGAGTCTCAAGTAGGAGGCAATAATCACCTGTGTTAAATGGCACTATCAGGCTTGATCAGAGGTAATTGAGACTTAATTATTGAAATTTGCTGAGTGAGGTTTTTGGTAACTTAGAAGAGTAGCCAAAAGAAGTCATAAGAGGAGAGAAATTGGAAAACACTGTCAATAAATTTTCTTAAAGACACATACACACACAGAGAAAGAGAGAGAGAGAGAGAAGGAGAGAGAGAGAGAGAGCGCTAAACAGCAGCCAAAAGGTGATATAAAGTCAAGGGAGGGTTTGACTTTTAAGATGGTCTTAACATATTAGTGGGGAAAATTGGAATTATTTTATTGAGTTTGTGAGAAGGGACAGGATCTAGTGCAGAAGGGTTATCCTATCTAATAAAAGAGTAACATGCAAATTGACCATACCTCTGCTATGCTGCCAGCCAATCAGGGCAGGGGGCAGGGGCGGGGCAGGGGCGGGGCGGGGCAGGGCAGGGCAGGGCAGGGCAGGGCTGGGCAGGGCTGGGCAGAGAGTGGGGAAGGAGGTGGGGCAGGGGGCCGGCAGGGGGTAGCCAGCACATGGGGGGCGAGGCCGGCAGGGGCATGGCCAAAATGCAGTGAAAACAACCATCACAGTATAAGCTCTACCCACACAGTACTTAATGGCTGGCCCTCCTTACACTTATGGTGACTGAATCACATGCAAACGAGCACCCAAGGTCCCTGCATGACCCCAGCCCAGCACCCACGATGGGAGTGGGGGGGCTACTGCCAGTCTCTGCAGTGTGCAGAGACCCTGGTGGCCACCACCAGGTAGAGAAAATTCAGTGCTCTTGGTTTGTGCAGGGTATTGGGAACACCAGGAATTCTGGGCAATGTAGTTCTAGTGCCAGACCCACTGTAGGAGAGAGTTTGAAGTACTGAGCGTGGAATGCAGAAGTGGCTCGTGGGGGGGGGGCGGTGGCAGCAGCATCCCGCTGCCCCCCGGCCGCTTGAGCACAGAAGCAGAAGCAGTAGGGGGGGAGGGGTGGTGGCAGCAGCGCTTTTTTTTTCTTAGTTCACAACTTTAATTGACGTTTCACTTAAACCTAGGTCACAGCCCCAACGTGTTCACCACAGAGCTCAGATTATTGGTCAATTCAGTGAAAATGGGACAGAAAAACTCATTAAGGAACAACAGCTCCCTGATTCTGTTCACTCATATCCCATCTCAGCCAAAAATGGAGAAAATTACCATCAGACATATCACAGGATCAAAGCCTTTGTGTCCAGGAGAAGCCTAAAAGGACACAGACTTTTCCATTTGCTCTGCTCTTTCCTCCACAGGATTATCTTCTGAAATCCCCAAGAGTCTACCCCTGACACAGCTTTCTCACATACCACGCTGCCTGCCCTCCCATCTATCCCCATCCATTTTAAAGCATCTGGCAAACACAAGAAGGAGAAACAAAGAGCAAATGCCAGTGTGTGGCCTCTCTCTGGACTTAGTCAAGCATGATATCTGTGGAATGGTGTGTGGGAGTTTCCATGGCAACAAGACTTCAAGGCAGGCAGGGGAGACACATATTCTTTCTACCAAGGTAACAGAAACACGGAGGCCACCCAAGGGATGCTGAAGGGGGACACAACGAGTTCAGAGTTCTCTGGTGACTGCAAGGACCTAGATCCTCATTGTCTCCTCCCCCACCCTCTGCTGCTCCTTGAAATAATCGATCTTCCCTCTTTTGGGAGAAAGGAAGGGACACATTAAAGAAGTCTTCTCTAAAGGGATGCTTATGAAAAAAATGTAGAAAGGGCTACAAGAGAAGAGTGTTTTCTTTAGTAGACAAAGCAGTTCTATTAGGCAACAGGTTTGGGAGCCCTGACAGCCTGAGCCCACACTGGCTACCTACAGGGGCCCTTGCACTTCCACCAAGCTTCTCCGTTTTACATTGCAACATGGTATTCTTGGTGAACCCAGTCCATAATAAAAAACTCCTGAACTACACTGTGTTTTACAGATGGTTTTTTAAAATTGAGGCTTTAGGCCTTGGGCAGGCTGGGGGTGAGCCATCAGTTGGACATCCCATAAGGGCTCCCAGCTTGTGAGAGGGGGCAGGTTGGGCTGAGGGACCACCCACCCCCAGTGCACAAATTTCATGCAGTAGGCCACTAGTTGTTATATAAGTTCATTCATTTATAGTAACAAGAAGGCAAGGTGGGAAGATGAACAAATATGTAGCTAGATTGGTAGATATAGTGTTTGAAGCAATAGAAAGTTTTCTTGGTACAATAAAAAAGTTATCATCTGAGACTGAGCTATTGAGAATTTGAAGAAAGAGAAAAAGATGAAAATATTAATCTGAATAAATGTAACATGATTTCTAGTTAGTAAGGCCTACCTAAAGTTGTTGACTACATGTTTTTATATTGCCATATTCAGATGCCCTGGTATGAGTTGGATATGACCAGGCTTAGAGTTTTATCAAAGGTGTATGAAAATGGGAAAGAATAGCAAGGGGGATAACAGATTATAAAAATGAGGAATTATAATGATGGATTATTGCATTTTAGCTGGTATGAAAGGAGGATAAGACATTAGGAAAGTGAGTTAAAGTGAAGTAAAGATCAATGAATTTTAGATCCTAGTGAGATTAAAGAATTTTCAGAATGGGAATTTGTAGGCATCATGTTCTAGAATGGTTTAACAGGTAGATGCAAAGTAAAATAATGGAACTTGAGATAATGGGAGGTATTGACAAGGCCTGTATCTAGATATGGGTGTCAGTGGATTATTAAAAATAGAAACAGAATCACTGGAAGAGACGAGAAGCTAGAATATCTGAGTCACCATCTATGGATTCTGAAACCAACAGTCTTGATGACTGCTTTTGTGTTAAAAAGAATAACTTAGGGGTTAAAAATCTTCAAGAACTATAAGCACATGACCTGAAAGTCTATATTTTCTGAAATTAGGATTAGATAGAAAATAGAATAATATGATGGCAATGTTTAAAATTTACAGTTTTGATAGTGTTAAGAGAGACAATAATTTAAAAGTGACAATGAAAGTTGAATAAGGGGAAACATTTAACTCAAATATGAAAAAGCTCATTAGTCACACTTATATGTAAGCAACCTAACCTATGGAAAACACATTCATCTTTAATGTACTACACCCTCCATTTTTTTTTGGCTCTGTCATAACTCTTTTTAATAATGACAAAATTCAGCAGAATGCCCACTTTATACTTATGACAGTCTCATTATCCTAATCTATTGAATAAGGTATAATTCTCACTTTAAAAATACTTTGGTGAATTCATTCATTCATTCATTCATTCATTCAACAACTATTACTGAGGTTCTCATATATGTTAGTGTACAGTGATAGGGCAGCAAAAGATAAATGCTATTGCCACACTCATGGAATTTATATCCTAGGTGTAGAAACCACACACTAGAAATGTAAAGACATTATTACAGACTAGAGACCAGGTGCAAAAAAATCGTGGAAAGGGGGGGGGGGATGTCCCTCAGCCCAGCCTGCACCCTCTCCAATATGGGACCCCTCGAGGGATGTCCAACTGCCCGTTTATGCCCGATTCCAGTGGACAGTTGGACATCCCTGTCATAACCCAGGACTGTTGGCTCCCAACTGCTTGCCTGCCTGCCTTCCTGATTGCCCCTAACTGCTTCTGCCTGCCAGCCTGATCACCCCCTAACCACTCCTCTGCCAGCCTGATTGAAGTCTAACTGCTCCCCTGCCAGTCTGTTAGCCCTCAACTTCCTCTGCCAGCCTGGTCACCCCTAACTGCCCTCCCCTGCAGACTTGATTGCCCCAGATGCCCTCCCTTGCAGGTCCAGTCTCTCCCAACTGCCCTCCCCTGCTGGCCATCTTGTGATGGGCATCTTGTTTCCACATGGGGGCAGGATCTTTGACCAAATGGGGGCAGCCATATTGTGTGTTGGAGTGATGGTTAGTTTGCATATTACTCTTTTATTAGATAGGATAGATGCCTGGTGCATAGGTGGGGGACAGCTGGTTTTCCTTGAAGGGTGTCCCTTGGGGGTTCCCTTGGGGCATGGGGCGGCCTGGGTGAGAGACCTGTGGTGGTTTACAGGCTGGCCACACCCCCCAGCGACCCAAGTGGAGGTCCTCGTATGTGGGATTTATATATTGTCTACTGTTGAAACTTTGTAGCCTGGAGCAGAGCCAGGCCTTCTACTCGCTCCACGGCACTAGCCATTTCTATTGAGGTTTATTTATCTTCACTAATTGAACCTTTGTAGACTTATGCAGAGGCCTGGCCAGCCAGGGTGTGAGGAAAGCTTGGCTTCCTCCATCGCTGGGGAAACCCAAGCCTCCCACCTGCTCTCTCCATGGCCAAAACCATCTTGGTTGGGGTTAATATGCATACTTCTGACTGGCTAGTGGGTGTGGCTTGTGTGCGTGGCTTGTGGGTATAGCAGAGTGATGGTTAATTTGCATATTACTCTTTTATGAGATAGGATGTTCCCAATCCCTTCCATTTTCCCACCTCCACCCAGCCCCATGACTCCCACCCCTTCCTTATGGTCATCACCACACTGTTGTCTGTGTCTATGGGTTAGGCATATATGGTCTTTGGTTAATCTCTTCACCTTCTTTAGTTCAGTCCCCACCTTCCCTCTTTCCTCTGTCAACTGTCAGTCTGTTCCATGTCTCCATGCCTCTGTTTCTTTTTAGCTCATTAATTCATTTTGTTCATTAGATTCTACATACAAGTGAGAATATATGGTATTTATCTTTCTCTGCCTTGCTTTTTCATTTAGCATTATATTCTCTAGGTTCATCATGTTGTTACAAAAGGGTAAGAGTTCCTATTTTTAATGGTTGCATAGTATTCCATTGTAAACACACTAAATATCTAGATTAGATGCTAAAATATGAAAGCCATATTGATAATGTTCCAAAAACATTATTAATTACCTGCATGTATTATGTTTTAAAGTTTAATAACTTTGAATGCTACCAAAAGTGGATATAAGGTTAGCATTCTTTTACACATATAAAAAATAATGTGGAAAATAAAATTTTACATAGATGTAATGTTCTTCCTAAGGTTCCTTGTGAAAGTTTGAGTTTGGTTTAATTTATGATGTCCAGGTTATTCACGCTTAATTATTCTCTTTAAAGTAGCAGGCTACGTTAGCATTTTATCTTTCTAGATTGTGCCAAATCTAACTTAAGCAGAATGTCACTAAATAATTTAATGGAAAAACTTGCTGAAAAGTGGGAGCAGATGAGAAAGTTCTCAACAAACTTAATGTGCATCATTTTGTTATAACATTAGTATCTTCTTTTTCTTTAATGGAGAGAAATATGTGGGCTACTACTGCCTGTTTCTCATACCAAGGGGAATTTCTATAAGATTAACCACATTCAATCTAGAAAAGACTATTGACTATTGACTATTGACTCTTAAAAGGAGGTAGTAGCTACATTAAGGATTCTAGCTCTATGTTCTCAGGTATTTCACTATTTTGCATGTGTGTCTAAGCACTGCAAAGTTTAATAAGATAGACTATTCGTAAATTGTCTCTATTGTTCTTGCTATGTCCTTAAATGTCTTGGGGATGCTGTATTCAGTTTGACATATTAATATCAAGGGCAAAATGTAAATTTTTCCTGTTCTCAACACAACAAAATGTGAGTTGAGTAAAGTCACAAAGCCTAAAGTCCCTGTTTCCCATTAATCTTCATTCTAACATTTTGCCAGCTTCAAATTGTCCATAAAACTATTGTAATCTTAGTTTGCATGAGCTTTTCATTCTGTGGTTGGGATTTTATTTACCTTGGCTTATGAAATCTCATATTTAATTGGCACTTTACAAAAAGGAAGCATGTATTTTACCAACATAAGAGCAGTTGGAAAAATAATTCCCCATACCAATCCCCCATTCAATTATAGATTTGACAAAATTACAAAACTTTCCAGAGTTAGGTCCCATTGTATGGTTTACCTGATGGAATGGGAATGGCATTTCAATAGTATATCAGAATAGGAAATTATCAAAAGTAAATTAGGACTCCTAAAATAAGCTCAGGGTTACTACCAGTTCTTCCAAGACTCAATAGTCATGCTCTTACCGGACCCTCCATCTTACAACTAAAACACTTTGACTGCAGCACAAAAACAAGCATGTGGACATTCTGAAAGGTAAAAAGAGGAAGGAAGATATAGAGGAAGCTCAGGACTGGAAGAATAAGATGGCAGGGAGTTCCCTGGGTTTTCTTAGGTCCCCCCAATATATTTTCAACAGGGTGCTGTAGAAGCCTCCAATCCAGAACCACTATCAGCACAAAAAGAATTCCAGAAAAATCCTATTTCTTTTGGCCAATGAACCAGTAAAAGGGTAGCCTAACAACGAAAATCTTTTTTGATAATATGTCCTCTACTGTAGACAAACAGCATTAGAAAACCACATCTTTTCCTCCTTCTCTATCTCTATAGTTTCAGTAAGTCAAAGGGGGATTTGTACTTTCACATTCCCTCCTGTCCTATGGTACTCAAATTCCCCTGGGTTAGTGTCAACAGGACTGAGCAGGAAGCTGATCTTTCACTGTCTACCAGGATAACATCTACAGCAGTGGTTGTCAACTTTTCTAACACTACGACCCTTTAATACAGTTCCTCATGTCACGACCCACAGGTTGAGAACAGCTAGCAGGGTCGCCTAAGACCATTGGAAAACACAGATATTTACATTACAATTCATAACAGTAGCAAAATTACAGTTATGAAGTAGCAACGAAAATAATTTTATGGTTGGGGGTCATCACAACATGAGGAACTGTATTAAAGAGTCACGGGATTAGAAAGGTTGAGAACCACTGATAAAGGATCTAGCAGTCATTTAAACCTCTAACCCCACCTGGCACCAAGGAAATGGGTGATTAACATTCTACATCTGCCTTTTCCTGGTCACCCTGAGGACCTCAGACCCCTTCCCCATTAATTGGTCCCATGTTCCTGGTGTGTGTGTGGGGGTCTCCTTTAATACCTATAGCCAGTATCAGCAGATAACATATAAATATGTTAATACATTAACATATTTATAAAATACTAATAGCACCAGGTAAACTAACCAAATCAAAATAATATCACAAGGACTTTGAATTTAAATAGTCATTCGAGCCACAGTCCACAAAATTACTGAGGACCTATCAGCCTAGCAGGGTGACTGCCTATTAAAATGGAGGACTTGAATAGATCTCAGAGATTCCAATTATAATAAGCAGAAAATTAAGGATACAATCGCAATTCACCTGGTACACAAAGAACCAAGAAAAATCACAAACTGAATAAAAAAAAGATAGTCAACGGATACCCAATACAAAGTTAAATCAGATGTTAGGATCATCTGACAAGAGTTTTAAGGTAGTCATCATAAAAATGCTTTAACATATAATTTCAAATTCTTTTGAAATAAATGAAAAATAGAAATTATAGAAACAAAGGAGAAGTTATAAGAAAAAAAAACAAATGGCAATTACTAGTGTAAAGCTGAAAAATACAAAAACAAAAATAAAAACACACTGGATGATCTCAGTAGCAGCATGAAGATGACAAAGGACAGAATCACTGAACTTAATAAGCTAGCAAAAGCATTTGTCCATCTAAACAAATAATGAAAAAGAAGAAGAAAATGAAGAGTCTTACAAACTGAGAGAATATAACCAAAGGCCCAACAATCACATTATCAGAATCCCAAAAGGAAATGAAAAAGTAAGGGAGGCTAAAAGAGTTTTCAAGAAATAATAAATAAAAACTTTCCAAATGTGAAAGATGTAAGACAGAAAACAGTATTTAAAAAAATCTGAGCCAACCTCAAAGTAGATGAACCTACAGAAGTCCATGACAATACACATCCTAATCAAAGTTCCAAAAACTGAAAGCAAAGAAAATAAGATAGCAGCCAAAGAATTAACATATTTATAGAATACCAATTTGAAAGACAGCAGATTTCTTATCCAAAATGATGAAGGCCAGAATTGGCACAACATTTTTTAAGTATTAGAAAAAAAAAAGAAAAGAAATGTGAACCATTAAGTCAATATCCAGTGAAAATACCTTTTAGGAATGAAGGGGAAATAAAGGCATTCTCTAAAAACAACAAAAACTAAGAGCACTTGATGGTAGCAAACAGGCCCTTGAAAAATACATGTAAGAAGTTCTCTATGTAATAATGAAATATCAGACCACTCAAAACTTCAGAAAGGAAAGAAAATCATTAGAATGAGGAAAAATACATTTTTCTTCTGATGAATTTTCTAAGTCATATATGATGGTTAAAACAAAATATATAAAACCATCTGATGTGGTAGTAAGTGTGTATATGTAAAAAAATGCTTATGACAATTGTTTTTGTTTTCTTTTGCTTTGCTTTAAGTTGAGAAGATAATGAATCGTACTTAAATGGTAGGATGGTTCCTGTACTTGGAGTCATAAAAGTTCAATACCAGTAGATATGATATATATTATGTGTAAGTTAATTGTCATTAATTTAAATATAATGGGTGATACACTAAAATTTTTTGAATCCTAAGTGTTTATGTAATGCACAAAAAAAGCAAAAAGAAAAAGAAAAAAAATGAAACCAAGGAATGAGAAAAAGGAAATAAAAAACAGAAAACAAATAATGAAATGAAACATTTGAGTTCTAACACACCAATAACTTCATTGGTTTTAAACATTCTAATCAAAAGACAGAAATTAGCAAGAAAGCATACAATAAAATTATCCAATCATATACTATGTATAAGAAAGTCATCTCATGAGCCCAGGATTTATTAGGGAAAATAATAAGTCAGAGTATTTTCCACTGAGCAGATGAAGGGTCTGCAAGTGAGGTAGCTGGTCCAGGCTATCATCATTTCTGTGTAATAGGGCTTCCTGCTGAGTTAATAGAACCTCCACAGGAAAAACCTAGAGATGAATTACTAGGTTCCTGTGGTGCCGCCGAAAGATTAAGCCACTCACCAAAACAGAAATGTATTTATATCAAGGGAATAGCAGGAGAGAGATACACATAGAAGGATTCTCCAGAGAATCCAGCAAAGCTCCCCCATAAAGAAAAGGTTTGCTTTAAACACTGTCTAGACCCTGAGAGTACAAAAAAAGCTTATGACACTATTGCTCATGTTGTACATACTAACACTGCATGGGGCAACTGTTTTCCTCCTTTTCTTGAAAAGTCTGAAATTATCCCCCAAATTTGAATGCTAATATGCAGGGGAGAAAGATCTGAAGCTCTTATTTCCACTGGATTTCAGTTTGAAAGCAGAAACCCAAGGCCAGGTAGCAGTATGCTGCAGGTTTCAGTTAGTGCTGCTCCTATTGCCTGTATCCCAGGATGAAAAGGACATAGGGAGGAGAGCCACAGCTGATCTGGGCCAATGAGAACATGAATGAGAAACAACCCTTGTTGCTACTTAGACACATGACTTGCATTGACCAATGGAACATACATAGTAGTGGTGGGTGCTATTCCTAGCAGAAACTTTGAATGCCATACTTGTTCCTATTTCTGGGTCTTTCTCTATTTCAAAAAACAATATGTCCCTATTAATAGTCAGAACCTAATGAAAACGACTTATGGAGCAATGCTACAACTGTCCTACATACAAAATGTTCTATGAGTGATGAGTAAGCTTTTATGGTTGTAAGCTCACCCACTAAAAAGTGTATTTGAAATTAGTTTCAAATAAATGACCTAGACAGTTAAAAATTAAAGGATAGGAAGAGGTATGCCATGTAACATTGGTGATACAAGAGAGAAAGAAAGATTGGCTATATTAATATCTAATACAATGTACTTAGGCGGAAGAGAAAATTACTAGAGGCTTATTGTGGGTTGAGTTGTGACCCCTCTCCCACCCCCCCCACAAAAAAAGGTATGTTCAAGTTCTGATGCCTGGTACCTGTGAATGTGACCTTATTTGGGAATACAGGTCTTTGCAGGTGTAATCAAGTTAAGATGTGGCCTTTCTGGATTAGGTAGGATCTAATCCAATATGAATGATATCCTTGTAAGGAAAAAAGAAGAGGAAAATTTAGGCAACAGACACACAGGAAGAATGCCATGTTACAACAGAGGCAAAA
Organism: Antrozous pallidus; assembly: GCA_027563665.1. Taxonomy (NCBI): domain Eukaryota; kingdom Metazoa; phylum Chordata; class Mammalia; order Chiroptera; family Vespertilionidae; genus Antrozous; species Antrozous pallidus. Next base: position 50,492,570 of record CM050510.1, read on the forward strand.
ACTGGAGTGACGAATGTACAAGTCAAGGACTTCCAACTATTAGGAACCACTGGAAGTATTGCTGGCAACCACTGGAAACTAGGAGGGAAACGGGAAAGGATTCTTTCTGAGAGTCTTCAGAGGGAGCATGGCCCCAGCAATACTCTGATTTCAGACTAACTTCCAGACTTTGAGAGAATATACTTCCATTCTTTGAAGCCACCCAGCGCTAGAAAAGTTATATATTGGCAAAAGGATCAATCCTCTGTATCATAAAATGATCCAAAACATATATTCACCAAACAATGGAGCCTCAAAGTCATGAAGCAAAATTCATGGAGTCCTCCAATTCTAAAATTTTGTCATTTCAATAATGTTATAAGCATTGATTCATTTGGTATGTAACTTGATTCTTGTGCTCACCAACTTATCAGCAGGTCTATCTTGTCCTTCAACATCTGGCTTGGCTACTTCCTAACATTGCCCCCATCCTCCATGTTCTTCTTTAATCACACAGTTCTGACTTTACTATGAGTAGCATAATTCCCCTTGGAAACCTACATTTTAACCTCGTCTGAGACTGCTGCTACTCCACTGATCCTTGCTGATCTTAGCTGAAGGTAAAGAAGGAGCCCACACGGCCAAGAAGCATGGGGCCTCTGAATGGAGCCTCTTTAGGAGAGGAGGGAAGACTCAGGTTCTATCTGACTGGCAGCCATTTCCCTGGGTAAGTGGCTGCTTGCTGTGGTTAAATCTGTTGCTTGCTGGCTGCTCAGCTGCAGGTGGTAGAAAGAATTTTGCCTTTGGACTGGAAGAGAGTTTATGGTTCTGGACACCTGTTGTAGGGAATCAACTAGCCCCATGTTGCCTGTAGGATGGGAAGGGGGATCTCCATTCTGTGGGACATCCTTGAAAATTATCTGCACTGAGGCAGTACTGAAGTCATACACAGTTCAATGGTCTCTTAGTCACTAAGGAAAAGATGGCACTACCACCATCTTTCACTGGAGTCCCAGAAACATGTCAAAACAATGAGAGGCAAGTGGTAGAAATATTAGTTATAGTACCATTACTTTAAAGCACATTTTATAGACAATGAGTATGTAATTTCTATAACCAAAAATTAAAAAATATCTTATAAAGGTATTTTCTTACTTATATTCTCCTTATCAAACACATATCAAAAGAGAGGTTGCCCAGCTAGCATGGCTCAATGGTTGAGCATTGGAGCATTCACCTATGAACCAGGAGGTCACAGTTCTATTCCCAGTCAGGGAACATCCGCAGGGTTTGTGGGCTCAATTCCCAGTGTGGGGTGTGCAGGAGGCAGTCAGTCAATGATTCTCTCTCATCACTTATGTTTCTATCTCTCTCTCCCTCTCCCTTCTTCTCTGAAATCAATAAAAATATATTTTAAAAATGAGAGTTTCTTCTCCACCTCCATGAAGATCCTGATTGCACGTAGACTCTGAGCTGCAACACTGGTCTACCAGATTCTATCTGAAGCCAATCCCATGTGCTCCTTTATGGGTTTATTAGAGGCCTGGTGCACAATATTCATGCACAGGGGTGGGGGATGTCCCTTAGCCCAGCCTGCACCCTCTCCAATCTGGGATCCCTCTCACAATCCAGGACTGCTGGCTCCAAACTGCTTACCTGCCTGCCTCCCTGATTGCCCCTAACTGATTTTTCTTGCCAGCCTGACCACCCCCTAACCACTACCCTGCCAGCCTAATTGATATCTAACTGCTCCCCTGCCAGCCTATTTGCCCCAAACTTCCCTCCTCTGCTGGCCTGGTCACCCCTATCTGCCCTCCCCTGCAGGCTTGATCACCCCCAACTGCCCTCCCTTGCAGGGCCTGGAACCTCCAACGGCCCTCCCCTGCTGGCCATCTTGTGGTGGCCATCTTGTGTCCACATGGGGGCAGGGTCTTTGGCCACATGGGGGCAGCCCTCTTGTGTGTTGGAGTGATGGTCAATCTGCAAATTACTCTTTTATTAGATAGGATAGAGGCCTGGTGCATGGGTAGGGGTCAACTGGTTTGCCCTGAAGAGTGTCCCAGATCAGGGTGGAGATTCCCTTGGGGTGAGGGGCGGCCTGGGGGAGGGGCCTGTGGAGGTTTTCAGGCCAGCCACGCCCCCCAGCGACCCAAGCAGAGGCCCTGGTATCTGGGATTAATCTATGTTTACAATTGAAACTTTGTAGCCTGGAGCAGAGCCAAGCCTTCTGCTTACTCTGAAGTGGCAGCCATTTCTGTTTGAAACCTTGTAGCCTAGAGTGGAGGCCTAGCCCAGCAACTGGCAGGCTGAAAGCTTGACTTCCTCAGTTGCCAGAGAAACTCAAACCTCTGTTCTCTCCAGCTCAGTGGCTGCCACCATTTCTGTATCTCTTATAACTGAAACTTTGTAACATTGAGTGGAGGCCTAGGCAGGCAGAAAGCTTGGCTTCCTCTGTTGCCGTGGAAACCCAAGCCTTCCTCCTGCCCTCAGTGGTGGCAGCCATCTTGGTTGGGGTTTATTTGCATAATTTGCTCCTTATTGATTGGTGGGTGTGGCTGTGGGTGTGGCTTGTGGTTGTGGTGAAGGTATGGTCAAATTTGCATATTACTATTTTATTAAATAGGATTAATGCCTTCAGTGTAGGAAGACTTTATCCAGAAAAAAATACACCCAGTTATAAAGAAAGCAATAAAAATCAAGCACATTTCTAAATGCATACATTCCTCATCTTCTGTCCATCAAAAGACTAAGAGATATGGCCACCATGTCAGACATTTGCAAACACTGTATTTTCATTTGTCCCCATGAGAAAGGAAACATTTATGAGGTTATAAAATGGCCTGTTTCATTATAACAGTCTGAACCTTAGGATCTCCTTCTCTGACAGGCTTGCAGTTCCTGATCCTACCCAGTACATATCTGTTGTGGGGAGTTTGGCAAAATTATCTGGCTCACATAATTCAAATGTACACCTCATGGAGTTCCCTCTCAGGCCCCATGGTCTCAAAGAGTTCATGGAAATGCTCAGCCATGGCGTCTTGTCCACTATTACCTAGAAAAAACAAAAGCATCCACTGTAAAGAAAATTAAATGCATTAAAGCATGGAGTGTCCTTTCTACACATGTTGTCAATGTCCTCTGGGTATCATATAGATGTTAAATAAATTAGATTATGGCAAGGAATCATCATTATTTCAGAACTGTTCTAGCAACAGAAGTAAAATATGCTTGATCATTTACATATGACAAAGATTTTGCTTTAATTGTCTAACAAATATGCTCATTTTCTTCTTTTCCTGACTCTTCCAAGTCTTGGTATGTGGGGTGGGGGAATGGGGTAAGGGTTGTGGGGGAGGGGATGTGTAGACATCAGCATCTACCACACTGCTCTCTCCCTGCTCAGGGGAATGCTCTTTGCAGGGGAAGTGGAGGCAGGGGAGGGCCTGGAGAGAAAGGAGGTTTGGACAGGCCCCCTCTTTTCAGGGAAGCTGTGCCTTGCAGAAAGCAGTAAATACCGCAGTGGCCTGTCTAAACACTCTGCCTCAAGTGCTCACTTCACGCAAGGAAATCATTAAAGCAAAATCTGCGGGAGCATTTGTTTTGGAAATAGAATGACACAGCTCACCACTCGGGCGGCGCGAACCCCTGAGACACGGAGTTCTTTATTTACCTGTTGCTCTGACTAACTGCGAGGCGGGTGCTGCCCACTTTATGATAACATGACTAATGGGGCTTCCTGCCAGGACTTGAACACTCATACCTGTTTTCCTTTCTCCACATGCCTCTGTGCCCCCCCTCCCCGCCCCGCCGCCCCCGCCAGGCCCGGGGAGATGCTCCGCGGAGGCAGGATGCCCACTGGGCAGGCAGAGGAAACAAAGCCTGCTCACAGGGGCCCGCCGCCCGCCCGCGGCTGCTAATTACAAGTCCATGCACCGCTGACGTTCCGCAGCTGACAAGCCCGGGCTGTGGGAGACCTGCCGGTGAACCTCGGCCAGGAGCGCCGTCACCTGGCTCCCACTCCAGACGCGGCCCCGCCAGCCCACGCCCTCGCCCTCGCCCCGGCCACGCGGAGCCCGAGCGCGCTGGGGAGGCCGGGGGAGGGCGGGCACCGGGGGAGAGCGGGATCTGTGCCTCCCTGCGTTCCTCTTACCCGCAGGCTTTGTTTGGATCAGGTGGAAGCCTTGACCAGGAGTTCATACCATGTATTTCATTCTTCCCCAGGAACGGGTCAGAACTCCCCTAGCGGTGCTTTCCTCAGTTATTCCAGCCATTTGCCCTGGCTTCCGCATCACTCTGCGCACTTTCTTTATGCCCACCAGCTACACACTTTGGAATGGACAGTCCAAACCAAATTCTCTGTTAAAATATATAGAGCTCCTGAGTCATCTTTATCCCATCTTTAGGAATTTGGAGCAACATGAGAACTCATATGCAGACGTAAACATCAGAGCAGTTAGTAAATTGGGGTCTTCCCACATGTATGACCTACATGTTATATAATAGCTCCTTAAACAAGTTGGTGTTCACATATGCTTCATACATTATTTTAAATATTTTTTAAAAAATTTAGATCTTTACAGGATTCCGCAATTTTTTAGATCTTCACAAGATTTCTGTGAGGTATACATCAAATAGTAAGTATTATATCTAGTTTTTGAATTAAGAAATTGGTGCTCAAAGAGGTTACACTTATTTGCTCAAAAATGTTCACACATGCCTACCAAAAGGAGGAATGAAGCATCCTCATAAGCAGAGTACTCCAGAATCCTAACACAACACAGCGATTGTTGACCCCAGTCCATCATGGTTCACTGGAGAAAGTCAGCCTTGATATAAAAGGGCTTTGAGGACATTTGACTTAGAAATGTTGTGGAACATTCAAACATCACTGCAGTTCTACCTCTATCCCTTCTCCCAGCCCCACCCCAGCCTCTAACAACAGCCCCCACATACCTTCTGTCCAAGGCCACTCCTGCAATCAGGGTCCACCCCATTCCCTACAGCTGGATGCCCCACAGCTGGCCCTCCCACTCTGAAAGTCCCTGCCACCAACTGAGCCACATCAGGGGCCTTGTCCCATCCCACCCTCCCACCTGGCTGCTCCTAAGATCTGGTTCTATGAATGCTTTGAGAGTTGCCTGGCTTCCAGAACTTTAATCTGGTGCCTCCTTCTCACTGGCTCACTGCTGGCTTTTGGAGCTCAGAGAACTGTACACTCACAGGAATCTGGCTCACTGGACAGCAGCTGGGAATATAGCCTTGCTATACTATGGAATAAACAGGATTTTATTGCTAATCTGGAAATAACATTCACAGTTAATAACATGACAAAATAAATTCTAACTTTCAAACAACTAACTCATTAATAAACTGAGATTACCTGTTCATAAACTGCAAAATCACAGCGATTAAAACTGAATAAATATTTTGTCTCAGCAAAGTTGACTCCTTATTAAATACTAGAGGGCCGATGCACAAAATTTGTGCAAGCATAGGCCTTCTTTCCCTGGCTGCTGGCACTGGCTTCCCTCTGGCACCCAGGATCCGGGCTTCCCTTGCAGCCCTGGTTTCATCAGGAAGGTCATCTGGTCTAATTAGCATCTTATGATTTTATCATAGATTTCTCATTGAAAAGAAGGCCCTACCCTAATGGAGCTAGGTGTTATTGGTATATTTTCTTTGCTAATTCTTACTTATTTTAGCTGTTTTCATAGGATACCAGATTTCCATGTTTCTGTTTCTCTCCTTGCTTTTCTACTGAAAAATCAATTGCTTAATGTTGATTTGAAAATGCTATGAGAAGCCAACTTACATATTGCACAGATAGGCTTAAATATGTCTGGAAACAAAGTCCCTTCCTGGTAATTAAAAGAAAAATAAAAGAGCTGAACTTGAATATTCATGTGAAGATCTTGCTCTGCAAATGCTACAAATTATCATCCATTAAGTAACCACATGTGACATAATCCCTAGTTCTGTTGGACCTCACAAAACTTCTGCCTAACTATAGAAAAGAAAATGGCTGCCGGAGCCATTAAATACGAAAAGTAATGGGTAAAATATCATTGTGTCATGTGCATTTTTCTGTAAATTAAAAACTGCTTATTTATATAAGACTTGGAGGAAAGCATTTTGGAGACTGGAGTTGAACTGATAAAGATTAAGAATCCATTCTACTAGAACAAATTTTATCATTGTTTACTAAAGCCAATTGATATTTACAAGTTCTACATTCATCACAAAGCCCGAGGAAATAAACTTCCATTTCATTCAAGAAAAAAATATTCAAAAAATGATCTCAATCTCCTACCTTTAAGATGTCAAATGTGAAGAAAATGCAAGGTTATTTTTTAGAAATATACTGATTTCTTCACTATCACAGGGAAATATTGTCCAGCTGAAACTAATGTCAATGAGTCTCCATTAGTGCAGACACACTCACTGCTTTGCACCTGCAACTGCAACCTACCACGCATTTTAACTTGCAAAATGCTCACATTACCCACGTCAGGGGGCCCTTCTGGCATTTCTGCAAAGAGGAAGCCCACGGTGACCTCAATCAGTTTTAGGGTTCTTTGTAACATAAAGTTTAATCTTATTGTCATTATTTAGAAAATAATTTTTAAGCAACATATGGACACAGCTGTTTCTGTTTGGTATAGTTTTGAACTTGAAGTGAATTACGTTTTTTTTTTTTTTTTAAAGAAAGAACTTTCCACTCATCTGTTAAAGCAGAAGTTAAATAATTACAAATTGATAATAAACATGTCTAGTACTTTCTACTTCAACCTAAAAAATAAGAGATAATGTCCATGATCTCTGCTGTTATTTGGTCTTCCATTTTTTAGGAGACAATTTTCATCTGTTCCAAAGTATGGACTTAATGCATAAATATTGTTTAGATTTTAACATTCTTTGTTTAGTTAACAGATAAGAAGGAATTAAAAAATTGAATGTTCGCTCTCTAACCAGAAAACAATTTGCTGTGAGGCAATATATTGACTATGGAACATTAAAAAGGAAAGTGAGTATATTAAAATTCATTGTATAGGACAATGACTTGTTTTCCATCTTTAAAAATTATGATGTCTATTGGCCTTTAAATATATGGTGGTGTTGTCCAGTAGATACTTTTGCAAGAATGGGGTTATTCTATAATCAGTGTTGACCAATATGGTAGCTATTAGTCATATATGGGTACAGCGCACATGAAATGTAGCTAGTCCCAATGAGAAAGGAAAATTTTAATTTAATTCAATTTTAATTTATTTAAAATTAAATAGCCACCTTGGCTAGTGACCACCATATTACCATATTGGAGAATCTATCTATGTAGTATAATGTGAAAACAAAGTTTAAAATCCGTATGGCCCAAGTGTGACAAAATTATATATAGGAGAAACAACAAACAGGAGGTGTGAGGTGGAGGTGATGATATGGACAGAGTAAAATAAAATTAATAAACACTACTTGACACCCAAGATGACAAGTGAAGGTGCCCTGAAGTGGACAGACCTGACCCAAATCACAACCAAATGATGATGTCTGAAGCAAGAATGGCTTAATTAATAAACCAAAGCTGTAAAAAGAATATCATGCACAAGGCAATGCCTTACAATTTGCCTTATGGAATAAGTAGGCAGGAGAGGAGTTCGGGACCACTTGGAGTTTTAAAAAAATTCCATTTGGTGAACAAATGTCATTATATATTTGTGCAAACCTATATAATGGACAAAACCAAGAATAGGATCACTGGGTCAAATGGGAGTTCTATTTCCATTTGAAGCAGTGATCCTACTTCTAGGAATATATCACAAGAAACTAGAAACACTAGTCAGAAAGGATATATATAACCCTATGTTCATAGCAGCACAATTTACCATAGATCTGAAAACAGCCTAAATGCCCATCAGCAGATGATTGGATTTAAAAAACTGTGATACATCTACACAATAGAATACTACACTGTGGTAAAAAAGGAGCTCCTACCATTTATAACAACATGGATGGAGATGGAGTGAAATAAGCCAGGCAGAGAAACATAAATGTCATCTGATCTCAGTCATTTGTGGAATACAATGAATGGCATAGACCGATGAACAAGAACAGATTCAGAGACTGAGAAACGTTGATCAGAATGTCATACCTCAGGGAAGGTAGGGGAAGGTGGGGGTAAGGTGGAGAGATCAACCAAGGGACTGTGTGCATGCATATGAGCCTAATCAATGGACACAGACAATAAGGGGGTGGGGTATAAGTGTGGGGTGAGGATTTATGGGGGAATAAGGACACTATGTAAAAAATAAAAATTAAAAAAATTGTAAGGAAAAAATAAAATAAAAATAAAATATTAAATCTAATCCATACTAGTGGTCACCATAATCTTAAGAGAAATTATTTCATGTGACAAAGATTTTTAAATGAAACTCTCTGTAGCCTGAAAATTATTTTGGAAGGAAACAAAGAGAAGTGTCCTTCAAAATTTGTAAGGATTGTAATTGAAAGTCAATATATTTGGCCTCTTGAACTAAAGTAAGTAATTTGTGTTTTTGCCTTCCTGACAAAGTTTACATAAAGTTATAAAAAAAAATTGACAGCCAGTTTGAAATTGACTTGCCATGGCCAAGAGCAAAGAATATCCTTACATGATATTATTCTACAATGTCATTATAATTTTTGATATTTTACAACAGCATATTGTACAATTATCCCAAACAAACTTACAAACTAATTTTTTGAATGTTTGGCAGCAATTTAAAAAAGGACATGAAAGGATTTAATCCTTTTCAGAAGGAATTAAGGCACTTGGAAGGCACTTAAGCATTCTATATTGGCTCCTCTTGCCCTTTTTCCAAAGAGGGACCCTCTTCTCACAATCTAATTGCCCTCAGCTATTGCCTGAGTTTTCTGGTCATGCTGAGGTTGAAACCTCATGGTACCGGGTACCATGGATCTGTCTCTCACCTAATGGTGTGAGCTGGGCCCTCCCTGGAGAAGAAACCTGAGTTTCCTGAGATATGTGATCAGTGCTGGGGAATTCCAAGGCAGGTGCTGGGCATGGAAGCCATGGGGGCATAGGCTTCCAAGGAGACAGAACCAAACCTCAGATCATCCTGCTTGGCATCGGAGGATGACTGGTTAGCTAGAGATGGGTAAGATTCCTCAGGGAAGGAACAACCTAAGACAGGCACAGTCTCAGAGGGGCTATCAAAAGAGAACTTGGGGAATCAACAGAGGTGGGGCACAGACCCTCACCCCCCCACCTTGCAAGGGCCTGAACCCTCACCCCTTCTGAGGGAGATCTCCTGCCCTCATGGCTGCTTCACTTCCCATGCCCTGCTCCTATCGGGACCCAGGCAACTGACAGAGACTTGGCAGGCAGCAGCTGCCTTATATCTAAATACAGCCTGGCACCAGGAATGTTCAGGGCCTACTCAAGAATGCAAGTAATCATTTCCACTAATATTTACAGGGTAAACTAAGATTGTTGGTAGAGTATTACATTTGACAGTAAAATAGTAATCAAGTTTTCAGATTAATTTAAATTGGCTAATTGAAATAAGTGAATATTAAAGAAAATTTAATTGTACTGGACAAAAAGCTGTTCCTAAATTTCTATTGGTAGTTCATCTCATGGTAAAATTACTTAACATAAACCTAAAGCAGTCATATTTTGTGCAAAAAATTAAAATTTAAAGTTATCAAGACTGCAATATAAAATTTACAAAAGCTCCTATTAATAATAATAAAAAAAGACGGGGGATAGTAGGGTAATATCATGTAAGGAAAAATATCCTGTAAGTAAATTACATCTAGAAAATTTTTACTTTAGAAAATTAATTTTCATTGATAATGCTAACAGCGACACCCATGAAAAACACATATGGTGTCAAAGTAAGCCAAAGGAAAATCGTTTGGGCAAAAATAAAAAGGATCCCAAGTCAAATTTATAGAAAATATTCCTTTATTAACTTTCGGTCAAGAATATGTTTGTACATTTTCAGAAAATAACTCCAAAACCATGTGGATTCCTGCAACAGAGAGGAATTGACAGGTCTGCTCCAACCACGAAGACAAGAGGAGAAACAGACCAGAGATGGAAGACACTGATGACACCTTGCCACGTTACCAGTCAGAGGCTGTGTGTCACTGCAGGTTGCCTTCAACCAAACCAGAGAAGGTTGGATATGCATTGCCACCATGTGTCCACCATCCAGATATCATTGCTGACATGTACACATAAGGAAGTGTTTGACATTTTAAAACTGGGACTCAGAACTGTTGGACATTGAAATTGGGACTCAAACATTTTTTGTTATTATATGTTTATTTCTAGTCTGCAGAGGCAAGATTTTTAAAAGAAAAGAAACAGGAAAAAAATAGATACTTAGGCAAAGAAGTATTAAGCAGATTGTCAAACTACAGTGGGAAGGCAGGGGAAGTTGGGAGGGGCTGTAAGAGATCAATCAAAGGACTTGTACCCATGCATATAAGCATAACCAATGGATACAAAACACTGGGGAGGGGGGCAGGTGAGGGCATGTACTGGGGCTAGGGGAGGCCAGAAGGAGGTCAATGGGGAGAAAACAGGAGACATATGTTCTACTATTTGTAATACTTTAACAATAAAAAATAATTACAAAAAAGAATACTATATAAATGAAATCATACAGAAAAAAAAAACTGGTACATCTACATAATGGAATACCACACTGAGGTAAAAAAGAAGAAATTCTTTTTTTTAATCTTTATTGTTCAGTTTATTAATTATATTGTTCCCCTTTTTTCCCTTATAGCTCCCTTCCACCTGGTACCCATCCCATCCTCTGCCCTCACCTCCCTCCACTGTCCTCTCCCATAGATGCATGATTTTTGTCCAGTCTCTTGCTGCACTTCCCACACCCCTTTTCTCCCCAAGAATTGACAGTCTATTCCCTCTCTATGTCCGTGATTCTGTTACATTCACCAGTTTATCCTGTTCATCAACTTATTAATTCACTTGATTTTTAGATTCATTTGTTGATAGATGTGTATTTGTTGTTCCTAATTTACACTTTTATCTTTTTCTTCTTCCTCTTCTTAAAGAATATCTTTCAGCATTTCATATAATATTGGTTTGGTGGTGATGAACTCCTTTAGCTTTTTTCTTTTCTGCGAAGCACTTTATCTGACCTGCAATTCTGAATGATAGCTTTGCCAGATAGAGTAATCTTGATGGTAGATTCTTGCTATTCATCACTTTGAATATTTCTTGCCACTCCTGTCTGGCCTGCATCGTTTCTGTCGAGAAATCTGCTGACAATCCTATGGGTGCTGCCTTATAGGTAACTAACTGTTTTTCTCTTGCTGCTTTTAATATTCTCTCTTTGTTTTTTGCTCTTGACATTTTAATTATGATGTGCCTCGGTGTGGTCCTCTTAGGGGTCCTATATATTGGGGTTCGGTGCACTTCTTGGACTCCTAAGTCAATTTCTTTTACCAGGTGGGGGAAGTTTTTGGTCACTATTTCTTCAAATAGGTTTTCATTGTCTTGCTCTTTCTCTTTTTCTGGCACCCCTATAATTTGGACGTTGGTATGCTTGAGGTTGTCCCAGAGGCCCCTTACACTATCTTCAATTTTTTGGATTCTTTTGGTTTCTTGCTTTTTCAGCTGAGTGGATTTTACCTCTTTGTATTTCAAATCTTTAACTTGGTTCTTGGGGTGCTCTAGAGTACTTTTAGGTCTTTGTATAATATTTTTTATTTCAGTCAGTGTATGCTTAATTTCTGGTTGGTCCTTTTTCATATCCTTGAGAATCTCATTCATATCCTTGTAGGTCTCGTTCATTTCCTTATAGGACTCATTCATTTCCACGTTGGTCTTGTTCATTTCCTTGCAGGTCTCCTTCATATCCTTGAGCGTCTCATTAATTTCCTTGTAGGTTTTGCTTATTTTCTTATAGGTCTCGACCTTTTCTAGGAGCCTCTTGAGAAGCTCTCTAATTGTGGTTTTGAATTCCATCTCCAGTCGGTTTTTTCTCTCCATTTCTTTCACATCTTATTTCTTTCCATGTCGCTGCATGGTGGCTGCTTCCTTGAGTTGGTCAATTAGCTTTGTGTGGTAGACGTCCTACAAGGGACAGTGGCTCAGACTCCCCAGTTACCTAAGGTGCATATGGGTTTCACAGTCTTGCTGAAGTTAAGCTCAGGTTAATCGTTGTTAGCACTTGGAGGGGTTGACCTCCAGGCCAATTGTCTGTGAAGTTCAGCTGTGCTCAGGTTGGATGGGCGGAGTCTCCGGGCCAAGCAGACAGCATCAGCTCTGCCCTATGCAGCCCCAGGGACTCTGTCCCAGGGGCAATGGCCGCCAGCACCTCTGAGAGAGAGCTGCTGCCAAGCTCTACCAGCTGTGGGGAGAATTCACACTCTCCTCAAATGAGTCTGCACACCCAACGTCTCACCCAGGGTCATAAAAACAATGCAGTCTGACAGTTTCCCGAATGAAAGAGCAAGTCACGAGTGCTCTCTGCGCGGTCCAGCAGCTCGCTGTTCCCAAGTTCATGCACACTCCGCACAAGCTTGCCTTCTCCACAAGCCCACAGACCCCTGCAGCACCCCAGCTTTGGCTTGTCCTCCCACTGTCCAGTTTTTACCCCGTATGATAGTGGGTTCCCTGGACTTCGCCCAGAGCTGGAGAATCAGTCCAGTGGGACGTCTTTGTCTCCCCCGTTCGAGAAAACTGGCTGGTTTTCAGCTGTCCACCCTATCCGCTGGCATGCGGTCCAAACCTCTCTCTGCACATATCTTCAACGCTGTCCTCAGCCGCTCCTCTGAGTCACAGTGTCTTATCTTCACTTTTATTTGTGGAATTTTCACTCAGCCAGCTCCGGTGATTCTGGATGATGTTTGTTCTTTCATTAAGTTGTAGTTTTAAAATTACTGTGTATGATGGCAAGATAGGTGTTTTACCTATGCCGCCATATTGGTTCTCCAAAAAGAAGGAATTCTTACCATTTGCAACAGCATGGATGGAACTGGAGAGCATTATGCTAAGTGAAATAAGCCAGTCAGAGAAAGATAAATATCACATGATCTCACTCATTTGTAGAATATAATGATCATCATAAACAGATGAACAAAAACAGATCCAGAGACAGAGAAGCATCAATCAGACCATCAAACCTCAGTGGGAAGGTAGGGAGGGTGGGGGTAAAGGGGAGAGATCAACCAAAGGATTTGCATACATGCATATAAGCCTAACCAATGGACACAGACACCAGGGGGGTGAGGGCATGAGTGTGGATGGGGGATGGGGGTGGGGCAATTGGGGGATAAGGACACATATGTAATATCTTTATCAATAAAGAAAGAAAAATGAAGAGTAAACCCTAATGTAAACTATGATCTCTGAGTGATTATGATGTGTCAGTGTAGGTCCATGGATTGTTAGAAGGGTACTGCTCTGGGGGGATGTTGATGATGGGAATGTCTGTGGCGAGCAGGAGCTATATGAAAAATCTATGCACCTTCCTTTCAGTTTGGATGTGAACCTAAAACTGCTCCAAAACTTAAGTCTGTTTTTTAGAAATCCAAGAAAAGTTACAAAGGAGGTGGTAGACCTACAAGATGTGGGGAATGGGATTTTAGAGAGTGGAACAAAGTGAGCTCAAGTGTAGAGGGCAGGGTTTAGCAGGTTCAGGGAGGTGAGAGGTGGGCTAGAAGGTGGAGGAAACCTGGACTGAGCAGTGCAGGGCTGGAATGCCAAGCTGTGGTGTAGGACTTTTCTCTTGTAGCCATTCGAAAGGCATCAAAGCAAATCTTTTAAGAAATGTGTATTTAACATAAGAGTGGCTGCTGATGGATTTATAGAAAGTGACATTTTGCATAGCAATAAAAATAGGCTGGCTTTCTGAGGAACTGGTTTGTTATCTCATTTATTAATTTATGGCACGATGCCTTTGATTAAAAAAAATCATTTTCTGTGTGTTTTTCCCCCCTGTTTTTTTTTATTCATTTCAGAGAGAGGAAGGAAAAGGGAGAGAGAAGAAACATCAATGATCAAAGAGAATTGTCTATCCACTTCCTTCTGCATGCCCCGTACTGGGGACAGAGCCCAAACTCAGGTGTCAAACCGTGACTTCTTGTTCATGGGCTGACGCTCAACCACTGAACCACACTGGCCAGGACTGTGTGTGTGTGTGTGTAATCCTCTTAGGACCACTCTTATTTTTCTCCTAAATTCTTCTTTTTCTTGCACATTTGCTTTGTTACTACTTTATCCATTTATATAATTGAGGTCCTGTTTTTAAGACTGTCTTAGGCACAATGTTAATAAAGGTGTATTGTTGTATCTGGCAATGTGGACGCCTTGCAGATAAAAGTGTCTGGATGAAGTAAAGAAGCGGGACTTCACATCCACCCAGCACTACTGTGTTGGACACTGAGGGTGACATTGATACAGATGGACGCAGTATCACAAATGTGAAAGTTGTTTGTCAGAAAAATATCCTTTCCAATCAGAAAACAATGAGTAATTTGCCCAAGGACACAGAGCTCATTAGCAGGAAAACTGAAACTACAACAAATTAATTGGGTGGACCCCACTGCCAGCTTCAGAAGAAGGTTTAGCCTCCATAACTGCTCACTTCTAGGATGAATCTGATTAAGCTAAAAGTGTTGGTATTAGCACACTTACACTCACATGCCACAGAAGAGTGCTACCACTGGCCCTCGGGGCCTCCGACTTCTAAGGAGATGAACACGTCTGATAGAAAGTATGAGCACAGTTTACTGAACTTCAAATAGATTTCTATGAAAGGGAATTTTTTTTATTCTAATAGTAGCTGAAATTTTAAAAAATGTGATCCGAATCCGTGGTAGAACAAACTTCAATCTTCTTCAATAGAAGTTACCTGCATCTCCCTCTTTCTGAATCCTGCCTTCCCAGAAATGCAGTGAGGATCAACGCATACCCTCAGCAGCCAGTCCTTCCTCTGGGGGCAGGGCAGCCAGCAGGGATGTTTTGAATTCTAATTCAGACTTAGAAGACAGTTTTTGAGCAGGGCAAGCCATTCACCCCGATCTGGAACACAGGAAAAGGGGCAGCCTGCAGCAAGTGAGGCTGGGTTGACAAGGCACTCAGGAATGCAGGCACCTGTAAGAGCAAGCACGGAGCATAACAGTCACCTGCCCAGCCTGATCTGCCAGGTGGAAAGGGTGTGTGTGGTCATGACTGGAAGCTTGGCGTTGGCCTGTGGAACAGAGGAACGAAGCGGCACCTGCCAGGGTGGAATGCAGCCTGCTCCTGCTCAGACAGTGCTCTCCTAGAGGGCTATCTCCTCCTCGGTGGTCCTCCTTCCTCACAGCCACTGACCAGCGCCCACAGGAGGGTGAGCTCCTGTTGTTTGTTTGAATATTGATGCCGTTTTGCCCCTGTAGAAAGCCCTGCTCTGTTACACCCAAGGGATGTGAGCCTTAGAGCTCTGTCATTTTTCCCGGGGACAACAGTCAATGATGAAAACAGTTAAAGTAAAAGGGGGTGTGCAGGTCTTGTGCCACTGTGCCTCTTCCCCCAGGTGCATCACCTGGGGGTTCCCTCACATAAAAACAGCACATGGGTGGGAAAAATACATTTATCTGAGGGTTATTGGTTCCAGAACCCCACAGATACCAAAATCTGGGATGCTCAGGTCCCTTATATAAAATGGCATAGTATTTACACATAGCCTATGCACATCCTCCCATATATTTTAAATTATCTCTAGATTATTTACGCTACCTAACACAATGTAAATGCAATGTCAATAGTTGTTACACAATCTTGTTTAGGGAAGAAAAAGTCTTCCCTACAGATGCAACCATCATAGGCCCAACTACATAGTACAAGTTTGCAAAGCTCTACAATATTTTCCAATTATTTTTGTTGGTTGAATCCATGGATCTGAGACCCACCATATAAAGGGTTGACTGTACACACACACATATTATAGACCTTGCACAGCCCCACTTGAAACTCCTGAAGGAGCCACTGTTAGGCAGCGGGTGAGTCCAGAGCCACATCCACAAGGTAGATGGTGACAGAGATACAGAAATAGCTGGCGCCTTCCTAGCCTTCCTAAGACCCCTGGCCCTAGGCAAAAATTCCCCATCATTCCCCTCTCATGACCTCCCCACACTAAACTGCTGTATAAAAGAAATACCGATGCCCCCTTTTGGCACAAACTTCCCTGTCCCACCCTCGGACCAGCGAATTTCGCCTGGGAGCGCAAGGTTAAAACCTCCTCCAATTGCCTGGACTCTGTGCGTTTTGTTTCCTGCATTACAAACCTTACATCTGGAGCCGAAACCTGGGAGGGAGCTGAGATCACCCCATTTGACTCCTCACAGTCTGGAGTGCCCTCCCCTCTTCCCTCCTCATGGCCTCCCCACCAGCTCGGCAGCATCAGAGGTGAGTCCCACACGGTGCTAATCCCTTGCGGTTTCTCCAGCATCTCTGTCCAAAAAACGAGGCCGTGTTAGAGATAGCCTTCCAGGTATAGCCCTCAGGGTCCCTCCAGGGGGGATTCTGAACCTTAAAGAGGTTCCTGCCCTCTTTCGATTCTCCTGCCTTTTGGCCTCACTCTGGACCCCAGGAAGTAGGGGAGACATCCCCTGCTGTCCTTCGTGTTCCCGTTTTTTGTAGCCTTGGCTCAAAGATTGGGATATTGGTCCTTGAGCCTCTGCTACCCAACTGCAGGAATTGGAATGGGCAATTAGAAAATCTAAACCTCTAGGGTGTCTCCTCATGAATCTGGTTGAACTAAGTCTGTCCCAGGATCTGCATCCTAAACGCCTCATTTTCTTCTGTAATGTGGCATGGCCTCAGTATGAATTGGAACATGGATCAAAATGGCCCGAGAATGTGACTTTTGACTTCAACATCCTAACTGACCTCAGTGATTTCTGCCAACGAGCTGGGAAGTGGCCCAAGGTCCCATGTGTCCAGGCCTTTCTCTCTTTGCACTCCCGTCCCTCCCTCTGCTCTACCTGTTCTATAGCCCAGGTTCTCCTAGCTCGAGACAAACCTCTTCTGCCTACAGACACCTCTCCACTTTCCGCCTTATCTGAACCCCCGAGAATGTTTCCTCCCCTCCGACTCTCCCGTCTCCCTATCACAGGGCTCCTTCTGCCCTTCCACCTTCTGCCCTTCCTTCCCTCAGTTCCCTCCATTTCCCCATCCTCACTCCCCCACCTCCCTCCGCTGCCCCCTCCCCCAGAGCCTTCTTCTCCCTTACCCCCTGACCTTCCCCTTCTCCTTCAGCCTGCTTTCCCAGTCAGCAGGCACACCCACTCCCGGGCTCCTCCTCTCCTCTGCCCCCTCTGGGAAGTTGCAGGGGCTGAGGGAGTCGTCAGGGTTCATGATCCCTTCTCTCTGTCACATCTCTCCCAGATTGAGAAGCAGCTGGGGCCCTTTCCACCAACACCACCAAGTTCATCAAGGAATTCCGATACCTTTCTCAGGCCTATGACCTCACCCGGCATGACATCCATGTCATTCTGTCTTCCACCCTAACATCAGATGAAAGGGAGAGAGTCTTAGGAGTGGCGATGGACCGAGCAGATCAGATCGACCTTACAGATGCCTCTATGCCTGTGGGAGCCCAGGCCATTCCTCATCAGGAACCAGGCTGGGAGTACCAACTAGATTCCCCCGAAGGGCGAGATGGATGCCAACGCTGCGACCAGATGCTCCAATACCTGATAACTGGCCTCCAGGCTGTCTCCCACAAGGTAGTCAGTTTTGACAAGCTGAGGGAAGTTACTCAGGGGCCAGATGAGAAACCTGCCATCTTCCTTAACAGGCTGACTGAGGCCCTGACCTTATATATTCATCTGGACCCTAGGTCCCTGGCTGGAGCAACAGTTTTAGCTACCTAATTCATTTCATAGTCGGCCCCAGATATTAAAAAAAAAGTTTTAAAAGGCACAGGATGGCCCTCAGACTCCTGTCCGGGATCTAGTGAATATGGCATTTAAGGTCTTTAATGTTCATGAGGAGCAGGCAGAATCGGATAGGGAAGCCCTGCAAACTCAAGCCTTGGTAGCAGCCCTGAGGCCCACGGCTGCTATGCAGTCCAAGTGCATGGTGGGGCTACAACGAGAGGATGAGCGCCACCTGGAGGATGCTTCAAGTGCGGAAATGAAGGCCACTGGGCAAAACAATGCCCTCAGCCCCGGCCTCCAACCAAGCCCTGCCTGGCGAGCGGTCAAAACGGCCACTGGAAAAGTGACTGCCCTGGGAAAGTGATGGGCCCTCTGTGTCTCAGTGTGGAGGGGCCATCCTTTCAGGTCCTGACCAGCCGCTGGCCATGCTGGGACTGGTTGAAGATTGAAGATGCCAGGACTCGTCGACCCCCATCTCCGTTGCCGAGCCCAGGGTAATGCTCAAGGCAGCAGGTAAGCAGATCCCCTTCCTGATCGATACGGGGGCTACCTTCTCTGTCCTACCCTCCTTTCCTGGGCCACTCTTCCTTCCATGATCTCGGTCATGGGTACTGACAGCAAGTTACCCTTTAGCTCTGAAAACTGCTCTGGCCTCAAAAGTCCTAAAGTTAACTGTTGACAAGAATTGTAAAAGGACCCATTATACCAGGCCACAAAAGAAATACCAGTAGGCCTCCTATCCTCACCCTCCCTTGTTCACCAGGCTTTTTCTAACTCCAGGGTACCCTTCTGGCATCCCTCTCTCTCTCCCCCTCTCTCCCGGACATCTCTAAGCCTTTCCAAATATTTACTAATGATAAACAGGGAATAGCTATGGGGGTTCACAGCCAGCCCCTAGGGCCAGCCTCCACCCCTATAGCCTATCTATCCAGACAGCTTGATCCCATGGTTTGAGGATGGCAACCCTGCCTCCAGACTCTGACTGCAGCCATCGTTCTCACCAAGGAGGCACAGAAGCTCCCTCCAGCAACCCTTACAGGTCTTCTCCACCCACAGACTACAGGACCTTCTGTGCCACCAATCCTACACCAAGGAACCCCACCTTCTTAAGCCCTTTTCAGGCCTCACCTTCTTAAGCCCTTTTCAGACAACTGCTCCTGGAACACGCTGACAGGTTTCTGCCCAGGCCAAAACAGCCGACCATGACTCCTGAGGATCAGCCCTCCAGCCAAGAGGACTCCATCCTCCTAAAGAACCTTACCCTCCCTCAGGTTGTGTTTCAGCTCCAGGCCCAGAAAAGCAGCAAAACCAGACAAGTGACACTGTGGCAGCCTCAGGACCAGCTTTTACCTCCCAAGTGACTCAACTGGGTTGCTCTCGAGACTTCACCAACCAGTCCCTTGGGGAAACATGCTGCTGCACCCTCGTCAAGCATGGAAAACACCCCCTGTTTTCTGATCACTTATCCCATGGCTCCTCTCATTATTGGACCCACTGGTATCTGTACTCTTAATTTTGCTCTTTGGCCCATGTCTCATGCATTGTTTCACTAGTTTCTTGCAGAACAGAATGCAGGTGTTCACCAATCAGAAGGTGGGAGAGATCTGTCTGGTCTTGAATTCATAACCCAGCACCAGAATCCTTGAGACCCTGGACATTTTCTGGCTGCCATCCCACTCATGACTCCTCCAGGAACCCAGGGACAAAGGCCTCCCCGCAGCAGCAAGTAGCATCAGTAGCCCAAACAGCCCTGCAGAACCGAAGGGCCCTTACTGCAGAAAGAGGAGGAACCTGCATGTTCCTTCAAGAATGCTGCTACTACATCAACGAGTCCGGAGTGGTGGAACAGAATGTGCAGACCCTGACTGAGCTGAGTGAAGAATTATGTGCAAGACTCTCCTGGGACAACTCTCTTTTTGATTAATTCCAAAGCCCTTTAGCTACCTGGATCCTACCCCTGCCAGGGCCCCTAATTCTCATCTGTGTCCTTTTTTCCCTAGCTCCCTGCCTCCTCAAAATCAGTCGTTCCCGGATCTCAGAGATGTCATGGGTGACTGTAAACCAGCTCCTGCTCCATCCCTACACTCGGCTGCCCTCCGACCTACCTCTGCGTGACCTGGCCTTTAACATTCTCCCCACCCTCTTCACCCCTGGTCAGCAGGAAGTAGCCAAGACGATTTCAGTGCCCCCTATCACCAAAAGGCCAGGATGTTAGGCAGGTGGTGAGTCCAGAGCCGCATCCAAAAGGTAGATGGTGACAGAGATACAGAGATAGTTGGCGCCTTCCTCGCCTTCCTAAGACCCCCAGTCCAAGGCAAAAATTCCACACATCTCATGTCCTCTGCCCTCCCCACACTAAACTGCTGTATAAAATACCGATGCCCCCCTTTGGTTCTAACTTCCCTGGCCCAACCTAGGACCAACGAATTTCACCTGGGAGCGCAGGATTAAAACCTCTTCCAATTGCCTGGACTCTCTGTGTGTTTTGTTTCCTGCATTACAAAGCCATGATTTCTGTGGAGGAAAGAAAGAAAGAAAACTGGTGGGTAGTTGTTTGGGAAAGCCCCACTAAGAGCAAGCAGAGCACCACACCACAGGGCCCCATACCCCTGGCAGAACTGTTCTCAGAGCATACTTCTCCCATCACTGTCTGGGCTGGCCTAGTGAAGGTCCCTGGCAGGAGTGGCGTCATAATGATGATATGGAATTTTTTGGACTGGAACCCAGATTCTTTGTTTACCAGAGTCAAAGAATGAATCCATGGTTAGAAGATGGCATAGAAAAGGTGGAAATTTATTAAAGAACAAGTATAGATTCCTATGTAGGGAGAAGGAAGAGTCCCATTGAATGCCGTTTCCCTATGGCTTTTAAAGGCTGCAGATCCTGGTGCCTTGATATACCCTACGATTGATCACTATTCCCTTGGACTGGTAATAACTTCTATAGTAACTTCTGGGATCAAAGGTCAAACCTCACATGGGACATATGAAATTCTCCCTCCTCCTTCTTTATTGTTTTCCTGTTCCCTTTGGGCTTTCTTCTCCTTCTGGATGAAAGGCTTCCTTCTCTTTATTTTGTAAATATAGACTTTGCTGTTCCCAGCTCCCTCATTCTATGGAAATGTACCTGTTGCAGCTTTTAAGCTTCCCTATTCTATGGAAATATACTTTCTGTTGCTCTGAAGTCCTGTGCTTCTTCCATGGTCCCCTTGATTTCTAAAATTTTCTATGAGAAACCAAGATGATGGGATAGATAAACACCTAAACTGCTGCCTTGTACAATAATATCAAAACTATAACAAAGACAAAATGGACACCATCCAGAACCACAGAAAAGCTGGTTGAGTGGAAATTCTACAACTAGAAGAAAAGAGGAAAGCACATTGAGAATCAGAGGAGCTGCAAAAGGCTGAGGTACAGAGACACACATGTGGAGAGGAAGGGTGGCTGTGTGTATGGGTGGCTGTGTGAGTGGGCGGCTAAGTATGCAGCTAGCTTTCTAAAATGGGAGGAGACAGAAGCTCTTGACTGCACTGAACTCCAGTCCTGGGTGAGTTGCTGGGAAACCAGACTCATTCAAGGGGGAATCTGGACTATCAGGAAATGGGAAAGCACACAGAGGTCTGGAGGTGCAGGCACATGCAGAGAAGCTGAGTGAGCAGCTGGCTTCCTAAAGTAAGAGGGAGACAAAAGCTTCCGACAGTGCTGAACTCCAGCTCTAGGCAAGTTTGTGGGAACCCCAACTCATTCAGGGAGAAACTGGACTGTCTGGCAGTGGGCAAAACTCAAGGGTGGTTTGCTCTCAGAGGCATATGCAGTGATTACCTAGGGACACTGAGACCCAGAACCCCATAGGGCAGGGCTGACAGAAAGCCAAGGCTGTTTGCTCCACCCTGAAACTTAGCCCCATCTAAGCTGAGCACAGAGGCTTTTGCAATTTTTCAAATCTTGCCTCATACGAGTGTCTCCAGCACAGAATTTCTCCCAGTGTAGACACAGCTGGCCAACTCAGGGAAGCAGCAAAAATGCGGAGACAAAGAAACAGATCACAAATGAAACAAATGGAGGAAAGCAAAAGACTGGATATAGAGTTCAAAACCATGGTTATGAGGTTTTTCAAGAATTTCCTAGAAAAGGCTGATAAATTTAGCAATACCCTCAAGGATATGAAAAAGGACCAACTAGAAATTAAACATACACTGACTGAAATAAAAAAATATTATACAGAGACCTAACAGCAATCTAGAGGACTGAAAGAATCAAGTCAAAGATTTGAAATACAAAGAAGCAAAAACACTCAGCTAAAAAAGCAAAAAGAAAAAAGAATCCAAAAATTTGATGATAGCGTAAGGAGGCTCTGGAACAACCTCAAGCATACCAACATCTCAATTATGGGAGTACTAGAAGAAGAGAGAGAGCAAGATACTGAAAACATATTTGAAGAAATAATGACTGAAAACTTCCCCCACTTGGTGAAAGAAATAGACTCACAAGTCCAGGAAGTTCACAGAACCCCAAACAAAAGAAATCCAAAGAGGACCACACCAAGACACATCATAATTAAAATGCCAAGAGCAAAAGACAAAGAGAGAATGTTGAAAGCAGCAAGAGAAAAACAGTTAGTTGCCTACAAGAGAGAACCCATACAATTGTCAGCTGGTTTCTCAACAGAAACTATGCAGGCCAGACAAGAGTGGCAAGAAATATTAAAAGTGATGAATAGCAAGAACCTACAACCAAGATTATTCTACCACCAAAGGTATCATTCAGAATTGAATGTCAGAAAAGGAGCTTCACAGATAAGAAAAAGCTAAAGGAGTTCATCACCACCAAACCAGTATTATATAAAATGCTGAAAGGTATTCTTTAAGAAAAGGAAGAAGAAAAAGGTAAAGATAAAAATTATGAACAACAAATACACGTCTATCAATTTTCTAAAACCTGTCTTTTTCATCCTCAAAATTTGTTTCAATGATGTTGAAAACCCTTGACATAACTTCAGGTGAGCAGAGAGCCCTCTGGACCATCAGTATTGCCTTTTCCCCCCATTTTTTTCATTTTTTCTCAGCTGTTTCTTGAACAGACCATTATGCTGGTAAAATGTCCAATGCTGGTTTTTGTTCTTGTTGTTTCTGCAGACACAGACCTGGGGGGTGGGGAAGAGATACACATTCTTACCATACTTATTAAACATTGAAGGGGATAATTGGGACATTACACAGACGTCACTAAGGATTCTAAGTGAAGTCACAGACTTCTGGGGTGCCAGGTCAGCCATACAGGGATTTTTTCACCACTCAGAGAGTGGGTGCCTCATTACAGCTTCCTTCCCCCATCAAGGAAACACTGGTACCACACAGATCAGCAGGCTTTTGCCCTGACCCCTTGTATTTAAAAAAGCTCTTATAGCATTAGAAGTCAAAATTGAGAGCAGGTTTGAAAGTGCTTAAATGGAGGCAAACCTCAGTCCTGTTCTCCGCAGCACTGAAAACCTCTGGTATTGATTTTGTGCTTCAGGGCATCATGGAGTTTTTCGAGGTGTGTGTGTGTGTGTGTGTGTGTGTGTGTGTGTGTGTGTGTGTGTGTGTCTAAGAAGTCAGGGTATTGTCCTAGAGCCTGCAGAGCCCCACATGCCTTGCTTACCACGTGGCTGTTCCCCATGCCTTCAGGCACTGTACAACTCCATGGCCCTCTGTTCCCAGGAATGCTTTCCATGGGAATTTTACTCCTGCCGTGTACCTCTAAAAAATCTCAGGGGTAAACCTCTCATCCCCCCTTTAACAAATTCGAGTATGAATGAAGTCAGTCATTGAAATATTTGAAACTTTTCTGAGTAGCTAGTAGCTGTTTTGCTGTTGGCAATATGTGCTCTCTGCCAGGGAAAGAAGACTTCCGTGCCCCTCTGAATGTGCTCTCTGGGCTGAGATCAAAGCAGCTTGAGGGCGAGGCTTCCTCGTGCTGCACACTTGATTCCCCTTTAGCTCCAGCAGCCCCTCCTTTATCTCCAGCAGCCACACCCCCCTTTAGCTCCAGCAGCCCAAAGAATCCCTCCCCAATATCCCACTTCTCTATCACCAGGTTAAGCAGAGAGCAAGGAGTTTACACTTGCTTTAGTAAGAGGCAGGCATTCGACCTGACTTGACTGCAGTCACCTGCGTGGGAGGTATAGAGAAGAACATCACATGATGACACAGACTTCACAGGGCCCATTAAAGCTCCTGCAAAGTGCGGAAACACCCTTCTCCCAGATTCACGAATGCAAGTGAGGCTAACAGGAAAACATAGTGAGTGTGTGCTCATGAAGGGAACATTTTGCTGGGGGACAGTTTTCTCTTTCTTGACATCTGCTCCACAAGCAGGAGTTCTCTTTCTCTTACAGGAAATGGGAACCCTTGTTGGACAAAAGAGGGAACAGGGCTTAATTAGTTCACCAAGAGAGTGTGGAGCACACGATGAACCAGTCTCTATGAGGTTCTTCAGAATTTCCAAGGCAAGGTTATAAACACTTCATTCTTTAGAATTTAAGACTTCACCTTTTTCCCTCCTCCCCTCCTGATGTTTCTCCAGCCAAAATATTGGTGAATAGAAGGTTGGAATTCCATAGCAGTTTAGTATCCCAAGTACTTCCAAGGGGGTCCATTGCAGTGGGCAAATATCATAAACATTTTTTTTTTTGGCCTCATGTTCATCTTGAATACTCAAGGAGGAGAGATGAGACACAAATCCAGCAGGTTATGTGGAGTCTTTCCTACAGGATTGTAGGGGCAACACTGCAGGAAATGCCTTCCATAGCATGCAGGACACTGAGGACCATGGTGTGGGGCATGATGCAGCAAGGCAAGCAACATCTGGAGAGCCCCCCTTTAGGTGTGGCCCATGGAGAAGCAGAGCATCTGCACCAGCTGGACACCCAACCTGTGCTTTACACCCCACTGACCATCAGGTGGCTCATGGAAAAACAAGAAGGTGTCACCTGAGATACACAACACTGTGCCGAAAACCTAAGACTCCATGGCGGTCTGCGAACTAGTGACATGGGCACCACGCAAGGTACATGCTCCACTTCACAGCCACCAAGCACAGTGAGCACCTTTGAAAAGCAGCATTAATCAGTGAAACCTGGAACTTCCATCATGGACTGCACACATCCTCATCATGTTGTCCCCGAGTTCAGCACAGTGTCACATGGGCTGCCCCCTGCACTGTATCAAACCCCCAAACTCACAGAATGGCTCGTGAATAAGCAGCAGCAATGCTACCTGAATGCCAAGCACACAGAATAGTCCATGGGACACATGGAACATGCTAACATAGTACAGTACTTATAGCCAGGACTCCCAGAGTGATCAATGGGCTGGCACCAGAGGCATATTGCTAGAGTACCTGCCGCTGAGACTTCTACCACAATTCCTGACAGGGCAGTTTAAAAGTAGTATCAATACCCATGGCACCCCACTTTGTACCTCCCACCTCTGCACTCCCATGTGCCCCGTGTACAGCAGTACCTCATAGTGTGCCTCACACTCACATGAGTTTTATGACAGATGAGCATGGGTATCCTCTGGGATTTCCTTTTCTGTCCACCAACCACAGTGTGGAAACAGAGCAGCACACAGCACCCTGGGTTTCTGATGCTGCACCCCAGCCTGAACTGTCACTCTGTCATCCTGGGAGAGGAAGAATGCTACCAGAACATGCATCTCTGTGTTCTGCTCCTCACAGGCATCTGTGGAAAAGTTTCAGGGACAAAGCCAAGGGTATCTGACACTATATTTCCTTTTCAGAGTTCTCCAGAGAAATGGTTTCAAAGGTGTTTAAATGCAGATTGGGCTGATTTATCTTAAGGGGCTGGCTCATATCATTGTTGGGGCTAGCCAATCCAATTCTGCAGAGCAACCTGACAACCTGGAGCCCCATGGCAGAGCTGATGTGATTGTTGAGTGTGAAGGCTTTTTGGAGCAGAATTCCCTTTTTCTTAAAGGATCACAGTCGTTTTTCTCTTAAGGCCTTCAACTGATTGGATGAAGCCCACCCACATTATGGAGGGTAATCTGCTCTATTCAAAGTCTACTAATGATCACTGCAAATCACATTTTTAAAATATCTCCAGAGCAACATCTACACTGGTGTTTGACCCCTAGACTTGCCAAGTTGATAAATAAAATTAACCATCACAGAACTCTAAGATCAGTCCTCATGATAGGCTTTGTGGAAAAGCTGCCAAGTCTCCTGGAAAACTGTCAGCCAGCACTGGAACCTCTACTTCTACTAACAGTGGATCGGGAAGTAAGAGCCTCAGCTGGGACATTCAGCACTCTACACACTGCCCACCCCCACCCAACTTCATGGCACATTGCTTTCATTTATAAGGACACAGGAATTGCAAGGACACCAAGCCCTTTGCTGTAAACCTCCACTCTTCCCAGAACGGGCAAGGGAAGCATCCTGCAGGCATCACAGGATCCCCACGATACAAGAGGATTTTGCTCTTGCAAAGCTTTATGTATTCAATGGAAAACATAATGGGCTTCATCTGGGAAGCCCTCCACTGCACACACACTGATGGCATTGTGGTCCATAGTGCAGCAGTGCTGCACCACTTGGGATTCGAGCTGTGCTTTCTATCCTCCCTGCTCACCACGAGCCGTCAGCCAGCATGATGGCAACTCCTCGGACATCCCACACTGTTCTCCATAAGCCCAAGTAGCAAGAACATCTCATGCTTCCCAAACTGTGTGCTCAGCAACCCACCACTCACAAGGGGGTCAGTAGCAATAGCTGGCATCACCTGAATTCCCCCCCCCCCCCAGTGTATATTGCCGTCAGCCCAGCCACAAGGGGGCTATGGGGCAGCAGAATCACTGTCACCTGGCACCTTCTCATTAGGATAATCTGGGGTCCCACTAAGAGCTGTTAAATTATACCTCCCTTTTACCAAAACCCAGATCACATGAGTTTCAGGGGCACCTCCTAAAGCAGAGGCTCAACCCTCTCTTGGGTTCTCAGATCATTTAAACCACCCTAGGGACATATTATACTAGAGTTTCCATAAAAGAGTATTATCAAAGTATAAGGAGGGTCTATCCAGCAGTCAACTGTTATTTACAGCCTAGTAGACTGGGATTTTTAAAGACCAGACTCCTGAAGTTGAGACTATCATATACCTTCTGACAAGTCACATTGTCTAATTAGACATTTTAAAAAAAGTCAGGAGCTTTATGTGGGGTCTAAAGATACATTGTCAGTATCACTTGCTAATGAAATATAGCCCTCTTTTGCTGGAAATTTCTCCCCAAGATCTTTTCCCTACATGGGTACATTCACACACATTAACCATCAGTAGGTAAGTTCATAGAATCTCATATGCATTACACCAAGGGGACTATAGATCGACATTCAGCTCTCATCCTCCCAATATCCCCACATTTCATAGAGGGAGAAACGAATTCAGAAGGACTGTGCTTTTCTCTTTTGTATTTTGATGTTCATAACTTTTTTTTGCCAGCCTGTTCAGGTCACCCATCCCCCAAGATGCCAGATAGCTAGTGAGTAAGGGGAGGAGGCTTAAGATGGTTCAGAAAAATGCAGAGAAAGAAAGCTTAATGCAATTCATACAACTTCCGGCAAGCACAACAGGACTTTGCAGCAGGACAATAGACTCAAAAATGGGTGAACGTGTCCCACATGCCCAGAGTATCTCAATAATTGCATGTGAGGCCCCACTGGAGCTCACTTGACCTAAACCTTCCAGTGGAAGAGCTAACAATCCACACTGGCTTAAAAAGAACCGAGACCAGAACCAGGCAGACTTAGATTAGAGTGTTCATTTTATTGAGTAAAAGCAATAAACATCCCAATTATAATTCTCAGCCACCAGGCCTCCAGGCCAAAGTAGTTACTGGGAAACCCCTGGGTGGGCTCAGGCTGCGTGTCGCTGTACCCAATAACGAAGTCAGGGTTGAATCACATAAGGTGTTTATTGAGAAGGCTAGCCAACCAAGAAGATAGGGCACTTACAAGCATAAAATCCTGCCTCCCAGCAAGGTGCAGGGGGCAGGATTATAAAGGGGAAAGGGCTAGGGTGCTACTTGCAGCCCTGGGGGTCAGCAGGCACCAACTATTGTCTTTAGTCATTGATGAGATGATGTTGATGAGATGATGTTTGACTCCTGGTGGGTCAGCCTGACCATGCTTATCGGTTCTGCTTGCTGGATTCACAGCTGAGTCACCTCCTTAATCATTTTACACAGCTGTTGAAAAAGCAACTTTAAGAGAAACTTAACCCCCTATTCACATATAAAAATGTAACGCCCTATTCTTATACATCTATGTGTTCTAAGATTTAAAATAATATGATTATTTTAGGTGCTCTATCTATCAGATTTTAAGTCCCCCCTCTCAGTAGGAGGAAGAAGCTAGGTCAATAATGGGAGACAGGGCTTCCTTCTCCCTTATCTAGGCTTCTATCTGGTAAGAGAGTCACTATGGGGCAACTTTCAGAACACCGAGGGTACTATACTGAAGAGGTTCTGGAAGGAGGCTGTTTGTTAGGCCTCTCTACGAACTTGTCTAAAAAAAAAAAAGCAAAATACCATTCAAAGTGCAATGAGACACAGTAAGGTAGAAGGAAAATAGATGGAGGTGGCTAGCTTCCCCCTCTTAGTTCCCACATGGCAGAGATAAGAAACATAAGTATCCAGAAACCCCCAAGAAACTGTACGAAATAACCTATTAACAGATTAGAAGGGTCATTATGCTGGGGACAAACGATATGGCTGTGCTAGATACATGCACAAAAATATAATATAAACATGACAGGCTATAATCATAACTGCCTGGGCTAGTGGCTCTATTTCTACAGGCATGTTTGCTCCCCAGTGTCTCTAGCCATAATACACAACACATATAACTTGATACTCAATAAAAAGTTTCCAGTTAATACCAACTTTAGTTATAAGTAAAAAAAAAATCAGTTTCTTCCTATTCTCATTGAATAAATAATAAATGTATGTTAAAAGAATGCCAATTTCAAGAGCTACCAAATCATTAGCCTTCTTAGACCACATCACTTATTGGCTCTGGAATGAAATAAAGGTTGTTATTATCAATAAAACTCTTTAAAAACATAATTATAGAATGGTTATCTGTAGTTAAAGGCCTCTTCAGTATAGTAAATTATAATGCCCCTAATACGTCTCATGCCAATCCAAATGCTTAGTTTTTCTCTTTGACAGCAACACAAGATGCCTTCTTTTTATTCTGTGTAGTTCCTTTGCACATGGTGCTGGGGTCCCTGCCTGAATATCAAACATGCCGTGGCCTTTGCTTCTTTTCCACTTCTCCTACCATCAGTCCTCTCAGCCTGTCTTCATACACTATACGTGTTTGGCTAGATCTCACAGTGTTGCGTTCCGTGCACACCTTAGTCATGCTATTTGCAAATTGTGCCCTTAAGTCTGAAACGAGTCAGGTGTGGTTGGTCGAAGACTACTGCATGCAGCCTGCATTTTCCTGGCATGCTTAGCAGCTACATCTGGTCCTAATGCCAACTCTGTTCCCTGAAACTCCAAGACTCCTATCTGTGTCTGAACCCATGGCCCTTTAATGACTGTCTTCGCTTTCTGTTGCAGTCAGAACAAAGTACCACAAAGCAGGGGTTCAAAATAGCACAAACATTTTATCTTACAGCTCTGGAGATCAGAAGTCCAATATGAGCCTCACTGGGCTAATATCCAGGGCTGGGTGCTTCTGGAGGCTCCAAGAGAGAATCTGTTTCCTGTCATTCCCAGTTTCTAGAGACCACCACATTCTTTGGCTTGTGGCCCCTTTTTCTATCTTCAAAGTCAGCAGTGGTGAGCTGAGGCCCTTTCATGCTTGAAATTCCTCCACCTCTTTTTCTGTTTCCCATCTTTCTCTCTCACAGCATCTGGGAGAGACTCTCTGCTTTCTGCTTTTAAAGGCATGATTAGGTTGGGCTCACCAGAATAATCCAGAAAATCTCTTCATTCCAAGAGACTTAATATTTTGCCATGGAAGGCAATGTATTCACAGGTTTGGGGGTCAGGATGTGAACCTCTCTGGAGGCCATCATTCTGCCAACCACAATTACTAACACCACTCAATTATTTCCTTGATCCTGACAGGTCTCCCCAGGCTGCTTCAGTCTGACTTGTGTAGGGATAGTGCAAAGGGTACAAAGTGCTAAAAATAGAATACTCCTTCCCTAATGTGTCTTAAATATTGTAAAAGTCAATTAATGAATGCAGACATGGATTCATGGATAGCTGGATTCATGAATGATGGAACAATTTTTATTAAAAATTCATGTTTTAACTATAATTTTGACTGCTTTAATGTATGTTGCTTCATTTGCCTAGAAAGCTAGGTCTTATCCCCTATGTAGGCAGATGAAGAAATTAAAGCACCCTAACCGGTTTGGCTCAGTAGATAGAGCATCGGCTGTGGACCGAAGGATCCCAGGTTTGATTCCGGTCAAGGGCATGTACCTTGGTTGAGGGCACATCCCCAGTAGGAGGTGTACAGGATGCAGCTGATCGATGTTTCTCATTGATGTTTCTAACTCTCTATCCCTCTCCCTTCCTCTCTGTAAAATCAATAAAAATATATTTAAAAAAAGAAATTAAAGCTCACAGACATTTCAAACTGACGGGGTCATACAGTTTACCTCTGTATGGGGTCGGTCATGTATGTCCATGACCCTAAATACAGATACGCCTGCCCTTTTTCATAACTCTGTAGTTCACTTTTTATTTTTACTCTAGCCTATCAGAAATAAATGAAAAACATCCCGGGGTTTCTGTGCTGCAGTATGGCATGGCACCAGATGAAAGGGAAAGATGAAGACAGCAATGCTAACTTGATCCAGAGGCAAAAACATGGAAGCCTCATTATCAAGCATTGCCCTGGCTCTGCAGGTTATTATTGATGTGGTAGGAAAATAAAATAGATTTCATTACCATTACCTCACATTTACTGTGGCTTATGATGTGCCAGTATCTGCGCTGAACAATTTATAGATATTATCTCATTTAATTTCCTAAACCCCAGCAAGATAGCATCTGTTATCTTCCCATTTAGGGATGAAGTAACTGAACCGTGAAGAGGTTAGCTTGCCCATGTTCACACAAGATGTAAACAGCTGATCTAGGAATCAAACTCAGGCCTGTGAAGTTCCGCAGCCTGTGCTCTTAACAATGGTGCTGTGCCTCCCACTTCCTGAGACATTAAAAATCTTAACACACACAGTATTTTACAAAAACCAGCCCATGATATGGAAAGTGTAATGAATTGTTTTAAGAGAATATGTTTCCTACTAGACTGTCAAAATGATTTCAGAAAATAAATAACATTAGTTATAAAACTGTGTTCCAACACCTTATATTAAAACCATAAGGAATTAAAATAATTTGTCTTTATGTTGCTTTTTCCTTTCAATGGCTTTGCCAAATATGGATATTCTCTGCTATTGACACCAACCTTGTCCTTTTGAAGCTGCTATCAAAACATTAATCAACATTCATGTTATACCAATTTATTAAAAACATCCTGGCCTGC
The DNA here is from genome assembly GCA_027563665.1 of Antrozous pallidus. Taxonomy (NCBI): domain Eukaryota; kingdom Metazoa; phylum Chordata; class Mammalia; order Chiroptera; family Vespertilionidae; genus Antrozous; species Antrozous pallidus. The sequence goes on from CM050510.1 coordinate 50,524,024, forward strand.
AGGTGCACAGTGAAAAGGTGCCAAGTGTGAAAAGTCCATAGAAAACGCTCAGGGCAGATGTAGCTATAGAGCTCTCATTTTTGCAGCTCTTCAGGACTGAAAGGGGGAACTTTAATTTTTTAAAACTTGTTCCACATTCAAAGTTTTCCAAGCAGAAGGTAGAGAGGGTGAGCCAGGGAAGAGTTAGGAGGTGGATGGAGTACAGTAGGAAAGTGCTGTGCAGACAGGTGAGCAGCCTTATCCCACCGAGTGAGTGCTCCTGGGGTCTGCATCACCAGAGCCCAGACAGGAAGGACAGTGGCAGAGCAGCACTTGCATCTGGGCTGGAAACCCACATCAGCAGTCACATTCTCAGCTGCAAAGTCCATGCGGCCCACCGTTGTTTCCCCTGCTTTGAAAAGCCTCTACATTGCCATTTGTCAGGCAAAGAGTGCTAAGGTGAGCTCTTTTTTTTCTCATCATAAAATAGCTTATATACTGATCAGAATCTTCATGGAAGAAAAGAGTTAGAGAAAAGAAAATAAAGCACGAAAAATATCACTTGGTAATTGAATGGCTTTTCTATACAGTAGAGGATCCTAGCTTCATATTATCAAAACAGAAGCTTCATCTTCAAATAATATACTCATAGATTAGTTTTTAATACTTATTTAAAAATTGAGGAATTGGGATTTTCTGATATCTATTTCTATCCATAGGATTTTAGTTCCTTAGAAGACTTTCATCATTTGTAAGAATCAATATGTAGGAGTTATAATATTAAGCCCTTGCTCAAGCACTACCTTTACTAGTAGTCTTAGCCCCCAGCCTAGAACCCACTGGAAATAAGCCTGAGCTCTTAATTCATAGCCTCATGTGCATCCTGCTGTTTCACTTCAGAGTGACCACCCCAAACTCTACTAGCTCTGCCCAGGAAGCTGAGATCTGTAAACCAATGGAAAATATGTCACAATGTCCAATTTAAAAAATTCTCTGACTTTTTTTGATAGTTACAATGGTTACATAGTTGGTATTTGGGATCTTACATTTGAATGGAGATTATATTATTTACAGGAGAAAAATACATCCTTCAGTAATAAAATGGTGAGACAGAGATGGATAAACCAGTAAATTGTATTTACTGAGTCCCATAACTTCTGTTTCCTCTCCAGTAATGGGATCATCCTGGAAACTACAGCATTTCTCCAAGGAACCAGGTAGAAAAAGCCAAGAAATTGCACTCAGTGTTTGAGGAGAACAGGCACACCTACAAACCTACTGGCAATGGGAGCTCTGCCGGCAAATGGCCCAACCAAGACGTGAACCTAGCAGGTTTGATTGCTCTCTCAGAATTTGCCGGTTGGAATTGAGATATCTTCATGACACTGCAGCACAGCATGACCAGAGTTACTCGGTGCTAGTCCTGAGCAGCATGCCCCACAATGTTCCTTCCACATTTGCAGCAAAGAACAATAATAACAATAATAAAGTTTTGGGGCTTCGCTTTATGTTGCCCTTTCTTGAAAACAGGTGGGAAGATGATGTTAACAGCACCAGGCATATCATGGACCTCATTCTTCTGCCATGGCCTCATTTGGTTATTTCTAGACTGGTTCCTGGTTTATGCCCACATTATTACTGCCCCAGATTTTTATGGTAGTTTTCATGAACACTTTTCTTCCATTTTCTGATGCTATCAACAGATTTAGGAAATACAGCCTCTGCCTTCAGGACATGCTTGTGTCAATGTGCATCCATCCCCATGAAGACCAGCACTTCAAGGAAGCTGACTTGAGTTCCAGACTCAATGGGTGGGCTTAAAACTGGCCCATGTGCTCTTTGGCTGAAACTTTCTGGGAAAAGTTTTCCCTCTTCTAAAACAGCCATAATTTCTCTCCTTCCTTAAACATTGTTGTGACAAGAAGTGAATGTATAACTCCTGTGGACCCCTCTCCTCCACCCTGAGGATGATGGAGCACAAAGCCAGAAGTGCAGAAAGATGTGGTTCTGAATCGTTCATGCAAAAACTTGGCACTAGCAAGTAAATTCCTTTACTGACTAATTCAGTTTGTGTCAGGATTTCTGAAAGTGTCTGAATTACTCAAAAGCTGTAGTTTTCCATTAGCCAACTGGCCTGCATCAAGTAGTTGTTAGTAGTAGTAAAAGCTAAGGTTGATTTAGTGCTTCTGTACCGAGCACTAAATCAACCTGAGCTTTTACTATCAACCCTGTGAGGTAGATACTATTCTTATCTCCAGATTACAGGTAAGAAAGTTGGGGCACAGGGAGGTTAGGTAACTTTCCCTATGGCACACAGTACTAAGGGAGAGGGCAATTCTTTAAACCTAATTTTACTTTTTTAATTAATTTGAAAGTAATGTATGCACATATAATAAATCAGAGTATAGAAATGACTTCAAAAATAACAATGTCCTGTCCAACCCTTCCCTCCTCATCTTATTGTTAAAGCAAACTATTTTAAATGTTTTCTATGGTTGTTTTATTTCCTTATTTCTCCTGATGGTTACCTCCACTAATCTAGATAATATATGCATTATTCTGTATTTTTTATTTATAGTTCAAATAATATTTATTTAAAGGGACATGAGAATTTGGTTTAATTACATTCTGACCTCTTTCTCAATTTTAAAATGTATATGTTAGGTCTTCTACTGATGACCAGTATTTACGTGCCTATTTACTTTATTGTCAACCTTTGGTCATATTTCTTGATCCACCTCCAAAATTTTGGATGCATATACATGTGAATTTTCCTACTTTTCCCCCATGTGCCCTGTGCCCACTACACCCTTTCTTTCATATTCAATTAGTACTACAGTCCAATCTTTACTGCTTTGTCAATGGTTTGGCTCAAAAGATTGAAAACTAATAAAAAATGTATATTATGATTTTACGAATACTGTTCACTGAGAAAACTGGTGGGCCAGAAATGCTTTCTTTCACTGAATCTAATCTCAACATCTGGTACCTCAAATTATGTGTTTACTATCCTCAAGATCAAATGTATTCTCTCTTCTAAGTTGATGTTACTTTCTTGAACATTTCACATTTAGTTTGCTACATATTTTAGCAATAACTTTCTCATACATGTTTTTTTATCCAAAGTTCTAATTATTAGAACTGCATGCTTTTCTATCCTCAAATCGTAGCTTCTATTTTATCAAGTTTCTTTCTTTCTTGTGGACTCTCTTTGGAAGCTACCTCCCTCCTTCTCTAGTCTTTCAAGGTACTTTTTGAACATGAAACTCTGCCTCTTCCTGGGCCAAATCTACTATCTCCTAGCTATTATGTATTTCTCTTCCTTTTTAAAATTTTATAATTTTGCTAAAATTCATTCTGGACTGACTTCCAAAGAAAGACGTATGCCTGTTATACCCACACACTTGATTCCTACTGTAATGAAAAAAGTTAAACATTACTATATTGTTTCTCTTTCAATAGTTCCATCTTGCTCTGAAATTTCTTTTTTCTTTTATTAAAACTATACATGTGGCAAAGATTTATTGTCTCTGTGATAGAAAAATAGGAAATAAAAAAACAGCCAAGAAATAACTCTCTCTCTCTCTCAATGGCAATGATCATGGTCTTGAGAGTGTTGTATTCTATGCTGAGAGCCAGGTTATTTAAATCAGAGTGGGGATTGCATGTCACAACCCTCAGTTTGCTTTCCCACCCACTGGGTTCTCACTCTCCCTGCACCTGTTGACTCGAAGTCCAGGTTTCTCCAGCCCCTTTAGATAATGTTGTGAGGCTGTTCTGCCTTCCCACTCCCACCCACTTTGATCTCTTGTTTATAGATGAGCTTATTTGCCCCAAGACCCATGTCTTGACCTCCCCTATTATTTTTCTATTGCAGCTTCATTAATTTTCCCCTCCCCTGTTGTCAGTATGGTGGGGTGACAGAAGAACTGCAAGTAAAAGCATGTGCCTAGTCTACCTTTTAAAACTATATTCCCTTACATTTTGATTCTCACTTTTGTTTTGCAATTTCTATTATCTAAAAGAGTTAAGATTGTTTAAATATAAAGAAATCAATCTAGATCTCTCATAACTCAAGAAGAAGAAAAGGAAATTTATAGTGACAGAGTATTTATATTAACTTTTATCATATATTTTAACTCTTGAATTAACTTTTATATTACTACATTTAATATCAGTAAAGTATAATTTATACATGTGCAATTAATATTAATTTGACTAATATATCTTATTTTTAACTCAGTTAAATTTTTAGTAAATCATAGATAGCTATCTCTGAATTACCTCTGATTAGGCATTAACATTTCAGACTTATAAAATATAAGATTTTTAAAAACTTGGGTTAATTAGTGTAAAATTTGTATTAGTGCAATTAATATGAAAACATTACTTTGAGAAAGTACATATGCAGCTACAGAATATGCTGAAATTAAAAGCTAAAAAATTTAAATGATCTGAATAACCTAAGGCTCTCATTGCAAATTCAAATCCTAAGACCAAAAATAGGTAAAACAATACATTTCAAGGCTAGTTTTACAATTGTGTTATGCAACCAATTGTCCAGTGTGTCTATTGGAAGTGAATTTCAAATGCTCAAAAGACCTCCCTACATATGTCTGTCTTGCTGTCACATTGTCACAACCAATCCAGCCTTTTTCAGACCTTATCCTTCATTGCTGAAAAGTCAGAGTTTCTAGAAAAGTCTTAATTTAATATTAAGTTAAATATGCTCTAAGTTTTATTAAATGGCTACACACAAATCTTGTCTCTCTCAATATATACTAAACTCCTTGTGAATAAAAACTATAATTTTTACTTTTGTTAACAGTGAATGCAGGTCTTATAGCTGATGTTCCCAAAATGTTTATTTAACTGAATTAAATCAAGGAGTTCATGTTCATTCTATGAATCTGAACCAAGGATGGAAAACTATATTGATATTGGACATACACAGCTTTATGCTATGTAGCAGTTGTTCTCTGAGAAAGTTTAAGAAAATTAAACCTCTTACATATTCCCAAGTGAAAGAACTCAGGAGTATACTGGTCACTTATATTTGATCCTTATTAACTCATATAAATAGGGTTTACTTTCCACTCCGAGTTTAACAATACTGCTTTACATACATAGCCCAAAGAGTGAAATCTTTAAAATACTTGTAGTTTTTTAGAATATGGATGCTGTGACATTCTCCATTTAACCTACAACCTTTTCCTTGTACCAAATGCAACAAGATGCATCATGCCTGCCTAGAGGACATCATGCTAGAGTTAGATTTGCATAACACTTGAGTAGAACAACTGTCTATTCTTTCCATTTGTTCCATAGTTCAGTTAATTACAACATCTTGGAATGTTGTCTAGCTTAGCACTAAAAAAGGAAACAAGTTACTTTATTAAATCAGTGAAAGCCAAATCAGTTATTTTCCTTAGAACTGAAAGACTTTCTTATTGATCTTTAAAAGGAAAAATTCACAGGAATAAAAATTTTGACATTCTTTCATATATTGCTCGTGTCTAATTGACATTGTAAATCATATATTTTTCTTCAAATAAATTATTTAGATGCTCTAAACATTCTGCATTATTAACAGATATTTATTATCTTTCTTAAAGTCACAGAAGAAAATATTATCATAGTAACGGGTGCCCAATAATTTTGACTAATTCACATTTCATAAAAAGAGAAAATGAGAGAGAGTGAAAGGGAGAGAGGGAGAAAGGGAAGAGAGAAAGAGAGAGAGAGAGAGAGAGAGAGAGAGAGAGAGAGAGAGAGAATGAGAATTATTAACACTGTCCTTAATTATTTTCAGTTCTTTCCCCTTATAGCATGGTATTTCTGACACCCAGTTGGATGGTTGAAAAGATCTCATTGTTCTAGTCTCTGAGTCATGAGTGGAATTGATATGCCTCACTTCCAAGCCAAACATATAATCGCTAATGCAGGACTTTAGAGTTCTCGTTCCCTGGAACCCACAGCTGAGGTGATAGCTCCAACAGCTTGTTTTTAAGCAAAGAAAATAAACGGCTCCTGCTGACTTGCAATGGGCCTTAGCAGATCAGAGGATCAATTGCTGTTCCCCGCAATGCCACTCCGACCTGCACTTGCTCACGGAGGCCCAGCACAGCTTATCCCACTACACACAGTTTTGCCCTGTGTTATGGTTGGGTTGCATCTCCCAGGCCAGTCTGATGTCAAGACCTGCCGAGCAGCTGTGCATGTGTGTATCTTGTCCACCCACTTGGCTAAGAGGAAAGGGAGTGACTGTTAGATGGTAGGCTTAGCTTTAAACATCTAAATTAAACCTTTTACATACTGCATTCTACACAGCTAGCCATAAGTTCCACAGAAGAGTTTCCTTCTTAGTGAGGATTTATCTGCAATGAATGGGCAAAGGCTTTTGTTGTTGTTTTATTTTTATTATTATTATTCCTCCTCTTAACCTCAGAGGTTTGGCAGCTGCTGACCCTTGTAGTCACCAAGGAAAGAAGCTCAGTGATTTGAGGGTCGAATTCTCTCATTTTAGAAAAACAGAGCATATCCCTCTCTCTATAAACAGGACTCCAACTAAATTGCTTCCGAAAGTGGGTTACCATTAAAATGTCCACAGAGACAAGATTCCTGGGCAAGCTATGCAACAACCTTGGTAGCCAGTAAATTCTTCTTAATTACCCCCTGCCATAACTTAAAGCTCTTGGTTAGTATACTAGGTTTTATGGAATTTAAAGCTGTACTAAATGCTATTTGAATATATTTCTATTCTTAAATGATACACAAAATTATATAATACAATATTTTTAAAAATAAGTAATGGAGAAAAAATGGTGGGATGAAAAGTAGGATAAATGAATTGAATGAGTCCATAAATCCCATGCTACAGGATCTGCATTCTTGTTAGAAGTGGAGCAGACTCTAGTCTCTGTAACTTTCAGCATTTGATATCATAAGGAAAACTTTGTGCTTCACTCCATGCCGGAGGACCTTAGAGGTCAGAGCGAATTTTCTCATGCAATGAAATCACATCAATACATACCGGCAGGTCAGGGAAATGCCCAGTCTCAGATCGACCTGGTTTCAATCACATCCCACATTCATGGGAAGATTTCCCTGCATTGGCCCTTAGCGCATTCAACCTTCCCCAAACACACACAATAAGGAACTTTCTTAAAGGAAGAGAAAAAGTGTGGAATGGCACTTAGACAACATCTATTCTGTAATACTTCAAAATGTGGGACAACAGCTCTCTTGGAGAAAAAAGCGCTAGTGGGAACTTAGCAGAGCTAAGCCCAGCAGCTCTGCACGTTCCAGAACAAAGCCCCCACTCTCTAGCGTTCACTCCTTCACTTTCCACTTTGGACTGAACTGTACCCTTAGCTCCAGTCCAAGTTTGTATATTGTTTTTTCTATCTTCTCATCCTAAAACACAAACACATCACACACACATGCTCACACAGGCACACATGCACACACAGAACACACACACACAGCAAGCAAAGGAAAAGAAAACCTCAGCAGTGGGAAGAGTCTGTCCTCAGGTATACCCAGACCCGAAACAGTTTACTTTTCATACCTTTTCACTATCTTATGGACTAACCTTCCTTTTTCTAGTGCAGAGACTAATTATAGCATCATCTTTCCTCCAATTTGACTTAGTGCTGGATCAGAAAATAAAAAAAGCAAAACACACAGATTATAAATCAAAACTTAAGCCAGTGGAGTCCTCAAAATTATGTTACACAATCTTCCCCACAATTTGAATGAAACACATCCTATCTAATAAAAGAGCAATATGCAAATTGACCAGACCTCTGTTCAAGCCATGCCCACAAACCACACCCACCAACCAATCAGGAGCAAATAAATCCCAACCAAGATGGCTGTGGCCACTAAGAGCAGGAGAGAGGCTTGAGTTTTCCTGCAATGGAGGAAGCCAAGCTTTCCACTTGCCTTTGCTGGCCTAACCTCCACTCAATGCTACAAAGTTTCAATTATAGAAGATACATAAATCCCAACAGAAATGGCAGCAGCCACGGAGCTGGAGAGAGCAGAGGCTAAGGTTGCTCAGGCGATGGAGGAAGCCAAACTTCTGTAGCTCTAGTGTCTATGCCTACAAAGTTTCAATTACAGAAGGTAAATAAATCCAAAAAGAAATGGCTATTGCCACATAGCGAGCAGAAGGCTTGGCTCTGCTCCAGGCTACAAAGTTACAATTGTAGAACATAAATTAATCCCAGATCCCAGGGCCTCCACTTGGGTCACTGGGGGGCGTGGCAGGCCTGCAAACCACCACAGGCCCCTTGCCCAGACTGTCCCATGCCACAAGGGAATCTCCACCCTGATCTGGGACACTTTTCAGGGCAAACCAGCTGGCTCCCATTCATGCACCAGGCCTCTATCCTATCTAATAGAAGAGTAATTTGCAGATTGACCATGACTCCAACACACAAGATTTCTGCCCTCATGTGGTCAAAGATCCTGCCCCCATGTGGACACAAAATGGCCACCACAAGATGGCCAGCAGGGAAGGGCTGTTGGGAGGTTTCAGGCCTGTAAGGGAGGGCAGTTGAGGTGATCATGCCTGCAGGGGAGGGCAGTTAAAGGTGACCAGGCCAGCAGAGGAGGGAAGTTAGGGACAAACAGGCTGGCAGGGAGCAGTTAGACATCAATCAGGCTGGCAGGCAGAAGCAGTTAGGGGCAATCAGGGAGGCAGGCAAGTGAGCAGTTTGGAGCCAGTAGTCCTGGATTGTGAGAAGGATGTCCAACTGCCCATTAGGATTGGGCCTAAATGGACAGTAAGACATCCCTCGAGGGGTCCCAGATTGGAGAAGGTGCAGGCTTGGCTGAGGGACATCCCCCACCTCCCATGCATAAATTTCATGCACTGGGCCTCTAGTACCTTTAATAAACTCAATGTTCAGTAAGTATCCTATTAATAAATGAATATGTGGATGAATGAATCATGAGTTTGACATATTTCCTTTAGTCTCTTTAGTCTAGCACATACTTTTTGGAATAATCACTTTTAGACTGAATGACAGTTCGTAGATATAAATATCAGGTATTGCATGGAAACGTGGCGGGGGGGAGGGCCCTTCAAATTTATTGATCTTACATAGTGGTTTAATGAACTCCATGCTTTATACAAGTTAACCAAAGAGACCTCTGTCTATGCAGAAAATTCTTTTACAAACTACATTTGTAACATATAGTTTACAAATTATTGAAAACATACCATTTGGAAAAATTTCAGCTGCTATTTTGTTTAAAGATGGAGCACTAAAACTAAAATTAAATCTAAACGCAATATAAACATTCTTTAATAGGGTATTTTTGCTTCACCCAAGTCAATCAACCCTTTTTTTTTAAGTTGCATGGAGCAGAGAGAAAATGTGGAATATTGAGCTGACAAAACAGAACTCTCTCTTGTCTCTGGTATAACAAATGGCACTGCCCTGAGGGCAGCTAACATTTGACAATATGTCAGATGTACTGCCTTAGGTTGGGGTCCCCCAGAAGCAGACCCTGAGACACGGACTTAAATACATGTAGTTTACTTAGGATGTGATCCAAAATGAAATGCTTGGAAGGAGTAGAAAATCAAAAAAGGAAAGACAAGGCAGTCAATAAAAACTTTCAGGGGCGATTCATATGGACTGCTAGGACTCAACTCAGTGCAGATGCTGTGGTACACACTTCAGAGTTGTCCCTTTGAGGGGCAAGAAAGCTGGGATATTTATCCCCAGACTCTCTTTTCTAATTTGTTGAGCATCCTCCTGGGTGTTACTTCCCTTCAAGGCCGGCCTGGGCAGCTGCCAGTTCTCTCTGTGAGCCTGGGTCAGCTGAGATGACACAGACAGCACAGGCATCCACAGCTTCTGCTCCATGTACTGGAGAGTTGCTGGTCTGCCAAGACTGAGGTAACTACTAGAGAAGGTCTATCATGAATAACAATCTCATACAATTTCTGAGGCACAGAAAGCAATCTATGGTTGGGTGAGTAAACCTCTTCTTTATCCACGCCTTCATTTTTGTTAACTTAAGAATTACCTTTCTTTCACACCCCACCCCCAATTTCTTTATTGATTAAGGTATTACATATGTGTCCTTATCTCTCTATTAACCCCCCAACCCTACCCCACTCATGTCCTCACCCCCGCCCCCCGGTGTTCATGTCCATTGGTTAGGCTTATATTCATGCATCCAAGTCCTTTGGTTAATCTCTCCTCCTTCCCGCCTCCCTCCTGTACCTTTCCCCTGAGGACCAGCATTCTGGTCAATGCTTCTCTGCCTCTGGGTCTGTCCCTGATCAGTTTATGTTGTTCATTATATTCCACAAATGAGTGATATCATGTGGTATTTTCTTTCTCTGGCTGGCTTATTTCACTTAGCATAATGCTTTCCAGTTCCATCCATGCTGTTGCAAATGGTAAGAACTCCTTCTTTTTTTACTGCAGTGTAGTATTCCATTGTGTAGATATACCACAGTTTTTCAATCCAATCATCTGCTGATGGGCACTTAGGCTGTTTCTAAATCTTAGCTATGGTGAATTGTGCTGCAATGAACATAGGGTGCATAAATCCTTTCTGATTCGTGCTTCTAGTTTCTTGGGATATATTCCTAAAAGTGGGATCACTGGGTCAAATGGGAGTTCCATTTTTAGTTTTTTGAGGAAACTCTATACTGTTCTCCACAGTGGCTGAACCAGTCTACATTCCCACCAGCAGTGCAAAAGAGTTTCTTTTTCTCCACATCCTTGCCAACACTTGTCATTGGTTGATTTGTTGATGATTGCCATTCTGACAGGAGTGAGATGATACCTCATTGTTGTTTTGATTTGCATCTCTCAGATAATTAGTGACTTTGAGCATGTTTTCATATGTCTCTTAGCCTTCCTTCTTTCCTCCTTTGAAAAGTGTCTATTTAGGTCCATTGCCCATTTTTTTTATTGGATTGTTTATCTTCCTTTTGTTAAATTGTATGAGTTCCCTGTAAATATTGGAGATTAAAGCCTTGTCTGTGGTGACATTGGCAAATATGTTCTCCCATGAAGTGGAATTTCTTGTTGTTTTGTTGATGGTTTCTTTTGCTGTGCAAAAGATGTAGTCCCATTTGTTTATTTTCTCTTTGGTTTCCATTGCTCTAGGAGCCGTATCATTAAAGAAGTTCCTGTGGCATATGTCTGAGATTTTTCTGCCTGTTGATTCCTCTAGTATTTTTATGGTTTCCCTTCTTATGTTTAAGTCTTTTATCCATTTTGAGTCTATTTTTGTGTATGGTGTAAGCTGATGGTCTAGTTTCTTTTTTTTTCCACATATCTGTCCAATTTTCCCAACACCATTTGTTTAAGAGATTATCTTGACTCCATTTTATATGCATGCCTTCTTTGTCAAATATTAATTGGGCATAGGGGTTTGGGTCAAATTCTGGGTTTTCTATTCTATTCCATTGATCTATATGTCTGTTCTTGTGCCAGAACCCGGCTGTTTTAAGAACAGTGGCTTAGTAATACAGCTTGAAATCTGGTATTGAGATCCCACCTACTTTGTTCTTCTTTCTCAGGATTGCTAGAGCTATTAGGGGTCTTTTTTTTTTGTTCCAGATAAATTTTTGGAAAATTCATTGTAGGTCAGTGAAATATGCCATAGGCATTTTAATGGGGATTGCATTGAATCTGTAGATTGTTTTGGGTAGTATGGACATTTTGATGATGTTGATTCTACCAATCCATGAACAAGGTATGTTCTTTCATCTATTTATGTCTTCCTCTATCTCTTTTTTTCAGTGTCCTGTGGTTTGTCGCATACAGGTCTTTTACCTCCTTAGTTAAGTTTATTGCTAGGTATCTTAATTTTTGTGTGTGTGACGGTAAATGGGATTGTGTTTTTAGTTTCTCTTTCTATAAGTTCACTATTGGTGTAAAGGAATGCCACAGATTTCTTGGTATTAATTTTATATCCTGCTACATTGCCAAATTCATTTATTAAGTCTAATAGTTTTTGATGGAGTCTTTAGGGTTTTCTATGAACAATATCATGTCATCTGCAAATAAGGACAGTTTTACTTCTTCTTTTCCAGTTTGAATGCCTTCTATTTCTTCTTCTTTTTTTTATCGCAATGGCTAGTATTTCCAGTACTATGTTGAACAGGAGTGGTGAGAGTGGGCATCCCTGTCTTGTTCCTGTTCTTAGGGAAATGGTTTCAGTTTTTGTCCATTGAGTATGATGTTGGCTGAGGGTTTTTCATACATAGCTTTTATGATGTTGAGGTATGATCCACCTTGTTGAGCGTTTTGATCAAGAAGAGGTGTTGGATTTTGTCAAATGCTTTTTCTGCATCAATTGATATGACTATGTGATTTTTATCTCTCTATTTGTTTATGTGATGTATCACATTTATTGATTTGCAGATATTAAACCATCCTTGCATCCCTGGATAAATCCTACTTGGTCATGGTGTATGATCTTTCTGATGTACTGCTGGATCCGATTTGCTAGAATTTTGTTGAGGATTTTAGCATCTATGTTCATGAGGGATATTGGCCTGTAATTCTCTTTCATTGTGTTGTCTTTATCTGGTTTTGGTATTAGAGTGATGCTGGCTTCATAGAATGAGCTAGGGGGTGTTCCTTCCTCTTGAATTTTTTGGAATAGTCTGAGGAGGATAATTTTTAGTTCTTCCTTCAATGTTTGGTAAAACTCCCCAGTGAAGCTGTCCGGCCCCAGGCTTTTGTTTGATGGGAGCTTTTTGATGACTGCTTCAATTTCTTCCACAGTTATCGGCCTATTGAGATTTTTAGAATCTTCCCTATCGAGTTTTGGAATTTTGTATTTTTCTAGGAATATGTCCATTTCTTCTGGGTTGTCTAATTTGTTTGAGTAGAGTTGTTCATAGTATTTTTAATAATCCTTTGTATTTCTGTGGGGTCTGTTGTTATTTTGCCTCTCTTACCTTTTAAATATGGAAGTTTAATCTTGATATAAGTATTCTCACATACATCTTTACATTTTTTAAATCCTCACCCAAGGATATGTTTCTTAATTGATTTTAGAAACAGAGGAAGGTGGGGAGAGAGAGAAACACTGATGTGAGAGAGAAACAGTGATTGATTGCCTCCTAAACCAGGGCCCAAACCTGCAATCTAGGTATGAGAAATTGAACCTGAAACCTTTCTTGGTGTACCTGACAATGCTTCCATCAACTGAACCTCCCAGCCAGGTCTATATATTTAAATTTGAACTGGTAATGTTCTATCCCAGATCCCAGATGTTTACCCATATGCCATAGGTGCTTACTGATGGTTGTGGAAGATAGTGAAGGGTTAGTGACCCTTGGCTTCATCAACAACTGGCAGGTTGATGGGCAGAAGCTGGTTCATCCCATCATACTGGAGGTTGTTAGTGTACCTTCCCGTGGTGCAAAGGAAAGGATCACTTTTATGACTTCTATATATTTCCTTCAGTGGATACATTTACCTTCTGGCATTTTTTTCCTTTTGTTTAATCATTTTTAAAATTTTTTATTACAATTGGCATACATCATTATATTAGTTTCAGGTGTTTACCTCAGTGACAACCCCAATAATCCCCACACCCATCCAGTATCATGCCTAGTTATTAGAATATTATTGATATATTCTCTATGCTGTACTTCACATCTCATAACTATTCTGTAAAAACCAATGTTTACTTCTTTATGCCCGCACGTTTTTCACATATTCCCTGGTCCCCCTTCCATTTGGCAACCAACAAAAAGTTCTCTGTATCAATGAGCCTGTTTCTGTTCTGTTTATTCATCCTGTTTGTAGATTCAATTGTTGTGTGTGGGCTGACCCCACAGAGCAGGGTTTGCTCTATCAATGATCTGGTGCCTGTTAAGACCACCCTCTGGTCGTGCTAATTGGCTGGTGTTCTGGTGTGGTCTAGAGCTGGCCACCAGTGGGTGGTTCTAGGGCCACTTGGGAGGGGTTTAGGTGGGGGCCAAGGTCAGCCACTGCCTCTGTGCACCCTGGGGCCATCAGGTAGAAGCTACAAAGCGATCTTTGGTTGGTAGCTGCCTGTATTTGGCGTATGGGTGACAAAAAGGCTGTACTGCGAATCCAGGTTGGCAAGCAAGTGAATCTGTATTCCAGCCTTTCAAGAGGACACCTAAGTTTCCAACAGCTCTCCATCTCACCAGAGCCGAGTTCCCGCTGATTTTCACAGCCAGTTTTGTGGGGATTCCTATTCTTGGCACTGGTGCTCCAGGCTGGGAGCTGGAGGCACTGGTGCTCCAGTATGGGGCCCTTTCTTTTTTGTGGGGACCTCCACAGCTTAGATATCCATCCCAATTCTTAATTGCCACACATGCATGTGGGACCAGCTCTGTCTGCAGCTTCACACCTCCTACCAGTTTCGTGGTAGCTTCTTTTTTTATCCTTATATGTAGGAGTTCCATTCAGCTAGTCTTCTAAAAATGGTTCTAAAGGCTGGTTGTGCTATAATTTAGTTTTAATTTTGATGTGATGACAGGAAAAGGCAAGCACAGAATTTACCTACTCTGCCATCTTGACTTGAAGTCCTATATTTTAACTAATTATATCAGCAATAACTCTATTCCCAAATCAGGTCACATTTTGGGGTACTGAGGATTGGGGCTTCAACAAAATTCAGCCTATAATAGGTGTCTATAGATAACTCAAACTTAACGTGTCCAAAACCAAACTCCTGATTCTTCCTCTTCCTTCCTCCAATGTCTGTTCCCTTCATAGTCTTCTGCTTTTCAACTAAGGCAATTCTTATTCTTCCAGGCCAAAACAAAACTTGGAGCCTTAACTCTTCTTTTAATAGGTAAAAAGGAATAGATAATTTTAGATATAGTAAAACAACTGAGGGATCTCTGAACCATTTATTTTATTTTAATTTAATTCTTTTTGTCTTTATTGCTCAGTTTATTAATTACATTGTTCTCCCTTTTTTCCCCCTATAGCTCCCCTCCACCCAGTACCCATCCCACCCTCCACCCTTACCCCCCTCCACTGTCCTCTCCCATAGTTGTATGATTTTTGTCCAATCTCTTGCTGCACTTCCCACACCCCTTTTCTCCCCAAGAATTGGCACTCCATTCCCTCTCTATGTCCGTGATTCTGTTACATTCACCAGTCTATCCTGTTCATCAGCTTATTAATTCACTTGCTTTTTAGATTCATTTGTTGATAGATGTGTATCTGCTGTTCATAATTTACACTTTTATCTTTTTCTTCTTCCTCTTCTTAAAGAATACCTTTCAGCATTTCATATAATATTGGTTTGGTGGTGATGAACTCCTTTAGCTTTTTCTTATCTGTGAAGCACTTTATCTGACCTGCAATTCTGAATGATAGCTTTGCTGGGTAGAGTAATCTTGGTTGTAGATTCTTGCTATTCATCACTTTGAATATTTCTTGCCGCTCCTGTCTGGCCTGCATAGTTTCTGTTGAGAAATCCACTGACAATCCTATGGGTGCTGCCTTATAGGCAACTAACTGTTTTTCTCTTGCTGCCTTTAATATTCTCTCTTTGTCTTTTGCTCTTGGCATTTTCATTATGATGTGCCTTGGTGTGGTCCTCTTAGTTGTCCTAAATATTGGGGTTCGGTGCGCTTCTTGGACTCGTAAGTCAATTTCTTTCACCAGGTGGGTGAAGTTTTCGGTCACTATTTCTTCAAATAGGTTTTCATTGTCTTGCTCTTTCTCTTTTTCTGGCACTCTTATAATTCGGACGTTGGTATGCTTGAGATTGTCCCAGAGGCCCCTTACACTATCTTCAATTTTTTGGATTCTTTTGGTTTCTTGCTTTTTCAGATGAGTGGATTTTCTCTCTTTGTATTTCAAATCTTTAATTTGGTTCTTGGGGTGCTCCAGAGCACTTTTAGGTCTTTGTATAATATTTTTTATTTCAGTCAGTGTATGCTTAATTTCTGGTTGGTCCTTTTTCATATCCTTGTAGGTCTCGTTCATTTCCTTATAGGAGTCATTCATTTCCATGTTGGTCTTGATCATTTCCACATTAGTCCTGATCATTTCCTTGCAGGTCTCATTCATATCCTTGAGGGTCTCGGTCATTTCCTTGCTGGTCTTGCTTATTTCCTTATAGGTCTCGACCTTCTCTAGGAGCCTCTTGAGAAGCCCTATAACCGTGGTTTTGAATTCCATGTTCAGTCGTTTTTTTTTCCTCCATTTCTTTCACATATGATTTCTTTCCATGTCTCTGCATGGTGGCTGATTCCCTGAGTTGGTCAATTAGCTTTTTGTGGTAGATATCCTATAAGGGACAGTGGCTCGGCCTCCCCAGTTACCTGGGGTGGATATGGGTTGCACAATCTTGCTGAAGTTAAGCTCAGGTTAATCATTGTTTGCACTTGGAGGGGTTGACCTCCAGGCCAATTGTCTGTGAAGTTCAGCTGTGCTCGGGTTAGATGGGCGGAGTCTCTGGGCCAAGCAGACAGCATTAGCTCTGCCCTGTACGGCCCCAGGGACTCTGTGCCAGGGGCAATGGCTGCCAGTACCTCTGAGAGAGAGCTGCTGCTGAACTCCACCAGCTGCCAGGGAATTCAGACTCTCCCCAAATGAGTCTGCACACCCAAGGTCTCACCCAGGGTCATAAAACAAAGCAGTCTGAAGGTTTTCCGAATGAGAGAGCAAGTCACGAGCACTCTCTACGCGGTCAGATTAATGCAGCTGCGCTGTTCCCAAGTTCACGGGAAATCCGCACAAGCTCGCCTTCTCCACAAGCCGTCAGACCCCTGCAGAACCCAAGCCTCGGAGTGCCCTCCCACTGTCCAGTTTTTACCCTCTATGATAGTCGGTTCCCTGGACTTCGCCCAGAGCTGGATAATCAGTCCAGTGGGACTTCTTTGTCTCCACATTCGCGAAAACTGGCTGGTTTTCAGCCGCCCGTCCTATCCGCTGGTGTGTGTGGCTCCTCCAAACCTCTCTCTGTGCATATCTTCAACGCTGTCTGCTGCTGCTCCTCCAAGTCACAGTGTCTTATCTTCACTTTTATTTGTGGAATTTTCACTCGGCCAGCTTTCCGGCGATTCTGGGTGGTGTTTGTTCTTTCGTTAAGTTGCAGTTTTAAAATTGCTGTGCATGACGGCAAGATAGGTGTTTTACTTATGCCGCCATCTTGGTTCTCTCTCTTGGCAGTGATGAACTCTTTTAGCTTTTTCTTATCTGTGAAGCACTTTATCTGACCTTCAATTCTGAATGATAGCTTTGCTGGATAGAATAATCATGGTTGTAGATTCTTGCTATTCATCACTTTGAATATTTCTTGCCACTCCCATCTGGCCTGCATCGTTTCTGTTGAGAAATCTGCTGACAATCAGATGGATGCTCTCTTATGGGTAACTAACTTTTTTCTCTTGCTGCTTTTAATGTTCTCTCTTTATCTTTTGCTCTTGGCATTTTAATTATGATGTGTCTTGGTGTGGTCCTCTTTAGATTCTTATATTTTGGGGTTCTGTGCACTTCTTGGGTTTTTAAGTCAATTTCTTTCACCAGGTGGGGGAAGTTTTCAGTCACTATTTCTTCAAGTAGGTTTTCATTATCTTGCTCTCTCTCTTTTTCTGGCACCTCAATAATTCTGACGTTGGTATGCTTGAGGTTGTCCCAGAAGCCCCTTACACTATCTTCAATTATTTGGATTCTTTTTGCTTCTTGCTTTTCTTGCTTCTTTGTATTTCAAATCTTTGACTTGGTTCTTGCAGTCGTCTGGACTGCTTTTAGGTCTTTATGTAATATTTTTTATTTCAGTCAGTGTATGCTTAATTTCTAGTTGGTCCTTTTTCATATTCTGGTAGTTCTCGTTCATTTCCTCGTAGGTCTTGTTCATTTCCTTGTAGTTCTCATTAAGTTCATTGGCCTTTTCTAGGAGCCTGTTGAAAAACCTTATTACTGTGGTTTTGAACTCTATGTCTAGTCGTCTTTTTTCCTCCATTTCTTTCACACCTGCATTGTGGCAGCTTTCCTGAGTTGGTCCATTAGCTGTGTGTGGTAGATGTCCTCTAAGGGATAGTGGCTCAGCCTCCCCAGTTACCTGAGGTGGATACTCTTACTGCAATCCTTTATGGGTTGTACAGTATTGCTGAAGTTAAGCCCACCTTATTCTTGTTAGCCCTAGGAGGGTTTGACCTCCAGGCCAGTTGACTGTGAAGGTAAGCTGTGTTCAGGTTGGATGTGCGGAGTCTCCAGGCTGAGCAGGCAGCATCAGCGTCAGCTCTGCCCTAGGCGCGTGGGTCTCTGTGTTGGGTGGTAATAGCTGTAGACACCTCCAAGTGAAAGTCGCCGCTGGACTCCACATGTTGCCAGACAACTCTGCCTCTCCCCAAATGAGTCTGCACACCCAAAGTCTCACCCAGGGTTGTAAAACAAAGCAATCCGGTGGTCTCCCGAACGAGGGAGCAAGTCACACGTCCTCTCTGTGCGGTCTTGCACTTTACGCACAAATTGCTGTTCCAAGTTATGCGCACTCTCCTCAAACTCGCAGACCTCAGCCGGGCCTGGGTTTTAGCTTGCCTTTCCTGGACCTGGGATCTCACGTGGAACTGGGGAATCAGTGCAGTGGGACGCCTCCACCCTCCCCGTTGGAGAAAACCAGCCGGGTTTGCTGCTGCCCGTCCCTCACTACCCGCGCGTGCAAGGCTCCGAACCTCTCTCTGCACGTATCTTCAAGGCTGAGCACCGCTGCTCCTCTGAGTCACAGTGTCCTATCTTTACTTTTATTTGTGGAATTTTCACTCAGTCATCTTTCCGGTGATTCTGGATGATGTTGTTTTGTTGTTAAGTCGTAGTTTTGGAATTGTTGTGTGGGGCAGCAAAATAGGTGTTTACCTACACCGTCATCTTGGTTCCTCCTTTAATTTAATTCTTAAAATGTGCTTAGACTATTATGAAATTTCTACATAAACAAGAGATGACTCAAATATTTTTACTGATCTCCATGATTCTTGGTTCTGAAAATCTGCATGTCATACGGATGATATATAACATAAGCCCCATGCGAGAGAAAACACAGAAAACACCCCTACCTTCCCCCATTTCTGTGTTCCATGGCCCCCCCCACCTTTCTCTGTTACACCACAAGCACTTCAGTGCCTGCTGGACTGTGATAGGAGTCAGAAGCGAAGGAGAAGTTCTGCACCCTACATGTTCATGGTCACTTCATGTATAACAACCTCAATATGAGATTTTTTCACAATTTTTTTTGGCATTTCCATTCACCCATGCCTGATGCCCATCACCAGATGCTTGCCCTCGTTCATTCTGATGCCCACCTGGCCCGAACTACCTCACCTCTTCCACAGGGTGGTCAGCAGTGGCCTTCACCTGGTGGAAATCCTTCTGCTCAATGATGATAGTACTGCTTGGCAAAAACCACCTTGCCACTCCTCTGTCTGCCATGAGCCATGAGTCACCCTATACTTCTCCTTTTTTAAGATCCACTGAACCAGAACCATGCCGCTGCCCCAGCATCTGCCATCCTGCCATTCCCGTGCTCTTCAACCTGCCTGGTGTGGTGCCCTGCCTGGCCCGAACCACCTCTCGGTGCCTGCCCTTGCCCTCGACCTGGTCACAGACTATTTAAACCTCATCTTGTGCCTTTAATGGGCTTTGACATTCAGCTGAAGAGGCAGAATCAGAGTAGAAATATTTTAAAGGACAACACAGAGGTCAGGGCTAACTGGGATACCACTCAGTCTGCCTTGTTTCTTCCCACATGGCTTGGTGATTGCAGACAACATACCCTGAATACCACACCTCCTGACTAAGTTATCCTTTCTCATTCTGTACCCGTCCAGGGGGAAAGACACTGAGGCTATGGACACCATGCCTCCCTCCTGACCACTAGCATTGATTCATAGGTGCTTCCTTTTCTCCTACTCATTTACCTCACCTATGTATTTATTGCCTATCCTGTCTAATAAAAGAGTAATATGCAAATTTGACTGTACCTTCACTACACCCACCAGCCACGCCCACCAGTCAATTAGGGACGTGCCCTAGGCAGCCTGGGTCGTGGGGGGTGTGGCCAAAGCAGCCCAGGCCTGAGGGGCTCTGAGGGGGCATGGATGACATGGCCCAGGCACAGAGAGGCATGGCCAAGGCGGCCTTGGCCTAAGGGGCCCTGGGAGGGCATGTCCGAGGCGGCCCGGGGTGCAGGGGGCGTGGCTGATTCGGCACAGGCCTATGGGGGAGTGGCCGATGCGGCCCTGGCCTGGGCTGGTGGGGCCGAGGTCCATGCTAGCCGGGGCAAGCTGGCTGGGGCTAAGGCCTTGGCCGGAGGGTTGTGGGGGTGGGGCTGGGATGGAACCCAGCCATCTGCCCCATTGCAGGGGGATGGCTGTGTGCCCAAGGCCTAAAGCCTCAGCCAGAGGGCTCCCAGTATGTGTGAGGGGGCAGGTTGGGCTGAGGGATCACCCACCCCCAGTGTACAAATTTTGTGCACCGGGCTTCTAGTGTATTAAATAAAACCTTATTTCTGTTATAAAAAGGATGACTTTAGAGGTAGGTGGTTCTGTGGTAAACTCACTTTATATCTCATAAAATAATTTCTGTCTAAACTTTTTTTTTTTAATACTCAACTTTAGCAAATACTTAAGTTGCTTCCATGCCCTGGCTTATTGTGAATAATGCTACAATGAACATTGAAATACAGCTATCTCCTTGAAGTTATGATTTCATTTCCTTTGGATATACACTGAGTGGCCAGATTATTATGCTCTGTGAATGCATAATAATCTGGCCACTCAGTGTAAATCTTATATAATAAAAGGCTAATATGCAAATTGTCCCCTCAACCAGGAGTTCGACCAGCAGGCAGGCTGGCCAACTGCCCATGTCCCCTCCCCCTGGCCAGGCTGGCTGCTCCCATCCATGCACAGCACTGGGCCTCTAAAATGTGTGTGTGTGTGTGTGTGTGTGTGTGTGTGTGTGTACACATATATACTGAGTGGCCAGATTATTGTGCATTCAGAGATCATAATAATCTGGCCACTCAGTGTTTACCTAGGAGTGAAATTGCTGGAATATATATAGTTCTGTTTTTAACTGTTAGAGGACCCTCATGCTGTTTTCCCACAGAAGCTGAACCAACTTACATTTCCAACAACAGTGCACAAGGGTTCTTTTTCCTCTATATCCCCTCAATACTTGTTACTTCCTGTCCTTTGGATGATAATCATTCTGAAAAAATGTGAGGTGATACCGCATTGTGGATTTGATTCACATTGCCCTGATGATTAGTGATGTTGGCACCTTGTTATGTAACTGTTAGTCATTTGTATGTCCTCTTTGAAAAATATGTTTATTTAGGTCCTCCACAGAATTAAAATTTAAAAATAATGAAATCTAGGTGAAATGAACTAGTAAGTATCAATACTGATGGATTAATGTAGGTTTGCTCCTTCCTTCAGTGTTTGAACGGTATGCTGATCATTGAATACACAAAGTGTGCCCTTCCTGGGCTGGGTGGGAGTGCACAGATAAAGGACTGACTATCATGGTATCTAAGGCAAGCACTTAAGGAAACATGGAAGGGGATTGTATTAACCTACCTGGAGAGGAAAAAGGAAGGCAGAAGAGCTCATGGCAGAGCTGAATCTTGAGGGAAGGGTGTGTGTGGTCTTTGTGGTGAGGAACCACATCACAGGCAGTAGGTAACACACACAGAGGTACAGAGGTACAGAGGTACAGAAGGATGTTTCATTTTCTAGAGAATTAAGATGGTTCAGCCTGGTTGGAGAGCGGACTCTGAATAGGATGCCACCAGGAAAGCAGTTGAAGAGACAGGCAAGTTGAGTCCTGTGTGCTTTCTGTGTCTGTTGTGCCGGAGAGTTTAAAGAGGCATAGGGGAATTTTAACCAAGGGCGGACAGAGCCAAGGCTTTGTTTTGGAAGGACTATCATGTCAGTGAGTAGGAGGAGGTGGAGAATGGCAGGCAAAGGAGAGGGGATTTTTACTCATTCTTAGCAGTTTCACTTTTTTAGTTTTTATGTTATTCTAGCTCCATTCTTCCATGGACTTTGAGCATCTCAAGGGGAGGGAATCACGTTGTGCCTGCCCCAGAGATGCCAGCACACATGGCTGAGGACTATGGACACACAGATGTCTTCTTTCATGAGAAATCCAGGAGTCTTCAGAGGAACATTCAATACTGAGAAGAAAAAAAGTTAGTCTCCAAAGCTGGGCCAGTAACCCGGCTGGGCCTCTAGGGAAAGGAGAGGGTGCTCAGTATAGGGTGTGTGATTACAATTCCAGGCTCTGAAGCCAGGAAGCTTTTTTTTCTGGTTCCACTCCTTAACTATAAAGCTTCACTTTCCTCCAGAATGAGGGAAATGGGGCTATGAGAGCACCTACCTTTAGAGTATTTGTGCCTGATCTTCTGGTTGGCTCTTAAAAAGTCCATTCTCAGTCCCTAAACCCTCACCCTGCTCTCTGCCACATTTGTGCCCACTGGCTTTAGGGTATATCTAGTAGGGAAAACATCAGGATGGGGGACAGAGTTGGAGAGGGGTACACAGTGAAGGGGAAGGTGCATATATCCGGGATGAAGCGCGCCTTCCAAAATATAGCAGCTAGGCCTCTGCTGTCCTGGGGTTTGGCACAAGCCTAGGCACTGGTCCTTTTTATCCACCCTCTCAAGTCTCCCAGTTTGCCTGTGCTACCTGTTTGCTTCTGGGAAGGTGGGAGGGCTTGAAAAGTTAACACCAATGTTGAGCTAGTAAGAGTTTATTCCCCTCCTCAGACTCCTCATTGGTACTTTCACTTTCATTTGTATCCTGACCATCAAGCCCGACAAAGGCTCAGAGCTGCTGACAGAGCAGACCCTGCTGTGAGGCAATAAATCCGGACCTAAAGAATGGCCCTGTGGTCCAGAGGTTAAGACTCACCAACCTCATTTTAAGAAAGAATCCTGGGTGTCTCACAGAGACCAAACCACCCACTGAACACTCTGAGCACCTGGAGGGTCTGCCATCCTAGGGGCTGACAGAGCAGCCGAACTGGGCATGGTGGGCAGGAAAGGCTGGGTGCCGAAATGAGGAGAGCATGGCCCAGCACCTGGGACACACCAGGAATCTTCAGAATCCCTTGGGATTACAGGTGGGAAGCTATTTCAGAAAAATGAAGTTATTCAATAGCAGAAGGGAACATGAACCTGCAAAGTACAGAATACACATATAAACACCCTTCTGGTTGCTTCCTGGCACATCTGCCCAGCTCTGTAAGCCCACAGAGGACATATCATGTGTCAGTAGCAACAGCCCAATATTAAATGTAAAATTGTAAAAACACAATAATGACAGACTTAATCCTATATAATAAAGAGGTAATATGCAAATTGATCCTCACATCACAAGATGGCCATCTTCACATTGTCACAAAATGGCTGCCCCCATGTTGTCACAAGATGGCCACCTCCACGTTATTACAAGAAGCCCACCTCTATGTCATCACCAGATGACCACTACAAGATGGCCACCCCCACGTGGTCACAAGATGGCTGTCACAAAGTGACCACCTCCACATTATCACAAGATGGCCACCCCAAGTCATCACAAATGGCCATCAGGGGAGAACAGTTGGGGGCAACCAGGCCTGTAGGGGAGGGCAGTTGGGGGAGGACCAGGCCTGCAGGGGAGGGCTGTTGAGGGTGATCGGGCCAGCAAGGGAGCAGTTCAATCTTTCCAGCAGAGAGCAGTTGGGGGCTATCAGGCTGGCAGGCAGGTGAGTGGTTAGGAGCCAGCAGTCCCAGATTGTGACAGGAATGTCCGACTGCCGGTTTAGGCCCCTGTGGGATCAGGCCTAAATTGCCAGTCGGATATCCCCTGAGGGATCCCAGGTTGGAGAGCATGCAGACTGGGCTGAGGGACACCCCCCCCCCAGTGCACAAATTTTGTGCACAGGGCCTCTAATTTCATTATAATGCTTTAGAAAACTATTCCAAGATATTTCAGTACCACTGACAGGCAGGCATAATGAGCAGATCATGCTGGCAAGCTGGCAGTGCCCTAGAGGAAGAAGCCCTTTTACATCTGCTGCTCAAAGTCCCAGGAAGCTGTGGGAAGTTTCTGCCTGGTCCAAGAACCCTCCAAATGCCTATGAAAGCAGAGGCAGAAGTCATCAAAGGCTCATAATTTCAGCCTCACAGGAAGTGAAACCTCATTTGATTTTGCAGCTCAGTGTGGAGTATTTTTTTAATACTTCTGCTGAATTTGCCCTTTTCAGCCATTTATGCTGCTGTTTTAATTATATGGATTAAGAATTATTTGGCTACATCCCAGGTGGAGAACCCTATGTCAGGGTATCTTCTAAACCCTTACATTAGGACTGGTGCCATGACCTGCAAATATGCCTGACAGTTTGGCTCAGGCTTTTTCCTGGTGAAGCTTGCAAAGTTAATTATATTGGATAGTGCTTTGCAAGGAGGAAATGCCAGGTGGACTGCATCATATACGCCAGGGAAGTGCTCCTCACCAAGAACATTCCAAAGGGAACAGGTGGGACTGTAGAAACTGGGCAAGGGAAAATGTAAGAGCTGGTTCACTGCATAGGATGAATAATGGCAATAAAGACAAACACTGTACAATATAAACAGTGTCTTTGTCTCTATTATGCCAAATGGAAAGAGCAGTCTTCCTGTAAGATTTATTTCCTGAACAGCAGTATGCATATAATCAATAGGTTACCAAATTGTAGGAAGTCCCTCTAGGAATTCTCTTGAAGTCCAAAAAATGCTACAAGTGTTACTAGAATTTCTGAAATTAATGAAATCCTGCATTTCCTTTTTTTAAAATTTTTTATATATTTTTTCTTTATTGTTCAGTTTATTAATTACATTGTTTCCCCTTTTTTATCCCCCTATATCTCCCCTCCACCATGTACCCATCCCACCCTCCACCCTCACCTCCCCCTCCCCACTGTCCTCTCCCATTGTTGCAAGATTTTTGTCCAGTCTCGTGCTGTACTTCCCATAACCCTTTTCTCTCCAAGAATTGTCAGTCCATTCCATCTCTATGTCCATGTTTCTGTTATATTCACCAGTTCATCAGCCTATCAATTCACTTGATTTTTATGTCCATTTGTTGATAGATGTGTATTTGTTGTTCATAATTTATATTTTTACCTTTTTCTTCTTCCTCTTCTTAAAGAATATCTTTCAGCATTTCATATAATATTGGTTTGGTGGTCATGAACTCCTTTAGCTTTTTCTTATCTGCGGAGCACTTTATCTGATCTTCAATTCTGAATGATAGCTTTGCTGGATAGAGTAATCTTGGTTGTAGATTCTTGCTATTCATTATTTTGAATATTTCTTGCCACTCCCATCTGGCCTGCATCGTTTCTGTTGAGAAATCCGCTGGAAATCGTATGGGTGCTTCCCTGTAGGTAACCAACTGTTTTTCTCTTGCTGCTTGGGGGAAGTTTTCAGTCATTATTTCTTCAAGTAGGTTTTCATTATCTTGTTCTCTCTCTTTTTCTGGCACCCCAATAATTCGGATGTTGGCATGCTTGAGGTTGTTCCAGAGGCCCCTTACACTATCTTCAATTATCTGAATTCTTTTTGTTTCTTGCTTTTCCAGCCGAGTGGATTTTGCTTCTTTGTATTTCAAATCTTTGACTTGGTTCTTGTGGCCCTCTGGACTGCTTTTAGGACTTTGTGTAATATTTTTTATTTCAGTCTGTGTATGCTTGATTTCTAGTTGGTCCTTTTTCATATCTGTGAGGGTTTCATTCATATCCTCAGAGGTCTTGTTCATTTCCTTGAGGGTCTTATTCATTTCCTTTTAAGTCTCATTCACTTCCTGGTTATTTCCTCGTAATTCTCATTAAGTTCATCGGCCTTTTCTAGGAGCCTCTTGAAAAGCCTTATAACCATGGTTTTGAACTCTATGTCTTGTCTTCTTTTCTCCTTCATTTCTTTCACACCTGATTTCTTTCCATATCTCTGCATAGTGGCTGCTTTATGTGGTAGATGTCCTCTAAGTGTCAGTGGCACAGCCTCCCCAGTTACCTGAGGTGGGTACTCTTACTGCAATCCTTTATGGGTTGTACAGTATTTTTGAATTTAAACCCAGCTTGTTGTTGTTAGCCCTAGGAGGGTTTGACCTCCAGGCCAATTGGCTGTGAAGGGAGACTGTGTCCAGGTTGGATGGGCGGAGTCTCTGAGCTGAGCTGGAAGCCTCAGCGTCAGCTACATCCTATGCAGCACTCGTGTGCGCGTGTCTCTGTTGGATGGGAATGGCTGCAGGCACCTCCAAGAGAAAGCCGCCAGTCTCTTCCCCTTGCCAGACAACTCTGCCTCTCCCCAAATGAGTCTGCACACCCAAAGTCTAGCCCAGGGTTGTAAAATAGGTGGTTTCCGGGGCCAGGAGACAAGTTTCCAGGGAGCCAGTCGCGCATTTGTGCGACACTTGTGCACAAACTTCTTTTCCCAGCTACCGGGTTTTTCTGCAGACTAGGAGACCTCTGCTGTGCCCCGCTTCCAGGGTGCGTCCCCCAGACCTCGGACCTCACCTGGCACTGGGGAATCCGTGTAGTGGGACGTCTCTGCCCTCCCCATTGGCGAAATCCAGCCAGGGTTGCTGCTCCAGCCCTACACCCCGTGCGAGCGACCAGGATGGCTCCTAACCTGTTTCCGTCTTCAAGGCTGCCCTCCCGCCACTCTTCTGAGTCTCAGTGTCCCACCTTTATTTTTATTTGTGGAGTTTTCACCCAGCCAGCTTTCTGGTGATTCTGGGTGATGTCTGTTTTGTTGTTATGTTGTAGTTTCTGAATCGTTGCGCAGGGCAGAACAATAGGTGTTTACCTATGCCACCATCTTGGTTCTCCTCCCGAAATCATGCATTTCCTAGAGCAGCATAGTTTTAGATTTGCTAGAAGTTGCAGTTTTAAGTTTGCAAAATACTTCCTACTGCAAAACACAAGAAATGAATCCCCAGAATTTTAGTTTGGCTATAGTTTGTAAACATCTACAGAATACCCAGTGGACATATTTAGCATGGAATGTTCAATAACTCATATAAGAAGCATACATGCTTAATGGGCAGTTCCAATGTAAAGATTTTCAAGATTACCAAAATAAATGCTTCCCACACCTTCAAGACCATATCACTCTGTAGAATTCATTCAAAGGTGACAATATTCTAGTTACCAATATGCTATCTTCAATGTAATGTTGAATATAATTTTTAAGATGAAATATTTTATTTATAAAAATGTAAGACAGCCTGGCCCACTTTTAAGATCATCACCATCATACATTCTCTTTAAATCATTAAAAGAGTTGGAAAGGGCATATGTATAGCTGTGCAGGGCTGACAGAAGGGTAAGGCCATACATCCTCCCAGGGACAGGCACCCAAGGATGATAGTAAGGTTTTGAAAGGTGAACACTACAAGATATTGTCAGGAGAATAGAAAATGTCAGACAATTCTTACTTTACATATAAATCAGTGAACACTCTTGGATTAGCCAACTAATCAAAACCTCCCTGAATATCAAAATGCATTCAGTATAACAACATGTAATTATATTTGCCTCATACATAATAGGTACTTAATGAACATTGAATGAATAAATGAGTATGCAGTACTAAGGAGAAATTAACTACCTCTGGAAAATAAGGTACTATTATAACCAACTGTCGCATAAAATGTACAATAGATAGTTAGTGAATATTTACTGATCTGAATTGAGAACTCATCCACCATGTTTTCATGCCATGTCTACAGTGAATACACAGATTTACCCTTAGTGTAAGTTCATCAGCACAGGAATCCCTCTGCTGAAACTAGCTATTCTGTAACTATTCCCACTATAAATCTTAAATTGTTCCAAGTTTTGTAACTGTAGTGGCTTGAATACTATTGCTCATTTCCTGTTAAATGGCAAGATAATGTCAGATACTTCATAATAACACTGATGCTTGAGGGACTAAAAAAAAAAAAGCTTTCCATTACACTTTAAAGACTATATAAAACCCAGGAGCTATACTTATTAATTATTCACATCTAATAAAAAACTACTGGAAAAATTAATAGAAAAAATAAGTAACTTCCTTAAATATGAATCAAGCAATGCCATGTTTATTATTATTTTTAAGAACTAGGATTGAAATAGTCTTTCAGCAGAATTTTCAACACTTCCTAAACAGTAACTTTTGTGTTTAATTGTTCACACCTTTAAAGAGAAAATTAACAAGAGTGCTGCATGGTGAGGAGAGGAAGCAGAAGAAAAGGCTGCCTATTTCTTGTCTGGTAAAAAAATTTATCCAAAGGAAGGGCTTCTCAACCAGGGAGCGATTCTGGCTCTGCAAATCCCACTCAAATTCAAGGAAGCCATTCCTGACTTCTGTACAAGAAACACTGTCAGATACCTACTGTTTTTGTGTCTGTAACTTTTTACTTATAAGGCTCTGTCTTCAAATCTGTATCAGGAACTTGAGATAAGCTGTCCTGTTCAATGTTTAGGACATATATGAGACTCATATTTTACTACACTCAACTTATAAATGCAAAGACAAGGTTGGGTGAAGTCATGGATGGCCAAAAGTCACCCCTGTATCAAGTTATTAGCCTGGATCTGTGTGAGGATTTTCATGAGACCAGGGCCCAGTCCTTCTTACTACAGTCCCCAACCCACCAAAATTGCAAGTCCTACATGTGGCACAATGTTAGGATGTCAGGATGAACATAAAGAGTCATAAAAGCTGCTGCTACAGAACTCCTAAAAAAGGTAGATTTTATCTCGATTTTTAAAATCAGTATCCAACCCGAAGTTTACCGATCAAGTTCTTGATTATATTCACACAAACCACCAAGTGCCCTAAATAATTTGCTGTAGTGATTTTCCTGAATATTTTCATAGCTAAAAGAAATATTTAAGTGACATAACAGAGGAAATCCAAATCAGTGTTCCCTGACTTAACTGAGAGCAAAGCAGCTTAAGTTTATCATTAAACTTCCTATATGAGAGAAACTTATTTTCTTTTATTACACTTTTTTTAGCTATTTGTCTAATAACAACTAGCATATTAGACAACTGTGCATAATTTATGTGAAGTAGCAAGTAAGTAACCTAACTTTATGTGTATTTGAAGGATATGAGTATAAAACATGCTTAAAGTCAAATTAGTCATTAGGAATATCATTAGATAATCCTGGCCTGTCTGGTGTGGCTCAGTTGCTTGGAGCATGGTCCCATGCACTGTAAGGGTCATGGGTTCAATTCCCAGTCAGGCACATACTCAGGTTGTAGGTTCGATCCCCAGTCAGGAGGCAATCCATTGACATTTCTATCTCTCTCTCCCTCTCCTTTCCTCTCTCTCTAAAATCAATACCACATATGAGGTTTAAAAATATCATTAGACAAAGAAATGTATCTTTTTATTCTAATTTCCACAGTGCAATGAAGCTCAGTGAGTATTGCTGAGTAAAGAAACTTGTCATGCCCAGTGGTTGGCTCTGATACATAGATTTGCCTCTTCACAGATTCCATTTTGCTTAAAGTACACAATCCCGCTGATCATTAGAGAAATGCAAATTAAAACTACAATGAGATATCACATCACACCTGCCAGAGTGGCTACTATCAACAAATCAACAAACAACAAGTACTGGCGAGAATGTGGAGAAAAGGGAACCCTAGTACACTGTTGGTGGGGAATGCAGATTGGGGCAGCCGCTATGGAAAAAGGTATAATATTTAATAAAAAAAAAACTAAAAATGGAACTGCCATTTGACCCAGAGATTTCACTTCTAGCAATACACCATAAGAATCACAAAATACCAATCAGAAAGAAAATATACACCCCTATATTCACAGCAGCACTATTTAGAGTAGCTAAGATCAGGAAACAGCCCAAGCGTCCATCAGTAGATGAGTGAATACAAATGCTGCACTACATTTACACAATGGAATACTATGCAGCATGGATGGACCTGGAGAATATTATGCTGAGTGAAATAAGCCAGTCAGAAAGACACATATTACATGATCTCACTTACATGTAGAATCCAATAAGCATAATAAACTGAGAACAAATAGGTTCAGAGGCATGGATAATGGAACAGTCTGACATATCTTAGAGGAAAGGGGGTAGATAGATTGTAAGAGATTAACCAAAGAACTTATATGCTACCAGAGGCCCGATTCACAAAGTTCATGCAAGGGGCTCAACCCTCGCAGTCCTGGCTGTAGCCACTCACAGCCTCAGCTGGCCCTGGCAGCCCCGGCTTCACCCAGAGGGTTGTATGGAAGGATGTCCAGAAGGTTGTTCAGCTGTTCAGACTAATTAGCATATTAGCTCTTTATTATATAGAATATGCATAATCAATAGGAAAAAATTTCAACAAAATATTAGCAAGCCAATTCCAGAAATGTATAAAAACAATTAATTATACACCATGACCAAGTGGGATTTATTCCAGGTATTTAAGGTTGGTTCAATATTTGAAAATAAATTAATGTAATTTACCCTATCAAGAGGATAAGCAAGAAAATCAAACAATAATATCCCATATAATAAAAGGCTAATATGCAAATTGTCCCCTCAACCAGGAATTTGACTAGGAGTTGGACCAGGGTGCAGGACTGGCTGGCCAACTTCCTGCATTCCCTCTCCCCAGCTGACCAAGCCTGATTCAGCCCCGATTAGGGTGGGCTGGCTGGACCTCAGCTATGCATGAATTCATGCACTGGGTCTCTTGTTAATTAATAAAGGAAAAATATCTTACAAATTTCATTTGTAAATCAATAAAATTGATAAATCTTTAGCAAGATTAACAAAACTAATGTTCAATTTTATTTAAAATTCCATTTAGGATGAATTCTATTTATGATAAATGTCTACTTGACTTATTATAGTAATGGAATCCAATTTTATTTCTAACTCCATTATGATAAAATTCTCAACAGGTTCGGAATACAAGTTAATGATCTCAATTTAATAAAGAGTATTTAGAGGGGGAAAGCTTATATTTATCATTACACTTAATAAAGAAAAAATTATTTATTTCCATTTAAGACAAAGAACAAGGCAAGATTGCTTGCTTTTACCAAGTCATAGTACTCAAGTCCTATGTCTAACTACTGCAATAATAAGTCAATATAAAAATAAAAATTATACAGATTGGGAACAAAAAAATTTACACTGTGCCTATTTGAAGATGTTATTTTTGTCTACAGAGAGAATTCCACTGAATATTTAACAAAGCAAACTGTTTTTCAACTCAGAAGTGAGTTCAAGAAGGTCACAGAATTCAAAATCAATACACAGAAGTAAATCATATCTGTATATAATAAAAATGAACAAAATTAAAAACACAATTCTATTTAAAATTTCTCCAGAGAAAAGGAGGTACTTAAGGCATGTCCTTAGTGGAACATGTACCAGATCTGTATACTAAAATAACGATGAAAGAAATTAAAAAGGGCGGCGGCTGCAGTGGGGCCTGGAGCCGGATCTGAGATGGCAGCAGCGGCGGCGACGGCGGGACCGGGCACGGGCATTACGGTGACAGCGGGCGCTGGCGTCTCGGGCCCTGTGCGACTGTGTCGGTGTTCACCCGCCTCCTCACCAGTGGCGAACGGCGAGATCCACGGCACGCGGCCATCAGGCCCTGCGCCTCGAGGCGCGCCGGCCCGGAGTCGGCAGGCATCGGCCTCAGCCGTGAAGATAGGCGTGTGTGCAAGTGCTCGGTGTCCCGTCCCGTGAGACGGAGTGCAGCCGCGTGGGCAAGCATCACCACCGCGGGCTGCAGCGGCGTCCTCAGCCAGTTCGCTGCCCCCATGGTTTCTGTTCCTTCTACAACACCCTGAAGTCCTGCGGGGGGCCAGCCCCTGGAACGGCCAGTGTTCAGCCAGCGGACGAAGAGTCCTCCGCCGCGGTCTTTGCAGTTTGATGGTACCTGTCCCAGCAGCAGAACAGGACGCGGGACTCCTGCGGTGCAGACAGGCACCTACCAGCGCGCGAGACTGCAGATCCACGCGGACTTCAAGGACAAGATTGTTCTTGATGTTGGCTGTGACTCTGGAATCCTGTCATTTTTTGCTGCCCAAAGCTGGAGCAAGGAAGATCTACGCGGTGGAGGCCAGCACCATGGCCCAGCACGCCGAGGTCTTGCTGAAGAGTAACAACCTCAACTTGGACACTTTTTTACACAACGTTGCTGCCTCCGCTCCCACCCCACCATCCACCACATCTTGGCTCTGAGCGCGTGTCGCTGCCATATTTTACACAAGATCATGTTGTGGGAGCCCTGTTCCCCCTCCTGCCCTCTCCATCCTGACCTGGACTTACATCTAATGAAACAGCATGCCCAGGCCTGACAGCCGCAGGCTCTTCGGGCAGGTAGCAGGGAGCAACTAGCCCTGCCCAGTTCCCCGGCACCTGCCCTCCCTTGCCTGTCTCCAGTGGGAAGGCAGTCCTAGCGAGATGGGGCCTCCCCTTCAGCTACCAGGCGTTGGTCACAATGGGCGTGACATGCTGCTTTTTTAAATTTTATTTTTTTACAAAAAGAACCAGTGTCAATCCACAGACGCTCTGAAAAAAACCAGGCCGGCCGGGCCGAGCCAGCAGCCCCTGTCCCCATCTCAGAGGCTTGGTGGTGAGGGGTGGCCCTGCCAGGTCTTCAGGACAAGGTAGGTCCAGGCCTGTGTAACCCTACAGCCCCCTCCCACGAAAGGGTTCACCTCACACTTGAATGTACAACCCACCCAGGCTGTTGGATGACCCTCTGTCCAGCCCCTGCCTCTTGCTGCTGTCCTGTCCCTGAGCCTGTCTGGGTCCCCCTGCCCTACCCCTGCCAAGAGCTAGAATAGGATGCCTGTGGGCCTGGAGGGGAGGAAGGTCCTTGTCAGCCACTGGGGCCAGACACAGAAACCTCAAGGATATGTCATGGAAGGCATCTTTTCTCCTTGTAGCTGACAATAGGCCTGTGAATTTCCCTCAGTATTTGTAGATGCTCCAGTCCCTACTATGATGATGGCATTTTGGTCCCTTCTCAGTCTGGGAAGGGGCCTTGCAGGGATCTTTCCCTCAAAAAAAAAAAAAGAAAAAAAGAAAAAGAAAAAGAAAAAAACAGAATAAACAAGGAAATGTGTTTCAGCACAGGCAATTTTCTTCTACTTCTTCTCCCCCCATTTCTAACGCCCCCAGACTTGGATGTGGTGGAGCCAAGGGTAGGCCCAAGGCCCTGCAAACTGGGCACTCTGGGAAGGATGGACACAGCTGAGGCTGGAGTGACCCTTTGCTTTCCTGCTGGACCCTCTGGGAAAGAAGAAAGGCCCAGCAGGTGGCCCATGGGGCAACAGCTGCACTGGAAACTCCTAGCTCAGCCACCTTTCTCCCACCTTTATATAAATTTTATGAATCACCTTTGCATAGAAAATAAACGTGTTTGCTTTGTAAGAAAAAAAAGAAATTGTCAATTAACCTTAAAGATGTATATATATATATATATATATATATATATTATATATATGAATATATGATACTTATGTGTTCATATATATATGAATACATAAATGTCATTTATATATTTACATAATTGCATACTACAAAATATTTCATAAATACAAAAAAATGCATAGGCTTAGTATAATTCCATGTAATTCTTATTAAATCTTAGCAAGGATTTTTATAGACAGACAAGCTTATTCTCAGTTTTATATAGACGAGCACAGCCTACCAAATATATAAAACAATTTTGACAATGAAGAACAAAAATAAGAGAAATCAGTTTGCCCAATATTAAGGCTTATAATGTAGCACAATAATTAGATAGTAGGGCATTGCCAGAGTATAGAGACATAGACAGATGGAATGAATAGGAATCCAAAGGTGGTACACACAATACAATGAGCTAACTTTTTACAAAGGTGCAAAGGCAATTCAATGGCAGAAAGACAGCTTCTTTTTAACAAATGGTGCTGAAGTACTTGGGGATCATGTGTAAAAATATAAACCATCATCTAAAGATCACCTTTATACAAAAATCAGCCCCAAATGGGTAATGGAATAGAAGATTAAAAGTATAAAATTTACCAAAAAAATGTGTTAGAATGACACAAAAGCATGATCCATAAAAAGAAAAAAATGATAACTTAGCCCATATCAAAATTGAAAGGTTTTGCTTTATGTATAAACTAGAGGTCTGGTTCACGAAATTCGTGCACGAGGTGGGGGGCGGTAACCCTCAGCCCAGCCTGCACCCTCTCCAATCTGGGACCCCTCGAAGGATGTCCCATTGCCCCTTTAGACCTGATCCTGGTGAGATCGAGCCTAAACGGGCAGTCAGACATCCCTCTCACAATCAAGGACTGCTGGCTCCCAACTGCTTGTCTGTCTGTCTCCCTGATTGCCCCTAACTGCTTCTGCCTGCCAGCCTGATCACCTCCCTGCCAGCCTGATTGATGTCTAACTGCTCTCCTGCCAGCCTGTTTGCCCCCAACTTCCCTCCTCTGCCGGCCTGGTCACCCCTAACTGCCCTCCCCTGCAGGCTTGACCACCCCCAACTGCCCTCCATTGCAAGCCTGGTCCCTCCCAACTGCTCTCTCCTACTGGCCATCTTGTGATGGCCATCTTGTGTGCACATTGGGGCAGGATCATTGACCACATGGGGGCAGCCATCTTGTGTGTTGAAATGATGGTCAATCTGCATATTACTCTTTTATTAGATGGGATAGAGGCCTGGTGCTTGGGTGGGGGCTGGCTGGTTTCCTGAAAGGTGTCCTGGATCAGTGTAGGAGTTCCCTTGGGGCATGGGGTAGCCTGAGTGAGGGGCCTATGGTGGTTTTCAGGCTGGCCATGCCCCCTGGTGACCCAAATGGAGGCCCTGGTATCTGGCATTTATTTTTCTTCTACAATTGAAACTTTGTAGCCTGGAGCAGAGCCAAGCCTTCTGCTCCCTCCGTGGTGGCAGCCATTTCAGTTGGGATTTATTTATCTTCTATAATTGAAACTTTGTAGCCTTAAGCAGAGGCCTGGTCTGTCCAGGGTTTGTGGAAAGCTTGGCTTCCTCCATTGCCAGGGAAACACAAGCCTCCCTCCTATTCTCTCCGTGGTTGCAGTCATCTTGGTTGGGGTTAATTTGCATACTCACTCCTGATTGGCTATTGGGCGTGACTAGTGGGCATGGCTTATGGGTGTAGTGAACTGGTGGTAACTCTTATTAAATAGGGGGATCTAACTAAATTTGTAGAAAATCCATATGAGAAAAAATAACAAACTCTGATGAAAGAAATTTTTAAAAGAACTAAATGAATGGAGAGATATTCCTTGACCATTAATAGAAGACTCAGTATTCTCAAGATGCCTGTACTTCCAAAGTGAATATATAGACTCATTGTAATTCCAACAAAAATTCTAGGAAGTTATTTTGTGGATATTGACAAACTGAATCTGAGGTTTATATAGAGAAGCAAAAGATTCAGAATCTTAACTAATAAAAGAGTAATATGCAAATTGACCATACATACACTACACCCACCTGCCATGCCCACACAGCTAATCAGAAGCAAATATGCAAATAAATCCCAACCAAGATGGCTACAGCCATGGAGAGCAGGAGGAAGGCTTGGGTTTCCCTGGCAATGAAGGAAGCCAAGCTTTCTGCCTGCCCTTGCTGGCTTAGGCCTCCACTCAATGCTACAAAGTTTCAGTTATAGAAGATAGATAAATCCCAACAGAAATGGTGACATCCTTGGAGCTGGAGAGAGTAGAGGCTGGGGTTGCCCTGGCGATGGTGGAAGCCAAGCTTCTGCAGCTCTGGTGGGAGTAGGCCTCCACTCTAGGCTACAAAGTTTCAATTACAGAAGGTAAATAAACCCAAACAGAAATGGCTATTGCCACAGAGCAAGCAGAAGGCTTGCTCCACTCCAGGCTACAAAGTTTCAACTGTAGAACATAAGTTAATCCCAGACCCCAGGGCCTCCGCTTGGGTTGCTGGGGGCTGTGGCTAGCCTTCAAACCACCACAGGTCTCTCACCCAGGCTGCCCCATGCCCCAAGGGAACCCCTAACCTGATCAGGATATACCAGCTGGCCCCTACCCATGCACCAGGCCTCTATCTTATCTAATAAAAGAGTAATTTGCAGATTGACCATCACTACAATACACAAGATTGCTGCCCCCATGTGGTCAAAGATCCTTCTCTAATGTGGACGCAAGATGGTCACTACAAGATGGCCAGCAGGGAGGGCCGTTGGGAGGGACCAGGCCTGGAAGGGAGGGCAGTTGGGAGTGATCAAGCCTGCAGGGGAGGGCAGTTAGAGGTGACCAGGCTAGCAGAGGATGGAAGTTGGGGGCAAACAGGCTGGCAGGAGAGCAGTTAGATATCAATCAAGCTGGTAGGGTAGTGGTTAGGGGGTGATCAGGCTGGCAGGGAGAAGTGGTTAGAGGCAATCAGGAAGGCAGGCAGGTGAGCAGTTGGGAGCCAGCAGTCCTGAATTATGAGAGGGATCCCAGATTGGAGAGGGTGCAGGCTGGGCTGAGGGACACCCCGCCACCATGCACAAATTTGGTGCACTGGGCCTCTAGTAGTTAATATAATATTGAAGGAGAAGAACCAAGTTAGAGGGCTGACACTACTTAATTTCAAAACCTACTCTATAGCTACAGTAATCAAAACAGTTTGGTATTAGTGAAAATAAAAGAAACAAATAAAACAATGGAACAGACTAGAGAACACAGATATAAACCCACATAAATATAGTCATCTCATCTTTGATAAAAGAGCAAATATGATGCAATAGAGTAGATAGCCTTTTCAACAAATGGTGATGCAATAACTGGATAGCCACATGCAAAAAATAATATTATAGACACATATTGTACATGATTCACAAAAATTAACTCTAAATGAATCACAGAGATAAATGTAAAACACAAAACTATAAAAGTCCTACAAGATAGCATTAGAGAAAATGTAGATGATCTTAGGCATGGCAATGTCTTTTTTACATACAATGCCAAAGGCATGATCCATGAAAAAATAATGGATAATTTGCACTTTAGTAAAATTACAAACTCTGCTCTGCAAAATGCAATGCATAGATGATGAGATGATAAACCACAAACTGAGAGAAAATATTTGCAAAAGATACATTTGGTAAAAGATCGTTATTCAAAATGTACAAATAATTTTCAAATGCAATAAAACAAAACAAAAACAACTCAATTAAAAAAAAGGTATAGCCATAACCGGTTTGGCTCAATGGATAGAGCATCAGCCTGTGGACTGAATGGTCCCAGGTTCGATTCCGGTCAAGGGTATGTACCTTGGTTGTGGGCACATCCCCAGTAGGGTTGTGAATGAGGCAGTTGATCAATGTTTCTCTCTTATCGATGTTTCTAACTTTCTATCCCTCTCCCTTCCTATGTGTTAAAAAATCAAATCAAATATATTGTAAAAAATAAAAATAAAAAAGAAGATATATAGATGGCAAATAAGCATCTGAAAGGATGTCCAACATCATGTTATTAGGAAATAGTAATTAAAACCAACAGTAAGATACCACTACACCTCTATTAGAAAGGCCAAAATAAAAAACACCAAGTACTGGCAAGAATATAAAAAAACAGGAACTTATTTTCACTGGAGAAATGCAAAATGGCACAGCCACTTTGGAAGTCAGTTTGGTACTTTCTTACAAAAGTAAACACTCTTACCATATGATACAGCAGCCATGCTCCTTAGCATTTACCCAAAGCTGGTTAAAATATATGCCCACACAAAAACCACTGCAAGAGGTTATAAATAGGATTTTGCATTCATTTTCAGATAAGAAATGAGAATAACTATTTTTAAAGATCCAAATAATTAGTTCAAGATCCAAGTTTCAATATTTCTGGTTATTTAGAAAATCCAGTTTCTCTTAAAAAAAAAAAAAGCATGGCTGGCATTGCTTAGTAGTTAGAGCAGCAGACTGTGTTCTGAGGGTGGTGAGTTTGATTCCAATCAAAGCACATACTTAGGTTGCAAGTTAAATACCCTAGCCCTTTTTGGGGTACACGTAGGAGGCAACCATTGATATGACTCTTTCACATCAATGTTTCTCTCTCCTTCTCTCTTTCTCTCCCCCATTCTCCCTCCCACATTGTCTAAAAATCAATGGAAATAAGTATCCACGAGTGAGGATTAACAACAACAAAAAGAAAAGAAAAGATAGAAAAGGAAAGGACAGGAAAGAAAGGAAAAAAAGAAGAGAAGAGAAG
Organism: Antrozous pallidus; assembly: GCA_027563665.1. Taxonomy (NCBI): domain Eukaryota; kingdom Metazoa; phylum Chordata; class Mammalia; order Chiroptera; family Vespertilionidae; genus Antrozous; species Antrozous pallidus. Next base: position 50,562,236 of record CM050510.1, read on the forward strand.
AGAGAGAAGAGAAGAGAAGAGAAGAGAAGAGAGAGAAGGGAAGGGGAGGGGAGGGGAGGGGAGGGGAGGGGAGGGGAGGGGAGAGGAGAGAAGAGGAGAGGAGAGGAGAGGAGAGGAGAGAAGAGAAGAGAAGAGAGAGAAGGGAAGGGGAGGGGAGGGGAGGGGAGGGGAGAGGAGAGGAGAGGAGAGGAGAGGAGAGGAGAGGAGAGGAGAGGAGAGGAGAGGAGAGGAGAGGAGAGGAGAGGAGAGAAGAGAAGAGAGAGAAGGGAAGGGGAGGGGAGGGGAGGGGAGGGGAGGGGAGAGGAGAGGAGAGGAGAGGAGAGGAGAGGAGAGGAGAGAAGAGAAGAGAAGAGAAGAGAAGAGAAGAGAAGAGAAGAGAAGAGAAGAGAAGAGAAGAGAAGAGAAGAGAAGAGAAGAGGGAAAAGAAAAGAAAGAAAATCCAGTTTCTGTTGAGGTCAGTTTTTTTTCTTAGATGTTCCTAGATTTAATTTCAAAACCCTATGAAACTCACATTCTTCTATGAGTAATAAAAAACAGCAAACTATTAAAAAGTGTTACAGTTTATTTGCATGTTTTCAATCCCATACTATAGATTGTATAACCTTTGTGTATTCTTTAATGCTGCATAATTAAAACTCTAGTAATTTGGATAATATTATGTAAAAATATATTGTAAAGCCCAATCTTGGGTGGAAATGTCAGTGGTCATAGTGAAAATGCATACCAGTTTGCAAGCTGCATTGCTGGTCTAGTCATACCTGCCTGGGGACCTGCTGCAGCACTACTCTGATCCCCAGGGGCATATCTGTGATTTTAAAAAGAAAGGATGTGATAATATTTTCTCAAAATACCTTTACCTAGGGACACTCTCCCTAGCCTGCCCATGCCACTTCTTTTCACCCAAGGACATGCTCTTTTATTGATTTTAGAGAGCGAGAAGAAGGGAGAAAGAGAGAGAAAAAATATTGACCTGAAAGTGAGACTATATAGCGCCTATCTTCTGCATTCACCCCAACCTGAGATCGAACCCACAACCTGGGCATGTGCCCTGATCAGGGATAGAACCTTTTGGAGCACAATATAGTGCTCCAACCAATGGAGCCACACAGGCCAGGGCTCATGACATTTCTTAGAGAGTGCAAAGTCAAAATTTCCCTTCCTGTTGTTGAATCCCCCTTTTGACCCATATTGTCCATCTTCAAATGTAAGATGGAAGACCATAAAAATCTTACAAGAATCCATAGACAGCAAAATATCAGACATGTGTCATAGCAATATCTTTACTGATACAGCTCTTAGGGCAATGGAAATGAAAGAGAAAATAAATAAATGAGACTACATCAAAATAAAAAACTTCTGCACAACAAAAGAAACAATCAACAAAATAACATGGGAGAACATATTTGCCTATGTTATCGCCAATAAGGGTTTAATCTCCAAAATTTATAGGGAACTCATACATCTTAACAAAAAGAAGATAATCAATGCAATTAAAAAATGGGCAAAGGACTTAAATAGAAACCTTTCGAAAGTTGGCATACAGAAGGCCCAGAGTCCTACGAAAACATGCTCTAAATCACTAATCTGAGAGATGCAAATCAAAGCATCAATGCATTCACACCTGTCAGAATGGCTATCATCAACAAATCAACGAACCCTCATGCATTGCTGGTGGGAATGCAGACTGGTGCAGTCACCGTGGAACAGTATGGAGTTTCCTAAAAATATTAAAAATGAAACTCTTGGTTGACCCAGTAATCCCACTTCTGGGAATACATCCCAAGACACCAGAAAAACCAATCAGAAAGGACATAGGCACCCCTATGTTCATAGCAACACAAATTACAATAGCTAAGATTTGGAAACAGCCTAAATGCCCATCAGCAGATGAGTGAATTAAAAAACTGTGGTACATCTACACAATAAAATACTATGCCTCTATAAAAAAGAATGAACTTTTACCATGTGCAAAAGCATGGATGGAACTGGAGAGCATTATGCTAAGTGAAATAAGTCAATTGGAGAAAGATAAATACAATATGACCTCACTCATATGTGGATTATAAATGATCAAAATAATTTGATGAACAATAATAGAGACAAATGGCAGAGGAGGCAGGGGGTTAGAGAGCATAACAAATGGACAGAGACACTGGGGCAGTGAGGGCTTGCCCGGGGTGGGAATGGCTGCTGGGGGGGGGGTCAATTGGGGGAAAACGAGACATATGTAAAACTTTAGACAACAACAACAAAAAATATGTGATACATCTACACAATGGAATACTATGCTGCCATAAAAATGAAGGAACTCTTACCATTCACAGCAGCATGGATGGATCTGGAAAGCATCATGCTAAGCGAAGTAAGCCAGTCAGAGAAAGAAAAATAGGGCATGATCTCACTTATTTGCGGAATATAATGAACATTATAAACTGATGAACAAAAATAGATACAGAAACAAAGAAGCATCAAAAGACTGTCAAACTTCAGTGGGAAGGAAGGGGAAGGGTGGGGGATGTGTGTATGTGATCAGCCAAAGGACTTGTACGTATGCATATAAGAATAATAAATGGACACAGACACTAGGGGGATGAGGGCATGTGCCGGGGGTTGGAGGTGGCTGGGGGAGGGTTCAATAGGGGAAAAGGAGACATATGCAATACTATATGTAATACTTTAAACAATGAAATAAAACAAAAAATAATAATTTTTCCCTTACATATTTCCTCACTGTGTTTCAGTCAATGCATGTTCCTACTTGACCCATGTAAAGCAGGCAGCATTGCTCTTCTCATGACTGAGAGTGATGTGAGTGAGATGGGCTTGAGATGACTTTTTAAAACTCAAACAAGGTGTTTTTGACATTGTTTCTTATACTCCCCACCTGAATCATAAGCCCCTTGGTCAGCCAGCAGACTCAGAAAGATAATGTGGTGACTTGCATCTGCAAAGGCTTTCCTCTGCTAGAATGCCATACAGACTGACTGCATCACTCTCAGGTGGGTGCTCCTGGGTCAGTAAGTCACACTTGGGCCCTTTCTCTGCCCTTGGGGGAGATTCGGTGCACCTAGTGGAGAATGGCTTCCCAACCTGGACCCCTCATGGGTGGGAGATGGGATGCAGCCTGACTGCCCAGTGCTTTTCCATGTCAGGGTGGCAGCAGCAGCCACAATTTCTGCCTTAGGTGAGATGATATTGTCATTTTTTACTATCAGAGATGTTGGAATAACACCTCTCTCTCTCTCTCTCTCTCTCTCTAAGAATCCTCAACTAGCTTTATTTTCTTTTGTCAAAATATCTTTCCTGTGCACTACGCTACACAAAATATATTTAACACTTCAATGTAAAAATATTGAACAGCACTGGTGATATAAGCTTATTTATTTTAAAAACAAAATGTGGGAAGCCAATGAAAATTGTCCACATAGCATCAAGATCCATTCTCATTGCTCTTCACTTATTCTGAAATTTTATTATCAAATTCTGACCCTTCTAGACCCATTTATTTTTACAATTTCTGAACTCAGTATTGATCCAAGAAATCACTGTGCCATTTGATTGCTGGAATCAATTAGGAGACCAGTTGGCCAACCCAGTTTCCCTGTGATCGGTGATGACAAAGTGCCATTTCTCAGGATTCAGGTCTGTCCCACCTGTGTGAAGAGCAGCTTTTTGGCTGTTCATCATAGGTCCAGGTGCCAGGAATGGTTTAAATAAAGCTTGCTCACCTTTAGGGATAAGCTGAGAATGCTTAGCTTCCAGTTCTGATCTGAAGTTCACATGTAAGACCAGATGTAAACTCAGAGGTATTGTCATACCATCCTTACTTAGTGTTGGTCTTAGTCCACTTTTTGCTTTGTTTTTTGAAAATGGGGTTCTACCAAGTTTCTCCTCAGATTGACCCATATGACATTTCTGCAGAATGAATAACACATCCTGCTGCCATCCTGGGTCACCATGATCATGTGCCCATAGAAATCATTATATACTACATTATCCACCTGACATGTAAAACACAGTTTCAAACCCTTGGCACAGGTTATCATGAAATCCTAACTTCCTGAAGTTAAATTCATTGATCAATAAAGTGGATCCAGATTTTTAAACTTGATCTATCAATGCTTCTCCACTCATTGGGTTGCTCAGCTGAGCACTGAACATTCTTACACAAGCACCTCAGGTGAAGTACCTGGGAATGAACTGACATCGATGCTACGGGTAGGCATTGGGTGCCTCTTTCATCTGAGCTTTCAGAGCAAATTAATTTTATTAAAAACATTTTCTAAGCATTTTCTTGCAGAGCTAACACTCCTTATAATTAAGCTTCTGAAAAATGAATTTTGAAAACCAAGTTATGGGATTTTCTCTCGTGAGAATCATTACATGATATGCTTTATCTGCTTAATATTTTCTTGAAATTAAAGACCGACCTGGAGATGATGGTAGAAGCAAATGAGAATATTTAACCTCCTTTTCCCACCCACATGCAAGGTTGAATAGGTGATGTAAAAATAATCAGACAAGACTTTCAGATCAGACACTCCCATGTGCACTGTGGCATACCTTAACTTCTTTCCCTCTAGTCCTGCAATAGCCTCTCTGAGAGTAAGGTTTTAGGTTCTGCCCAATAATCGCCTCCTTTTTACTACATTGTTCTCTCTGAATTCTCTTTTGAATATTTCATCACCGTGCTTCCTAAACCTAGAAAACAAAAGTGAACTGTTGAAACATGCAAGGCTTAGGACACCTTTTGAAGGCAGAAAGAGGGAGAGAAAACGATTTTATGGGAAAAAAAATCTAGAAAATGAAATGTGAGAGAAAAGTGTGGAAAGTGAGAGAAAGGTGTGAAAACCTCCAAAACACAAACTAAGATTTATTCCATTAACCGTCCTTTCACAGGTTTATTGACAAAGAGCATAAATTAAAAGATGTTTTTGTTTAAATAGTGATCCTGGTAGAACCAGCACTGTCCCAATACAGATTTGGGAACTAGACTTGGGGAGCGGTGACTCACCAGCTGCAGTAGCATGCCATTACATGGCTGGATCACTGTCAGGTCTTCTAGCTCCAACCCTGATCTTGCAGTGTTTCTACCAGCACCATCTCATTAAATGCTAAGTGGAGCATTTCTTTCCGTTTGTTTTACCCTTTACAACACTGTCCTATGGTAATGCTTTAGAATAACCTAGTCCTCTTCAGTTCCCTTTGGCACTTTGAAAATCACACAAAGACAGAGTCCCGCTCTGTTTATTTAAAACTGAATATTGTTCCAGTCATCCCAAGCCATTGCTTTTAAAAACAGATCAATACTCTGATTAGCAAGCTGTACTTTGGCACCCCTGACCTTCACATTATAAGAAGAGCACCTGCTGTCAGAGAGGATCAACAGATTCCAGCCAGCCTGTCCAGGGGCCCAGCCCCCTGCTGTGCCCTGCCCACCTGCCATCCTGCCCCCACCCCTCTGCCACATCTTATCCTCCTGGCTCCTTCTCAGATGGTGCCCTTCCCACCTGCCCATGTCCATATTTCTCCTCCATCTGCTGTGCCACCTGCTGTGAGTCTGTGACCCCTTCCTGTGGGCTGGCCCACCTGTTGGTTCTTGACTGCCCTTCTGTTCTTTCCTCTCCCTAGGTCATGACCAGGATCGTTTTCGGGCTGACTCATTAGCCACACTTCTGGCAGTCATCTGCCCTGGCTCAGCTCCACTGGGATGTTACTTCCTCCCATAGACTCTGTCCTGGCTCCTGCCCACTCCACTTCTTCGCCCCTGCCACTGCTCCCACTGTGTCTCCAAACATAAGGATTTCGTGCTGTTTGGAGGATCCTGCCACCTGCTTCAGGCTTGAACTTCCCAGTCAGCTGTTCGCTCCATCTGCTTAGAAACCCTGAATCTGTTCCCAATTAGATTTTTCTCCCCATTGTCTTACGTCAAGGCTGTGGCTCACACCCAAATTCAAAGCCATGTGACATTTAATGTTTTGTGAAAATAAGATAAAATGTAGAACTTTTAGAGTTTTATGACATAATAATCTCCCTTTGCATGCCACAATCCTCGGAGCTTCCAAAGCAGGGTCTGGCTGTGCCCCTAAGAACGTGCCCCTGAGAACCCCAGCCTGGGTGGCTGCCAGAGGAAGGAGCACCTGGTCTGATGCTCTGTAGAGGAAAGTAAGGGAAGGGCTGAAAGAAAAAAGCTATGGCATGGGGCATGTAAAGAGCCATAGTGGGAGGGAAGAGATGTAGCTAGGAAAAGGGTATTAAATATGGAGCATATACTTATTTTAAAGTAACACTAACAAATTATAGATTTTCCATTTCCAATGTAATGTAGAGCAGAAAATGTAAGAAAACTTTGAATAAGCTGATATAATAATGCTAAATGATACTTCTATATTTTAGTTAAAATTATGCGCAGTCTCTGTAGCCTCTGGTAGCCTTTAATAAAGGTAAACATATGGTTTATGTGGACAAGGAGGAAAGTTGCAGCAGTTTCCCCATGCTTGTTTGGAGACTCCTGTTGTTCCGTCACTGCTGCCCAGGACAAGAATGTCATAACAGAAACACAGTATTGAGGAAATCCCAGAGATGTTCCTTATATACTAAATGAGCATACTATTTCTCAGGAGTGAGACCACCTGCCAACACTTGTTTACATTTAGCAAGGAGCACAGTCACCTTCCTGCCTCACTTATATATATATATATAATTGATTTTTTACAGAGCGGAAGGGAGAGGGATAGAAAGTCAGAAACATGGATGAGAGAGAAACATCGATCAGCTGCCTCTTGCACGCCCCCTACTGGGGATGTGCCCGCAGCCAAGGTGCATGCCCTTGACCGGAATCGAACCTGGGTCCCTTCAGTCCGCAGTCCGACGCTCTATCCACTGAGCCAAACCGGTTTCGGCCCTGCCTCACTTTTTAAGAGCTCACAAAAGGCAAATTTAATCAGTCACAAGAACAAAGGGAATATGATCAGTTTCCTCACCCCTGGGCAGTGAGTCCTGATAGTCACTCAGCATTTGCTTGTACTGCGCTGTCCAAGCTCCTCACAGAATCCACCAAAGATGGCTCTATCGCATGTAGCAAGCTTTTAGCTGAGAGAAAGAATGCTCCAAAATGTATACATAAGAGCCACAGCTGCAAAAGTCATTGAAATATAATATCAATCCCCAAATAGTCATAATTTATTTTTGAGATTTATAAATTGTAATTATAATTTATTTTTGAGATTTAAGAAATGGAATCCACCTTTGAGAAGTAATGCTTCGTTATGTCTCATCATATCCATTTTCCCCCAAAGATTAAAGCAAATGGCACCACAGTGATAAATCATGCCTGTCAGCTTTGAGCAGCCCTGGAGTTCTCCTCTCCCAGCTCTTGGCGTGGACTAGCAGCCCCAGCTTGTGATGGGCTTTCACTCCTCTTCTCAAAGGCAGCTGAGAAGGAAGTGAAGGCTCATGATGGGGAAGCAGTGACAGCACATGAGAAATAAGACATGACTATCTCAGAAGTAGAACGTTTGTGTGTGGCTTTAGGGAGCCTCCCACTTCCTCGATTGCACTGATGGGCCTCCTTTGCTCAGTGCTCATCCTGTCCTTGCCTGTTGGCTAAAGTCCCACTCTCGGGACACACCCAGGCTGCTGGTTTCTTGGCGAGGTCAGCTACCCATTGTTGGTGGGCAGATGCAGAATTCCCCAGCTTTAATAAATCACTGTGACTTCCTGCTTTTAGGTCTACCTAACAGTCCTTTTCATTTAAGAATAAGTTATTCATTAAAAATGAGTTATTTCACTCTTTCTTTTGTGTATTTGTTTAACAAGCATTTATTGCTATTCTATCACTTGCCATGCACTTTGCCAGGTCCTGATAGACCTGGTCTTTGCAATCAAAGAGGATGGGGTGAGGAAGGGAGGGAAATCACTTTTTCATGATCCAAGTAATAATTTCCTTAAACACTGATGAATATTTTGAAGAAAAATAAAGGATTTTCTGAGATTATAAACCAGAGGGTCCACACTTGGCATCGGGAGGTCTGTGAAAGGCTTCCCTGGACAGTGACATTCAAGCTAAGACTCAGGATGAGGAGGCACCAGCCAGGCAAGGAAGTGCTGTCTGGAGCTGAGGGTGAGGTGGAAGGAAGAAACCTTTTCAAGAGGACAGAGGGATATTATAAAGACCCAGATATGAGCCTGAAAACAAGAAAAGGACAAAGGCCAGTGGGGCTGACAGGCCACCAGGCACCGTGGATCAGGGGTTTTACACAACCCACATTGTCTGTACTGGGAATGGTGTCTTGCACAGCCTCATGAAGCAGATTAGAGTTGAGTCAACAGAATGAGCAAGAAGACAAGGAAGAGATTATGCAGGACTTTGTATCCATTCCTTAGAAGTGTGTTTAGCTGCAAGGAAGAGAATATCAAGGAAAGGAGGCTTATACAAATGTGAACTTATCATATAAAAATGGCTTGGTTTAGGCTGTCCAGGATTGGATCAGCAATGCCATCACTCCATGCTTTCTTCACTCTGCTGTCAGTTGCACACTGATCTTTTTCCTGTGGTATCATAATGCCTTCTGTACCCCCAGGCACCACTTCTTTGTTTCAGGCAAGTAGAGGGGGTAGCAAAAATGGAGAAAGGGTTGTGGACCATCCATCCTACTCTGCCTTGTTTTTCTCAGGAAGCCACATGTTTTCCTGGAATCTCTACTCAGGGAAGGCACCTAAGGAGATGTGTGTTTGCATAGAGTTGCCAATGGAGTTGCCAATCAGCAATTTGCATGGAGTTGTCAATCAGCAATTCAACTCCGTGCAACTCCTTAGTCTGTGCTAAGGTTTTAAAATTCAAAACCTCAAACTATTGTTCAGTAATTATACTCTAAACAAATCACATTAGTACCACCCTATCTAATAAAAGGATAATATGCAAATTAACCATCACTCCACAACAAAATGATGGGGCCCATAGGCACAAATATGGCAGTGCCCATAGCCACAAAAGATGACAGCATCCCCAGAGCCACGGAGCCAGCAGAGCAGGCAGGAGGCTTGGCTTCCTTTATCACCAGGTGATGAAGGAAGCCAAGCCTCCTGCATTCCCAGGCCGCCAATGAGGGAGACATGCAGGGAGTGCAGTGGGTAGACATGCAGGGAGTGAGTGAGGTTCCCTGTCTGGGGGTTCTAAATCTGCCATTGGTTCCTTCCACTTCTGATTCAGATCACAGGTGACACAAAAGGTTTCAGGGTCCAATCCAAAAGGCTTCCCCAGGTGGTCTGATTCCAATCCCCAACTCCAGTTTCCAGGACAGGGAGGATCCCACACCACAGAACAGAATGGAGGCAACCAGCCCTATGTCCAGTGACCTAAGGCAATGCTTTACAGTGCTTTCATAGAAAGAAACACTCCTGAGACTCTGGATCACAGCAATCAGCATTCAGATCACTGCCTCTAATGCCCACCCTGGATCTGTAGTGCTCCCAGTTTCACCCCTCCCAGGTGAACCACAGGTGGCCCTTCCCATCCCCACCCTCTTCAGCTCTGATAGGAGATAGGGAGGGTAGGGGGCCATGAGAGAAATCTGAGGACATCAAAGAATGCTGCTTAAAGAGCCAGAGACAGTGTCTCATGAGTGCATGTTTAGAACCGGTCCCCCTCCTTCCCTCTGACTCTGTCACTGCAAAACTTGGCAGTTTTGGGCAAGTCGACCTCTGGAGTGTTAATTCTCTCTCCTTTAAAAGAAGAACAAGATCCCAGTGGGCATGTTGAAAATAGACCTATGATGCAGGAGGTCACGGTTTGACTCCCTGTCAGGGCACATGCCCTGGTTGTGGTCTTGATCCCCAGTGTGGGGCATGAGGAGGCAGTCAATCCATGATGTTTCTCTCTCTCCCTTTCCTTTCCTCTCTGAAATCAATAGAAAATATCCTATATAATAAAAGACTAATATGCATATTGTCCCCTTGACCAGGAGTTCGACCACTTGCTGTGAGGTTCATTGACCACCAAGGAGTGGAACAGAACATGGTGGGCATTGGTGATGAGGCACTGGCAGTGGATGGCAGTGGAGGTGCTGCTGGCCCCAATGGGCTTCTGAGACCACAGTGGCTGGTTGGGTTCACCATGGGTTCACGTAGGAGCTGGTCTACTAAGGCTGGCTGGGAGAGAGCATGCTGCTCACCTAGCTTCCATGCAGTGCAGCTGGGCAACCCAGAGACCCATGCTGCACCCTAGCCCATGGTGTCTAGCCACACTTACCACATAGCAGCATAGGGACTTGGTCACCATGACTCAGGCAGAAGGGGACAAGTCAGGGTGCGGGAGCCCAGGTACTTCCCAGAGGTCAGCTAAGACCTGCCCTTCCATGATACCCACTCATGATTCAATAGTCATCCAGGCATAGGGTCCATATCTGAGCACAAATTTTGTGCACCAGGCCTCTAGTAGTTATAATAAATGTATAAGCTTCTTGGAAAGGATTAGCATGGCATTGGTCCCTGAATTCCAGTTTCATTCTAATTCATTTATATTTCTTGAGGAAATGTAGGAAGAACACAACTCTCCTACACTTTTCCTACCCAAGCATGTAGTACTACACCCAGTACTTAACACTCAATTTATACACTGAGTGGCCAGATCATTATGATCTCTGAATGCATAATAATCTGGCCACTCATAATAATCTGAATGCACAATAATCTGAAATTAATTATTTATATATATATATATATATATATATATATATATATATATATATATGAAATTTTTGCACTGGGGAGAAGATCCCCTCAGGCCAGCCTGCCCCCTCTCACATACTGGGAGCCCTCAGGGGATGTCCTACTGATAGCTTAGGCCCATTCCCCACAGGGAGCAGGCTTAAGCTGCTGTCTGGCCTCCCTCTGTGGGAGGCCACCAGGCTGATCAGGAAAAGGCACCAGCCCCATCACCCCACTGCTTCAGCCACTACCAGTCATCGCACACTTTGATTGGTTGCCTCCTGCATGAGCCCTGACCTGGCCCCTAGCCAGGGAGGAGCCTGCAACATAGGTACATGGCCTTGATCAGATTCTAACCTGGACCCTGCGGTTGGAAAACCTAGGCATTATCCACTGAGCCAAACCACCTAGGGCAGGATATGATATTTCTTAGCCCTCCAGCAGCAGATATTTGTTTTCTATCTCCAGGAGTGTGATGGAAAAACCCTAGATTAATTTTTTGGATTCTTATACCCAAGTTACTAAGAATATTACCAGTGGCATACAGGAAGCTTAGCCAATGAGCAGTCAGAAAAGGTGTTTCCTCTATAGTTCACACCTATCTCCTCTGACCTCTGGCCTGGGGTGGTGGCCCCCAGCTTGCTCCTATTGCCTGGCTCAGTACCCTGCCAAGGCTGCAAGCCTCTGGCCGAGGCTCTGAGGCTTGGGCCCTGGGCAGAGGACACCCAGCTCCCTCTGATATCTGGGCTCCACCCTTGGTGAAGGCCACAAGCCTCTGGCCGAGGCTTGAGCCCTGGTCAGGGGACCCTCAGCTCACTCTGATCGCTGGATTCAGCCCTGGCCAAGGTTGACAAGGGCAGGCAGAAAGCTTGGCTTCCTCCATTGCCAGGGAAACCTAAGCCTCCTCCTGCTATCTGGGGCCACAGCCATTTTGGTTGGGTTTATTTGCATATCACTCCTGATTGGGTTGTGGGCATGGCTTGTGGGCGTGACTTGTGGGTGTAGTGGAGGTAAAATCAATTTGCATATTAATCTTTCATTACATAGGATGAGAGGTCCGGTGTATGAATTCATGCATGGGTGGGGTCCAGCCAGCCTGGCCAGTGGGAGGGGACATGGGCGGTTGGCCGGCCTGCCTGCTGGTCCAACTCCTGGTTGAGTGGACAATTTGCATATTAGCCTTTTATTATATAGGATATACACTGAGTGGCCAGATTATTATGTGTTCAGAGATCATAATAATCTGGCCACTCAGTGTATATTCATCCACAGAACAAATATATGTCATCTACCTATGTGCGTTACGTATGGTTATGGGCCTAGGAATTTTATTGTTCATACATTCATTCAGGTGTAGTTTCAGAGAGGCAAGTCACTCTCCATAACCAGTTCTGACTACTCAAGCCCTTTAAACTGGCAGCTGACTGGTTAGAATTTTTTCTTGTACCATCTCTATAGAAATGGCATAATGAGGAAAATTCCTATTACAATCTTGAATGATAGAGTGTGACTAAAGTTCAAACTACATTCTTGATTGTTTCCTTAGAACATCATTAAAGGGAAAAAATAAACCACATTTCAGTCAGAGCCAGCAATCTCAGAGTTGTCTGAAGAACAGGAAAACATTACAGACTTGCCACAATTATTGTTCCTCTTTTCCACAAATAGCAAAATTTAAATTAATTCCAGAATGAATATGTATTGTCATGCACCATGAGAAATTACATTTTGTTATAAAAATAGGGACTTCAGATCCTCATCTGCTCCACCCTTTTATCACTCCTTTATGGGCCTGATGAATTTTCCCTGAATGGCGACAAATCTCAATTTCCATCTATGAAATTTTACAGAGAAATGATAGACAGCTCTATATGCCCATAAACTATAAGTTTGCACAAGAGAATACATGAAACTAGCTGAGTGGAAAGCACATTTTTTCTTTTTAATAACCTATAAAATGGAGGTATTATGTGTCTTGAGAAAACATGAAATTATACCAGGGTAACGCAGTAGAAAGTCAGTCTCTAAATTGTTTGACCAATATACTTTATCATTCCCTTGCTAATTTTTCTATGTCCAATAAAATAGCAATTAAATACAAGGCTAAGCTTAAAAGAGCAAGAATATGCAAATAATACTTAAAATGAAAATTACAAATATACAGAAAGATGGAATAAAATCAGGTTAAACTGGCCTAGGTAAAAAGGCTGAAACATCAATTTAGTAACATAATTGAAAGAAACAACAAATAAGACTTTTTGTTTCAGTATAAAGGTAAAAGACAAACCAGTTTTCACACATCTCAAAGTGACAACAATGGCCGCCACATAGTCTTTTAGCCCTCATCTCAATCCTTTCACACGTTCTAGTCACATTATTTGAAACTTAGAGTCTGATAACCGGAACAAGGTCACTCCGAAGGCAGTTCTTGAACATGGTTCATTCACCTTTAACATTAGCGCCAGACTACAACTTAATGTAATCTTCTCAAAAAGCATGGAAGAAGAAATGTTCTTTCCACTTTTGTTTGTCCTCATTTTTTTTTACTTTTTTTTTTTCAATTTCAGTTTACATTCAATATTATTTTGTATTAGTTTCAGGTGGATAGCGTAGTGGTTAGACAATCATATACTTTACAAAAGTGATCCCATGGATATTTCCAGTAGCCAACTAGCACTTATTAAAGTTTTAAACTATACTTCTGATGCCATACTTTACATCCCACAACTATTTGTAACTACCAATCTGTACTTTGCAATCACTTCACCTTTTCCCCCAATCCTTCTCCTCTCTGGCATTCATCTGTCTGTTCTCTGGACCTATGAGGCTGTTTCTGTTTTGTTTGTTCATTTATAGTGATCTCCAGATTCCTCATATAAGGGAAATCATATAGTCTTTGTCTTTCTCTGACTTATTTCACTTAGCATACTGTAGGTTTCTCCATGCTGTCACAAATGGTAAGATTTGATTCTTGTTATGGCTGAGAAATATTCTATTGTATATATGTGCCAGAGTGTTTTTATCTATTTGTGTATCACTGGGTTGCAAAGAAACATGGAACAGACTGTCAAACTACAGAGGGAAGGCAGGGGAGGCTGTAGGGGAGGGCTGCAAGAGATCAACCAAAGGACTTGTATGCATGCATAAAAGCATAACCAATGGATACAGGACATTGGGTGGGAGCAGGTGAGAGCATGTGCTGGGGGTTAGGGGAAGTCAATAGGGGAATAAAGATACATAGGTACTATTATTTGTAATACTTTAAACAATAAAACAATTTTTTTAAAGCTGCAATGGATATAGGGGTGCACTTATTCTTTTGAATTAGTGTTTTAAATTTCTTCAGATATAGATCCAGAAGTGGAATCGCTGACTCAATAGGCAGTTCCATTTTTGAGGAACCTCCACACTGTTTACAGTGGCTGCACCAGTTGTATTCCCACCAGCAGTACATGAGGCTTCCCTTTTCTCCACATCCTTGCCATCACTTAATTGTTGATTTACTGATGATAGCCATTCTGACCGTTGTGAGGTAATACCTCATTAAGATTTTAATTTGCATTTCTCTGATGATTAGTGACACTAAGCATCTTTTCATTTGTCTATTGGCCATCTGTATGTTCTCTTTGGAGGAGTGTATTCATCTCCTAATTTTTAGTAATAATAATAAATGGCAATAGTATGATAATTCTATAACAAAGAAGTTTGATGGGTTTTAATGAAAATACAAATACCATTGTCATCATATAGCATGCCTACATATGAAGTTATTAATGACTTTTAGAAGTTATCTAAAATCGCAGTGATAACATGTATCAAAATTTTTCTTTCTTTTTATTGATTAAGGTATTACATATGTGTACTTAGTTCCCCATTGCCCCCCTGTTCTCTCACTCATGCCCTCCCCCCTGTTGTCTGTGTCTATTGGTTAGGCTTATATGCATGCATACAATGAATAAGAAATCTATTACAGTTATCTGATCCACTATGGCTTTGGTTGATCTCTCTCCCTTACTCCCACCCTCCCCTACCTTCCCTCTGAGGTTTGAAGGTCTGATCGATGCTTCTCTCTTTCTGGACCTGTTTTTGTTCATTAGTTTATGTTGTTCATATATTTCACAAATGAGTGAGATCATGTGATATTTATCTTTCTCTGACTGGCTTATTTCACTTAGCATAATGCTCTCCAGTTCCATCCATGCTGTTGCAAATGGTAAGAATTCCTTTTTTTTTTTTAACCAAAGCATAGTATTCCATTGTGTTGATGTACCACAGTTTTCTAATCTGCTCATGGGCATTTAGGCAGCTTTCAAATCTTAGCTATGGTAAATGGTGCAGCTATGAACATAGGGGTGCATATATCCTTTCTGATTGGTGTTCCTAGTTTCTTGGGGTATATTCTTAGAAGGGCATCACTGGGTCAAATGGAAGTTCCATTTTTAGTTTTTTGAGGAAACTCCATACTGTTTTCCACAGTGGCTG
This sequence comes from Antrozous pallidus, assembly GCA_027563665.1. NCBI lineage: Eukaryota > Metazoa > Chordata > Mammalia > Chiroptera > Vespertilionidae > Antrozous > Antrozous pallidus. The sequence continues at coordinate 50,577,425 of CM050510.1, forward strand.
CTCCAGTCTGCATTCCCACCATGAGGGTTCCTTTTTCTCTGCATCTTCCCCAGCACTTGCCATTTGTTGGTTTGTTGATGATAGCCATTCTGACAGGTGTGAAGTGGTACCTCATTAATGTTATGATTTGAAAATTTTTCTTGATGCTTCTTTTTTTATTGATTACAATACAAAAGTAGAGTCAAGTTTCAATTCTTTATCAAGTCATTCTAATCCAACCTTGCCATGAATAAGCAATCTATTACAGTTATCTGATCCACTATAACTTGCACAAATTAATAATTATAAACTCTGGAAAGATAAATTGTTTGATAAAAAGCCCACTGAATATAATCCTTTGTTACAATGATAAAAATGAACGTGTGTGTGTGTGTGTGTGTGTGTGTGTGTGTGTGTGTATGTGTGTGTGTGTTGGTAAGTGGGTTTTGTGAGTGGAATTTAGAATAATTTCAATTAATATATGGTTAAATATCTCTTTTTCTAGGTAGACTCTGAAAATAAATAAGTCCTTAAATATTTTTCCATTTATCCCTTGTCCAATAACAATATTCAACATATCTATAAAAACATAATATGCTAATTAGGATGGACAAAGCTAGGGCTGCAAGCGAAGCCCGGGTCCTTGATGCCAGAGGGAAGCCAGTGTTGGCAGCTGGGGGAAGGAAGGCCTACTCTTGTATGATTTTCATGCATCAGGCCTCTAGTTTTGAATAAAAGGGACACATATCCTCTGAAGTATTTCTCTCTTTAAAACTTTTTTAAGAGAAAGAAAGAAACATCAATTTGTTATTTCATTCATCCATGAATTTACTGACTGTTGTTGTTGTTTTCTGTATGTTTCCTGACCGGGAATCAAACTCACAACCTTGGCTCATCAGGATGGTGCTCCAACCAACTAAGCCACCTGGCCAAGACCAAGTATTTTGCTATTTAAAAGTTAATCTTAAGACTGTCGGTGCCAGCAGTACATTTGACCAAAAATATATAGAACTTCTGTGATCTGGACCTTGAATCTTGGTAATAACCTATGGAATTCAAATAACTCTCCAATATGTGTGTTTTCATGTGTGTATATTTACTGTGTCCCCATACCCATCCGTGCAATTTCAACAGAATTGAAGTAATACAGGTATCATATACAAAAATGCAAGTCTAAAAAAAAATCAGGATTATTTCCTAAAGGTATAAAACCAGAGCTCAAAATTATCTAAACAAACTAAATATGTAAAGATCACTAAGTCTAATTATTAGAAATTTTTTTATAAAAAATGGACTTGTGGAGAGAAACCAAGATGGTGGCATAGATAAACACCTATCTTGCCCCACACAACAATTTCAAAACTGCAACTTAACGACAGAACAAACATCATCCAGAATCACCAGAAAGCTGGCTGAGGTAAAATTCCACAAATAAAAGTAAAGATAGAACACTGTGACTCAGAGGAGTGGAGGAGGGCAGCATTGAAGATATGTGCAGAGTCAAAGGTTTGGAGCTGTGCAAGTGGATAGGGTGGGCAGCTGCAATGAGGAGGGAAACAAAGACATCCTACTGCACTGATTCCCCAGTTCTGGGTGAGGTCCAGGAACCCACACTCATATGGGATAAAACTGGACAGTAAGGAAGCACGCTGAAACTCGGGCACTGCAGAGGTCTGCAGATGGTGGAGAGGGTACATAAACTTGGGAACAGCAGAAGTGCATGAGCATGCATAGAGGACTTATGACTTGATCTCTCATTCAGGAAACCATCAGACTGCATTGTTTTACAACCCTGGGCGAGACTTTGGGTGTGCAGACTCATTTGGGGAGAGGCTGAATTGTCCGGCAGCAGGTAAAGATAGTGGCAGCTTTCTCTCAGAGGTGCATGCAGCCATTACTACCAGGCACAGAGACCCAGGTGCTACATAGGGCAGAGCTGATGGAAACCAAGGCTGCCTGCTCAACCTGGAGACTCTGCCCATCCAACCTGAGCACAGCTGATCCTCACAGCCAATTGGCCTGGAGGTAAAACCCTCCTAGTGCTAACAACAATAATCTAGGCTTAACTTCAACAAGACTGTGAAATCCATAAAGGGCTGCAGCAAGAGTATCCACATCAGGTAACTGGGGAGGCTGAGCCACTGTCCTTTAGAGAACATCTACCACACAAAGCTAATCTACCAACTCAGGGAAGCAGTCACAATGCAGAGATATGGAAAGAAATCATATGTGAAAGAAATGGAGGAAAAAAGATGACTCGACACAGAGTTCAAAACCACGGTTATAAGGTGTTTCAAGAGGCTCCTAGAAAAGGTCAATGAACTCAATGAGACCTTTGAGGAAATGAACAAGACCTACAAGGAAATGAATGAGACCTACCAGAATATGAAAAAGGACCAACTAGAAATTAAGCATAGACTGACTGAAATAAAAAAATATTATACAAAGACCTAAAAGTACTCTAGAGGACCACAAGAACCAAGTCAAAGATTTGAAATACAAAGAGGCAAAATCCATTCAGCTGGAAAAACAAGAAGCCAAAAGAATCCAAAAAAATTGAAGATAGTGTAAGGGGCCTCTGGGACAACCTCAAGCATACCAACATCCAAATTATAGGGGTGCCAGAAAAAGAGAAAGAGCAAGACAATGAAAACCCATTTGAAGAAATAGTGACTGAAAACTTCCCACACCTGGTGAAAGAAATTGACTTAAAAGTCCAAGAAGAGCACAGAACCCCAAAATATAGGAATCCAAAGGGGACCACACCAAGACACATCAGAATTAAAATGCCAAGAGCAAAAGACAAAGAGAGAATATTAAAGGCAGCAAGAGAAAAACAGTTAGTTACTTATAAGGCAGCACCCATAGGATTGTCAGTGGATTTCTCAACAGAAACTATGCAGGCCAGACAGGAGCGGCAAGAAATATTCAAAGTGATGAATAGCAAGAATCTACAACCAAGATTACTCTACCCAGCAAAGCTATCATTCAGAATTGCAGGTCAGATAAAGTGCTTTGCAGATAAGAAAAAGCTAAAGGAGTTCATCACCACCAAACCAATATTATATGAAATGCTGAAAGATATTCTTTAAGAAGAGGAAGAAGAAAAAGATAAAAGTGTAAATTATGAACAGCAGATACACAGCTATCAACAAATGAATATAAAATCAAGTGAATTGAAAATCTGATGAACAGGATAAATTTGTGAATATAACAGAATCATGTGCATAGAGAGGGAATGGACTGACAATTCTTAGGGAGAAAAGGGGTGTGGGAGGTGCAGCAAGAGTCTGGACAAAAATCATGCACCTATGGGAGAGGGCAGTGGAGGGGGGTGAGGCCGGAGGGTGGGATGGGTACCAGGTGGAGGGGAGCTATAGGGGGGGGAAAGGGGGGACAATGTAATTAATAAACTGAACAATAAAGATTAAAATATTAAAAAATGGACTGTGTCTAGACTTACATAGAAGAAAAAATGGCTTCAGTTCTCTTCAACAAGAAAACATACCGTGTGATTATTAGCAATACTATGGTGAAACCGAAAACAAATTAGCAATACTGTTCTTTATTGTCTATATTAAATGATATGAACAACAGTGTAAATTGCTGAACAATTTACAAAGCATTTTTTATGTATTGTCCTATTCAATAACATCTGAACAACCCAAAACTGTGATGTAGGTGGAAAGGTTTTCACCATCTCCTTTTCGGATTGAGAACCTAAAGCTTAAGGAAGTGAATTGAGCCCTAGCTGGTTTGGTCAATGGATAGAGCATAGGCCTGCAGACTGAAGGGTCACAGGGTTGATTCCTCTCAAGGGCATGTACTTCGATTGCAGGCTTGATCCCTGGCCCTGGTCTCCCTCACACTGATGTTTCTGTCTCTTTGTCTCTCCCCGTCCCTTCCACTATTTCTAAAAATCAGTAGAAAAATATCCTCAGGGGAGGATTAAAAACCACAACAATAAGTAAATGAACTGACTTGCCACAAGCCCTGCAGAGTGTCAGTAACCAGTGCTGCTTCCATTTTGCCATACACCTAAAATCGATATATATTATTCCATGAAATTAAGGAAGCCCAAAAGTTATATTCCCTGCTTTTATACAGTAGAGATGAAACAGTATGCCATCTGATACTATTAAAGATATTGGAAGAGTTTAAATAATGCAGCTGGATTAAACTACAAACATTTGAAAGATTTTGTAACAAAAAAGAATAAGGAATGCTAGGATGTTTAAATCAAAGACAAATCCATTCATTCACTGACCAAAAAGCTTGAGAGCACCAAATTGATTCTATCAAACAGTTTGTGTTCATTTCATTGCAATCAACAAAGGCCTTTTGCTTGAAATTTCCCTCTATGGCCTGAATTCAAACTCAAATTTGGATTTTAGATTTCTCCAACTTTATCCAAGGTCTGTATTTTATCCCAAATAGTATAAATTCTCTCTAAGGTTTTGCATACACATTTGTCTCCCATTTCCTTCCACTTTGCCTCCTTCTTTTCTTCCTCTTCCTCATTCCTCTTCTTGTCTATATTTCACATTAATTTCAGACTAGTAAAATGTTTAAAAGCCAGGTTCTGTGGGAATAATTTGTAGAAGAATATGCTCCAGCCCACTAACATAAAAATGCACACACATGCCTTGTTAATTCATAAAACCATGAAGGCTGGACGGATTCTTTAGCCCATAGCTACATTTATGATCTGAAGCTTATTTTTTTCTACCACCAAGTAAAATCTACCAAAGTCATAAACTTTTCAATCCCATTGAGGAATGAATTTGAATAGATAGATTTACCGTAGAACAGTAGTAAATGTCAAGTTAGAGATTTTTATAAAATGTGGTGATTTAGTTGATAAATCACTCTCCCTAGGCACTATATGAAGTACCTTACAAACAATTGTGCACTTACTTTTTACAACAGTTCATGAGACTAGTACCATCATACCCACATTGGACAAATGAGAGAAAAGTAGACTCTAGAAAACAAGTGACTTGCTGATGTTTCTCCAATAAGTGATGATACTGTGATAGTGTTTGATGAAGATAGACTATTTAGAGAAAAGAAAACTATTAGGAGGTGAGAAAGAAAGCACACATCATCCCTAGTAGCTGTTAGCCATCACAATTCAGAGGTCATGAATTCAAGCCCTTGTTCAGCAAAATAATAGCAAATCCTCTGAGAACCATTATCATTCCTCATTATTCCTTATCATTAGGATACACAGAACAATATTACCTAGAGTGTATTGGTTTGTAGTTTTCTCTTTTGCACTGCTTTTGTCTGCTTTGGTATCAGGGTAACATTATTTTGATAAAATAAATTGGGAAATATTTATTCTTTTATTTTCAAGAAAAAGAATGTGTAGATTGGTATTAATTATACCTTTGGTAGAATTTTGAGTAAAATTCTCAGATGAAGCCATCTGTGTCTACAGATTTATTTGGGGGGAAGATTTTTTTTAATCTTTATTGTTCAGTTTATTAATTACATTGTTTCCCCTTTTTTATCCCCCTATATCTCCCCTCCACCCTGTACCTATCCCACCCTCCACCCTCACCTCCCATTCCCCAATGTCCTTTCCCATTGTTGCAAGATTTTTGTCCAATCTCTTGCTGTACTTCCCACAACCCTTTTCTCCCCAAGAATTGTATTTGTTGTTCATAATTTATATTTTTACCTTTTTCTTCTTCCTCTTCTTAAAGAATATCTTTCAGCATTTCATATAATATTGGTTTGGTGGTGATGAACTCCTTTAGCTTTTTCTTATCTGCGAAGCACTTTAGCTGATCTTCAATTCTGAATGATAGCTTTGCTGGATAGAGTAATCTTGATGGTAGATTCTTGCTATTCATTATTTTGAATATTTCTTGCCACTCCCATCTGGCCTGCATCGTTTCTGTTGAGAAATCTGCTGACAATCAGATGGGTGCTCCCCTGTAGGTAACCAACTGTTTTTCTCTTGCTGCTTTTAACATTCTCTCTTTATCTTTTGCTATTGGCATTTTAATTATGATATGTCTTGGTGTGGTCCTCTTTAGATTCCTATATTTTGGGGTTCTGTGTACTTCTTGAGCTTTTAAGTCGGTTTCTTTCACCAGGTAGGGGAAGTTTTCAGTCACTATTTCTTCAAGTAGGTTTTCATTAACTTGCTCTCTCTCTTTTTCTGGTACCCCAATAATTCGGATGTTGGCATGCTTGAGGTTGTTCCAGAGGCCCCTTACACTATCTTCAATTATCTGAATTCTTTTTGTTTCTTGCTTTTCCAGCCGAGTGGATTTTGCTTCTTTGTATTTCAAATCTTTGACTTGGTTCTTGTAGCCCTCTGGACTGCTTTGTGTAATATTTTTTAGGACTTTGTGTAATATTTTTTATTTTAGTCTGTGTATGCTTGATTTCTAGTTGGTCCTTTTTCATATCCGTGAGGGTCTGGTTCATATCCTCAGAGGTCTTGTTCATTTCCTTGAGGGTCTCATTCATTTCCTTGTAAGTCTCATTCATTTCCTGGTTGGTCTTGTTTATTTCCTCGTAATTCTCATTAAGTTCATCGGCCTTTTCTAGGAGCCTCTTGAACAGCCTTATAACCATGGTCTTTTCTCCTCCATTTCTTTCACACCTGTTTCTTTCCATATCTCTGCATGGTGGCTGCTTTATGTGGTAGATATCTTCAAAGGGACAGTGGCTCAGCCTCCCCAGTTACCTGAGGTGGGTATTCTTACTGCAATCCTTTATGGGTTGTACAGTATTTTTGAATTTAAACCCAGCTTGTTGTTGTTAGCCCTAGGAGGGTTTGACCTCCAGGCCAATTGGCTGTGAAGGGAGACTGTGTTCAGGTTGGATGGGCAGAGTCTCTGAGCTGCGCAGGCAGCCTCAGTGTCAGCTACATCCTATGCGGCACTCGCACGCACGTGGGTCTCTGTTGGATGGGGATGGCTGCAGGCACCTCCAAGAGAAAGCCGCTAGTCTCTTCCCCTTATCAGACAACTTTGCCTCTCCCCAAATGGGTCTGCACACCCAAAGTCTAGCCCAGGATTGTAAAATAGATGGTTTCCGGGACCAGGAGACAAGTTTCCAGGGGACAAGTCGCGGGTTTGTGTGACACTTGCACGCAAACTTCTTTTCCCAGCCTCCAGGGTTTTTCTGCAGACTAGGAGACCTCTGCCGTGCCCCGCTTCCAGGGTGCGTCCCCCGGACCTCAGTCCTCACCTGGCACTAGGGAATCTGTGCAGTGGGACATCTCCACGTACCCCGTATCTTGGACCTTGCCTGGCGCTGGGGAATCCGTGTAGTGGGACGTCTCCGCCCTCCCGGTTGGAGAAATCCAGCTGGGGTTGCTGCTCCAGCCCTACAGCCCGAGCGTGCGACCAGGATGGCTCCTAACCTGTTTCCTCGCGAACTTCAAGACTGCGCTCCCGCCGCTCCTCTGAGTCTCAGTGTCCCATCTTTACTCTTATTTGTGGAGTTTTCACTCAGCCAGCTTTCTGGCGATTCTGGGTGATGTCTGTTCTGCTGTTAGGTTGTAGTTCTTAAATCATTGCACGGGGCAGAACAATAGGTGTTTACCTATGCTGCCATCTTGGTTCTCTCCTGGGGGGGAAGATTTTTAATTATAAATTGAATTGATGCTAAAAGCCTTTTTGTCAGTAGAGAGTTTGTGCTGTTGAAGTAATTAGTCCATTTTATTTACTAGTAAGTTGTAAAATTTGTGTGTGTAGAATTGTTCATAGTATTCCCTTAGCCTGTTAATGATTGTAGGGTCTACAGCAAAATCCCGTTTCATTCTCAAGAACAAATAACACTAATGGTAATTTGTGTATACTGCTTTTTTTATTTATTTGTCAATCTTGCTAGAGATTTTTCAAATTTATTGATATTTCAGAGAAATCTTTCAATTCACTTTATATTGTTTTTCCTGTTTTAAATTTCTTGCTTTCTGTTCTTACCTCTAGTATGCCATTCTTTCCCTTACTTTAACTTTATTTTTCTCTTCTTTTTCTAGTTTATTGAGATGGCACCTCAGGTTATTAATTTGAGTCTTTTCTAATGTAAGCATGTAGTACTATAAACTTCCCTCTCACCACTGCTTTAGCTATATCCCACAAATGTTATGTTGCTCTTTTATTTTTACTAAGTTTAGTGTATTTTTTATTTTCTTTGAGACTTATTTTGAGGCCTGTAAGTTATATAGAATTATGTTTAGTTTTCAAGTGTTTGAATGAATTTTTCCTGTTATATTTCTGTTATTGACTTTTTAATTTCTTCATGATTATAGAGCGTACACTACAAATGATCACCTCATAGTGTTACCTAATACTTCCATCACATTACATAACTATCATTTCTATTTTTTTATGTGGTGAGAACATTTAAGATTTACTCTCTTATCAATTATATTCTATAATTATTAATATAATTGCCATGGTGTATATTAGATCCCCAGAACTTATTAACCAAAAAACTGGAAGGTTGTGCCATCCTGTGTACTGAAAGGTTGCTGGTTAGATTCCTGGTCAGGGCACATGCTCGGATTGTGAGCTCAACCCCTGATATGGGTATGCAGAAGATAACTGATCAATGTTTTGCTCTCATATCAATGCTTCTCTCTCTCCCTCTCATTTCCCTCTCTCTCTCTAAAAATCAGTAAAAGTATTTTTAAGAAAGGAAAATAAAAATAAAGACTGGATTTTATAATGTTTTATTTACCAAGATCTTTCCTTAACCCCAGTCCCCATGCCCTTGTAACCACTATTTTAATCTATGTTTCTATGAGTTACGTTTTTTAGATTCTAGAGAGATGTGATATCATACAATATTTTTCTTTTTTTGTTCCTCATATTTTATTAGCATAATGCCCTCAAGTTCCCTCCATGCTGTCACAATGGCAGGATTTTCTTTTGTTTTCATTGCTGAATAATATTTCAGTGCATATGTGTGGTGTATGTATTTTGTGTGTGTGTGTGTGTGTGTGTGTGTGTGTGTGTGTGTGTGTGTTTTGCATCTACTTAGGTTGTTTCCATAGCTTGGCTATTGTGAATAAATGCTATAATAAACATAGGAGTGCATATATTTCTTTGATATACTATTTTTGTTTCTTGTAAGTAAAAATCCAGAAGTTAAATTACTGGATCATATGGCAATTGTATTTTTTAAAAATTTTTTGAGGAACCCCCATTCTGTTTTCCACTATGCTTTGAAAATATAATCTTCTAGTTTTACTTACTCTGAATATGTCTTGATTTATTTTCATTCTTAGAGAATAATTGGATATAGAATTTGTTTATGACAGTTCTCTTCCTTTAACATTCGAAGAAGGCTATGCAAAATAAAATCCCAAACAAAGTTACAGAAAGTTATTTTGTAGATTTTGACAAGCTGATTCTAAATTTGTATAAAAAGGCAAAAGATCCAGAATAGTTAACTCAATATTGTAGGAGAATAAAGTTTGACGAATGACACCACCTGACAATAAAAACACAATCATCAAGGCAGTGTGGTACTGGTGAAAGAATGGATCAATAGAATAGAATAGAGAACACCGAAATAAGCTCCCGTAGAAATAGTTGACTGGTCTTTGAAAAAGGAACAGAGACACTTCACTGAAAAAGAAAGTATTTTCAACAAATGGTGCTGGGCCAACAACAACAACAACAACAACAACAACAACAACTCTAGACCAACTAGATATACTCATTAAAAAAAAACCAACAACAACTCTAGATCAAGAGTCATATACCCATTACAACAATTAACTGAAATGGATCAAGACCTAAATGTAAGATACAAAATCATGAAACTCATAGAAGGTAATACAGGAGAAGACCAAGATGGCATTGGGTTAGGTGGTTACATTTTAAATAAAAGAGCAAAAAATATGATCCATAAAAGAAATCATTGGTAAGGTGGAAGTTATTAAGATGAAATTATTTTGCTTTGCAAAAGATAATATCAAAAGAATGAAAAAACAAGCCACAGACTGCGATACTTACAAATGACATAACTGATGAAAAACTGTTATCCAAAATATACTCTTAAAACTCAAAAATAAGAAATAAGCAATTCAATTGAAAATGGGCAATGAAGTAGGGATGCATTTTTGTATGTTATAAAAGTTAAGTTGGTATAAAATCAAATTAGAATGTTATAACTTTAAAATGTTAAGTGTAATCCCATGATGACCACAAGAACATAGCTTTAAAATATATATGCAAAAGGAAATGAGAAATAATTTAAACATTTTATTACAAAGAGTCAATTAAACATAAGACAGCAATGCATGAAATGAGAAAGGAAAAACTATAAGGCATATGAAAAACAAATAGAACAATGTCATAAGTAAGTTCCGAATATCAGTAGCTATTTTAATGTAAATACATTTCACTCTTCAATTAAAAGTCAGAGATGGGCAGGATGAATAACAACACATGATTCAAATATATGCTGTGTAGAGAAGACTCTCTTGAGATCCAAAGACATAAACTAGTTGAAAGGGAGAGAATGAAAAAGTTATTCTATGTGATAAGTAAAATAAGAGAACTGGAGTAGCTATACTAATATCACAACATAGTCTTTAAGTCAATTAAGCTTACAAGAGACAAAAAAGACATTACATATTAATAATAGGTTAAATTACACAAGAAGATATAACAATCACAAACGCATATGTACCTAATGATAGTCCATCCAAATATATTAATCAAAAACTGACAGTCTTGAAAGGAGAAACAGGTCTACACTAATAATTAGAGATTTCAATACTCCACTCACAGTGATGGATAGAACAACCAGACAGAAAATGACTAACAAAATAGAGGACTTTTCATCTAGATATAGTAGATAATATAAAACACTACATCAAATAATAGCAGAATATATATTCTTCTCAAGTGCACACAAAACATTTTCTAGTGTAGACCATATGTTAGGTCAACAGATTTTAAAAGCTAGATATCAAATTATCTTCTCTAACTACAATAGAATGAAGTCTTATCCACAGCAATTAGGCAGAAGGAAGAAATAAAAGGCAGCCAAATTGTAAAGAAAGAAGTAAAACTGTGATTATTTGTAGATGACAGGATATATAAAGAGATAACCCTTTTCTACAAAAAAAAAAAAAAAACCTGCCAAAACTGATCAATGAATTCAGTACAGTAGCAGGATATAAAATAAATATTCAGATATCAGTTATATTTTTATATACCAATAATGAACTATCAGGAAGAGAAACTTAAAAAAAATCCTATTTACAATTGAATTTAAGAAGTCCAGGAATAGCCCTAGCTGGTTTGGCTCAGTGGATAGAGTGTCGGCCTGCAGACTGAAAGCAATTTTGATTCCAGGCAAGGGCACATGTCTGGGTTGTGGGTTTGATCCCTAGCAAGGGGTGTGCAGGAAGCAGGCAATCAATGGTTGTCTCTCATCATTGATGTTTCTCTCTCTTCCCCTCTCCCTTCCTCTCTGAAATCAATTAAAAAATATTTCTTTAAAAAGTCAGGAATAAATTTAACCAAGAAGGTAAACAACCTGAATTTATAAAATTATAAGGCATTAAAGAAACTAAAGATGATACAAATATATGAAAGCATATACTGTGCTCATGAATAGGAAGAATTAACGTCACTCAAGTGTCCATACTACCCAAAGCAATCTATAGATTCAATGCAATCCCTATCAAACTATTTATGGCATTTTTTAAAGAGCTAGAACAAATAATCCTCAAATTTATGTGGAAGCACAAAAGGACCTGAATAGCCACAGCCACCTTGAGAAAGAAGGCCAAAGTTGGAGGTATCATGCTACCAGATCCCAAACTATACAAAAAGTCTATAGTAATCAAACCAGCACGATACTGGCATAAAACAGACACATACCAGTAGATCAATGCAACAGATAGAGAGCGCAGAAATAAACCCATGCCTGTGGTCAGTTAATATATGACAAAAATGCAAGAACATATAGTCAAGTAAAGACAACCTATTCAATAAATGTTGTTGAGAAAATTAGAAAGATACATGAAAAAATAAAACTAGACTACCTTCTTACACTATATATAAGAATAAGTTCAAAATGGATTGAAGACTTAAATGCAAGACTCAAAGCCATACAACTTCTAGAAGCAAACATAGGCAGCAAATCCCTAACATTTCTCTTAGCAATAGTTTTTTTTGACATGTCTTCTCAGGCAAAGAAAACAAAAGAAAAATAAACAGACGGGCATACATTAAATTAAAATATTTTTGCACAACAAAAGAAACCATTAATAAAATGAAAAGACAACTTACAAAATGGGAGAAGATATCTGTTAATGATACATCTGGAAAAGGGTTAATATCAAAAATTTATAAAAAAAACTCATACTACTCAATACCAAAAAAGCAAGCAATTCATTTAAAAAGTGAGCAGAGGACCTGAATAGATGCTTCTCCAAAGAGAACATACAGATGGTCAACAGACATATGAAAAGATGTTCAATGTCACTAATCATCAGAGAAATGCAAATTAAAACCACAATGAGATATCACCTCACACCTGTCAGAATGCCTATCATCAGCAAATCAACAAGCAAGTGTTAGTCAGAATGTGGAAAAAAGGGACCTTCAGACACTGTTGGTGGGAATGCAGATGCAGCCACTGTGAAACTGCCTTATAACCCAGTGGTTCTACTGGGTATATATCCAAAGCAACCTAAAATAGTAATTGGGAAGAATATATGCACCCTATGTTCATTACAGCGCTGTTTTCCATAGTCAAGCTAATGAAATCTTATCATTTGTGACAGCAGGAATGAATCTAGAGGTTATTATGCTAATAAAATAAGTCAGACAAAGACAAATGCCATAATTTCACTTATATGTGGAGTCTAAATAATAAAACAAACAAACAAACAAAACAGAAACTAACCCATACATAGAGAGAACATTTTGATGGTTGCCGGATGGGTAAAAAAGGGTGAGGGGGTTAAGTACAAATTGGTAGTTACAAAAGTCACAGGGATGTAAAGTACAGCTTAGGGAATATAGTCAGTAATATTGTAATAACTATGTATTTTGCCAGACAAGTACTAGAAGTATGGGGAGATCACTTTGTAAAGTATATGACTTTATAACCAATGTAATATACACCTGAAACTAATACAAAATAATATTAAATGTAAACTGTAATTGAAAAATTACATTTAAAGCTACATAAAAAAGTTAAATAGTACCTAAAATCATGTCTTCATGAAAAGGAAAAGGAAAACTGAGCAATCTCATGCTTCTAAACTCTGTCTCTATGTGGATTATAGATTATTCAAAATAGGATAAGGGCAAGTTCTAAAAGTAGGCAATGACAATGCCAACAACAGTAATAATATTAGAAAAAAATAACGAAGGACCACGAGATGTAGAAAGAAAAATAGTTGAGCTCTCATTGGTAACCAGTCAACGTTTTTAGGATGCCAGAAATGTCCCCTTTGAAGGGTTATAAACAGCGTCTGTTGTCTAGGATAGAAGCCAGTATTTACTTGGAGATCAAACAGCTTCTTTATTTTCAGTAATTGCATTGATATATATTTTATTAGGCAGATGCAAGCATTTTTCTAGGCATATGGGACACTGAGAAGCAGAGGATGCTAAACAAATCATTTTTTTGATTAAAGAAAAAACACCTAGAGAAATAATCAGGAATTTTGAACTGTGACTTTAGTAATTACTCAGTGATCATGGTAGAGCACTAACACACTATGAGACCCAGTCGTGGGCTTTCCTACTATCCAATATCAAGTTTTCTGTGCTTGGGAGACAGACAAGGAGTAACAAACTCAGCAGCTGCCCCTATGGTTTTCCCAGGCACAAGTAGTCACACCAAGATAGTTCAATCATCAAGGATGAATACGGCACCCACACATGAAGGAAGAAACTGCCATCCCATGTCACGAGGAGAAGAATAGAAAGACCAGTATTCCTACAGGAGCCTTTGTGTCCAGATGTCAGAGATGCTCTCCAGCTTCCTCTGCCAGAAAGCCTCAGCACAGCACTGCGACAATTTATGACACATAAACGTTCAAATCATTCATATAGAGTCAGCCTCCACTGAAGGCTCTAAACTTTCGTAGCACTTTATTTCTGTGTCTAGGCTCCTCCCCTCCAACCCCTTTTTACTGCACCTGTATCCTTATTGAATCAGCATCTGTTCCCATCACATGATCCAGGTACAGACTCATCAAGTTGAGCAGATTGTATCTCTTCATCTGGCTGGCATTTGTCTATCATGCTGTGGCCGGAACATGATACCTAGTTGAAACACACAGCCCTCACATATGCCAGGAGGCTCTTTGTTCCACCAGGTGCCCCTGCTGTTTGAGGTTTTCCAAGAGTTCAGGGATTCAGGCCTCATTCTCATTGTCCCTTTCAAGACAAATGGCAAATCACAGATCATATACAGAAGGTGCTGCTCAACATTTGTGCCGCCCCACACAAACACATCCATGCCCCTGCCTGCAGTGTGTGTGTGTGTGTGTGTGTGTGTGTGTGTGTGTGTGTGAGAGAGAGAGAGAGAGAGAGAGAGAGAGAGAGAGAGAGAGAGAGAGAGAGAGAAGTTTATCAAGAGAGTTCTGGCAACCTGGTTGAAGTAGCAATTAATAGCCAGGCTCAAGGGCTTGAAGCAGTCCGCAAGGGGTCACAGATGCAAGGTGTCTGCTCTGGTATCTGGTCCCCGAATGTAGGAAAGACAGAATAAGGATTCATAACTCAAAAGTTAATCACAATAACCTCATTTATTCCTTCCTAAGGAATTATAAATAGCATTTAGTCCTCCTAAGAAAATAATATGTGAAAAATTTCTCAAATTCTGTGAAAACTCCTTTTACAACACATACGCAATGTATATATTCAGCTCCAAAGGATTATATAGGCTGAGCTGTCTTCACCCTCTCATTGTAAAGATCTTTCTTTATCAATCCTCCTCCATATGAAAAACACCTCAGTCAGACATGGAATCATCATTAAATCAATTCTCAATATCCTTGCATTTGGTATAAACCACTACTGATGGTTAACTGAATGTGGTAACCTCCAGGCTGACTGAAATTATTAACCAAAAACTCTTTATGACTAGATTGCTAGATATCAGAATTTTATAGAATGATGACAGAAATTAAAGTTGCCTTTCTTTTTCACTAATTTTTGAGTCTTGATGAGTAATTCCCAGCATTTTAGAATTTCTTAAGAACAAGTATGTTGACTGGCGCAGTAATGGTGTTAGAGTGTCTTTACCAAGTTGCATAAGTCTTTTCATGCCTCTCGTAGGATTTCACACATGAAAGCTCCCTTAACATTCCTTGCAAGGCTCATGTTGCAAGGGCTGATGAGGGCAGTAGTCTTGTTCCTTTTATGTATATGGGCCCCACCCTAGAAAAGGCATGACTGTAAAGACCAGAGTGTGGACTCTGGAGGAAGGTGTGGGAATTGGCTAGGAGCATGAACAAGATAATCTCCACAGTCCTCTCTGTGGAGAGGACTATTCTGCTATTCTAAAAGCAAGTAAACTTGGATTAGAAAAATGGTGTCCCTAGGCCCATGCATGAGATCACTAAGCAGACTTTCTCTAATGCTGGGTGCACTGAATGCCATCTGAATAATGGCCATAACTTCTTCATTTTGGCAAAAGCAGTCCAGAACAGTCATGTATGGGCTCACCTGTGAATCTCTTTCTTTTTCTTGAATCCAAGCCCTCATCTGGCCAGTAGGAAGACATGGCAATACTGCTGTAGTCCACGTTGGACCATTCTATTAGTATCCTGAGGCCCATTTTGCCTCTGAGCTTCTGTTCAACAATTAAAATATGGTAATTTCTTAGATCAGCCTTTGGAAAATTGCAATCTGAACTCAATGCTCATTTATTGAGGTCTAATAATGTTCCAGGTGTACACAGGTACTACCCTTAAATAACTGTGACTCTGGAGTAAGTATAAGATATAACAATGGCAAAACCAGAGAAATAAATAAATGTGAAATTTATATTGACTTAAGTGATTGGGGACAGTTGTATTAAGTAGACTGTCTTTGAAAAATTGTTAGAATTTCAAAAACTGGCAAAAGAAGAGGAAGAATGGAAATAACTAGAAAGAGATTCATGGGCTAAAACAGTCAGCAAAGGAGAAGGAGTGAGGGTGTGCATGCTGTGTTCTGAACATAGCAGAGTAGGTTGAAGACCAGGTACACTGGGGCACAGGAAATGCAGTGAGCTATAGTTTGTAAAAGCAGAATGAAGGCAGATTGGGCCATCTTAGCCACCAAGGTAATGAGTTTGGACTTCATTCTTCTAGCAATGGCAAGACACTGAAGAAATCTGAGCAAGGAAGTGAGATGCTCAAGGTAATTCTGGATTCTGTGTGAAGAGGAGACTTAGCAGTGTGGGTGGGTGAAAAGGAGTCACTGGGATCCAGAATATTTTGCCACTGGGCTTTCAACCTCAAGTTTCAGCCCACTTGCTGCCTTACTCCTCCATTCACTGTAGCCCTCCCCACTCTAGCGTACACAACCCTTTCTGAAGTAAGGTATTGACCTTTTCCAAAGTTACTTTAAATTGCAGACTCTTATAAACAAAACAAAAATCATCAAGATGCAAAAGAATGCTTCTGCAGTGGGAGGAAAGATGAGTGGAGCATTGAAGATGTGTTCCCTGTGGGGCCTGCCTACTCCCTCAGGAATGCCACCGAGAGAAGCTGCACTGGATGGCTGCCACCTCTGGGTGCAGATGCAACGGCTTGGAGGAGAAAGCAAAGGAGAGTGGAAGCAGGAAAAGGCTTCCTTTTCAGCACTGACGCAGAAAGCAAAGTACACACACCAGTTTTTAAATACAATTATTAGTCATATCTTTTCCTCAGGCTTGAGGTTACAGCATCTCTGCTCCTAGCAAGGCTCCATTTTGGAAGGCTGGCTGCAGGCGTGGAGCAGCAGAGGCCCATTCTGATGTAGGAGCTCCCCAGGCCACAGAGAGCAGGGGTATGAGTGAGGACCATCTGCCACCATCTCCTCACACCACCGTCGGTTTCCTTTCTTTGGAGAGAGAGGAGGCTCTCTGTGTTCCTAGGTCTGTTGCTCACATTCTTGTCTTCAATAACATTGTGAAAATAATTATTTAATTTTTTGACATGTCCATAGGTTAAAAAATGAAAGGAAAAGAGAGAAAGAGGATAGAAGCTGGAAACAACAAAATTCAAAGCCAAATTCTTGGTAAGTACATGCTTTTTAAAACCATGAGAAAATGGAAAAACCTTTCAGAAATTCCTGTAGTCAAATTCATTGACCAGTGGTATTAAGTATATTTTCTTTTTAAAAAGTTTTTTATTGATTTCAGAGATGGAGAGGGAGAGAGAGCTAGAAATATCAACAATGAGAGAATCATTGATCCTCCTGCATATCTCCTACTCAGGATGGAGCCTATAACCTCGGTATACGCGCTGGCTGGGTATCGAACTGTGACCTCCTGCTTCCTAGGCTGACACTCAGCCACTGAGCCACACCAGCTAGGTTTCTTTTTCTGATGATAGAGTATAAAATCAAGAACCAGGGAGCACAGTAACACTAAAATTCCTTCCCTCATGGAAGCTCACATGATGAGCTGATTTTTTAAGTCAAGAGAAAAGCCCAAATCGGAAAGAAAACTATCTGGATTACTCTGTTAGCAAATGGACTTGCTGGCCTCTCATTTTCCAGGCACTGCCTGTAGGCCCCAGGAGCAGCCCTGCTCCCATTGGAGTCACATTTCACAGGGATGGAATTCTCCTGCACACCCTCGCCCACCTAGGCAGAGACTGCACATGCAGGAGGCTCCTTACCAAAATGCTCTCTGCAGAAAGAAATTTTCTTCCTTCCAGTTGGGCCACAGGAAAAAAAAAGAAGGTGGAGTTTCATTCTGGAGCTAAAAAGTGACTCAGAAAGGAAATTGCCTGGTGTGCTGGGATGACACAATTCATTGTAACCTGCTGCGACCAGGCCTGTATGCCATGCAGCTGCCCACCTTTATCTTGGAAATCAGTCAGATGAATACTCCAGGCATGCTCCAGGCTTCTTCCAACACGCAGTGACTAAGAGTCTTTTCCTGGCTGAGCTTCTCACTGCTGACCACTCCCAGCCTCCTTGCCATGGGGATCAGTAAGACTCAAGGAAATAATTTAGATATAAAGTTAGGAACTGCTAGAGTGCCAGGAAGGAGCAAGAAAAGAGGAAGGAGACATGCGTGCACTCAGAAATCTTTCAATCTACGTTTTAAGTTATCCATAGAAATGCTTTATAGTTCATGCTTATAACTCTCTCCTACCCACATGTAAGAAACAAAAGAAACAAAGCTCACTTTTTGTTTTTACAGTTTACCTCTTCATTTTTTTCTTTTCTTTTAAATATATTTTTTTATTGATTTCAGAGAGAAAGATAGAGGGAGAGATAGAAACATCAATGATGAGAGAGAATTATTGATTGTCTGCCTCCTGCACTCCACCTACTGGGGATCAAGCCTGCAACCTGAGCATATGCCTTTGACCAGAATCGAACCCAAGACCCTTCAGTCCACAGGCTGATGCTCTATTCACTGAGTCAAACCACTAGGGAATCTTCATTTCTTTTTATTCTTTCTGTTGTTTTCTTTCTGTCTAAGGTGAAAGAAGTCATACTCCTTAAACCTTAAAACAGATCAGGTACTCTCTATACTACTTATTTTGGTTAAGTCAAAAATGGGCAAATAGCCTCATTTTGTGTGGTCCAGTATAATAGACTACATGACACAGTCAGCAAAATTTCTTCAAAAATTGCTAATTTTCTTTGAAGGCTTCATTGGAATTTCATGACTTTCCACCAAGTGTCTGCCAGCCTCTTTTTTCCCCAGTCAACCCTCATCAGCTGCTCCCTTGCTGCCCAAAAGGCAGTTGGTGACCAGCACTGCCTTTCTCTCCACTCACTGTGCCAAGCTGATCCCGAGGTTACCCACACAGTTAGAATTTACTTCTAGGTAATGTTCACACTGTGACAGGCTCATGGGCTCACCCTGGAGTCTGCCACTGTCTCCAGAAGAGCTCTGGAATGGCCCTACATCTTGTGAGAATGGGGAAGGCCATATCAGACTTACTGGACTGCTTCAGGTGAAAGAGACCAGCCTCCTGCTAAGCCCCAGTTCAGTCAACTCCCATGTTCCCTGAGCCAGGCAGAGTGAGCCAGCTCCACCAAGAGAGGAACACTATGCCATTCCCCAGGAATGCATGTTGGTGAATCCCCGTCCTCCCAAAAGAGTCTCTACAGAAGCAAAAGAAGGACAGCACTCTTTGCAAAACACACACGCTTCCTATATACAGACACCAGACTTCTCTAAAAGTCACTGCTATTGGCTTCTGGTGAGTACAATTTCCCTTCCTCCCCTTCTTTCTTCTTTTCTTCAATGAAAATATGTTGACTATTTTCACTGTGCTAGGCATTGTGCCCTTCCAACAAAAAATAATTAAGTCTCAGAAGATTCTCAAAAACTTAGATTCTACAAAGGGAGAATACATACACACAAGTAAGCAAATAATGACTGTGCTATGTGAATATAAAGGAAGGAGCAATGAACTCTGCCTAGAAATGTAGGTCCATGTGGGTATGGATTGTGTGTATTGATATTTCTCAATCTTCAGATAGCAAAGATGCAATAAAGACTTTTAGTGAATAAAGAAGTGAGTGAATGAACGAGTAATTGTGGGAAGGAGTTGGTCACAACCTTCTATGTGTCAGACTGTACTAGGGGAAAAGTAGTAAATAAGACTGATATAGATTTTTCAAGTCTTTTTGGCCCTTTTTAATGAATTATTTGTCATTTTGGATAAATAGATGAAGTCTTTTGTCAGGAATATATAATATAAATAATTTGCTTCCAGTTTGTGGCTTGTGTTTGCATGTTCTTTTTCTTGTCTTTATCCAGTTCCATTATTTGAGAGGGAGGGTACCCAGATGAGGCCAGCCACTCAGCACACCCAGGTTACAAAAGCTTGGCACAGTCTCTCCCAGCCAGAGCCCTGCATCACTGTGCATGGGCAGCTGCTCGGCTTTGCATCTTTTGTCCATGCCAGGTGAAAGTGTCCATCTCTGGGACCTCAGTGGATACTTCTATGGGCACTACTGGAGGAGCACATAGAAGCCCGTACCCACTGCCTTCTCAGCCTCTTCCTGAGTGTAGAGCTCCACACTCAGTTGCTTTAGCCTTTTCTGAGGTCTTTGGATCAGAAGTAAGTCTTCAGATTGGTATAATTGATGAAGAACCTCTTATAGGCCATACAGCCATGCAGGTTGAGGTCAAGTTGGGCTCCCAGGACTGGCTGGAGCCATGAGAGAACCTGGGGCTACAGCTTGAGGTGCATCTCATCCAGATTGAACCATTGCTGCTTAGCCTTCATCTAGTGGGCCAGGCAGTGCTTTTGGTGTGCATTCCTCTGCCTGAATGACCCATGGATGGTGTCAGGGGAGCCTGCAGACCCAGGGCCCAGCTGGAAGCTCACCTGCATGTGTTCTTAATGGTCTGTTTTACTTTGAATGAACTCTCATTTATCTTTTTAATTTTGCTTAGCACTTTTTCTGTCCTCCCTAAAAACATTTGCATACTTAAAGTTGAAAAGATATTTTCTTTTGTTATTTTCTAGAAGTTGTAGATTCTTATTTTTATGGTAAATCTCAAATTAATATTTGAGTGTTTCTGAGTGATAAAGGCTGAGTCATTTTTCACATATTTATACAGCCGAACAGATGTTAGCATATTCTGATGACAGGACTTTCATTATCCCCACTGAATAGCCTTGACAACTCTGTCAAAAATTTAAAAAATTAAAAATAGGATTACCATAGATCTAGCAATTCTACTTCGAAAAATACATTCAAATAAAATTAAAACAACTATATGAGGCCCCATGATAACAGCATTATCGATAATAATAAAAGTGCAATATGCTAATTAAGCAGATGTCTTTCCAGACGTCCTTCCAGATGACCTTCCCGAAGAAGCTGGGGCTGTGAGGGAAGCCAGGGTCCCAGTAGCTGGAGGGAAGCCTGTGTCCCAGGTGCCAGAGGGAAGCTGGTACCAGGAGCCAGAGGAGAAAAGGCCTACTGTTGCACGAATTTCCTGCATTGGGCCTCTAGTTATTTAAAATAGCCAAGATATGAAAATAACCTAAGTGTTCATCAATGGATGAATGGATAAAGAAGATATGATTTGAGTGTGTGTGTATATAATTCAACCATAAAAAAGAAAATCTTGATGCTTACAACAACATGGATGGATCTTGAAGGCACTATACTAAGTGATATAAGTCGGACAGAAAAAGACAAATACTGTATGATTTAACCTAAATGATTAATCGTAAGGGGGAGAGGTCAACAAATGGACTTATATGCATGAATATAAGCCTAATCAATGGACACAGACATCAGGGGGGTGGGGACATGAATAGGAGGTGGGGGCTAATGGAGGAATATTAGCTTCCTAGCTAATAAAAAAGTAATATGCAAATTAATCACCACTCTGCTATACCCACAAGCTACGCCCGCTAGCCAATCAAGAGTGAGTAAGAAAATTAACCCCAACCAAGATGGCTCTGGTCATGGAACAAGCAAGAGGGAGCCTTGGGTTTCCCTGGTGATGGAGGAAGCCAAGCTTTCCCTGGCCAGCCCAGGCCTCCGCTTAAGGCTACAAAGTTTCAATTATAGAAGATAAATAAACCCCAACAGAAATGGCTGCTGCCATGGAGGGAGCAGAAGGCTTGGTTCCACTCCAGGCGACAAAGTTTCAATTGTAGAATATAAATAAATCCCAGATACCAGGGCATCCACTTGGGTCACTGGGGGGTGTGGCTGGCCTGCAAACCACCACAGGCCTCTCGCCTAGGCCACCCCATGCTCCAAGGGAACCCCCACCCTGATCATGGACACCTTCAGAGCAAACCAGCTGGCCCCACCCATGCACCTGGCTTCTATCCTATCTAATAAAATAGTAATATGCAGATTGACTATCACTCCAATACACAAGATGGCTGTTCCCATGTGATCAAAGATCCTGCCCCCATGTGGACACAAGATGGCCACCACAAGATGGCCAGCAGGGGAGGGCAGTTGGGAGGCACCAGGCCTGCAAGGGAGGGAAGTTAGGAGTGATCAAGCCTGCAGGGGAGAAAATTTAGGGGTTACCAGACCAGCAGAGGAGGGAAACTGGGGGCAAACAGACTGGCAGGGGAACAGTTAGACATCAATAGGCTGGCAGGAGAGTGGTTAGGGGGTGATCAGGCTGTCAGGCAATCAGCAAGGTAGACAGGTGAGCAGTTGGGAACCAGCAGTCCTGGATTGTTAGAGGGATGTCCGACTGCCCATTTAGGTCAATTGGGCCTAAAGAAATATAAAAATAATAAAGAAATTTTAAAAAATAGATAAATAAAACACCTAAACTCATAGAAAAAAGCTATTACATTTGTGGTTACCAGACATGAAAAGTTGGTGGAGTAGGATTTGGATGAAGATTGTCAAAAAGTACAAACTTCCAGTTATAAGTACCAGGGATGTAATGTACAACATGATGATTATAGTTAACATAGCTTAATGGCATTCCAGTGTGCAAATGTACCAAATTGGGTAACTGGAGATCATAGCAAGAATCCTCTCTTCTACCCTTTCTTCCTTCTTTCCTTTTGGTAGGATGAATGAGAAACAGATTATCTGGGGTCTGCTTATATGTATTGCCATGAATGTGGGATTATTATATTTATTGTCATATAGAAGGAGGATATTTTTATTGTTATTATTTTATCATAATAACAGAAAAATAAAAGGAGATGGGGTGATCATGACCATGATATTGGATTGACATCTAACCAGCAAACAAATTGTTTGCAAGAAGATTTCTTTCTGGGCAAAATGTAAGTGCAGGGTGTGTACAGAGCGGGGAGGGGGAGCCCTTCATGAGTATCTATCTGTAGCTTCAGGAGCATCATGGAGCACTGACCTTGACATTAGGCGTGTTTTTTCACTATGGGCCTTACAAAGAGTGAAAAGCTGGAGTGGCCTCCCATAGCCATGAGAAGACAAGGAAGGGATGGCAGACTGGGAGGTGCAGGGCTGTTTGTGCTGACTGCAGGGCTGAGAAACCAGAGAGGCAAGCCTTGGAGCTGAGGCACCTTTGTAAGGGCCTGAGGAGGTCAGAGCTAAGGCCACAGTAATTTGACCATTAATGTTAAAATGATCTCATTCATTCACTCATTTTAAATGTATATTTAGCAAAAGTGCTAGAGATACAACAGTGAGCAAGGCACCCTGGCCTTTGCTAACCTAAAAAGTAAAAGGCCATTCAAAGTGGGAGGCAGCAAGCATCTACTGAGATCAATAATAATAGCTATTTGGGAATCATTACATTCTAAAGATTTGAAGGATAGGACATGCAAGGCAGTTTCCCTGACATGGCAGCTCAGGCTTCATTTTAAAGGGCTCCATTTATTATTTTTTGACACTTTCATGGAACTTACACTCTAGTAAAATGCCATTATTCAAACAAAATAAAAATTACTATCCTATCTAATAAAAGAGTAATATGCAAATTTGACCATACCTTCGCCATGCCCACAGTCACCACCAGCCAATCAGGAGCAGATTATGCAAATAAACCCCAACCAAGATGGCTGCCACTGAGAGCAGGTGGAAGACTTGGGTTTCCCCGGCAACAGAGGAAGTCAAGCTTTCTGCCTCCCTAGGCCTCCACTCAATGTTATAAAGTTTCAGTTATAAAAGATACAGAAATGGTGGCAGCCACTGAGCTGGAGAAAACAGAGGCTTGGGTTTCCCTGGCAATGGAGGAAGCCAAGCTTTCAGTCTGCCATTGCTGGCCTAGGCCTCCACTCTAGGCTACAATGTTTCAAACAGAAATGGCTGCCACCCCAGAGTGAGCAGAAGGCTTGGCTCCACTCCAGGCTACAAAGTTTCAATTGTAGACATAGATTAATCTCAGATCCCAGGGCCTCCACTTGGGTCACTGGGGGGCGTGGCCAGCCTGCAAACCTCCACAGGCCCCTCGCCCAGGCTGCCCCTCACCCCAAGGGAACCCCCACCCTGATCTGGGACACTCTTCAGGGCAAACCAGCTGGCCCCCACCCAGGCATCAGGCCTCTATCCTATCTAATAAAAGAGTAATTTGCAGGTTGACCATCACTCCAACACACAAGAGGGCTGTGTCCATGTGGTCAAAGATCCTGCCCTAATGTGGACACAAGATGGCCACCACAAGATGGCCAACAGGGGAGGGCTATTGGAGGTTCCAGGCCCTACAAGGGAGGGCAGTTGGGGGTGATCAAGACTGCAGGGGAGGGCAGTTAGGGGTGACCTGGCCGACAGAGGAGGGAAGTTGGGGGCAAATAGGCTGGCAGGGGAGCAGTTAAAAATCAATTAGGCTGGCAGGGTAGTGGTAGCGGGTGATCAGACTAGCAGGCAGAAGCGGTTAGGGGCAATCAGGGAGGCAGTCAGGTGAGCAGTTTGGAGCCAGCAGTCCTGGATTGTGAGAAGGGTGTCCGATTGCCCGTTTAGACCTGATCCTACCAGGATCGAGCCTAAATGGGCAGTCGGACATACCTCAAGGGGTCTCAAATTGGAGACAGTGCAGGCTGGGCTAAGGGACATATCCTGCCACCTGGGCACAAATTTTGTGCACCAGGCCTCTAGTATAATTATAAAATGTAATCTGTGCTATAAAGGAAAAGCAAAGTGTTTCATGAAAGCACAATAGGAGCTCCTGACCTAAGCTAGGTGATGTGAAGAGAGGAAAATGTTGGAGGAATTTACAAAGGGGCATATTGGGCAGAGGATGTGAACACATAGAAGATGTCAAAAATGACTGCTAAGGCCCTAGTTGGGTGGCTCAGTTGGTTGGAGTGTACTCCCATGCAGCAAAAAGTTGAGGGTTGATTCCTAGATTGCAGGTTCAATCACCAGTTGGGGGGAGGATACAGAAGGTAACTGATCTCTCTCTCTCTCTCTCTCTCTCTCTCTCTCTCTCTCTCTCTCTCTCTCTCTCTCATATTTTCTCTTTCTCCCCTTCTTTTATTTCTAAAATCAATAAAAACATATTCTCAGGTGAGTATTAAAAATATGACTTCTACTTATCGCAATGGGCAGGCAACAGGCAGCAATGGTGTTTGTGAATGAAAAAAAAATAGCAGTGTGAACTTTTCTTCATTCCTTCACCTGGGAAATATTTGATTCATGCTTAAAGGCATTAAGCACTTTGCTAGACATGCCTCCAATCACTGTCAAATCTTTTCTTTCACATTTTAGATTTCTTTTTATGCAAAATCTTTAGACTCAAATAAAAAAAGTACGTTTATAATAGTTACAACAGAAAGGCAGTTAAATTGCTCCTAATTTTTGTTATAGGAAGTCAAATCTCAGTAGAAATAGGCTAAAATGAACACACAGAAACAGTTTCTTACGTTTTTTTTTGTTCTTTGCTTGTTTTTCAGCTTTCTTTTGTTAGAAATGTTTTTGCTTTGTTTTGTTTTAACATAAAAAAAGCTGTTCAGCAAATGTGTTTGGGCATATTGATAGTCTATTTTTTTTCCAATCCTCTGAGATACTGTGAAATTCCAGACTTTTGAATATCACTTTAATAAGTAGGAATGTTTTTTTTTCCTTTTTGCAAATATACCCCTTAAATGTTTATTCTAGTATAAAAGCTTTCTCATGTTATCAAATAAACACCAGAAAATAATTTCAACTGAGAACAGAAATGCTTTTATTTAGTCACATCCCCACTAATGAATAAATGTATTCAACAAATACTTCCTGAGTGGTCTATATGATACTCTTTGCTAACTAGGTTACTTTTTTTTACTGCCTTGAATTTATAAATGTGATTGGAATTTTTTCTTTGAAATTATATATATATATATATATATCTATATCTATATATATCTATATATATGTGTGTGTGTGTGTGTGTGTGTATGTTAACTATGCACATATACATATATAAAACTATGTAGTTGTAGATACATTAGTTGTAAAGCCTTAAAATAATTATTATACTATATAAGATTAAGTCATCTACAGTATAATGAGATATGCAAGCACTTTAATTTTAAAAAAGAATATAAAATTTATTGGCATATTATATAATAAATTGCCTCATAACAGTTTTACATATACTTCCCCTGAATTAAATATGCAATGCTAAAAAAGAAGAAAAACCACTGTGGGAAAAAGCTAAATAAATGTTGATCACACTTTTTCCTCAGCCTGTAGTTATTGGTTCTGTGGGTGGGAAACAGTAGCAGGCCTAAAAACCAGCTCTGAGTTCTCATTCTACTTTGGGTGCTGCTGGATGCTGGGGGAATGGGTCTTGGTTTCCAGTCACCCTCACTGTCATTGTGACTTTATTATGTTTCTGTCCTTATTGTGACTTCAGTCAAGAGTCCAGTCTCATGAGGACCCAGAAGAGATATGTAACAGGACAGAAACAGCCAGCCTGTAGAATCTTCTGTACTTGGTTTACTAAAGTGATTCCTAAGTCCTCCTTAGTACTTTTGTTACTCTATGTGGAGAAACAGAATATTATTAAACAAAAAATGTAATGAATACACATAGATGATGAAAGATGTAGACACAAAGTAGGCATACAGGATAAATCAGGATTCTACTCTGCATTCCACACCATATAACCAGAGTCCCAGATCTATGCCAACTCAATCCTTTATTGATTCTCTCCAAATCAGTTATTTCTGTGAATGTCCCTCCATAGCTATTAAAGAGATTTTCTTGTCCAGTAAAGTTATGAGATGCTTTGAACACAATTTGCCTTAGTGACTCAAAGAAATGATTCTCACAATGTTATAAAGTGCTCAGAGAGACTCTTGTTTTGAAGTATATTTACTGCAGTAGCATACTTAAAAGTTTAGTCCTGGATTTCCTAACTTATTTTATGCACACCTATAGATTTTTCGGGTTTCCTGAAATCAGGTTTCACAGATTACAAAGAAGAAAGAGATGTTCCAATGACTAAGCCAGTGGTCGGCAAACTCATTAGTCAACAGAGCCAAATATCAACAGTACAACGATTGAAATTTCTTTTGAGAGCCAAATTTTTTAAACTTAAACGTCTTCTAACACCACTTCAAAATAGACTTGCCCAGGCCATGGTATTTTGTGGAAGAGCCACACTCAGGGGGCCAAAGAGCCGCATGTGGCTCACGAGCTGCAGTTTGCTGACCACGGGACTAAGCAATCCATTTAGAGTAGAAACATAGCACTGATATTAAATAAGTTTACATGCATGCTTTTTTCCTAAGAGTATTCATTTGAGAAATGATAGAAATATCAGAGACAACAGAATAAGATTGCAAAAACGTTCATAAAGTTTTAATCAAGGGGGAAATTATAATGTATTGCATTTGAAGTGAGTTATAATGCTCCACAGGGCTACAGAGCTGGAGAAGAGATGGCATACAAAGTATCAAAGTGCAAACATCTTTGTATGGGTCACCTAAAAGTCACCTTTGAAAGGAAAACCAGTAAAAAAGAACCTGGAAATGAGATAACATTGAGGAAATGATATGATGCATTTGTTTTCTAATAATACCATAAATCTATGACTGGTTGAACTTTCGTGAAGTTAGTGGATTATTTGTTAATAACTAGAAAAATGTTTGTGAAATTGCTCAGGTGGCATAAAGGTCAGAAAATCAGTTTAATTCCTTTTACCTCTTTTAATTGCCCTGAACCTTAGTTTCAAAGGTCACATGTTGGCAGTGTTTTCTAAGACAAGGAGAGAAATTTTCCTATTTGCAAATTTCCAACAAAAAAGAAAACTCATTTCATAGTTTTTGCAGATAAGAAAAATACATGGACACCTGTCTCTTAAAAGACAGGCTAATGTACTGACAATATCAAATGTAGACATGGAGTTGTTGGCCCATTAGAGAAGAATCCAAACTCAGATTGAATGTTAGCTATTAGGCTTATATTTTTAAATAAATCTTCATTGTTGAAAGTATTATATATGTCCCTTTCCCTCCCCCATTGCCCTCTCCCATCCTCCTCTCCCCCAAGCCTTTACCACTCACTGTCTGTGTCTATGGGTTATACATATACACATATGAGTTCATTGGTTGATCTTTCTCCCTCCTCCCTCCTCCCCTGCCTTCCCTCTGAGGTTTCTGAGGTTGGACAGTCTGTTCAATGTTTCTATGTCTCTGGGTCTATTTTTGTTCATCAGTTTATGTTGTTCATTAGATTCCACAAATGAGTGAGATCAGTGATACTTATTTTTCTCTGACTGGCTTATTTAGCTTAGAATAATGCTCTCTAGGTCCATCCATATTGTTGCAAATGGTAAGAATTCTTTCTTTTTATAGCTGCATAGTATAGAATACGCAGCTTACATTTTAAATACAGAGCTTATAGTCTCAGTCTGTCATGATTACAACATTGGATATACTCATCACCAGAATATGCTGTTTTACTTAGGACAATCCAAACCAGCTGCTTTCTCCTTTGCATATTTCTTTTATTTCTTAAATTTTCAGGTGCATTATGTCCATAGTAGGTGTTGCTTTAAATCGACAGCACAACATAAAGTCAAATAAGGTTCATAACAACACGGACTTGGAAAAGAACTGAGGCATGGAAAGCAATACAAGATTTATGCAGACTTAAGATACAAATATAGCTGCCACAAAATTAAATCGTTGAATATTGCTAAGCCCTAAATATGTTGTCTATATCTGGTAAATAAGACTTTATTAACATCTCTTGCATCTTTCTGAAGACCAATCACCTCTGATTAAGACAGAAAACACAGTATTTCAAGAATTACCTGGCCCTTTTGGCAAAAGAATAGTATTTCTTATAAGTGGAAGTTTATCAAATGAAAAAAATCATCTGGCATTCAATGAATAAGTCCTATGTTATAATATGTGCAATTTCACCTACATACTAAGAAAATATTACTATGCCTATATCATATCACCATGGGGCAAGTGGGAGAGCCTTGGTCAATACAATGAGAAATCACAAGCATCAAAATTTGCTTCCCCACTGTAACAAAGCTCAATAGGCAAATTTTAATTGTACATTTCCCATTTAACTAAACTATTTTCCCCCTCAACTTGGCAAAGCCTTTGGATTCCACAGTCTCTGCAAAGCAGTGCTACATTCTATTCATGCCACAGGTTCTTTTTGCTATTTAGCCTTTGAAGGACAAACACCATGGCTTGGGAAAAGCTTAAGTTCAATTCAGCCCACAAAGGCAAACATTTATTGAATTCTTACCAGAACTCATTATGTTACCTGTCATCTGGGATCTGGGTAAGGGGATCAACTGGAGAGAAAGCACAAGAAACTGGCAAATGGTCACCTAGAGACCTAGAGACACGTCATAGTTACCCCATGTATGTTCAAGCCACTCCCCTGCTGACTGCCTTCTCTTCCCAGGTCTCAGGGAAGAGGTACTCCACCACAACCCCCCCCCCGCCCTGTCCACCCTCAGGCCAGTAGAGCCAGCCCTTAGGGCTGCCAGGAGCCAGGGTTGTCTTTTCCCCAAATGCCTAGAGGGCACAGCTCCTCTCTTTCCTCATCAACTGCTTTGAAAATCAAAATTCTATACTGAGAGCTTCTGTCACCTTACTGGATCTAATTCTGGCAAGGAGGCATGGTATCTGAATATTCCAAGTGGGTTTTCTCACTTTAAGGGAAGAGATGAATAGACCAAATATCCTGTAAGTCTGCCCACTCCAGTTGTCAGGGTGGTGCTCCCTGCATCTCTCAGGAAGGCAACTTTGTGTGGAAGATTACACTCTGTAAAGAAGACTCTCGCTTTAGATGAACCTACTCATCAGGCTACCAAGCAGAGTGTGTCCAGGTGAAGCAATCCAGCTCACAGAGCTTGAGGCTGGGCAGGGCCTATGAGTTTCTAAAGGGGAAGACAGAAGTGGCAGCACAGGGCTTAGGGTGTGGAAGGCCTTTTTAATTTGGGGTGAGCAAGCAACTGTGATGACACCATGCTCACAAAGTGTCCTGGATGATAAGAAAGTTCTTTCTTGGTACCAGGGAAGGCGGGATGGGGGTGGAGATTGCAAAGAACATGGCCTCTCCCTGCCTTCTGGCCACGCATTAAGTGTACAAAAGTACACAAACACATGAGCAAATCAGTCAAAGTCTGAGTGACTTAGGAGAACATTCCAAATAATATGTGGCTGCTCACCAAAAGCCTTGCAGTACATAAAACTACCAGCTGAATAAGAAGCCCATCCCATAAAGTTAAGATTGGGAGGATAAGTAAATAATGGCTACGTTTTACTAAATGGTTCAAAATTCTTGTTGAACTGATTGTATTACACAAAAATAAACATATCAACTCTATGACTATGCATGATGGTTTTTATTTTATGTTTCCCTTACCAGAGTCTGGATTTTGGACCCAACAAATAGACCTTTATGAAATGGTGATCCATACCCTTTGTGGTTGAATAAGAGTAACTGTTATAAATAATTTCCATTTTATAGTTGTAGTCCTCCCCCCCCCCACACACAAAAAAACCCCACAAGAAACAACAACAAAAAAAACCTAAATGTGAATTTTCCAGTATTTCTTCTGCAGAGTAGAATATGTATATTTGAGTGCACAGGCATTTAAGCACCACCAAAGGATTTTATGCTTGGTGGCAATGACTTAGCTCTTACCAAAAGACATTACATAGTATTTGTTTTTTTTGTTTTGTTTTTCTGTTTGTTTGTTTGTTTTCATTATATAGTATTTGAAGGATAAACTATGACTATTTTCTTGAGCAATCTCCCATAACCGCATATGCCATTGGGAGGGACTGCTTTTTGAAAAAATAATCTATTAATTAATTAAAATTATATAAATTAAATTGTTAACTGCATTATAAACAGACTTTTAAAGTAACAACAGAGTAGTTCATTTTTTGAGGGTTTGTTTTTTAAGTGATGGCAAAATAACCTATCTGTGTTCTTTCTGCTATTTTTTATAACCTTATTGCTGAGTCCAGGAGATGAAGGTCAGTAGAGAAAGAAGTACAGAAAGTAACAAATGCTGAAAATGTCTCAAATTGAAGAAGAAAGAACATAGGACAAAAAGCGTTTACCACAGAGCTTGAAAACAGGGAGAGTGGAAGGAGTGGAAAAGGAACAAACATTTTCTGCTCATGTTCCGACGGAGTGATGGTTTAAGAAGGGCCTTCTCTGGCCAGGGTTCTTCATGCTGGTCTGATCCTTAGTGCTTTTTATTTTGGCTCTGTCCACAGAAAACAAAATTTCAAAAGAAAGAGAAAATATAATGAAGAAAACATTTTTAGAATAATTGAAAGATGCCTTCATACTTTGGCTGATATTTATAAGCCATTCCATAAAGTGCTGATTTCATCTAGAATATAGATTCTTTGAAAAATCCTCAGTATTGCTCATCTCCCTTTTTCATGTTAAAACTTATTTTTTAATTTCAGCTTTATTAAGTAATACTTGATGAATAAAATAATAAGACATTTAAAATGTACATTGTAATTTTTTTAAGTAAATGAAGTAGTTTGATATATGTTATGTTGTAAAAGGATTCCCCCCCCCCCCCCTCACCTAAACATATCCGTCATTTCAGATTTTTATCTTTTTTTATTTTTGGTGAAAATAGTTAAGTTCTACTCTTTTAGCAAATTTCAATTATACAATACAGTGTTATCAATGGTAGTCACCATATTATACTTAGATCCTCAGACCCTTTTTACATTATAGAACATTTATACCCTTTTAGCAACCTCTCCCTATTTCCCCTACTTTCCTGCAACCATTTTTTACCCTCTGTTTTTATGATAAATTCAAGTCTTTGTTAAGAAAATATATATTTTATTGATTCTTTTACAGAGAGGAAAGGAGAAGAATAGAGTCAGAAACATGGATGAGAGAGAAACATCGATCAGCTGCCTCCTGCACACCCCTACTGGGATGTGCCCCCAACCATGACCAGAATTGAACCTGGGACCCTTCAGTTCACAGACTGACTTTCTATCCATTAAGTCAAACCAGCCAGGACTCAAGTCTTAAAATGGAAGGAAATGAAAACATGAGACACAAACAAATTAAATGGTTATTTTGAGATAAAGTATCTGCAAGAAGCAGTTATGTTTAGAGACTTCATATTGTTAATGAAATAGAAAGTTCTGTTTACTAATAATATGTCACTTCAACATTAGGGTTTTTTTTTTAATAGTCAGCCTTTATTTGATATTTTAAACCCTGTAAATTTGGGATGGGCTGGTAAATGTAATCCACCAACTAAAATTGGACTACATTAATATAAACATTTCATTGTATTTAGAAGTGCTAGAGCCAGGATTTGAAATTAGATTCTATTTCCTTGTTTATTCCAATATAACCAGTTGTCTTTTTCAGCTGACATATTGTAACAAATTGATCGACTCAAAGTGGAGTTACCATTTTCAAGCTGGTCGATTATCCTGGAGATCATTGTTTCTCTTCAAAATTCTGCCTACCTCAGCTCCCTGACACCACTTGCCCATCATGAAGAACATTCAGGCATTAAGAGACTGTGTCCCCACAGTGCTGCTTTTTAGTGTGAAATCCCTCCCAGGGCATGTTCTCACTATTGCGCTGGGAAATGACACTAAAGTAAGTTAATTGCTACCATAAAATATCAATAAACAGCAAGTGCTGCCAGGATGGGGACAAAGGAAACCTTAGTGCACTGCTGGTGGGAATGCATACTGGTGCAGCCACTCTGGAAAACAGTATGGAGTTTTCTCTAAAACGTAAATATGGAACTGCTGTTTAAGCCAATGATCTCACTTCTGGGAACATATCCTAAGAATCCTGAAACACCAATCAGAAAACATATTTGTACCCCTATGTTCCTAGCAGCTTAATTATTCAATAGCTAAGATCTGGTAACAGCTCAAGTGCCCATCAATAGATGAGTAGGTAAAAAAAAACAAAACACCTGGTACATTTATGCAATGGAATACTTTGAGGCAATAAAAAATATTCAGATCTCTTATCCTTTGTACCAGCATGGATGGACCTAGAAATTAGCATGCTAAGTGAAATAAGCTGTCAGAAAACGACAAATATCACACTATTTCACTTATAGGTGGAATCTAATGAACAAAATAAACTGATAAACATAATAAATCCTGGATGCATGAAACAGACTGACAGATCTCAGAGGAGAGGGAAGTGAGAATGTGGAAGAGATTAACCAAAGGACTTACATGTACTTATGCATAGCCCATGGACACAGACAATAGTGTGGTGAAGGCCTGGGGTGGGGTGGAGGCTGGCTGGGAGGTGGCAAAGGGGAAGAATGGGGGACATCTGTAATACAAAATAAAAATTTTAAAAAGATAGAATTAAAGGCATTTTTAATGCTTAATGTAAGGTTTATATTTTGCCTGCATTACATTTATAAAATTTATTGTAAACTTGGAGTTTTAGATAATCCCTTTTAAAACTAGTAAAAATTGCTGGTTAACAAAAAATATTTAACAAAAATTATAAAGGTGAGTCTGATGCTATCAATTGGCTTAACATGAAGTTAACTGTATTGCATGGACTGATTCCTTAACTACTGCAGACCGCAGTGACAATCTATGAAGTGACATAATGGGTAGTGACCTTTCAGCCAAATTAATGAAGAAAAAAAAAGACAAAAAGATATCCAAAAAATAAGAGAAAAAAATACTAAATTTAAGAGCAACTTGTATAATGACATTTTACAAAATAATTCTAAGATCCTTACCTTGAATATTTTTAAGTAAAACAATAGAAAAACTTTAAAAACATTTTAAAATGTTTTGTGATGCAAAGAATGTATGGCATATTATTGAAAATTTTAGCCATATTAAAATGAGTTTGTAGGATTATTCAAATTAATTTGCTGCATAGTCCTTAATAAAGAAATGTGAGCATATAAAGAGCTTGTTAAAACTTCTACTATGGATATTGTAATAAGTATAATAATAGATCACACTATTATGTAAATACAGTAGGAATATTGAATAATTAAAATATATAAAATACCTGTTGAATTATTTGAAGTTTAAGCTTATATGACATCTTTATTGTTCAAAAGAATACAAACAAATACGGATTGGTATAAATCAACATCATTAAAATGTCCATACTACCCAAAGCAATCCATAGAATCAATGAAACCCCTATTAAAATATCAATAGTATATTTCACTGACCTAGAGAAAACACTCCAAAAATGTATATGGAACCAAAAGAGACCCTGAATAGCTGGAGCAATCTTGAGAAAGAAGAACAAAGTTGGAGGAATCATAATACCAGATATCAAGTTATACTACAAAGCCACTATACTCAAAACAGCCTGGTATTGGCATAAAAACAGACATATAGATCAATGGAACAGAACAGAGAACCCAGAAATTGACCCAAGGCACTATGCTCAATTAAACTTGACAAAGGAGGCAAGAGTATACATTTGAGCAGAGACAATAAATGGTATTGGGAAAACTGGACAGATACAAGCAAAACAATGAAACTAGACTACCAATTTACACTATACACAAGAATAAATTCAAAATGGATAAAAGAATTAAATGTAAGATGTGAAACCATAAAAGTCCCAGAAGAAACCATAGGCACCAAAATCTCAGACATCTTTCATAGCAATCTGTTTATAGATACATCTCCTAGGACAAAGGAAACTAAACAGAAAATAAATAAATGGGACTACATTAAAATAAATAGCTTCTGCACAATAAAAGAAACCATCAACAAAATAACAAGAGAGCTCACTACATGAGAGAACATATTTTCCAATGATACATCTAATAAAGAGTTAATCTCCAAAATATATAGGGAACTCATACAACTAAACAAAAGGGAGACAAATAATCCAATTAAAAATGGGCAAAGGACCTAAGTAGTAGACATTTGTCCAAAGTGAACATACAAAAAACCAAGAGACATATGAAAAAAAATGCTCAAAATCTCTGATCATCAGAGAGATGCAATGGAAAATGAAATGAGATACCATCTCACACCTGTCAAAATGGCTATTATCAACAAATGACAAGTGTTGATGAGGTTGTGGAGAAAAGGGATCCCTAGTACACTGCTGGTGGGAATGCAGACTGGGTGCAGCCACCATGGAAAACATTATGGAGTTTACTCAAAAAAATTAAAAATGGGCCGAGACCGGTTTGGCTCAGTGGATAGAGCGTTGGACTTTGGTCTGAAGGGTCCCGGGTTCGATTCTGGCAAGGGCATGTACCATGGTTGAGGGCACATCCCCAGTAGGGGGCGTGCAAGAGGCAGCTGATTGATGTCTCTCTCTCATCGATGTTTCCGACTTTCTATCTCTCTCCCTTCCGCTCTGTAAAAAAATCAATAAAATACATTATTAAAAAAATTAAAAATGGAACTCCCTTTTGATCCCAGTCATTCCACTTCTAAGAATATATCCTAAGAAACCCAAAACATTCATTAGAAAGAATATATGCACCCCTATGTTCATAGCAGTGCAATTTACAATAGGTAAAATTTGAAAACAGCCTAAATGCCCATCAGCAGATGAGTGGATAAAAAACTGTGGTACATCTACACAATGGAATACTATGAGCAATAAAAAAGAAAGAACTCTAACCATTTGCAACAGCATGGATGGACCTGGAGAGTATCATGCTGAGGGAAATAAGCCAGTTGGAGAAAGGTACGTATCACATGATCTCACTCAGGTATGGAATCTAATGAACCAAATAAACTGATGATCAAAATGAGACCCAGAGTCACAGAAAGATGAACAGACTGTTGAACCTTAGAGGGAAGGCATGGGAGGGTGGGTGGGAAGAGATTAACCAATGAACTTATTTGCATATATACATAACCCATGGACACAAACAATGAGGTAGCGAGGTGGGGAGAGTGGGCTGAAAGAGGTTATGGAAGCAAAAGAGGACCTAAGTAATACTTTCAATAATAAAAAGTAAACAAACAAACAAAAGAAATAAAGCTACAGAAGAAAGAAGCATAATAATTATGGGTCCTATAAAATTCTCTAGAGAAAATGGATTTCTCAGTATACAGAAAGATATTTAAAAACTCCCATTGTGAAAATGATAACATCTTTCAAAATACCATTGAATAATGACATACAATCCTATCTAATAAAAGAGTAATATGAAAATTTGACCGTACCTTCACCAGACCCACAAGCCATGTCCACAGGTATGCCCACCAGCCAATCAGGAGCAGATTATGCAAATAAACCCCAACCAAGATGGCTGCTGCCACTGAGAGCAGGAGGAAGGCTTGGGTTTCCCCGGCAACAGAGGAAGTCAAGCCCCCTGCCGTTGCCTGCCTAGGCCTCCACTCAATGTTACAAAGTTTTAGTTACAAAAGATACAGAAATGGGGGCAGCCACTGAGCTGGTCAGAACAGAGGCTTGGGTTACCCTGGCAATGGAGGAAGTCAAACTTTCAGCCTGCCTTTACTGGCCTAGGCCTCCACTCTAGGCTACAAAGTTTCAAACAGAAATGGCTGCTGCCCGGGAGGGAGCAGAAGGCTTGGCTCTGCTCCAGGCTACAAAGTTTCAATTGTAGACGTAGATTAATCCCAGATACCAAGGCCTCTGCTTGGATCACTGGAGGTGTGTGGCCAGCCTGCAAACCTCCACAGGCCCCTCGCCCAAGTCACCCCTCACCCCAAGGGAACCCCCACCCTGATCTGGGACACTCTTCAGGGCAAACCAGCTGGCCCCCACCCAGGCACCAGGCCTCTATCCTATCTAATAAAAGAGAAATATGCAGATTGACCATCACTCCAACACAAGAGGGCTGTGTCCATGTGGTCAAAGATCCTGCCCCCATGTGGACACAAGATGGCCACCACAAGATGGCCAGCAGGGGAGGGCCGTTGGGAGGTTCCAGGCCCTGCAAGGGAGAGCAGTTGTGGGCCATCAGGCCAGCAGGGGAGGGCAGTTGGGAGGGACCAGGCCTGCAAGGGAGGGCAGTTGGGGGCGATCAAGACTGCAGGGGAGGGCAGTTAAGGGTGACCAGGCTGGCAGAGGAGGGAAGTTGGGAGCAAACATGCAGGCAGGGAAGCAGTTAGACATCAATTAGGCTGGCAGGGTAGTGGTTAGGGGCAATCAGGGAGGCAGGCAGGTGAGCAGTTTGGAGCCAGCAGTCCTGGATTGTGAGAAGGATATCCGATTGCCCGTTTAGGCCCAATCCCAGTAGGACATCCCTCGAGGGGTCCCAGATTAGAGAGGGTTAAGGGACTGGGCTAAGGGACATCCCCCGACCCCCATGCATGAATTATTCATATTAGCAATAGTCTTAAACATTTCACCCTTTTCCTTTTGTAATAAATTTGTTTGGCAATAAAAAAATTTTGTTTGCTGCTAGAAGTTTGAAAAAATTTAGAACTTGAAGTTGTATGACCTTCCTGTAATAAAATGTCACTTACTGATGGCATTTCTTTGGAAAGTAAACTGATAACAACTAGGTAATAATGGAGCTAATGTGTATCAATTATTTACTAGTTTCAGGCACTGTCTTCAATTCCGTTTGCTGATTATTTTATTGAATAATCACAAAAGTCTGATGAGGTGAGGATGATTAGTTTCCCAGCTTTACAGATGAGAAAACTGAGGTATGGAAGGCTCATCCAGGAGGCCTGTGAGTCTGAGCAGTCCTATATAAAGTCTGCCTTCCACCCCATGAGCCATGCCTTCCTCAGGGGCTCTGACTCTGTGTAGCCACAGTCAGAGCTGAGTGACTGTCAATCATATAAGAGGGTGGCAAACATTAGTTGTTAACTAGTAATAAATTACCAAGGTTTGTAAATTGGAAAGTATCCAACTCCCCATAGTGAAATCACTCTTGTGTGTGTGACAGTGGTTCCTTGAGTGGAAAAGGAAGGTGTAGAGCTACAGCCAGCTGGATATCACAGGTTAGTCTTCGCGATGCTTCAGACATAAATCACACATCTTTTTGTGTCACAACAGAAAAACAAGGCAAAATAGATAGAAGGGTGAAAGCCATCAACCAGGCTGGCACCAAGGACGACACTTTGGTCTGCAGAACATGAGTGGCTTACCCATGCCAGGGTGCCTGTGTTAGAGGCCTGTCACCCGGACTTGACAGGATCCATAGCACAAGTTATTATGGCATTTAACTCTGCATTATGGGTTCAATATGGACCATTTCATTAAACACTGCTATGGTAAAATTGATCATTCTCAGGACAAAAGGAATCAATTACTATTTTGCACAGCAGGTAGCAAACATAAAGGAGCCATGATCCGAAGCGATGGGACCTGTAAGTTCACTATGGGTATGTATGTTTATAGATGGCAGCTCCTTACGACTAAAACATTAGTTTCATGTTTGATCTTATACAAGTCACATAATATTACACTGATAATATTCTCTATTTGTAAAAGGGAACTACTGTCAAATTTTAGATTAATTTTTTTCATATCTTAAAAACATTTGATGTCTGAAAAAATATACATAATTTTCCAGTTATTTGAATAGAATTTTTTTGGTATAAAATTAGTTTAGGCCACCATTTTGAAGTGTTTATTTTGTCTTTTCTTTGATCTGCCTTAAGAATTATCCTCTAACAAGTCCCTTCCTGATAACATTGCTAATTTTATTTAAATAATTAGGATGTTGATAAGATCTAATAGAGCAAATGATAAAGGAAACCATTTTCTACTTAAATATTAGACCAAGAATAAAAAATATGATAGAATTAATAATAGTGCCTGACCTGTACTTTTAAATTTGAAAAACACATTTTGATGTAAGGATCATCCAAGGAGAGTGAATATATTATTCAATGCCCATATATAGTATATACATTTCACAGAGTTCATAATTTCTGAAAATATTCTCTCATTGTAAAATAAAATTCAGAGAAACACAGTGAGCCTTTTTATGAATTAGTCCCAATACCTAAGGTCCCAGGAGCTATTAAATAAACAATAAATAAATAAAATTAGATAAATACATAATATTGATGAGCAAGCTGGCTCAGTCTTTAAAAACTTTTTTTGGTATGGAACCCTTCAGAAAGGAACTGCTGTGAAATTTAGATAAGTATTCACCCAATGGCTAGTGCCATAATATTTTAACAAGCAGTTATACAGAATGGTGACTAAATCCAATTACAGAGAGTCTCTAGGGCTATTTCCTCCCACCACCACCTCAAGTGCAAGCACACAAGTGCACACACACACACACATTTCTGCGGCTTAGCTAAGGTGGATCCTCAACACACATTATATTTATTTTTGAGAAACTTAAACATATTTGAGCATTGATGAGAATTTAAAAGTATCTCTCCTGCTTCTCTTGCTTGTTAAACTTCAATGCATGTCTTATATATACAATCAGCTCTATTTAGTCTAGGTTGGAAGGCATACCCATAAGGATCGAAGGCACTGTCTGATAACCTAAGATGAGGAAGAATTACAGATAAAATACAACTTGACACAAACCATTTCCAATAACAGATGCTTAAGCCAAACCAAAATTGCTTTGAAGATCATAATGAGAGAAAAAAATAGGGTTAACTTTGGGTTTTGTTTTTTTTAGGTGATTGTTAATCTAAAATATCTTTATAATAGCTAGGTGCTGTAAGAGAGATGCCAGACCCACTAAAAGCTAGTCAGTACACATTCATTGAATGCCTACTATATACCATAAACAAACAAAACAACAAGCAATCCCTTGGGTAGATCTAAAGCAAGAAATGTTTAGGATGATGGTGGGAATAAGATACAGTATTCTGCTTAAGTAAAAAAAATGCCAATATAAGAAACTGGAAATTTTCCATGCTTACAAGTTTTCTTTCTCTCCTACAGAAAGAGGTCCTAAAGCTTGGCATACTTCTTTGAGAAATCTGTGACAACAGTTTTAAATGATTAGCTATTTGCCCATGAAGGAACTTTGTGTAGGAATCCGTGGATGGTCAGTGCCCCATACCCCCACCCACAAACCTTAAAGAGAATGAATAACCACTAGATGAAATTGAAAACTATACCTCTCTAGTACCCATTAAGAGAAATGAAAAGTCAGCATAAAAAAAGGTAACTTTGGCCAGAATGTAATAATGTTCATTTCCAGACTCCCTCTACATTTGTGTTAATCCTGCCTGCACTACTCAAAAGGATGAACCCCAGATTTGAAAGAGTCTGAGCACTCCCAAATCTCTGCCAGGCATTTGAATTCCATCTACCAACATCCAAATCCAGCTGATAGTTTTGTTTTTGTCAAAAAGAATTAACAAACAGATTAATATAATAAAAGTTATTGAGACAATGTAAATCCACAAAATAACCACTGTCAAAAGTGAGGCTTTTGCCCTGGCCAGTGTTCTCCTCAGTGGTCAGAGCATCAGCACTGAAGGGTAGCCGGTTTGATTCCCGGTCAAGGGCATGTACTTGGGTTGCAGGTACAACCCCTGTCCCAGCCAGGGCATGTGTGGGAGGCAACCAATCAATGTGTCTCTTTCACATTAAGGTTTCTCTCTCTCTCCCTCCCACAGCTTTGCCCCCTTCCACCCTCTCTAAAATCAATGGGGGGAAATATCCTCAGGTGAGGATTAAGAACAACAAAAAAGTGAGGCTTTTATTAAGAATGAAGACAGTTCTGTTTTAAACTCTCTTCAGATCCCAGCCTGGTCACTTACTAGTTCAGTGATCCTGTATGGGTTAACCACTGGGAAACTCACTTTCCCCTATATGCTGGGCATTCCACCTAGTAAGTTTATGAAGTTATCAGAGCAAATGCAAATCACTTACCATGTGCCTAGTACAATTAGGTGAAAAGGGAAATTTGCTGGAGGTGGGTGGGAAGTGGACAGCTTCTGGAAACAGAAATCTGTCTCTTAGGAAAAAGACAAAGGGAAGGATGCATCTTCTTTTGTCTCCCTCTGGGAATTGGGCCTGAATTTGACACCTGAGGATGAATGTTGTTACATGAATACAAAGAAAGACAGAACAGAAGAAAGAACCTGAATCTTGGTACATACATAGCATCAAGGGTTCCATTAACTGGTGGCCAAAAGTACTACAAATGACTCCAATGGAGGAGAATGTAGGGAGAATATGGTTCCACTGTTTCAAGGGTTATAAAAACTTCATTCAGCAGAATGGGATCAACTCGGAGTTTCTGAAGCTCTGGTAAGTCAGGTTCCTAAATGAGCAAACAAAGAACTCCTACCCCTAAGAACTTCTGTTGCTAGAGATACTTACCACTATTAAGCTGTCACAGTAGTATGCAGTCAGAGTCTGTCCTCAACTACAAAGGGTGGGCATCCTTAGCAAAGGTTCCCTGGGCATTGGGTGGAGGAGTTCCAGGCATTCTCCATAAAGAAGAGTTTGAAAGATTTGCACCTGGTCAGAATACAGTTTTTTTTAATTAAATGAAATATTTATTTTTTAAATATGTGTAGATTCACCTGCAGTTATAAATATATATACTGAGTCTTGACCAGTTTGGCTCAGTGGATAGAGCATTAGCCTGCAAACTGCAGGGTCCCAAATTTTATTCCAGTCAAGGGCATATACCTTGATTGAGGGCAGACTCCCAGTGCGGGAGGGGTGTGTGTGTGTGTGTGTGCAAGAGGTAGCTGATGGATGTTTCTCTCTCATCGATGTTTCTAACTCTCTATTCCTCTCCTTTCCTCTCTGTAAAAAAATCAATGAAACATATTTTAAAAATAGATAAAAATACTAAGAGATTTCTTTAATCTTTATTTAGTTCATCCAATTGGAACATTGTGCAAAGCCAGAGTACAGTGTAACAACCAGGACATTGACAAGGAGAGGGTCAAGATACAGAACATTTCCACCAAGGTCAAGTTCCCCTTGTTGCAGTTCTTTAAGTAGACCCTCTGTCCTCACTCCTGATCCCATCCTTGACTCCTGGCAAGCACTAATCTATACTCTATTACTGCAGTTCTTCCATTTCAAGAATGTTATGTAAATGGAATCATACAGTGCATGCCCTTTGGAACTGGCTTTCTCTTTACTCAGCATATTTCTCTGTATATTCAATGCAAGTTGTTGCTGGTAATAGTAATTCATTCCTTTTGATGCTGAGTACAGTTCTATGGTACACATACGCCAGAAACATCCGGCTGTTCCTAGATTTTTGGCTATGAAAGCTGCTATGAATATTTGTGGACAGATTTTTGTGGGAACACAGGTCTCGTGTATCTTGAATACATGCTCAGGGTAGTAATTGCTCAATTGAATGGTAGTTTAGGGTGTTGTTTGTTTGTTGTTTTGTTTTGTTCTTTTAAGAAATTGTCCTACTCTTTATCATTGGAAATTCCTATTTGCAATATATTAATGACTCAGTTTATCTGCATCCTTGTCAGAATTTGATATTGTCATTATTTTTTTAAATTTAATCCTTCTTATAGTTAAATAGTGCTATATTTTCTTATGGCTTTAATTTGAATTACCCTGATGGCTAGTAATATTTATAACATCTCTTTATGTGTTTATTTACCATCTACATACCCTTTTTCAATAAAATTTATTCAGGGAACATGTTCCAGGTTATGGGCTCCATACCTTGTTGGAGGGGGGGGCTTACAGGAGGCAGTGATCAATGTTTCCCTTTCACATTGAGGTTTCTCTCTCTCCCTCTCTCTAAAAATCAATTTAAAAAAACAAAATAATATATATGCATATATGCATAGCCCATGGACACAAACAGCAATGTATGTGGTGAAGGTGGGGGTAGGGTGAAAGGGGGACAGGGGCTGGGTGAAGGGGACAAAAGGGAGAAATTGGGGGACATTTGTAATAGTGTCAATAATAAAAAATAATCTTGTTTATATTTTGAAAGAAGTGTGTTAAACTTATATACCAATTTGGGGAGAATTAGTTTCTTTCATATGTCAAGTCTTCCAATTCATGAAGCAGGTCAGTTATGCCTGTTCATTTATTTAAACCTTTTATTTCTTTCATAAGAGTTTATAGGATTCAGTACATAGTACATACTTTGTAAGTAGTTTTTTATTTATATTGTTGTTGTCTCTGGTCATTGTTAGTATAAAGAAATGAGGCAAAAAAGCACTGAACAGACTGTCAGACTACAGTGGGAAGGCAGGGGAGAGTGGGGGTTGGGGGCTATAAGAGATCGATGGAAGGACTTGTGTGCAGGCATATAAGCATAATCAATGGATACAAGACACGGGGGGAGGGGGGCAGGTGAGGGCATGTGCTGGGGGGTAGGGGAGGCCAAGGGAGGTCAATGGGGGGAAAAAGGAACATATGTACTACTATTCGTAATACTCTGAGCAATAAAAAGATGTGGCTAATGCAAAAAAATGCAATTAATTTTTGTATGTTGATCTTGTAATCTGTGAGCTTGTTGAATTTGCTTACTTCTAAGAGTTTTTTTTTTGTGTGTGGACTCCTTGAAATTTTCAACTGTAATCTTAAAATTTAGGTAAGAATTCATACATCCCTTTGGTTACCAGGATAACATCTCCAAAAGGGTTATATGTTTACTGAGTCCACAGTGTCCTTGTGCTGAAGAAAGCGCAAGCACCTCTCAGAGAATAGCCTCTCCCAGCTCCTCCTCCTGGCTCTTTTGGGTAGGAACTGAGCTCTGGAGACAGGCAGTCAGAAAGAGTTCCTTTGGAAAGGTCAACCTCTCAGCTTCTTAGACTGTACACTCTGTGATGCCGGCCATGGGGAATCCAGAGGCAGAGGCATGGGTGTTCAGGCTAGACTCGCAAGGCTTCATCTTTGGGTCTTTCCTTCCCAGTCACCTGTCCCTCAGAATTACACAGTGCATCCAAATTTATCAGAATAAATGATTTGCCATCTGGCCCCAGTCAGAATCACATCTGGAGCTTCTCGGAAATGCACTTCCTAGGAAGGCTTCCCAAATAGGTTTGTGAATCAGACTCTCCTTAGAGCAGGACCTAATTATTTTTCAATGATTCTGATGAGCCAAGAGGTTTGGAGCCACAAGTCTCATTTTATTCTTTTATCTTTCATATCAAGCTACCAACAAGGCCTACAAACAGCAACGCAGACTCCAGGCCAGTGTTCTTTTCAATGTATACCTTGTCCCTGTGGCTCAGAATACACAGCCTTTAGGAGGTTAATGATCATATCTCAGAGATTTCTTATCTGGGGGGGGGGGGGAGGAACAGAGGTGTTTTATAGACAAGCAACAGATGTAAGCATACAGTTAGATTTGAAGCCCATAACTTTGTTGAGTAACATAAATACGCAGCTCTGGAAACCCTAGTAAGTTTCCTGGGTGGACTGGTTTACGTCTGAAGTGACGGAGTCCCCTTAGCTGTTGAACATCGAGTCTTGGTCAATGTAGAGAACAGGGTAACCAGTCAAGCCCCTCAGATAAGACGCTAAGGAGAAGAGAAAGTGTGAAACACAGGGTAAGAACAGCCCTCGCAGAACTGGGAACATGAAATTTGAGTTATGGTTTTCATAGTTACCTCAGAGTCAAGAAATGTGGGGGTTTGTAGATCACTTTTTTATCTGCATCTCCCATCTCCACCACCACGCCCCATTGAAAGATCAATAGAAAGTTTGATTTAAAAAGATCAATTTGAATTTCTCAGTCAGGGATGAGAATGAAAGCTTTCTTTCTTTTTCTTTCTTTCTTTCTTTCTTTCTTTCTTTCTTTCTTTCTTTCTTCCTTCTTCCTTCCTTCCTTCCTTCCTTCCCTTCCCTTCCTTCCCTCCTTCCTTCCTTCCCTTCCTTCCTTCCTTCCTTCCTTCCTTCCTTCTTCTTCTTCTTCTTCCTTCCTTCCTTCCTTCCTTCCTTCCTTCCTTATTTTCTTCCTTCCTTCCTTCCTTCTTCCTTCCTTCCTTCCTTCCTTCCTTCTT
The DNA here is from genome assembly GCA_027563665.1 of Antrozous pallidus. Classification (NCBI taxonomy): domain Eukaryota; kingdom Metazoa; phylum Chordata; class Mammalia; order Chiroptera; family Vespertilionidae; genus Antrozous; species Antrozous pallidus. The sequence continues at coordinate 50,622,315 of CM050510.1, forward strand.
TCCTTCCTTCCTTCCTTCCTCCTTCCTTCCTTCTTCCTTCCTTCCTTCCTTCCTTCCTTCCTTCCTTCCTTCCTTCCTTCCTTCCTTCCTTCCTTTCTTTCTTTCTTTCTTTCTTTCTTTCTTTCTTTCTTTCTTTCTTTCTTTCTTTCTTTCTTTCTTTCTTTCCTTCTTTTCTTTCAGGTCTCTGTGGAAGAGTCTCCAGAGCACAGATGCTTATCCAAGAAAGAAAAAGAGGGGTGTGTGTCACGGTTGCCCTGGCTGGTCTTGAGCGAGGCCTGTGGGCTTGGGCCAGAGGCAGGAATTCCCCACACAGACAGGGAGTCTGCTGCCTGAGACAGGAGCAGCAGCTCCACAGAAAGCCACTCTGTTCCCTGCCACCAAATAAAGCTCACACAGCGCGAGCACACACAGCCACGGAAAATGAAGTATTTGAAAGGAATGTTTTTTTTCCCTAGAATACACAGTCCTCTTATTTCCTTAGGGGTGCAGTAAAAATTAGCCATGAATAAATTGCCAAATGCAGCTAAAAGTCAGCAAGGATATTTATCTCCAGAGGCTGGAGTTGCTGGGACAAACTTTGAATACTTCCATAAATCATAATGAAAGATTAAAATAAGAAAGCATTTGCTAAACATGTCTGTGAGGAGACTGTCATTTCCCCCTCTTCCAACTGCTGCTCAGAGACTGCACTACGCTGTTTGAATCCAACACAAAATGTGTATTTGTTTGAGGTGGGAGGCAATAAATAAATGTATAGACAATCCAGTTCATGCTTGGACCTGCAGTTCACATGGGTTTTTGAAGTAAAAGAAAATTCAGTTGATATATTTAAGTGCATTTGTTATATTGGGTAAAATAAATGATAAAGTGTATATCTCCAGGACATGTGAATTCTTTTTTTGTTTTATTTTGTTAATCCTCACCCGAAGATATTTTTTCCCATTGATTTTTAGAGAGAGTGGAAGGGAGAGGAAGAGATAGAGAGAAACATCAATGTGAGAGAGACACATTGATTGTTTGCCTCCTGCATACACCCCAACTAGGGCTGGGAACCTGCAACCAAGTTATGTGCCCTTGATTGGAATCGAACCTGGGACCCTTTAGTCTGTGGGGCAATGCTCTAGCCACTGAGCCAAACCAGCAAGGGTATGAATTCTTAACAAAAAGTTCAGTTAAAATGTGTCATTTGTTTTCTATTTTGTGCAAATATAAGAAACAGTTTCCTTCAAAATGAGTAAATAAATTGATCTTTTTAAAAATTATGACATATCTTTGTGATTACTGTCGGGCAATTCTAGACTATAAGAGAGTACAGTTATCAGAGTGTACAAGGAGATACATTCCTGGTGCTCAGTGCCCCTTGTGCACATAGAAATTCTTTATTCATTTATAGCAGGAAGAGAACAAAGCAAGAATAAGAGGACTTTTGTAGCTTAGAAGTGTCCCTCCCTGAAGCTGGACCTAATCTTCCTTGAACACCCAGCATAACATCTACTTCTGTTAGTGAGACTTTGTTGGTAAAGTCCCAGGCCTGGCTGCCTCCTCTGAATCCAGGAGCAACAAGGCTAATGCAAGTGCTCTTCTTTCTGTTAACATGGCCTATTCTACCCTCTCACTGAACTTCAAGCTTACCAACAGCAATGATCATGCCTTCGGCTTCTATTATGGGCTGAACTGAGTCCTCTAAAAATTCATATGTTTACCTTCCTGGTACCTCAGAAGATGACTATATTTGGAGATAAGGTCTCTTAAGAGGTAATTAAGGTAAAATGAGGTCATTGGGATGGGCCTTAACACAATATAAATGTGCTCTTATGATAAGAGATTAGGATACAGATACACACATGTAAGAGAAAAGACCATGTGAAGACACAGGTAAGATTGTCATCTACAAGTCAAGGAAAGAGGCCTCAGGAGAAACCAACACTGCCAAAATCTTTATTCAGACTTCCAGCCTCTAAAACAAAGGGAAATTCAATGTCTATTGCTTAGGTAACAACATTTATTTGTTGGTGTATCAGTTTGCTATATATATAATACTAAAGGCCCGATACATGAAACTTATACCCTCAGAGAGGGGGGTGGTCCCTCAGCCAGACCTGTGCTCTTTTGCAGTCCAGGACCCCTCAGGGGATGTCCAACTGCCAACTTAGGCCTGTGGGGAGCAGGCCTAACCCCACAGTCAAGCATCTTTAGTCAGACATCCTGGAGAGGCTCCTGTCACCGCCGCTATGCTCACCAGCCGTTAGCCTGGCTTCTGGCTGAGCAGCGCTCCCCCTGTGGGAGCGCACTGACCATCGAGGGGCAGCTTCTACATTAAGCGTCTGCCCCCTGGTGGTCAGTGAGTGTCATAGTGACTGGTCACTCCACCATTCAGTCAATTTGCATATTAGCCTTTTATTATATAGGATATTATATAGGATATTATATAGGATAGAATAAGATATAAATTATATATAATACACAAGAATTATATAAACTAATGCATTAATATATTATATAGTAAAACTAATGTATAAGATGTAATTATTACAATTACATTTCATACTAATATATTATTATTATGTATATAACACATTGTATTATATAAATACATAGAATAATACAATTTTATATATTATATAACTATTTAACATATTCAATATTATATACACAGAATAAAGATGTGTGTAAAAAGAGTTGCTGCTTTATGAAAACCACAAAAAAATTTAGTGAATTCTAAAATTTGCCTTAAGATGATTGTAAAATATTTAAAATAAAAACTATAAAAATGTAGAAGCCTTTGACTGAACTTCTGCTTCCAGTAAGATATAATAGACATGTTTTATCTCTTTTTCTCCAAAGTACAAATAAAAACAATATACTGTATATATAACACAAACCTAAGAAGACTCTTAAAGGTAGAAAGAGGAAGGCAGAAAGCTAGAGAACTCCAGGTACATGGAAAAATGGTGATGAATTCCTTGGGTTCTCTTTTAGCCTTGTATGTCCCAGACACATAGCTGCAGCCCAGATGTGTTAATAGATATAGACTACAAAAGCCCTAATAAAAGCTTACTATCTCTAGTCAAAGCATCAGGAAATAGGGAGCCTACCAATACAAAAACCAACCAACCAGCAACAACAAAAAAAGATTTTATAAAACAACTGCTCTATTCTATCCAAAAACAAGAGCAGAACTGTGGCCGCAATCTCTTCCCATTAGCAAAGGCTAAGTGAGGATCATACTCCCTATTTTCTCTAAGTTGTAATGAGATACCAAACTGCCTTCCCAGGGTATGTCACTAAAGGCTGAGTAATGGGCTGAGAATTGGATCACCAATGAGGATATGAAAACTCTACCCCACAGTGTCAGAGGACAGACTTTCATCCTAATCCAGTAGTAAAGAGAAGCCTCTTCAATTCCCCACTGAAGGCCTAATGGAGAGCCTTCCACCTACCCTGATGAGTGCCAGTGTAGGCCACATGGTGACCTTAACAGGGCAGTCCTCACCATATTGAAAAGGGCGGTATCAGTGGGGCCTAGTGGGAGGTCAGAACTCTGACTCACAATCAACAAGAAGCAAGGAGCCCATCTTCCCATGGACGTCTATGACTCCAAATGGGGGACCTAGACTTCTCCCCTTGCCTAGTGGGAATGAGGCAAGGGCTCCTTCCTCCTGCTGGGATTATGGCAGAGGAAGTCAGCTAAATTAGAAGATTTCTTTTAAATGCAGATTCTTATAACATAATATCCAAAATGCCCAAATTTCAGTGGACTATTACTCATTATACAAAGAAGCAAGAACATCTTAACCTGAACTAAATAAAAAAGACAATCAACAGACCTGCAATATCAAGATGTCACAATTATCTGAAAAAGATTTTAAAGCAGCCATCACAAACATACTTCTGTGAGCAATTACAATCTTAAAACTGTGATCCATGAGGGTGGGAAAAGATACCTATTAAGAAAAGCTCATGGTGTAAGTGGTTTGGCTCAGTGAATAGAGAGTTGGCCTGTGGACTGAAGGGTCCCCAAGTTTGATTCTGATCAATAGCCTATGCCTGGGTTGCCAGCTCAATCCCCAGTGTGAAGCATGCAGGAGGCAGCCAATCAATGTTTCTCTCTCATCATTGATGTTTCTATCTCTCACTCCCTCTCCCTTCCTTCCTGAAATTAATACAAATATATAATTTTAAAAAGAAGGAAAAAAATAAATGTCACAACTTAAAAAAAGAAAGAAAAACAAAAGAAAAGTTCATGCTGGCTAACTGGGTTCAAATTTTAAAAAACAGACCCTAGCAGCTATTTCTGCACAGGTGGCTCTCACACACCTGCACTTCATGGAGAAGCCAGTGCTGAACTGCCTGCTTATTCAGTGTTTCTGCCCTCTAAGCCAGCCCTTATAAAGGTTTCCTGAAATCCTATTTCAGCTAATAGGATTGAGGCTTTCCCTATCTAATCAGATCTGAGAAGTTCTGACCAATAGAGTGGTTCTATTCTAATCATCAGGAGAGTGCTTTTTGGACCAATCAAACTGTGGGGATTTGGAACCCTCAGTTGAATGAGAACAGAGTAATCAGAGATGAGGGGTAGGAACTGCTGTCCATATAAGCCAACTTCCTTCTGGATGAACAGTGCACAGATATTTACTCAGAGCAGAATGAAGCAGTCCATCACTGAATGGAGCAAATTAATGCAGACCATCATGGAGTATGGAGTGGAGCGTGCAAGCCCAGCTGAAAGCACACCTGTAGGGAACAAAGCTGACTAGCTGGAAAGGAGCTTGGCCCCAGAGTTGCCAGCTCCCAGAGTGGTTCTGCGGCCATTCTTTTCCACAACTCTATGGCAACTGAACTGTTCCACAGCCATGCTGTCTGTACTGTGCCACAATTGAGCTGTTTTGCACTGAATAGTTTCCTTCTTCATCACACCCCAAACTGCTGATGCTTGTTGGTTTTGAGTTAGCACCAATGATTATCAGTTGTCAAAACCAAATCCTATATAATGAAGACGTAATATGCAAAATAACCTTCATTCCAATACACAAGATGGTTGTCCCCATGTGGTCAAAGATAGCCATCCCCATGTGGACACAAGATGGCCACCACAAGATGGCCAGCAGAAGAGGATAGTTGGGAGGGACCAGGCCTGCAAGGGAGGGCAGTTGGGGGTGATCAGGCCAGCAGGGAAGGGTAGTTGGGAGGGACCAGGCCTGAAAGGGAGGGCAGTTGGGGGTGACCAGGCTAGCAGGGGAGGGCAGTTAAGGGCAATTGGGCCAGCAGAGAAGCAGTTAGGCACCAATAAAGCTGGAAGGAAAGAGGTTAGGAGGTGATCAGGCTGGCAGGCAGAAATGGTTAGGGGCAATCAGACAGGCAGACAGGCAGGCAGTTGAGAGCCAGCAGTCCTGGATTGTGAGAGGGATGGCTCAGATTGGAAAGGGTGCAGGCTGGGCTGAAGGACACACACATACCGTGCACAAATTTGGTGCACCGGGCTCTAGTTAAAGAAGATAAAATATTATCAAATAAAATATATAAAGTAAAACAAAAATATTTTAGAACAGAAAAACACAATAACTGAAATTTTAAAGAAACTTCAATAGATGGTCTCAACAACAACATGAAGAGAACAGAGGACAAACCGATGAACTGGATAATAGAAAAACAGAAATTACCTAATTTTAATAGTCCAAAGAAAAAGATAGAAAAAAAGAAAGCAAACAAACAAAATGAATAAGCTTTAGACTACTCCCTGAATGGAGGGAGAATTAGACTGAGTTTGACAAACTAGTCAATGAAATATTGGCTGAAAAATCATCAGATTTAGCAAAAGACATAATCCCAAAGATGCAAGTAGTTAGAAAAATTCCAAACACAATAAACCCAAAGAAATCATACCAAAAAATTTATAGTCCCACTAATAAAATGGAAGGACAAAATAAATATCTTGAAAATTGCAACTAAAAAAGAATACCTTATCTCAAGGGAAAGTGAATTTGAATGAGAGTGAAATTATCTTCAGAAATTAGTGTCCCCACTACTTATGTTTTTAAGTAGTGAAAAAAAAAAACACTATCAAACCAGAATTCTAATTTATGAAATACTCTTCAATGAAGAGAACTCAATACATCTCAGATAAAAACAACAAAAGCAAGAATTTGCTGCCAGAAGAGCAAAGCAAAATAATGACTAAATGAAGTTCTCTAAACAGAAAGGAAGTGATAAAAGCAGGAAACTTGGAACATCAGGAAATAAGAACAAACAATGGAAGAGGTAAAAATACATATATAGATAATGTATTTTTCTTCTTCTATTGAGTTTTCCAAATTACTCTTGATGGTTAAAATAAAAATGATAACACCTTCTGATGTAGCTCCAAAAGTTTATAGAGGAAATATTTAAGACAATTGTATTTTGAACAAAGTCAAAATTAGAATATAAAGAAGGTAAAGTTTCTAACCTTTAGTCAAATTAGAATACATTGACACTAATAATCTGTGATTTTAAAATGTTAAAAAACACACATAAATAAAAATGAAATTTAAAAATTTCAAGTAACCTACAGAAAGCCATGAAAAAAGACAGAGAAATGAAAAACACAGATTTTAAAAGGAAAAATAAAATGGCACACTTAAGCCTTAACAATTCAAAATTAAGTTATATTAAATGGTCTTAATAGATTACTTAAAAGACAAAGAAAGGCAAAGTTGATTGACTATCATTACGCAACTATATATTGCCTATAACAAACTCATTTCAAACGTGATGACATAGTTAAACCAAAATGAGGTGTCTCTGGTCTGAGTTCGTTATCTCAAAAAAATCAATGAATGAATTTGTGGGCGAAAATGGTTAGTAGAAGCAAACTTTATTGAGAGAAGCCAGTCCTGGAAAAAGGTGCAGCTGGGATTCCAAAAGTAGGTCAGTGTCCAGAGTTTCTCTTCCATGTTGTAGCAAGGTGTAGTTCAGTATCCAAGCTAATTAAAGTCTATTAGTGAACGTGTGGGGTCCCACATGGCAATAAGACAGGTGGGTGCAGGATCCGCCTCAGGGACTGAGGAGGAGGTGTTGTGGTGAATGTGTGCATGCTCCTTTGTCTAGGAGTGGATACATGCTTGCTAGTTTCTGATTGGTTCTTTCAAAGAATTCTGCCTTAGCCATGTTCTTGGGTTTGGTTATGTCTCACTACCTTGTGATTGGTTATCTGCAAGTTGCCTTTCTTAGCAACACCCATACATTTTGAAGTTTATGTTTTCTGTGCACACCCTTCTTTCCCCACTCAGCTGGGTTTTCTTAGCAATTCTGCTTAGCTGGGTTTAGTCTTCCCTGCCCAACTGAGTCTAGTTCTGGGTTATTTTATTTGTCTTTGTGGTGCAGTCAGCAAGCTGTATTCTGCCTAGGTCTGCACTGCTCCACTTCCCAGCCCCCGTAATCCAATTTCTCTCTATCTAGCCCTCTTATTCTGTCTCCTCAATAGGTAAGTAGAAAGAAAAAATAGGAAAAGGTATACCATTAAGAGATTAATCAAAAGAGGAAGTAAAGCTATATTATTAGGTGATAAAGTAGACTTCAGTTACAGAGAATAGTAACAGTGCATAACAATTAAAGGGTCAAGCCACTGAGAAGACATAATCTCAAGTGTATATGTACCAAACAACAGGGCTGCATAATATGTAAAGTAAAACCTGGTATAACTGAAAAGAGAAACAGCAAACCCGCATTACATTTGAGACTTTATCCCTCTCTCTGCACTTCACAGAACAATTGGACAGAACACCACCAAAAGAATATGGAAGAACCGAGCAATAAATCAACAAGACCCAGTTGACATATTATGAGAGACCATATTCTGGGTCACAGAAGAAAACCAACACATTTAAAAGAATTGAATTAATATTGACTGTGTTTGCTGCCCTCGATGGAATCAAACTAGAATTCAAAAGCAGAAATATATCTCCAAACAGTTCAAACTAACTAATGCACTTTTAAATATTCCATTGGCCAAAGAGGAAGTCTCAAGATAATAAAATAATATACATTGAACCTAATAAAAATGAAAATACAACTTATAAAAATTTGTGGGACCTGCCTAAAGTGCTCAGAAGGAAACTTATAGCACTTAATGCTTATATCAGAAAAGAGAGAAGTATTCAGTCAAAGATCTCAGTATTTACCTTGAGAAACTAGAAAAGTAAAGACAAAGGAACCCAAAGAAGGAAAATAATATAAAAGAGTAGAAATCATTGATATTAAAAGCACAAAAGCAATAGAGAAAAATAAGTGAAACAAAAAGATTTTTCTTTGAAAATATCAAGAAAGCTACCAAGCTTCTATTAAGACTTAAAAGAAGAAAAAGAGAAAGGACACAAATTACCAATATCAGGAATGAAACAGGGATATTACTATAGGTCCTGCAAATGTTGAAATGATATTAAGGGAATAAAATAGACAAGTATACACACACAAATTTGACAACCTAGTTGAAAGTGAACAAGTCACTGAATAGCATAAACTACCACAACTTAATCATTATAAAATATGTATTTTGAATAGCCTTTTAACTATTAAAGAAAATCCAATTTGTAACTAACACATCTGAAAAAGATCATCTCTAGGTACAGATTGTTTCCATGGAGAATGCTACCAAACCTCTAAAGAACAATTAACACTAATTATATAACATCTATTCTGGAAAATAGAAGCTCCAAGTTACCCCAGGCAGAAGGAACACTAAAGTTTGAACGAATGCCAGGAGCCCTGGAGACAGTTTTTTCTGAGTCTCACAGCCTCCAGAAACACCATGCTAGCTAGGCCGTTTGAATAACTGAAACTCATCTCAGTTAAAAAAGAAGACAGACACAGAGAAATCTAAGTAATATAGAATCTGATAAGCATTTTAAAGAATATAAATAGTACTAATGAGAACACAGCAGGTAGGGATAAGTTCTGGAATAAGAATTATTCTGGATTATAATAAATTTTAAACAACTTTAGTGTCAGTTCTTTTGAGTAATTTCACTTCTAGTGATTTGGATTGTTAAAATGTTGAAAGATATCAATAAATAACCAGTTCTATATTGTAATTAACATCAATTTACATAGGTTATATACTGAAGAACTAGAGATATAATCTCTAATATACTCTATTTAAGCCTCAAGCTCTGCTTGTATTATTAATTTTAAGCAAATGACTCTTCATATATATTACAAATTTAAATTGTAGCCAAGCTAAGATATTTGATATGGTGGAATCTGACTTAAGGTTTTGCTATAAACATAATGATTTTTATCTGTTTTTTTAAAGATGCTTTCTTGCTACCAAATGAAGTCAATTCTAATGCATAATATAATATGATGAAGTATACAAAGTATTTAAGGAAGCTCATATACACTCATGTGCATAAAGATAGGTTTACTTATCAGGTACCTAGATTCTGCTCTTCACTTTTAACTTCTCTTTGGAGAGAGAAGTCTGCTTTCTAGCCCATATAATAACATAAACTAAATCTGCCCCTGAGACAAGAAGTCAGAACAGTCTACAAAGCAGACTTTGAGCAGGACCTGGCCCTTAAATCACAGCATATCCATGTCTGCTGAAAACACTCAGCAGTGGGGCCTGTGAAAACAGAACATTCTCTTTCCCCAAAAAGCACTGTCTACATCCATCTTCCAGGAGAAATGGCTTTCCAGGGACTGCAGGCTGATAAGACATGGCAAGTGATAAATGAAGCACTAGTATCAGAGGATAAAGGGCCCCCTGAGGTTGGGAAGCCAGTTACATTTTGACAAGAGTTATGCAGGCAAATGCATACCTGCCAAACACATCTCACACATGCACACACACACACACACACACACACACACACACACACACAGACATAGTAACACAAGTATGCATGTACACATGCTCACACAGGTGGCACAAAAACAATCAACAGGCCATTTGGGAAGGAAACTGAAGCCTCTTGAAAGTGGGACTTTGCCTTTTACTTACAACACTGAACACTTTATTTAGTCTCTTTGAGCTTCAGTTTCCTCAAATACAAAACACAGAAAATAACATGGCCTAATTCATAGAGATCACACAGATTAGGTGCTCTAATAGAAGTAAATTGTAAGAGCAGTGTCTAGCACATGGTCACTTTAGTTTATTCTTATAAAACTAGATGTAGATTTTTCATTGCCACCTTTCTGGCATCTACCCTTCGCCTCCAAATTTTACCTGTTTAAACAAGCACCTCTGATTATAAATGCTGGTAAATTCTAATTAGGAAAGCTCAAAAGTTGTTCTTAGGACAAATCTTTATCCTTAACCAACTTGTTCAGTCACCTCAGCTGTGTTTTCAGATGATTGCTCAACACTAGCAATTCCAACTTAAGGGAACAAAGAGGGGAAAACCCTCCCTTCCTACTGATCTCTTTGTCCCCTCTACCCCTGGGCAGAAATATCTGGGCACGAGCAGGAATGAGGAAACCCTGTCCTGGCAGTTCCGGAGACCAGCAGGCTATCTGTCTCCTGCAGACTCTGGATGGCAGCCCGCCTCTTGCCCAGCCTGCAGGAGCAATGCATCTCAGGCATGAGGTGAATGGCTAAAAGCTCCAATTCTCCTCTTGGAAAAGCATCAGCTATTTTTGAAACAAAGTACTTCCTCAAGACCAAGAAAGTCCATATTAGTAAAAAGAAAAACAACGGAGAAGTGCCTTCCTGGCTCTGTTCTGGAACCTCTGTTGGTTATTTTTGTAGTTCCTTTCTCTGCTTGCAAACTGTGAAAAGTGAGGAAATGGACACTATTCCCAGGGTGATGCCTCTGACTTCACAACTTCTGGTAGCTCTGAGCCATGCCCAGGTCTCAGTGGCCACAGCAGATCATGGTGGAAGTCTCAAGCTCTAGGTTTTGATGGACTTGGGTAGAAATCCCAGCTCTGCCACATGTGCCATCTTAGGAAAGAAACGTATCTTCTCTGGGAATTGGTGTCCACACCATGCACTGCTGCTCTGAATAAGTGACATAAGAAACAGAAGGTTTTTGCCTAGTACCAGTAAGACCGAAATACATATATTTAGTAGTAGTGGTGTCATAGTGGTACTATTTTGACTGGCTAATAGCCAGATGGTTTCCTATTACATAATACTCACACTATTCATTTAGGCAATCTATTTCCAATAATTTTTCGAGAAATCCTAGTATAGCTGGCCAAAGTCTGAAGTGTATTATCTTGACAAAGTCATGTGAACCAGAATTCATATGTGATCAAGCCCCAGTTAATTTCAACCTTACCTTCCTCACCTCCCCTTGCAGTGGAAACATGGCCACAGGGATTCATCCAACCCTCCCAAAATGCTGCCTTCAGTGTGACTTGGCCAATACTCCCAGTAAGAGGTGCCACTTACTTCTCCACCCCTTGGGTTCATCCTGGCCTTGTGACTTGCTCTGATAAGTAGAAAGTGGCAAAAGAGCAGATGAGGGATTCCAGAGTCATAGCTTCAGGGAGCTGGCAGCAACCACACTAGCTCTTTCTGCTGCTATTAATGTCTGTGTAAAAAAAAATGAGCTAGCTTCCTTGAAGATGAGAGACCACCTGGAGAGACAGAAATCCAGCCAACAGCCAGCACCAATCCCAGAGTGGAGCCACCTCAGACTATCTCATTCCTTTGGAGCCATCAGTTCCCATAAGACCTGTGAAAGGACTATTCAGCTAAGCCAAACCAACATTGCTATCCCACAGAATTGAGAGCTAATAACTGACTGTGCTTTTAAACCATGTAGTGCTTTAGTCCATAGAAACTAATAGCTGATTACCTCCTTCCTCTTTCTCAACTATGCCAGGCTTGGTCCTAACTTGGGACCTTTGCACTGGCTGTCCCCTCTCTCTGAAGTGCTTTCTCCAAAAATGTCTTCTGCATATGGCTAGCTCTCACGTATTCTTTAGATGTCTATTTAAAAGTCTCTTTTTCCTGATGCCTTCCCTGCCTCCTCTAAAATTTCACTCTTTCCCCTGTTTTTATCTCCTGTCCTTACCCCTTTGGCCCCCACGGCACACATAACTATCTAATAGATTGTGTTTACTATCTTTCTCCTGCAGTAGAAGGAGAGCTTCATTAGGGCAGTTTTCATTGGTTTGGTCCTAGAACACCACCTAGCACAGCAAGATATACTAGCTTGGCTAAGTTTGGCTGCTGTAATAAAAGAGATCCAATAATAATCTAGTGACTTACAACAGGTAAGTTATATCTCTCAGATCCTAGGTGAGCTTTCTAAGCCAGCAGGTGGCTCTGTCCCATGAGACCCTACAGAGACTAGATTTGAGCTCTCTACCATCGTCTGCGTAGTTGAGTATAGTTGGCAGGAAAGCTCTCTATCCCAACTCAAGGGGAAGGGAAAAGTAAACTTACCTGGATATCTTAAGTTATGGACCCCAAGATAGTACAAATCTCTTTTGTTCGCACAGCCATTTCTACCCACATGGGAGGTGGAAGCTAGGGTTTGTCTGGGCAGCCTAGTGCCCAACTACAAATCTATTACCATGTGGAGGTAAATAATAGACTTTGAGTACCAGCAATAGACTTGACCACCATTCCATCAGAAGTGGACAGCTTTCCCAGGAATTGTATCAAACTTGTATCAAAATAACTAATGTTGAAATTAACAATAAAACACACACACACACACACACACACACACACACACACACACACACACACACATACACAAGAAATACATTACAGGATCCTTGTGCTCAATTGAGAGATGTGATGGATTAGCTGGTGGGGATTCACAGCCACAGGGGCTAGCAGAAAATCAGCAGAGAGATAAAAACCATCCGATCTCACACTAAGCAAGAAATCAGGGTGACAGAGAGCTATGATTCTGGGGAAGGTGCAACGGATGTGAAGCCACCACCATTCCTGCTTCAAGCCCAACTTTGCCTATGATTGGCTGGTTTGGACACTAAACAATTCATCATTCTTGCCCTAGAAATCAGGAAATTCTTTGAGAAGTTATGTTTGAGTATGAAATAAAATAATGAGTGTGAAAGCAGACTGGAGACCAGAAGGCTGTAGAAATGTTGGATATGAGCTGGACCAGATGTAGGGAGGCACCAAGCAACCAGCTTGGGGGCATATTATTTGGGAAATTTGTACCTCTCTAAATTAGCAAATTCTCTTCTGGCATTGACAATCATAGCTCTTACTAGTAGGTGGTAAGAAGGAAAATACATGGGGGGCATTTTGTGACCATCTTAGAGGTAAAATTTGGTTATTTTGCAGCTGATTTCTGTCTAATGCTTCTGTAAATGTAAACATGGACACTGCATGTACTTGATGTACTCAGGAAAGCCAGTCATGCTAAGGAGCAAGGACTCTATCCAAGCGGTTCTTCTGTTCTAGAAGAAGGTCCAACAAATCAGAGATGGCACAGGACGAAGCCAGTTGGAGGGGAGATCCTTCATGGAAGTTTACATTGCCCTTGGAGGTTCGCATTAAATAACAACTTCTCAGCAACTGTTAAGAGAATAATCCTGAAAGTGCTTCAAAATATATTTGTTGATCTGAAACTCCAATTTCTACTACTAAAGCTGGCATTATTTTTTAAGTGAAGCTGTACGGAAGATCGTATGCAAAGCCAGAGTGGGAAATGGGAGAACTTTCACTCTGTGCTGTTGTTCCTGGCATCAGAGAGGCTTTTTTATAAGTCACCCTTTGTGTTGTACTTGTCCATTGTCCAGAGTTTTGCTAGTAAAAATGGAAACATTGAAATGAACCATGTTTTAATCTAAATAAGAAATGACTTATCTATTACTTGCTTAGGTTGATATATAAACAAACAATGATAAACTATGTTTTAATATGTGCATGATGTTGTAAACAGTTCAAACAAAAGCCTGAAACAGACATTTAAAAACTTGAAATCTGGAACAAGAAGAAATACTTCAGAATTGATCAACATAAAAGGCTCTACAACACTTGGTTACATTTTCTTTAAATGTAAGGTTCTCTGACCACTAAAAGGGACAATATTTAAGTTCATGCATGAAATTTGGAATTACAGGATTCACTCATTGACTTAATGCAGCATGAACTTATCACTGAACCACTGTATTGATTATCCATTGATTAATTCAAGTACACCTTAAGTCGAATAACTCTATTGAGATTTACTGGTGTCTTCTAATTTCCCAAGTACCTGCTATTCCCATTATACTTCTTTTTTTCTTTATTGATTAAGGTATTACATATGTGTCTTTATCTCCCCATTAACCCCCCCCCCCATTCCCTCAAATATGCCCTCACCCTCACCCCCTGTTGTTTGCATCCACTGGTTAGGCTTATATGCATGCATATACGTTCTTTAGTTGATCTCTTCCCCTTACCTCTCCCCTCCCCTACATTCCCTCTGAGGTTTGAGCATCTGATCAATGCTTCTCTGTCTCCAGATCAGTTTTTGTTCATCAGTTTAAGTTGTTCATTATAATCGATAAATGAGTGAGATCATGTGATATTTATCTTTCTCTGAAAGACTTATTTCACTTAGCATAATGCTCTCCAGCTCCATCCATGCTGTTGCAAATGGTAGGAGTTCCTTCCTTTTTACAGCAGCCATTACACTTCTTAATCCTAACAACACTCAACATACATTCCCAGCGACAACAGCCACTTTCTCAAATGCATCATTGCCATATTCAGAAAACCAATCAGTTAATGCCATAGTGATTATAGAAATACTGCTTAGTCAGTAATTTAGTCTTTCTTCTCTAGATCATTGATAGCAATTGTCTTGTTAACCATGTTCTCTAAAATCAGTATTCATCATACTTTGTTTTATAGATCCCTAGGTCTGAACAAAATAATTCTGCTTCAGAGGAATCCAAAAAAGAGAGATCAATTATGACGTTTCACTGACACATAGTCAAATGATACAATTTCTAACATGCTTAGAAATTGGGGAAAGGTAGAAAACAACATCAGCCTGTGTTCCCTGACCTATTTTTCTTGAACAGTCATGTGTATGTAATCACAGCATTAATAAGAGACTCTTAGATTTGCCAAAGGAAAAACTTGACCTAAATCAGTAACTGATTTCACCAAGGATGAATTAAGAAGAAAAATATATTTGATTCTCCTAAAGCTCTCTCAAAATAAAATAAAGTCAAATGTGTAAAACTGGTAATTTACTAAAATAATCACTTTGCTCTAACTCTTCAAGTGTAGCTAAACTATGAGTGGAAAGAGAAGACCAATAAAGCTACTTCTATTCATTGAAAAAGTAGGCAATGTGAAAGAGAAAGTGAAGGTCTAGCTAAAGTGAGGTGGAATTGCCATCCAGGCCAAAGAGCAGATGATAATTTCTGGGTTCTCTGTTCTGTTCCAGTAGCTGGCTGTTCTGATTACAATTCTCACACTGACCTCTAGATACAGATGCACTAGCTTCTGGATCTCCAATGGGGTGCAGGTCAGCTACTGTCTGAGGTGACCCAGCAGGAGCTACAGAGAGGTATGCAGGTTTCTCCTGGGCTGACCAGAGCTGCAGTTTGTTAGATTAAGCTGTGATAGTACAGGCCATTTATATGCAAATGCCTCTGCTCACAACTAGGGCAGGTTTGCAGATTTTATGGGATGGGGTCTCAGGGAGTCACTAGGGTGTGGCAAACAGCGATGGCTGACACTCAGCTGTTTCTGCATTTCCCCATTTCCAAGTCCCCCTCATCCTGCACCGTGAACAGTAATTGCTGCGGGCACCTCTGCAAGGGAGCCATCCTCCCTTTCCGACCTGATGGCAGACCGTCCAGCTTCGACCCGTAGGAGTTTGGGTCACCAGTGTCTCCCCAGAAACAAGTTCAGAGTAATCAGGAGCTTGTTTCCCTTTGGGTTGAAAACAGCAGCACCTTGTCCCCTGCTGCCAGCTTGGTTTGTGCACCTCCATACCTTAGCTTTTCAGCACTTGTGCTCATCTCAATGCTCCGTCTAGCTGCAGAACTTCCATTTGGCCAGCTTTCCCGTGGTTCTGGGTGATAGACGTTTTGTCTTTCAGTTGCAGTTTTAAAATTGTTGTGCTAGGCAGCAGTTTAGGTGTTTACTTATGCCGCCGTCTTGGCTTCTCTCTCTCTCTTTTTTTTCAATGTCCTGTAGTTTTCTAAGTACAGGAAAACCTCCTTGGTTAAGTTTATTCCAAGGTATCTTATTTTCTTGTTACAATGGTAAATGGAAATTGTTTCTTAGTTTCTCTTTCTGAGAGTTCACTATTGGTATATAAAAAGGCTATCAATTTTTAGATGCGAATTTTGTATTCTGCTACTTATACTAAGTGAAATAAACCAGTCAGAGAAAGGCAAGTATTCATATGATCTCTCTTATATGTGGAATCTAATGAACACATTACACTGGTGAACAAAATAGATCCAGAAACATGGAATCATGGAATAGACTGATTAATCTCAATGAAGGGAGGTATGAAGAGATTAAACAAAGAACTTCTAGGAATATATGTATTGTCCATAGACAATATAATAGGGAAGTGAAGGCCTGGGGTGGGGCAAGAAACTGGGTGGAAGGGAACAGTGGTGGAAAAGGTGAAAAAGGGCGACATCTATAATACTCTCAATAATAAAAAATAATCTACAAGAACCTTTTCTGGTCACTTATCAGCCACAGCAGAGTTCTTGGGAGGGTTACCCATGTTTTCTTACCAGCTTCCTGGGGAACTTACATTTAGAACATGGTCAGTGGCATTGGTTCTTTACTGAATCTATTACCTACTTCATAGGCAAAGCACTCACATAAGGAAGTTAAATTCAAAGTGAATAAAGCTAGTAATGGAATTGACTTTATAAAAACATCAAATGTCTATCATGAAACCTTGATAATAATGCATAATAAGTGGGGAGAGTGATTTGAATCTTCTATACCACACTAATATTTACTGATCAGGGCGTGGCACAGTGTACAAATGCTATCAAATTTCTGAATGAGCTGCAAATCATTTATTTTACTAAAATTAAAACATTCTTGATTTATTGATGTTTTCTGTGATATATAAGCCTCATCTGATAGATATCTATGCCACTGCCAGTAACAGTGGATGAGCAAAAAGAAAAATAAGTCAATTAACTGATGATAAAAACTCTTAGGAAATTCAGAATAGAAGACAACTTCTTAATCTTACATAAGACATCTATTTAAAAAAAAAACTACAGTCAACATCATATTTAATAGTGAAATGGTGGTCCCATTCTCTCCAACATAGGAAGACTGAATTTCTACTTTTATCACTTCTCTTCAACATTACACTGAAAGGAGTAAAAAATAGAAATTTTTGGTTTATGTCCTGTGATAGAGAGAATATGTTTTGCCAGTAAAGAAAGAGAAAGAGAGGAAAAAAGATGGCTGCCAACTGGAAGGCAGACTGCAAGACAGTGTGTGAGTGAGAAAACAAAGGGAGAATGTGTGGTCGCACGGGGAGTGTTTATTGGTGAATTGAGGGACAGCTATACTTCAGGAGACCTTGGGGGACTACTGGATGGGCCTCCTCTGACCAGGCAGCCCCCACTGCTGCTAGGTTCCCTCCTGGAGCGACCAGCTCAGCTGTGGAGGCCGAGCCATCTTGAAGGGGTAAATAGGATCTTATCGGAAGCCTGAAAATCTACAACTATGGCACCCACCAAACAGCTACAAACTCCAGAACATCGGTCCCCAAGTGGTGCAAGCACACGGATTCAGAGAAGCTCTACACTCCACCACAGAAAGGTCAGATTTTGCCTGAGATAAGGTGAGGTCTGTGGTCCCAGCAGGAGAGAGAAATGTGTGCACGGCAGGAGCTGGAGATCTGGGGAAGTCAGCACCTAGGCAAATTCATGGCTATTGTGGCTGGCATGATCAGTGAATGTGGAAGGGAGTCCGCAGAGCTGCTAACAGAAGGCAACTCTAAAGAGCA
This sequence comes from Antrozous pallidus, assembly GCA_027563665.1. Taxonomy (NCBI): domain Eukaryota; kingdom Metazoa; phylum Chordata; class Mammalia; order Chiroptera; family Vespertilionidae; genus Antrozous; species Antrozous pallidus. The sequence goes on from CM050510.1 coordinate 50,640,230, forward strand.
ACCCATTTTCATCTGGCGCAAAAAGCATAAAAATTTTAAGTCTGCCGGCTATTTAGACCCCAGGGGCAAAAAGACTGCACAGACTTGTGCACAGCCCTGGAGTTTGCACACTTACTCTCACTCTTTTTTCTTTATCCTCGTTAAATCCTAGCTTCTTTTTTTTCTTTTTTCTTTTTTTTCTTTATTGTTCAGTTTATTAATTACATTGTTCCCCCGCTTTTTCCCCCTATAGCTCCCTTCCACCCGGTACCCATCCCACCCTCCGCCCTCACCTCCCACCCACACTGTCCTCTCCCATAGTTGCATGATGTTTGTCCAGTCTCTTGCTGCACTTCCCACACCCCTTTTCTCCCCAAGAATTGTCACTCCATTCCCTCTCTATGTCCATGATTCTGTTATATTCACCAGTTTATCCTGTTCATCAGATTATTAATTCACTTGATTTTTATATTCATTTGTTGATAGATGTGTATTTGTTGTTCATAATTTATATTTTTATCTTTTTCTTCTTCCTCTTCTTAAAGAATTTTCCTTGTATGTCTCATTCATTTCCTTGTAGGTCTTGCTCATTTCCTCATAGGTCCTGTTTATTTCCTTGTAGGTCTCAGCCCTTTCTAGGAGCCTTTGAAAAGCTTTATAACTGTGGTTTTGAATTCTATGTCCAGTCGTTTTTTTCCCTCCATTTCGTTCACATGTGATTTCTTTCCATGTCTCTTCATGGTGGCTGCTTTCCTGAGTTGGTCAATTAGCTTTGTGTGGTAGATGTCCTCTAAGGGACAGTGGCTCAGCCTCCCCAGTTACCTGAGGTGGATATGGGTTGCACAGTCTTGTTGAAGTTAAGGCTAGATTAATCGTTGTTAGCACTTGGAGGGGTTGACCTCCAGGCCAATTGTCTGTGACATTCAGCTGTGCTCAGGATGGATGGGCAGAGTCTCCTGGCCAAGCAGGCAGTGTCAGCTCTGCCCTATGTGGCCGCAGGGTCTCTGTGCTGGGTGGCAACGGCCGCCAGCACCTCTGAGAGAGAGCCGCTGCTGAGCTCCACCAGGTGCCGGAGAATTCAGCCTCTCCCCAAATGAGTCAGCACACCCAACGTCTCACCCATGGTTGCAAAACAATGCAGTCTGACGGTTTCCCGAATGAGAGAGCAAGTCACGAGTGCTCTCTGCGCGGTCACGCAGCTGCGCTGTTCCCAAGTTCTCACGCACTCCTCACACGCTCGCCTTCTCCACAATCCCGCAGACCCTGCAGCACCCGAGCTTCAGCGTGCCCTCCCACTGTCTAGTTTTACCCCTATGATAGTGGGTTCCCTGAACTTCGCCCGGAGCTGGGGAATCAGTCCAGCGGGACATCTTTGTCTCCCCCGTTCGAGAAAACTGGCTGGGTTTTCAGCCGCCTGCTCTATCCGCTGGTGCTTGCGCACTGCTCCAAACCTCTCTCCATATGTATCTTCAATGCTGTCCGCCACAGCTCCTCCAAGTCACAGTGTCCTATCTTCACTTTTATTTGTGGAATTTTCACTCAACCAGCTTTCCAGTGATTCTGGATGGTGTTTGTTCTTTCGTTAAGTTGTAGTTTTGAAATTGCTGTGTATAGCAGCAAGATAGGTGTTTACCTATGCTACCATCTTGGTTCTCTCCTAAATCCTTGCTTCTGATTACTAAGCCCAAGACATAGAATCACCCAATTGGGGTTGCTCTAAGAGACTGCAGGAAAGTTGTTGTTCTGGAACCTGGGAATCAGAATGGGGAATAACCATCAGAGAACCAGCTCTGGGGCAACCCACTCCCCCAAACTGGTATTAAGTGTCACAGGCAAAACAAATCTAAACAGTAGGTAGAGAGGACCTATAGACTCAGAAGTCAATCTAGAAACACTGCCACCCAGGGGTTGAATCACAAGTTGACTCTTGTGTAAAAACAAATAAAGGAAAATATGAAATAGAGACGTGCTTCCTGCTTAAAAATTAGGACTGGCTTACAACACTGAGCAGCACTGGAATTCAGGGAACTTCAAAACTGTCCTGACTAGGAAACAGGTGTGCCAAACAGAACAGTAGAGGAATTGAATGACCTTCACTACTGCACATTTTTTTTTTCATCTTTTACTTAAGAAAGTAAAATTTTTAAATTTTTTTCCTCACTTGATTTTACCTTTTTAATTATTACATTTTTATTTTCAATCAGTATTATTACTACTACTATTTTACCTTTAAAAAAATAGTGTCATTTTATTTTCTCTTGATTTTACTTTGGGATTAATATTCTACATTGTATTTTCATCTTTTCTTTAGCATCATTTTACTCTATCTCAGCTTTACCTTTATGCCAACACTCTCTTCCTCATTTTCCCTCTTTTGTTGTCCTGTTTCTCTTACCCTATTCCTGCTATAGATTTCCCCTAGTCCTTCTTTTTACCCCTGTTAAAATTTTACCCTACTTATAGATCTAATTTCCAATCCCCTGCTTCAAGTCCATACACACCTTTCTCTTCTTTTTCCTCACTATGCAAAAATATTTTTTTTCTCTCTGTCCTTTTGTTGTTGTTTGCTTGATTGTTGATTATATTGAATGTTGTGCTTGTTTGTGAGATTGTTTTACTTATTCTTTTTTTGTTTTGTTTTGTATTTGTTTGTTTTTTGCTTCTGTTTTCCCTCCCTTGCTTGAAATTAGTTTCGGTTTGTGGTTTCTGGCATTTGTTGAGATTAGTGGCATTTGTTTCTGGCATTTGTTGAGATTAGTGGCTATTCTATTGGAGTTTACTTCCACATATATAGTTTTCCCCCCCTCTTCTTTCTTATTTTCTCTCTTACTTTTTTTTCCTTTTTCCCAATTTCATTTTTGTACTCCTCTTTTTTTCTTTTATATTTTTCCTCTTTTTCTTTCTCTCCTATCCTCTAATTCACCTTTCTCTGGTGGTCACCTTTATTTGGGGTTATTAATATCACAAATACATTTGTGTTCAGTGACTTGTACATTGTACCTAGTTGTGCTGTATTTTGTGCTTTTAAATCAATGTAGAAGAGAGAGAGAACTATATAAACAGACACCCGGAAAAGAGAGATCATGGGGAGACAAAAAAAAAACAACAAAAAAACAAAAAAACAAAACAAACAAAAAACAGCCCGCATATGAAAAAAAAAAGCAAGCATTTATAGAAAAGGAAGTAAACAGAATGGAGGCAAGTAACTTGTCAGAGAAAGAATTCAGAGAAATGATCATAAGATGGATGAAAAGAATGGAAGACAAATTGAACAATATGTGTAAGTACTAAGAGGAAATGAAGAAGAGCCAAGAAGAAATGAAGAAGACCCAAGAAGAAATGAAAAGTGACATTGCTGCTGTAAAGAACTCAGTAGAAAGCATCAAGAGTAGACTAGAAAAAGCAGAGGACCTCATCAGTGAGCTAAAAGACAGGATAGAAAAAATACCCAAATAGAGCAGCTTCTAGAAAAAGAAAATCAAAAAGCAGGAGAGAGCCTAAGGGAACTTTGAGACAATACAAAACAAAACAACATCTGCATAAATAGAGTCCCAGAAGGAGAGGAAACTGAGCAAGGAATAGAAAACCTTTTTGAAGAAATAATGACAGAAAACTTCCTTGATATAGGGAAGAAAGAACCCACACAAATCCAAGAAGCTCACAGAGTCTCAAGCCAAATGAACCCCAAAAGCCTGATGCCAAGGCACATTATAATTAAACTAGTGGCCTGGTGCATGAAATTCGTGCACAATAAAAGGGTATTAATTAGAGGAAATAATTTAATATTGCTATTTGCTCTTTCTCTATAATAGAAGTATCAGAGACTAAAGAAAATTAGTAAAATGTGTATGAAAACCTTCCTCCTGTCAGAGTCTGGGGTGTACCACGGGGCCCAGAGTCAAGTCCCCACTCACCACATGTGCCTCAAAATTACGTGAGACCCAGACCCAGCCGCACCACCCCCCTTGCATTGGGGTAGATCCAGACTCTGCCAGTCCCACTCTTGTCAAGCCACCCAGGGCAAGGTGTGTCCTCAGGTCCCCTGGGCCAGCACCAGGATGAGGGGCATGGCCTGAGGTCCCCCATCAAGTCCTACCAGGTGGGAGACATGACCTGAGATCCCCTGTCAAGCCCCGATAGGTAGGGGGCATGGCCTGAGGTCCCCCATTAAGCCCAGCACCAGGTGGGAGGCGCAGCCTCAGGTCCGCCGTCAATCCTCACTGGCACAGGGGCACAGGCTCAGGTCCCCTATAAAGCCCCGCTGGGTGGGGGGCACAGCCTAAGGTCCCCTGTCAAACCCAGCCAGGCAGGAGAGGCACAGCCTCAGGACCCCTGGCCTGATGCTGGGGCAGAGGGTATGGTCTGAGGTCCCCCAGCCTGGAGCTGGGTGGGGAGAGCAGCCTGAGATACCCTAGCCCAGTACCAGGGCGGGAAGCACATCTTGAGGTTCCCTGTCAAGACCTGCCGTGTGGGGGGCATGGCCTGTGGTCCCCTGTCAAGCCCCTCTGGATTGGGGGAGGGTGTAGGCCTCCCTTCCCTTGTGCTACAGCCACGCCCCCTGGCCTCCCATCCAGCTGCCACGACCACCTCACGCTCTCCGTGAGCAGGTATGCACAGGGAAGGCTGGGCCAGGATAATTGGGAGGGGGTGATGGGGGCCAGCATCCTGGGTGAGCTGGGCCTCACAGCCTCTTTGCTTCAGCTCCCAGCACCCGGACCTAAGGAGTAGAGCTTTCACAGGGGCCTGGCAGGCACTGGATATGGCAATGCCTTAAAAGCCGAAGAAAACCCCTTTAACTCTGGCTGGACATGTATTGGGAACTTATGGTCGGGGGAAGCAGCCCAACATCAGGGCTGAAATAAGACCTTGGGTAGCTTCCAGAGGGGGCAAACCAAAAGCAAAAGGCATCTTTGAAACAAAGACATTTGAAAGTACAGTGGATATTAGGTAATATTAAGGAATTACCTTAACTTTTCAAGGTGTGACAATGGCTGAATATTTACTTATTTTTTAAAGATACTCATCAGAGGATATTTAAGTGGGAAACAACTTGCTTTGAAAGTATGGTGGTGTCCTGGCCCAGCCCTCCCCGCACCACGGACGCCTCAAGGACCGAGCCTCTCCCGATGGCTCTCTAGGCCCTCAAAAACACCATGTGCAGAGTCGTGGTCCCTGCTTCATTCCCTGCCCCACCAGCACCAGCGTGAAGCTAAGCGTTCCCAGCTGGCGCTGGCCTGAAGCGCTTGGTTCCCCGCCTGCGCTGGTGTGAAGCAAAGTGTTCCCCACAGGTGTGAGCACTTGAGGCACTGGCATGGTGAAGGGAAGTGTTTACTCGTGTCCAGGTAAGCTGTGGCCACATCCCAGTCACGCCCCCCGCTCCTGGTTGCCTGTTAGCATAGCCAATCAGGAGCCAAAGTACGGTCACATTTGGATGTTACTCTTTTATTAGATAGGATTGGCAAACTCTAACAACAAAGTAAGAATCTTAAAAGCAGCCAGAGAGAAACAGAAAATTACATACAAGGGAACCCCCATCAGACTAGCAACTGGTTTCACAATAGAAGCTCATCAGGCCAGAAGGGAATGTAATGTAATATACAAAGTCATGCAAAGGAAGGATCTGAATCTGAGAATACTGTGCCCAGCAAGGCTATCAATCAAAATTGAAGGTGAAACCAGGAGCTTTACAGACAAACAATGACTAAGGGAGCTTATTACCACCAAACCAGCAATGTAAGAAATGCTAAAGGGCCAAAACTGGTTTGGCTCAGTGGATAGAGCATCGGCCTACAGACTGAAAGGTCCCGAGTTTGATTCCAGTCAAGGGCATGTACCTTGGTTGCAGGCACATCCCCAATGGGGGGTGTTCAGGAGGCAGCTGATCAATGTTTCTCTATCACTGATGATTTAACTTTCTATCCCTCTCCCTTCCTCTCAGTAAAAATCAATAAAATATATTTTAAAAAAATAAATTCTAAATGATCTGCTGTAAAAAAAAAAAAAGGAAGTGAAGAAGGAACACAGGAGTAATGAATAAAAATGGCTACAAACAAGTACCTATCAATAATAACTTTAAAATGTAAGTGGATTAAATGCCCCAATCAAAAGTCAAAGAGTAACCAATTGGGTGAGAAAACTTGAGCCATATATCTGCTATCTACAAGAAACCTACCTCATAAAAAAAGACACACACAGACTGATAGTGAAAGGATGGAAAAAGGTTTTTCAGGCGAATGGAGATGAAAAAAAAAGCTGGAGTAGCAATACTTATTTCAGATAAAATAGATTTTACAATGAAGGACATAAAAAGGGACAAAGATGGACATTTCATAATACTTAAGGGAACAATCCAATAAGAAGAAATAACTCCAGAAAACATATACACACCCAAAACAGGAACACCCAAATACATAAAAAAAAAAAAAAAAACTCCTGGAGGATATCAAGGGAGAGATTGACAGTCATGCAGTCATAGTAGGAGAATTTAATACCCCACTATGACAATTGGACAAATCCTCTAAACAGAAAACCAGCAAAGAAACATCAATCTTAAATGAATCACTATACCAGATGGAATTAATAGACATCTTCAGAACATTTCACCCCAAGGCCACTGAATATACATTCTTCTCAAGTGTACATGGGTCATTTTCAAAGATAGACCATATGTTGAGTCATAGGCAGAATCTCTTCAAATTCAAGAAGATAGAAATCATATCAAGCATCTTCTCAGATCACAGTGACATAAAACTGGGGATCAACTACAATAAAAAAAATCCAAAAAATTCAAACACACAGATACAATGGTAATAAATTACCTAACACTACAACTCAGAATTAGAAAGAGAGCAACAAGAAAACTCCAGTATAAGCAGAAGGAAGAAAATAATAAAGATCAGATCGAAGATAAATGACATAGAGACCAAAAAGACAATACAAAAGATTAAAAAAAAAAAAAAAAACAAGAGCTGGTTCTTTGAAAGGATAAACAAGATTGATGAATCTCTAGTCAGGTTCACCAAGAAGCAAAGAGAGGGGACCCAAATAAAGAAAATCAGAAATGAAAGAGATGAAATAACAACAGACCCCACAGAAATACAAAGGATTGTTAAAAAATACCATGAACAGCTCTATTCCAACAAACTCGACAACCTGGAGGAAATGGACATATTCATAGAAAAACACAACCTCTCAAAAAGCTCAATCAGGAAAAATCTAAATACTTCAATAAGCCAATAACTATGGAAGAAATTGAAGCAATCGTCAAAAAGCTTCCAGCAAACAAGAACCTGGGGCCAGACAACTTCACAGGGGAGTTTTACAAAACATTGAAGGAAGAACTAAAAATTATCCTCCTCAGACTATTCCAAAAAATTCAAGAGGATGGAACACTTCCAAACTCCTTCTATGAAGCCAGCATCACCCTAATACCAAAACTAGACAAAGACAACACAATGAAAGAGAATTACAGGCCAATATCCCTCATGAACATAGATGTGAAGATCCTCAACAAAATTCTAGCAAATCATATACAGCAGTACATCAGAAAGATCATACACCATGACCAAGTAGGATTTATCCCAGGAATGCAAGAATGGTACAATATCCACAAATCAATAAATGAGATACATCACATAAACAAATTGAGAGATAAAAATCACAGTCATATCAATTGATGCAGAAAAAGCATTTGAGAAAATCGAACACCTTTTCTTGATAAAAACTCTCAGTAATGTGGGAGTAGAAGGATCATATCTCAACATAATAAAAGCCATATATGACAAACCCACAGCCAACATCATACTCAATAAAACCATTTCCCCTAAAAACAGCAAGAAGGCAGGGATGCCCACTTTTACCACTCCTGTTTGACATAGTACTAGAAGTCTAGCCATTGCAATTAGACAAGAAAAAGAAATAAAAGGCATCTAAATTGGAAAAGAAGAAGCTGTCCTTATTTGCAGATGACATATTGTAGATAAAAAAAACCCCAAAGACTCCATCAAAAAACTAATAGACTTAATAAATGAATTTGGCAATGTAGCAGGATACAAAATTAATGACAATAAAGCTATGGCATTTCTATACATCAGTAGTGAACTTATAGAAAAAGAGACTAAAAAAGAAATCCCTTTTACCATTGCACCAAAAAAATTAAGATAAACTTAACAAAGGAGGTAAAAGACTTATACGCAGAAAATTATAGGACACTGAAAAAAGAGATAGAGGAAGACCTAACCAGATGGAAGAACATACCATGTTTGTGGATTGGTAGAATCAACATCATTAAAATGTCCATACTACCCAAAGCAATCTATGGATTCAATGCCCTCCCCATTAAAATACCAATGCAATATTTCACAGACCTAGAAAGAACTCTCGAAAAATTAATCTGGAATAAAAAAGACCATGAATCTCAAGAAAGAAGAAGAAAATAGGTGAGATCACAATACCAGATATCAAGCTATATTACAAAGCTACCGTTCTCAGAACAGTCTGGTTCTGGCACAAGAACTGATATATAGACCAATGGAACAGAATAGAGAACCCAGATATCAACCCAAACCACTATGCTCAATTAATATTTGAAAAAGGAGGCATGAACATACAATGGAGTCAAGACAGTCTCTTCAATAAATGGTGTTGGGAAAATTGGAGGGATACATGCAAAAAAATGAAACTAGACCATCAACTTACACCATACACAAACATACTCAAAATGGATAAAGGACTTAAAGATAAGATAGGAAACCATAAAAACTCTAGATGAATTCACAGGCAGAGAAATCTAAGATATATGTCGAAACAATCTCCTCACTGATACTGCTCCTAGGGCAATGGAAGCTAAAGAGAAAATAAACAAATGGGACTACATCAAAATAAAAAGTTTTTGCACAGCAAAAGAAACCATCAAGAAAACAATGAGAAAGCCCACTGTATGGGAGAACACATTTGCAAATGTTATCATTGATAAAGGTTTAATCCCCAACATCTACAGGGAACTTATACAACTTAATAAAAGGAAGATAAATAATCCAATAAAAAAAGGGCAATGGACCTAAATAGAATCTTTTCAAAAGAAGACAAAAGGAAGGCCAAGAGACACTTGAAAACATAATCAAAGTCACTAATTATCTGAGAGATGCAAATCAAAACGACAATTCGTTACCATATCACACCTGTCTTAATGGCAATCATCAACAAATCAACAAATGACAAGTGCTGGAAAGGATGCAGAGAAAAAGGAACCCTCGTGCACTGCTGGTGGGAATGCACACTGGTGCAGCCACTTGGAGAATAATATGGAGTTTTCTCAAAAAACTAAAAATGGAACTGCCATTTGACCCAGTGATCCCACTTCTAGGAATATATCCCAAGAAACTAGAAACATCAATCAGAAAGGATATATTCACCTCTATGTTCATAGCAGCACAGTTCACCATAACTAAGATTTGGAAACAGTTTAAATGCCCATCAGTAGATGAGTGGATTAGAAAACTATGGTACATCAACACCATGGAATACTATACTGCTATAAAAAGAAGGAACTTTTATCATTTGCAGCAGCATGGATGGAACTGGAGAGAGTTACTTTAAGTGCAGTAAGCCAGGCAATGAAAGAAAAATACCACATGATCTCACTCATTCATGGAAAATAAAGAATACTATAACCTGATGAACAAAAAGATGATACAGAGGGAGTAAAGCACCGAACAGACTGTCAAATTAAAGCAGAAAGACTGGGGAGTGTTGGAGAGAAGGGTGGGAGAGATCAAACAAAGGACTTGTATGCATACATATAAGCACACCAATGAACACAAGACACTGGGGAGGGGGAGATGAGGGCATGTGCAGGAGGTAGGCAAGTCTGGGGAAAGGTCGATGGGGAAAAAAGGAGATATATGTACTACTTATGTAATACTTTAAACAATAAAAAAGGAAAAAAAGATTTTAAAAAAGAAAGAAAAATGGTATAGACATTGGAAAAGAAGTCAAACTTCATTTATAGTCAATATAATTATCAATGTGAAAAACTTTAATCTATAAACAAATAAAAATAATATATGGGTTTAGACAGTTTCAAGATACTATATCAATATACAAATATCAATTATATTTTACATACTATCAAAAAACAATTGCAATACTAAACATTGCATTCATATTAGCATTGAAAATACTTATGAATACATGTACCAAAAGATGCACTGGCTCTTTGCTGCGTTCATATTGAGCTGCGAGAGGCTTCAGGGGTGTCTTTAGGAATCAGCAACATGGCAGAAGACCAAAAACAAGAACTACCAGACTGCTCCTTTTGACAACTGCTTCCCCAACCAGAACCAGACCAGGAACTATTCACAGAACTACCTGGACTTCCACTGCTGTGAGCAGGCAATGACTGCTAAAGGGGGTGGCTGTCTCTGTATGTGAATGGTACTGGCATGTGTACCTTTGCCCCATATCCTGGGTTTCAGTCTGGAATGGGCAGAAGGCACATTCCCTGGGAAAATATAAACTGAGTGCACCCGACCTGTCCTCTGTCCTCCATCCTTCTCTCAGGGAGGTTAAGAGGGAGGGACCTGGGTACATCCCACCCTAGAATCCTGAATCATGGCTTAGCTAATAATAAATACTTGTTGGGAAAAATGTTTTTTTTTTAAATAAAAGCTCTGAAGTGTACACTTAAAATCTTGTCGATGCTGAGAGAAACTAATGGAAAAAATTAAATAAATGGAGAGATATATCATGTTCATGAGTAAAAAAAAAATTAATACTGTTAAGATGCAAATTCTACTCAAATTGCTATATAAGTATGATACAATCCTGATAAAAATCTCAGAAAAATTTATTTGGGAAGTTGGCAATTTGATAAAATTCAGATGATATAAAAAATGTTAATTAACAAACTTTTTTTGGAAAAAACTACACTATTAAAGAACTTACACTACCCATTTTAAAAATTCACTATAAAACTATAAAAAACAACAAAGTGTTTTGGCATAAGGATAGACATAGTAATCAATGAAACAGAATAAAGAGTCCAAAAATAAACCAAAATTTATGTAATCATTTACCAAAAATGCCAAAGTAATGCGTTGCAAACTTGGTCTTTTATATAAATTGAATAACATATGAAAAGTAATATACATCAACTTTACCTCACACTTATACAGAAATTAACTGAAAAAATGTAAGAGATAAAACCATAAACCATGTAAAAATTACAGAAAAAAATTCTTGTGGCTTTGAGTTAAGCAAGCAAAGTTTTTTAGATTGGACACAAAAAGCATAAACTGTGAAGTTAGAATTTGATAAATTAAACTTCATCAAAATTCAAAACTCTTTCTTCTGAAAAGCCACAAATTGGAGAATAAAATATAAGTTACAGACTGGTATCTGATAGAAGTATTCCATCCATCTACACTAATAAAAGAGTAAGATGCCAATTGACCATACCTTTGCAATGCCCACCAGCCAATCAAGAGTGAGTATGCCAATTAACCTCAAAAAAGATGGCATTCTGCACCACCCCAGCTGCTTGGGTCTCTGGGCAGCGTGGGAAGCTGGAAAGGTGGCTCTGGCCAGAGCTAAGGCAGTGCCAGAAATCAGGGGAAGGAAGGCCCATTCTGGCACGAATCTTCATGCATCGGGCCTCTAGTAATATATACATATTTACAACTGAATATTAAAGTCATACAGTCCTCTAGTCGATAGGGAAATGCAAGTTAAAACCACAAAGAGTTACCAATATGCACTTGCATAGAATGACTAGAATTAAGAAGACTGGCACTATTAAGTGCTGGTGAGGAGTAGGAGCAAATGGGACTCTTCTATGTTGCTGGTTTGAATACAGAATGGTATGCCCACCATGGAAAACAGTTTAATAATCCCTCCTAGTTAAACCTATATTTATCATTTGATCCAAAAATTCTGTCCCTAAGTATTTACCCAAGAGAAATAACTACATATGATCTCACCGACTGGCACTTCAATGTTCATGGCAGCTTTATTAATAATAGCCAAAAATTAAAAATAGTGCACTTGTGCACCAATTGCTGAATAAATGTGATACATACACCTATACAATGGTACACTGCTCAGCAATAAAATAAATGATGCATGCAAAAACATGAAAGTGTCTCCAAAGAATTTATACTAAGTAAAAGAAGCCAGATACAAAACTACTTGATGATATTTATATGACACTAGAAAAAAATAAACAACATGTATATCCGTGTTGTTAGAATGGTAGGGGAAAGATTCTCTGTCAAGAGATATGAGCAGATGTTATGTGTTAAGGGAACATTCTATGACATGGTCATTGTGAATGGTCACATGAATGTATTCATTTCAAAATTCATCAAATTATAGACTAAAATCTGTGATCTTTATTTTAAGTAAATTATCTCAATAAAAATTTTCAATATTTTTAGAGATTTGGATTTTATTATTATAATACTTGTTGAAGTTCAAAAAAATGGAAATTAATGGTGTATTCATTTCCTAATGCTGTTACAAAATACCACAAATTTAGCAGCTTAAAACAATAGTACGAAGTTCTGTCAGGCTCTACTGGGTTTTCTGTTCAGAGCCTCATGGGAAGAAATGAAAATGCCGACCATCTGGAGGCTCTGGGAGAAGATCTCCCAGACTCATTCAGGCTGTGGGCAGTATGAATTCCTTTATCGTTGTAGGACTGGTGTTCTTATTTCCCTGATATGTAGCCCCCTCCATCTTCAACCCTCCATCTTCAAGCCAGCAAAGGATGTGCAGTCCTTCTTGTGCTTTGAATCTCTTGCCTTCCCCTTCTACCTTTCCCTTTTGTGATTACATTGAACCTAGCTGGATAATCTGATACAATCCCCTTGTTTTAAGGTAAACTATTATTAGTAACCTTGATGACATCTACAATGCCTCTTTTGCCATCTACAGTCCTGGGGGCTAGGCCATGAATCTGCTTGGGGAACATAATGTTGCCCCCACTGATAGCCCACGCCACTGGTAACGATAACATCCAACAAGGCACTGAGCACAGCTTACTGTTTTCCAGATAGTGACCTAAATGCTTCAAAGTTATTGCTGAAGTTTATGTTCCCAGCTGTTGTCAGAGGTGAGCATTATCCTCTGGTTATCGTTCAATGTGGAAAATGAGCATGGAAAGGTTTGTAAGTTGCCATATTACTTGGCTGGTTAATGATGGGGCAGATGTTATATTCATATCTATCTGCTTGCAAAGCACTAAACTGATGGTGGTTGTATTTTGGTCACTATGTTATTCTCGTCAGATTATCTTAATCAAAAGTAACAACGGTCTCTCACCAGTCCCTCATTCAGAATTACTTGAATTTTTCTCTCACAATACATTGCGCAGCTTGCAGTTACATGCTTTTTAAATTATGCAATCAGATCTGTCTTTTCACTAAGTTATAAGTGTCCTGAGAGGGATCATGTATGTCTACTCAGTATTGTATGTCAATGTCCCAGCTGACACTTAGATTATAGTAAGGGCTCCACATGTACCTGTTGAGTGAATGAATGAATGAATGAGCAAGTCAATAGCATATAAGTACACATCCCGCTTCTGTTATTCTCTCCAAAGGCTGATCATTTCTCCCTGCCTTTAAAACAATGAGGCATAACATTGAGAGTATGATGCAAACTAAAAGAATGCACTTATGTCCCAGGCCTGCTCCCCACAGATTAACTGTGACATTCTATCAATGCACCTCTGCAAAGGATTGCTGGAACCTGCCACCTCTCTGTTCTTCTCACTTCTGCAGAGAGCCCATTGTTCTATAATAATTCAGATCATATTTTATGTCATCATTGTATTTGAATAAATGAACAAATTGAACCCTTTTCACTCTAGATTTTAGGAAGCGTTGCCTAGACTAGCATGTCCCAGAAACTGAATTCCTGTACGGTACCACAGAGTTCAAAATATAGTCTTTCTGGACTAGGATATACACCCCTCACCACATGACCAGGGGTGGTTAGAGCCCAGCAAGCAGTAATGGAGCATGACCCCTGAGTATCTAATGTGACTCATTTGACATAGACCCACATCCAGAATATCGGTTAAATAAAGGAACTAATGCAATCAGGGTACACATGGAAAGTGATCCCATGACTTTCCTGGAATTTGTCATTTTAAAAGTCCTCCTCCCTGAAACAGAATAAAAGCATATCTGCAAATATAAATATAACAATGTTGGCCATGTCCTTTCTACAACTTATACTGTGAAATCATCTTTCTTCATTTGCCTGTGTCTCCTTACTTCAAAGAGAATGTCTCTGAAACCTCCTATACCAGTATGTAACCCCATGTTAACAATTACACATGAACAGGAAATACTTTTTTCAACGTAATTATGTTTCTCAAGTGCTAGATAAAATGTGCTATGAGTGGTCTGGTTGGCAAAATAAATTTTAATAAAAGGCCAGAAAACACATCACCAGGGTTTTCTCAGTCAGTCATCCCCAAACAGTGAGAACAGAGCAGTACCTGCTCCAGGTGTGGACTATTTTGGGACAGCCATTTAGTATTTCCCCACCAATATGGGAGACACTTGAAAGAAAAAATATTCCAAACTTCTCTCAATAGCATACCAAAAATCTAAACCAAAAATATAGAATGGGAATCATGAGAATTTGAGTGACTGAAGAAGAATATAGTCACTTTGAATTTGCAGACGAGATCTTGGCTTTGCTTTCAATCATTTGAAATATTGAGCAATATGAAAAGATACCATGACACATTTGGTTGATATGATATTGCAGGTTTTTATAGGTCAAAAATGGTGAACTGCTTGACATTTTCATAAATTTCAACCTAGTAAAAAGAACATGAGAGTAGGTGAATCTCATCTCAACTTTAGTTTCGTTTTCAAAAATCATAAAGCTGGAAGGAATTTAAGAAAATAAGTCCAATTTTCTCATTTTAAAGACTGTGCTAGTAGGATTGGGTACAATTTAAAGTAATTGAAAACCCTCAAATATCAATAGGATGAATGAAATAGAAGCCTATTTCACATCCCCATCTTGGAGTGTCTGGATAGGTAAGGGAAACAGCACCTTTTAGTTCCACCCCTTCACTCTGAATGGGTTCCCTGCCTCCATGAACCTCATGGTCTAAGATGTCTGCTGGAGGTCCAGGCATTAAATAGACAGGAGCATGTGAGAGGAGAGGCTTACAAGCCAGGCAGAGGCCAAGCCCTGGGGAACTGTGGAAACTGTGCCAAGAGGCTTGGATATATCTTGCAGGCACCCAGAAGGCATTTCAATGTTTAGCAGAAGAAAGACATGACTAGCTTTGTGGTATAGATAAATCACTTTGCCATTCCTTTGGATGGCTTAAAGAACCATCAGGTAGGAAGCCGAGACCAGTTTGGCTCAGTGGATAGAGTGTCGGACTGTGGACTGAAGGGTCCCGGGTTCGATTCCGGCAAGGGCATGTACCTTGGTTGCGGGCACATCCCCAGTAGGGGGTGTGCAAGAGGCAGCTGATCTGATCGATGTCTCTACCTCATTGATGTTTCTGACTTTCTATCCCTCTCCCTTCCGCTCTGTAAAAAATCAATAAAATATATTTTTAAAAAAAGAAAGAAACATCAGGTAGGAGACAGTGGGCTATTGCGGGAGCTAGGCAAGGGTGGAAAGGATGGATAAGATAGGGTGTGCAGCAGTGGAGGTAGTGCTTAAGCCTGCACTTCCTGGGAGGGTAGATGAGAAGAAAAGACAGAATTAATATAATACTGTCAAAAAATTTTGACTTCCTCCTGGCTGTGAGTGTGTAGGTATGGAATATCATAGAAGAAGCAGTATTTTTAGGTGAGAAGCAGGTTTCAGAGAAGAAAAATGTAGAGGGGCCTTGGGCAAAGATGGATCGTGTAAAGTAAATGTTCACAATGGAAAAGAAATTGGTTGGGTGCAGTTGAAAGGGGTTATACAGGTATAGGTTAAGAAATAAAGATATGAGAATCTTATACAGATATAGGCTAAGAAATAAAGTCTCCTAATGGGGTAAGATCATTGGAACAAAGTAATTATGGGAGCTTCCTTTTCTCTGGGTGATCAAGAATAATGGAGGTAAGTGATGTGGTTATAAGGGCCTGGTCTCAAGTATTTGGATGGTACATGTCCTTTTCTGGCCGGCATTGTTTTAGAGGTCTAAGGCAGTGCCAGGTGTGGTCTGAGAGGATAAGCCTGGCCTGGTTCTGTGTAGGAGGTATGTGACAGCTGAAGAGGGCCATGAGTAGTGTCAGAATACCACCAGGAGTTCTGGACTCCCTTAGAAAGAGATAGGCATTTACTGGCCCTGTGGTAATGATTAGATAGGGCAGTTGGGTGCCCATGACCCAGCACTCAGTGGGAAGGAGTCCACAGTGTTCTACAGGATTTCCTTAAGACCTGGAGGAGCAGCTTCCTTACTTAACCCGTTGACATAATTGCCATCACATTAATTACTTATCACATGCTATAGCTTACAGCTATACAAATTACCTGTAAGATATAAGAATCCTTCCCTGGCCAGTTTTGCTCAGTAGTTACAGCATCAGCCCATGGACCAAAAGGTCTAGGGTTTGATTCCAGGTCAAGGGCATGTACCTTGGGTTCAGGTTTGATTCCCAACCCCATGTGGCAATTGCTGGAGGCAACCAATCAATGTGTCTCTCTCGGGTCAATGTTTTTTTCTCTCTCCTTCTTCTCTCACTTTCACTCTGTCTGAAAATCAATGGAAAAAATATTCGCTGGTGAGGTTAAAAAAAAAAAACAAAACAGAAAAAATATAAGAATCCTATTCTTAGTAAGACTTAGGCACTTACTTTACCTTTTGATTATGGTTTAAAAAGGCTTATGCAGAAATGTATTAACACCAATGAATATTGAGAGTATATTTGGGGAAAAGCTCTTATTTAGTACTTAGCCCTTTTAAAGGCCCTGGTATGTATTCACAGGGCTTTCCATGAAGGGGTGCTCAGTGGGGGTGGGCGCGGGGGAGAGTGTCATCTCTGCTCAGGTGATTTCTCCCATCACTCTCTCTTAATACAGACAATAGAAAGTGGACTGTGTTGTCAAACATCAGAGGTATAGAAAGGTAGGTGATAGATACAAATAGACATAAACACAGGAAAAGAGAGAATGTGAGTGAGAGTGAGAGCACAGAAGACGGGAGTGGGGGAGGAAAGGGGGAGTTCATGTAGTTGACAATCTAGTTGGGAGGAGAGATTAGAGAAAGAAAGCTATCAGTCACTAGGAAGAAACTGGTCCAGAGGCAGAGGAAAGACACAGGGTACGGAGGGATTCACTTCATATGGGGAGTCTTTGAAGAGTTTCCTCTGGGGATGGGAGAAGACTATGCAGAGAAGGCCTGGGTGGTTGGAGGTACTGAAAGCAGATTGTCATTTCAGCAGAGCAGCCAAAAGAGAAAGTGGTGAGAGAGAGCAGGGGAGATTCAACCACCCAAATAATTGGCTAAAATCACCTCGTAACTTCACTATCTCTACAAAATAAAATTGGTAAAAATTAAATTGAAATTGCACAGATAGCTAACCTTTACATTTTTCTTTTATTAAAGTAATTTCATAATAGGTTTGTAATATACTTGGAAATCAATTCTATGATGTCATTTCCTAAACAGTTTCCAAATGCCTTTATCATAAAGGGTTCACACTAAATAAAACACTTTCATCAATTCAAGGTCCAAATTATTTATCATGGCAAAATTCCAACTAATTATGAGTCAAGAGGAAGATTGTTTTGCACACAGAATTAGAAATATTTATAGCACTAATAATCACTTTTATGTAGTTTTTAAAATATATTTTATTGACTTTTTACAGAGAGAAAGGGAGAGGGACAGAGAGTTAGAAATATCGATGAGAGAGAAACATAGATCAGCTGCCTCCTGCATATTCCTGCACCAGGGACATGCCCACAACCAAGGTACATGCCCCTGACCAGAATTGAACCTGGGACCCTACAGTCCGCAGGCCAGTGCTCCATCCACTAAGGCAAACCGATTTCAGCTTTATGTACTTTTTATTTACAAAAGTATCTATCTCAAAGTTGCTTGAATTTTAGAAAGTTCTATGGTCATTTTATGCACAGTAAAATTTGTGTACAGTATAAATTAAACACAGTTTTTTATTATTCCATTGTTGATTAATGTGATATGAGGTAACTGTTCTGGCTTAATTGCCTTCCTCTGAAAAAGCCCTGAAGGGGAAGCAATCCTATATCTACTCAACACAAGAATAGAAATTTCAATTTGCCTTGAAATGTGATTAGTTGAGTCTATCAGGCCTACCTCTTGTTTCTAAAGTCTGCAAACACTTAGTGCATAAACTTCACAAAAATGTAAGGAAAGTTCTAAAGTTTAAGAATATGTTGACAAAACATATCCTTAATAAATACCTTGTTTTCCCTGAGGGTTTTCAAGACTTCATAGGAAGTTTAATTCTGTAGGCCACTCTCTCAGAGAAATGAGTTTTATATAGCAATGCATTTGGAAATTTTCTGCTAAAAGAATAGCATGGAAGAAAGAATATGGGAAGGAGGAAGAATGTAAAGAGGACACCTCAAAAGTTTTATTAGCAGGTTAAGTAATTTTGCTTGGTAGAGCAGATTTGATTCTTTTTTAAATACATATTTTATTGATTTAGAGACAGATAAAGGGAGAGGGAGAAAGAGAAATATTGATGTTGATGAGAGAGAGTAATATCAATCAGTTGCCTCCCATACATACCCCAACGTGGGTTGCAACCTGTAACATGGGTTTGTGGAATTGAACCTCCCCCCATGTAAGGCCCACTCTCCCCCCATGTAAGGCCCACTCTCCCCCCATGTAACGCCCACTCTCCCCCCATGTAACGCCCACTCTCCCCCCATGTAAGGCCCACTCTCCCCCCAAGTAACGCCCACTCTCCCCCCATGTAAGGCCCACTCTCCCCCCATATAAGGCCCACTCTCCCCCCATGTAACGCCCACTCTCCCCCCATGTAAGGCCCACTCTCCCCCCATGTAAGGCCCACTCTCCCCCCATGTAAGGCCCACTCTCCCCCCATGTAACGCCCACTCTCCCCCCATGTAACGCCCACTCTCCCCCCATGTAACGCCCACTCTCCCCCCATGTAACGCCCACTCTCCCCCCATGTAAGGCCCACTCTCCCCCCAAGTAACGCCCACTCTCCCCCCATGTAACGCCCACTCTCCCCCCATGTAAGGCCCACTCTCCCCCCATGTAAGGCCCACTCTCCCCCCATGTAACGCCCACTCTCCCCCCATGTAACGCCCACTCTCCCCCCATGTAAGGCCCACTCTCCCCCCATGTAACGCCCACTCTCCCCCCATGTAAGGCCCACTCTCCCCCATGTAACGCCCACTCTCCCCCCATGTAAGGCCCACTCTCCCCCCAAGTAACGCCCACTCTCCCCCCATGTAAGGCCCACTCTCCCCCCATGTAAGGCCCACTCTCCCCCCCTGTAAGGCCCACTCTCCCCCCATGTAACGCCCACTCTCCCCCTCTGTAAGGCCCACTCTCCCCCTCTGTAAGGCCCACTCTCCCCCCATGTAACGCCCACTCTCCCCCCATGTAAGGCCCACTCTCCCCCCATGTAAGGCCCACTCTCCCCCCATGTAATGCCCACTCTCCCCCCATGTAAGGCCCACTCTCCCCCCATGTAAGGCCCACTCTCCCCCCATGTAATGCCCACTCTCCCCCCATGTAAGGCCCACTCTCCCCCCATGTAAGGCCCACTCTCCCCCCATGTAAGGCCCACTCTCCCCCCATGTAAGGCCCACTCTCCCCCCATGTAAGGCCCACTCTCCCCCCATGTAATGCCCACTCTCCCCCCATGTAAGGCCCACTCTCCCCCCATGTAAGGCCCACTCTCCCCTCATGTAAGGCCCACTCTCCCCCCATGTAAGGCCCACTCTCCCCCCATGTAATGCCCACTCTCCCCCCATGTAACGCCCACTCTCCCCCCATGTAACGCCCACTCTCCCTCCATGTAAGGCCCACTCCAATTCCATGGACAGTGCTCAACCAACTGGGCTATACCAGCCAGGGTATATTTGATACTTAATTTCAACTTTCCCTTGTTTTGTCCTTACTTCATTTTTGCACTTCAAGGGAACATGGTTGATGGGCCCTAAGCCAGAAGCTTATGAATTAAGAACTATTTAGGTGTTCCCCAACAAGCGCTAGTGTATCTGCAGAGATACTTGAAAACACCCATCAATGTGACCCCACCAGAAGAGTCCTGCTCCCCATGATGTGCCAGCAGAAGTCCCTTCAGGAAACCTAACAGAAGGAAGTTTCTTAATAGACCCACAAGCAGAAACATCTGGGGCTTACTGCTTATCTTATTATAACTACTGACAACCACTCTTCTGGCTCCATGTCTTGAAATGAGTGCTACAATAACCTCTATGAATTAAATATTTCCTACAATTTTATATTCTAACAAAAGCCACTATGCTTCCACAGGTGAGTGTAATTAGAATATGTCCAGTCTTCCCCAGTTGTTGTCTATAATCTCATTAGAAATGTCACAGCAGCTAAGTAAGAAGACATATAGGAATACTATTTAACTAGAAAACTGTTGGAAACTCATAATCACTATCATTGCATATTGGTTAACTGTTCTCAGCAAGTTTTCTTTAGGATAATACAGTCCCTGCTTCACCGAGCAACATTCACTCTGGTGTCAAATAGCCTCCTAATTTTTTCTTCAACAAGTAAATAAAACAAGGAAAAAATCAGAGACCTCAACACTGAAACTATTTTTAATTGATTTTTTAGAGAGAGATGAAGAGAGGGATAAAGAATAGAAACATCAAGGAGAGAGAAACACCAATCGGGTGCCTACTGCATGCCCCCTACTGAGGATTGAACCCACAACCCAGGCATGTGTCTGACCTGGAAGGTTCAAATTAATTGTGACCTCCTGGTGTATGAGTTGTTGTTCAGCCAACTAGCCACACCATCCAGGGAAACTATTTTATATTGGATTGTTACTCAGGGTTGGTAGAAATTTTTTGTTTTCAGCCTAACAGTGACAGTATGTATACTATGAAATAATTTGTATTCAAAGGAATTTCCCCTCTAAATTTAAACAAGTAGATACATTAGACAATACTATAGGTTTTGTACTCCTGACTGACCTAACCCATTTTATTGTCCTAATTCAGAGATGGTGTTCCATCTGTGGTTAAGAAGAGCAAAAAGTCTTCCCACATTAAAGATGTAAGAACTATTATCTGTTTATAGACTTGCCTTTCTAATAAGTAAAAAATTCCTTCAATTTTATTTAAAGGAATATTTGCCAGAAAAGCAAGATTGGGCTCAACCCCACAGATAAGAGGCAGTTGTCAGCCTGTTTATTTAGAAAGGCTGCCCCTTTAACTAGCTTAATAATTGCCAGTGGCTTTTCCCAGATTCTACTAACAAACTCACCCCACCCCCAAGAATAAGTGGGGAGTGGGGAGGGGTACCTATTCCAACTTCTTCCCACCTTTCTGTACCCCATAAAACAATAATCAGGATTACACACCTGCTAATTCTGGAAGCTCCTCCAAGTTCCCCAAATCTTTCTGCAGATTTTAAGCTTCCCTTGGTACAACACTCACCACCCCCAAACCCTCTTCACACAGCTCGCACAAGAGATATTTTAGACCTTGATGAATCCCAGTGCAGTCCACCAAAGGTGCTGTAAGCCCAAAAGACAGCAACAACTGAAAAATTAGAATTCCAACATCAATCTGAACATGGTCCGCAGTGTGTCCGGCCAGGACCCTCCTTCAAGTGGGACTGCGCGCCCCAGGAACGAATCAGCAGCTGGCCCAACCGTTGCCATGGCCACGTTGTGTGTTAGAGCAGTGCACGCACGTTGCGCCCATCAGGGAACCAATCAGCAGCCGGCCAAGGCGTTGTCATGGCTACCGTGTGTGTTAGAGCACAGCAGGTGTGGGGCGATGGAGACCCAAGGTGCTTTTCCCGGCTCAGACCCGGGCCCAGCGAGGTTCCCAGAAGCCACATCCCTAGACATCCGCCTCTGCCCGGTTTCCTGAGCGCGGCATGAACCGCAAGAAGTTGCAAAAGTTGACGGACACCTTAACAAAAAATTGCAAACATTGTAAGTAAGAGTCAAGTGCTGGATTAGCAGAGGCTCCTGGTCCAGGTCTCTTGCTCTACCTGGTGCCAAAATTTTCTGCCCAACCTGCTTTCTAACTCCAAGCCTTAGAGCTTTGGAGCCCCCTTAAAGAAAAGTCTGAAAGAGAATACCTGGATGTTAGCTTTTTGGAGCAGGCTCTCACGCCTGCCAATCATCTTAAGGATCACTATCCAGGTGTCCAGGCATCTCGGATTGCACTCCCACAAGTATACTTACAGGCTTCTCAAGAGCTCTTTTTAATTTACCCTTACTTTACAGAAACGTGATTTATATACCCGGACGACACACTCAGTCATTGGTGTAAAGTAAGTATGAAAAACCAGGGAGTGGAGAAAAGTATCACAGGCAACATACACCTGCATTCGAGATTTCTAGAGCGATGACAGGGTTCAATTTTGGATACTTACCAAGAGATCTGTAAGGGGAAATGTTATCAAGGAATGAACACCCTTAGGAAACAAACCTATGTCAGAGCTGAAGGAAAGTGGCCCCAAAGAGCTCACCAAAGCTAAACACATGGTAAAGAATCTGTTCCCAACTCTAGACTTTCACTTTCCAGTTGATGGTGGGGGTTGCAGGGCACTTTGCAGGTGACAAGATGAGCATTTATTATAGGTATCTGCTCCAATTGCACATTTTAAAAGGTAGTCCTAGAATTTTATAGGTAACTTTAGAATTGTATTGAGACTGAAAAACAGAACTGTACCTGAGCCAAGGAGGTAAGTACATGGTTTAGGTGAAGAAAATGTTGTCAAATGAGCAAGCTTATGAATTACATGCTGATTGCAAAACTAATGGCCACCTGAGAAGACATAATCCCAAGATTCCTCCACAGTGCAAAGGAGGAACAAGCATGTAGTTCTACTAGTAGAGATTACAGGATCTCATTTCTTTTAATTGTATGTATATTTAATGCAATGAGTAGTAAGAAAAGCTCTCTTAGTGGAGTGATGCTGTAAATGAAAATTGGATGGTATATAAGCATCTTAAACTTCTTAGAAAAATAGTCATCTTGTCATTTAAGGCATTATTATGGTTATTATAATCTGATGAGAGTTTGTTCTGTTGTTGTTTTTCCTAAAAATACTTCCCATTTCTGGGACAAGACCACACCTTCTAAAACATCTGGTAAAGACTTCAAATTTTAAAATGCAATAATTTCAATATACAATGCTGAATTTAATTTACCCAGTGTTCAGTAAGTTTGCAAATAGACTAAGAGATGAGTCTATTCAAAGATAAAGGAACATATGGCAAGAGAAACACTTTTGCTTTTTGTACTTACATAAACATAAAATGAGTCTGAAAAACCTTAATAATTACTAGTTAAATTTTATAGAAAGAGTTTCAAGTTATTGACATTATAATAATTTTAAATTTCTTTAAACAGAGGACCTTTCACCTAAAGTTATATTTCCTTTTAGTTGGCAGATGATAATCCTACTAGGATTAAATGGATAAATTTTGTGGAATCAGAAAAGAAGAAAGTATCTTCAGTGGTCATATAGTTAATCTGCAATTCTACAGATATGATCTGAAGAACAATCAAACCAATCCAAAAAATGAAAGCCCATCTATGATTTTTTCTTAATTGTATTTAGTATTGTATTCTAGAACTTAAGAAACATTTCAGCAAGGAAAGCTTACTTATGGCTAATCTGGACCTTTGGGTAATAAATTAAGCTAATATTTTATAATCTTTATTTCAGCTGAGATGGAAGAGATGAAACATAAAATGCTTAGCAAAAGGGGATATTGTATAGTCATTCTTTATGCAGTCTTTTCTTTCCCAGCTAGCCAACAGTCTTTTTACTTAAAGAATTTTTTAATTGTGGCTAAATTTTACTATTTTAAGCATTTTAATTATACTGCTCTTTGTATTAAGTTTGTTTAAATTGTGGCACAACTGTTACCACCATTAATCTCCAGAACATTTTCATCTTTCCCAAATGGAACTCTATACCCATTATAGTATAACTCCCCATTTTCCCCTTTCCCAAACCCTTGGCAACTACCATTCTACTTTCTATCTCTATTTATTTCACCACTCTAGGCATCCTATCTAATAAAAGGGTAATATGCAAATTGACCACCCCCCCCCACTACACCCACAAGCCATGCCCACCATCCACACCTACAAGCCAATCAGGAGCAAATATGGAAATAAACCCCAACCAAGATGGCTGCGACCATTGAGAGCAGGAGGGAGACTTGGGTTTCCCCGGCAATGGAGGAAGCCAATCTTCTATGGGCCTAGCAGGCCTAGGGCTCTACTCCAGGCTACAATCTTTCAATTATAGAAAGTAAATGTCCCAACAGAAATGGCTGCCACCACTGAGCGAGCAGAAGGCTTGGCTCCACTCCAAGCTACAAAGTTTTAATTGTAGAACATAGATTAATCCCAGATACCAGGGCCTCTGCTTGGATCACTGGGGGATGTGGCTGGCCGGCAAACCACCACAGATCCCTCACCCAGGCCGCCCCATGCCCCAAGGGAACCCCAACCCTGATTCAGGACACCCTTCAGGATAAACCAGCTGGTCCCCACCCATGTACCAGGCCTCTATCCTATCTAATAAAAGAGTAATATGCAGATTGACCATCACTCCAACACACAAGATGGCTGCCCCCATGTGGTCAAAGATCCTGCCCTCATGTGGACACAAGTTGGCCACCACAAGATGGCCCTCAGAGGAAGGCAGTTGGGGGGGACCAGGCCTGCAAGGGAGGGCAGTTGGGGGCGATCAAGCCTGCAGGGGAGGGCAGTTAGGGGTGATCAGGCCGGCAGAGAAGGGAAGTTGGGGGCAAACAGGCTGGCAGGGTATTGGTTAGGGGGTAATCAGGCTGGCAGGCAGAAGTGGTTAGGGGCAATTTAGGAAGGTAGACAGGTGAGCAGTTGGGAGCCAGCAGTCCGGGATTGTGAGAGGAATGTCCGACTGCCTATTTAGGTCTGATCTTACTGGGATCGGGCCTAAACGGACAGTTGGACATCCCTCAAGGGGTCCCAGATTGGAGAGGGTGCAGGCTGGGCTGAGGGACAACTCAACCCGTCCCCCGCCTCATGCACAAATTTTGTGCATCAGACCTCTAGTATCATATAAGTGAAATCATACAGTATTTTTTCTGTTTTGTTTGGCTTATTTCACTCAACATAATATTTTCCAGTTTCATCCATGCTATAGCATGTGCCAAATTTTTTTTTCTTTATAAAACCAAATAATTATCCCTAGTATGCATTTACTATATTTTGTTTATCCATTCATTCATCAATGGTCACTTAATTGCTTCCACTTTTGGCTACTGTGAATAATATTGCTATGAGCATTGGGGTAAAATACTCATGTCAAACTAGCGGCCCATGGGCCACATGTGGCCCACAACAAATATTTTTTGCAGCCCAGCCAATATAACGGTGTGTAAGAAATGTTTTAATAAAAGTTTCATAACTTAATTTTTATAATATTCTGTTATGCATAATTATTAATAATGAACTACAATGTTTGCTAATGAATGATTACTGTATTCGTGTTGCAATCATTTCCCTGATGCACTTGAACACCATTTCTCTCCACTAATACTAGCAGCGAACATTTTAGCAGCCAATTGCCACATCATTAGTCTTGGACTAACTTGTTTGGTGTGCGCAACAGGAAATATTTCACTTTTGGAGAACAAGAAAAATGGGTTTATTTGCATTACGCTTAATATTTTGTGCAGTTATTCAGTGTCTGGTAAGTTAATGTTCAAGAAAAAATATTATTTTTATTAAAATGTTCCATTATTTTGTGTTAACGATTACTCATTTATTTCAGCCCTTTGTATTCAGCCTGTCTCTACAGAAATAAACCTACGTTTCTGTGAAAATTGGAGCTTTTGGGGGGGTTTTTTGCTGCCCACATAAAATTAAACCTTGTTTATTTGGCCCATGTTAGCCTTTGAATTTGACATGCTTGGTGTACAAGTATTTGAGCCCCTGCTTTCAGTTTCTGTGTATATACCCAGAAGTGGAATCACTGGATTACATAGAATTTCTGTGTTTAATTTTTTTGACAAACTGGTATACCATTTTCTACTGCAACTAACAGCTTTTTAAAAAATTATATTCATTATACTCTTATCCATTATTTACTTTATTTACTAAATCATTTGTTTTTTAAGGTTTTTAATACCCCTCTTAATTTTGGTATCCCAAAACAGAAATCATACTCAGGCCTGTCCTGACCTGATTAGATGTGATTTCTCCATTTCTGTGTTGTCTTCTTTTACATGCGCGTAGGTTTTGTCCTTGTTTAAAAAAAATACTGTGTCTTGTTTTGAAATAAACTCATCCCCATCTTTTACCTACAATTAATATTTAAGCTCACTTTTTTTATCTTAATGCTAGGCAATAACCCTTCCACTTAACATATCTGAAATGGGGATTGGAACACAGATAATTATCTCAGTCTTTAAAAACACCACCTTTTATAAATGATGTGTGTTGACAAATATGAATGTGTTTTGTTTCCTTTCAATAAAAATTGTCTTCATTCAAAATACTGCTGAATAATTGCATGTTAATTTCATATCATCTGCAATAAGAGCTACAAGACTGCTAAAATATGCTTATACATTTTTTTCTATTGGAAAATGGGTGATTTTTATTTCCAAAATCTCAATTATGAATTTACTAAGGCTAATGTGAAATAAAAATTGTTTCCTGACTTTCAGGAGCCTGGTATCTATTTCCAGGAGAATGCTAAATTACAAGTCTCATGAGTGCCTATAATCAAAATGCAAGGAAAGTTAGCATTCTTACACATTACCATACTTAACTTTGAATCACATCTCTACTGCCTTTTAAAGTTTAGGATTGGACCTTGGGATCATTGTTCAGGTAACTTGACTGATACTATCTTCTTTTTTCCTAAGTGTGACTAAGTGTTTCATATTGGAGATAAGGCTTTTTCTCTCATTTTAGTGGAAAATCCTCTGTAGTAACCATCCTTTATTGACTTAAGGGTCATGAATCTCAAAACAGAACTGTCTTCTGCACTGGCTGGGTAGCTAAGTTGATTATTCCCCTACCACCCTATATGTTACAAGGTTGGGGGTGGATTCCAGGTCAGGGCACATGCCACATACCTAGGTTGCAGTTGGATCCCTGGTGGGGATGTGTAGGGAAGGCAATTTCTCTCTCTCTCTCTCTCTCTCTCTCTCTCTCTCTCTCTCTCTCTCTCTCTCTCTCTCCCTTTCTCTCCTCCCTCTCTCTCTCCTCTCTCTTTAAAATCAATAAAAACATAATCTTGGATAAGGATTTAAAAAATACCACAGGATTGCTGACAACTACATATTTGATGGCTTTAAAATATTAGTCCATAAATTATTAATGAAAAATTTAAGTTAGAAATTAAAGATTAAAACGCATTTGTGTTATATCTTAACTTTATTTTTCCACAGTTAATAAATTTGAAGTGAATTGTCTTATAAAACTTTATTATAACTTGGTGGGAGATATAACAGAGCGACAAGGTGTGGTCAATGGATTGGATCGTAATGCATTTAGAAATATCTTGCATGTGACATTTGGAATGACAGATGACATGATTATGGATAGAGGTAAGGAGAAATACAAATCCAGCCATAACGGGAAAAAAAGTATGGAGTTGGACTTACTGTTTGTAAAAAGCTTGATGTTCTATATTCCCAATTTCACTAGAATATAACATTTATATTCAAGAAAAAAATCATAGGAGAGGGAAATGAGAGTGAGGGAGACAGGAGATGGTAAAGAGGGGATAAATGGTGACAAAAAAAATATTTGGGGTGTGAACACACAATACAATATATAGATAATGTATTACAGAATTATATACCTTGCATCCATATAATTGAGTTAACCAATGTAGTGCCAATAAATTAAATTTTTTAAAAGAAAAAGATCATAGGGCTGAAACCAATTTGGCTCAGTGGATAGAGTGTTGGCCTGCAGACTGAAAGGTCCCGGGTTCGATTCCGGTAAAGGGCACGTACCTTGGCTGCGGGCACATCCCCAGTGGGGGGTGTGCAAGAGGCAGCAGGTTGATGTTTCTCTCTCATCAATGTTTCTGACTTTCTATCCCTCTCCCTTCCTCTCTGTAAAAAATCAATAAAATATTTTTTTAAAAAAAGAGAAAAAGATCATAGGGATGGAAATAGTATCCACTCCATTTTGTGTATTTAAGAAGTGGACAGAGTCAGCTTGAATAATTAGATTTCCCTTACCTTATAACAGAAAACCTAAAATATTTCTATTTTTTCTTAGTAAATATAATAATAAGAATAGTTTTAAAAGGACATTTAAGTTTCTTTACATCATGAAAGTATTTCAATAAGAATTAAATATAGTCTGGTCTACCATGTAATAAAGCATTACATTTGTTGTGTAACAAAAGTTCAAAATTATATATTTTATGTTAATACAGCAACATGTTTATTATACCAACACAGTTACATGTTAATAATTAGTTATTAACATATTTGGATATTCAGAACTTACTTTGTTTCCACAAAATATGAGGAGAAATTGTGAAAGTTACTTTTTTACTTTGTCAAAATGGGAATGTTGGACCATATGATCCTGAAGTTTTGTTTAAATTTAAAAAGTGAGTAATACTGAGATTAAAAATGCAACACAAGTATTATATTGCCCTTCTTTTCCTTTTAGTATTCCGAGGTTTTGATAAAGACAATGATGGCTGTGTAAGTGTGTCAGAGTGGGTATATGGATTATCACTGTTTCTTCGAGGAACTTTGGAAGAAAAAATGAAATGTAAGATTTCAGGTTATCCTACTGGTTTTCACATTATGACTAACATATCTAAAACATTTTAAATTGATTTCTTCCAATCCAGTCAGTGAAGTAAGTTGTTGGTTGGTTGGTGGTGGTTGGTTGGTTGGTTGGTTTGAATTCCCATTACCTCTTTTATGGAGCAAATTCAAGTCAATGCTAAAAGTTGAAAAAAATTAATTAAAAGGAAAATCAAAGATTTTAAGAGCAATTCATGTCAAGCAAGACTATATAGGCACATGTTATAGATGCTAATCATGCATATATACATTTACATTAAAGGTCTTAAGATTATGTTTTTGCATATTTAAGTACTTGAATTATAACCGTAAAAGTAGGAGATATTGATTCTAGTGCTCTGATTCTTAGTAAATTCTTAATTCTGTTTAAGAATTATGTCAACATTAAAAATTTTAAATAAAAATAAAAGAATTAAATGTCAGTTTTCCAAGAGTTTCAAGATAAAAAATTTCAACTTATTGCTTCTTTTTTATCTTAATTTTCTTTTTTTAAATTTTATATTTATTGTTGAAAGTATTACAGATGTCCCTTGTTTTTCCCCCATTGACCCCTTCCACAATTCAATCTCCCCCCGCCCCAGGCATTAACCACACTATGTCTGTGACCATGCATTATACACATATGCATAATATGCATGTAAGTTCCTTGGTTAATCACTTCCCCACTCCTCCTCCTCCCGCTTCCCTCTGAGGATCCTCAGTCTGTTACATACTTCTGTGTCTCTGGATCTATTTTGTTCATCAGTTCATTTTGCTCATTATATTCTACGTATAAGTGAGATCATGTGATATTTATCTTTTTCTTTTTTAAAATTTCTTTATTGATCACAGTGTTACATATGTGTCCATATTCCTCCATTACCCTCCTCCCTCCCCACTTTCATGCCCTCACTCCCCAATTGTCTGTGTCCATTGGTTAGGCTTATATGCATGCATACAAGTCTTTTGGTTGATCTCTCCCCCTTACCCCAACCTTCCCCTACCTTCCCTATGAGGTTTAATGGTCTGGTCTGTGTTTCTCTGTCTCTGGGTATATTTTTGTTCATCAGTTTATATTGTTCATTATGTTCCATAAATGAATGAGATCGTGTGATATTTATCTTTCACTTAGCATAATGCTCTCTAGTTCCATACATGCTGTTGCAAATGGTAAGAACTTGTCTTTTTCTGACTGGCTTATTTCACTCAGCATAATACCTAGGGAGTATTATGCCAACTTATTGTTTCTTGTCATGTTTTTCCATAGCTAATTGTAATGAAAATTTTCCTAAGAATTATTGTATATATTCAACAAGTGAATATTAAGCATTTATTATGGAAATTAGATTGTGTTAAGGCCTGTGGCATTGATAAGAACATCAATATAGACCTTGGTCTTGAAAACTTTATCAGAGCAAATGTTACCTTAAGGATAATATCAAATTCCTAATTGGCTATTTTTTAAAAGATTGCTTTGAAGTGTTTGACTTGAATGGTGATGGATTCATTTCAAAGGAGGAAATGTTCCACATGTTGAAGAACAGCCTTCTTAAACAGCCATCTGAAGAAGACCCTGATGAAGGAATCAAAGATTTGGTTGAAATAACACTTAAGAAAATGGTAAATATGTATAATTTAGAGTTTCATATTAAAATTTAAAGGCTAGTTGTGGAATAAAAATAATAATTCAAATGATAGTAACTATCATTTTTCTACTTGGTTAAATCAAACACTTGGATTGTGCTCTTATTTTTTCTAATATTGATAGTTCATTACAATTTAATTAGTCTCATTTCTCTAATAACTTTTTTCCTTTAACACTTGACCATAAAAAGACAGTTGTATTTGCAATAAGTATTTTATGTGTTGACTAATATATGGCTGGTCACTCCTAGGATAATGACCATGATGGGAAACTGTCCTTCTCAGACTATGAACAAGCTGTAAGAGAAGAAACTCTTCTACTGGAAGCTTTTGGACCATGTCTACCTGATCCAAAGGTAAAGAAAGATATTGTTACACTGGCCAGGGGATTGGAGCACCATTCAGTGTACTAAAAGTCTGCAGGTTTGATTCTTAGTCAGGGTACATACCTAAATTATGGTTCCATCCTTGGAGCATGTAAAGGAGACAACTGATCAATGTTTCTCTCTCTTCTCTCTTCTCTTCTCTTCTCTTCTCTTCTCTTCTCTTCTCTTCTCTTCTCTTCTCTTCTCTTCTCTTCTCTTCTCTTCTCTTCTCTTCTCTTCCCTTCTCTTCTCTTCTCTTCTCTTCTCTTCTCCTCTCTCTCTCTCTCTCTCTCTCTCTCTCTCTCTCTCTCTCTCTCTCTCTCTCTCTCTTCCCTTCCTCTCTAGAAATGCAATAAAACACAGCATAAGGTAGGTATTTTACAAAGGAATAAAGATATTATTTTTTACGGAACAGTGACCAAAATATAATGTAGGATCAATAGACCAGGTCTTCTCGGTTTGGTGAGTGATGGATCAAACAAATAAACTTCACCCACAGAAAATAGCTCTTAAATAGAGAAAGCCCACTGAAGAAGAACCTGATGGGTCATTTTATAATACTGTTGTGGCCCAATGCTATTGTTTGTTTACTCATTAACTCATTCATTTATGTAGAAACAATTATTGAAGCTTAATGTGGGCCAGAAGCACATATGAAAGGCTTAATTGAAGTGCTCAAGGGTTAATATTTTTTGGGGGGGAATGTCAACATGAAAATAATTACTCAACAGTGTGATAAGTATTATTATAATAATAGTTAATGACTTATACAGGTTTTATCTTATTATAAGCACTATGGTACACATCACCTCATTTAATTTTCTTATCAATCCTATGAAGTAGATAGTGTTATTATTCTCATTTTGCAGATGAGGAAAGTGAGGCTTGAAGAGTTTAGCCCACTTTTCCAAGTTCAAGCAATAATTATGGAGTGCCCTGGTTCTAGAATCCATAGAGATATGCATAGAATATTGTGATGGTCATGAAGAGCACATCAAAACCATATGTATCAAATGACTGGTAAATGGCTGATAAGACAAGGAAGGCTAGGTTTCAAGGACATAGTAGTCAGCTAGGTCAAAATGGGGACGGATAATGAATAATCTGAGCAAAGGGAAGGCATGACACGCACAACAGTGAGAAACAAATCTGTATTCGAAGAGTATTTGGTGTGGTATGAAACTGGTGATGAGTGATGATGCTGGAGATGCATAGAAAGGCCAATCCCAAGGGAGCTTGGAGTTTGGATTTTGTCTTGAGTGGATGAGGATTCATTGGAAAATTTTAAGCAGATAGAATGATTTGGCATATAAATATTACAATATACCTTCCCCCAGTCTCTAGTCTGTATCTCCAGCTGCCTACTCAACATGTCCAAAAGATAATCTCAATAAATTATTGGTTTCCCTCAAATTTTCTCCTCCTCATCTTCTCTATCTCAATATATGGCATTCAGTTGATCAATAAAAAACCTAGGAGTCATCCTTAATTTTTCTCCAATAGTACCTGTAGCTGTTCCTTCAAAATGTATCCTTAAATGTAACCTCTTTTCCACAGGTCTGTTGACCACAAATCTAAATCAAGTTGCCAGCATCTGTCCCTACATCATTAACCTTCTTGCTTCCACTATTGTCCCCATACTATTCTTCACAATGATCCAGTATATTTAAAAACACAAATGCTGTCATGCTGCTCCCTTGCTCAAAACCCCTCAATGGATTCTGAAGCCTTATACAGTTGCCCCTTTCTCTCTCTCCAACCACCTCTCCCATTCTCCCTCAATCTCTCTTACCTCTGGACCTCTCCCAGCTACCTCACTATTCCTCCCTAGTACTTTTTCGAATTCCTATAGCCTCTGTCTAGCACATCCTTTCCACAGACTCTCACATGACTCAGACTGTCATATCATTCAGTCTCTATTCAAGTGCTATTTTCTCATTATGCTCAAATACCATTGACCATCTTAACTACTCCCCCTTCCTTTATCCTGTAATCTTATTTCTTTTTACTTTATAGTTCTTATAATGATAGACTATATCTACTCTAATACTTATTGCGTGTGTCACCATATAGATATAAGCTCCCTGAGGATGGGAACTTGGTCTTGTTTCTACCATATTTCCCTATATACTGTGCAAGGCACATGGTAGGTACCATGTTCAGTGGATGGCTAGCTGGCTGAAAAGATAGATCTCAGAAGTGCCCGATGGAAAGTTTTGGGTCTATCTAACTTCTTACATCTTCTCAAGAACTACTTCATCATTAAGCTTTATTTTTATCCTATATCTTCAGCCCCTTCCCTCACTATTTAAACTTTCTCATCAGGATTCAAACAGGTCTAAAACCTGTCCCATTTGAAAAAGAAAAGAATAGAAAAAAGAGGTAGAAGGAAGGAGGAAGGGGGCAAAGAAGGGAGCAAAAGAAAGAGGAAGAAAGGAAGCAATCAAGAAGGAAAGAAAGAAAAAGAGATATCTTACCTTAATTACACAACTACTGTCCAATGTCCTTCTTTTTCACAGTCAAGTGTCTTGAAAGAATTGTCCATATTTTCAACTACACTACCATCACTTCTTCCTATCCACACTAGAAACTGCTCTTGCTGAGGTCACCACACCCTCTTTATTAATAAATCCCAAGCATTCAGCTTTTGGGTTTTTGTCTTACTGGACTACATTCCTTCCCTATGCCCAACTGTTGGGCCAGCTTCTCTTGCTCTAGGAAGCATCTCGGCTACCTGCCACAGACTGGCTGTGACATAATTAGTACCCCTGACCTCCCAGAGTCTACCATGTGTTTATTTTATTGCAGCCCTCACTTCAATGAATTAAGCTCGTCCGTCTGCCTGGTTTCTGCCACTAGACTGCAGGCTCCTGAAGATCTGGGTCATGTAGTGTTGCTCATCTTCTAGCCCCACACTAAGCACTGTACTTGGAATATAGTCTGAACTGTCACCATCTATCTATAAGTGAACAGAAAATGCATGATCATCACAAGTTCTTGATGTTGTTATCTTGTGTCTCCTCAAAGGAAACATACAGAATATCTTGTTCTGCCTTTTTGTAAGTCTGTACTAATTTTAGCACTTTTATTTTACAGAGCCAAATGGAATTTGAAGCCCGTGTATTCAAAGATCCAAATGAATTCATTGATATGTGAATAACTAAATGTCTGTGTTGTCTCAAATGAGTATAAAAAAGGAGGTGTATATGTATTGTATATATTTTTTTCTACTTAGAAAGATGATATTGAGTTGTGTGTTTGGGTGGGGAATGGTGTTCACTTACATATATCATTCAACTTTGGTGTAAGAACCAAAAGGGATGTAAGACAAGTTTCTTATCAGATGTTGTTGGATTTGGATTTAACATTGCTAGAGGTATTTTATACCTAGACATATGTTGAAGCACGTAACCATCGGAAAAGTTTGTATTAATGAAACGAATAGTGAAATTATATAATCTTGAATTATATAAGGCAATTATTAAGGTAAATAGTCTTCATGTCAGAAAAATGCTAGACAAAATAAAATTAAAAATCATAGAAACTACTGAATGTTTTTGGAGCAGTAAATAATTAAGAAGGTATCAAAAACATGGCATTTAACATTTAAATACCATTCTGCTAGGCATTGAGGGAGATTTAGAGAGATGAAAGAAACTTGTAGCATGTTTTAATATGATCCTTATTATTGTTTGAGGATTTGTCATTTAACCTGTCTAAATTGTAAGTATCTGAGGGCTGGGTATCTCGTCACACCTATCTTTATATCTGTCATAACAGTTGGTACAGTCCTCTGCACAGAACAGGCTCTCAATAAACACTGTGGATTGAAAAGTACAAATTACAGCAAGATAAATACAAACTCTTGGCAAGAAGAGGAAGAGGAAAGTGCTGTTTCTTGAGTTAAATGAATGATGCATGGGCACAGCTTTCAGTTTATTTCTGGAGTCATCCCAGTTGCCCCCTTCCCCTACCATTGCACTCAGTTGGCAAGCCTGTTCTGGCTCCTCTGTTTCCTCCATCAGCTCTACTCTGTCCCCATCACTGCCTTGGCTTTCCCTTGCATACTCTCTTATAAGGAGACCTGATTACCCTCTGCCCCGCCCCCACTATCCAGTATGTTCTTGTGAGCATTGGATGGAAGCATGAGAAGATGGGCCTAGTTATGCTTTTTGAGTTACTGTCTATCCTTTAGTAAACATGGGCAAGCAGCTAATATATCTTCTGTCAATAAGGAAATATTTAGAATCTTCTTGGATTTTAAATAACTTTTACTATATAAGATGAAGCAAAATAGTATATTGTATTAAAAAATGGACAGTTACAAATAAGTGGAATAAGCAATTCCAATAAATACTGTCCAGTATTTTCTTAAAATTTTAGATTATTTAGATGAACTTTGTCACAATTTTTCTATCTTGAGTATGTATAAATATGAAATAAACAATTCTTTTAATTTTGTAATTTTATTTTTCTGATTACAAAGTAATAGAGATTGAAGAATACTTCAGAAGTTTAGGAAATTCAACAAATTAAATTATTCATTGATATTCTGGGATAGATTCTTTCAGGTTCTCTTAAGGCACCCTATATATTTTTAGGTGGTGACGTTGAAAATGCTTTTTTGTAAGTGGCTGGTTTCATGCACCAGTATCTCATGAACATTTTTTTAGGTCATTAGATGTTTGTCTACAGCCTCACTTGTAACAGCTGTCTGGTGTCCCATCACAACAGACTCAACTAAACCACTTCCCTGCCACTGACATGTGTTTATTCATATATTTTAGCTATTATAAATAATTTCTGAGATGAACTATTCTTATAGACAAATCTTCTCACATTTTTGGTTACTTACTTGGGGTAAGTTTGTAAATAGAGGAATGTTGAGTTAGAGGCTAGTATAACCTTGAGATTTGTAGCACGTGTTACCAGATTACCTTCTAGAAAGGCCTGCTGTGCCCAATGTATAAGAGGCCAATTCCTTTCCATGTGGTGTACTTTCTTTGAACTTTTTTGTTAATGTCATGGACCATAATTGGCCATGATTTTAATGTATCATTTAAAGAACTAATCTTATACATCCATACCAAACTTTTTATTGTAGTTTAATTTTAAAAAAATCAATTTTCAAGTGAATAACCCTGTTTTATTACATAACTAGAGGCCCATTGCATGAAATCTGTGCACATGGTAGGGGGTGTTCCTCAGCCCAGTCTGTACCCTCTCCAAACGGGGACCCCTCCGGGGATGTCTGACTGCCCTCTCACAATCTAGGACTGCTGGCTCCCAACTGCTCACCTGCCTGCCTGCCTGATTGCCCCTAACTGCTTCTGCCTGCCAGCCTGATCACCTCCTAACTATTCCCCTGCCAGACTGATCAATGCCTAACTGCTCCCCTGCCAGCCCAATTGCCCCTAACTGCCCTCCCCTGCTGGCCTGGTTGCCCCTAACTGTCCTCCCCTATAGGCCTGGTCACCCCCAACTGCCCTCCCCTGCAGGCCTAGTCACCCCTGTCTTCCTCTTCAGGCCTAGTCCCCCAAAACTGCCCTCCCCTGCCAGCCTGGTCACCCCTAATTGTCCTCTGCTGCCAGCCTAGTCACCCATAAGTATCCACTACTGCAGGCCTGGTCACCCCCAACTGCTCTCCCCTGCTTTCCTGGTCACCCCGAACTGCTCTCCTCTGCTGGCCTGGTCACCCCCAACTGCCCTCCCATGCAGATCTTGTTCCCCGCAACTGCCCCCTTTTTCAGGCCTGGTTCCCCGCAACTGCCCTCCTGTATAGGTCTGATCCCCCTCAACTTTCCTCCCCTGCAGGACTGGTTGCCCCAAACTGCCCTCCCCTTCTGGCCTGTTCACTCCTAACTTCTCTCCCCTGCTTGCCTGGTCACCCCTAACTGTTCTCCCTGCTGGCCTGGTCACCCCTAACTGCCCTTCTCTGCAGGTCTGGTTGATTGCCCCTAACTGCCCTTCCCTCCAGGCCTAGGTCCTCCCCCCAAACTGTCCATTCCTGCAGGCCTGGTCACTCCCAACCTCCCTCCTCTGCTAGCCTGGTCACCCCTAACTGTCTTCCCCTGCTGGCCTGGTTGCTCCTAACTGCTCTCCCCTGCTGGCCTGGTTGCCCCTAACTGCCCTCCTCTGCAGGCCTGGTCCCTCCCAAATACCCTCCCCTGCTGGCCTGATTGCCCACAACTGCCCTCCCCTGCTGGTCATCTTGTGGTGGCCTTCTTGTGTCCACATGGGGGAAGCCAACTTTGACCACATGGGGGTGGCCATCTTGTGTATTGGAGTGATGGTCAATTTGCATATTACTCTTTTATTAGATACGATATTACTTAAAACTTAAAAAAAAAACTTTAAAAAATTCTAAATAATTTAAGAGAAACCTAAGATGATCTCAGTACTTAACCATAAGATCTCATAGGCTCTATTCACAGGCTTTCCTATGACCAGCCACACCCCTTGGCTGTTCCTCATCATAATCTGCTTCTGCCAAATAATTTCCTTCTGCTAGTATATCTAGATTTCTGGAACCTCTTAATTTCACTACTGTAGAACACGTAAGTGATTTTAACACTGAAATTTTACTCAACCAAATAATAAGGTCACCTGAGTACAGAATACCTTTGAGGAAGAGATTTCTTCCCTCTTTGAGCTCTGCTGCCCCTTGCCTCCTGCTGCCAGGCTTGTCCTGAGTGCTCATCCCTCAAGGTACAGCCAGTATTTCTCAGCACAGTGTTTGACTGCCTTTGGGGTGGCTCCTTAGGACTATGGATGAACAAGTGTCATTTGGAAGATTGAGTGTAACCTTCCTCTCACTAACTTCTCAACGCTTATGCTTCCCCATCTCCTCCAAGTGCTCTGCAAAGAGGAGCAGAAAGCAGGCCAGGCCCATTTGGGAGAGCAGAGCATCATCCCTAAAGCAACTTGGAGAGATTCTGTTTGGGAAACAAGCGCTTTTTTTTTTTTTATTAAACAACAGGATTTTAAAACTGCCACTGCATTCTGGTAGTCCTGCATTCTTAACCTGTAAATATCCTTGGGTACACGATTGCACTTGTAAGAAACCAAACCAGCAATTGCTTGCATTATAAAATCATCCAAAACATTCACTAAGTTTCTGCTTATGCTAAGCCATGAGGGTTAAAATATTCTAGGTCAGTTGCTCTGCCTTCACCTTGTTCATATCCTACCTAATAAAAGAGTAATATGCAAATTGACCATACCTCCACTACATCCACAAGCCATGCCCACCAGCCAATCAGGAGTGAGTATGTAAATTAACCCAACCAAGATGGCTGCAGCCATAGAAAAAGCAGAAGCTTGAGTTGCCCCCAGCGATGGAGGAAGCCAAGCTTTCCATATCCCTGGCCTGCCTTGGCCTCCACTGAAGAAGATAAATAAATCCCAACAAGAATGGCTGCAGCCATGGAGCAAATGGGAGGCTTGGCTCTGCACAATGCTACAAAGTTTCAATTATAGAAGATAAATAAATTCCAGATACCAGCACCTCTGCTTGGGTTGCTGTGGGTGTGGCCAGCCTGAAAACCACCAAAGGCCCCTGATCTAAGCCACCCCATGCCCCAAGGGAACCCACACCCTCTTCTGGGTCACCCTTCAGAGCACACCAGCCAGCCCCACCCATGCACCAGGCCTCTATCCTATCTAATAAAATAAGAATATGTAAATTGACCATCATTCCAATACACAAGATGGCTGCCCCCATGTGGTCAAAGATGACTGTCCCCATGTGGATACAAGATGGCCAGCAGGGGAGGGCAGTTGGGAGGGACCAGAGCTGCAAGGGAGGGCAGTTGGGAGTGATCAAGCCTGCAGGGGAGGGCAGTTAGGGGTAACCAGGATGTCAGAGGAGGGAAGTTGGGGGTGACCAGGCTTGCAAGAAAGGGCAATTGGGAGGGAGCCAGGCCTGCAGGAGAGAACAGTTGAGGGGATCAGGCCTGCAGGGCTCGGCAGTTAGAGGCAAACAGGCTGGCAGGGGAGCAGTTAGGCATCAATCAGGCTGGCAGGGAGTGGTTAGGGGTGGTCAGGCTGGCAGGCAGAAGCAGTTAGGGGCAATCAGGAAGGCAGGCAGACAAGCAGTTGGGAGTCAGCAGTCCTGGATTGTGAGAGGGATGTCTGACTGCCCGTTTAGGTCCATCTTACCTGGAATCCCTCGAGGGGTCCCAGATTGGAGAGTGTGCAGGCTGGGCTGATGAACACTTCCTCCCCCCTTGCATGAATTTCATTCACTGGGCTTATAGTTATATGATAAGACTCTATGCTGTGTAACAGTTCTGTCATCTCTTACCACTGTTTAGATCACTGTGACAGTCCTTCTCCTGCCGCTCTCTCCCCTGCTACCCCCCCAAAATTATATATTTTTAGTTAGAGAATATTATTAAAGGGAATTAAATATACTGTGAAACTAAAAAGACAGTATTGTCTGTAAGAGGTTTCTCTGAGCTACTCCTTAGGTTGTTGTCCATTTTTCCTAGTGCATTTTATCGAACTGGGTCCATTTCCTCATAGAATCAGCCTCTAATTTCCCCATAGTCATCTGGAACTGATGATTAATTCCCACCAAGTATGGCAAAGAAAGGGTGGGAATTGCATTTGACGTGGAGAGACTGTGAAAGATACACAATAAAACAAAACTTTAATCCATGTATGTGTTAATTACAGTTCATCAAATTGTCAGGGTTGGTTGGTAATAGTTCAAAAAGAGATAGAAGTAAAATATTTATTTTTTCTGATATTGCAGCTACCGAGTAAAGCAAATGATCTCTTGAAGTATTTCCAGCCTCAGTTACCATTGAAGGAGGAGCCACCTGAATACAGCCACACCAATCAAAGCCTCCTTCTCATGAGATGTATCTGAAGGAAAGTTGCTCAGTTTCACAGGGAGAGCAAAAAAGAAAGGAAGGCTAACAGTAGAATATTCTATGTGAAACAAAACATGCTTCTACATTTGAAATGTCTTTATCAGAGTATCATTACCTTTTGCAGTAGTTAATTGCTCACAGTTCCATCACTGGTAATTTGTGGCTTTTTGTGTACCTCATGCCTCCTACCAATCTGTCAAGAATATATTTCTTTGTATAAGACACACATCCTCTTGTCTATTTTCACCTTCTCCTGCTTTGGTCATCCCACACTGCCTCTATTATGTGGCCCAACCAGACTCACAGAGAGTTCCCTGGGTGAGAAGTTTATCAACTTAAAGGGCATTGAATAAATTGTGTGAAACACAGTCTGTCTTTCCTTAACTGAGGTGCTTCTTCCTATCACCTATCGTCATCTCTAAAGTCTTTGTGTGGCCCAAAAGGGGCCTAAAGATGGAGAATGGCATATACTTCAGCAAAGGACTTACAACTTCTCTCTGCAAATGACATCTAGAGTTTGAGTCACTACCTCCTGGTAGAAGGAATTAGCCCCACAACACAGGCCGGTCCAGATGATTAATTAAAACCATTTGGTCAAGTATTCCTTAATGAATCCTTCAGATATAGCAATAGAATCAGAAAGTAGAATAAAACTATCCCCATAATCACTACAATACATTACACAAAAAATTCAATGAACACCTTTGTTCCTGGATTATGCTAAATACTATATTCATTATTTCACTCATTTATCACAATTATCCTAAGAGGTAACATAAATATTATTTAACAGTTTCATCCTACAGATTGAGAAAATTGGCGTTTAGGAAAATTAAGAGACTTCCTCAATGTCCTACACTGGTAAAGAGCAAAGCCAAGAGCACACCTCTTGTTCTAATGTCAGAGACCTTTTTCTAAAGTAATATTTATTTATTCTTGCCATACCTACCCCCTGAGGCTTAGAGTAATTTAAAGCTCCAGGCTCCTGACGAATCTTCAAATTGCACTTTCAAGACTACCTGGTATTGCTATGTAATTTATATGTATGTGAGTGAGACCGTTGACAACTCTCTTCAAGGCACTCTTGTCTTCTGAAACACCTTGGAATTTGGGGATATTTTTCCTTACTTGAAGTGTCCAGTTTGGAAGTAAACACATCCATGTTTGGTACCAGTATCAATCTGAAACTTAGGCTGGAACCTTGCTTGCCAAGTGTCCAGATGTTTGTGAGTAGTAGCCAGGCTATCTGACTCTATGACTATAAGGTCAGCACAGAGACAAACATGTGTCAACCAACCACAGAAGTTGAGGTCACTACTGGTTTATGAGGAGAATGTCATAAGTCCTTCAGGAAAGAGTGAAAAGGGCTGGAATCCTCATAAAAAAGGACAAGGGATGATTCTTTGAGATCTGGGAGTATCAGAGAAAGACTTCTATCTGAACAAGAAGAAGATGCCAATAAGAAGAAGCCATGTGATCAAGCAGCAAACACAAGAAATGATTACATGGCACTTACTAGGTGACAGTAATTAGCCTAAGGGTGTACAACTAGTGGAGCTATATCTTTGATTTGTAGCCCAGGCCCTTTACCAGTTTATAGTGCCAATTGTCTCTTATTGTCATGAGCTATCACATTGCCTTGCACAGACTACATGAATTTTGAAAGCCTAACATAGGTAAAAGTGATTTATAGATTGGTAAGTACCATAGTATCTGTCATCCAAACTGAGATAATATTGAAAGTTGATGCTAATAATTACATGAGGACAACATAACTTGGGGTTGTCCCAGACAAAAGCATAATGTATGGTGACCTCATTTACAGTCTATACAATACTCACAAAAATCACACTTCATGTAAAATGGAAATAATACCTATTCCCCTCATCTCACAGGGTTTTTGTAAGAATTGAATGAGATAATGTTCATGATACTATTTTGTAAACTCTGATGTAAATACATAGATTAGTAGCCAGGGAAATCTGTGCCCTGTCTTGGAGTATGCTTGCATTCTCACTAGCACCTCCTAAGTAATGATTAAATAAGGACACCAACAACCTAGAAATAAAAAACCCTGGCTTCTGGGCCCTTTCATGTGATCAAATGTATGATATTGCTTAAGTAACTCAGCCAGTGAAAGGCAGTAGAAGGATATATAAAAATATCTTTAATAATCTAATGAACTTACAGAAATAACTCTCAAAATACTATGATAAAACTCCAATGTAATCATAACTAGAATTTTCACAAAAATTACACTCCACTCTTAGAGTTAGTATTAGTGAAATGACCTCTATTAACACACACACACACACACACACACACACACACACACACACACACACATACACACACACACACACACACACACACATACACACACACACACACACACACACACACACACACACACACACACACTTCTCCATCATCTTAAAGTCACATACATACAAATGGTAGTTTATCCCATTTAACAGACACATTAGAGCTCCTTGAATTTTCCTTTTGTGAAAATACCAATAATTCTAAAGCAATTGGCACCATAGGACTATGGTCCTGATTAACCACATTCAAAACTTAATGTGTTTGTTTTGCTGGCTCTAAGGTGCAGAAATAATAAAGAGAAATTAATAAAATACATGGTTTGTAAAAAAGTATAAAAGTCTAAAATCCAAGCCATGTGAGATCCATCTGACCAAATTCATACCTTGGTTTACTTGCTATGTTCTTAAATTGGATAGTGTAAATTTGACCAAGTACAAAACAGGGTATTTGCCTCTTGGGATTTCTATATATTACTTGGTACTCTATTCTGATTCATATAAATGCAGAAAAAAATACAGCAGCCCTAAGAATTAGTCATTAGGACTTTTTATTTCCAAGAACCCTAAAAATCATCGTGTATGGATTTATGTACGTTGTGCACATGCCAAAATATCCAACATCTTCAGGTTATATAGTAAATGACAAGAGCAATATGCAAAAAAAGACATAATCCCTCCATGCAAGGAGCACACAATCTAAGATACCAGATGTGCTGTTATCTTGGGTGGGGAGGAGGAGGAGGAGGAGGAGGAGGAGGAGGAGGAGGAGGAGGAGGAGGAGGAGGAGGAGGAGAAAGAGGAAGAGAAGGAGGAGGAAGAATCAGAAAGTGGGTAGAAGAGGAGGAAAAGGAGAACCAGGAGAGAAAAGGAGGTCAAGAGGATATGAGACAAATAAAAAGATTAACTGAGTAAGGACAAAGTTTTATGCCATGAATTTTTAAAAAGGAAACAGCTAAGCTGTGTCCAATGTAGTTCAGTTTGTTGAGCATCTTCCCTTGCCCTGAGAAGTCACCAGTGCAAATCCAAGTCAGGACACATGCCCAGGTTTCAGGCTTGATCGCCAGTAGGGGACAGGCAATAGGCAATGGATTGATATTTCTCTCTCATATATGTTTCCCTCTCTCTCTTTCAAATCAATAAAGACACTTAAAAGAAGAAGAAAAGAAAACAGCTAAGTTGGTGAGATAAGGGTGGGCTGCTTTTCTCTACGTTTACATATAATTACAGAAAACCAAATGGCGATTTAAGAGCAACAGCCTGGCTGTGTGGGCCTGCTGAGAAGCTAGTGGAGTGCAGAAGATATCATCACGGGCAGAGCAGGATGTGGAGCAGGCCAGGGCCTGCACGCCCAGCTCAAGGTATGTGACTGAAAGGCAAGGTGCTGGCCTGCGGCAGGTGCAGCGCAGCCAGTGCCCATCAGCCCAGGAAAAGAAAACCTGCAGGTGCAGTTGGGACATGTCCTGAGTCTCCAAAGCCACGAGCTTTTCTGAATAGTTGTCCTATCTTCATTGTCTGCCTGCAAGATTACAGTTTTCAGCAGGAGGGGATGAGAGAGAGGGAGTGGTTTGGTGGAGTCTCCCATTCTGGGGCTTTGATGACACATGCAAGCTGCTCTGACTCCAGAAGTGAGGTGCAGTCAGAGGAGGTGAGACTGTGCAAGGGCAGGGGTAATGGTGGGACTTGCCCCACTGGCCCCACCCATGCAGGCCCTGGACCCCTGGGAGGGCGCTCTTCTTTCCAGAGACCCTGGTGGACAAGGGAAGTTTGCTGGTTCCAACTCAGCACTGCCCTCCTACCCCCCAACTCTAGCCATCTGTTTCCTTCTACTTCAGCCATCCTTGGGCAGAATGAGTGTGTAAGCATTCTGCCTCCATGTTTGAAAGCCCTAGAATTCCAAATGCTGCCTGAACTCTCTTGGCAAATCCTAGGAATCCACAGTTTCACACACATGTCGATGCTCAGTGGTTCTTTGTTAAAGAATCTCTTAATTCCTCTTATGACCTGTAATCAGAGGAAGTTTTTAAATAAAC
Organism: Antrozous pallidus; assembly: GCA_027563665.1. Taxonomy (NCBI): domain Eukaryota; kingdom Metazoa; phylum Chordata; class Mammalia; order Chiroptera; family Vespertilionidae; genus Antrozous; species Antrozous pallidus. Next base: position 50,684,436 of record CM050510.1, read on the forward strand.
AACTATCATGGTTAGCTAGAAACAGGAGAAAGAAAGAGGCCTGTGTGTGTTTCCCAATACTTGGTCTCCCCCATTCAGAAAAAGACTGTTGGAGAATGGAGGGGTCAGGATATGGGAACGATGACATTTTATATTTTATAAATTTAACTCAGGGTTAGAGTAGTTGCTAGGGCATTAGCTGTGGGAACAAGTAGGAATGGTCATGGGGGTAGGGTCTGTGCTGTGACTGATGGTGAAACAAGGAAAGATCTAGTGAGGCAGCAAAGGAAGGACTAGGGCATGAAGAAGGGCCCAAAACAAAAATTAAAGAAGACAGCAAGAACAACCTAACCCCTTCAAAACAGTAACCAAAGACAGTGAGGTAATGGCACAGTGCAGAGAACTATATCTGGCGAGAGGCCAAAGGCAAAGGAGGTTGAGGATATGTGGAGGGATAGCTGAGGACTTGACAGAGGAAGCTGCCAGAACAAGAGAAGATGTGGCTGTCCAAGTTTATCCCAGGTCCAGATGTCCCATGAAGCCACTTGCTGAGGGTGGCTCTACAAATTTGCTTGGGTCTTTCCTCTGACAATTAGGCCTTTGGAGCTCCTGGAGGGCCCAAAGCATCTGGGCAGGATGGCGAGAGATGCACCCATGTGAAGAACGTGAGGGATTATTCCAGGTTGAATTCCTGCTTTCTCAGGTGACTGGATGCTGGCCGCCCTGTGCCGCCCCCTTTCATTCTTGGCCTGTTTCAGTCTGCCCTGAGGCACGCAGGCGGCTGCTCCAACCACATGCCCTGTCAGGACCTGTTGATTCATGGAGAAGAATGCAAGGATATTAAATCCCTTCAAATACTAAAAGAGGAGGGCCCTGTTTGGTGGGTTGCTGGGGTTTGGGGTTGTCAAAAGTTATAGTATAAAATCATAATTTAGAACAATTTAAGGCTGGACCCCCAAACCCAGAAAGAGTGGGGTGTGTTGGGTCTTTTTGTTCCTTGAACAGAGGAAAACAGTGGTGGTGAAATTCTTTTGTCTCCCAGCTTCAGGTGGGTAGGGGCAGGCCTTGCCCCCCAGCCACCCTTGCCCCTTTGCCTCAGCAAGGCTGCTACTGCCTTTCTGAGCTGGAGGGCCCCCAAGACTTTTGCTTTGTCCAACCCTCAGAGCTGCATCCATCACTGTCAAGCACGTGCATATTCTGGAAAGTTTATTGAGCAAGAAGTCCTCAGCACCATGCCGGGAAAGGGATGCCCTTCTTCAGAACCCATGCGTACACAGCACACCCATAAGCCTTTGCACTGGAGAGGCAGCATGGCCAGGGTTAAAGGTGGGCTCTGCAGCCAGGCAAGACTGGTGCTCTGGTCTCACTACCTGCCTGTGTGGCACCAGAAGGTGCCTTGACCACTCTATGCCCCTGCACTGTGGGGGTCATCAGAATATCTACCACATAAGATTGTGAAAACTTAAGCAAGAAGATCGCAAGCACTTAGAATGGTATCTTAGCTCTTATGACAGGCAGGTGACTGACTATGTAAAGATTTGTGCACTTTGGCTGCATTTCTGGATTTTGGACCTGTTTTCTTATTCAGTGTCACCTTCCCAAGAGGAGCTGTAATATCATGCTCCCTTGCAGCATTCAGATAGTACTCCATGCCACTAGCTGCCAGTCTGCTGCAATTCCTGAGCAGAACTGTAATTCCTCCAAGGATCAGCATCCTATGTGGGTATGCCTGGAAGGAGCCAAGACAGGTGCAGTTCAGCTGCCGGGAGGAGATGACTAAGAGTCCTCATTATATCAGGCAAAACACCTTCCCTGCAAAAATGCTCAGCTAGGAAGAGCTAGGAATGAAAGGCTTTACTTTCATAGGATGCTGACTCTTGATCAAATTGAAATTCCAATTGGTTGAGCATCTAGGGGCCTTCTCTTTATAAAAATAGTGTGATAGAAGTGTACAGGCTACTACGAAGGAATCCTTTCCTAGATTTATGCCTAATCACTCAATGGCAATCTATTGCTACGTGAGTTTTAAAGCATTTTTGGTCTGGTCTTAATTTAATGTGTGTGTGTGTATGTGTGTGTGTGTGTGTGTGTGTGTGTGTGTGTGTGTGTCCACATGAATTCAAACGTACACTCAGTAGGATTTTCCCTGTTCTGAAACTCTTGTCTTATCTCCTCAATCCGATCTGTTTTGCACTTACTTGCAGTTTTGCATATGAGTCTCCAGACACCTGCATACAGTTTCAGTTTCTACTTCTGCCTGGAGGAGAGAATCTCTTGCATTGTTGACCATTTCTAATCACTTCACAGAAGCTTATAAGACCACATTTAGGGCTCAGATAATAAAGGTGAGCTGAACACAGTCTTGGGATCACAGGCAATAGATACATGACTCTGGGGAATTTGACTACATCTTTCAGGCCAAAGGCTGCTCCTGAACACTGACTGGGTCCTTAAGGTAAATTGGTGAAGTAATTCTACTCCAATAATGAAGGCTGCAGGTGCAGTGAGTAAACTTACTGGATCCAGCCAATAGCTAAGAGGACTAGGCCACACAAACACCACCTGGTCATACTAAGTTGATTCCTTATATTTTTTTCTGCTTAGAAGAAACCATAACCTTGAAAAATAAACAATGAGAGTCCTGCTATGATATGGATTACAACTGTAATCACTCTAGGAGTCCATAGAGAGCACCTAGAGCCGTCCTTTCGTGGACAACAACAAGCTAGGTGAATGTGAGGGAAATAAAGAGGGAAATCGGTAAAGAGAGGAAAAAGAGGAGAAGCAAGAGGGGGGAGTTAAATGGTGCGGAAAGAGGCAAAACAGCATGAGCCTCACCCTTATCTAGGAATTGTCAGGTACATAGAATAGCAAAACAAAAATGAGATGCATTTTACCTTCGCTTTAGAAAAACACCAGTTCTGATGGACAGGAGCAGGAAACAGCTAAGCACAGGCTCCAGGAACAATAAACAAAGCAGACTTAGGGCTCTGTAGGGAGTAGGAAGGGGCCGCCTTCCTCACACTGGTGTCTCAGGGCGTCCCATTCCAATGGCAAATGGTCCAGCTGGATGAAACTGGGGGTGGGGGAGGATAAGAAAGCTGGCGGGAGTGGGTTCCCTGGTTTGGATTCATCCATTCCTTCTGGTTGTCACATCAATGACAAGTAGCTGGTGGAGGTCAGGTGTGATAGAAGAGCACAAAGTATACACCTCATCTTCAGGATAGGGGGCCAGTTTATGGAGGGTCCATGCCCTAACAGAGAGTTAGCTCGCTTCTCTGGAAGGTATATTCAGACAGACTGATGGCTCATTTGGCTGAGGAGCAGCTGCAGCCTTGCCCTGCCGGTAGAATAGCTTCAGCCCACAGGCACTGCTTAGAATGCGGAGTCTCAAGCACCACCGACCCTGCTGGATCAGAATCCTTATTTCACTGGATCCTACAATGACACAGGTGTTTGTGAGAAACTTGACTTTAGATGTTATGGTGAACAACCAGCCATGACTCTCAGAGTGCAGCAAAAACTTTACACATATAGTCTTGACTGGTTTGGTTCAGTGGATAGAGTGTCGCCTGCACACTGAAGAGTCCCTGGTTCAATTCCAGTCAAGGACATGTACCTTGGTTGCAGGCACATCCCCATTGGGGAGTGTGCAAATGGCAGTTGATTGATGTTTCTCTTTCATCGATGTTTCTAACTCTCTATCCCTCTCTCCTCCTCTCTGTAAAAAAAAATCAATAAAATAAAATATATTAAAACTTTACACATACATCACACATTGCAAAAAAAATCACTTAATCAGTCTGAAGAAATTCAGTTTTGATTTAATTGGCCTCAGTCTTAAAAGAACAAAAAATGGGGGGCTGTTTTCCTTTAAATGTTAACCTAATGTACCCATACACAAAGGAAAATTTTTGAAAATTGGAAACAGTCTTTATTGCAGCCAGAAATAGTTTGGTAAAATCTAATAAGGAAGAGTCTTGCTAGACTGGAAGTCCACCAATAGGAATGCCTCATTTTCCTCATTAGAATATGTGAAGACGATTCTAAGGAAGTAGCAGGCCTGGATGGCTGAGGAGACCAGGAGCTTACACACTGGGAAGAAATGGAACTGATAATGTTATAAGGGCCTGCCAGTAAATCTAATATTTAAAAGAGATTTTATCCCAATATGGAGTTGAAAATGAGATGTTCCTAGCTGCCTCTCATTCACATGAAGTCCCTGCATTCACATACATGGGCACAGTCACAGAAACTTCAGGAGCAACATGGGGAATACCAAACCATGGCAGAAATCCCACACAATCACTGACATCCTTTGGGTGCTGAACAGTATGGCCTTTATCCACAGTAATTGGTGGCTTGCTGTGTACCCAGGCTTTGATTTAATCTCTAAAGAAAATATCTCTCCCCCTAAAATACACATTTTCTTGTTTATTTTCACCTCTTCCTCCCTGTCAGCCTACACTGCCCTGTTATGTGGCCCAGCCACACACACACACACACACACACACACACACACACACACACACACCGTTCCCTGGGTGAGAGGTTGTCAAGAGACAGGGCATTTGAATAAATGGGCTCTTATGGGCTCTTCTCCCTCTCCCTTCACCTGAAGTTCATTTTCATAACCTCCCCTCCCTGCATCACCAAACTCCATGGGCAGTCCCCAACTATCAAGCATCCCTGCTGGGAACAGTTTTCCTTCAGTCCTGCACAAAATAGAGTTTGAAGCAAATATAAATGCCCGAGTAAAAAATTCCAGTATAAAAGCAGGAAGTAAGATGTTAAACTTTGTCACTGAGTATTTCAATCACTGTTTTGGTCAGATAAGTTAGTTGCACTAAAGTGCTTCATCATTCATAGAAATATCTTCTCATTGTTACCCCACTGAACAACTGATATGTAATATGCAACCCTTATTGATAGAGCACAAAGGAGGCAGACCAGGAGAAGACATTCTCTGCTCCTCTCATCTGTGCTCACTGTTTATAAATTTTATACTGCTACTTATTTCTTTGTGGATCTCTCTTATCTTCCAGAACAAACACATCCCTATAAATGTTTTTTAGAGCTTGGAAAATATTATTAAAATGTTCAAAGTAAAACAGTAAATAGCATTAGCTTTACAAAAAGTTTGTGTTGCTTTTGATAGAAAAGAACTAGCCACTATTTCCATAAATGATTGGTTTCATTTTCATCCAAGATCACACACAACTTGAGACCATATATGTCAGATCGATGCTTCTTTAAAAACCATAAGAAAAATAAGGAAAGAAATTGACAGGTAACCAATTGAATAAAGGCAAGCCAGGTCTTATCATGGACTGTAGCAGGGAGCCAGAGGAAATGAAGCAGGCTTCTTTCTCTTTTTGTAGCCACATAATTACAAAAAAACAAATGGCAGGGGTAAGAGCAACAGCCTGGCTGTGTGGGCCTGCTGAGAAGCTAGTGGAGTGCAGAAGATATCATCACGGGCAGAGCAGGATGTGGAGCAGGCCAGGGCCTGCACGCCCAGCTCAAGGTATGTGACTGAAAGGCAAGGTGCTGGCCTGCGGCAGGTGCAGCGCAGCCAGTGCCCATCAGCCCAGGAAAAGAAAACCTGCAGGTGCAGTTGGGACATGTCCTGAGTCTCCAAAGCCACGAGCTTTTCTGAATAGTTGTCCTATCTTCATTGTCTGCCTGCAAGATTACAGTTTTCAGCAGGAGGGGATGAGAGAGAGGGAGTGGTTTGGTGGAGTCTCCCATTCTGGGGCTTTGATGACACATGCAAGCTGCTCTGACTCCAGAAGTGAGGTGCAGTCAGAGAAGGTGAGACTGTGCAAGGGCAAGGGTAATGGTGGGACTTGCCCCACTGGCCCCACCCATGCAGACCCTGGACCCTTGGGAAGGCACCCTTTCCAGAGGCCCTGGTGGACAAGAGGAGTTTGCTGGTTCCAATCAGCACTGCCCTCCTGCCCACCCACCCCCGAACTCTGGCCCTCTGTTTCCTTCTACTTCAGCCATCCTTGTACAGAATGTGTATGTAAGCATTCCACCTCCGTGCTAGAAAGCCCCAGAATTCCAAATGCTGTTTGAGTTCTTTTTGCAAATCCTAGTAATCCACAGTTTCACACACATGTCTGTGTTCAGAGGTTCTTTGTTGAAGGACCTTTCAGCTTCTCTGGCAGGTGTCTCCTTCTGATTTCTACATGACATCAGAAAGTTAGACTGAGACCCACACTTCTAACACACACACAACACACACACACACACACACCATATATATATATATATATATATATATATATATATATATATATGGAGAGAGAGAGAGAGAGAGAGAGAGAGAGAGAGAGAGAGAGAGAGAGAGAGAGAGTTGATTTCAGAGAGGAAGGAGAAAGTAGAGAGAGACATAGATACATCAATGATAAGAGAGAATCATCAATTTGATCGGCAGCCTCCAGCACACCCCGTACTGGTGATCTAGCCCACAACCCAGGCATGTGACCTGACCAGGAATCAAACCAAACCATGACCTCCTGGTTCTTGAATGGATACTCAACCACTGAGTCACACCGCCTGAGCTCTAACACACACTTTAATCCAACCCTCTGCTTTTTCCAAAAGGTGTCAATCCTCAAAGAATATTTAATATTTCTATCAGTTTTCCTGTGAGAAAATGGGAGACATAGCTCTCAGTTAACCTATCAAAACTGTAGAATATATATGCAAGAACACTATCATTGCAATTTATTCTATTAAACCATCTCAGTGCTAATGAGGGAAGATAGGGTTTTTTATGTTTATCCATAGAGGGAGGGTTGACCATGGCTCCTACATGATGTTTTTTTTTTTAATTGCTATGTTTTTAATGCTTTTTATTTTCTTCTACCAGAATGCAAATCCATAAGACCTTACCAGTCTTGTTCCCTAATGTCTTCCCTGGCCTTGTATATATAGACATTTAATAAATAGTTTCTGAATGAATGAATCCCAAGGTATTATTGGAAAACCTTTTTTTGTGTTTTGGATCTGAAAAGAGTTTGTGTAACTCAGGGTAATGTTTTTAGAAAGTTATTGTGACTTCATTTAATATTCAACAATATAAAGTGAGGGGCTGAGTTAACTCTCTAATGTCTCATGCAGCCTTAATGGACTATGACTTATAATATGAAATCAAGTACAAGTGTCAATGTTTTTATCCTACCCATCATTTCATGGGCTTCAGTAGCATCCTATTCATTGACCACCAAACAAAATTGAAAATGGCCTCTTGGAGAATAAGAAGAAGTTAACCATGGACACCTATACCCTGAAGTAGTTATTGTGATAATTTTGTTTTGTTTATAGAAGAGTAAGAGCTGATTCAATGCCTTACATGAATTCTATACATGTGAGTATATTACATGGAATATACCCTCAAATTGGGAACCAAAGTAGACTCCAGTTGACATGTACACTAAGTTTTGTTTCATCCAAAGAGATTATTATATTGATAATGCTAGAACAAGTTATGACAATCTGTTAAATAACCAATGTTGTGAAGTTTAAAAATTAAATTATTATATATATTTTGTTTTCTAAGATGACCCCCTGCAAGAGTAGACAACTGGAGAATTACACTAGGCTAATGCTTGTAGGTAAAGTAATAATGTTGAGGATTTCAAAACTCATAAGTATTTAGCTCATAGCTAGCCACAAAATTTTAACTTTGTGCTCCCTTATAGGTAACCAACTGTTTCTCTCTTGCTGCTTTTAATATTCTCTCTTTGTCTTTTGCTCTTGGCATTTTAATTATGATGTGCCTCGGCGTGGTCCTCTTAGGGTTCCTATATATTGGGGTTCGGTGTGCTTCTTGGAATCCTAAGTCAATTTCTTTCACCAGGTGTGGGAAGTTTTCAGTCACTATTTCTTCAAATAGGTTTTCATTGTCTTGGCCTCTCGCTTTTTCTGGCACCCCTATAATTAGGATGTTGGTATGCTTGAGGTTGTCCCAGAGGCCCCTTACACTATCTTCAATTTTTTGGATTCTTTTGATTTCTTGCTTTTTCAGCTGAGTGGATTTTACCTCTTTGTATTTCAAATCTTTAACTTGGTTCTTGGGGTGCTCCAGGGCACTTTCAGGTCTTTGTATAATATTTTTTGTTTCAGTCAGTGTATGCTTAATTTCTGGTTGGTCCTTTTTCATATCCTTGAGAGTCTGCTTTATATCCTTGAGGGTTTCTTTCATTTCCTTGTAGGACTCATTCATTTCCACGTTGGTCTTAATAATTTCTTTGCAGCTCTCGTTTATATCCTGGAGGGTGTTGTTCATTTTCTTGTAGGTCTCACTCATTTCCTTTGTGGTCTTGCTTATTTCCTTATAGGCCTCGATCTTTTGTTGGAACCTCTTAAAAAACCCTATAACCGTGGTTCTGAATTCCATGTCCAGTCGTTTTTTTTCCTCCATTTCTTTCACATCTGATTTCTTTTCATGTTGCTGCATGGTGGCTGCTTCCCTGAGTTGGTCAATTAGCTTTGTGTGGTAGACGTGCTACAAGGGACAGTGGCTCAGCCTCCCTGGTTACCTGAGATGGATATGGGCTGCACAGTCTTACTGAAGTTAAGCTCAGTTAATCGTTGTTAGCACTTGGAGGGTTGACCTCCAGGCCAATTGTCTGTGAAGCTCAGCTGTGCTCAGGTTGGATGGGCGGAGTCTCCGGGCCAAGCAGACAGTGTTAGCTCCGCCCTGTGCGGCCCCAGGGACTCTGTGCCGGGGGCAATGGCCACCAGCACCTCTGAGAGAGAGCCGCTAGGGAGCTCCACCGGCTGCCGGTTGCCAGGGAATTCAGACTTTCCCAAAATGAGTCTGCATGCGCAATGTCTCACCCAGGATCGTAAAACAAAGCAGTCTGACGGTTTTCCGAATGAGAGGCAAGTCGCGGTGCGCTCTCTGCGCCGTCACGCAGCCGAGCTGTTCGCGCGAGCTGCCTTCTCCACAAGCCGGGAGACCCGGCAGCACCCGAGCTTCGGCGTGCCCTCCCACTGTCCAGTTTTCACCCCGTGTGATAGTGGGTTCTCTGGACTTCGCCCAGAGCTGGAGAGTCAGTCAGTGGGATGCCTTTGTTTCCCCGTTTGAGAAAACTGGCCGGTTTTCAGCCGCCCGCCCTCTCCGCGGCGTGCGCTCCAAACCTCTCTCCGGGCGAATCTTTCAACGCCGTCCGCCGCCGCTCCTCCGGGTCACAGTGTCTTATCTTCACTTTTATTTGTGGAATTTTCACTCGGTGAGCTTTCTGGTGATTCTGGAAGGTGTTTGTTCTTTCGTTAAGTTGTAGTATTAAAATTGCTGATTATGACGGCAAGATAGGTGTTTTGCCTTTGCCGCCATCTTAGTTCCTCCAAAATTTTAACTTTTAAAAGCTGTGAATGTGTAGGTCAATAGGATCAGATATTATCTGGTAAAGTTAAACTGACTGAGAAAAGTCTTTCTTTCCTCACATCTAGCTGCTGCATTCCTAGAAATGGACAATGCCCATGCCAGTTAGAAGTTATTGCACTTTTGGTGGCTCTGAAAGGTTGCCTGGATTCTTAGCACAGACTACAACATCTTAATATGATAAAGGGTTTCTGGGATTTCTTCCAGTCACTTTTGCCATTACGCTCACATACCTGACTGGCCCAAGACCTCGCACACCTCCACACCTCTTTCAGCCTTCCTTTCACATTTTCCTGCCTGACAAATTCTTACTCTCCCTTCACATCAAATTCACCTCCCCTCTAAATTTTTCCGTTCTCTGCCAAGAAGCCTGGCCCAGAGCCCATTGTCCAGACCTCTCATAGCATCATATGGCATTGTACTCATTTATCAATGTTGATTTCACTGAGTCCAGGGACCATAATTCATTTCATTGCCTTGTTTGTCATATAATAATTCCCCATTAAAGTGACAGATACATGAAGTTTTCAAACCAAACTCATGGACTCTAAAGGACTCTAAAATTTTCCCAAACATTCTCAGAATTAAAATTTTTTATCTTCATGAATAACAAATGCTTGTGTAGACTATCCATCCTTTACTAGTTTCATGGTACCTTACCCTCTCAAGAAGCATGCCACACCACAGACCTGGCCATTGCAGGAACATATTTTCCTCCGAAATCTTCATCTTTATTATTTTAAACTTTTAACGCCATCTTGTAAATTTCTGCCTCTCAAACCCCAGTCTCATTTCACTTTATCTGTCATGTCATAAACACTTCTACTACCATAATCCCTACATTTTCTCCCAAATTATCAACTTGAATTGACAGTACCTTATTCCCTCTTCCTAGTATTCTCTGTTTTATTTTTTTCATATGAGTAACTCCTACTCATACACCAGACTTGCTTCTGGCCTTATCTCTTCTAAGAAACTCTCTCTGGCTCTAAACGATTTGGCTCAGTGGATGGAGCATTGGCCTGCGGACTGAAGGGTTTCAGATTTGATTTCGGTCAAGAGCATGTACCTTGGTTGCGGGCACATCCCCAGTGGGGTGTGTGAAGGAGGTGGCTAATCAATGTTTCTCTCTCATTGATGTTTCTAGCTCTCTGTCTCTCTCCCTTTCTCTCTGTAAAAAAATCAATAAAATATTTTTTTTTTTAAAAAAGAAACTCTCTCTGGTGGTCATTGGTGAGATGCTAGCATACCCTCCTGTCATTCCATTGCTATACACAGTCCTTTATAGCACAACTTCCTGTTAGTGTATCTCTATATTTTTCAAAACATGAGCTCCTTAAGGGAAAAAATATACTTTATTCATCTGCAACCTATGTCAATAAATGGCTGTTAATCTCTCTCCTTGTGCAAAGTTTCTATAGGCAGCCTGGAAAAAGTCTGTAAATCCAATTTGCAGAGGATAAAAAGTTGACCGGCCCTGGCTGATATGGCTCAGTTGGTTGAGAATTGTCCTGGGCAGGAAAATATTTAGTTCAATTCCGCATCAGGGCACATGCCTGGACTGCAGGATCCATCCCCAGTGGGAGGCAGCTGATTGATATCTATCTCTCTCAAATAAATTTAGAGGGAAAAAAAGAAATAAAGTTGCTGGATCCTTGGGAAGTTAGAGCACACCAGGAGTGCCACTAAGATATAAAGAAAACCAAATCTATTTTGTCCCTTCTCTACAAGTTTAAAATTCTAAATGGGAGAACAAAACATTGAGGAACTGATATTTGTAAATAATTTATCTCCCATTTCCCCTTTTACTCACAGAGCAATGCAGTTTCTTGAAGACTTTTATCTCAAGTTAATCTTGAGTATTCCTAAAACATGAATACTCTTCACACACACTGTGGGGTGCATAGCCACATGAGAAAGAAATAGTTATTTGGGTATATTTAGGCAAATACAAAAATTTGATTCACATTAGTACTCTCAATGAATTGGCTTACAAGTTCAGGCATCTTTCCTCTGTCAGCTAAGAGCCTATCTGTTCTTGAAGGTATATATCAAGTTGTACTTTTATGGCACATCCGCAACCCTATGTTCTTCCAGAAAATCCAAAAATTGAAAATAAGAGAGGTATGCAAGAATTATTTTCTCATACTTTGAATCCTTGATGTCTTGGACATCAATTTGTCAGTATTGTAGATTTAAGAGACTTGGAAGCCTTGTATTCACCACTCCCCCCTTTACACATTCATATTTTGGCATCAACTGGCATGTTATAGGTGTTTCATAAATATTGACTATCTGATTGATAAAAAGACCACACGGATTACTGAGCACAGCTGACCCTCACAGCCAATTGGCCTGGAGGTCAAACTCTCCTAGTGCTAACTACAATAATCTAGGCTTAACTTCAACAGGACTGTGCAACCCATAAAGGGCTACAGCAAGAGTATCCACCTCAGGTAACTGGGGAGGCTGAGCCACTGTCCCTTAGAGGACATCTACCACACAAAGCTAATTGACCAACTCAAGAAAGCAGTCACAATGCAGAGACATGGAAAGAAATCAGATGTGAAAGAAATGGAGGAAAAAACAACGACTGGACATAGAGTGCAAAACCACGGTTATAAGGTTTTTCAAGAGGCTCCTAGAAAAGGCCTATGAATTTAATGAGACCTACAAGGAAATGAACAAGACCTACGAGGAAATGAACGAGATCTTCAAGGATATGAAAAAGGACCAACTAGAAATTAAGCATACACTGACTGAAATAAAAAATATTATACAAAGACCTAAAAGCAGTCTAGAGGACCACAAGAACCAAGTCAAAGATTTGAAATACAAAGAGGCAAAATCCACTCAGCTGGAAAAGCAAGAAGCCAAAATAATCCAAAAAATTGAAAATAGTGTAAGGGTCCTCTGGGACAACCTCAAGCATACCAACATTCTAATTATAGGGGTGCCAGAAAAAGAGAGAGAGCAAGATAATGAAAACCTAATTGAAGAAATAGTGACTGAAAACTTCCCACACCTGGTGAAAGAAATTGACTTAGGAGTCCAAGAAGCACACAGAACCCCAAACTATAGGAATCCAAAGAGGACCACACCAAGACACATCATAATTAAAATGCCAAGAGCAAAAGACAAAGAGAGAATATTAAAAGCAGCAAGAGAAAAACAGTTAGTTACCTATAAGGGAGCACCCATAGGATTGTCAGTGGATTTCTCAACAGAAACTATGCAGGCCAAACAGGAGTGGCAAGAAATATTCAAAGTGATGAATAGCAAGAATCTACAACCAAGATTACTCTATCCAGCAAAGCTATTATTCAGAACTGAAGGTCAGATAAAGTGCTTTGCAGATAAGAAAAAGCTAAAGGAATTCATCACTGCCAAACCAATCCTATATAATAAAGGGAAACATGCAAATTTGACCATGCCTTCTCTCCTTATTGGCTATGCTACCAGCCAATTAGGAACAGGGGTGGGGCCAAGTGGCTCGAGGGCCAGACCCCAGGAGTGGAGATGAAAAGGCCGTGGCGGCGAGTGCCCAGCGCATGGGCGCTGTGAGGGGAAGCGGCAGCAGAAGCAGCGATGGTGGTGGCAACAGCAGGGAGAGCCCAGCTCCTGGGACCAGGTGGTTGCAGGCAGTCAGGGCTGAGCTGAGCAGGGTGATGGCTGGGTACCCAAGGCCTAAAGCCTCGCCAGAGGTTTTATGCCTTGGGCAGGCTGGGGGTGAGCCATCAGTTGGACATCCCCTGAGGGCTCCCAGGATGTGAGATGGGGCAGGTTGGGTTGAGGGTCACCCACTCCCAGTGCACGAATTTTGTGCACCAGGCCCCTAGCATTATATGAAATGCTAAAAGATATTCTATAAGAAGAGGAAGAAGAAAATGGTAAAAATATAAATCATGAACAACAAATACACATCTATCAACAAATGAATATAAAAATCAAGTGAATTAAAAATCTGATGAACAGGATAAACTGGTGAAAATAACAGAATCATGGGCATAGAGAGGGAATGGACTGACAATTCTTGGGGAGAAAAGGGGTGTGGGAGGTCCAGCAAGAGACTGGTTAAAAATCATGCACCTATTGGAGAGGACAGTTGGGGGGGAGGTGAGAGTGAAAGGTGGGATGGGTAGCGGGTGGAGGGGAGCTATAGGGGGAAAAAGGGGAAACAATGTAATTAATAAACTGAACAATAAAGATTAAAATATTTTTTAAAAAAAGAAGTGTTAAGGAGCACAGAGGAAGATATGAAGTCCAACATCCCTGACATGCCTCCCCACCCCAGGGGGGACCTCATCCAGAGGTGGACTGGTTCCATGGAACCCAAGAAAGCACTTTGCATGGAAACTCTCCCAAATGCTGCAGGTTCTGAAGTGGTAAAAGGGGCTTTTATTATGTGCAGTGCAGTAATTATGTTTGTTTTAATGGAGCAAAGCATGCTTCTGTTGTGCTATGGCACAAAGTCCTAATTATTCCAACGCAGCCATTAATTAGTTCCCACACAGCAGAGATGATAGCAGATGTTATACAGATAGCATCTCTTGGCCATTTGCCCGCCAGGCCTGGCCACAGGACACTTCAAAAGCTACAGCAACTTCTTCCAGGAGCATCACACCACATGTTCTAAGACATTAGAGCCCAAAGTCCACTTGTCAACTTGCTGTCTGCAGTAAGAGAGTCATTGTGGCAGCAACAGCGCTTTCTCTCACAGCTCCCAGGTAAAGGTGGCAGCTGGGCCTAGTTAGAACAACGGTCTGGGCTGCCTGGAACCCTGTGTCCTGCTAGCTGTTTTCACACAGACAAGAAGCTCCCATCTGGACACAGAGCCTATGTCAGGAATTCATTTCAAACTTACAAGGCTGGGAGGATATCATTTATTTGACTGGAGAACAAAATGTACCCAGAAAACCTGTTCCACTTCTTGCCACCACTACCAGGAAAATACAGATATAAAAAACTAGTTGGATTTGTGTGGTATACTGTTGCTCAAACTTGAGTACCCAGAAGCAGGCACCAGCCTGCCTGCATTTTTCCTATCCCAGCCTTATGAGTAACAGTCAGGAAAACACAAAAGGGCTTTAAAAAGTTCAAAGAATTTTTTTTAAGTTACTGCATCATTATCACCATCAAACTGCTGAATATTTAGACTTCTGTAAATGGAAAAAAACACACACACTTAAGTTGAGATGGGGGGTTCTTTTTTCTCTGTATCAACCATAGCAAAGAGATTTCCTCGAAGTGGAGTCCCTCGAGGTTTCAGTTTCTTTGTTTTCTATGCATACATGTGCACATGTGTGAAAGAACACACACACACACACACACACACACACACACACACACACACATACACACACCTGTATCTTTAATAAGCACTTGCCTGGAAAGAGACCTGGAAAGAAAACAGAAGTAAGGAAATATTCCTCTTGACAAAGATTTTCACTATTTTGTTCTTAAATCACAGTTTCCACTGTCTTCTCATTGCACTTCCATCAAACCATAGAAAGACTAACACCCATAATATTTGCAGTTTAAAGAGCTCTCAGTTTGAAAAACGAGTAAGTGAAAAAAATTCCATGATAATGAGGAAAACCACACTTCACTTCTGCCAGCACAGACTCTGTTTGAACAAAGCCACGAACTGCCATCAGGAGGAGACTTCAGAGGGAGCAGAAGGAGGAGACAACATGTGCTAAGTTCCAATGGAATGCCCTCTCCACAGCAACATTTTGTTAAAGATGTCCATTGGTGAGGGACTTCCCAGAACCAACTCATGGCTCCTCCTTCCAGCCTTGGAGATGTGAAAGATAATCCAAGTAGAACAAAGTCAAAGAACTGGCCTCTTAGCTGAGGTGGAAGAGCATGAATTTCAGAAAGACCCACACAGCTCCAGGACTCTGGAATAATGTCAATTATAAATAAGTAAACAGTTTAACATGTTAAATAACAGTCAAAATATTAACAGTGAGATGTAGCAGTGAGCAAACTGGCATAACTGACTTGGTCCCATCCAAAGCAGAGGACGCCCATCATAGCCCTTTATTAAAAACAGAATTATACATATCTGAAAAGGATCACGAAACAGCATTTAAGTCTATATTTTAAAACTAAAACACCAAGAACTCACTAAGTGCTATCTTGTAAGGTTGGGATGAGTGGAGACCAGTAGATTAAAGGCTCATCCTGTCAATGGAAAGCCAGACCCTGATGACTTTCAGGCCTTGCAGCCAGCTGATTTGAACAGGACTGCAGGGAAACGTCTGTTATTACCCCATTTTACAGATTTTAAAAAAAACTGGGGCCAATAACAGGTCTAGGTTAAGTCAGCAAATAAAGAGCACAGAAGATCTCTGACTCACAGCTTGCTCAGACCTACTGCTCCAACTTCTCCGCACAACAATGGCCTCAGGTCTGAATCCACAAATGAAAGGACATTTGCAAGCACCTCCTAGCAAAGTGGCATTCCTCTCTCATCTCAGTCAAGGTGTGTTCCATACAGCATAGCTGAGAGCCCAGGTACAGGGCTGTGGGTGGGAAAGGTCATATATATATATATATATATATATATATATATATATATATATATATATATATATATATATAGGCGGGGGGTGGTTATGCCCTATGAGCAAAGAAAAGCTCAAATCCCTGATTCCACCCTACAATATTAATTAATACTTGATTTTCCTCACACTTTTTTTTCTGAACAATACTGTATTTTACATTTGTCTTTTCACTTTCCACGCAAAAAATGCTACAACAAAAACGAGGCAGCTTAGGCTTCCTCAGGCAGCACTATAACAATGGATGAGACTGGGCTACAGGTTTCTGAAGACCAAGATAAAGGACTGAAAAAGATGCTGCACCATCAGCCCCAGCCCACCAGGCTGGCTGTGTGAGCCCAGCCAGCCCTATTCTTAAAGGCTGCTCAGCCTCCAAGAAGTGTGACCCACATAATCATACAAGTGCTCGTTAGAACCAAAGACCAATCGCATCAACACAGATTCCCCTGACAGAAAAAGACAGTTTCCACAGTCAGTCACAGGGGGAGTTGAAGTGGGAAAACATGTCCTCTGTGGGGCCAGGAGTTAGGGTTGAGGCTCCCTGGGATGGGGGGAGGAGGCCGCCAAGGATGAGAGGAGGCAGTGACCTAAGGGATGGTGGTGACAGGCGTCCATTATGGACAGCCCCCTGACTGGGGGGTTTTAGCCTGTCTTTGTAGGTGAACCACTTTGACTTCTGTGAGGCCTATAGACTTCCTTCTCATAAAAATGTTATAAATACACAAAATAAATAAGATTTTTAAAAGCAATTATATTAAAGTATGTTGTATCTGTACACTCTTTGGCTAAAAACTCATTACAGAGATGAAATGATCTAAATTTTGGCATAAAAAGTATATGTGAAAAGAAAGGCACTGTATTATGCCATTTGATTTTGTAGTCACAGACTATCACAGACCATTTGGTCTGCCAATCTGGCAAAGAACACCTGGCTCCCATTGGATTTGAGAGTTAGATTATCCATTTCAAGCTACCACAGGCCTTGAGTGTTTTCTGTGGACCATTTCGATTCTACTTTATCCTGAAACTCCAGAGAACAAGCTAAGAACTAACAGGTGATTTCCAAATACAAAGATATGGTACCTGTGTATAATCATATTTTAATAAATTATATTGAATACATATATTTTAGAGGACATTAATACTTTATTTGCTTATATTTTATACTGCTTTTCTTATGAGGTACTCCAATAATAAATAAATCCAAGGATATTCTCTCAAAGACAGATAGATATGGAGTATTCAGGACTCCAGTTTAATTTTATTTCATACATCCTCAGAGAGTTGTCTAATGGCCAGTGCTGGCTGCTATTTAGAAGTTTAAATGGAACCTGAGAGCAGCCACATGCCTCCTGGACCTGCGTCACAAAGACGCACCTTTCCAGCCCCATGCACCTGCTCACCTGCTCCTGTGGAGTTCTGAGTTCAGAGCACGCTCTGCCCCTTCAGAAAGGCTGTCATTATCCTCAGAGGTACGTACACAAGCGAGTCTGGGCGTGTTGCTAGTTGCCTTCAGTAGTCAGAGCCCCAGACACATGACTCTTTGGAAGAGCCAGGAGGCAGCTGCCACCCACACTCAGCCCCCACGACCACCATAAGTCCCTAGACATGTCCTGGCCCAATCCACCACCACCCTTTCCCTGAGCCAGGGTCTGGTCACAGTGCCAGCCTGGCCTTCACTCCCCCGCACTCTATGGAGCACACAGACTTTTACCATACCACCTCTCCCCCAATACATATATATGTCTAAGTGGCTGAATGACCAATCAATGGAACAACCAAAGGACAGGTTGACCAGTTGCTATGATGCACATTGATCACCAGGGGGCAGGTGCAAACTCAGGAGCTTCCCCTGGTGGTCAGTATGCTCCCACAGCCAAGGTCCTGTGACTTGCCAACCTCCGGAGGTCCCTTCCCCACCCCTGGCCAGCTGGCCAACCTCCTGCAGTCTCTGGGTGAGACTGCCCCAATTAGCGCCAATCGTGGGCCAGGCTGAAGGACCACACCTGTGCATGAATCCATGCAACGGGCCTCTAGCATGAAGATAAGAAAAAGGAGCTGTAGAGAAGTCTCAGACCTACTGTGGGAAGCAGGAGGCTGAAATCTCATACAATGACTTTTCTCCAGCAGCTCTTTAACAGGAGCCTTCTGCGGTAGGGTTGGTGTACAGTCATGTTTCTCATTTTCATACCCAGTCAGCTCTCCCAGGTTAACTGGCAGCTTTGATCACCAAGAA
Organism: Antrozous pallidus; assembly: GCA_027563665.1. NCBI lineage: Eukaryota > Metazoa > Chordata > Mammalia > Chiroptera > Vespertilionidae > Antrozous > Antrozous pallidus. Next base: position 50,702,620 of record CM050510.1, read on the forward strand.
GCCTGAGTCCGAGGAGAAATCATCAAATGAACTCACTTCCCAGGGAACACCCACAGCCATCTGAGCCTCCTTTGTGGCCTTTGTGCTGCTATTTAGAAGTTTGAATGGAACCTGAGAGCAGCCACATGCCTCCTGAACCTTCAAGGTCACAAAGACTCACCTCCCCAGCTCCATGCACCTGCTCACCTGCTCCTGCGGAGCTCTGAGTTCAGAGCAGGGCTTTGCACCTCCACTCCCCACTGCTAACCAAAATTGCAATTTCATAGTGTCTGAGCATGCAGGAGCCAAGTTTTCTCTTAATGATGGCTCCTCAGCGATGGTGGCTTCTGGGAGATCACCGCATGATGTTTAGTATGCTTCTCTCATAAGTCCAAAATATTTCTACATCCTAGCAAACCCTTTGTAAGATCTGTTCCAGTTCCCAGTCAAAGCATGGGGGATGTCATCTACTCAAAAAACTGAGTAAAAGGTGCTGGAAGGAAAATCTCCAGATAATGAAGCATAAGCAATGTTTTAATACCAAATATGTCACTTTTTTTTCTTTTGGGACTGTCAAATGAATGTAATATCCCATTTAACAAATTCAAAGTCAAGAAAATAAATTACTCATTTTTATAAAAATCAGTTTACTAAGAAAAATAATAACAAAAGAAAGGCACATAAGACCAGGTAAGCTCAGGGAGATACTTTGCCTTATGCATTTTATTCCTCTGCATCGTAATCATGTCATGCATCTCTTCAGGAGAAGAGCCCTACCTAGAATGTCATTATCTCATGTTCCTATCACTAATGTTTACAATGCAGGAGCATTTACTAGAGGCAGCCCTAAATGAGAGCTGGAATTCACACTTCACTTTGGCTCCTGACACTGTCCTGCAAGGCTCATGGCCTGGGTGAGGCCCAGACACCAGAGATGCCTTTGAATAATGTAATAGATAATCCTTCCCTAAAACCCCAGCTCTAAATCCTTGGCAAAGTCCCCTGGGCTTTCAAACATTTGTGTGTGTGTGTGTGTGTGTGTGTGTGTGTGTGTGTGTGTGTGTGTGTCAAAGTTCTAGCATGATGTTTTGAAATGACACACACCCCACAGTATTTGTGGCAGCTCTTGTGGCTAAGCACTTTGCAAGACACTGAAGAGGCTAACCTTCCTTCCCAAAATGCAAAAGTGGCAGTGAATATAGGGATGCATTATCTTTTCAAGGTTCTGATATCAGTTCTTTTGAATAAATACCCAGGGGTGAATTGCTAGATCACATCACAATTCTACTTTTACTTTTGGCAACTAATCAAATATCTATCAACAGATAGAGAAGTTGTTGTGTACAGTGGAATATTATTCACCCTTAAAAAGAAGATTCTGCCCTATACAACCACATGGATGACTCTTGAGCACATTATGCTAAGTGAAATAAGCCATTCACAAAATGAAAAATATTGCCTGAATCCACTTATATTCTATGTTTAAAGTAGTCAAACTCATCAAAACAGGAAGTAGAATGGTGGTTGCTCTTGGTTGTGGGAGAGGGAATAGGGAGTTTTTTATTGAGTATAAAATTATAGTTATGTAAAATGAATAAATCATACAACATTGTGTTTATAATTAATAATACTGTACTGTACAGTTAAAAGTTTAAGAGGGTAGATTGCATGTTATTTGTTCTCATCACAATATGGAGTGACAACTGCTAGCATTCCTCCTGCATTCTTGCAGAACTTGAGGCCTCTGCTCACACTGCTTTATCTGGAAGACCCTTTCCTCCTTGCTCCTCTTCCGAACATGTGTAAGGTGCACTGGCACTAATTACTCTGTTATATGCAGATGGCAACTGAGGCTACATCTCCAAGACTCTCTGTGTCACAATGCACTGGAGCACAGGACACAGCTCATCCTTCTTGTGGTTACAGATAGTCAGATCTCTGACTTGGGAAGATAGTTTTGACTTGCTAGGATTATTTTGAGGAGTAAATGAGTAAAATTAGTATGGTATGAATTTAGAAAAGTTTCTAGTATTGGCTATTATTTGTATTACTAAAGGCCCATGCATGGGGAGGAGGCTCCCTCAGCCCAGCCCACACCCTCTCCAATCTGAGACATCCCTCTCACAGTCCAGGACTGCTGGCTCCCAGCTGCTTGTTTGCCTACCCTCCTTATTGCCCCTAACCACTTCTGCCTGCCAGTTTGATGACCCCCTAACCATTCCCCTGCCAACCTGATTGGTGACTAACTGCTCCCCTGCCAGCCTCTTTGCCCCTAACTGCCTTCACCTGCAGGCCTGGTCCCCCATAACTGCTCTCCCCTGCAGGCCTGCATCCCCCCAACTGCCCTTCCCTGCAGGCCCAGTTACCCTCAACTTCCCCCCTTCGCTGGCCTGGTAGCCCCTAACTGCCCTCCCCTGCTGGCTTGGTCACTCACAACTGCCCTCCTTTGTAGACCTGGTCCCTCCCACCTGCTCTCCCCTGCTGGCCATCTTGTGGTGGCCATCTGTGTCCACATGGGGGCAGGATCTTTGACCAAATGGGGCAGCCATCTTGTGTATTGGAGTGATGGTCAATCTGCATACTACTTTTTTATTAGATAGGATAGAGGCCTGGTGCATGGGTGGGGGCCAGCTGATTTGCCCTGAAGGGTGTCCTGGATCAGGGTTGGGGTTTCCTTGGGTCATGGGGTGACCTGGGCAAGGGGCCTGTGGTGGTTTGCAGGCCAGTCACACTCCCCAGACACCCAAATGGAGGCCCTAGTATCTGGGATATATGTATCTTCTATAATTGAAACTTTGTAGCCTTGAGTGGAGGCCTAGGCCGGCCATGACTGCAGAAGCTTGGCTTCCTCCATCGCCGGGGGCAACCTAGCCTCTTGCTCTCTCCAGTTCTGTGGCTACTGGCATTTTTGTTGAGATTTATTTATCTTCTATCATTGAAACTTTATAGCATTGAGTGGAGGCCTGGGCTGGTCCTAATGTGAGGAAAGCTTGCCTTTCTCCATTGCCAGGGAAAACCAAACCTCCTACCTGCTCTCTGTGGCCACAGCCATCTTGGTTGGGTTTATTTGCATAGTCACTCCTAATTGGCTGGTGAGTGTGGCCTGTGGGTATAGTGGAGGTACAGCTAATTTGCATATTACTCTCTTATTAGATAGGATAACCATGTAACAATAATAATTTCAGTCGTTGAATGAATTTTTTTGAAATGTGGCAAGTGCCCTGTGAAATGGATACTCCAAGATTGCAGTAACCCTACTTGTATCCCCAGTGCCAATATTTGTGTGTGATTATTTTATTTTAATGGTGTGTCTTCTTTCACGCTGGTGGGGAAGGGAATGTGAAGAGGTTAGCAATCAGGATTATTTTCCAACAGTCACTTGTTCTAAAATTGGACCCTCTTCCTTTAAAAAGGTTCCAAGTGTCACACCTCCTATTATAATAACTGCAATATGCATTATTCGTATATACAGACCAATTAAAGGAAACTACAAGATTCACTATGATAGACTAAATCTGGGCACTGCTCTGATGGCATGGGAACTGAGCAATCAAGCTTTTCACAGTGATTGAAGCTGCAGGTTTAACAATGCCAAGAAGGGATGAGCCCAGTCTCCCTATGAATTCATTAATTATGTTTATTGTACATATACTCTACATGTGTCTTTGAGGCCTGTGATCATAAAGTATGAATGACAGCACCTCAACTACAGAGTTGTTGTTCCTGCTTATTCAGGTTCAAAGAGAATTCTGTAAGAGCACAACTACTGGGCTCCTAGTTCTTCCTCACAGGCCAACCAGCCCAGAGAAAACTTAAGCAGTGCATTCTACCCTTCCGGTAAGGTTAAATCCAATAGGGCACCTATGGGAAAAGTGATTTAAATTAGGAAAAAAACATTTGTATTTGTTTTTAAAAACACAATATAAATATTTAAATATAACTACCGAAGACACTTGTACAGATTGCCAGATGTGGCCAGTGTGTGAGCAGTTACATCCCCATCCCTGCTTTAGGCACAAACCGAGGAGCTGCTCCCCAGTGTGCTGGTGGTGCCCATGGCAACACATCTTGCTGGTCCCAGAAGAAGTTTGTGAAAAGCCTGTCCAATTTGTGTGGAAGTCTCTGCCTAGAGTTGGGGTTCCCCTTTGTTTATCCCCTCCATAGCTATTGGGGTTCATCTCCTTTTTACACTATTTATTCACTCATTACTTCCTATTTCTGAAAAGCCACACCTACCTGTGCAAATCAGCAGTAACATGAACTGGGGCTTTTGTACACAGACATACACAGTCATCCTAATTAAGTAGCAGATGTCTTCTAGGAATATAGAACAAAAAGAAGTGAATATTTAAAGAAATACTTTGTGTTAATTTTACCTAGATAATTAAAGAATCACTTAGAAAAATTTAAAAGCAGCCAATGGACCCAAAGCTTTCACATTAACATTTTCTTTATTGTATTCATATCTATATTTATCCATTGACTTTGGTATTTACTCAATAATTGCTACTTTGGTCCAAGTTCTTAATATATTAACTTCATGATTACTTTACCTGTATTAAGTGGTTGAAATCTTGATGACACATTATCATAATGATAGACTATAATAATCTTAGATACAAATTGCCAATAATAATCCATGTCCTTGTATAAGAATTTAGTTGCAGCCCACACCCATGAAATTTATAATCTGCTTTTTATGTCAATATACATTTCACAATATCTACTATTAATAATTAGGTCAATTAATTTGCTCACTATTACAATATGTATATTTATTTTGATATATTTCAATAAAATTCACCACATACATTATGAGTTTCAAAGGTAATTTCATGAAAGGAATGTAAGCAACTGATTTTGTTAAGAGTCACTGTCAATGTTTTACAAATAAAACATTATAATTTCTTAAAGGGTTTTTTAAAAACTGTATTTATATTTAATATTAATTGTTGAGTCATTTGCCAAACTCACCTGGGTAATTAACAATATTAGTGGAAAATATGTTTTGCCAAGAACTAGAACAAGCTTATAATGACTCATAAGAAATACATTAAATTTGATAAATTTTATAGTAGCTTACAAAAAACATTTGTCAAATTTTTAGGAATTGTTAAACTTTATCATTAGGCAATATTACATTATATAAACTTACAATTTAATAAATTATACTAAATGCAAAAACAATAAGAACTCAAATATCATCATTTTCTATATATATTACTCCATTTTATTGGGTCTCATATTCTTGAGAATTTTTATATCAATCATATCAGTATGGTGGAAGTACTATATAATAGTGAACTAAGGTGCATCTAGTCCTGATTCTGTGTTTAATCATATATCATTGGTAGCATGAGAAGGGTCACAAAGGGAGTATTTACCCCCCAGAAATCAGCAGTAAATCAGGACTTGATTTATTGTTTTATTGATTGACCTGGCTTAAGAAAATGCTGAAGCAAATATTAATAATATAAATTACACTTAAAAGTGTGTTGCATATATAGCTGTTACATTATAAAACAGCACAACAAACAGAAAATATTCTTCCAGTTTTCAAAATCTATTATCAATTTAGCAAAAAAGTCACTGTCATCATTGAACAAGTGCAGTTCCAAAATCCATTTTCTTTGTTTCACTTTCACCTTACTTGCAACCATCATTATGAAAACATCAACCTGCAGTCATGTCAGAACCACATTTGCACAATGCTAAGCTGGCTATGAAATAAGATTTTAGCAAAACTCATCAAAAGCATTACTTGAGAGTCAAATAGAATTTATGATAAAGAGTAACCCAAATTTATTGTTATTTATAAATTTTGTGCATCCTATCTAATAAAATAATAATATGCAAATTAACCATCACTCTGCTACACCCACAAGCCATTCCCACAAGCCACACCCATTAGCCAATAAAGAGCAACTATGCAAATTAACCCCAACCAAGATGGCTGCGACCATGGAGAGAGCAGGAGGGAGGCTTGGGTTTCCCCAGGGATAGAGGAAGCCAAGCTTTTTGAACACCCTGGCTGACTCAGGCCTCCACTTAAGGCTACAAAGTTTCAATTAAAATGGCAGCAGCCATGGAGCTGGAGAGAGCAGGATAATAGGGTTGCCCCCAGCCATGGAGGAAGCCAAGCTTTCCACATACCCTGGCTGGCTCAGGCCTTTGCTTAAGGCTACAAAGTTTCAATTATAGAAGATAAATAAATCCCAACAGAAACGGCTACCACCATGAAGCGAGCAGAAGGCTTGGCTCCTCTCCAGGCTACAAAGTTTCAATTGTAGAATATAAATAAATCCCTGATACCAGGGCCTCTGCTTGGGTTGCCAGGAAGCCTGGTCGGCCTGCAAACCACCACAGGCCACCCCATGCCCCAAGGGAACACCCACCCTGATCCAGGACACCCTTCAGGGCAAACGAGTTGGCCCCCACCCATGTACCAGGCTTCTATCCTATCTAATAAAAGAGTAATATGCAGATTGACCATAATTCCAACACACAAGATGGCTGTCCACATGTGGTCAAAGATCCTGCCCCCATGTGGACACAAGATGGCCACCAAAAATGGCCAGCAGGGGAGGTCAGGTGGGAGGGACCAGGCCTGCAAAGGAGGGCAGTTGTGGGTGATCAGGCCAGCAGGGGAGGGCAGTTGGGAGGGACAAAGCCTGCAAGGGAGGGCAGTTAGGAGTGACCAGGCTGGAAGAGGAGGGAAGTTGGGGGCAAACAGGCTGGCAAGGGAAGAATTAGAGGGTGATCAGCCTGGCAGGCAGAAGCAGTTAGGGGCAATCAAGAAGGCAGGCATGCAAGCCGTTGGGAGCCAGCAGTCCTGCATTGTGAGAGGGATGTCTGACTGCCCATTTAGACCTGATCAAGCCAAATGGGCAGTCAGACATCCCTCGTGGGGTCCCAGATTGGCGAGGGTGCAGACTGGGCCGAGGGACACCCCCCCATGCACGAATTTCATGCACCGGGCCTCTAGTGTATATATATATATAATAGGATGGCTAATAGTAAAATTATATATATGCAAACATTTGGTTGCTAGCCATTTGCCATTACACCACTGACTAAGTGTTTTTATTAGTTTTCCTCTCTGTGTATGAAAATTCTAGGCAGTGTAAAGAGCTATATTTGCCAAAACATTTTTCTTAAGGAGGTGGTAAGGGATTATTTGTTTGTTTGTTTACAGAAATAAATAACTTCAATTAAGAAATAAATTTATTTGGTCATAATTACCAAAAGATGATTTATCAAAATCCTAGTACTTAAAAATGATTTAGATTCTTCCATTCCACTTTCATTGTGCATCAAAAAATATAGTCCAAGTTTATCCATTTTAAATTATATTCTCACCTAAGTATATAACGATGATACATACTTCATAATTTCAATTATTATTTTAATAGAAGTTTTTACAAAAAATCATATATTTTTAAAAATCACACACACACACACACACACACAACACATACACATACACACACAACTTTGCTTATCAAAAGAGACCATCACCAACCTTCATGGTCAGCTTCTTCTCATGAGCTCAGGCTGGAAGATCAGCCCAAGGGAGCAGTGAAAGAAGACAAGATCCAATCTCTGGCTCTAGCTCCAATCTTAGTGGGAATTTGCTCAACAAAGCTCATAACATGTTCCCAAAGCAAAGAAACAAAGTTGCAGTGAGCACAATTATTGAGGTCATGCTAAATTGAGAATGAGATATAGATGATGCCATGTGGGCAAAGAATAGCGCAAAAGCCATTCAAGAAATATCCAGAATTCAGAGGAAGCAAATTGGAAAAAATGAGTAACATGCTTCTGGGGGCAAGTATCTCAATACTTAACTATGAAAATAGAGTTATATTTCTGGAGTTGTTTCTTTTTTGAAAGTAGAAAAGAGTTTCACCATAGTAGAATCTATGCAAACAAAAGAGTAATATTCTAATTAGACCAGGTTGACCGGCCATCTTCTGGGCATCTGACTTCCTTCTGGACAAAGCCATGATGGTGAGGGCTAAGGAAGAGGCAGTTAGGGGCAATCAGGACAGCAGCGGAGGGCAGTTAGGGGTGATCAGGCAGGCAGAGAGGTTAGGGGCAATAAGGCAGACAGGCAGAGGCAGTTAGGGGCGATATGCTGGCAGTCAGGTGAGTGGTTAGGAGCCAGGGATCCCAGATTGCGAGAGGAATGTCCCTGATTGGAGAGGGTGCAGGCTGGGCTGAGAGAATCCCTCCCCCCACCCCTGCACAAATTTCATGCACCGGGTCACTAGTCCAATAAATTGAGATAAATGAATGAATGATATGCTGAGTCTGCCAACCAGGGTAGGCATAATTGCTTGAAAGATTTATGTTTGAAAAACATTTGTTATGAAAATTTCCTATGGCTCTGAATTTAAAGAATGTGAGATCTTTTCCAATCCTTAAAGCTGGAGTAGGAAACTAAAACCTTTGCACCCAATCTGACCCACCATCTGTTTTTCCAATTGAATCTTATTGGAACATGGCCATGCTAATGCATTTATGTGTATCTATGACTGCTTTTGCACTTCAATGGCAGAGTTGAGTAGTTGTGATGGTGTATAATATGCAAATCCTAAAAATGTACTATCTGTCCCTTTAAAAAAAAAAAGGTTTGGTGATCCCTGTCTTAGAAGAAGTAATGTGATGGTAACATTCTTCCAATGTTTCTACATTTCACATGGTTCCACAGAACTAAAAAGTGATTACATGATAATTTATTTGTTCAACTAACATTAACTGAATGACTACTGTATGCCATTGGAAATAACTAAGACATCCTCCCACCCCTAGCTGGCTGGGAGTCTTAGTCTTTCTAAGACAGAAAGGCAGATGCTCAATATTAGACTTGGGACTTAGCCATAAATTTGAAGAAGATGCTTACTCCCAAGATACTGCAGTTAAAGTCTTGGGTTTCACAAGGCAACAACTGCCACCAAGGTCTCTGCTTCTTTAATACAACTTGGGTCCTGCTATTTCAGAACAGAGGTGAGAGACTAAGGATGTCTCTAGTGGGCCTCTGCAATAGGAGGCCTTAGAGAGCCAGCTCAGACTACAACATGCCCTGTTTCTTATTTAACAAGTGACCCTGGTATGGGGAATGGGTGAGTGGTACCTGATGCTGCACTGCACTCAAAAGCATCACTTCATGTAACTGGCAGCAAGCCCATGCAGCAGGTCCTATTGCTTCCTCACACTGAGTAGGGAGACCGAGCCTCAGAGTGGGAAAGGTATCAAACACCCCAGTAACAGGTTATGGAGTGGGGGAAGAGCCAGTCTGACTTCAAAGTCAAGCTATCAGACCTTCTGAAGAAGTCTGAAGCCTGAGGAAGGAAGGGGTGGTGGAGACAAACGTAGCAGAAAGGCAGAAATGCAGCTCAATAAACCCAGTTGTCACCAGTTTGGCATTACCAGCGACTTTCAGTGAGGGAGAACACCCTTATGTTTTGTCTGGTATTTACCCTTGATGCTGCCTTCAATCAGATGGTTTGGAGGAATGCATATTGGACTCTTGTTTATTTTATTCTTTGTGTCAAGACCAGCCTTAAAGGAAAGAAGAATCATAAAATGTACAGCCTACATAAATGAAGCTTGTGTGTTCAGATAATAACTGAGAAAGGAAGAGCTACTCAAAGATATTCAAAGAGCATTATTTCCATGGCGAAACTATGCATTTATTTAGAACTCCCTAATTAGGAGGGTCTGGGTGCTAAGCTAGACTCAATCCATTAGCAATTTATCAGCCTTGAGTAAGTGTGGTATCCTCTGAGAACTTCTGTTTCCTAATCTACACAACAGAGATAATAAGGCCTAATTCCCAGGGTGATTGTGACAGTAAAATTAGGTCATGTTGTAAAACAACTTAGCATGGTTCTTGGCGTATATCAAGAATGTTTTTTTTCCTGTCTCTAATGTTATTAGGATTGATACTATTATTATTATTGGTATTGCAGTGGGTCAGACTCTACGCTAAAAAAATCAAGACATACAAGTGAATAAGGTACAGCCTCTGTACACAGGGATTTTGTGGTGGTTGGCAGAGTAACAAGTAGCAGGGAAGATGTATAGGCAGCAGAATCCCTCCTTCAGTTCAGCTGCCTACAAAATGTGAAATATCAAAGAAGTCAACACATTTGTGTGTCTACCATTTATTAAAAGGAAAGGGTAGTAATGTTTACCACAGTTCCTTCCCAATTCTCCTGGTGCATGTTACTGAGGCTGCAGTGCCTCCTCTGCTGCCATCTACAGATTCCCACCAGGCATCCTCACCAGCTCTCCCAACCAAAATGCACCTCCCTTGAGAATTTGCACAGGTGTTCTAGTGCTAGACTGGCTGTACTCCTCCAAAGTACACGTTTTAAGAGACTATTAAGCCTTAACTAACAAGTATGTGGCTTTCCAATAAGGCAGTCAGCTAGTGGGGGCACAGAGAGTAAGTTTGGTGCCACCTACATTGTGTAGTCATCCAAACTGGACAGAGGAAGCCTCAACTGTGATAAAGAGACTCCAGATAGTAAATCTGGAGGAATTCCATTTATTTCAACCAAACTACCATCTTGCTCCGTGAGAGTCCCACCTTCAGTTCTGCTGTCTATGTTTTCCTTTAGCTTATTGACCTAGAATATTAAATGCTAGACAATTCAATACATTTGTGTTTTTCAGTTTTTTTATTATTTTTTTAAAAGGAAAAGAGAGTAATACTTATGAAAATACTCACAAGAATAAAATCTAAGGGTTGTTTGAATCTGCTCCAAGGAAACATGTTCTTTAAATAAAACATGCTTATGCTACCAACTTTTAAAATGAAGAGGAATGTTTTGTGCATATTGCATGTGCCCACTTGTGCAAATTACAAACACAACCACCAACAGAGGTAAATTCAAAGCATTGGGAATTTTATTTTCTATACATATACACAGCTCACCCTGCAAAATAATATTGATCACTAAAGAGGAAATTGGTTACTTTGTCCATTGAATTTGTAAATATGTGCAGGCATTGTTTTAACCAGTGGTATTCTGGTAAATGTTTAACAATAAGGTTTTTAAAAAAATAGTTTATTGCTTTTTAGAGGGAGAGGAAGAGAGAAAAGAGAAACATTGACATCAGAGAGCAACACCAATCACCTGCCTCCTGCACATCCCCCACTGGGGACCTAACCCTCAACTCTTACATGTGTCCTGGCCCCAGAATCAAATTGGCAACTTTTTGGTGCATGGGATGACACCTAGCCAATTGAGCTACATCGTCCAGTAAAACAAGAATTTTGATGAACAAAGGAAAAGTGAATCTCTGGTTTGGAGCATCTGCCTATTTCTGTTGTGTAAACACTCTCACAGGGGCTGAAATCCCTGGTCATTCAATGGGGAGAGATCTCCAGCTAAGCTCTGGAGAGCTGCGGCAAGTGGTTCCAGGAATCACTAAAACTATAAGCTCTGCCCACTCTAGGCTCAGCAGCATGATGGAATGGAAAAAACTTCTGGACTAGGTGCTGGAAGATGTGGCTCATGTCCCAGCTTCAAATAACTATGAAGCCATGTAAATCACTCATTCTTGGAACCTGAGTTTTCTCATCTGGAAAATGAGTAATAACAGCTGTCCTAGAACATCCATGAGGATGAAAGACATTTATTGAGGTACCTTAAATTCTAAAGTTCTATGTCATTATAAGTTTTTGCTATTATTATTTAGGCATTCAGCACATAGCATGACAACTCTCATACATATCCTTTTTTTTACATATCTTAATTACAGTGCTGAGAAAACTACGACTTCCATCTGACTCCTCAAAGGTATCTGTTGAATGTCCAGCCTAGTTTGTACCAGTATTTTTTCACTAGTAAAATCTGAAATCATTCATTAATCTAATAATTGAAGCAAATTCTGGATTACTCTAGAGCTCCTCTAAATGCTCACATTTAAAAATAGACACATATCATTATATACAGGAAAAAGCTTAATGCCCACCTTTCACAAGCTCTTAGGATAAAAGTTACTGCTCCATAAGAAGGTGGAATTAGAACTATATTCAATCATAACTAATTGGTAAATCAGATTAGTGTAATATTTCTCCTGGAATTCAATTTGAGAGCAGTATATTATATGAAAATCTTGAACCCAACATCTCATTAACTCATTTCATTTAAGGCCTTCAAAATGAATTTGAATTTGAATTTGAATTCCTACTGACTGGTCATTTGATTTTCTTTAAGACCTTATTCTCCTTAGGTCTTTATGAAAAGTGGCTTAGTATCTATGTCAGAGAAATTTATGAGAAATAAGTCTGTTTTTGAAAATGAGAGGCATGTAGGCTTTCTATTAAGGTATGTCATTATTGCCGAAACCAGTTTGGCTCAGTGGATAGAGTATCTACCTGAGGACTGGAGGGTCCCAGGTTTGATTCCAGTCAAGGGCATGTACCTTGGTTGCCGGCACATCCCCAGTAGGGGGTGTTCAGGAGGCAGCTGATCGATGTTTCTCTCTCATCAATGTTTCTGGCTTTCTATCCCTCTCCCTTCCTCTCTGTAAAAAGTCAATAAAATATATTTTTAAAAAGATATGTCATTATTAGTTGACAACAAGTTTTTTATATATGAAAATGCTGACATCTCAATAGATACCTATAAAGCACAGTATCATATATAAACAAGGAAAGAAGAAAGTGAGACATAATTATTATTTTTCAATATGATAGTCCTTCTGTGGTTTTAATTTGGGGATTTAGAAAACTAATTTCTCTTTGAACTGTTCCTCAAAATGATTTGAGGGTTTAGCAGACACTTCTGGTTGTCTATCTTTTCATTTATTCTCAGAAGGCAACATCCACATTTAGTTCAAATATCAACCAATATAAGTATGTTTACTCACCCTCTACCCAAATCTAGGTATACTGGTAAATAGTGATCAGCTTAAGTCAGTAAAAACAGTCATATTTATCATATCAGTGGTTCAACAAGGAAAGTGATCTATTTTTGACCAAGCTATTTATATATAAAAAAGGCTAATATGCTAAGTGTCAACCATCTGACCAGTTGCTGTGATGTGCGCTGACCACCAGCCAGCAGACCAGCAGCTGCCAAGCTGCAGTGACTTGGCAGTGGCGGTTCTCAGGTGACACACCCCAAAACCAGAGAGGAGGGAGCTCGATTCCTTGCAGGGCTGTGCAATCTCACTTTTGACCATGAGTTATGTTGTTGCTGGGGCATTGTGGCCCTGAATCTGGTTTACTGCACACTTGTGTTTGCGTTCCACACTCTGTACAACAGCAACTTCGCAGAGTGCCCTCTTGCACTCTGAGATCCCTTAGGGGATGTCGGAGAGTGGGTTTTGCCTGATCCCCACAGGCCAGGCCTAGGGACCCACCTGCTGGAGGAACCCCACTCCCTCCACAGATGCTGGGGAGGGACTGCAGGAAGTTGGCTACAGGGCCTGTCCTGTCCAGTATGTCTCGCCAAGTCCTGCCCCTTTAGCCACCTTCGAATTAATTTCCTTTCAATGTGCATGAATCTGTGCACCAGGTCACTAGTATAGTATATAATGGGAGGCTTCTAAGAAAAGTTTTATACTTCTAGGAAAGAGACTCTGGAAATATATGGCCATTTTCCACCTTTGGACAGTCTTGGTCTGAAAGTAATACCTGGAATATCTGCAACCATCTTGTTCTCAGAGCTGGAGGATGAGGCCAACATAGAAGGCAGAAGGAAAGGACACCTGGTTCTTAAGACACCCAGAAGCTGTTAAAGCAACAACCTGAAACATATCTTATTTTTGAACGTGTTTTTTGTGAAATCATAAATTTCTTTACTGTAGGTATTTTCTTATACTTGCAGCTCAATTAGACTTTACTAATTTTTGTCTTACTGCCAAAGTTTTTAAAGATATTAAAGCAGTGGTTCAAACTCATCTAAAAACGTATATTAAATCTTGAGAAATTCACTGTGAGACAAAATGCTACCATCATTTGCAGCATGAAAATTAAGTAGGATTTCTCACACATTGAAAATCACATCACCTACAGCTCCAGGAGCAATATGGCTGGTGATCAGAGTGTTTATGGACATTTGAACTTGCTAAAGAGCTGCCTAATCTCTCATCTGTAATTACTTGAGAAAAGTTCTATGCAGAATGTGTTTCCATCTTCTTGCTTTATCTTTAACTACATCTGAGGGTATTTTTCTAAACTAATAAAACTCTCAAAGAATGGGAAAATGAAGTCAAGAAAATGACATCACTTGCAATGTTTGCCTGGGCCATATGTGTAGTAACCTACCAGGATGACCTCAAATTAGAATTCACCAATAAAATGGCATTGAGGGTGCTCTATCATGGTTAATAGTGATATTTAAAGAGGATGACTTCATGTCTCATAAACTCAATTAATTATGTTATTCTGCTTCTAAAATATAGTGTAGTTGGGGAATATGTCAGGAAAATTTCAGTATCATGCTAGAGACTAGAGGTTCAAAAGTTCAGGCAAAACAACAAAATGTATTATTTTTAAGAATGAAAAATACAATGTCAAGATGGATTCAAATAAATACACCAAAAACATTTTTAATATAATAAAACTTTGAGGAATATAAGGAATGTAGTAATAAAGCATGAGAAAAAACATTTGCATGTTCCTAAGATGTAGAAGAAATTGAAGACAGTTCATCTATATAAAATATGACCCTTTGAGAATTGCCAAGGTCAGTGAGACCCAGAACAATCAACTTGATCTAAAACTGTCTTGCTCATTTTTCTTATGTGTGCTAGTTCCTCCCTTTCTTGCATATCTACCTTTCTTTTACTTCCCTACCATTCCTCCAACTTTACATCCCAGCAAATATTTTATAATTGTCCCAGAACATATGTTGAAAAACAGAGGGAAATAGAATGACCAACCCCTGTTTTCAGGAGCTATTTTTTTCTAAACACCTATTGCTTAATTATACTATCTTTTTTTCTTTATGAGTTGATATTAAGTGATAATAGGTAGGACAGAAGCACCTATTAATTCAAATAATCTGAAGCATTTCAGTGTAAATTAATCAAATATCCCCTCAGCACTTACTTGTCTTTCTGTATTCCTGTTTTCCTTAGAATTTTTTACAAGCTGTTATCTTTCACGGATTGTAGAGTATATGGTTTTGACTAAAGTTTAAAATTATATGTTCAGGGTTGAGAAAATAAAACCTAAATCTTTTAAGGAATTGATAGGTTTTAAAAATATACTTCCAAATATTAAGTAGTTTAAGCTTCAAATCATATTAAAACAATAATTATAATTTCTCACTAAGGTGCAATTTAAAACACTTTACAGCTTTCAGAAATACTGATGCTTTTTAAAAATCATCTCATGTACTCATGGATACAGGAATAGAGTGTGAAGAAAGATTTAAATTTTTAAATTACAAAGTAAAGCAGAGTTTCATGTCATAAACAAATGAGCACATATTGTAGTTTCTAATGGCCAAAATCACAAAAAGTAAAATTTTCAAACAAATAAAGCAGAATGATTATAGTATTAAGAGAATATTATAGTTAAAATTGCATAAATATTTTCATCATAACTCCCTTATCTCATTTTCCTTCATGTATTAATTTCTGAAAACAAAGTTTTTTTTTTTTCCTGAAAACTTTCCATGCTATAATTTTCTCTTTCTCCAGAGGTCACTTATTTAGATTTTGGAGAAATCTGAGTAACAACTGTTCAAGGAGTTTGGCTTTTAGAAAAGAATGAAGTGGAGGAAGCACAATAAAATAGATTTGTCCCTAAAAATTATGCAGTAATTTTAACTTCAGATGACTAATTAGTAAGGAAAAATAACTGGATTTATTCAAAGACCTCCATAGAAAAGGTAATTTTGTAAACTAATTGAGCCTAAATAAAAGATATTTGTATTAAACAGTGCATTTTTCTCTAAGTGCATTATATGCTTTATAAGTCACTCCTCAGAAACATGTGTTGAGTGCTCTATCTTTTCCCTCTTTCTTTTAGTTTAAGACAACATATTAATTCCCCAGGAATAAATGCAGAGAGACAGCTGTATAGTCTCAATTTAGCATTAGGCCATGTAATTATAGAAATACCTTGAATTTTTATAGCTTTTTTATCCTCTGAAGACCCAAAGTTTATTCACATTATATTACTGCACTGACTCCTACATAATGCCTATGAAGCACCTGCTATAGTTGAAGAATTGGCTGTACTACAAGCTTAAGAAGGCTGGGAAGGAGCATAGATAGTCAATGGAGCATCAGAAATAAAACCCAGTATCTCTGGAAGGATCATTGCCCTGTTTCTGCATTCACTGGTCTCCACTTATGTTTCTCTCTAGAATCTTCTAGAACCAGAAAATACAGGGGTGTCAGTGGATATAGTTTACTGACCTTGCATAAAAGTCACCTACATTTTTTAATGTCTTAGAATTGGGGAATTACTTGCCTAGTGGCTTGATACCAGAGGTCACTGCCAGGCCTATTTAGGAAGCTTCATTCTATTACTACCTAATAGCAACCACCCCAAATGAGAACACTGCATTTTTCCTCAACAATTTTCAATACATTTAAATATTAATTCTAAAACCTAAGCTATTTATACACCCATGATTAAAATAAACTATACACTCTGTATATAGATTATCAGTTCATTGCTGTCAACAGATTTGTAAACAAGTGGCAGGAAAGTTTTCCTAGGAATACTAAAATGTACTTAAGAATGTCCCTAAGGCTAACATAATGGAACAATTAATCCTGGATGAAGATGAGCCGGGCAGTCACAAAAGCTGGCATAGTCATAATGGGAGATTTTCTTTGTAGCTGGTTTATGTCCTTGTAACTGGTATTGTGTATTAGGATTAAGTATAAGGTATATGAGAGCTCATGAAAGGAAAACTAACCCAAAATTGAAGGGTCCGGAAGGCCCAAAGCAAATAGCTTTCAAGTTTAAATGCGATGGACTGGCAAGTCTAAAGGAGAGACTGGAGGGAACGTTTTCTCTGGAGAGAAAAGCAGCAGCATATATAAAGGGTTATATATAAGAAAGTTGGCCCCAAGCATCACCAGTAGATCAGTATTCCAATAATTCTGAAGAGTAGAACAAAAGAATAGTAAAATATGAGATCAGAGAGTTAATGACATCTCTAGCATGTTCCTTATGCATAATCTATAATAATAAAATGTAATGTGCTAATTAGACTGGCTGTCCTTCTGGATGTCCTCCCAGGACAAAGTTGGGGCTGCAGCCACCATAGCTGTGAGGGAGGGATCCAGACAGCTGCCTCACTGAGAAGGCCTACTCTCACACAAATTTTGTGCATGGGGCCTCTAGTTCTAAATAAAGACTTAGTACCTCTTCTAATAGCAGGAGAAAACCCTTAACTATTAGATCAATCATCTGTTCCTAATATGCTACCAGCTGCTTCTTTTCCTCTTGTATCTCTAACTTAATGGGATGGATTTTCCTTTGCACTAAAACCTATCACCTCCTTGCCCAAGGACCAGTGTTAACATAACTAGTATAATTTGTTTTCATTGGTGATTTTTGGCCCTGGGAATATATTCCTTATACTCACAATGTTTTGAATGTGACATTTAAACCTAACTTAGCCCTTTTCTTCCAAAGCTGCATTAATATGGTAGAAGGCTTAACAAAAAAATAATACTGGCAGAAATGTCTGTGAAAGTTCCCTGCAAGTGCTAAAAAATGTAAATTGTTTTTCTCTGCATATGGGGATTTGGTAGTGTTGCAGTTTCAGGTTTTTATGAGCACTTAAAATTTGGATCTGATTGGGATCTGGGCTCACATTAACCCATTTTAAATTAGTGAAATATCAGTCTTCTAGCAAATTAAAATGTTACCAAATTATAACTATAACAGCATGAGATAAAGGGAACATTTTCAGATATCTTAAGAAATAATGTGAAATTACCATGGAAAACTAACCAACATATATATGTGTAAGCAGACCCAAAATAATTTGATTGCATCAAATAATAGTAATAGGGTTGCATGATTCAGTTGAAAGGCATCACTTTTTATACCACATTTATCCTATTAACTAGAAGAACTAGTGTTTTTAGAAACTATAAAGCCCAACCCAGTTGTCTCAATCCTAGAAATGTTGTATTGATAAAGATAATAGTAACTTTCTGCTCTGTTATACACATAGACACATGTATGTTAAAGTTTTGCAAGGAGCCTATATTTACCTTACCTGGTAGGCCTTAAAATTTGGGAGCTTAAAATGGGAATGGTTTAAAATGATCCACTACTATTTCTTACAGTTATCAAGCAATATCCATACCACACAGCCCAGATCCCTCTTCCTTGCAGGGTATGCTCAGATTGGTGGCAAAGGCCTGAAACTAGAGAATTGAGAACTCCTCAGGGCATGAATGCCTGAACCCCAGCTGTTAGGTCTGCACTCCACTCCCAAACACTGACAGCATCTACAACTCTTTGTATCTGTCCTGCCCAGAAGTTCCTTTCTTCACCTACAGGACAAATATGCATTGCATCATGTAAATGATAGTGAATGCAAGTATTAAGGGCAATAGGATCACTGCCAATAAGAACTATTTGTTGCAATGATGGAGACAAATAGTGAGAAAAATTAACTCAAGTGAATGCATAATTACTGGAGGCATGGTCCAATATTTAGGAACATGTGTCAGGTGGAGAGACAGGTGTACAGTTAACAACAGGACATGCATAACTGCTAAGATAGAAGAGAGATGAGTACCTAGGAACTCCCATGTTAGGTGAAGACACAGGTAGACAGTTACCTCCAGGTCGTAACAAGTGCTAGGACAAGCTTGGAAACCAGCACCGTGGCTCTCCTACATCCTGCTCCCAGGTATAATGGCTTGCTCTCTACAGTTGGTACTGGTGGTCAGTGACAGGCTGCACTGCACTGAAGCAGAATAGCACAGTGTCATGAAAAGGAGCTAGGAACTACGCTGGAGCTGCGCCTAGGAAGCCAGGTAGTGGGCCTCCATTTTACAAACACGGGGGTCTCAAACAGTGATGTGCCCCTTGGAAACTTTGTGAGGGTTCCGAATAAGTAAGACATACTTTCCTAGAACAAGAATTCTACTTTATTACAGAATTATAGATCAATTTTCTATTAAAGTAAAATGTTGATTTACTAAGAATTATTGAAATTTAAAACAATGTGGGAATTTGATACTAGCTAACCTACTTTGGTCAAGCATGGGAAGTCCTGCCCCATACTCTCCTTACCTCCCTGCTCTTATGTGGAAAGTATGAACTCTTGTCCAGTCCCGAAGTTGGTCAGATTTACTTGAAAGAGAGAGGACCTTTTGCTTCAACAGATATAATGCCACCTAGAGTGAAATTATCACTCTATCAACACATATGTATCTACTAAAACTTTACCCAATGATAAAACTCCCTGACCTATCCCCAACTTGGCTATTTACCATGAAAAACAAGGTATTAAAAATATTGAAATCAGCCCTAACCGGTTTGGCTTAATAGATAGAGCATTGGCCTGCGGACTGAAGGGTCCCAGGTTCAATTTCAATCAAGGGCATGGACTTTGGTTGCAGGCACATCCCCAATAGGGGGCATGCAGGAGGCAGCTAATCAATGTTTCTCTCTCATGGATGTTTCTATCTTTCTCCCTTCCTCTCTGTAAAAAATCAATAAAATATATTTTTAAAAATTTTGAAATCAATCCTATGTGGATCTTTCCCGCTATTGATGGCCTGAGGTCTTGAGGCACTTCAGGATAAAGGCCAGCCCAAAAAGAAACAAATAGTCAAAGAACATATATGCATAGCACATGGACATAGACAAGGATGTGGTGAAGGCCAGGGATGGGGAGGCAGGGACTGGAAGGAGGTGGGCAAAGGGAAGAGGGGAATGAGGGACATTATTACATGTGTTAATAACTTTTTAAAAAAAGAAGAAACAAATAGTGACAAAAATAAAACAGTTTAATCAGCAAGTTCCATAAAAGAAAAAGCCAGTGCAGGTATTATTTGAAAGTTCTGTTCATATTTGGGCTCATAAAAGGAACTATGTTCTATGGCTGCTCTGCAGATTAATGTGTATGTGTGTTGTGTTTAATGTGGAAGAAAAAATATTATTGCCTGTAACAAAGGAGCTAGTATAAATATGCAAGGCTTAAAGATTAAGTAATAGATTTCAAATGTCCCTCTTGAAGAAAAGTCATTAAGAGTGGGTAACAACGTCTTAACCAATGATTAATTATAAAAATAATTACAGTAATTATATATTTCCATCTTTGTGCTTCAAATCAATGCAGTTTGTTCGGATTTTATGCATGGTTTGGTTTATTCAAGTCCCAGGTCTACAACCTTGTGGCAGAAAACAATGTGCAAATTGTCAAGACCCCAACAAAACCCTGCAGGCAGGCTGGCAAGGTGCTGTCATCTTCTTTATTAGCTGGTTGTTCTCACTGGTTAGAGCAATCAGAGGAGAAAGGGCTCCACAAGTCACCTGAGTCCTCCATTGATTTTTCACCTTGCCTTCCAAACAAAACAAAATACACAATTAGTTGGTGACTCATAGCTCAAAAAAGCATTGTGCCTGATTAGATAAGAAACATGCAATGGTTTTCTTTTAAAATATTTTAATTTACATAACTATTATATTGTAGTCCAAAGGGAACTTTGATTTTTACTACTGACGTTTAGAATTTAGCTTGATGTATATGCTCCTTCGCATGACACTCAAAGAAAGGCAAATCCAAAATTAAAATAGAATCCAAATTCTCACTCTATATTTCCTAGGATCTAACCTAAAGCCAAAGCACTTGAAAATAAGCTTGAAAATCCAGGCTCTGCCACTGTAACTCAAGTAGTTGTACTTTTGTTTCTTACTTTTTTATAACGTGGGCTCAAAAAGATCAATGTGAATTTCTTTCTGACTGAGTTAAGTAAGTCTAGCATACCTCAGGTATGCCTTGGGTTTGACAAAATTGAATAAATGGCAAATGGGAATTGATAGTAATGTTCTCTTTGATAAAGATTAATTCTGCCAATGTGAAAATGATATGGTGACTCTGAAAGTGGCATTTGATTAAATCAAGTACAACTTTATGACTGAGAACTGAAAAAAAAGATAGGTTTCTTAAGTTTCATACTTGCTTTTGACCACCTTTGATGGCCAATAAATTCATGGAAGGAAATCCCAGCTCTCCAACAAAGCATCTACCCAGGATTGGCAGGGCCTTTAGCTCATCATGGGTTTTTTAAAATTTCAAAGATCTCAGCTCAACAAGCTTCTTGGTGCATGTTCGGTTAAGTTTTCTGATGTATTGTTTTAAGAATCTTTTTTCTTCCTAACCATTCATGATATCTTTGGTGACACAGCTCATGTCAGTCTGACACTAAAGGAAAAGAAGTTTATTTGTAGCTCTAAAAGAATGTGACAAATGGGAATGATTTAAGGATAAAAGAGCAGAAGTTGTTAGGACTAGCTTACTATTGGCAAGGTTCAAACACACTGCACGTGATGGTAGGAGCTCACACAAATCACCTGTAGAGCAAGGCAAGGACCACCTCTTACAGAGCATGGCTGGTCACTGGAGACCCACAAATATTCTCCTTGTCAGACTTGTCTTCAGTTTAAGCTAATGCTTATCTAAGACAGAGCATTTGTTGGCTAATTCCCCACATGCTGATATCATTAAATGAGAGAAAAGAAATTTTTTCTCTCAAGAGTTATCTTGTTAGCCTAAGATTGTTTGCAGATTAATTCTGGAAACTAATAGTATTTTAATTATGTTCATGTAACCTTGTGCCACATTTGCTAAACAATTTTGATAAAGCATAGTGCTTTCCTGGTGAGCATAGTCTCTTGGGACAGCAGCCTCACTGAGATTTCCTTACAAATCACTGATGGACCCTATAGAAGCTACCTATGCAAAATGTTTCTCTCTCAGGTATTAGAATTTTAACTTAATTGTGTTTCCCCAACCTGGTTTGCATATCCTGTGCCATCTGGTGCTTAGTAATTGTGATTACAGGAGCAATTTGAAAAAGCATGCAATGAAGACCAAACTTCATGCCAAATAAAGTGGTAAACAAAATTATGTGAGAGCATCTCATTGGATGTCCCCTTGCTCACCACCAAGAGACCTTTCCCTGCCAGATGAGTTCAAGACCTGCCCCTTTGCTCCCCTTGTAGATATAAACAGAGTCACAGGGGTGAAGACATGAGCAGGGCTGCATGGGAAGACCATGAGAAACCTGCAGGAGGTCAAGGATAAAAGCTTTGTTCCCAAGCATATTGTGCTATGCCAAGTTGCAGACAGGAATTTTTATTGCAGAGTCTTAAACCCCTGACAATGAGAGTTGATAATGGAAATGCTGCCAGACCTTTAACTATAACGATGCCACTATAATATTTATAAGTAACTTCTACTTTTTCCAAACATATGTATTCATTACTGTGTCTCTGCTTTTGCCTCACTTCAGGGGAACCTCATTGTATAAACACAGTAGATTGGCTTGCTTATACTTTTTGTCTCTAATTGCTCTCCATCTCTATCTGTGAGAAGAAAGCCAGCCCCAGGGCCAAGCCGCAAAGCCTCTCCCTCTGTGCTTCACACAACTCCAGTGCTCTACAATGCACATGCTGCTTCTCTCACTTTCAGCTGTTGGCATTAGCCGGTCTGCACATTCGTTTTTTTTCTTATAATTATTTTTTCAGTGATGTACCTGGGGGAGAACTAACTGGTATATTGGATCCACTGGGTCTGACAGATTCTGACTGTTAGGCAAGTCCTAAGTAAACAAAGACCTAGACAGTGCACATCATTGAAAAGCCACTCAGAGTGCTGACAGCTTATCTGTTCCAACATAAGTAGGCTTCCTGGGAAATTGATTGCTTAATAGTGATGAAGAATGACAAGGATTTCCTAACCTTTCTGTGCAAACCTCTCAGTAATTGTATGTCTGGGCACAGAGTCATGCTGAACTATTGATCTGTGTGACCGCATGTATGGCCTGCAGGTGAGAAGGCAGACAAAAGAAAGTACATCTTCCTTCTGGACAAACATATGGTGGAAGACAGCACCTCATCACAGCTCAGGTCACTGGGCATCCACATCTACAAGCTGGAATACAGACCAGTGCATCCATAAGTCACAAAGTCTACACCAGCTTTGGGGCCCAGGCCTCAGAATAGGTGTGAGTTTATTGGTGGTGGCCTCATGATCCAAGACTTTTAGCCAGAAATAAATCATGGCTATGAATCAAAAATTTGTACACAAAAATGCTATTGCTAGGTCATGAAAATAAGTGAAGGATGTGCCACTGAGCTGATTTACCAGGTCCTTTAAGGACATGATTGGTGGGCTATCAGGCATGACCACACTAACATTCTCCAGCCAATGTCACTTCTCAAAGTCAGGGAAGAGCCCCCAATTTGATGGCTCATCATGACGATACATAGCCCTGTGGAATGTGTAGGAATACAGACTAATTCAGTCTTAACTAACTTAGCCTCTACAGCAGCAGTTCTCAACCCACAGGTTGAGAACCACTAGCAGGGTCACCTAAGACCATTGGAAAACGCAGATATTTACATTACAATTCATTAACAGTAGCAAAATTATAGTTATGAAGTAGTAACGAAAATAATTTTATTGTTGGGGGTCACACACAACATGAGGAACTGCAATAAAGGGTTGTGGCAATAGAAAGGTTGAGAACCACTGCTCCAGTGTAAGGTTTCCAAGCAGATGATATGCAGCTCATGCATATAAAATGCAAAAGGCATCAGCAAGCACTTTCGCCTACGGAGCACCTAATTGTATGATAGGAAGGCGTATGGCATCTTGTGTGAAGAGTTTGCTTAATGCACCATCTGGGCTCACTTTGTCCTCTTCTGAAGTACACATCAGAACTTTGGGAACAAGTCAACAAGAAGCAGCCAAAGTCACCACAGTGGGTGAATTTCCATTTGCTCCTACACTAGTACACTATCATAATGCTGGTCACTCATCAGTGATGTCTGCATGGTAATACTGCTGATGAGCAACATAACCCACAGACTGTGATCAAATGAAAGGAAAAGACATAGCAATGAGTACACCATTAACATCACTATCACATTAATGTTTTCATTGTTGAGTAAAGGAAAGTTACCTGGCTGGCATTTCAATGTTTAGCTATTAAGAGAGATTAACACACAACAATTTCATTCTTATTCACAGAATAATCCACTGAAGTATCTGCTTTGTATTACTGCTTCTTTTTACTCCAAACCTCTGGCATTGTCAGCATAACAAACTTATTCTGTTACTATATTTGGAGCAATTACTGAGACTGCTATGTGAGGCCACTCTTAATGAAAACAAAATATTCCCTGGCCACTGCAAAGGAGAAGTGATACAACTAGATGGCTCCTACAGAAAATGCAGCATCAGGGAATGTTTATAAACACCTCTAGCCCAAACAAAGATTATATTAAAACAAACATAGAGGAAACATCATTTTTTTCTTTGTCTTAGGACAAGACAACAGTATAAAAGAAGTGGGGAGCTCACCCATCTTCCAGGAATACACCAGACGTCACCAGGTGGAGACAGCCTGAAGATTCAGAGCCATGCAATAGTGAACAAAGTGGAGGTGAAGTTTGGATCTGTGGATATGGGCATGAATGTTTGTGCAACCTTCGCTCCTCCTGTGGTCAGGGTCGCCGCATTTGCTTGAATGAGCCACGATACCTTCTCTGTGCAGAATTGTCACCATGCCCCCATGCAGTCTAATAAACACCCCTGTTTTTAGTAGTTGGTTTCAGATAACCCTTGAAAACAGGAAGCAAATTCTGTAATTTTAAATAACTATTTGGCAATCAACTGGTGAGAAATAGCAATCCTAGAACTTTTAAGTGTAGAGAAAATACTGAAAATTTATGTTAAAAGTTTAAGATATTTTTTTCTCCTGAAGATTGTCGGCATTCACTGTGGAAGACATATGGATAAAAGTAAAGGTTGAAAGTTGCCTAACCAAATAAAAAAATTGAAAAATTCCACAGTCCTTCTCAAGAAAAAGGTGACATGACAAATGACTTTATATTCATTGGGAACACATTTTCAATGAAGTAAAACAGAAAGAATTACTTACAAAAGCAAAACTACAACTCATATAGTTTTTTCATGTTGAACAAGAAAAAAATTAAAATAATGTAGAACACATTATTCCCTTTCCCCTGAGAATGCCGCCATAAATGGCAGGGAACTAATGAAGTGCAGAGGTGCTATTTACAAGGACTCAGCACTCCTAATGAAGGAGACTTCTGAATTAGGCAGGAATGCCTGCCTGTTCCCCAGGGCAGGCACTCTACTCTGTTGGGGATAACTCCATTCAATAATCTCAACCAAGACAGAAGCTCAGAATGAGGCAAGTGACAGCAGTGAATTAAAAATAAACTTCAAATGAAATCCTGTTCATTTCAACTTTTGATATATTCAATCCCAACACATATTATATAAAGCCCATTTTTACTAAAGCTAAGTAAACAATTTAGCGGGTGACCCAACCCCATTCAACCTTATGGAAATCTAGCTGAAACAGGTAAACCTCTCTGCCTTCCAGGACCACAATGAAATGTATGCTACTCTGACACAAAGATCGCTAATGCAGAAAGAAATGTGGGGATACCTGTTCTCCCTTCTCCATTGTGCAGTCTCTTCCAGTTCTAAGGTGGGCCTTGAAAGTATGGCTGCATGGCCTATGTCAGAAAGCAGGTGGCATTTGGTGAGTCACCCCTGGAGAAAATACTTTTGTTTTCTTCTGTGAGAAAAAGAATAGCTTTGACCTACTAACCTGAAATCTCTTTCTGGAGAATTGCATTAAGTCTTTTGTAGGGACCACATAATTCTGAACTAGGGAATGAGGTCCCACTAAGACAGAATTTGAATGTAAACCCTGAGTGTTCTAGGCCTTCCCTTTTCAAATACATCTTGTGCTAGAATAAGCATTCACTTACTTTTAACTTCATTGAGAACCCTGCTGACCCAATTCAATATTTCAACCCAGCAATCAGATTTCAGACTCTAGAAGATTTTCTGAAATTAATACAAACTTCACAAAAGATGCATCTCCCTCCTCTAAAGGATGAAAGAAGAATTATCTCAAAGATGGAAAGGGCTCGCTTAAAAACGTGAACTTCTCCCCTGCCTCTCTCTAGATGAAGCACTCTCTTGGGCAGTACTCTTCCAGCCCCAGCAATAGAATAAAGCTCTTAAGTGAGCATGTGGCTGCATAAAGAAACAGCCAGAAAACAACTCTCTTAAACAAATAAACAATGCAGCACATGAACTTTATGTTCCTAATCTCTGCCATCATTAATCACATTCAGCTTTTGTCTTTAAGAGCCTGAGTGAACCAGTGGGAGGTGGAAGGAAAGGAAAGAAAATAAACTCCTAAATCCAGTTAGATTTGTGAGGCACTGAAGATGGGAACCCACCTCCTCTGCCAAAAGGATTTCAGGAAACTTATTAGAGGTGGGCAACATGGATATGATGACCCAGCTACACTGAAAACCAAACTATGATTTAAGAAACAACTCAGGAGCCTAACACTGAATATTATTTCAGCATTCTGAATATAAGCTTCATCTGGATTTCAGCAGAAAACCCATAATGGGGTCTGAAAGTATTCTATCCATGTATTTATGTCTTTTGTTTAAGAACAAGCTAAAAAAAAAAACAACCCTGCAATAAAAAAATATGGTAGAGGCCAGGCCATATCATAAATAGATGTGAATAAAGCTTTCATGGATGTAAGAATGAGGAGAAGAGGAGGAGACATAGAGAACAGTGTTCCCAGTTCCAGCTTCACATTGATTCTCATATGTCACCAAACTCAGACATGGATAGGAGCAACATTATAGGGCCACCTCCTACTCCTGCAAACAGAGCAAAGAGTCAACAAAAATTCTTTACCTTCTTATTTGCTATTTGTAACAATTTCCAAAACTTCAGATGGTAAATAACTCCATCATCATTTTCACAATATACAGTTGAGTTGTTCTGTTCCAAAGAAATCTAAATAAGTGTGAGGTCACTGGATTGCTTAGGGTAGTAGTCGGCAAACTGTGGCTCTTGAGCCACATGGAGCTCAAGAGCTGCCTCGATTTGCTGTTCTGTTGACTAATGAGTTTGCCGACCACTGACCTAGACTCTTGATTCCAATAATTACAGGCTGTTGTCATTCCTTGTGATTAAGCCCCTACCCAGTGGTCGGCAAACTCATTAGTCAACAGAGCGGCAAATTCAGCTCGAGAGCCACATGTGGCTCGGGAGCCACAGTTTGCCAACCAGTGGCCTAGGGCCACGCTACAAAATGCAATGATGAGATACCATCCCTTAGGGAGCAAGACTGGGCATCATTATGTATTTTTTTTAATGTCCTGCTTAGACACAGGAATGTTTCTGATTTATAGCAATTAGTGAAACAATAGAAGGTTCTCCTTTGCCTTTTGCTGTTGATAGAAAAATCACTGATTGCTTTCTGGCTGGAACTGTCTTGCTGATTGTCAAGGAGCACTATTCAGGTGATGAAAGCCAACTGGGTCAGCATGCATTTGATGAACAAGATCTGTATGCTTGGGACTATCACAGACCAAGGGTTCATCTCCAAATCCTGGATATGGTTAACTTAATCAAAGGTACCTCTGCCAGCTCAAACCCTTCACAGAATCTGACCCATTGTTGGACAAGGGAACAAAAATAGTCATTTAAATAACTGTCCTATTGCTTAGGACATGTAGGCTTTCTTTCTCATTTGTAACAGCCAAACAACCTTAGAAATTGGTTGTGTGCTTTACTAAGTTAATAGTCCCTTCCCCAAAGAAAAAAGAAGAGGAATTAAAATCATTATCCTGGTACATCTCACTTCTAAATTTTATCCTTCAACACATTGGAAGTCTTAAGTGTATATGTTCCTGGGAATAATTGTAAGCTGACACTGTAATAGAGAAGCAAAAGTGAACTGAACAGTGAGTAGATCAAGGTATACTGTTACATAATAAATCAGAGCTATGGAAATAGCACTTCTTCTTGGAGAAAGGGTCACTCCGAAGCATTTATTAGTTTTAATGAAAAAAAATTATTATATCCTAATGTAATTTCAGAATGCTTTCTTTAATGTTCCAATATCACTTTCCTTACAGAAAACCACATTGTAATCCTAAATTATATGTATAATGGCCACGGCATGAAGCTAGACAGCATCAGGACACATCACACATGCACTTATCAAAGGATAACTGTCTACTGCAGAGAACATCATTATGTGTTTTGATGTTCCTTTGATGTAAATGAAATGTAAACCCAAAGGGCGCCAGCTGCTGGAGTATTGTATAGACACCCAACATGTCATCTGGCTTTGAGTCTTTGGGATGGGAATAAAAGTGCATTCTCTCTATGTCATTTCCATAGCATTTAACAGCAACCAGGATGTAGATAAAGCTATGTGAGTAAAAAACTGGCAATGAGATACACTGAATTTTGCACATGGAAAAATTAGCTATCAGATATAAATAAAATTTCAAGATCAAAATTAAGCAATAAGCCATAGGATGCAAAAGAAAAAAAAAGTGAGCTGAGCAAGATGTAGGGGAGAGAATAGGAATGGGGTGTATTTTGACTGAATGTATATGTTTTGCTTATTGGATCATACTACAACTTTTTATAAGTGTTTATTGATAAGTTGGCTACAAATATACATAAGATATGATCATTTTGAAGTTTTAAAAAAATCTCTCTAAAGATTGCTAAAATTGTCATGGCAGGGTGACTCATTTGTCAAGAGCAGCATCCATACACTAAGAGTTGTGGGTTCAATTTAAGGCCACATAAGAGAAGCAACTGATCAATCTCTCTCTCTCTCTCTCTCTCTCTCTCTCTCTCTCTCTCTCTCTCTCTCATCAATTTAAAAAAAACACATATCCTTGGGTAAGGAGTAAAAAAAATGCTAAAACTTTCTGGGCAGTCATTCATATTTTAAATTTAGACTGAATTACAGTAAATCTTATTGAAGAAATTAAGACATTAGATAATTGGTTTTTTTGGTTTCCAAAACAGAGTCCAAGTTTTAAACCATCTATAGAAGTAAAGTATAATAAACTTTGTGGACTATATAAGGTGAAGTATAACAGTTTATGATATGCTATATAATCATACCATAAATTATTCAGCTCCAAACATACTTTCTCATTCTGCAATTAAAAAAACAACACTGTTAGCCTAATTAGATAAGAATCTTCCTGACACACATTAAGTCATATTTTATGAAAATGGAATTCATAGAACCATGATATAGAAGATTATAGTGAGCCTGAATCTTCTGTGATTTTAGAGAAAACTGTGTTTGTGTCTTACATGTGCCCGTGTGAATTTTTCTACACAGAAAACTTCTCCTTTACATTATTCAACAGTTACCTGACCTTTTAAAATAGTAAGAGCCTTTCAACCCTTTTCTTTCAGTATAGAAATTTCAGTATGTATTTTTATTCTGTCCATTAGTCACTGGCAAAGAGGTTCTCACTCCCCACCCCCAGGATAGAAGTCAAGAAAGGAGGTGAAACAGATTCAGAAGAGAAGAGGTTTAGTAAAAACAGTAAGGGCAATGGGAGAAGGAGGGAGGGTGCTGCATCAGGGAGCCCACATTGATAGAGCTTATGGCTCCTTGAACTGCTGCTGGGGCTGACTTATATATACAGAGCTGGCTTTCTTAGTGCAGGCACAGAGTAAATTTCTTTGCTCTTCAGGTTCCTGCTATGGGTTGGCATTGACTCACACTAATTGGTGCAAGGTTTGAGAGACACCCGAAAGGAAACCTAATCCTATCTGGGAAAGGCTCAAGAAGTAACTGAAGGACATTCCCATACATCAGCCTATCTCACATTTATTCATTGATTATGCACTAATATTTACTGAGTGACTATGTAAGATCCAATGACAGATAAGCCAGATGGATTAGATGCAGGTGACAAGAGACACTGTGAAAGAAATTCAAATTGCTATGTAAACAGATAGGATTTATAGAAAGTCAAGGGTATTAGGGAAAGTGACTGAGCAATAATTGATAGGTTTCAATACATATCCACAAATGATTTCATCTGTGACCTCTATAAGTTGGCTCCTGAGTCCTTTTGTCACAATCTCAGTAGACTTTAAGGGTTTTCTTGTTTTCCTGAATGACAAGATATTCTGGTCTTATCTTGTGCACGTCCTGCCCCAGACCTGGAATTAGCCAATTCTCTTTTAAGCTCTAGTCTCTTTTATGAGGAAATAATATTTAGAGGTTACAGTCTGTATGTGCCCTGACCAGGAATCGAACCCGCAATCTTGGCATAATGAGATAGCGTATAAGCAACTGAGCTACCCAGCCAGGGCTAGATGTCGCTGTCTGGATGTTGGAGGTTCAAAATTCAACATTTTTGTAAATTTATCTTTCTATTATAGTGGACATCCAATATTATATTAGTTTCAGTTATACAACATAGTGATTAGACATTGATATACTTTATGAAGTAATCGCCCTGTTAAGTCTAGTACTGACCTGGCACCAAACATAGTGTGACCATGTTATTGACTGTATTCCCTATACTATAATATATATATCCTCATGCCTGTTTGTAACTGCCAATTTGAACTTTTAAATTCCTTGTATTTTTACCCATCTCCTCCATCTGGTGACCATCACTTAGCTCTGTGTATTTATGAGTCTTATGTTTGTTTGCCTTTTTCTAGGTTCCACATATAAGTGAAATCATACAGCATTTGTCTTTCTCTATTCGACTTGTTTCAGTTATCATACTATCTATTGAAGGATATGTTGGTTGCTTCTATATCTTGGCTATTGCAAATAATGCTGCAATAAATATAGGGGTGCATATATCTTCAAATTAGTGTTTTGGATTTCTTTGGATAAATACCCCAAAGTGGAATTGTTGGGTAATATAGTAGTTCTATATTTTTTCTTCGAGAAACCTCCACACAGTTTCCCATAATACCTGGATCAATTTACAATCCTATGAATAGTGCACAGGATTGCCTTTTCTCCACATCTGTGCCAACACTTGTTTGTTGATTTATTGGTAACAGGCATTTTGAAAGGTGTAAGGTAATAATAGCTCACTGTGGTTTTGATTTGCATTTTCTTCTTTATTAGTGATATTTAGCATCTTTTCACATGTGTATTGGCCATCTCATGTCCTCTTTGGAGAAATGTGCAGTCATATCTACCTGGCAAAAAATAACTTTTTTGTTATGTTTTATCAGCATGTAATATAGGAGGTTTTTGTTTTTCAATTGAGTTATCAGATCATTTCTCCCCATATTCACCCAATTATAAGATTCTGCCTAAAGTTTCTGCTTGAAACTTGAAGTACAACAAGTCAAAAATCAAATAATTACTCTTTAGGAAGGCGTAATGGCCTGTGTGTTCTACAGCCATTTCATTAAAACACTATCAGTTAAAGCAATATTATTTTATTTTTAGCATGGCAGTGGAAATTTTGTAAACCAAGATTACTTCTTCCAAAATTTTGGTAATAACATTAAAACATTTTATAAATAGCCCAGCTGGCATGGCTCAGTAGTTGAGTATTGACCTATGAATCAGGAAGGAGTTCAGGGTTTTATTCCGGTCAGGGCACATGCCTGGGTTGTGAGTTTGATTCCCAGTGTAGAGGAGTTTGGGAGGCAGTCAATCAATGATTCTCTCTCATCATTGATAATTCTACCCACCCCCTCTCCTTAAATAAAATATATTTAAGAAAAAACATTTTATAAACAAATGTTCTTACTAAAGTTAAATTAGAAGTATCTCTAAAATAGTCGTAAATATGTCAGGCTCTAGAATTATATATCACTGGGAGAAGATACTAATTTCACAACTTATTGTCCTAAGTCTCATAAAATTGTCCTATGTATTATATAGGACAATGTAGGTGAACAATTAGAATACTGCCTGTAGTACTTCTGCTTGCAAATATGATAGAATAGCAGGGGCCAATTTTGCCCTCCTGACTAAAACAAAACAAAACAAAAAACCCACAAATATATGAAAGAAAGATATCTAAAACACTGATGTCAGGTAACAGAGAACAATAATCCTTGGAAGACAGGAAACAAACCAGGGAGTCCTGAGATTGTCCATCTATTTGGGGATGGTTTCTGGCCATAGCACAGGAAGGGGAATCCAGGCAGAGGAGACAGGCTCCTGATTTGAGAAGATTAAGCTGAAACCAAGAAAGACAGTACTGGCAGAACTGGAGAGGAGAGAAAACTGGAAATCTGCAGACAGTCCCTTTCATGTATTCAGTTCAGTACTGACCATTGCAGTGTAGCTGGATAAGATAGCATTTGAAAGAGTTAGAGGTAAGAGGCTTTCACACAATGCTGGGAGATGTCTGTTCCCACCACCAGACATTGGATAGAGTACTCAGAATGGTTTTAGCTCCAGAATGAGAGTAAACTTGAGTTTTAATGGGGTTTTACTGCCTGGTCCCACCTATAAAATTTTAAAAGTGACACATGAAAGAATCAAAACATTTCCAAGTAATTTAACTGGAACAAAGCTCAAGAATATCTATAGAAATTTACACTATCCAATAACCCCCCCCCTCAAATTTACAGTGTCTGGAACATAATTAAAAATTACCAGGTACAAAAAAAAGCAGGAAATTATAAACCATAAAGAGGATTGAAATCAATAAACCCAAATCAACAACTGAACAACTGATACAGATAATAAAATTAGCAGAAGACATTATAACATATTCAAAAAGTTAAGTAGAGATATGGAAGATATAAGGCCCAAATTAGACTTCTATAATTGAAAAATTGGAATTAATGGCATAGTAGATGTTGTGGAAAAATATATTAGTGAACTAGAAAACATAGAAATAAAAGCTATCTAAAACGAACCATAGAGAGAAAAAGTATATATATATATATATTGTTCATTCACTTAGCCATATATATATATGGCTAAGTGACTGAACAATACATATGATGTATATAATGTACACTGGCAGTTTAAAAATAAACGTCTACTCATGCAAGCACAATACATGTAAAGCTCTTACTGGCACCAATCACATGTGACTCCAGAATGTATATTAGCACAATATACCTCTGAAGCTGAAAGAAAATGACATCATTGATACAGTATTGTTTGTTAATCAATTTATATATTATTTTCATATACATTTTACTAATTTTCTTTCATCTCTGACACTTCTATTATAGAGAAAGGGTGAATAGTGATATTAAAATATTTTGCACTTTAATTTTATAATACTACTAGGAGTCTGGTGCACAAAATTTGTGTACTGGGGGATGGGTGGTCCCTCAGCCCAACCTGCCCCTCCCACATACTGGGAGCCCTCAGGGGATGTTCTACTGACAGCACACCCCTGGCCTATCCAAGGCCAGAAAGCCTCTGGCCAAGGCTTTCTGACCTTGGGCAGGGAATCTCAGCCAGGGGACCCCCAGCAATAGCCCTGCAATGGAGCCGATCACTGGCTCGGCCCCAGCCCAGCCTTGGGCAGAGCCAGTGATCACCCTGCAATCTGGCAGATTGCTGGCTCTGCCCCAGCCCTGGCCTGCCCAAGGCCGGAAAGCCTCAGCAGCAGCCATCTTGGTAGGGAGTTTACTTGCATATCGCTCCTGATTGGCT
This sequence comes from Antrozous pallidus, assembly GCA_027563665.1. NCBI lineage: Eukaryota > Metazoa > Chordata > Mammalia > Chiroptera > Vespertilionidae > Antrozous > Antrozous pallidus. Next base: position 50,736,301 of record CM050510.1, read on the forward strand.
GGTGGGTGTGACTGTTGGGCATGGCTGGTGGGTGTAGCGGAGGTATGGTCAATTTGCATATTACTCTTTTATTAGATAAGATATTATATACTAGAGGCCCAATGCACAAAATTCGTGCCAAGGGGATGGGGGGTGTTTCTCAGCCTGGCCTGCACCCTCTCACAATCTGGGACCACTGGCTCCTAACTTCTTGTCTGCCTGCCTGACTAATCACCCCTAACCATTCGCCTACCTGCCTGATTGTCCCTAAGCACTCTGCCTGCCTAATTACTCCTAACTACCTCTGACTGCCTGACTGATTTTCCCTAACTGCCTCTGCCTCAGCCCCCACTCCCTCCTCCAGCTGGCCACAGGCAAACAGGACCTCGGCTTCCCTCCCTCTCCCTCTGGCTGGTCATAGGCATCTGGGATCCCAGGCAGCTTTGCCCAGGCTCCAGCTTTGTCAGGAAGGACATCTGGAATGACATTCAGAAGATATCCAGTCTAACAGGTCTAATTAGCATATTACCATTTTATTAGTATAAATACTATTTTGACATGTAAGTTTTTGCAGTAACGTAGTTACTGCATGTATCTTTTCTCTAATTAATTTCCTTTCAATGTGCATGAATCCATCATAAATAATGAACAGATAATCACTGATCTGTGGGACAATTTCTGAATGGGAGCTTCAAGAGGGAAAAGATGTGACCAGAAAAATATTTGAAAAAAATAACTGAAATATTTCTAAATTTGATAAGAACTATAAATTTACAGTTTAAAGAAGCACGACAAAACTCAAGCAATAAAAAATAAACTAGAGCAAGGCTCATTAACATCAAATTTCTCAAAGCAAGTAATAGTCTTTTTTAAAAAAATAAATTTTATTGATTTTTTTTACAGAGTGGAAGGGAGAGGGATAGAAAGCCAGAAACATCGATGAGAGAGAAATATCGATCAGCTGCCTCTTGCACGCCCCCTACTGGGGATGTGCCCTCAGCCAAGGTACATGCCCTTGACCAGAATCAAACCCAGGACCCTTCAGTCCACAGTCCGACGCTCTATCCACTGAGCCAAACCGGTCTTGGCACAAGTAATAGTCTTTAAAGCAACCAGAAAGGAGAAAAAAAAAGATGTTATATAGAGAACCAAAGATAAGTATGCTAGCAGATTTCTAGCCAAATTCATACCAGCAAGAAACAGTGAAGCAACATACTTTAAATCCTGAAACAAAAATCTATCCACATAGAATTCTATTCAGGAAATATAAATAAATTATAAACTTTTGTGAATAATGTATCAATATTGGTTTATAAAATGTGACAATATTAACAAAGGAAACATCTATATTATGTTTGCAACTTTTTGGTAAATTTAAAACTATTCTAAAATAATAATTTTATGAAAAAATAATTATTTTTAAAAAACAGTGCATGGTATGTTGTTTATTATAAATAGCAATTAATTTTATCTATTATTGGTTATTAGTATTTATTATCAGTATTATTAATAAGCACTGATTACTATTAAGTATTGATTTGTTTAAGCATTTCTTTGTCAGTGATAACCTCATACTAAAGACTTGAGTCTCTTAAGATAATATAGTACACTAATAATTAAGCCAGGGCAGGTATAGATTTTAAGGGATCCATAACACATCATTCTAGAGATTCTCACTTTGAAAGTAAAAATATAATGTTATACATACAAAAATAGGTCCAGGGACTTTAAAGTTCTCACTTGAAACCCTGGTACTCATTTTCATTGTTCACCTCAAGATCCATCTATACAAATATCTCTTATCCCAAATTAGTACCAAATTCACTAGGTTAGTTACTGACTATTTCTAGAATTGAGTATGAATTGCAGAAAATTATTCCTAACAAACTGATAGGCCCCATCAGAGATAAACTGGCAGAAAATACAGTAGGTTAAAACATAGGGTAAGTAATATAATAAGAGGCAATTCAGTAATCCAAGTCAGTAATCATACAAAAACCATCCATACAGGTAATCTGAGGACCACCAGCCAAAATGATAATCTGTGATTAGTTTGTATCAGAATTCTAAGACCTAACCATTGCTAAAAGGAAAAAAAATATTTCCCATAGCTTTTGCAGCTAGCATACTTTTATATTCTCAATAGAGGCCCAGTGCACAAAAGAAATCCGTGCACAGGGAAGTGGGGGAGGAAGGGGTGTCCCTCAGCCCAGCTTGCATCCTCTCCAATCTGGGACCCCTCGAGAGATGTCCGACTGCCCAGGATCAGTCCTAAACGGGCAGTCAGACATCCCTCTCACAATCCAAGACTGCTAGGGTCCAACTGCTCACCTGCCTGCCTTCCTGATTGCCCCTAACCACTTCTGCCTACCAGCCTGATCACCCCTAACCACTCTCCTGCCAGCCTGATTGATGCCTAACTGCTCCTCTGCCAGTCTGTTTCCCCCTAACTGCCCTCCCCTGCAAAAATGGTCAACCCTAACTGCCCTCCCCTGCAGGCCTGGTCCCCCCACCTGCCCTTCCCTGAAGGCCTGGTCACCCCAACTGCCCTCCCTTGCAGGCCTGGTCCATCCCAACTACCCTCCCCTGCTGGCCATCCTGTGGTGACTATCTTGTATCCACATGGAGGCAGCCAACTTGTGTGTTGGGGTAATGGTCTTTTATTAGATAGAATAGTTCCTGGTGCACAGGTGGGGGACAGCTGGTTTGCCCTGAAGGCTATCCCCTTAGGGCATTGGGCAGCCTGGGTAAGGAGCCTGTGATAGTTTGCAGGTCAGCCATGCCCCTCCTCCCCCCGCCAAGGACTCAAGTGGAGGCACTGGGATCTGGGTTTTATTTATCTTCTATAATTGAAACTGTGTAGCCTTGAGTGGAGCCAAGCCTCCTGCTTGTTCCATGTCCATAGCCATTTTTGTTGGGATTTATTTATTTTCTATAATTGAAACAGGCCAGGGCTGTTGAAGCTTGGCTTCCTCCATCGTTGGGGAAACCCAAGCCTCCTGCTCGCTCCGTGGCCTTGGCCCTCTTGGTTGGGTTAATTTGCATACTCGCCCCTGATTGGCTGGTGGGCATGGCTTGTGGGTGTAACAGAGTGATGGTTAATACACATATTACTCTTTTATTAGATAGGATTAATATAAAGAAAGAGATGGGACTCTGACTCTATCAGGGAGCTTTCCATGAAGCCCCTGTGTAGGGTTAAGAATAGCCTTGGTAGTTGAGGGAAGATGAAGAAATGCACAACTCCATCAAAGGCCTGTCCCTGAATGACTCACAGGTCTAAACATGAGTGTATCTCCTGTAATGACTCCACTTGCCTACAATACCAGCTGCAGGTTCCCTCACCAATCAGAATGCATGGGTAATAAGCTGCTGCTTAAGTTAAGGGTCACAACATGTTTGAGCAGGTTGGCTTCAAGTGTTTAAGATGCACCTGTTTACAATTATTTACAATGGATTCTATATACCACACCTCATTTCTTGGAGGGAAGGAAGAACTTGTTTGAGCAACGGTTGCCACCATTTCTCTTTATTGGTTATTGACAAAGCTAAACCTGTTCACCTGGTCTACTTTTAATGTTCTTTCTCTTCAAGCTTCCTGCAAATTGCTTTAATTAAACTGCATCGTTAAGCTCACTAAATAACTCCTCTTCCCTTCTCTTTGCTATAACAGGGAGACTTGTCTCCCAGAATATGTTGGTTCTAAAATATCACACTTGCTGTGGACTGTAGACCACAGGAGCTGTGCTGGTTCACTTCTCACCATGGCTACAGCCAAGCACAAGAGGAAAAGGTGGGACTAACTTCCTCGGTAAGCTTTCTATGAAGTCCCTTGTGTATTGTTCCAACCCAGGAGGGGCACTCACAGGGTGACACACAGGAGAGCATGAAGCAATCTGTACCAACCTCTAAGCATAATGGAAACAAATTCCCAACTCTTTTGTCACTGATGGATCTAAGAGCCAAAGAGAAATAAGTGAGTGTTACATCATCATCTTAGGTGATTAGATAGAGCCGATCATAATTCCAAATTACCACTGAATAATAACAGTAAAGTACTTGTTCTCTTTCTTTCAAATGTACTTGATGCCTATTTCTGCAACTTCACTTCAAAAAGCTAAATATGTATTGGTCTTTTCACTGTACAATGGATAATATGAACTCCACCCCGACTCCTACAACACACACTGGCTGGAGAGCCAGGGATGCAGGCATGGGGGTTGCCAAGTTGCCATACTGAGTTTTACAGACCACACATTTCCACACAGAGGCTGCTGAAAGGTTGCTGATCTGTGTTCTGGAATGAGAAGAACTAAGAATGAGAAGGCAGATCGAGAGAAAGGGTGGTTCACCCTCAAAATTCCACAGTTAAAGGTGCACCTCCTTCCCCACAGCCCACCAAACCTTGGAGAGTTTCAATTAAGAAAGGAAAAACATTGTCCAACCTAAGCATAAATGATCATTCTCCAGGCCACAGAGTCTTCAGGAATATTGAGGACTGTGACATGGGTGGTTGTCAGTGTTAATAAAGATTTCTCTCTGGCCCTAATTGGTTTGGCTCAGTGGATAGAGCTTTGGCATGCAGACTGAAGGGTCCCAGGTTCAATTCTAGTCAAGAGCATGTACCTTGGTTGAAGGCACATACCAAGTGGGGGTTGTACAGGAGGCAGCTGATCGATATTTCTTTCTGACTGATGTTTCTAACTCTCTATCCCTCTCCCTTTCTTTATGTAAAAAATCAATAAAATATATATTTTTTAAAATTCCTCTCTGATCTTTGCAGATCTATAGAGTCTTAGATAGATACCAGAGGCAGCACTAGAATAGCGATTCAGGACATACCCTGGCCTGTCTCCATCTCCTCCCCCTGCCACTTGTCACTGCCCCCAAGATAGCCTATACTTAGATTCTCTGCTCCTCACCAGTTGTATTTCAATATATTTGGAGGAGAATTTAAGGTGCTAGCTGGATTTTAGGCAGATGAAATAAAAAATGATGGTGCATAATGTCTTTTGAAATCCCTGAAACTAGTCACCTGACCCAAGGATGTCAGTGATTCCTAAAATTTAATACTGTCAGAATCATCTGGAAAACTTCAACAAAAAGTTCCCATTCCCTGAGTTTCTGATTGAATGGCATTAGAATTGGGCTATGTGCCTTTCTGATTCCATGTATCCAGAAATTTTAGAACTGATTATCTGTAGGTTAGGTGATTCTATCAGGTTGTCCTGTATACCCAAACACTATGATTTAGGGACTCTGCATTGAAATTCTGAGTTTACTTACCATCCTAGTTAAATTCCACTAGGGTCCACCAAATAATTCATTTATTCAACAAATATTTATTGAATGCTTGCTGAACAGAAATATAAAGGAATTATCTATACCTGTATCTAAACTCTATGTTTATGTTTACTTACATATAAATATATAACTCTATATAAGTTTATCTATATATACACATATATTTCCTCCACTGATATAGTCCTTGGGACTATGTCTCAAAAGTTGTTTACTACAATTTAAAAAAAATAGTATTGAAACATTTTCATGTTGTGTAAACCATTAACACTGATGCTGTAGTAATAGCAGAATTATTATTTAACAGGAAAGGAGAGAAAAGGAAGGCCAGATAATATAGACATGCCATTTATACAGCTTTGCCAAAAGCTGCAATTAACATTCTCCAAATCTCTTCCCCACTGATCAATGGGAGAAAGGACTAGTCAAAGACAGTTTAGGCATTTGCCCAGTAAAGGTCTGAGTGATGTGGGAAGCTGCTCTCCTGTCAGTGAAACCAAGTCAATGTCCAAGATGGGTGTGGCCACTGCAAGTCCATGAAATCTAAATATATAAACTTCCAAACAACAGAAGCTCTCTCTCTGGCAAGCCGGGTTCCTGAATCTCCTGTGGCAGGAGGATATGCTCCCTGTGCCCACATGGTGCACAGCCATGTTGGACTCCATACATGGCCTAATGGACTTTAATTAGCTTGGATACTAAACCATACCTGCTGCAATGTGGAATGGAAGCTCTCAACATTGACCTTGTTTCTGGCTCTGCTGGAACCCCAGCTGCACCCTTTTCAGGCTTAAGGGGCAGGGGGGATTTCTGAACCCCCAAATTGTAACTCCATGCAAATAAAACCCTTTTCTATACCCCAACCTCCCATGAGTCTTAGAATATTCATTTTCTGAAGATACCACAAGAACCTCACTCCCACTTATGTCTGGGAAATCTGGCCCATTAATTCCTCTGGCAACACGAGGACCCAGCATTTTCCAGAAACTAAAATACCTACATGGTTGTGTCCATGTGGAAGAAATTATACACCACTCTTTAGATAAAGGTTTTTGACCCCTACCCCCCAAAATAACTTATATCTCAAAGCCATGTTTATCAAGAATTTTAGAGATGTCGAATACAAAATGATGTATAAGAAAGAATTCATTGAATCCTAGATTTTGATTATTTCCTCTTTTTTCACCAAGAATGTTTCCTTTACTCATCTTTTTATTCCTTGGGTGTGCTGCAGAGTTCTATTTTTCTTTAACATGAATTAGGGAAGAGATCTTAATTAATTGTGTTATACTGACTTTCTTGAATATGGGTGCTGTCCTTTAAGTATATTTCTTAAGAAAATAAAACTAGAGAGAATTCCAAAGCAGAAAATGAGAGGCCCAGTTGTCTGTCTTGTGGTATCTTTTAATTGATGACAGAATTTTCCTCTGTTTCATTAAAGGCATGGCATACCTCTAGACTCATGTATTTGTTAAGTCAGTGGTTGGCAAACGGCAACTCACAAGCCAAGGTTTGCCACTCTGTTGACTAATGAGTTTGCTGACTATTGTGTTAAGTTGACCCCAGACTTCCTTTGCTGGTGCTGATCTCGAACAGTGTAAATGGAAAGAGAATTTAAATCCAATGCATTTGACTTTTAAAGTCCACGTCTCTCAGCTGACTCTTGCAGATTCCATCACTTTTGTTGAGGGCCTCAGCTCTGGCCTTTTGCTACTCCCTCAGATATATCTTTTATCTTCTCCCTCCCCCCACCCCCAACTTGCAAAATGCCTGTTCCATTTAGGTTCTTTCATTCATGCTCAGTGAAGAAGACAAAAAAGGAAATTCAGAAATACACTCTAAACTAAGTGAAATGATTTCCCTTTAAATAAATGCAGGACTATGCTGTGCAAGAACCGAAGTTGAGGGACACAGTGTGAGGCATCCTTTATTCTTCTGACTTATGCACAAATTCTGACTCAAATGAACTGCTGAATAGCCATCCAGAGACCCATGATATTCAACAACTGTTCTGTGATGATCCAATGACTTTGTGTACTGTACTGTTCAAGAGGGAATCACTAATCCCAATGGTTACTGATCCATTGAAATGTGGCCAGTGTGACTAAGGAACTAAAGTGTTCATTTTATTTAATATTAATTAATTTAAACTTAAATAGCCACCTGTGGCTGTGACTATTATAATGTAGTGTAGTTCTAGATTCTAATATCCAAGAAATTAGACTTTGAAAGACTTGTAATATACATAAGAATGAAACATTGTGTGTGTGGATGCTTGAGAGTCAGAAGCAACAGCTCAGCTCCATCCTGGTCATTGTATGAGGCTATGCACTGTCACTACAACAGCATCCATGCCCCTCATTTCCTGGAGGACACAGGATGCATGGCTGGCTCAGGAGAACACAGGAGGCTGACCCTCCACCTTCTTTACTGAAGACTTATACTCCACCTTGAGCAAGAACGGACTCATTTTGTAGTTACCTACCTAAAAGGTTAAAAGGGTTGAGAATGGTGTTCTCTGGCATATGACAAGAGAGATTGCTGAATTTAGGAGAAATAATGAGAAAGAAAATGCATTGGAATCACACACAGAGAGCATGTAACTAGAAAAAAAACAAAGACTCAAAACAAATCTATGCTTTGGATGATCTACTCACATCATGTCATTGACAACGGGCTACAATCCAATGAGGAACAATGTACCTCGCTAAGCACTTTTCACTGACCAACTATTTTCTTTTAATTTTTACAACAAACCTAGAAATAATTTTTTTAAATATTTACAGGTGATGAAACCAAACAAGGATTAGGAACTTTACTTAAGGTTGCATAGCTTGAATTCAAGCAAAATAAGTTTAGTTGCAAAGCCCCTGGGAACTCACTAAAATCTATCTAAGTTTTATTGACTTAGCCTTTAATATAAATAATCTTTTGTCTCACTAAGTGCACACACACGTACACACAAACATAGTGTGCTTATTCTTATGAAAACCTAATTTTAAAACCATAAACTTATAATGTGAGGGACATAGGTTTGGAATGACAATTTTTTTTCACCTCAAAAAATTATTGATGGGTTTTTAATGAAAAAGCAATGTTTTGCTAGGGAAATCATTCCCTTTTAGGCTTCTGGAGTTGGCAGGGTGTCTATATAGCTAAGCAGGGGGTCGAGTGGGTAGGGAGCATGTCAGAAATTCGGAAGTGATAACTAACTTAGCCAGGTGTTGCTCTTATCCCAGTATAAAACACTGGGATGTCCAATATTCTATATTCTCTCTGTATTCTCATCCTTCTAGAAGGGCTTGTGTTAGACCCAATGACAAGGACAAGCTGTTACAATCATTTATATAATTTAAAGGTTCTGCCTGAACCTTTTCAGATTGCTCATGGGTGCATTTATATTTTCACAATTTAAAATTCCTCTTTTTGTTCTCTGCTACTAAAGGCTACTAACAGTCTGTCTTCTTAGTAGAGTGTAAAAATGTTATGTTTCTTTGTGTTCCCATAATTTATTACAATATCTGAGATAGATTAGACACTGAGATAAATGATGTATGAATAAATAAAAATAGTGAATACGTTAACAAATGTAAAATACATTTCATAATGTAAAGCCTGGAAATAGAGAATTCTGGTTAGCATTCTTTTCTGTTTCTTTCCCAATGTCTTTCATGTTTTATAGGAGAGCTGAAGTCAGTTTGGAGTGTGCATTTTCTTGCATGTGCATCTTGGTTCAAATCCTCAGTGTTTAACACTAGCCTTGCTCAATTCAGGGTCATAACCAGGATAATTAATGAAGGGTCATGGGTAGGTATTCATTTCTCATTTCTAAACTAAGGCTAGGCTAATATTAGTTCAGATTTTTAAAAGCTTCAAATATAAGCCATGATCGATAGATAGATGATAGATAGATAGATGATAGATAGATAGATAGATAGATAGATAGATAGATAGATAGATAGAGGATAGATCGATAGATAGATAGATAGATAGATAGATAGATAGATGATAGATAGATGGAAGATTGATTGATGGTTTTTAATGAAAAAGCAATGTTTTGCTAGGGAAATCATTCCCTTTTAGGCTTCTGGAGTTGGCAGGGTGTCTATATAGCTGAGCAGGGGGTGGAGTGGGTAGGGAGCATGTCAGAAATTCGGAAGTGATAACTAACTTAGCCAGGTGTTGCTCTTATCTCAGCAGCAGGATTCAGCATGGGGCCTTCTGACATTCCATTCCTACTTTACTAAAGTTTCAGAAGCCATTCGATAGTGAATTCTTGAAAACATATAATAAAGAAAAGAAAAAACCCAAGTTTAGGAGGTAAAGAAATATGTGGCTTAAATCACGGTTGAAATAAGCAACAAAATTCTACCTGAAGTAGTCATCCTGGCAATGGTGAGAGGTTAATGGGAGGGAGGAAGTGAGAATGAGCTGCTGAACTCTATAAGAAATTGGGTGCTATGTTTAATAAATTTATATTTAATGTCTCTGTGATGGATTTGATTATAAAAGTGGCTGTCTGTATATGAAGTTGCCTGACCAGCAAAATGTTTTGGTTAGCAACAATTCCAGAAGATGTAAAAAATTCCAGATGGTCTCAGTGACTCAGGACAAGAGGTGCAGTGTGAGTGGAGCACTCCCCTGAGCATGCTCAGCAAGCTGGCTCATTCCCTCCACTCTTGTTGCTCTCCAGCTGCCTGGCACCTGCCACTGAAGCTAGAGCCAGCCCTTCCCCCTCCCCTGTGGTTTCCTGCCCTCCAGGTCTCACACCTAGCCTAAACATATTTACACATACATGTAGAGAATTTCATGCATTCTGCAATACACATATGTATGTAATACACCAAATGTCTCCAGAGTGCATCAAATCCATGTGTTTTTTTTTGCAAATGTTATTTTTTTAATTGTTGACAGTATGACAGATGTTCCATAATCCCCCTCTTCCTCCCACTCGCAGCCCCTGCCCCACCCAGGCCTTCTCCACACTATTATCTGTATCCATTGGTTCTGCATATATGTATATAAGTTGTGGGGGCCCTGACCAGAGTACGCTGGATGTTAAAGGCCTGTTTGCCATATACATGTGTGAAGGAAATGACTCAGCAGTATCAGTATACGCACTGTACAGGCACACTCTTACATCACCCACATATTTTGCATAACACTGATGTCACTAATTGGCAAGAAGCCTCTTTTGTTTGAATTAGTATAAAAGGGGCTACTGAAGAGCCAGTGGCTGGCTACTTTGTCTGCAATAAAGCATTTCCCTACCTGCAGCTGCTCCTGTCTTTTTCCAATTCCCTGCATCCAAGGAGGTCCTGTCCCTAGCAGAGGAGCTTGGACCCAACTTAAGTTCTTTAATTAATCTTTTCCTATCATACCCATTTCTTCTCTCTGAGGATACGTCAGTCTGGTCTATGCCTCTGGACCTATTTTTTTGTTAATTTATTGTGTTCATTAGATTTTACTTACAAGTGAGATCATGTGATATTTGTGTTTTTCTGACTGAATTATTTCATATAGCATAGTACTTTCCAGGTCCCTCCAGGCTGTCTCAAAGGGTAAGAGATCCTCCTCCTTCTCTTCTCCTCTCCCTCCTCCTCCTCCTCCTCCTCCTCCTCCTCCTCCTCCTCCTCCTCTCCTTCTTCTTCTGCCTTTCCTTCTTCTCCTCCTTCTCCTTCTCCTCCTCCTCCTCCTTCTTTTTTGTTGCATGGTACTCTGTGGTGTACTAATGGACACTTGGATGTCTCCAGATCTTAGTTATTATAAATAAGGCTGCTATGAACCTATAGGTGCATATATTCTTTCTGATTAGTTTTTCTGGTTTCTTAGGATATAGTCCTAGAAGTAGGATCACTTGGTCAAATTGCAGTTCTATTTTTAATTTTTTGAGGAAACTCCATACTGTTTTCCACAATGGCTGTACCAGTCTGCATTCCCACCAGCAGTGTTTTAGGGTTCTCTTTTCCCCACATCCTTGCCAGCACTTGTTGTTTGTTTGTTTATTGATAGCAGCCATTCTGGCAGGTGTGATGTGATACTTCACTGTAGTTTTAATTTGTATCTCCATGTTTTCATTTGATTTTCGATTTGATAATATGAAGCCCAAACATGGGAACATGATTTAGAAAAGGTCTGTGTGCTAGATCATCTGAATCACATAATCCATTCTTTTCTCAACTATACTATTAATAGCTTAAGGTATTGTATATGTTTTGAAAATATTAACCTATTAGTACTTAGAAACTAGCTCCTATCTATGTTGAGGAGTGTCACAAACTAGAAAAAAAAGTATGTAAGTATATTTGTTTCTGCATGACACTTCAAAAGGTAAAGTTATTCAAGTAGAATTATTCAGAAAACAGATATTTCCATTCAACTCAGACCTTTCTAGTTACCTGCTGCAGTTCAGGTTTCATCAAATTGAGGAGCTGAGAGAGGAAGCAAACTGGGCAGCTGCTCCTTCCTCCCTTATCACCTGCCAGTCATGCTCAGATGGAGGGGCCCACATCAACGCCTCCAAAACCATGAGGATGGGTCACTTTCAGAGAGCAAACTGCAGCACGGGGCCTGCTCCAAACAACGGCTCTGCCTCCACATGTCTTCCTGTCCTCCTTCTTCCTTCATGCTCTCCCTCCTGCACTCCCTCCCTCCTTTTCTTCCCTAAACATTGAGAATTTGCTAAGTACTAGGTACTAGGTACTAGTTGAGTCACAAATAAAATGAATATAATCTTGATTCTCTCATGAGGACTTAAATTTTAGAGATGGAACCAAAAACAAAAAGGATTAGATAAATCATTGATTTCAATTATAATAAATATCATAAGGGAAAACACAAGGAGCTATGAAAGGACTGAACCTATGGAGGTGATATTCAAAGCATCGCTATGACTGTCCATACCACAGCATGTCCAGTTAAACTCTCTGCCTTGATGGCACTGTCTGAGGTGGTGGCCATTAGCCATATATGGCACGAAGCACATGGAGTGTGACCAGTGTGACTGAGGTACTCAAGTTGTGAATATCTTTCTCTGGCGATTGCGTTGGACAAAGCAGGTCTTGGTGCTCCAGCAGAATGGAGAAGAAGAAGGTGAGGATGAAACAAAGGGAGGGGAAATTAAAGGAATAGCAAAGAAGGAGAAGTAGGGGAGGGAATAGCAGTAGGGTATCTGGCAGGCAAAGAGGTAATTAATAATTAGACCTATTTATAAAAAAATATTTTTAAATATTCAGGAAAAAGCTTTTCCCAGAACATTTAAACCATTTCACTAAGGATGACTTGGTGATTCAACTCATTGAATTAACAAACATTGCATTGAGTGCTTGGGACAATACTAGGTCTAGGGACACATTGCCAGACCACAAACACAAGCTCTCTTTTTTTCACAGAGTTTTATATCCACAGAATCAAACAATCACATAATTTCCTTCACAGCATAATAAGACAATTATTGTGGAAGAGGAAACTTCCTGGAAAATTATTTATTTATGAAAATGCAGAGCCATTAAAATAGTCATATATTTTGATGCAACAATTGCACTTCTGAGAGTCCATTCTAAGTCAATAAAGAAAACAGAGATGTCAATAGGGTTTGTGTGTTAGTACAGTGTTTATTTAAGTGAAAAATAACAGAAACAGAAAGTTTAAGAATAAATAAGTTATGCACATTTAAAATGATGACATACTGTGCAATACTTCACTTCTATAATAGTAGCTGACTACACTCAGTACATAGCAAGCCTTTTATACTGGTTAACAGAGTGAATCTACCAAACTACCATATGAGAAAGGTTTTAGTATTCAGTACATCATTTTAATGGAGGACACTCTTAGGAAGGGGAATGCAGCAAGCAGCTGAAAGAGTTGAAGCTTAGACTTTACTTTCTATTTATTATGACCCAGAATCCTAAATTTCTCTCTGTCTTTCATTCATGATTTGTAAACAATGTCTAATGATACGGGGAAATGCTTATACCATGATATAAATGGGAAAAGGACAGCCCAGAACTATGTAATTCCTATTTTGTAATTGCACACCACATACACACACACACACACACACACACACACACACACACACACACTTTTTTTTCTGGCTGTATCTCTTAAATGTGTTTATGCCAAAGCATGAATGTGTGTGTGTAAGCAAATGTCTCCAAATGTTAAAAATGATATATTTTCTCAAAATCATTAAGTGAGTTTGAGTATTTTGTGCTTCTTTTTCTAAAGCACCATCAAAAATGCTGCAGAAAAGAAGTCTATCTGTCATTTAAGTTTGATATTTATACCCAAGTGTATGTGCATGTTAAAGAATTTTTAAATTTCAAAGCAAAGATACAAATATTAATAATCTTATTAGTTATTTGACTCCTTGATTTTAGTGACTAACTTGTCAGTGCTTATTGTGAAAACCTCTCTTTGTGCTGTTTTACATTGTTTCCTTTGGTGCATTTTAGAAATAGGTATGGAAACCAGAAGTTATTTTAAAACAATGAATTTATCATTAGGACTTACATATACTTATTGGTTCTAGTCAAAAGTGGTTTATAAAGCTAGTTGCCTCAGGACCATTTATAAATAATCCCCATGCATTTTTCCCTTTTGGGACCAAATCTTGGTTCTTCAGAATTTCTTCTGTTCCCTGAAACATATTTTTGAATGTGCATACAGTTCAGATAATAATTTTTTGATAACTTGAATCACTAAAAATAAAACCCATCATAATTCTCACATATGACAACTCTTCATCAATATTTTTATTGTGCAGCCTCTACATCTGAGTCTGTCTGTGTCACTGACCCTCCTGTATGAACGTCCCTGACATTTTACCCCAAGAGGTAAACACACCCTCAGAGCCTGACTGGTGTTGCCTGTCATCTCCTGGATTCTGGTGGCTTTAGCAACGGCTCTCATGAAACCACTCTGGGATTGGTGGCAGTCATGTTCCTATCAGCCTCAAACAGGCCACAGAGTTCAGCTGATGACTGGCAAGAGCTTCAAAGAGCTGATAACAAGAGTGAAGAAGGACACCAGAGGGTGTTGGCTCTGCTCTCTCCTTGAACCTCTTGGTCCTCCCTCTCAACGCTAGCTCAGAGTCCCTGCCTGCACCTCAAAGAGTTGCTACAGCTACAGTCTCAGCAAGCACTCTTTGTAAGCCAGTAGAGATACCTGGCCATTCATCATCTTGTCCCCTCCCATTTTCTCCCTAAGATATTGAAAGTAAACTTTTTTTCTAACCCAATTTCCAGAACTATTTCAAAGGCAGTAAATGGGTAAGCAAACAGCACCCCCTCACAATTTCCCCCTACCACACACACACAGACTTGGTGTTGCAAACTCCAAGTCATTTGGACTTGGACTCTGGCTCCCATTTCTTTGCCAAGATTCAGATTCTGAGCAAATGAGAAGAGTTGAGCCAAAACAAATCAAGTGATTCCACAGGCACATTGTGAGGTGCAGAGCTAGCATTTTTAATATAGTGTAATTAAGGCTATAACAAACACCACATGGGCAATGAGTCTCCAGATTGTGACAGAAATAAATCTTCTTGACTTTGAAAGTTTTCCTTAAAAATAAACATTTTGGTTCTATTATTTGTGCAAGAGGGAGAAAGCCTACTGTCCTTGACACAGGAAGGAGATAGTACTTGTCAGTAGAATTCAGCCACCTGCTTGGGGTGTCTTGGAGATTGAAACCTACATCTGGCAACACGCTCTCCCACTTCTGGAACATACCTCTGGGGCCTCAGAGGAGTTTTAGATTGGGCAAAGTCCTTTATATTCAGCAGTGAAGACCCCAGATACATAAATCATCACAGGTTGTGAAATTTCCCCCAAAGGATGAAGAAAGGTTATACTCCCCACTTTCAGAATATCACAGTTTAGAATTTTGTAAGTTTAATAGTCAACAAAGAGTCTTAATTTTCCATATAAAAAACACTCAATAGTAAAACACAAGTCCTAATACACTGTGTCTGTTCTTCAGAACACAAAACAATCCAGAACTTTCACCCACAGACTCATATATAAAAGAGTAAGTGAAATGCCAAAAGTAACAGTTTCCATTGGATTTATCTTTTTTGCTATAAGGCTGCTCTAAATTATTCTTAGGAAAACCCTTCTTGCTTGAATAAATATTAACACTTAACAGAGTTTTATAATAAGCATTCTTTTTTATTTTTAAATGTTAATGAATTTTAAACCCGAATAAGTCAAACAAGGTTGGCACTGTAATTGTAGCCTTGGCATGCATTTTTGCTATGAAAAGACTGTGATAAAGTGGGCAGTCCAATCCCAGTTTATTTTGGAATTGAGGCACCTGGCAAATAGCAAATCTCCTACTGCCACCTGAAACTAGCAAGAAAGTTGAAAATGGAAGGAAATTAATTTAGAGCCAAGATTATATGAGCCATCTCATTGGAGATAGGAGAGGAGGACAGATGGGAATTCTTTGTAGTGCTTCCTTATGACCACAGTTCACTTGTTCCTTTTTCCTTACATGTACACTAAGAACTACCTACCTCTTATTATTTATATATAAAATAAAACCATTTCATTACCACTGCAGCTATTGCAAAAGGATATTGCAAATTTAAGGTCGCCTTCTAAATATAAAAATGGGTGCATAAGAACACATGTCTGAAACATATGGAAAGCAATTCAACGGCAAAACAAGAAGTCTTCCCTTCCCGTGGCTTTGTGTGAATTCTTTGTGCAAATGTGTGCCACATGTCAGGGTGTTTACAGAGAAAAGGATTTTGCTTTCCGAATCAGACATATGGTAGACCGCCAACTCTGATGGAAAGAAAAATTGAGAAACAGCTCATTCAATAATGCCTGTGTTCATGAATAGGTGCCACAGGCCACTGGGTGCCACCAGTCAGAGCCAGAAAAGGCTCAGGAAATGTCAAGAAAATACCCAACTTGCAGCTCCATGAGTCACAGTCCCTCTGAGGCAGAGGAGTACCTATGCCAAAGCATGAATGAACTACCTAGAATCTGGAAGGAAAATGAAGAAGAACACAGAATATAAGTGAAAAACACAATGGCTTTGCAAAATTTCCCCTTGTCTGTCTAACCTTTGACTCATATACACACCAGAGCATATACACACATAAGTGCACATCATACACCCAGATGTAGTCCAGAGAATTCCAGAGGGTCTTTCTGATGCCAGAATGCCCATCAGAATTCTTCCTTTTTATTTTATTATAGAGGGTTTGGGGAGCAAGGTGATTAATGATGGTTCCAAAGGGATGGCAGGAGGGAAACTGAATGAATTAGCACCTATCCCACTGTTTTCTGCATCTCATATCTCTGAAGAAGAAGTGCCCACACTTATCAAGAGTAATTGCTATGCCTGTGCCAAGTATGTCCTTTCCCCAACACCAGAGACTTCGCTCTATCAAACTCTCCCTTCCATGTAGAAAGGTTAACTAACAATTGTAATCTCAATAACAATGATCAATAATTGAACATTTATTGTTTGCTAGACTTTCAATGCTGCATTTTTCTCATTGAAGCTCTTAATGTCACTTCTATTTTAATGCTTATTTTAGAAATGAGGAAATTGAGGCATAAGATAACGTCACCTGAACGAATCAAACACAGCTCATTGCATGTTAAGAGAATCTTGGCAGCATGACACTCCAATTCCATGCTCAGGATTACCAATAAGCATCTTCAGTCTCAAAACCAAACCCAAATTTTCCTGAATGGGCATACTTTCCCATCATTTCATCATCCCTACTTTTATCATAGAGGAGTGGCTACTCTCAGCAGATCTTCGGGTCTACCTCCCAGGTCTGTGGCCTGACCTCTCACCTTGTGTGCAGACTTCCCTGCTCTCCTCAGCCCCTAGAGATCCTTTCATGTTTCCTTGGCTCTTCCCTCAATCTGCCTCTCACCGTTCCCTCACTCTGGGCTTACTCCCATGGCATCACCGAACTCTTCCACCTCAGGCTCAAATCCATATATCCAGGGGCCTCTAAATCCCACAGATACTTCAAATGCATCCATAAATTTACAATTTTCCTCAACCCTTCACCTCAAGTATGCTGCTCTGAACTCTCCACCCTATGAATAACCAACCACCCACCTCCTCTCCCAAGCCTGAACCCTGAGGTACCTGTACTTCATCACACCTCTGTAAACATAATCAGTCACTAAGTCCTTCTCTCCTTTTCAGTTACAGCCCCTTCTATTCTTCCCTGGCCATTGCCTTTGTTCTGGCAACCATCACCCTGCGTGTCTGCTACACCAGTCTCTGCCTTGGTTTCTTTGCCCCACACCAACCTGGGAATGATCAATGTAAAATGTGAATCTGAGAGCATCGCTATGGGCCTACAGTTCCCAAACCTTCAGGATTAAGTCCATATTCCTCAGCAGGCGATACAGGATTTTTCCTTTTCTGAGACAGTACATGTGTCTCAGGCTCATCATTCACTATTTTGCCCTTGGACCCCAAATTGTTCTCATTCCTGATCCTTTTCACTTTGCTTACATTGCCTGAGATGCCTTTTGGCAAACTTGTTTCTCGACACCTATGCATCATTTCTACTGGGACTATTTGGTCATTTTCCATACCTATCCATAGCTTCTGTCATATCCACAAAGTGTCTTTCCTTTCTACCTTTCATGGTGAGTTACTGAACACCAGCACCATCCTGGGAACTAGGCATTGATAGGTGCCCTCACAGAGCTTGGGATCTAGTAAAAAGGAAAGAAATAGACAGATAGATGTCAACTGACAAGCATGGCTGTCCCACTCCATCCGAGTTTCTCAGGCTCAAAGGGCCTGCCATTGCTTCCTAATGATTTTTTCCTGTCTCTGGTGCACCTCATTTCACATACCGATTTGAAGGCATGATTTATCAACTGAGAACTTCCAAATATAAATGTTTCTGAATTCCCAGTGCTGCAATAGAATCATAAATGCAGTAATTTAAATTTTAAAATTACATAGAAATTTAATTTCTAAAAATCTTGTAATTTTTTAAAGATTCATTTCAATTCGCAGGGGCCACAAAAACAAGGCTTGTGTTTTCAAATATTTTAATTTTGTAGAGAATAGATTATTATAATAGCACACCTGATCATAGATACCAACCATATTTTTCAGAGTGGTTTGGATGGATCCTGAACTGCATCTGAAGGAACATGGTTACCCTCCACTTCCTATAATTCTTTTTTGGTGTCAAAAGGTCAAATAACCACTATCCTACACACTTTGGGGATTTCACTGGTTTTATGCAAGTAGATTTAAGACACAGCACATCACACAGTCTGGTTTTAATCTCTTTAAGTGTTGGTAAAGGAAAGCAGCTTGTGCAAATTGCAATCAGCCACAGAGCTAGTTGTCATGGGAAAGACAAACAGAGATCCACAGTTCAGCAGGCAAGTAAGAGAGAAAAGATCCCAAACAATGCACAGCAAGCAGACACACTACCAATAAAGAAATATAATTGATCATACAAGGACTCTAAAAACTCTTTCTGTTTTTTGTGGCTATACTTCTGGGATTTCATACTTTAAAATAATAATAAATAAAATTAAACAAGGCCTCTCTGGACAGACAGGTGAGAAGTGTGCATTCTCTTATTATTTTTGTTTTCCTCTAACTGCCTCTTCTGATATCAGTTGGAATTGAGCCTTTTGGAACCAGAAGAGCTGAAGGAAATGTGACCATTAGCCTCTAATGGGTCCTTCTTCTGTCTTTCTCATCTGTAAGGCAATAAACAGATGACTCTCCATCCTGACACAAGTTTGAAAATTATTTCCATATAAACATACAAAGTAGTCTTCACTGTTCCTTCCACTGCCATGCCCAGACCCAGCCTCAGAGGCCAGGGCACACTCCTTGCAGACCTGAGGAGTCCTTGAGAGGAAGACAGCAGCAAGCACCCCTGGCCCTCTCCCTAAGGCTCATGAAGTATACTCACAGGGTCACCGAGAAAGTCCTACTCCAGTGGATGAATGGTGGAGAGTAAACCCCAGAGAGAAAGTGTGTGAACCAATGAGCTGGGTTCTTATCCTTGCTAAGTTTAGCACTTCTCTGAAAAATCTTCAAAGAATGAAAAAGGCTTATCTGTCCACTGTCTTTTATAGACTAACAGAGGGACCTTGAATCCTAAAACTACCTCCCTTGTTTAAAAAAAAGTGCTTTGATTACATGTGAAGAGCCATTTCAAATGTTACAGCTGTAAACTAAAGAGATGTGACACTATGTGGCTTCAGCAAATGGGAGTGCTATCTGTGACTTAATGTTCTTATGTAGAAATGAGGAAGTTGCAAGAAAAGATTCTTTCAGCTTTATTCCAGTGCAAAATATCAGTGACTACCCAGAGCCACGTAAAATGCTATCACAGCTCCACATAGCCAACTTCTCTGTCTCCACAGCACTCTGGCCTGGTGGGATGAAGAACAGAACCATTTGAGGTTGCAATGCTGGACATTCCACCCAGTGCCCTGCTGGACATTGAAGGATCCCAGAGCTATAAGAAATCTAGTTGACATTTCCCAGGGAGATAAGCAAGAAGAGAAGCTTCTTAGAGCTTTCCAAGTGCAGGACACACAGACACATTTTCACCACTCTGCAGAATAGTCCCAATCGCGTAAAAGATAAAAACATGACAATCTTGAGAAGTCTGCATTCCTGCTTAACTTTATCAAGATGAATAACTTCAGTACAAAGAGGTAGTTTAGCCACTTCAGAAAGGATGTTGCTGTCTCTTCAACCCAAGTGGTTTCTAAGTTTTCCTTTTAGGTTGCTGTCTGCAGAAATGATGTAACAATTCTATTTCAAAAGACACATTTGATAGCTGTTAGGCCACAAACAGTTCCCTCATCAGCCACCAGGATGAAAAGCACTGTGTTTAGGCATTAGTTGTATAACTAATTATTGAAGATTTGAAATGAAAACTGTTATTTATTTCTCTATAATCCACACACTCCCACTACTACTGAAAGCTTATAACACAAGAGGATATTAACCATTTTTCAAACATCTACAGGCATGGAAGAACTAGCTTCTTATGGTACTGTGCTGTAGGAAAAGAAAGCCTGGATTTCACAGCCCAATGGTCTTGTATTACAGGTTATATATTCATGGTTCATTATAAAGGTGAAAACCATTTGTGAGGAATAAATATGATATCTTCAGAAGGTCTTCCATATCACAAAAAAAATGTTTCTCTGGGTTTGAATTTTGCAGAGAGAATATTGTAGGGAGTTTAAAAATGTTTTCTTAGCAATCTGACTGTTGACTCAAGATATGGTGAACTTCTAAGCCTACATGCAGATGGATCATCTGCTAGTGAGACATGGCACAGAGAAGAGACTTGGGGACAAAAACCTACAACAGAAATGTCTCATTCTTGAAAACTTCATCTTGAACCACAAAATTTGTAGGGCTTCAGAGACCCTAAAACTGCCAGGAAGTGTTATCAGAATATCATCATCACCATTGCAGGTAACGTTTGTTGGACACTTATGGTCCCATTCCTATGCTGTTTTATATGTATTGACTCATTTAATTCCTATAAAAGCCTGTGAGGCAGGTTCTTTGATTATTCCTTTTAAAGATGAGGAAACTCAGTATCATAGTTGAGACACATGCTTCCCTGTACCTTTTGTGCTATGTCAACTTCAGTGAGCACAGGACATGCTTTATGCTTGAATGCAACAGAACTCCAACTCAAACCAGCAGACAATAGGGATGATCAACAGGCTCCTACCAGGGGGTGTAAAAGGTGTCTCAGATTGCCAGGACTCTTATAGCTAGCGACAAAAAAAGAGAACTCTTCCCCAAGAGCTGGAGCAGCTTCCTGGGGCAGACATGTGCTGGCCACATTTAGGACTTATGCCCAAACCTGAACTAAATATTGCCACAAGGTCAATGGACTGTGGTAATGGGAGAGACTAAGATTGTGATCCCTCCAAATCAAGGGTGTCTCCAAAAGGACTGAGGTGGGGGAAGGTAGGCTCCCCATAGGAAAATTGGAGGATTGTTAACCAAAGGTAGGACATAAATGATGGGTAGGAAAAAAGCCATTGCCCTGCTCAGCTCAGCCCGGGCTGCCTGGGACCACCCGGCCCTGGGGGCTGGGCACTCGCCGCCACTTCCACTCACAGCATCCAGGGGCCAGGCACTCCCTGCCACTGCCACCACCGCTGCTGCTGCCGCTGCGACTTCCCCTCACAGCACCTGGGGGCTGGGTGCTCGCTGCCACCTCCGGGCCCAGCGATTGTGCTACTTGGCCCTGCCCCTGCCCCTGCTCCTGATTGGCTGGTAGCACAGCCAATCAGGAGCGAAGGTATGGTCAAATTTGCATGTTTCTCTTTTATTATATAGGATATCTTTTATTATAAGTGCTATGACAGAGGTAAGCAAATATAGTATGGAATCTCAAATGGGGGTTACTTAACTCAATTTTGAAAAATGAGTTATTCAGTCAAAAAATAAAGAATGGGAGTGTGTTTCATGAAGAAGAAATATCAAGAACAAAAGTATGGAAGCATAAGACAGCATTATGTGGTTAGAGAGATAAAATCAGTTCAGTCTAGGTCAGTAGTATACAACAGAAAACAAAAATTGAGCCACAAGTACAATCCACAAATATAATTTTAAATTATCTAGCAGCCACACTAAAAAATGAGAATAGGTAAAATCAACTTTAAATTCTATTTAAATCTCATATATCTGAAATATTATTGTTTTAATCAATAATCATTGTAAAATTTAATGATGAGACATGAGAGACAAGGATCTTTCACAAATACAGAATTCATATTTGAGCACAAAAGGGTGAAAACAAGACCTCAACGTTGGTTGGAGGCAATTATACATATTCTACTCCTTAAAAGGAAGAATTAGAAACATGTTAATGCAACCCAGTACCTAACATAGAAATGCTTATGCAACCAAACCCCTGTCGAGAGAATGCCATGCACTGTGATGCCCATAACTTTCACATTGGCCATGCGTTTATAAGAGGAGGGATTAGCAATCCAGTTCCAGGTCTGTGATAGAAAAGAATACTTGCCTACCAGCAATACCAAAGGCAGTCATCTTCTTACAACCTAGAGCTGTGGACTTGCTATTATCATCACCAGGTTTATTCAGTGGAAAAAAACAAAAACTTTAGGGATTATAGCAGTCAGGTCCCAGCAGATAATAACAATGCCCACAGAAAGCTACATACACATAAGGCCTAAATGTGGCAGGACATTTTTAACTTTAAAAGGAAAATTCCAAAGCTGGACGAGAAAGTGTCCCCTATTAAGATTTGAAGGGGCACTGAAGAACAACTCACTGATTGATCAGTTACTTGGGGAAACAGAAATTATGAATAGAGAGGAACCTGGAAAATTCTCAGTGGGAATAGTATGGCATTCTTATTTATTCTTTCATCTGAAAGTACAAATTTTCAGAAGGACAATAAACACTTTCTGTTGGAGCTCAGTGAACATTAGTGTGGGCTTACAGTTAATGCTAGGCTAGTAACTCACTCAGCTCAGGGGTCTCAGGGTAAGCACTAGGGTTAGTTCTATAAATAGTGAGTCCCTCTCCCCATTTTTAGATACTCACAAAAGTGAGGAGAAACCCTATAGGAAAAAAATGCTTGTGCCTAATCTGAGGATAACCACCATCTGCCTCATGGGGACATGAGCATTACAGATAAGCTTTTCCATATGGGCAGATGGATATCTGTATCAGGAAAGGTGAAAATATATCACCACCATAGATTTTATTTTAAGACGTTGACTTAATGAATTAAAATGAGGAGAAGAGAAATATTGAAAGAATTTCTTGTAACAGTTCTTTCAACTTAATAATATTATTTCAAATAAATAATATTCTAGATTAGGGAGATTTTTAACATGTCACCTTTACCATGCAGGACTCTACAGCAATAAAAAATATTTATTCCTTTCAGAATCAAGACTCACTGACATTTGTCCTTTATACAAATATCCAGTTCTTACTAAGGATACCATGATTGCATGTCTCTCTGCAAACCACAGGACACAAGGAAACAGCCAAATCAGGTTTGTTTTTTTTTTCTTTCTATTTATTCCAGAAACATTTACTTATTGCTGATCTTATAAAAGATAAAAATAGATTTGTAACTTTATTTTTCTCAATCCTTGTCTGATGAAATCCATAAACAAAGATAACTAGCCATTAATGTTAACTTTTAAAACTCTGATTCATATCATTGTTATTTAAATAGCCATCAAAATTCCAAATATTATCTCAGGGTTCAGTTACTTATCTACCTATATACAAGTATTTTGATCTGAAACTCATATTAAATCAGACTATCTAGATTGGCAATGGAATAAGTGGAAGCTACACAAACATGCTTACAGGACCAACCTGGAATTACAACAAAAATACTGAAAAACCACTCTGAATAATCAACTAAAGTCCAGCTGGAGAGAACTCTGCTAACCAGGGATGGAAAGTGGAGAGCGCATAGAGACTGGTAAGAAGTGCAGAGGCACAAAATGGCTGGCCAGATTCCCACAGACAGTGACTGAAGTTGGAGGGGGGGGAGGATTCCACACTGAGAACTATGGGGGTCAAATTCCTAAGCCAGGTGCCCCAGCCCAGAGTGCCAGAACTGAGAAAACTCCCCACATAATACCTGGCTGTGAAAAGCAGCAAGGTTGCTGTCTATTAGAGTGACATGGCTAGAAATGTTGTCACCCTCTTAAAGGACCAACACACAAAATTTAGTGTGCAACCACTCACCTTGGGCTCCTGCAGAAGGAAGGCAGAGTGGACAGGAGCTGTGTGAGCTAAAGCCAGGGTTGAAGGCTCTGGAGTTAGAGCTCAGAAGGCAGACACCCCAGTTTCTTGAGCTGAGAGCTGAGTCATTCGCTCATACTACAGAGGACATCTTTCTCCTGCAGACCTTTACCATCCAGGCAGTTTATGCTTGTTGGGTGGGGAGAGGGAAGGAGGGATGAATTGGAAAACATCTTGCCCCACCCAGTGGAGTTTCTGAGGGCCATTAAGAGACTGAGAATATCCCTAGCCAGGGTGGCTCAGTGAATAGAGCCTGCCAACTGAATGGTCCTAAGTTCAATTCTGGTCAAGTGCATGTACCTTGGTTGTGGGCACATACCCAGTAGGAGGTGTGCAGGAGGCAGCTGATCAATGTTTCTAACTCTCTATCTTTCTCCCTTCCTCTCTGTAAAATATCAATAAATATATTTTTTCTTTAAAAAAAGAAACTAAGAATAACAATCAGCCTGCAAGCAGAAGCAATTGCCCCACTCTGTTGGAAAATCTCTTGCCCGACTCTGTGGTCAATAGCCTGAGGCTAATCAAAACTGAAAAACAGTCAGACTTCAGACATAGACAGGTTTCTGGAGTCTCTGAGTCTTCGTCTGATCTAATTTGGGGTCAGGGTTAGGAAAAAGAGAATTTGGTACACATCCAGGTCCTTTTCAAAGGAATCCAGCCCATCAGAAGGAGCCACAAGCTGTGGATTGATGATAGCCCAAACATTCTACTCAGAGCCAGTCAGAAACAGTGCCTGATACTGTTTTGCACTAGAGATTGGGAGTTGAAACAGATTTACCTAATACATAGACACAAACCTAAACAGGCAGCCAAAATGGGAAGAGAGAAAAACAAAAACAAACAAACAAAAAATAAGCCCCAAATGCAAGAACAAGAGAATTCTCCTGAAGAAAAGATAAATGAAATAGAAATAAGAAATTTATCAGACATAGAGTTCAGAATAATGATGGCAAGGATGCTCAACAGCATGATAAATAATATAGCAATTATGAATAACGACATAGCACTAATAAAGAACAGAGTGGAAGGAATGCAAAGCAGATTAGGGGAAACTTAGGATCAAATCAGTGAATTAGAAGGAAGGGTAGAAAAAAATCATTCAATCAGAGAAACAAAAAGAAAAAAAAACAATTAAAAAACAGGAAGACAGCTTAAGAGAGCTGTGGTACAATATGAAACAAAACAATATTTGCATCATAGTAGTACCAGAGGAAAAGAAAGTGAGCAAGGTAAAGATAACATGTTTGAAGAAATAATGGCAAAAAACACCCAAATCTAGTGAAGAAAAAAAATCACACAAATTTAGGAGGCTCAGAAAATCCCAAGCAAGAAGAATTCAAATAGGCCCAGGCCCAGACACATCACAATTAAAATGCCAAAAAATGAAGACAAAGAGAGAAACTTAAAAGCATTTTGTTACCTCAAAGAAATTTCCAGAGGATTCGGAGGAACCAAGATGTCTGATTTAATAGGTAAACACCTATTTTGCTGGCCCACACAACAATTCCAAAACTACAACTTAACAACAAAACAAACATTATCTAGAATCACCAGAAAGCTGGCTGAGTGAAAACTCCACAAATAAAAGTAAAGATAAGACAGTGGGACTCAAAGAAGAAGTGGAATGCAGCCATAAAGATACTCTCGGAGCCAGAGGTTCGGAGCCGTGCATGTGAGCGGAAAAGGGCGGGCGGCAGCAAACCCGGCTGGTTTTCTCCAACGGGGAGGGCAAAGGTGTCCCACTGCACTGATTCCCCAGTTCCAGGTGAGGTCCGAGGTCCGGGGAAGGCACGCTAATACCCATGCGCGGCAGAGGTCTAGGAACTTGAGGAGAGTGCACGTAAACTTGGAACAGCAGTTTGCACATAAACTTGAGGACAGAAGTGTGCAACCTAGCAGAGAGGACTCGTGACTTGCTCCCTCGTTTGGTAGACCACCGGACTGCTTTTTTTTACAACCCTAGGCGAAACTTTGGGTGTGCAGACTCATTTGGGGAGAGGCAGAGTTGTCTGGCAATGGGTAGAAACTGGCAGCGGCTTTCTCTCGGGGTGTGTGAGGCTGTTTCCACCCAGCACAGAGACCCACGTGCCACATAGGGCGGAGCTGACATTGCCTGCTCAGCCCGGAGACTCCGCCCATCCAACCTGAACACAGCTTACCCTCACAGCCAATTGGCCTGGAGGTCAAACCCTACTAGTGCTAACAACAATAAGCTTGGCTTAACTTCAACAATATTGTACAATACATAAAGGATTGTGGTAAGAGTATCCACCTCAGGTAACTGGGAAGGCTGAGCCACTGTACCTTAGAGGACATCTACCACACACAGCTAATGGACCAACTCAGGAAAGCAGCCACAATGCAGAGAAATGGAAAGAAATCAGGTGTGAAAGAAATGGAGGAAAAAAGACAACTAGACATAGAGTTCAAAACCACAGTAATAAGGTTTCTCAAGAGGCTCCTAGAAAAGGCCGATGAACTTAATGAGAACTACAAGGAAATGAACAAGACCTACAAGGAAATGAATGAGACCCATGAGGATATGAAAAAGGACCAACTAGAAATTAAGCATACACTGACTGAAACAAAAAATATTATACAAAAACCTAAAAGCAGTCCAGAGGACTGCAAGAACCAAGTCAAAGATTTGAAATACAAAGAAGCAAAATCCACTCAGCCAGAAAAGCAAGAAGCAAAAATAATCCAAATAATTGAAGATAGTGTAAGGGGCCTCTGGGACAATCTCAAGCATAACAACATCCGAATTATAGGGGTGCCAGAAAAAGAGAGAGAGAGCAAGATAATGAAAACCTATTTGAAGAAATAGTGACCAAAAACTTCCCCCACCTGGTGAAAGAAATTGACTTAAAAGCCCAAGCAGTGCACAGAACCCCAAAATATAGAATCTAAAGAGGACCACACCAAGACACATCATAACTAAAATGCCAAGAGCAAAAGACAAAGAGAGAATATTAAAAGCAGCAAGAGAAAAACAGTTAGTTACCTATAAGGGAGTATCCATACGATTGTCAGCGGATTTCTCAACAGAAATGATGCAGGCCAGACGGGAGTGGCAAGAAATATTCAAAATAATGAATAGCAAGAATCTACAACCAAGATTACTCTATCCAGCAAAGCTATCATTCAGAATTGAAGGTCAGATAAAGGAGTTCATCACCACCATACCAATATTATAT
This sequence comes from Antrozous pallidus, assembly GCA_027563665.1. NCBI lineage: Eukaryota > Metazoa > Chordata > Mammalia > Chiroptera > Vespertilionidae > Antrozous > Antrozous pallidus. The sequence goes on from CM050510.1 coordinate 50,763,594, forward strand.
GAATTGCTGAAAGATATTCTATAAGAAGAGGAAGAAGAAAAAGATAAAAATATAAATTATGAACATCAAATACACATCTATCAACAAATGAATATAAAAATCAAGTGAATTAATAATCTGATGAACAGGATAAACTGGTTAATATAACAGAATCATGGACATAGAGAGGGAATGCACTGACAATGCTTGGGGAGAAAAGGGGTGTGGGAGGTGCAGCAAGAGACTGGACAAGAGTCATGCAAATATGGGAGAGGACAATGGGGGGGTGAGGGCGGAGGGTGGGATGGGTACCGGATGGAGGGGAGCTATAGGGGAAAAAGGGGGGAGGAACAATGTAATTAATAAACTGAATAATAAGGATTTAAAAAAAAAGTTTAAGGAGAAAAAAAATTCCATAAGGCTGTCAGCTGATTTTTAATCAGAAATTTGCAGGCCAGAAGGGAATGGCATGTAGAATTCAAGATATTCAAAACCCCAAGGATCTAAAACCAAAATTACTATATCCAGCAATACTATCATTTAAAATAGATAGTAAAATAAAGAGCTTCCCAGAAAAAAAATGAATAAAGGAGTTTGTCACCACCAAACCAGCATTGCAAGAAATGCTAAAGGGTCTACTTTAATGAAGAGAGAGAGAGAGAGAGAGAGAGAGAGAGAGAGAGAGAGAGAGAGAGAGATAAAGAATTAAAATGGCAATAAATAAATTCCTGCTAATAATAAACTTAAATGTAAATGGATTAAGTGCTCCAAACAAAAGATAGTATACCTGAATGGATACAAAAATATGACCCAACTATATAATGTCTATATGAAACACACCTCAAAACAAAAGTCTTACACAAGATAAAAATGAAGGGATATAGAACATTTTCCATGCAAATATAAACAAAAAAAAAAGAGTTGGGGTAGCAATACTCATATATCTAACAAAATAGACTTCAAAATTAAAACCATCACAAGAGACAATAAAGGTCACTAACACTAAAGGCATTGACCCAACAAGAGGATATAATCCTGGTACACATATATGTACCCATTATAGGAGGTCCTAAAAATAAAAATAAACTTCAGGAGGACTTTAAAGGAGAGATCAACAGCAATACAGTCAGAGTAGGAGACTTTAGTACCCTTCTGACTTCACTGGAGAAATCTTCCAAACACAAAATTAACAAGGAAAGAATGACTCTAAATGACACAATGGATCAGAAAGATTTAATTAACATTTATAGAACATTTCACCCCAAAGTTGTAGGATATACAATCTTTTAAAGTACACATGGGTTGTTCTCAAAGATAGACAACAAGTTAGGACAAAATCCAAGACTCTACAAGTTCAAGAAGATTGAAATCATATCAAGCATTTTCTCAGATCACAATAGAATGAAATTATAAATCATTTACAGTAAAAACACTCAAACACATGGAGGTTAAATAGCATGTTATTAAAGAATGAATGGGTTATTAATGAGATCAAGAAAGAAATAAAAAATTTCCTGGAAACAAATGAAAATGAACATACATCAACTCCAAATCTCAGGGACACAGCAAAAGCAGTCCTCAGAGGAAAGTTCATAGTATTACAAGCTACCTCAAAAAACAAGAAAAATTAATAATAAAATATTTAACCCTACAACTTAAATAATTAGGAAGGTAAAAACAACAAAAAGCCCACAGTTAGTATAAGGACATTAATAATAAAGATGAAAGCAGAAATAAATAACACAGAAACTAAAAATAAATACAAAAGATCAATGAAACCAAAAGCTGGTTCTTTGAAAAGATAAACAAGATTGATGAACCTTTAGTCAGACTCATCAAGAAAAAATTAGAGGATCCAAATAAATAAAATCATAATGAAAGAGATAAAATAACAACTGATGCCACAGAATTACAAAGGGTGTAAGACAATACTATGAGCAAATATATGTAAACAAGCTGGAAAATGTGGAGGAAATGGACAAATTCCTAGAAAAATACAATCTTCCAAAACTTAATCAGGAAGAATCAGAAAACCTGAATAGGCCAATAACTATGATAAAATTAAAACAGTAATAAAAATAAAAAATAAAAACTCACAACAAACAAAAGCCCTGGTCCAAAGAGCTTCACAGGGGAGTTTTACCAAAGATTCAAAGAAGTGACACCTAACCTTCTCAAACTGTTTCAAAAAAATCCAAGAGGAAGGAACAATTCCAAACTCTTTTACATGGCCAGCATTTTCCTAATTTCAAAACCAGATAAAGACACTAAAAAGAAAGAGAATTACAGGTCAATATCCCTGATCAACATAGATATTAAAATCTTCAAGAATATATTAGCAAAGCAGATCACACACCATGACCAAATGAGATTTATTTGAGGGATTCAAGGCTGGTACAATATTCACAAATTAATAAACATGATACATCACATAAACAAATGGAAATACAAAAGTCACATGATCATAGCCAACGGACCAAGAAAGAGCATTCAACAAAATCCAACACCAATTTTTGTTAAAAACTCTAAGGAAAGTGGGAATAGTGGTATCATGCCTCAACATAATAAAGACAATATATGACAAACTCTACAGCCAACAACATACTCAATGGGCAAATACTAAAACAATTTCATTTAAAATCTAGAAAAAAACAGGATGTCCACTTTTAGCACTTTTTATTCAATATAGTACTGGAAATTCTAACCACAGTGATCAAACAAGAAAACATAAAAGGCATCCAAATTGGAAAGGAGGAAGTAAAACTCTAATTGTTCACAGATGACATGTTATTATACATAGCAAACCCTAAAGACTCCACCAAAAACCAATAGATTTAATAAATGATTTTGTCAATGTAGCAGAATACAAAATTAATACCCAGAAATAATGCCATTTTTATACACCAATAATTAATTCTCAGAAAGAGAAACTAAACAAACAATCTCATTTACCATTTCAACAAAAAACTACCTACTTAGGAATAAACATAACCAGGTGGGGAAAAGTTGTACAGGAGAACTATAGGACATTGAAAAAAGTGATAGAGGAAAATATAAATAAGTGGAAGAACACAACCTGTTCATGGATTGGTAAAATTAAAATCATTAAAATGTCTATACTACCCAAAGCAATCTTTAGATTCAATGCAACCCTTATTAAAATATCAATAGCATATTTCACAACTCTAGAGCAAATACTCCAAAAATGTATATGGAATCAAAAAAGACCTTGGATAGCTGCAGTAATCCTGTGAAAAAAGAACAAAGTTGGAGGGATCACAGTATCACACATCAAGTTATACTATAATCAAAGCTATTATAATCAAAATAGCCTGGCACTAACCCAAGAACAGACATATTGCCAATATCCTCAATTAATATTTGGGAAAGGAGGCAAGAGCATACAATGGAATCAAGACAGTCTTTTCTTGGGTTTGGGGAAAATCGGACAGATATAAGTGAAAAAATGAAACGAGACCACCAACTTACACCATACACAAGGATAAACTCAAAATGGATAAAAGACTTAAGACATTGTGGGCCCTTTTTGAGCATGGGAATTTTAATCAGAGTGTTCAAGACTGAATTGCTATACACGGCACAGAAAGGCCATAGCTATGGCACTCCACACTGCACAAGCGTGCACTTCTCTAACCCAAAACAGTAGAGTCACTATTTTGGAAAAAAGCCTTTTTGTTTAAGTAGTATAAAGTTGTTACTGAGCAGCAAGTATGGAGATATAGTATGGGGAAGATGTATTACTAACCAGCAGGCTGCTGCTGTGGATACAGAGGCTGCTGCTGTTGTGTGGGAAAGATGTATTGTTATTTAGCTGATGTATGGCTACTGTATAGGTCTTTGCTGTGAAGAATTGCTTTGTATAATGGCTACTTGTTAGCGATGGCTACATGGCCACTGACTCCTATAATAAAGACTGTCTTAAATACCCACAACTTCTCATGGCTTCTCCGTTAAATACCCGGCATCTAAGTAGGAGGTCCAGTCCCTAGCACAGGGGCTCGAACCCAACAGTTGGCATAGTCAAGCAGGATGAAGGAACTGAGTTCCAACAGACATGAAACCATAAAAATCCTTTAATAAACATAAGCAGCAAAATCTTAGCCATCTCTCATAGCAAATGTTTGCAGATACAGCTCCTAGGGCAAAGGAAACTGAGGGGAAAATAAACAAACAGGACTACATCAAAATAAACAGCCTCTGCATAGAAAAAGAAATAATCACAAACAACAAAAAAAGCCCACTGCATGGGAGAATATAGTCCATGATACATTTGATAAAGGGTTAATATCCAAAATATAAGGGACTCATACAACTTTACAAAAGGAAGACAAGCAACACAATTAAAAAATGAGCAAAGGACCTAAATAGACACTTCTCCAAAGGGGACATACAGAAGGCCAAGAGACATATGAAAAAAATGCTCAACATCATTAATCTTCAGAGATATATAAATTAAAACAACAATGAGGTATCACCCACACCTGTCAGAATAGCTATCATCAACAAATCAACAAATGAAAAATGCTGGCAAGGACACAGAGAAAAGGAAACCTTAATACACTGCTGATGGGAATGCAGACTAATGCAGCCATTATAAAAAACAGTATGGAGTTTCCTCAAAATTAAATATGGAACTCTTATTAGACCCTGTTCTAGGAATATATCCTAAGAAACCAGAAAACACCAATCAGAAAGAATGTATGCACCTTATGTTCATTTTAATACAATTTATAATAGTTAAGTTCTGGAAACAGCTGAAGTGCTCATCACGAATGAGTGGTTAAAAACAGCTGTGGTACATTTACACTATAGAATATTATGCAGCAGCAACAAGAAGGATCTTTTACTCTTTAAGATAGCATGGAGGGACCTGGAGAGTATTACGCTGAGCAAAATAAGCCAGTCACAAAGAGAAAAGTATCACATGATCTCACTCATATGTAGAACCTAATGAAAAATAATAATAATAACTGATGAACAAAATACATCCAGAGACATAGAAGCATGGAACAGACTGATGAATTTCAGGGGGAAGGCTGTGGTAGGTAGGAAGGAAACCAAAGAACTTGTGTGCATTTATACATCACCCATAGACCCAGATAATAGGGTTGTGAAGGCCTACATGGGATAGGAGGGGTCAATGGAATGTAAAAGGAGACATGTGAGATTCATTCTACAATAAATATTTTTTTAAAGAAAAAAGGGTGAGCAGTAATAAAATTAGTCAGGAATAAAATAATCAGATTATCTGTCAGCAAGTCTACTACTTCAGTGAAGGTGTTAAAGAAAAAAAGTTCCTGACCTAAGTTACTCTAGCAATTAGTGAAATCTTTAAGACTACAGCCAAAATAAATTATATATATTCATTCTACTCTAGTTTATAATCTTGTTTCCCATGGGGTAAAGATTAATTGTAATACTACTATAGATTTATGTGGGAATTGAATGAATACATAACTCAGTGGTAAAAGGTGGAAATAGGAGGTTACAGTTAAGCATAGGGAAGGAGGCTAAAATGCTCCACGTGATGATAAATGAGAGTTGAAGATGTCAGTATGAACTTCTCTTTTGCTTAGATATAGATACAGCTCCTTTCATATAGAAATATTTATAGACAAGTATATATATATGGTTTACTATATGTATACATCTATCTCTTTGATCTATAGGCAGAGAAGACTTGGAAGCAGACCCCCTAGACTTGGAAGAAGACACCCTAGCAACAAGCACATGTATCACCCAGATTTTGATTTTGATTTTCAATACCATTCTCCAGTGAATGGAACCAAGACTCACTGGAGAAATGGCTGATTCTACCCCTGGAGCAAGGCTGTAAAAGATGGTGCCAGGCTGTTTCTATATACTGGACATAGATGGACTAATGTTCAGCAACAAAATAAAGTAGTATAAATCTATCTCAAAGCATAAATTAAATATCTCTTAATTTATGTTAATATAATATAAGTGATTGAATAAATAGGAAAGAAGAGACACATCTTTTGTGCAAAAGGATTCCAAATAATTTATATTAGTTTCTAACTCAATAAAAATATATTTTAAAATAAATAAATAGATTCAGGAGAGAACCAAGATGGCAGCACTTATCTTGCCGCCATACACAGCAATTTTAAAACTACAACTTAACGGAAGAACAAACACCATCTAGAATCACCGGAAAGCTGGCTAAGTGAAAATTCCACAAATAAAAGTGAAGATAAGACACTGTGACTCGGAGGAGCAGCTGAGGACAGCACTGAAGATAAGTGCGGAGTCAGAGGTTTGGAGGAGCACACGCGCCAGTGGATAGGGTGGGCAGCTGAAAACCGACCAGTTTTCTCGAATGGGGAGACAAAGACATCCCACTGGACTGATTCTACAGCTCTGGACGAAGTCCAGGGAACCCACTATCATACGGGTAAAAACTGGACAGTGGGAGGGCACACCAAAGCTCAGGTGCTGCAGGGATCAGCGGCTTGTGGAGAAGGCGAGCTTGTGCAGTGTGTGCATGAGCTCGGGAAAGCGCAGCTGCCTGACCTCGCAGAGAGCGCTCTTGACTTGCTCTTTCATTCGGGAAACCGTCAGATTGCATTGTTTTGCAACCTTGGGTGAGGCATTGGGTGTGCAGACTCATTTGGGGAGAGGCTGAATTCTCCGGCAGCTGGTGGAGCTCAGCAGGGGCTCTCTCTCAGAGATCCTGCTTGGCCCGGAGACTCCGTCCATCCAACCTGAGCACAGATGAACTTCACAGACAATTGGCCTGGAGGTCAACCCCTCCAAGTGCTAACAATGATTAACCTGAGCTTAACTTCAACAAGACTGTGCAACCCATATCCACCTCAGGTAACTGGGGAGGCTGAGCCACTGTCCCTTGTAGGACGACTACCACACAAAGCTAATTGACCAACTCAGGGAAGTAGCCACCATGCAGAGATATGGAAAGAAATCAGATGTGAAAGAAATGGAGGAAAAACAACAACTGGAATTCAAAACCACGGTTATAAGGCTTTTCAAGAGGCTCCTAGAAAAGGTCGAGACCTATAAGGAAATAAGCAAGACATACAAGGAAATGAATGAGACCCTCAAGGATATAAATGAGACCTGCAAGGAAATGAACAAGACCAACGTGGAAATGAATGAGCCCTACAAGGAAATGAACGAGACCCTAAATGATACGAATGAGACTCTCAAGGATAGGAAAAAGGACCAACCAGAAATTAAGCATACACTGACTGAAATAAAAAATATTATACAAAGACCTAAAAGTACTCTAGAGCACCCCAAGAACCATGTTAAAGATTTGAAATACAAAGAGGTAAAATCCACTCAGCTGAAAAAATAAGAAACCAAAAGAATCCAAAAAATTGAAGACAGTGTAAGGGGCCTCTGGGACAACCTCAAGGATACCAACATCCAAATTATAGGGGTGCCAGAAAAAGAGAGAGAGCAAGACAATGAAAACCTATTTGAAGAAATAGTGACCAAAAACTTCCCCCACCTGGTGAAAGACATTGACTTAGGAGTCCAAGAAGCACACCAAACCCCAATATATAGGAACCCTAAGAGGACCACACCAAGGCACATCATAATTAAAATGCCAAGAGCAAAAGACAAAGAGAGAATATTAAAAGCAGCAAGAGAAAAACAGTTAGTTACCTATAAGGGAGCACCCATACGATTGTCAGCGGATTACTCAACAGAAACGATGCAGGCCAGACGGGAGTGGCCAGAAATATTCAAAGTGATGAACAGCAAGAATCTACAACCAAGATTACTCTATCCAGCAAAGCTATCATTCAGAATTGAAGGTCAGATAAAGTGCTTCGCAGATAAGAAAAAGGTAAAGGAGTTCATCACCACCAAACCAATATTATATGAAATACTGAAAGATATTCTTTAATAAGAGGAAGAAGAAAAAGATAAAAGTATAAATTATGAACAACAAATACACATCTATCAACAAATGAATCTAAAAATCAAGTGAATTGATAAGCTGATGAATAGGATAAACTGGTGAATGTAACAGAATCACGGACATAGAGAGGGAATGGACTGACAATTCTTGGGGAGAGAAGGGATGTGGGAAGTGCAACAAGAGACTGGACAAAAATCATGCAACTATGGGAGAGGACAGTGGAGGGGGTGAGGGCGGAGGGTGGGATGGGTATCAGGTGGAGGGGAGCTATAGGGGACAAAAGGGAACAATGTGATTAATAAACTGAACAATAAAGATTTTAAAAAATAAAAATAAAAATAAATAAATAAATAAATTTGGCAACATAGCAGGATAGAAAAATTAATTCCCAGAAATTTATGGCATTTTTGTACCCCAATAATGAACTCTCAGAAAGAGAAACTAAAAACGCAATTCCATTTACCATTGCAACAAAACAACTAATTTACTTAGGAATACTTAACCAGGAGATAAAAGACCTGCACTGGGAAAACTATAAGGACAACGGAAAATAGAGATGGAGGAAGATATAAATAAATGGAAGAATATACCTTGTTCATGGATTGATAGAATTAACACAAAATGTCCATACTACCCAAAGCAATCTGTAGATTCAACGCAATTCTTATTAAAATACCAATGGCATATTTCACAGATCCAGAACAAACACTCCAAAAATTCATATGGAACAACAACAAACAAACAACCTTATAGCTGCAGCAACCTTGAGAAAGAAGAACAAAGTTGGAGGAATCGCAGTACCAGGTATCAAGTTATACTACAAAGCCACTATACTCAAAACAGACTGGTACTGGCACAAGAACAGGCATCTAGATTAATGGAACAGAACAGAGACCCCAGAAATTGACCCAAGCCATTATTCTCAACTTAATATATGCTACTCCTTTCTGCAGTTCTCCTCTCCCATCATACCTAGCTGCCCTTTATCTCTGTGCCTCAGCTGTCTCAGATTTACATTGGGATCATGGTCATACCAGCCTCAGGTTTCTCCTGGGGATAATGAGGACATTCAGGCAGAATAATATTAGTGTCTGGCACACAGTATAAGTTATGCATATGTTTGTGATGATACTCTTTATCATTACTGTTTTCTTGTTTTATTTTTTCTTTATTACTTATCATCATCCAACATATTATACATATACATATGTGTGTGAATATGAAGATATATTCTAATTTTATTATCTGCCCCACTAGAAGATAAATTCCATAAGGCTAGAAAGTTTTGTTCATAGTTGACTGTGTGGTGCCTAAAACAGTATAAACATATGACAGGTACCCATAAATATTTCTGCACATAACAGGATACCAGCATGCTGTATAAAAATGAGTGAAAAAGACTGAAAAAATTCTGAATAGGTCCAGGTAAGGCTAAAGAGATGGTATTTGTGGAGCTCTCCATTTTCTCAGACAACTTAAGTCACGGAGCTCTAATCTTCTTGGGCCTTCTAAGGACAGGGCTAGGGCTTGCGGCGGCTATTCAGAGTTAGTTCTGAGTAAAATATTTGAATCACCTTGTGCATTAGTTATGAGAAAAAGGAAATCTGAACCAAAGTCATTCAGGAATTCAAAAGAAAATCCTCACTTATTTTTTATGTTGGTCCTAAATAATCACTGTAGTATGTGCTTTAGTCCTTCCCTTCTTTTTGCCATATACTCTAGCCAATTTTGTCAATATATTACTGGAACAAAATGTATGGTAATTAATTGACTCTAAGATCTTATCTAATATTACACATTCTAATTTAATTTTAAAAGGTGATATTATAAAATAGTTACAATTTGGAACCAGTGGAATAAGATGGGCTTCAGAATAGAGACTCCCTATGCTTTCCCTTGGGTTGAATGCTCATAGCTATTTTATGAAGCTGAAGACATGCACTGGTGTGGGCCCACCAGCCATGGGACCATGGTGCTATGGACCCCTGGGGCTAGTTTCCAGGGTTGTGGGAGCGACAGGTAGGGATGTAGTGGAGGGACCTAGAGTCATGCTGGTGAAGTGGCTTTCTGCCTGCAATAAACTCTTTACAATGTCTGCTAGGTGGAAAAAGTTTCCTTTTACGTTTATGGCATCTTTGTAAACCAACTTACAATCCACAAGGATTTTCAAACCAGTTTGGCCACCACAAGCTGACACCTGCAATACAATTCAGAGTTCAAACTCAGCTGGAAGTAGGGTCTGTGCATGTAGCTCTCAGTTCTCAATGACCGTAGGCTGGACTGTACCAGGACTCCTTCCTCCCCCTGACCCAGGATATGTTACAACTTTGAGGTTGCTTTACTTCCAAACATTTTCAAATAGACAAACATATTCTTTTATAAATAAATAAATATATATATTCAAATATGTATTATAATTATTATTAAGAATATTTGTCCCACAAAAATAATAAAAAGCTGAGGCTTTATTGTTTCGACAAATTAAACTGTGACCAAGTCAGAAAATATGGCTTAAAAGAACTTTGAGGTTTACTTTCTTTTTCTGAAATTTTGTTGTCAATATATAGGAAGGAAATGGAGTTTTGTGCATTGATTTTGTATCCTGCATCTTTACTGTATTTATTCATTGCTTCTAATAGTTTTATGGTGGAGTCATAGAATCATGGCATCTGCAAAACATGACAATTTTACTTTTTCATTTCCAGTTTGAATGTCTTTTATTTCTTTCCCTTGCCTGATTGCTCTGGCTAGGACTATGTTGAATAACGGTAGTGAGAGTAGATATCCTTGTCTGGTTCCTGATCTTAAAGGACAGCTTTCATTTTTCACAATTCAGTATAATGTCAACTGAGGATTTGTCATACATGACCTTTATTATGTTTAGGTACCTTCCTTCTATATTCATTCTATTAGATGTTTAATAATAAAAAGATATTGTGTCTTTTCAAATGATTTTTCTGCATCTATTGATAATATATTATTTTTCTCTGTTTTGTTAATGTGTTGTATTACATTGATTAATTTGTATGTTAAACCACACTTGTGCCCATAAAATGAACCCCACTTGATTGTGATGCATTGTTTAATGTACTGCTGTTTCTATTACTAGTATTTTGTTTAGGATTTTTGCATCTGTATTCATCAGAGATATTATTCTATAATTTTTTGTGTTATCTTTATCAGGTTTTATAAAGAACTTCTACAGCTCAATGACAACAACAACAACAAACAATCTAATTAAAAATGGGTAGAGGGGAGAGGCCAAGATGGCAGCATAGGTAAACACCTGAACTGCTGCCTCTCACAATAATTTCAAAACTGCAACTAAAAGACAAGCCTCTATCACCCAGAACCATGGGAAAGCTGGTGGAATGGAGGTTCATCAGCTAGAAGAAAGAGGAGAGCATTGGGACGTGCACAAGCACTAAAAACTTGAGGTGCAGAGGCACGGGAGCCAGGCGCGAGAGTCTTTGGGGCTGCTTTTTTTTTTTTTTTTCAACTCGAAGGGAAGCAGGCTCCTGATTACTCAGAATCCAATTTTCTAGGGAGACACTGGTGACCCAGACTCATAAGGGGAGAAGCTGGAAGGTCTGCCATTGGGTCAAAAAGCAAGGGAGTCGCCCTTTTAGAGGGGCCACCAGCAATCAGTGTTCACTGTGAGAGGCTGGGGGCACAGGGTGTGGGTTGCGGGGACTTGGAGACCTGGAGATGTGGAATAGCGGCCATTGCTGTTTACCACACCTAAACCTAGTGACGCCCTGAAACCCTGCCCCACCCAATCTGCAAACCCACCCGAGCTGTGTGCAGTGGCATTTGCATATAAATGGCCTGCACTTTTCCAGCTTAACCTAAAAGGCAGCTTTGGGCTGAACAGGAGAAATCTGCAGACCTCATTGTAGCTCCTGCTGGATTGCCTCAGACAGTAGCTTAACTGCACCCCAGTGGAAATCCAAAAGCTAGTGTATCTAGAGGTCAGTGTGAAACGACACCAGAATTCAACTACTCACATCAATAAGTGACACATTTAAGAGGCAGACAGACTTGGTGAGCACCAAAGCCCCACTGAAGCAAGTCGGCCCAATAGGTATGTCTCCACACAGCAGCTCTTCCACTCCATCAACATAGGGAAGCAGTAAAATGGAGAGACAGGCAAGAATGAAAGAAACGGAGGAAAGCAGACTATCGAATATAGAGTTCAAGACCACATTTATAAGGTTACTCAAGAATCTTCTAAAAATCGCCGAGAAATCTGATGAGACCTTCGAGGACCTTAATGAGAATGCAAGAAACTGGAAAAGGACCAGTCAGAAATTAAGCATACACTGTCTGAAATAAAAAATATACAGAAATTCAACAGTAGATCAAAGGACTCCAAAGATCTGAAATGTAAGGAGAAAAATAACACCCAACCAGAAAAACAAAAAGAAAAAAGAATCCAAAAATATGAAGAGAGTGTAAGGAGCCTCTGGGACAACTTTAAGTGCACCAACATCAGAATTATTGGGGTGCTGGAAGAAGAAAAATAACAAAATATAGAAAACCTATTAGAAGAAATAATGACAGAAAACTTTCCCTACCTGGTGAAAGAAATAGACTTACAAGTCCAGGAAGCGCAGAGAACCCCAAACAAAAGGAATCCAAAGAGGATCACACTAAGATACATCATAATAAAAATGCCAAGGGTAAAAGACAAAGAGAGAATCTTAAGAGCAGCAAGAGAAAAACAGTTGGTTACCTACAAGGGAGTACCCATACAACTGTCAGCTGATTTCTCAACAGAAACTATGCAGACCAGATGGGAGTGGCAAGAACTATTCAAAGTGATTAACAGTAAGAACCTACAACCAAGATTATGCTACCCAGCAAGGCTATTATTTGGAATTAAAAGTCAGACAAAGAGCTTCACAGACAAGAAAAAACTAAAGGAGTTCATCACCACCAAACCAGGATAATATAAAATGCTAAAGGGTATTCTTTAAGAAGAGGAAGAAGAAAAAAAGGTAAAGATAAAAACTATGAACAACAAAATGACAACAAATACATACCTACCAACAAGTGAATCTAAAAATCAAGTGAATGAAAAATCTGATGAGCAGAATGAACGGATGAATATAATAGAATTAGGGACATAGAAAGGGAGTGGACTGACAATTCTCAAGGGGAAGAGGGTGAGGGAGGTGCGGGAAGAGATTGGACAAAAATCTTACACCTATGAATGAAGACAATGGCGGTGGGTAAGGGCACAGAGTGGGGAGGGGGATCAGGTTGAGGGGAGTTATGGGGGGAAAAAAGAGGAAGGGAAAGAGATAGAGAGTTAGAAACATTGATGAGAGAGAAACATCAATCAACTGCCTCCTGCACACACCCCCATTCCCCGAGGGGTCCCAGATTGGAGAGGGTTCAGGTTGGGCTGAGGGATACCTCCCCCTGCACAAATTTTGTACACCAGGCATCTAGTATTATAGAATTGTACACTTCAAATTTACATAATGTTATTAACTGATGCCACCCCAACAAATTAATTTTTAAAGGTGACAAACGGCTAGCATATGTTTATCTAGATGAATTATTTCTAGGACAAGAAGTTTGGAATGAAAACTTACACAACTTTAACATAAACTAAGTTTTGCAAACTTAAAAAATTGTGATGCTACTAGAGGCTCAGTGCACAGATTCATGCACATTGAAAGGAAATTAATTAGAAGATGGCTGGTGGGTCAGGACTGGGCAAGATGGGACAGACATACCCTGGATCCAACCTCCCATGGTCCCTCCCCAGCTGGCAGCACCTGGGGTGGCACCAGGCTTGGAGGGTGTCTATGGAGTGAGCAGGCTCCCTCTGGCAGGTGGGTCCTTCAGCCTGACCTGGGGGTTGGCGAAAACCAGTAGTCCAACATCCTCTGAGGGGTCCCAGAGTGTAAGAAGGCACTCTGCAAAGTTGCTGTTGCTCAGCAGCTCCTGCATTAAGCACCTGCCCCCTAATGGTCAGTGCGCATCATACCTCCCAGCCAGTCAGGCAATCGGGTGGTCGCTTAGCCTTTTATATTTAGATTTTTCTTTGATTTAAAATATTAGAGGCTTAAAACTATTTTTTAGGGAAAAGGGAACTAAAAGAATAATGGACATGTGTAAAGAATTGTCTTGTACAACTTCAGCAGAACAGTGAAGAGGAAAATATTATCCTATATAGAGACATCCCCTAACTTTCTTTCTAAAACCAAATGAGTTTTGCTCAAATAATGTCTGATTGAGAGATAATTAAGGGGGAATGCCCATTCCACATTGCATATCTGTACTCTTTGCTGCCTATTGTTAAAGCTGCTTAGAGATGGGATATAAAAAGAAAGGCATGACAGGGAAGAATAGGAAGGAAAGTAGTCTTGAAGCAGAGCCAACAATGTGGAAGTAATTGAGATTTACCAGCATAATTTCCGTAATAGCTTTTGAATGCACAATAGCTCAAGAGTGTGCTACAGATTCACATTCATTAGTGTTCAGGGGTTACAGTGCTTTCATAGAAGGTGGCCAATCTATTGCCTTTCCAGCAATATATGGAGTGTTTCTCAAAAAGCACTGTGGTAGAGACAAGCTCATCTAACCGCATCAGCAGGGTATGCTGTGCACACTGTGCCTTACACCTGCACTGCCACCTGTTCCTTCCATCTGTGACAGTAAGAAATTGCTTTAATAAAGGTCCATCTGAGAAAGTAGTTATCAAGCAGTGCAGAAATTAATAAGACATTTAAAAATTTCAAATTCAGTATAAGCAGTGATACCTCCTGATGTATAAGAACTAACCAACTTTGAGAAAGACAGATATGTGGAAGCTAATGAACAAAATAAAATGATGAAATAAATAGATCCAGAGGCATAGAAGCATGAACAGACTGAGCAATCTCAGAGGGAAGGGGTGTTCAAGAGGGCGCTGGAAGAGATTAACCAAAGAATTTATATGCATACTGGTGGCCTGGTGCACAAAATTCATGCACATTAAAAGGGAATTAGAGGAAACATTTTAATATTGCTATTTGCCCTTTCTCTATAATGGAAATGTCAGAGATGAAAGAAAATTAGTAAAATGTATATGAAAACCTTCCTCCTGTAAGAGTCTGGGGCACGCCGTGGGACCCAAAGTCAAGTCCCCACCCACCCGTGTGCACCTCAAGATCATGTGAGACCCAGACCTGGCTGGCCCCACCCCCATCCACCCCCACCAGTGAGGGGTGCAGCCTCAGGTCCTCCACCACGGCCCAGTGCCACACAGCCTCAAGTCCCTGCTAATTGCTCATTACAGTTCCTTATAGGAAACCCACCTCCACTGTGGGTGTAGCCATCTTGTGTTGTGGGAACTCTGCCATCACTGTGGGTGCAGCCATCTTGTGACGGCATGATGTAGAGTTAATTTATTAAATAGGATATGCATTGCCCGTGGTCACATTCAATGGTGCCCTGAAGGCCTGCGGTGTGGCAGGGACCTGGGGGAGGGAGAGGGGGAAGGCACAACAGGGGAAATGGGCAGTCATCTGTAATACTCTCAACTATAAATATTTTTTTAAAAAAAAGAACTGATCAGCTTTGGCTTATTCCCCTTTAGAATGTGAAACCCTCTTAAATAGATAGAAGGTGTGTGTCACCAGGCAGCCTTTCACCTGAGCTCAGGGTAAATAAAAATTCACCCCAGAGCAGATTCTGCACCTGCTGATGGCCCAGCCAGGTCAACAACAATCCTAAGGGTGCTGAGTTCATCTTACAAAGGCTCCTCCCATTTGCTCACATTAGGGCAGCAGTGCACATCAGCCTGGAGGGGACTGCTGCACATCATAGACCAATACTAACTTTTCCTAACAGAGGAGATGTGTCCAAAACTCTTCTTGCAATGTTGTTTGATGATTTTCACAGACAGCATGAAATGAAACTTCAGAAAAACTGTCTTTAAGCAAACGCATCTCACACTGGGCCCAGGGTAGATGCCACTAACCAACTGTGGACATCTTCCCAATGAGACTAGACTCAGCCTCAAAGTCTTCCTCTATATGACACTCCAGTATCCCAGCCGATCATTAGAGTTGAATTTAAGACAATATCTATCCACCTTCTCAGTTCACTTAAGAAAAAAGAACAAGAGCTGAGTTCTGGCATTGGCCCCATTGCTTTCTAATGGTGTGTTCTTGGGTAACTATGTAACTTACCTAAATGCCAGTCTGTTCTGTAAAATGAGAATGCTAATATATGCTGAGTATTCCTATACTGGGCAGTGACAAGGGGCAGTGGTAAGGGACATGAAAGGGGCCTGCCAATTGTAAAACTACATACCAGTAAACTAGTTTTATCAATATGATAATCACCACTCTAATTTGTTTTCTGTCTCCATTGGCCAATACACTGTCTATTTTTGGACAAGAAGACACACAAGTTTGCTTCAGGTGCCCATAATGCTTCAGGTGCCCATGTAAGGACTACATACATGGCTAAGGACTAATTTGGTTCAATATAGTGCAATGATTATGAGCATGGAATCTGGAACCAAACCACCGGGGTCTGAACTCTCATTTACTATATGTACTAGCTATGTTACTGAACCTCTCAGTCTATTCATCTGTAAATGGGGATAATATCATATCATACGTTGTTGGAAAATAAATTAGTTAACATTGATAAAGTACTAGAATGGTGTTTGCCAGACAGAAGGGTACACTCAGTGTTGGCTATTACTCTTAATGTTGCTAATCAGTGCACCCAACAGCTGGGGAAGAAGTCTGAGAGGAAAGGTAGCAAGACCAGGTAAAGGCTCCAAAGAGAAAGAGTCCAGACCTAACAAGAGGCTGAGCTAGAACAGGGGCAGTGGGATTAAAAGGTGAGGTTTAATTGCAGAGCTGGTCATGAAGGAAAATCCACAGGGCCCAGAGATTGGCAGGCTATGAGGCTGGAGGCAAAAAGCAAAGTGAGGGGGGTGGGACTGTGAGTGAAGAGGTCTGTATATCTAAGGCATATAAAAGGGCTAGAATAGAAAGAGAGACATAGGGATGCCTGCGAATCCTGTCCAAAAAGAATGTGGAGCTCTTGATTCTTTATAGATTCAATTACTTATACTAAAATAGTTCCATCTGAATCCTCACTTCTTCCTGCCTCTAAGCTTTTTTTACTGCTTCCCCATCTGAGAACGCCCAGTTTCATCTTTGAACGACTCATCGAGGCTAGCCCATTTCCCAGAATGTCCACTGTAAACAATCTACCCTTAGGATCAACACTAATGCATAAGTCAGAATTCTTGGACTCAAAGGTTTTGATGTGACAGGCCTCCTTACAGAGGTAGTAGTTTCACTTGTTGGTTTTCCCAGCATCTCAGGAGACATCAAAACAGTGAAAAAAGACAAAGTGCAATTGGATATACTTGCACACTTATCTTATGGAAACATAACTCTATTTAGCTGAAGTATTCCTTAAGTAGTGGCAAGGAAAGACTATACATATCTGAAATTGATAGGTTTTTGTCACATGTGTCAGTAGATTCTTAAATCTGAAATCATCCATAGTATCCACTTTTCGAACAAGGCCAATTTTCAGAGCTAAAATTACTTCTGCTTCCACAGTAGCACCTGCCCATGAAATAAGCCTCTGCCAAAAGTTTAAACTCTCCAGCAGCCTCTTTTCCACAATTGCCAGCCATATTGCCTGTTAGCATGCCTGTGGTAGCGCCAGGCTGGCACTGTTGATCTCCTGAGTGAAGTCATTGTCCTCAGAAACTTCATGGCTAGTAGACATACACCCAGTAAAAATGACATCAACTGAATTTAGAGTTAGTCAAAACGTGCCACCTCACAGGAGAAAATTCAGTCTGACCTTTAGGGATGCAGGTCTTGTTGCTTGTCCCAGTCAGCTCTCATTCTCTTTTGCAAAGTCTCAGAAGGGAAATTGATGACCTTTTCCACACAACAGTTAATGAAGAAGTACAAATGAGTTTTGACTCAGGAAGTTGTTTTTGCAAAGTGAACATCAAATTCACTTGTTAATTACAGTGAAAAATTCAGGAAGACATTAAGCATACAAATTACAACAGCAATCAGGCTCCCTCAGAAAACATACCCCAACTGCTCCAGAAGCAAGTCATTCACCCCACAAAACTCCCCTCCCCAAAAATATTTCCTAATTGGTAAACCTGGTTCTATGAACCATGCTCGCACTTTACTTGTGAATGCCGTCCACCATATTTGAATATGGTGCCAATCCTATATAATAAAAGGCTAATATGCAAACAGACCAAAGGGCAGAACAACCAAAACAACCAAACAATTGGTTGCTATGATGTGCACTGACCATCAGGGGGCATGTGTGGAACATGGTGGGTGTCGGCTGCAGCAGGATGGTGGAGCAGGTGAGCGAAGGTGCCAAAAAAGACGGGGCACTGGTCACTGTCATCAGGGCGAGCCTCTGGTGGTTACTGAAAATTCTTTGCTCCCATGCACCACAATCCCACCCTGCACTTATACCTGCTGCCAGTACCAGCCCAGCTTGCAACTGCTGCCAGCATGGGAGCCGCTGCTTGCACCCATTTGGCACCATCAGTGGGTATGAGTGGTGGCTGCCGGCCCCAGTTGCCCCTCATGGCTTCTCCACATCCCCCTGCTCTTGAGGGAATATCAGGGCCAGCAGCCACTTCTCACACCTACTGCTAGTGACAGCACCACTTGTACCTGCTGCCAGTGCTGAAGCTACTGCTGGCACCAACTGCCAGCACCAAACCTGCTCGTACCAGCAGCTGGCACCAGAGCCACCTCTTGCACCTGCGGCTGGTGCCCGATGCCAGTTCCGATCCCTTGGCACCATCAGCAGTTGTGAGCAGTGGCTGCCGGCTGATCACCCCTGAGAACTTTTTCACCTCTTTCTGCTCCTGAGGGGCAATCAGGGAAGCAGCTGCAGCTTGCACACACTGACAGCGCCAACCCTTCTCACACCCACTGGTGGCACTGACCCCAATTGCTCTGCACCTTCCACAGGTGTGAGTGGGGCTGGCGTACCATCAATGGATGGGAGCAGTGGCTGTGGGAGCAGGGCTGCTGACAGAGAGGGGTCTGGAGCCCACGGTGGGAGGGGTCAGGTGGGGGAGTGGAGGATGGGCCGAGACCCACCCTGTGCCTACCACAGCCTCATGGCCCACAGTTCCTTTCGAGGTGCATGAATTTGTGCACCGGGACCCTAGTAGTTATTATAAGTCTCTTCTATATTTTTTATAGCATAAACACATTTATTTACTAACGAAACGGTTGACCTTTATTAAACCAACTCAGAAACAGCTGCAGGTAAAATGGTTGTGATAACTGATCAGTGATGGGAAAAAGATGTGGAGAGATTTGCTCATTGAACTGAGCTCATTTATCCTCATGGCTAATTCACATCTGGAAGGATGATGGAATTTTTACTCCACTTTCTCATAGACCCGAGTGCAGTTGACATGTTCATGACGCATTCCACCACTAGCTTCCCTCCCTCCAGCCGCCGTGTGATGGTGCTCTCCTTCCCGTCCCACTCCTGGTGCTGGACCAGCGCGCCGTTGACGAAGTTGCAGACAGTCTGAGTTTTCCTGCCATCTGCTGTAGTCTCTTCAAACTTCTCTCCCAGGTTGCATGAAAACTGGGTGGTCTTCAAAGTGCTCTCAGTTTTGACAGTGAGGTGTTTGCCGTTGGAAGAGACGATACAGTCTGGCTTGGCCATGGCGCCCGTTTTCCGCAGAGCCATCCCCACGCCTAATTCTTTCATGTACTCGTGGAAGCCTTTGCTCTCCACTAAGCGCCATCTCCCTACTAGCTGCTGGATGGAGGCCATGGTGGATGCGGAGTCGTGCGGGAGGTAGTCAGAGAGGAGTGCGGTGATGTGAGCGTGGCCTATAAGCCTCTTCTATAAAGATTATAAATGATTTGTTAGCAATGAAGTAAATAGGGGAATGGGGGAGGGGATAAGGACACATATGTAATACCTTAATCAATAAAGAAAAAGATATATGGTTCACAAGTGTAACCACAAAACACTGCAATGATCTCAAGCTCAACATTGACATTCTTTATTCTGAGAGTTCTTCATGTTGGGTACCCCCCAATTACACGAGATATAGGCTCCATCAAGACCAAGACAATGTGTGTTCACTTGATTAAAAATTGCCCTTGTGCAGTGAAATATACTCCTAACCCCTAGCTTACTTAACTAACGTATGAAAACAAGAAAATGCAGAAAACAATCTGCCAAGTCCTTCAACAATGTTTTGGTATTTTCATGCCTCAAAATTATTTTCTCACTCCAAGGCTGTTATTTTATCCAAAAAGATTCTAGATGAGGGCAAAATCAGTGTTACTTTTCCCATGTGCCTTTATCAGATGGCTTAAAAAGAAGATTTCTATTGGTGACAGCCATCAGACATCCTGAGCCAGGTGGTGGGGAGTTCTGCACTTTCTCATCCAAGCTTTCCCTGTACAGGGCCATGTTAATTTCCATTTATCTGAGAAGCAAGTTTGTCCACAGAGCTTCTAAACCTTGCTCTTATCCTGCTGAATCTATTGAGTAGTGAATTAAATATTTCTGTGAAATACTCAGAAGACTATGACTATTGGGACTGCCTTCTGAGAACATACTAGGGAAGGATAGCCTGACTATGAACATGGAGCTGATGTTTAGTAGATGAACTGGAGACTCCAGCTAGCCTGCCTTGGTGCTGCACACAGAAAGCACCATGGGATTTCAGTCCTCTGTCACCTGAAACAGCAGGAGAGAGGTATAGCAGCTTAGGATTTACCGTGGAGAGTGGTTAAGACTAAAGTAACATGAATACCAAAAAACCCGTGAGGCTAAGAGAATAGCAAATTGGTTTGGTTTTGAGTAGTTCATGGCAATCCTATCTAATAAAAGAGTATTATGCAAATTGACTGTACCTCCGATCAAGCCATGCCCACCAGCCACACCCACCATCCAATCAGGAGCAAATAAACTCCAACCAAGATGGCTACGGCCACTGAGAGCAGGAGGGAGGCTTGGGTTTCCCTCGCAATGGAGGAAGCAAGCTTTCTGCCTGCCCTTGCTGGCCTAGGCCTCTACTCAATGCTACAAAGTTTCAATTATAGAAGATATATCCCAACAGAAATGGCGGAAGCCACAGAGCTGAAGAGAGCAGAGGCTAGGGTTGCTCAAGCAATGGAGGAAGCCAAGCTTCTTCAGCCCTAGCGCCTCAGCCTCCACTCCAGGCTACAAAGTTTCAATTGTAGAACATAAAATAATCCCAGACCCCTCGGCCTCCTC
Organism: Antrozous pallidus; assembly: GCA_027563665.1. Lineage (NCBI taxonomy): Eukaryota > Metazoa > Chordata > Mammalia > Chiroptera > Vespertilionidae > Antrozous > Antrozous pallidus. The sequence continues at coordinate 50,784,787 of CM050510.1, forward strand.
TTGGGTCACTGAGTGCTGTGGCCAGCCTGCAAACCACCTTATGCCCCTTGCTGAGGCTGCTCCATGCCCCAAGGGAACCCCCACCCTGATCCAGGACACCCTTCAAGGCAAACCGGCTGGGCCCCACTGATGCACCAGGTCTCTATACTATCTAATAAAAGAGTAATACGATTGACCATCACTCCAACACACAAGAGTGCTGCCCCCATGTGGTCAAAGATCCTTCCCTCATGTGGACACAAGATGGCCACTACAAGAAGGCCAGCAGGGGAGGGCCATTGAGAGGGTCCAGGCCTGCAAGGGAGGGCAGTTGTGGGTGATCAAGCCTGTAGGGGAGGGCAGTTAGGGGTGACCAGGCCAGCAGAGGAGGGAAGTTGGAGGCAAACAGGCTGGCAGGAGAGCAGTTAGACATCAATTAGGTTGGCAGGGTAGTGATTAGGGGGTGATCAGGCTGGCAGACAGAAGTGGTTAGGGGCAATCAGGGAGGCAGGCAGGTGAGCAGTTTGGAGCCAGCAGTCCTGGATTGTGAGAAGTATGTCCTATATTTTCCCCCCATTGACTCTCCCTTTCCTCATCCTCTCCCTAGGCCTTCACCACAGTATTGTCTGTGTCCACGGGTTATGCATATATGCACGTAAGTTTGTTTTCTTTTAAGGAATATTATCCAAATTTTAAATTTGTTATGCTATCTCCTGACAAGTTTAATTGCTTGAAATTTTGATAGCCAAAGTTTTCTTCCTCTATGGACTTCCTAACAAGATTCACCTTAAATATAGAAACTCGTTCCTCTGTACTTTTAAATTCCCTTTTCTTTCCAACTCATTCAAGTCATGGTTAGGCCCCCTGCCTGTTCTCAGCAAAGAATACCATCTTCTCTACCAGATTTGCTGCAGCTGTCTTCCCTGATTGTGCCTGCTGGAGAGTTTTCCTACTTGAAAGGTATCTCAGAAAGACTCTCCTTATCTAATTCCCAGAGAGATCCCAGAATCCCAGGAAGCAAGCACATATGGCTGGCCCAGAGACTACTGCCCGAACTTTTAAGGCCATATCAACAATTGCAAAAGTAACGTTGAGTAAGCAAAATGACATGCCTGACAGACAGGGTGTAGAAGAAGGTGAGTGGCTGTGGCTGAGGTTGTAATGGTGCACTTACTATCCCTAGTGCAGGGCATCCTTGATATCACAAATATTTCCATCTTAATAATGACTGCCATATCATAAGCACAAAATGATGACTTCATGGGAGTATGGGCCAAATGAGAAGCAGAACTGTGAGAGAAAGGATATTTATTAAAGCTAGACTATTTTCAATAATTGAAAAGGGAAATGGAGAAACTAATTCTGGCTAAGAATATTTTGTTGTTGTTTGTTTGTTTTGTTTGTTCATTTTTAATTTAAATGTTCTCAATGTTAGAACCATGTCTAAATCAATATTGCTGACATTACATGATAGTCTGGAAGAAATGAGCCTTGAAGAAACTGTCTGAATAACAACATGGGAGGTCAGCTGCCACCCAGGGTCCTGTAATAGAGTGCTATAATTCCTGAAGCCCACTGCCATCCTACCACATAGGTGGTACGCATTCTCTTATAATTGTGAAATAAAAGAGTATTTATTTCCCTGAAGTTATGTATCATGGTGGGAAGAAACTAATTCTACTTACAAATACTGATAGACCATTTGATTCATCTCTAGGAAAAATTAAGGGTGAGAGTACCCCAGATAAAGTAGCAGAAGGAAGGAACACATGGAAAAACCACATGGCATTTGCTCATCAGTCAACAAACTTTTTCTGGACCAGCAGGGAAGTCTGCTGGTGCTGCCTCTCAGGATTTGGGTACAGGGATAATCCATCTTCAAGCACTGGTCTGATTACCCGTGTTCTTATAGCTTTCAGTAGCTGTGCCATTGGTAAGATGGGTTAGTGTAAATATACTTACATCAAACAGATGAAAAAAATAGAAAGCACACATAGAATTAAGTCCATATAGCAACCAAAGGAAAAAATTCATTTCCTCTGGGGTTTGCCTCATGATGCTTTTATCATTAATAGAACAATGGTGAAGGCAATAATTTTTAGTCTATGCACATTAAACATGGTAGCAAATAGATATTGATAGCATATGTCACCCATGTCTTTCACAGACGGGGTCATCAAATTGAAAGAATCTTCATGAGTTTCTAAGGAAGGCAAAAAGTTCAAGAAACATTATTTTTCCTTTTTTAAAAAAATTTACCTGCTCCATTTGCTCAGAAAAACTCTGAAAAAAATTGTGGTTGAACCATTTATGTGAGAAAATTAGCACTCTAGGAGACCTGGGACTCCCACTCAGCAAGAAGGATGTAGTTGGAAGTAATGCAGATGGTCTTATGGGAGATGCTGCAAAAGTGAGATGTGGTTGAACAGGAAACACTTCATATAAGTAAGAAGAAATGTACGCATTCAGCAACCAGGGGATAGTAAATGAGAGGGAGAGAGGAAATAACTTAAAATCTGGATTGTATCTGAAAATGCAATGAATTCCATTATGATCAATCCAATAGCTAGCAGAAAAAGAATTTTGACTTTTATATCCTTTTCTCCAACAAAGAATACTGTGTATCAGTATAGCATATTTAAATAGGTCTGTTTTGAGGATTACTGCTCAGAAATGATCCTGTTACTAAGCAGGAAGAGAGCTGGTGCTAATACTGGATAAACACAAAGTCACCTGTAGGAGTCTACAAGCTGAATCTTACAACAGGATGTATCTTAAAAACAAAATCTCAACTGGCATCATATCATGTTCTATAGACTATTAAAAGGAGTGAGAGACTTCTCTAGAATCTCCAAAATGCTGCCTATGTTCAACTCACCTCTTACTAGTTCAGTTACTGTTGACAAGTAACTTAATCACTCTGTGTCTTAGTCTGCTTATCTATAAAATGAGAATAATAATAATAAATAATAATAATACTTCAGGGTGCTGCTATAAAGATTAAAGAGTAAATAAATGTGAAGCTCAAAGAGTGAATAAAAAATAATGAATTCTTAGTAAATGTTGGCTATTCTTGTTATGTGAAAATTAGACCTACAGCTCTATTAGGCACACAGTAGTACTCCCTTCAAAAAGTAATGGTTTTATTCTTTCTGGGTAGGCAAAAAAGGTGGCAGAATAGAGGGACATGTCCCAAGCCTTGTCCCAGAGCAGACAGAAAAAATAGCTGAGGGTCGCATGCGGAGCATTTGTTGGTGAGTTAAGGGTTAGCTATACTTCAGGGGAAGGTGGGGGACTGCTGACTGTGAAGACCCCACTGCTGCTGGGCTCCCTCCTGGACCCACCAGCTCTGATGCAGAGACCATGCCATCTAGAAGAGGAAAGTGGATGTTATCAGAATCCTGAAAATCTACAACTACGGCACCCATTGAACAGCTGCAAACCCCAAAGCACCAGTCCCCAAATGGCACAAACATGTGGATTCAGAGGAGCTCTACACTCCACCACAGAAAGGTCAGATTTCACCTGGGATAAGAAGAGGGAGAACTATATAACCAGACACCCAGAGAAGAGAGACCATGGGGAAACGAAGAAACAGCCTGCATATGAAAGAAAAGCAGGCTAACAGAAAAGGAAGTAAATGAAATGGAGGCAAGCAACTTGCTAGAGAAATAATTCAGAGAAATTGTTATAAGGTGGCTGAAAAGAATGGAAGACAAATTTGACCATATGAGTAAGAACCAAGAGAAAATAAAAAAGAACCAAGAAGAAATGAAAAATGACATCACTGCAATAAAGAACTCAATAAAAAGTATCAAAAGTAGACTAGAAGAAGCAGAGGACCGCATCAGTGAGCTAGAAGACAAGGTAGGACAAAAATACCCAAGTAGAGCAGCTTCTAGAAAAAAAATTAAAAAGCAGGAGGAGAGCCTAAGGGAACTTTGGGGCAACACAAAACAAAACAACATCTGCATAATAAGAGTTACAGAAGGAGAGGAAACTGAGCAAGAAATAGAAAACCTGTTTGAAGAAATAATGACAGAAAACTTCCCTGATATAGGAAAGAGAAAAAACCACCAAATCTAAAAGTCCCCAGCAAAATGAACCCCAAAAGACAGATTCCAAGGCATATTATAATTAAATTGGCAAACACCAACAACAAAGTAGGAATCTTAAAAGTGGCCAGAGACAGAGAGTTACCAACAAAGAAACCTCCATCAGACAAGCAACTGATTTCTCAACAGAAACTCATCAGGACTAGAAGGTAATAGAATGAAATACACAAAGTCATGCAAAAGAAGGGTCTTAATCCAAGAATAATGTACCCAGAAAGGCTATCAATTAAAATTGAAGGTGTGAGAACAACAAGATGGCAGCATAGGCAAACACCTATTGTTCTGCCCTGCGCAACGATTTAAGAACTACAACATAACAGCAGAACAGACAAGTACCCAGAATCGCCAGAAAGCTGGCTGAATGAAAACTCCACTAATAGGAGAAGAGGTGGGACACTGAGACTCAGGAGCGGCGGGAGCGCAGCCTTTCAGACGGAAACAGGTTAGGAGCCACCCTGGTCGCGCACACGCGGGCTGGGGCTGGAGCAGCGACCCAGCCAGATTTCTCCAACGGGGAAGGGCAGAGGCGTCCCACTGCCCGGAATCCCCAGCGCCAGGCAAGGTCCGAGATCCGGGGTATGTGGAGAAGTCCCCCTGCACAGATTCCCCAGAGCCGGGCGAGGTCCGAGGTCCAGGGGACGCACCCTGGAAGCGGGGCACGGCAGAGGCTCCTAGTCGCAAGGGTCGCACAAACCCGTGACTTGCCCCCTGGAAACTTGTCTCCTGGTTCCGGAAACCATCTATTTTACAGCCCTGGGCTAGACTTTTGGTGTGCAGGCACATTTGGGGAAAGGCAGAGTTGTCTGGCAAGGGGAAGAGACTAGCGGCTTTCTCTTGGAGGTGTCTTCAGCCATCCCCATCCAACAGAGACCCGCGCGCGTGCAGGAGCGGCGCATAAGACGCAGCTGCCGCTGCCGCTGCCGCACAGCTCAGAGACTCCGCCCATCCAACCTGAACACAGTCTCCCTTCACAGCCAATTGGCCTGGAGGTCAAACCCTCCTAGGGCTATCAACAACAAGCTGGGTTTAAATTCAAAAATACTGAATATAACCCATAAAGGATTGCAGTAAGAGTACCCACCTCAGGTAACTGGGGAGGCTGAGCCACTGTCCCTTTGAGGATATCCACCACATAAAGCAGCCACCATTCAGAGACATGGAAAGAAATCAGGTGTGAAAGAAATGGAGGAGAAAAGACGACAAGACATAGAGTTCAAAACCACGGTTATAAGGCTATTCAAGAGGCTCCTACAAAAGGCCGATCAACTTAATGAGAACTACCAGGAAATAAACAAGACCAACCAGGAAATGAATGAGAATTACAAGGAAATGAATGATACTTACAAGGAAATGAATGAGACCCTCAGGGAAATGAACAAGACCTCTGAGGATACGAACCAGACCCTCACAGATAAAAAAAAGGGACCAACTAGAAATCAAGCATACACAGCCTGAAATAAAAAATATTACACAAAGTCCTAAAAGCAGTCCAGAGGGCCACAAGAACCAAGTCAAAGATTTGAAATACAAAGAAACAAAATCCACTCAGCTGGAAAAGCAAGAAACAAAAAGAATTCAGATAATTGAAGATAGCGTAAGGGGCCTCTGGGACAACCTCAAGCAAGCCAACATCCGAATTATTGGGGTGCCAGAAAAAGAGAGAGAGCAAGTTAATGAAAACCTACTTGAAGAAAAAGTGACTGAAAACTTTCCCAACCTGGTGAAAGAAACTGACTTAAAAGCCCAAGAAGTACACAGAACCCCAAAATATAGGAATCTAAAGAGGACCACACCAAGACATATCATAATTAAAATGCCAAGAGCAAAAGATAAAGAGAGAATATTAAAAGCAGCAAGAGAAAAACAGTTGGTTACCTACAGGGGAGCACCCATACGATTGTCAGCAGATTTCTCAACAGAAACGATGCAGGCCAGACGTAAGTGGCAAGAAATATTCAAAATAATGAAGAGCAAGAATCTACAACCAAGATTACTCTATCCAGCAAAGCTATCATTCAGAATTGAGGATCAGATAAAGTGCTTCGCAGATAAGAAAAAGCTAAAGGAGTTCATCACCACCAAACCAGTATTATATGAAATGCTGAAAGATATTCTTTAAGAAGAGGAAGAAGAAAAAGGTAAAAATATAAATTATGAACAACAAATACACATCTATCAACAAATGAACATAAAAATCAAGTGAACTGATAGGCTGATGAACAAGATAAACTGGTGACTATAACAGAAACATGGACATAGAGAGGGAATGGACTGACAGTTCTTGGGGAGAAAAGTGTTGTTGGAAGTACAGCAAGAGATTGGACAAAAATCTTGCAACAATGGGAAAGGACATTGGGGAGGGGAAGGTGAGGGCGGAGGGTGGGATAGGTACAGGGTGGAGGGAAGATATAGGGGGATAAAAAAGGGGAAACAATGTAATTAATAAACTGAACAATAAAGAAAAAAAATTCCTTAAAAAAAAAAAGAAAAATAGAACATTGTGACATCTTGCTTTAATTTAGGAACACTTTAAAGCTGAAGGAATGAAAAGGATAAAAGGAAATTGAGTGATGGCTGTTTTCATTGTAAAAAAGCAAAGGCTCTGTAAAAATGGTTAATGTTGTAAAAAATAAATAAATCAAAATAAAAAATAAATAAAATAAAAAAAATAAAATTGAAGGTGTAATCAGGAGCTTCACAGACAAAAAAGGACTAAGGAAATTCGTTACCACCAAACCAGCAATGCAAGACACGTTAAATGGTCTGCTGTAAAGAAAGAAAGAAAGAAAGAAAGAAAGAAAGAAAGAAAGAAAGAAAGAAAGAAAGAAAGAAAGAAAGAAAATGAAGAAGGAAAACAGGTAAAGAATAAAATGGTTGAGACCGGTTTGGCTCAGTGGATAGAGCCTCAGACTGTGGACTGAAGGGACCCAGGTTCGATTCCGGTCAAGGGCATGTACCTTGGCTGCGGGCACATCCCCAGTAGGGGGCGTGAAAGAGGCAGCTGATCGATGTCTCTCATCGATGTTTCTGACTTTCTATCCCTCTCTCTTCTGCTCTGTAATAAATCAATAAAATATATTTTTTTAAAAAGAATAAAATGGTGATGAACAAGTACCTATCAATAATAACTTTAAATGTAAATGGATGAAATGCCCCAATTAAAAGACATAGGGTAACATATTGAATAAGAAAACATGACCCATATATCTGCTGTCTACAAGAAATCCACCTCAGAAAAAAAGAGACACAGAGACTGAGGGTGAAGGGATAGAAAAAGTTTTTTCAGACAAATGAAAATGAAAAAAAAAGTTGGGGTAGCAATACTTATATCTGACAAATTAGATCTCAAAGTGAAGGACATAAGAGATAAAGAAGGCCACTTCATAATACTAAAGGGAGCAATCTAATAGGAGGATATAACTTTGATAAACATATATGCACCCAGTACAGGAGCACCCAAATACATTAAAAAAAATCTCCTGGGGGATATCAAGGGAGAGATTGATGGCAATACAATCATAGTAGGGAACTTTAATACCCCACCATCACCATTGGACAAATCCTTTAAACAACGAATCAGCAAAAAACATCAATCCTAAATGACTCACTAGACTAGATGGAATTAATGGACATCTTCAGAACATTTCACCCCAAAGCCACAGAATATACATTCTTTTCAAGTGCACATGGGTCATTTTCAAAGATATACCATATATTGGGTCATAGACAAAGTCTCCTCAAATTAAGAAGATACAAATCACATCAAGCATCTTCTCAGATCACAGTGGTATAAAACTGCAAATCAACTACAATAAAAACAATCCAAAGAAATCAAACACATGGAGACAAAACAGCATGCTATTAAACAATGCTGGGAATCAGGAATTGGAAGATGGCGACAGGCAGGAGGGAGGGATGGAGGGATAGAGTGTGAGAGAGTGAGGAACCCATAGAGGAGAGTGTAGCAGGTATGGTGTGTGTGTGTGCATAAACTAGGGACAGTTAGACTCTGTAGGTCCTCCAAAGAGCTGCCAAAATGGGCATCCCTGGACAGCGGAGCCCCACAAACAAGGCGGACACTCCTGGGCAGCCGGGTGGCCCGGCAGTGGAGACCACACCATCTTGAGAAGTGGAACTGCCTCGGAATGGGACCCTGCCCTCACCCAGTTGCATCTCAGACACAGGCCAGGGACCTGCAGCCACTGGGGACAGAGAATTGCAGCCACAGCTTCAGACCAACAAACAACAGGAGTCCAGACTTTCTGGCAGCAGATTTCTGAGTCAAGGAGCCTATCCTTCTCCCTGCAGGATTGCAAATAGCCCCATAGTAACCAATAGACCCGCCCCTCAATCGAGCCATAATTCCCCTAGCCCCTACGGGGAACCGTGCTCTTAGAACTTGAAAACGTGCTTTCCCAGCTACCCCAGGGTAACTTGGGCTTGGGAACACGCTCCGTGCTCATGCATATGCCTTGGCTGAAACTCCCAGACAGGGAATAGGAGTGTGGAGCTTGAGAGCTCACTCAGGGGCCTCAGCACTGCTAAGGGAATTTGAGAGACTGGAGGTGGCCTCCTGCAACGCAATCACTACCTGGTGATCGAACCCGCAGGGCATCAGTGCCTCCTGACCTGGTTACAGGGCCAACACTCACGGAAGTCAGTCTTCCACAATGCAGGCACACCACACAGCTATTGTCCAACCCATTCTCCCAAGGTGATCAAGACCCAAATTCTCCCAGTAAGAGGCAGCACTGAGCACCACTGACTTGACTCTGTTTCTTACCTTATGTGCCTGGAATCCCTGACTCACAGTGCATCCACACTAAGAGCTAATGATTCCAGTTCTTGGTGCATGCACACACACGGACCCTGACCATCGACGAGAAACCTCACGAGGCAACAGACTCTGATACTCTATTCTTGGTGCAAACACAAGGAAACTCGGACTGCTGGCACCATTTTCAACACATGCCAAGAGCGTGGTGCAGGCAGGGTCTCTGATTCTAGGTGTGCACACGAGACCACACAGAACACTGGGCACACTGACCCTGGGCAAGCCTAGTTCCCACCAACCCATAGCACCCACACCCCTAATGTCAGAGCACTTCAGTGACACTCAGGTGGTGTGAAGTTCACAAAGCACACAGCTCAGGTCCATGCAACTCAACGTTTGAACCTTCTGGTAATAGTCAGAATGGGGAGATGACACAATACCCAGAAGAAAGAAAATGAGGAGGAAAAAATGGTAGTAAATCATCTCACTCTACAACTCAAAGAATTAGAAAGAGAGCAACAAGAAAAGCCTTGAGCAGAAGGAAGAATTCAACTATCCCCAATTAATATTTGACAAAGGAGGCATGAACATAAAATGGAGTCAAGATCATCTCTTCAGCAAATGGTGTTGGGGAAATTGGACAGATATATGCAAATAAATGAAACTAGACCACCGACTTACACCATACACAAAAATAAACTCAAAATGGATAAAGAACTTAAACATAAGAAGGGAAACCATAAAAATACTAGAGGAATCCACAGGCAGAAAAATCTCAGACATATGCTGAAGGAACTTCTTCAATGATACTGCTCCCAGAACAATGGAAACTAAAGAGAAAATAAACAAATGGGACTACATCAAAATTAAAAGCTTTTGCACAGCAAAAGAAACCATCAACAAAACAACAAGAAATCTCACTGTATGGGAGAACATATTTGCCAATGTCAACACAAACAATGGTTTAATCTCCAACATTTTTAGGGAACTCCTACAACTTAACAAAAGGAAGATAAACAATCAAATCAAAAAATGGGCAATGGACCTACATAGACACTTTTCAAAGGAGGAAAGAAGGAAGGCTAAGAGACATATGAAAACATGCTCAAAGTCACTAATTATCTGAGAGATGCAAATCAAAACAACTGTGAGGTATCATCTCACACCTATGAGAATGGAAATCATCAACAAATCAACAAATGAGGAGTGTTGGCAAGGATGCAGAGAAAAAGGAACTCTTTTGCACTGCTGGTGGGAATGTAGACTGGTGCAGCCACTGTGGAGAACAGGATGGAATTTTCTAAAAAAATAAAAATGGAACTCCCCTTTGACCCAGTAATCCCACTTCTAAGAATATATTCTAAGAAACTAGAAAGACCAATCAGGAAGGATATATGCACCCCTTTGTTCAAGCAGCACAATTTACAGTGGCTAATTTTGAAAACAGTCTAGGTGACCGTCAGCAGATGACTGGATCAGAAAACTATGATACATCTACACAATGGAAAACTATGCTGCCATAAAAAAGACACTGGAGGTGAGGGCATGTATGGGAGTGGGGTGGTGTGGAGCAATTGTAAGATATGTACATATGTAATATACATTAATAAAATAAGGAAAAATTTAATTGTTGATGTCACCGTGATTGTTACAAGAAAATCCTCATTCTATCAACCATGAGTATCTCTTACACATACAGTACATTTTTTCAGAATAATATCATATTATTATGCCCTTCAATATGTACTCTCTCACTTCTGTAATTTGTTCTTTTAAATGCCATCCTAATACCCCCATTCCTGCAGTCAGTTTTTAAATTTACTTTTATTAATACTTCCTCTATTTACCTGCAAACTCCTTTTTTAGACTCTTCTAGATTTATCAAAAGCATGGCCAATAAGTGAGGGTGAAATTAAAATGGCAGTTATAAAATCTTTGTATTCTTCCCACTATTACAGGAAGGTAAAAAGACAGACACATGAGGAAATCTTTGCTTAGTGGAAAGGAAGCAATAATTTACTTTTTAAATATTGATCATCTTTTCATCCCTGAAACAAAACCCACTTGGTGACTAAGTACAATTGTTTTAATACACTGCCAAATTCAATTTCCTAATATTTTGTTAAAGAATTTTACAAGGAATAATGGTCAACAGTTTTCTTCATTGTACATTTTCTGGTTTTACTATGATAGTAACACTAGTTCCATAAAAGGAGTTGGAAAGTGTTTCCTCCTCTTCTATATTCTGAAAGGATTCTGTAGAATTAATATATTAATTCTGTTTAAATATTTGATTGAATTATCCAGTGAAACCACTGTCCCTGAAGGAGGTTTTTCCTCAAAAATTGAATTATGAATTCAATCTCCTAAACAGTTATGTTATTCAAATTATCTATTTTATATTGAGTGAGTTGGGGTAGTTTTTTTGTTTGTTTTTTGAGGAATCAGTCCATTTACCTAAGTTGCAAAATCTATGTAGGTAGAGCTAATTGTAATATTCCCATTTTCTGTTGATGTCTATATGGCCTTTAATGATATCCTATTTCATTTCAGATGTTGGCATATTGCTTTCTTTTCCTTTCTTCCTTCTTCCCTTCCTTCCTTCCGTCCTTCCTTCCTTCCTTCCTCCCTCCCTCCTTCCCTTCCTTTCTTTGTCAATCTTGCTTAGTTTTTCAATGACAAGTAATTTACTATTTTGTCTTGCTCCCTCACTCTTCTATTATCCACCTTAGGACTTTTTCACCTGTACATCACACCTAAATCCTTTTTCTCCCTCTTCACCTTTACTCACTCTTAGACTGCAACAAACTTCACCTTGCAGTTGGTTCTCATATCTCCATCTTTCCCCTAACCTCCCCTCCAAACTCTAGGGACATTCTGCCCTTTGTTGGATTATAGGTCATATATATATATATATATATATATATATATATATATATATATATATATATATCATAGTTAGCATATTCACAATAACTCTTCATCTTCCCTTCCTTTATAGCAATATTCTTCAATCCTTTATCAAAAAAAGTGTTTCATCTTTTTTCAATATTTATGTTTCTTCCCACCATTCAGAATAAGCTTTAACAGAGGAAATGGAATTTGAATATACTTTGAAATACAGACTGAATTTTGACAGGCAGAGAGGGGAGAAATAATATGAATAAAAACATGTAGGAATGCAATTATGATACATGTTCAAGGTGCTGTGTATGTCTGACTAAAGCAAAACATGTTCATTTTCTCACTAATCCCATAAAGATGTATACATCCATTATGTATGCAGCATTATTCTAAGCACTATCTATAGAGTGAAGAAAAATTGATGTGGGTCGCTGAAGCAAAATCTACTAAGTGAGACAGGTATTATGCAATTCAGCATACTAATAAATACGTAACCATGATTGTGTTAAATAACTGTTCTAAATAAAAATAACAAATTGTGATTAAAGAGAAAAAATAGAATGGGTAAAATTGGGTGTCCAGGGGGCATTGCCAATAAAGTTTTAGAATTAGTAGAGCCCTGGTCAGTGTGGCTCAGTTGTTTATCTAACCTGGAGCATTCAGGATGGACTGGGTAAGTGGAAGAGCTTCCCCAAAACACTGAAAGCCAGGTAAGCAGGCACTGCTGCCTGGAGCAAACAGTAACAGTTAGGGTAAACAATAGACCAATAGACATACTAAAATCCTGGAGGAGAAGTCAGGGTATTAAATGTGGAAGGAAGATGGGCTTTGAAAAGTTTCTGTTATTTCATTTTGGTGGTTCCTCAATAAGGTAAATAGAGTTACCCTATGACCCAGCAATTCTACCCCTGGGCATATAACTAGAAAACTTGAAAACATGAATTTAAAGTACACTTGTACATAAATATTCATAGGAGCATTGTTCACATAGACAGAGGGTAGGAACAACCAAACGTTCACCAAGTAATAAATGGGTAAACAGAATGTGGTCAATCTATACAATGAATATTATTCAGCTATAAAACAGAATACAACACCCACACATGCTACAATATGAATGAAACTCAATACCACAATGATATGTGAAGAGGCCAGTCACAAAGAAGCAGATTATATGATTCCATTTACATGAAATACCCAGGATAAGCAAGCCCTGGGATACAGAAAGCAGATTGGTGGTTGCTTAAGGCTTGAGGGAGTGGTCAATGAGGAGTGACTGCTTAATATAAAAGGAGTTACTTTGGAGAATGATAAATAATAATTGTTTATGTATTTCATGACAGTAAACTGTATACTTCAAATGGTTAAAGTGGTAAATTTTATGTTATATATATATTACACCACATTTTTAAAAATATTATAATATATATTCCATGAAAATATGTTTGTATATTTCATACCTAATATAAATATTAAAAGTCTCTCTCTCTCTCTCTCTCTCTCTCTCTCTCTCTATATATATATATATATATATATATATATTCCATGTGAATATATGTATATCCATAAATTTTTAGAAAAGATATGGAATAATCATTTATTAATAAATATTCAATGGGGAAGCCTTTTAAAAGTATTTACATAACCTTGGAGGTATTAAAAATTAATGCCATTGTAGACATTTTAATTATAAATATTTCCATATGGAAAAGAACTACTATAGCCACAATTTATTTTTTTTAAAAGCTGGAAAAAAATCAAAAAGAGAAAGAAAAGTTGAGAAAAATAATTGCATTTTACAAATAGTAAACTCTAATTTTTCTAACATATACAATTCTGTTACAAATCAATAGGGAGCTGGCCAAAAACAGAGTAGGGAAATGTCAAAAAAATAGAAAGAATCTAGAAATGACCTTCAAAGTCTTGGAAAGGAGGCTTGCCCTCTCTTATAATAAGACTAGTGACCTGGTGCACAAAATTCATGCACTCAGGGGGGAAGTGGGGAGTGTTCCTTAGTGGGGATTGTGAGAGGGCACAGGCCAAGCCAAGGGACCTCACTGGTGCACAATCAAGGCCTGGGAGGGATGCAGTAAGTTGGCCAGCCAGGGAGGGACTGTAAGAGGGCTCCAGGGAGTGACCACTCTCACTCAGTCCCAATCGGCCAGACCCCGGCAGCAAGCTAACCTACCATTTGGAGCATCTGCCCCCTGGTGGTCAGTGCATGTCATAGTGAGCAGTTGAGTGGCTTTAGCATAACATTAGCATATTACACTTTGATTGATTGAACGGCCAACCAGACAACCAGACATTTAGTATATTAGACTTTTATTATATAGGATGATGTCAAAGTCATACTATATTTTACCTCTGTGATTGGTAGATATTAAAAAAAAATTAGATAACATGGTGCCAGGGTGAGCACGTAGTGAGATCAGTCACTGCATGCTCCTACATTGCTGGAGAGGGTGGGAATTGATAAAATCCATATATAGCAATTTAGTAATATCAAGCAACCTTCTGTTAGCTTTTGATCTGGCTATTTTATTTCTAGAAATTTACTACAGAGAAATACTCTTAAACATGTGAGATAACATATATATATATATATATATATATATATATATATATATATACACACACAGAGTTTTTCTTATAATGTTTGTAGAAGCAAAAAGTTGAAACAGAGTACAGCCGGAGAACCAAGATGGCAGCATAGGTAAAACACCTATCTTGCTGTCATACACAACAATTTTAAAACTAGAACTTAACGAAAGAACAAACACCTTCCAGAATCACCAGAAAGCTGGCCGAGTGAAAATTCCACAAATAAAAGTGAAGATAAGACACTGTGACTCAGAGGAGCAGCTGAGGACAGCGTTGAAGATAAGTGCAGAGAGAGGTTTGGAGCGCACGCGCCAGAGGATAGGGCGGGAGGCTGAAAACCGGCCAGTTTTCTCAAATGAGGAGACAAAGATGTCCCACTGGACTGATTCTCCAGCTCTGGGCGAAGTCCAGGGAACCCACTATCATACGGGGAAAAAATGGACAGTGGGAGGGCATGCTGAAGCTCGGGTGCTGCAGGGGTCTGCCGGCTTGTGGAGAAGGCAAGCTTGTGTGGATTTCGCGTGACCCGGGGAACAGCACAGCTGAATGATCCTGACTGCATAGAGAGTGCTAACGACTTGCTCTCTCATTCCGGAAACCATCAGACTGCTTTGTTTTACGACTCTGGGTGAGGCCTTGGGTATACAGACTCATTTGGGGAGAGTCTGAATTCCCCAGTAGCCGGTGGAGCTCAGCAGCGGCTCTCTCTCAGAGGTGGTGGCAGCCATTGCTCCCAGAACAGAATCCCTGGGGCCTCATAGGGTGGAGCTAACCCTGTCTGCTTGGCCCAGAGACCCCGCCCATCCAACCTGAACACAGCTGAACGTCACAGACAATTGGCCTGGAGGTCAATCCCTCCAAGTGCTAACAACGATTAATCTGAGCTTAACTTCAGCAAGATGTGCAAACCATATCCACCTCAGGTAACTGGGGAGGCCAAGCCACTGTCCCTTGTAGGACATCTACCACAAAAAGCTAATTGACCAACTCAGGGAAGCAGCCACCATGCAGAGACATGGAAAGAAATCAGATTTGAAAGAAATAGAGGGGAAAAAAACGACTGGACATGGAATTCAAAACCACGGTTATAGGGCTTCTCAAGAGGCTCCTAGAAAAGGTCGAGACCTATAAGGAAATAAGCAAGACCAGCAAGGAAATGAATGAGACCCTCAAGGATATGAATGAGACCTGCAAGGAAATGAACAAGACCCTAAAGGATATGAACGAGACTCTCAAGGATATGAAAAAGGACCAACCAGAAATTAAGCATACACTGACTGAAATAAAAAATATTATACAAAGATCTAAAAGTACTCTAGAGCACCCCAAGAACCAAGTTAAAGATTTGAAATACAAAGAGGTAAAATCCACTCAGCTGAAAAAGCAAGAAACCAAAAGAATCCAAAAAATTGAAGACAGTGTAAGGGGCCTCTAGGACAACCTCAAGCATAACAACATCCGAATTATAGGGGTACCAGAAAAAGAGAGAAAGCAAGACAATGAAAACGTATTTGAAAAAAAAGTGACCAAAAACTTCCCATACCTGGTGAAAGAAATAGACTTAGGAGTCCAAGAAGTACACCGAACCCCAATATATAGGAACCCAAAGAGGATCACACCAAAGTACATCATAATTAAAATGCCAGGAGCAAAAGACAAAGAGAGAATATTAAAAGCAGCAAGAGAAAAACAGTTAGTTACCTATAATGGAGCACCCATATGATTGTCAGGGGATTTCTCAACAGAGACGATGCAGGACAGACGGGAGTCGCAAGAAATATTCAGTGATGAATAGTAAGAATCTACAACCAAGATTACTCTATCCAGCAAAGCTATCATTCAGAACTGAAGGTCAGTTAAAGTGCTTTGCAGATAAGAAAAAACTAAAGGAGTTCATCACCACCAAACCAATATTATATGAAATGCTGAAAGATATTCTTTAAGAAGAGGAAGAAGAAAAAGATAAAAGTGTAAATTAGGAACAACAAATACACATCTATCAACAAGTGAATCTAAAAATCAAGTGAATTAATTAGCTGATGAACAGGATAAACTGGTGAATGTAACAGAATCACGGACATAGAGAGGGAATGGACTGACAATTCTTGGGGAGAAAAGGGAAGTGCAGCAAGAGACTGGACAAAAATCATGCAACTATGGGAGAGGACAGTGGAGGGTGGTGAGGGTGGAGAGTGGGATGGGTACCAGGTGGAGGGGAGCTATAGGGGGGAAAAAAGTGAACAATATAATTAATAAACTGAACAATAAAGGTAATTGAAAATGAAAAAAAAAGTTGAAACAACCAAAAATACCCATCTAAAAACTGTTAATAAATGATATAGCACACCATATAGTAGAATAGAATTGAAAAATATTTTATCTACAAATAGAGAATGCACTTCAAAACACATGAGTACATGAAAGAAACAGGGGGTAGAATAATGTGCATAATACTTTTATTACTATTTAATATAAAAAGAAAATATGAATATGTGCAGAATTGTTTTTACAGGTACATAAGCTATTTCTGAAAAGGTATATAGAAACTTATAAAACAGGAAAAGAATGAGTGTCAAAAGAAGAATGTAAGAATTATATTTTATTGCTTAAACCTTTCAATTTGAAACTCTATGAATGTATTACCTATTTAAAAATGTTATTTTATGGAATACCCTTGGGAATAATGCCAGGATTTAACAAATACCATTAAAGATGTTGCAATGATAGACTTAATTCGAGCAATAGCATAAAAATTAAGACATTATTGAAATATAATAGAATTAAGTGGGCTGCATTCAAAACAATCATTGGAACTTTTCTGAGAAATTTAACATGATGTCATTACAAGAGAGTTTTTTAAACTGATTTTGGAGTGAGAGGAAAGGAGAGATAGTTGATTCCTGTACATGCCCTGACCAGGCATCAAACCACAACTTTGCCATAATGGGATGACACTCCAACCAAAGAATTTATCCTGTTAGGGTCACACTTATGATATCATTAAACATGGTCATTTCTCTTTTACTCATCCATAATACATTAAGGTTTTCATGTCAGCTAACATAGAGTCCTAGTTGGTCCCTGCAAAGGGAGCCTTGAGGGGAGGTTTTCAAATGAATGCAGTGAAGCCAGTCTAGCACACACTGCAGCCACTGGTGTTGGGGGTGATGTTCACTGATCCCAGCGCCATAGATCACCTGCCATATATAAGCTGGCGGGCTCGCTTTCCTTCCCCGTGCACTGCAAGGTCCCCTCCCTTCTCATTACTCTGTTCCATAACAACCATGGCCAGGAAATCAACAGAACTGGACCACAATCTGACCTTCTGAGAGTTACTGAGAACACATCTTCTTCCAGCAGTTCACAACATTTAATGTACCTAGGGATACCAATTTAATGTACATATTAATTACCTATTTTAAACACACCAATAGTGAAGATGGAGATTAAGAAACATTCCCATGTTTGGCATAGGAGGAAGTATCACAGCTAGAAATAGGGCTCAGAAATGGAGGGAAGAAGAGATTTGACAGAAGTTAAAAAAAAAAAACAACCAATCAGCAGCTTTCTTGGGTTCTCACATAGAGGAAGACCAAGTCCCGTGATTCCAGGGCTTAGTGAGGGCATGAAAGCCATGAACAGTGAACTCTAGAATTCAAATGCTATTATTTCCAATTTTCTATGAATTATGGGGTACCCGGTATGCAAAAATTTTATCAGCACATATTCTGTTTCAGTTGGTAAATGTGTTACTCTTTACTAGTGGATCAACTATATTAAAAACAGGTCATTCAGTTTGCAGGAGACCATGGCAAAGGTATGACAGAGCAGTCTGGCTGACTGGCAGGCAGCTCAGAGCAACCCACATGCCTGCAAACAAACTCTCAATAACATCATTTCCCTCCCTTCCTCTAGCTGCTCTCTTCTTCTAATTTTATTTTTAATGGTCCTGTGTATTTTTACTGAAAGCCTCCTCAAATATTTTCTGGTGTAGTTAGAACATTGACCAAAGGCTGAAAAAACTAAAACAAAGGTGTACACAGAATGCCTGCTATGTGCCAAAATGTTCTGGCAGGAGGGATTTGGTGTATGGGAAAGAAAGCAACACAGTGTGCTGTGTAAGTGCTGCTGCATCAAGCATGTGTAGGGGACACTCTAACTCAGTTAAGAGACAGCCAGGCAGATACCAGAGGAAAGGTTCCTCCTCCCTTCCCCAGGTGGCTGTACCTTCCTCTCAGAGGTCCTAGAATGCTTGCATAAAACCTATTGCACAATAGCATCCTGTATGCAAATTCCAGTCCTGGGTCTCTCTGGAAGGCACTTGAAGGTACTTGTATCCTCAACACCTAACAAAATCTGTGTCATATTGTAAACATTCATCAAATGTTAAGTAAGTTGGTGAATAAGGAAATGAATGAATAAATGAACCTCTAAAAGTTTGATGCTGGACTTTCAAGAAATGAAATGTGGCGAAGTAATAAAGGGAAATATCCAGGCAGAAGATGAGCAAAGTCTGTAAAAGCTGAGAATAGTGCCCATAGGCTTTTCAGGGAGAGCCAAGGGGTTGAAATTGTGAAAGGGAACATATGGCAATGGTTAGGAGGAGACTGAACAGATAAACAGGGGACCCAGTTAAGGAAGAGCCTCTGATACTATGCTTTCTCCAGAAATGCACCACTTAATTCATTTGGGCAATTATTATTACACTAGAGGCCTGGTGCAAGAAATTAGTGCATGGTGAGGGGCCTCAGCCAGCCCTGTGCCCTCCCATAATCTGGGACCCCTTGGATAGGGTCCCTAAGCCTGCCTGGTGACCAGGACCTATCAGAGCTTTCCTTTCGCCAGCTGCCGGCAGCTGGCCCTGCCCCCACCACTGCCATTGCTTGCCATCTGTGCAACACCGCCCCTCTCCACCCTTGTCACTGGTTGCCTCCCTCTGTGGGTGACAGGCATGGGGTGTGGCCTGGGCCTCCCTCTGCAGGCAATCATGGGGCAATGGATGGAGTCCCCCAACCAATCACATTACATCTGCCTTGGCTGGCCTGGCATCAGTGTGTCACAATGTGATCATCCGGAAGGTCATCCAGACAGTCATTCTGCTGTTCAGTTGATTTGCATATTATGCTTTTATTATTATAGAAGATTAATACTCAAATGCTAAATGCTATTCAAGGTATCCCAATCCAGTTCTTTTAAATGAAGAACAACTCATTAATAACAGGCAAAAGCCAAATATAATACGCTATGTTTTACTATTTAGAGATGATTATTTAAATATTGGCATTGCCAGTATGAATTTAATATGCCATAAACATAACCACCTTATTTATTCCAAAATTTGACTAATCTCAACTTTCATGATGGCATTGAGGTACATTTGAGAAAGGTCCAAAAACAAAAAGTGAAATATAGTGTAGTAAGATTCTGAAAAGAGCTTCCTTCTTATTGAGCCAGCTGAGCAATGCATTGCCTTTTCTGAGAAAAGCAACCACTCTGTGTTGCCATTAGTCACAGCATCTGGTAGTGACAGGTTTAAAAAGCCATGAAGACCACCTTCTTTTTCTTTTTCTTTTTTTCTTCTTTTTTTTAATCTTTATTGTTCAGTTTATTAATTACATTGTTCCCTTTTTTTTCCCCTCCACCTGGTACCCATCCCACCCTCCGCCCTCACCCCCCTCCACTGTCCTCTCCCATAGTTGCATGATTTTTGTCCAGTCTCTTTCTGCAATTCCCACACCCCCTTTCTCCCCAAGAGTTGTCAGTCCATTCCCTCTCTATGTCCGTGATTCTGTTACATTCACCAGTTTATCCTGTTCATCAGCTAATTAATTCACTTGATTTTTAGATTCACTTGTTGATAGATGTGTATTTGTTGTTCCTAATTTACACTTTTATCTTTTTCTTCTTCCTCTTCTTAAAGAATGTCTTTCAGCATTTCATATAATATTGGTTTGGTGGTGATGAACTCCTTTAGCTTTTTCTTATCTGTGAAGCACTTTATCTGGCCTTCAATTCTGAATTATAGCTTTGCTGGATATAGTAATCTTGGTTGTAGATTCTTGCTGTTCATCACTTTGAATATTTCTTGCCACTCCCGTCTGGCCTGCATCGTTTCTGTTGAGAAATCCGCTGACAACCATATGGGTGCTCCCTTATAGGTAACCAACTGTTTCGCTCTTGCTGCTTTTAATATTCTCTCTTTGTCTTTTGTTCTTGGCATTTTAATTATGATGTGCCTTGGTGTGGTCCTCTTAGGGTTCCTATATATTGGGGTTCGGTGCACTTCTTGGACTCCTAAGTCAATTTCTTTCACCAGGTGTGGGAAGTTTTCAGTCACTATTTCTTCAAATAGGTTTTCATTAACTTGCTCTCTCTCTTTTTCTGGCACCCCTATAATTCAGATGTTGGTATGCTTGAGTTTGTCCCAGAGGCTCCTTACACTGTCTTCAATTTTTTGGATTCTTTTGGTTTCTTGCTTTTTCAGCTGAGTGGATTTTACCTCTTTGTATTTCAAATCTTTAACTTGGTTCTTGGGGTGCTCCAGAGCACTTTTAGGTCTTTGTATAATATTTTTTATTTCAGTCAGTGTATGCTTAATTTCTGGTTGGTCCTTTTTCATATCCTTGTGAGTCTCCTTTATATCCTTGAGGGTCTCCTTCATTTCCACGTTGGTCTTGATCATTTCCTTGCAGGTCTCATTCATATCCTTGAGGGTCTCGTTCATTTCCTTGTAGAACTCATTCATTTCCTTTGCGGTCTCACTTATTTCCTTATAGGCCTCGACCTTTTGTTGGAGCCTCTTGAGAAGCCCTATAACCGTAGTTTTGAATTCCATGTCCAGTTGTTTTTTTCCTCCATTTCTTTCACACCTGATTTCTTTCCATATCTCTGCATGGTGGCTGCTTCCCTGAGTTGGTCAATTAGCTTTGTGTGGTAGACTTCCTACTAGGGACAGTGGCTCAACCTCCCCAGTTACCTGAGGTGGATATGGGTTGCTCAGTCTTGCTGAAGTTAAGCTCAGGTTAATCGTTGTTAGCACTTGGAGGGGTTGACCTCCAGGCCAATTGTCTGTGAAGCTCAGCTGTGCTCAGGTTGGATGGGCGGAGTCTCCAGGCCAAGCAGACAGCATTAGCTCCACCCTATGTGGCCCCAGGGACTCTGTGCTCAGGGGGGCAATGGTTGCCAGCACCTCTGAGAGAGAGCCACTGAGGAGCTCCACCGGCTGCCAGGGAATTCAGACTCTCCCCAAATGAGTCTGAACGCCCAATGTCTCACCCTGGGTCGTAAAACAAAGCAGACTGACGGTTTTCCGAATGAGAAAGCAAGTCGCAGAGCACTCTCTGCGCGGTCACGCAGCCGAGCTGTTCGCGCTCAAGCTGTCTTCTCCACAAGCCAGGAGACCCCTGCAGCGCCCGAGTTTCGGCGTGCCCTCCCACTGTCCAGTTTTCACCCCGTATGATAGTGGGATCCCTGGACTTCGCCCAAAGCTGGAGAATCAGTCCCGTGGGACGTCTTTGTCTCCCCGTTCGAGAAAACTGGCCGGTTTTCAGCCGCCCACCCTCTCCGCTGGCGCATGCGCTCCAAACCTCTCTCCGCGCGAATCTTTCAACACTGTCTGCCGCTCCTCCGAGTCACAGTGTCTTTTCTTCACTTTTATTTGTGGAATTTTCACTCAGCGAGCTTTCTGGTGATTCTGGAAGGTGTTTGTTCTTTCGTTAAATTGTAGTATTAAAATTGTTGAGTATGACGGCAAGATAGTTGTTTTACCTATGCCACCATCTTGGTTCTCTCCAAGACCACCTTCTTCAAATGCCATATTCAGAGAAGAAAAGAATGCTTTGTGTCATGTATGACTATAAAATATTATGACTTTTTTATAGTAAATATAGCAGGATCCAAAAGTTCTCACCCCTACCCTTTTGTATTTCCAAAGTAACCAGTTAAAATTTTGAAACTAATGCATTTCATCCTGGGTAAGCCATGAGATGGGAACTATTTTCCTAAGTAATAACATGATGGCTATACACTAAGGACATTCTGAAGACACAGGATTAGCTCCACATAGTCAGAAAGAACACTTGACAACAGCAAAGCTAAAATAATCTGTACCAGGTTTTTGCCAATGTTCTTCATCAGGTCCATTCTGGCTGTGGTAGCTTATCTGCCATGTGCTCCCCAAGGAAGGAAACAGAGGCTGTGCTGCTCACAGCCACATGTTCCATGTGAGCCACACTCAAAAGTGTAGAGTAATGGCTGGAGTTGCCAACTGGTAATCCCTATGTAGATCATATTCTAGGTAATCTTAGTGTTCACATTACTTTACATGGTTCCCTGCTGTCCTGGGTAACTATTTATTCAGGAATTTGGTGTGTTTTTTAAATATATTTTTATTGATTTCAGGGAGGAAGGGAGAGTGAGAGAGAGATAGAAACAATAATGATGGAAGAGAATCATTGACTGGCTGCTTCCTGCATGCCTCACACTAGAAATCGAGCCTGTAACCCAGGCACACGCCCTTGACTGAAATCGAACCTGGGACCCCACAGTCCATAAGCTGAAGCTCTATCCACTGAGCAAAACCAGCCAGGGCTATTCAGGAATTTGAAAATATTTCTTTTTTAAATCTGGAAAGTTATTTTCACATAAAAACTGGTATATAAATGGCGATAAATGCTTTATAAAGGAGCCAACTTAGATGTCTTTTAATAAATGAATGGTTAAATAAATGGTGGTGCATCCATACCATGAAATACTATTTGTCAATAAAAATGAATGAACACACAATTTGAATGGATCTCAAGGGAATTATGATAAATGAAAAGAAACAATCTCATAAATATTGTGTGACTACATTTATATAACTGTCTTTAAATAATCCTATCTAATAAAAGAGTGATATGAAAATTGACTGTCATTCCAACACACAAGATGGCTGCCCTATGTGGACACAAGAAGGCCACCACAAAATGGCCATTAAGGGAAGGCAGTTGGGAGGGACCAGGCCTGCAAGGGAGGGCAGTTGTGGGTGATCAGGCCAGCAGAGGAGGGCATTTGGGAGGAACCAGGCCTGCAGGGGAGGGCACTTGGGGGCAATCAAGCCTGCAGGGAAAGGCAGTTAGGGAGGAGCCGGGCCTGCAGGGGAGAGCAGTTGGAGGGGACCAGGCCTGCACGGGAGAGCAGTTTGGGCAGACCCAGGCCTTCAGGGGAGGGCAGTTGAGGGCGAGGGACCAGACTAGCTGGGGAGAGCAGTTAGAAGTGATGAGGCTGGCACGGGAGAGCATTTAGGGGTGACAGGCCAACAGGGGAGGGCAGTTGGGGGCAACCAGGCCAGCAGGGAAGGGAAATTAGGGGTGACCAGGCTGGCAGGGGAGGGCAGTTAGGGGTGACCAGACCAGCAGGGGAGGGTAATTAGGGAGCAAGTGACTGGCATGGTAGCAGTTAGGCATTATTCAGGTAGGCAGGGGAATGGTTATGTGGTGATCGGGCTAGTAGGCAGAAGTGGTTAGGGCAATCAGGAAGGCAGGCAGGTGAGCAGTTGGAAGCTAGCAGTCCTGGATTGTGAGAGAGATGTCTGACTGCCCATTTAGGCCTGATCCTACCAGGCAGTCAGACATCCCTTGAGGGGTCCCAGATTGGAGAGGGTGCAGGGTGGGCTGAGGGACACCTCCCCCCATGCATGAATTTCATGTACTGGGGCTCTAGTAAATTTATAGAAATGGGAAAGAGATTAGTAGTTGCCAGGACCTAGGGATAAGGAAGGGGAGAAGAATGAATATGAAGAGAAGCACAGTGGTCTTGTGATGGAACTTTTCTGTATCTTAACAGGTGTAGTGCCATAAGTAATTGATACAATTGATACAACTACATAAAAGTAAAGTCACACACACAAATGAATGTAAAACTGATAAAATATTAAATAAAGTCTGTGGAGTATATCAATTCAATATTTGATTTGTGATATAGTAATATTGTACTGTAATTTTATAAGATAGTACCACTGGGGGGAACTGGGTAAAAAATAAATGGAATCACTCTGTATTATATATTACAACTAGAAGCCCAGTGCACGAAATTCATTCATGTGGGGGGGCAGGGGATGTCCCTTAGCCCAGCCTGCACTCTCTCCAATCTGGGACCCCTTGAAGGATGTCCGACTGCCCGTTCGGGGATCGGGGCCTAAACGGGCAGTCGGACATCCTTCTCACAATCCAGAACTGCTGGCTCCAAACTGCTCACCTGCCTTCCTCCCTGATTGCCCCTAACTGCTTATGCCTACCAGCCTGATCACCCCCTAACCCCCTGCCAGCCTAATTGATGTCTAACTGCTCCCCTGCCAGCTTGTTTGCCCCCAACTCCCCTCCTCTGCTGGCCTGGTCACCCCTAACTGCCCCCCCCTACAGGCTTGATCACCCCCAACTGCCCTCCCTTGCAGGTCTGATCCCTCCCAACTGCCCTCCCTTGCAGGGCCTGAAACCTCCCAACAGTCCTCCCCGGCTGGCCATCTTGTGGTGGCCATCTTGTGTCCACATGGGGACAGGATCTTTGGCCACATGGGGCCAGCCCTCTTGTGTGTTGGAGTGATGGTCAATCTGCAAATTACTCTTTTGCAGAGGATAGAGGCCTGGTACATGGGTGGGGCCCAGCTGGTTTGTCCTGAAGAGTGTCCCGGATCAGGGTGGGGGTTCCCTTGGGGTGAGGGGTGGCCTGGGCGACAGGCCTGTGGAGGTTTGCAGGCTGGCCACACCCCCAGCAACCCAAGCAGAGGCCCTGGGATCTGAGATTAACTTATATCTACAATTGAAACTTTGTAGCCTGGAGTGGAGCCAAACCTTCTGCTTGCTCCATGGCTGCAGCCATTTCTGTTTGAAACCTTGTAGCCTAGAGTCGAGGCCTAGGCTGGCAAAGGGAGGCGGAAAGCTTGGCTCCCTCCATTACCAGGGAAATCCAAGCCTCTCTTCTCTCCAGCTCAGTGGCTGCTGCCATTTCTATATCTTTTATAAATGAAACTTTATAGCATTCAGTGGAGGGCTAGGCCAGCAATGGCAGGCAGGCAGGCAGGCAGAAAGCTTGGCTTCCTCTGTTGCCAGGGAAACCCAAGCCTTCCTCCTGCTCTCAGTAGCGGCAGCCATCTTGGTTTGGGTTTATTTGCATAATCTACTCTTGATTGAATGGTGGGCGTGGCTGTGGGCGTGGCTTGTTGGTATAGCAAAGGTATGGTCAAATTTGCATATTACTCTTTTATTAAATAGGATATATGTGAATAAATAATTATCTCAAGATAAAAAGTTTAAGGACACATTCTTTCGCCCAGTTGGTCTGGCTGAGCATTTGAGAATTCAACTCAGGAACCAAAAGTTGCTGGTTTGATTACCCATCAGGGTTCATGGCTGGGTTTCAAGTTTGATCCCCAATAGGGGGCTTGTAGGAGGCAGCCAAATGATGATGTTTCTTTCTCATCAAAGCTTTTCTCTATATATCCCTCTCTCTTCCTCTCACTCTAAAAATAAACTTAACAAAAACATTAAAAAAGAATATACCCTGGAGAAAGTTTTTTGACCTAGAATTCATGCTCATATTGTGGCCCACCTGCCTATGGAGTGGGTTAGCCCCTCTCTCCCTCTCTTCTCTCTCTCTTTATGAAAATCAACTATTAATTTTTAATCCATAAAGGACATTCAAATGGAGGTCAGAAGACCCAGACCAGGGCAGCTCCACAGAGAGCTGATTTAGGGCTCAAGGCAGTGCTTAAACCCTGCTATAAACTCATATTTTGTCATTTGTAAAATGCCTGACATACTGGACTGTTAGATAAGGAAACAGTGACAAACTCTCATGTGTGCATATTTATAGTCATGCATTCATATCTATGGTTATGGGGCTACCATAGCATACTTTATGTAATAGATGCTCAATGATTGGTCAACTGAAGTTTGTTAAACTGATGATTACTTGAGAGCTTCTAAATAAAAGCAGAATAAATAGTTACCAAAGTTAGGCTGCATATTTGGAGTTCTTTTTTATCTGAGGAGTCTATACAGCTTTAAAAATATTCTGTGGTCTCTTTCATTTCTGATTTTATTTATTTGGGTCCACTCTCTTTGTTTCTTGATGAGTTTGGCAAATGGTTCATCAATCCTGTTTATCTCCTCAAAGAACCAACTCTTGGATTTATTGATCTTTTTAAATATTTTTATTGATTTCAGAGAGGAAGGAAGAACGAGAGAGAGAGATAGAAATATCAATGACAAGAGAGAATCATTGATTGGCTGCCTTCTACTGAGGGTCAAGCCCAAAATCCTGGCCTGTCCCCTGACCAGGAATCAAACCTGTAACTTCCTGGTACATAGGTTAATGCTCATGCTCTGAGCCACCTCGGCCGGCTTTATTGATCTTTTGTACTGTT
Organism: Antrozous pallidus; assembly: GCA_027563665.1. NCBI lineage: Eukaryota > Metazoa > Chordata > Mammalia > Chiroptera > Vespertilionidae > Antrozous > Antrozous pallidus. Next base: position 50,811,566 of record CM050510.1, read on the forward strand.
TTTTAGACACTATGTCATTTATTTCCTCTCTGATATTTATTATTTCCTTTCTTATTCCACTGTGTTTTCTTGCTGTTCTCTTTCGAATTCATTTAGTTGTAGAGTTAGATAGTTTATTAGTCCTTTTTCTTGTTTCTTGAGATAGGTCTGTAGTGCTATGAACTTCTCTCTCTGAACTGCTTTTGCCATGTCCTATAGGTTTTGTGTGCTTGTGTGTTCATTTCCATTTGTTTCCAGGAAGTTTTTAAATTCTTGCTTGATCTCATTGGTAACCATTCCATTGTTTAATAACATGCTTGTTAGTTCTGTTTCTTCATTGAATTCCACATATAAATGAAATCATATGGTACTTCTCTTTCTCTGACTGGTTTATTTCACTTAATATAATACTCTCCAGGTCCCTCCATGCTGTCACAAAGGGTAAAATTTTCTTCCTTTTTATGGCAGAATAATGCTTCATTGTGTACATGTTCCACAATTCCTAGGGATTTTATTGATTTTGAAGCAATTTCGAGTGGGATTGCTTTGTTTTTCTGTTTATTTGCATCTCCCATTCCAATAGTTCATTTTGGGACTATAAAATGCAACTAATTTCTGATTATTTATTTTGTATCCTGCTCCTTTACTAAATTCATTTATCAGTTCTAGTAACTTTTGGTGGCATCTTTACATTTCTCGATGTACAATATCATGCCATCTGCAAATAATGATATTTTTACTTCCTCCTTTCCAATTTGGATGCCTATTATTTCTTCCTCTGATTGCTGTGGCTAGGACTTCCCTTACTATGGTAAAAGCACACCCCCTCCACACTTGTTCCTGTTCTTAAGGGCAATGCTTTTAGTTTTTGCCAATTGAGTATGATATTGGCTGTAGGTATGTCATATATGGCATATTTTACATTGAGGTATGTTCCTTTTGCTTAGAGTTTTTATTATAAATGATGCTGGATTTTGCTTAGACTTTTTATTACAAATGAGTGTTGGATTTTATCAAAAGCCTTTTTGGTGTCTATTGACATGATCATGTAGTTTTTATCCTTCAAAATGTTTATGTGGGGTATCAAGTTTATTGTTTGTGGATGTAATACCATCTTGCATCCCAGAAATAAATCCCACTGATCATGGTATATGATCTTTTTAGTGTATTGCTGGATTTGGTTTGCTACTATTTTGTTGAGGACTCTTACATCTATGTTCATCAGTGATACTGACCTATAATTTCTTTCTTTGCAGTGTCTTTATCTGGTTTTGGGTTTAGGATAACACTAGCCTCATAAAATGAGCTTGTAAGTTTTTCTTCCTCTTGAATAATTTTGGGAATAGTTTAAGAAGAATAGGTACTTTTCACAGTGAGATGTTATGTGGGCACCTTTCCTGGTTCTGGTGCTCTGGGCTGGTGAGCCCGGCTTGGGGCTTACACTCCAGATTTCTCAGGAGGAACCCCTGCAGCTGATATATCACTCTAGAACTTCTGCAGCTGCCTGTGGGAGCCTGGCCAGCCCTCTCACACCTCTTCTCTTCCTACCAGTCTCAATGTGACCTCCTCTTTAACTCCTTGGGTAAGGCTTCTCTTCAGTTAGATTATTCAGGGTGATTTTTCTATATTTTCATTGTAATTCTAGTTTGGTCCTAGGAGAATGTCAGTATAGCTTCCACACAATCTGCCATCATCTTGGAATCCCCGCTAGTATTTTTTGACCATTGTATTTTGTGTTTTTATGTCCCATCATGTCTGCAAAATACCCATCTGGCTTTTGGAGAGAAAAAGAAAGCAATTACTCTTGAGATAAAACTGAAAATAATTTCCCAATTGTAGGCTAATGTAAGTCTTCTGAATATGTTTAAGGTAGTCTAAGTTAAGCTGTGATGTTTGGTAGGTTAGGTGTTTTAAATGCATTTTCAACTTAGGATATTTTCAGTGTACAATAGATTTGTGAGGACATAACCCTTTCATAAGTCTAGCCACATCTGTGCCTTTCACCATCACTAATGACAGCGCTTGGTGCACAACATGTCCCCCAGAGCATCACAGTAACCTTTCTGTGGCTGGGTGAGTAACAGCCAATCTGTCCAGGCACCCTGCTTCTGCACGCTTTGGCAAGGCTCTCCCACATGAACTCCAAAATGTGGCCAGCTTGAAAATCAAGCCAGCAATTGGAAAGCATGGCTCCTTCAGAATAACATTGCTGGTGCCTGGAGACTCTTGAGCTGCCTTGTGAGTAGCTACCTTGGCTATCCTGATTAGTGATGAGAGACTTTCAGGTCAGTCACTGCATCCTCCAGACAGAATTCAGCCACACTCCAGAATCAACACTCCAGGCCTCCCTGAGAGATGTTATTGGAGCCCAGATGCAAAAGGGATCCCAGACCAGAGCAGCAGTCCTGCCCTGCTCAGGTGATTTCACACAACATACCACAGGATCATGGAAGGGTGCTGCTACAAGTCACTAAGGTATGGAGGAATTGCTTATACAGGCTTTCAATGGTCTTTTCCTTCCACACTTGCTCCCCACAGTCCACCTGCAACACAGTTGACATAGTAATACCATAGGGGAGCAATGGGGTCAGAGAGGGTCCAGGGCCAGAGTACAGAAAGACCACTATAAACCTTGCTTTTATCCTCAGTGACATCAGGGGCCACACAAGTGTACATCAGAGAAGCAACACGGTTCACTAGGGTCTCAAAACAATGGCTCACTCTGCTGTGTTAAATAGACTAGACATCCTGGTCTCCCCAGCACTGCCCTGCACAGGCCCTTTGCATGGGGTGCTTATTCTTTCCATAACACTCTACCCTCAGAGATATGCACCTTGTGCCTCTTTCCACTCATTTCACCAACATCACTTCCACTGAGAAGCCCACCCTGGCCACCCTGCTTTAAGTTGTAGCCCTCTCTGCAGCTCCTTCTTCCCCATACCCTGTGTTGGCTTTATTTCTTAAGCTATGGTAAATTTTAACATAATATGACAATTATTGATTATGTTTATTGTATACTGCGCGCACGCGCGCGCGCGTGCGCACACACACACACACACACACACACACACACACACACACACAAGAATATGAGTTCCATGCAGGCAGACATCAGCCTGTTTGATATAAAAATCTCAAACTTGAACTCAGATGACAGCAATAAGTGAGAAGTCTCAGAGAAAGCATTGAAGCTCTTTGTGTGTGAAAAAGTATGAGTCAGCAAGCAAAGGTTGTTTTTAAGTCTTTAACCACAACTGGCTCATCCTGGGCTCTCACAGGCTGTAATGGTGCTGGTTATGCAATCTTGGTGACTACTACTCAATTAAGCAGGTGAAGGGGATGGAGTGCCATAGCCCTCCCAGCTTCTTTGGTGAGTCACAGCATTTCTCAGGCCCACTTCCCTAGACTCTGCCATCTGTACACTCACCATGCAGTCTTAGAATGCAAGAAAGATAATGCAGGTGGGACAGCCTCAGGGACTCCAAACTCATAGTCCATGGGGGAGGATTAGTGGGGTGAGAGCAGGCTGCAGGCTGCTAACTTCCTAGAGTCTGTAAGGAGCTCTGAAGCCAAGGCAGTGAGTGTTTCCTCTTCACTTTGCAAAATAGTAGTGCAGTGGCCCTTCCAAGTTTTGAACACAGATTAGCAGCTCTTGGGCTTTGCCTCCTCCTATTCATTGATGAAAAATAGAAGGAGTATTCTGCAGGCTCTAAGCTATCTCTAAACAGGATGTGTGGGGGTATTGCACAGAAGTATGTGGAAAGATTTAGTCATGAGAGGATCATACACTCACCATAATGAGATGGGTGTCACTTAGACGGGGGGATCTCTTCCTGCTTACATACCTCTTTCATTATCCATTGCTGTCTGTGACCAACAAATTTAAATAAACAAAAAATATATGGTGAAGAATTTCGGTGTATAGCAAATCTACTAAATACAAATGTTTGTCATCATGAGGATGTTTTTTTGTTTACTCCAAATGTGATAATTTCACCACCTTTCCTTGTTTAATCAAAATTACTTGCCCTCACTTCAGGATATAAAAAAATAGTTCTTGCCATGACCGGTTTGGCTCAGTGGATAGAGCATTGGCCTGCAGACTGAAGGGTCCCAGGTTCGAATCTGGTCAAGGGCATGTACTTTAGTTGAGCATATCCCCAGTAGGGGATGTGCAGGAGGCAGCTGATCGATGTTTCTCTCTCATCGATGTTTCTAACTCTATCCCTCTCCCTTCCTCTCTGTAAAAAATCAATAAAATATTTTTTAAAAATAGTTCTCCTAAAGTAGGCAAAAATAATCAGGGAGTGAAAGAGAAGGCCTAGGGAAAGGAAGACTAAAGAGGATTCATTCTGTAGACAGGATCCCAGGAGACCTATGGGTAGGATTCCTGCCCCCAAACCCTTCTTGGGGATTATTACCTGGTTCAGGGAGAGACCCACCCAGTGACAAATATCCTGAAAGAAAGGACAGGTATGTGTTGTGGGGTGAGTCCTGGAGTCCTCCTTCCCTCAGTTTCCTTGCCTGAGAACTGAAAATAACTATAGCACCTCCCTGGTGATGCCAGTGAAGAATTAAATGAGACCATTCAGAGGAAGAGTTGTAAACATACAAAGCACTCAGTCAATCTTAGCTTCTGTCATTATTATAAGCCATGAAAAGATAATAGCAAGATGACCTGGACCCTTTCTATGGTACCCTGCACACTCCTCATGAGATTAGAAATCAGGGAAGGCAGAACACACACAGGACAGATTCACAGAACACAAGCTTGACAATGAAAGCAAGTGTCAGGACAATACCTTCTCCATGAGTTTAACAGAGAAATCATGCCAGAAGTCTCCCTAAGGAACCTCCTCCACACACAGCCTCACAATGATGTGTCATCAGCTTCCCCAGGCTTATCATGTTGAGTTAACAGTTCTTCATCATTCATTTCTATGCCCAGGAGCACAAGGAGTTAGTGTGGGTTCCTAGAGTAAGACGCCTACACCTGCTTTCAGGTTTGGTATCAACCCCACTTTATTGTGTGACCTGGAGCAGCACACTGAACCTTCCATTGCCTGAGTTAGTCTTACTGTTAAAGAGCAGCACCATAATAAAAAACAGATGCAAACATCCTGAAGAAGGAATTCAGACACCCAGGTTATGCCCTTTATTCCTCTACTTCAATAGCATTGTTTTGGGAACTTCTCCGTTGGCCATAAGTTTATGTAACCAACCCTTCATCTGCCAATTATAATAGAAAAAATTGCTTGAGGTTTAACAGAGCACTTATGTTCACATAAAACAACACCAAATTCTGCACTGAAATGAATCCAGTTTTCATCACTACTGATAATAGAAGAAAACACTATTTGAAAGAAGGCTATTCTATACCTGTAATTGTAAACAGTCTAGTAATTGTCAGAGGAACCAAGTAATCGATAATCTTCAAGGAAGGTTATGCAACATCATTTATCTGGTTGGCTTCCTCACTAATTACTAGTTATTGAACTTTGAGTCTAATTTTTAGACTACAAAGCTCATTAATTTATACACTCACCAAATTGTTTTTCAGATGCAAGTGACAAGCACTCATTTATGACTTTGAGATGCAATAATGAGCACAATAGGCTGAAACAGCTCACAATCTGCTGATAAAAAGAGATCAAGTGCAATTACAAGAGTCCTGTGATTGGGACAAACACAAAACTACCTTAGAGCCTATAGTTGGCTCTTCACCCAACCTTAGGGTGAATGAGTAATAGATCAAACATAAAGTGATAGCAAAAGTTACTAGGGCAATACATAGAGTGTTTCAAGCAGATAACACAACAAATGTAAAACCTCAGAGCAAATGAGATCATGAAGTTTATATGTAAATGCATAGATTTGAAGGCTAGTGGGTGAGAGAGAAGGGTGGAAAACTAAACAAAGGTTTTAATTAAAAAGCATGCTAGGAATTTTGAACTTTATCTTCTTGAACGTAATAAAGAGCTATTGATATATGGATGCAAAAGTTATAGACTACACAATCAAGGAAACCCAGAGAAGAGGCCTCTTAAAAGAGGGAGGGGTCGGCACTGTCCAAGACCACAGAGAGGTCAAGTAAGAGAAGGGGAATAGTGGTGGAGGTAAACAATTCCAGCTGCTATAACAAATCCCAAAATCTCGGTAACTTGACTCAAAAAAAGTTAGTTTATCACTCACAGAAATCCACTCTAGATGTTCCTGGTGAGTAGCAGTCTCCAATCTGGTCATGTGGGAACCCATGTGTCTTCTATATTATGGTTCTGCCCTCCTCAATTTCTCTCCATTCAGTCAGATGAGGGAAAAAGTGTTTCAAGAGGAGGTATTTATGAACCAGGCTTGGAAGCAATGCCCATTACTTCTACACAGATTCAAGTAGCCAGCTAAGTTAATATGGGCACATAGAAATGAGAAAATACAATGTAGCTGTATGCTTGTGATAAAAAAATGACACAAATTTTGATTTCTCTTTATAACTCTCTGCTATAAGAACTGTAAAAAAGGATCCTTCAAGTTGAGCAACAAAAGACGGTTATTGACTATATCAATTAGTTGTTGCTGCTTAACAGACCACTCTAAAACTTTGTGATTTAAAAAAACAATGATTTATTTTTTCTCATTGATCTATGGTTTAGCTAGAACACACTGCTTACATAGGCAGGACTCAGCTGATTTAATTTGAGCAGGGTCCTGAATTCTGTTATTAGTGTAGATCAGTTAAAAGTCAACCGGGCCATGGTGGCTCAGTTTATGTCCACATAGCCTCTCATTCTGCAATGGGTCAGCTTGAAATTTTCTTATAGTATTGGCCAGTTTCCAAGAAAGAGAGAGTATGCAAGATACTTTGATAATCAGGCTTGGAACTGGCACATGCCACCATATCATATTGGCCAAAATAAATCACTACATAACACAGACTCAAAGACTGGGGAAACAGATCCACCTCTTAATGGGAAAACTACAGAACTGCACTGCAAATGATAACTTTTCAGGGAGGGGTGGAAAATTGGAGACATTTTTTTTAGTAATCCATCTCCCAGAGTGACTGTTCAAGAGCATTGCATGTTAGATGAAATAAAGACTCTTTTAAGTAGAAGTCCTGGACTAAGGAGTAAACCTGATCATTACTTGGGGTGACTTTATAGGGAGTAGAGAGCAGAAAATAAAAGATAGGACTTGGAAGAGAAAAGAGAAGAAAAGTGAGAACATTAGAAGATGATGCACTAGAAAATTTGTATAGTTTACAAGAAAAAAATTGGGAATTGATAAAGATTCATTGAATGCTTCTGTATGAGCATTAGAAAGGACTATGAGTAGTGAGCAGTTTTTACAGTCCAAGAGCATGCCTTCCTGCCCCACTGAATCCACAGCACCCTCTCACTCCTCTGCACTGAGGCAGAAGTCAACAACAAAACAGTGAATAAGAAAAGGAAAGGTGAAGGCAGAGTAATCTTAATGGTCAGAGTTTCTTCACCCAGTTTATTTAAATCTCCATCAGAGGTGTTTAAAATACAGTTGATCTTTTTTATAAATTTATCTTTAGTGTTGAAAGTATTACAGATGTCCTCTTTTTTTTTCCCATTGACCCCCCCAGCACCTGCCCACCCCCAGGCCTTCACCATCTATTGTCTGTATCCATGAGCTGCATATATGCATATTAGTTCCCTAGTTAATCACTCCCCTCCTACCCACTCCCTCACTCCCTCTGATATTCGCCAGTTTATTTTGTTTATTACATTTCATATATGAGTGAGATCACGTGATAGTTATCTTTCTCTGACTGGCTTATTTCACTTAATATAATACTCTCCAGGTCCCTCCATGCTGTCTCAAAGGGTAAGAGATCCCTCTTTTACAGCTGCATAGTATTCCACTGTAATCAAAACAGCCTGGTACTGACACAAGAACAGGCATATTGATCCATGGAACAGAACAGAGATTGCAGAAATCAACCAAGCCATTATACTCAATTAATATTTGACAAAGGCAAGAGCATATAATACAGTCTCTTCAATAAATGGTGTTGGGAAAATTGGACAAACACATGGGGAAAAATGGAACTAGACCACTAACTTACACCACATAAAAGAATAAACTCAGAATGGATTAAATAAAAAAAAACAAATATAAGCCATGAAACCATAAAAATGGTAGAAGACACTATAGGCAGCAAATGTTCATAGCAATATGTTTACTGATACATCTCCTAGGGCAATGGAAATTTAGGAGAAAATAAACAAATTGGACTACATTAAAACAAATAGCTTCTGCACTGCAAAATAAACCATCAACAAAATAACAAGAGCGCCCACTGTATGGGAGAATATATTTAGCAATGATACATCTGCAAAAGGCTTAATTTCCAAAATATATAAGGAACTCATACAACTTGACAAAAGGAAGACAAACAATCCAATTAAAAAATGGTCAAAGGACCTAGACATTTCTCCAAAGTAGACATACAAATGGCCAAGAGACATATGAAAAAATGCTCAGTCACTAATCATCAAAGAAATGCAAATTAAAACATAAGGAGGTATTACCTCACACCTTTTAGAATGACTACCATCAATAAATCAACAAAGGACAAGTGCTGGTGAGGATGTAAGGGAAAGGGAACCCTAGCACACTGCTAGTGGGAATGCACCCACTATAAAAAAAAAAAAAAACAGTATGTAGTGTCTTTAAAAAATTAAAAATTGAACTACCATTTGACCCAATGATTCAACTTCTAGGAAAATATCCTAAGAAATCAGAAACACCAATCAGAAAGAATATATGCACACCTATGTTCATAGCAGTGTTATTTACAATAGCTAAGATCTGGAAACATCCCAAGTGCCTATTAGTAGATGAGTGCATAAAAAAACTGCGGCACATTTACAATTGACTCTTGAATAACACAGGGGCAGGGGTTCCCACCACCATCATAAAATTTAAATCAGATCTCTACATTCTTTGATTGAAAATAATATCTTAATCAATAATGAAAAAACATAATTTAGAGAGAAATAAAAATTGTAAGCTCCCCAAGCAATGACAGAGGAAAAAAAGAAAATACTGTTTCCAATCCACAGTTGATTTACTCTCCTGATACAAAACCCAGGTATATAGAGGATTGACTGAGGATATTTTTAGGGGAAAAGTCCGCTTATAAGAGAACCTGCTCAATTCAGACCCATTTTGTTCAATGGTCAATGTCCTATTCAGGTGACTCATACTCCTTGGGCAAAAACTGTTTTTTCTGATATTGCCCTGTCCTTCTCTCACAAGTTTTCAAAAAGGCATTGCTGAAGTTGCTGGTAGCACCAGTGTCCCTGTGGATCTGAAATGGCTATGCAAGCCACAGCTCCCATATGGGGAGGAGGGTGAGATACATCTAGCCTTCATGTCCTTTAGGTTCCCCGTGCTAATTTGAATGTCTCTAAAGCAACCAGCTTGAAGGAGACCCTAAATTTCTCCCCATTATCCCTCCATGCTAATAGGATTTCTTGATCACAACCCTCTTTGTCCTCAGAGAAACAACACCATGACCTTCTTTATCCTGTCTGTGGTCAGTACTCTATGTCTATCCATACTTGATAAACTAAGGGATTTGGAAATTATGTAATCCCTCTTTCTCTGTCCCACCTGCTCTCTCTAATTTCCCCTCCCACCTCTTCTCCTTCTCCCTCTATCTCCTCTTCCCCTTTCCTCCCTGCCCTTCTCTCATGCTCTCTGCAAAGCATTGCTTTCAAGCATATTAAGTTGCCAAATAAAAACTGGATTTGACTGTCAAAATTTTTTTAAATATATATTTTTTATTCAGTAGGTGTTGTCTCTTTTCCTGTTGAATAAAAAGCCAGTGCCTTCCAATGTTGTAAAGCCTGTAGGACAAAAAGATGAGTATGATATAGCAATACATCTGTAAAATCTGTCCACATACAAAACCTCTACTCCTAACACCACCAGTCAGTAGTACTGACTCTGCTGCTAAGAACAGTAGCAATAATAAATCTGCATCAGGGGACAAAGCCTCCTTAGTGAGAATGGGGTAGGAGATGGAAAATATATTTGAAGTGGGCCTTCTCAGTTTTGCGCAAAATATTCCCCTATTGCAAAAATGTCCCTTACCATTCGTTCATTCATTGACCAATATTTACTAATGTGCTAGGAAAAGGATATATAGTGGTAAATAAAGCAGACATGAAATGTATTATATAGAAGGGCAGACAAAAACAATACAGGAATAATTCTGTCAGCACTTTCTACACATTTCTGGTATTGATACCATCTTTCTTGAGCATTTCCTGTGATAGCTAACAGTGCCATGACATGTTCTGGTAGTGTGGCCCTGAAACTTGATGTCAATCAAGCTGTAACCCTCCTTACACAAATACCTGTGGATGTTTCCATCCCTATTGCAGGCAAATTGCTGGCTAAATGACCAGCAGTGCAAATGACCAACCCATCAGATTAGAGCCCAGCATTGCCTTTACATCGCAGCTAAGGAGATGACAACTCTATATCCTGCAGAGGCCTAGGAGCAAAAAGTGAACCCTCTGAAATATAGAGTAAATGATACATAACATCACACATCTGCCTTAAAGGCCACTCTCCGTAACATTACCTCATAGTTAAATATCCAATAGAGTTCGCAAACAGAATACACCATGAAGTTGAAAATGCCATTCACCTTTTCCCCATATAAAGCCTCTCCAAAAACGAGATGAGGCAAGAATGTTGTCCTTTTTTAAATTAAAGTTTAGTCACACATTTTAGAATTTTAATCCACATTGCTCACCTGAACATTCTTAAAAAGAGAGAATACTGCAGAGATACTTTTCTCTGGTGGTCCGTTTCTTAGAAGTAGAAGAGGAAAACAAAGCCATCACTCTTCCATTCATCTAATGGTTGAATACTAGCTGACCTCCAGCTGAGAAAGCTACAAACACTCTCACCTTTAAAGTCTTTTTGGACCAAACATTTAAGAAAAGTGTTATTGTAAGAATATATTATAAAGTTTCAAGAAGCAATAAAATAGGGGAGGGAAGTCATTTTCTAGGATCATCTGAGTTCGATTTTAGTTTTTTGTTTGTTTTTCTTTTGGTGAGAACAAAGATTGCTATAACAAATCAAATAAGGGCAAAGCCAAATGGTGGCCAAAAGATATGAAGAGAGGAGGAAAAGTTGGGCAGGTAAGAGTCTGTCTAAAAAGGGAATGAAGGAGCTCACTAAAGACAACAGATAGGTAAGGAGAATGCCGAACTTTGAAAATCAAATGTTTTAATTAGGAGGTTGTGTTTTTAATAACACATAGGAAGATCGTTTTAAAGCACCATTTGAATAGATGTTATGTAGAAAAGATTAGAGACAAGTGTTACATAGGACAAGGGTCTCAAGGTCTGGGCAGTTCTGATGTTACCTTTTGCTAAATATGAAAATGTAGATTCGTATTTTGTAGATGCAGCTGTAAAGAGGATGAGCTGAGAGGAGCTCAACCAGATGACAGCAGCCAATGGAAAGGAGAAATCAGCAGGCAGAGCTTTGGATATGCATCCCATCTACTCTACTCGGTTCAATTAAATAAAACTGCCTGTCTTCTTTTTGGTCAGAGTACCCAAACTGGCAAACCTAGAGTTTGTTAACAGGAGCAGGCTTTCATGAAAAAAGTGTTAGACCTGAGCTAGGATAATCAAGGGCTAATCTCTAAGGTGGAGACCTGGAGACACAGAGTATCTGATACTGATAGGTTCATTTATGTCTCCCAAAAAGAGCAAAAATACCACCCTGGGAGGGATCAATGAAGCAGAAGAAAGTACCATTGATCACTGGGTATTGAGGTTTGTCTGGGAGGAAGCACCACCCAGGCAGCTAACCTTCTTGCTTTTCTGAGAATATATATAAATCCCAAGTACATGCCATGTGTTTTAAAGAATGTACAGTCTTGCATGAAGTAAATTAAATTTGACTTCTTTGTGTGTGTGTGGGGGGGGGTGCTTTTCATTTTGTTTTAATAGGATTGTATATAAGCATTTAAAGTGTAAATCTATTATCTGGGGAAGAATTGTAGCCAAGTCAATTTACATCTCTGCTATCTCCAAGATTGAAAATTGTAAAGACACAAGATTATTTGAGGACAAAACTGGCAAAGTGAATTTTCAATTTATGTCTTATAACCTAAAGATTATAATTATGATGCATGCTATGTGGGTTGTGTGTGTTTGTGTGTGTGTGTGTGTTAAACTAAGTAAAGCTTAAAAAACTGATGTAGATTAAATAGGTCTGAGTGTAATTAAATTTATGAATGCATACAAAAATATGAAATTGTATTAACTGTGGAAGGAATGTGGATCCTTAACTGTCCAGCCAGTTCGCAGAAACAACAGACATTAGCTTACAGGGGTTAAATAAACACAAAATGTTATTAATCCATTTGCAAAAAGACCCAGAGTCTAAACTTGGCTTACTGGATTGCATATCTCCAGGGACATTCACAAACACCGCTCTAAGGTGCAGCCACTGGGCAGCAAAAGCCATGGGAAGCTGCACTCCCGGCTCCTCTCTGGGCTCTGGGCTGTGCGGGGGGCCTTGTATATCTTGCTTATTTTTTCACAGCCCTGTGTGCTGCATACTCTGCAGTCCTAAACATTCTTGGGCTGGGTCTTAGTAACCAGTGGTATCAGAAGCATGTGAAACAGTATGTTTAAGGAAAAAAAAAAGCATGGGACATTAATGGTGAAACGGCATCAGGGGCACAGTAGGTGAATTCATACACCAAAGGACTCCAGGATTTTGGTTGGGTCATGACAATGCTTTTAAAGCAAATGTGCTTGCAGCCAGTGTTCCAGGTTGGGACCAGGGGATTCTGTGCTTTTCAGAAGCAGAACAAGAGAGTACGAAGAGTCTGCTTTTCCTGGTGCCACGCTGGTCTGCCTGAGCCCCCAGGAGCCAAGAAGGCCAGCACAGAGTAAACTCCCCTCTCCAAATATCATTTGACCCAACCCGGAGTTTGTTCATTGGTGCCAATTTTTGGTTTGCCAGCAACTCCCACAGATTAATATTTTCGAAGTTAGAAGCCCAGCTGAGCGTGAAAAGAGCATCAGCTCAGCATTTGAATCACATTTCAAAACTACAAAAAGAAAAGAGGGGGTGGGGGAGTGTTTCTTGAGTGAGGAGGAAGAGATTCATTCATCTTGTTACTTACTACTCAGGACTCTGGAAGCTTGAATCAGCTCCTGAAACAAAAGCATGACAGTGGTCTACACATATTCAAAAGTGCAGATCTACAAGTGTTGTCCCTTTTAGAGAAGTACCCCTCTGTAGTTCAAGTATCTCTTAGTTTTTCTGTAGCAAAATGGAACATTGCTTAAATTCACTTTGGTTTAAAAGTGCTCTTCAAGAATGTGTTTTCAAAACTGAAAAAAAAAATGACTTGAGACTGTACAATGTTTTCTTACAGGGATCAGAAAGGACTTTATTCACTGTGTCCCAGGGAAAGGCAGACAATGGTATTTTCCTTGCCTCCCCAGCATGTGTTGTTTCTTGATCAATCCCAGGGGACTGGAGGACACCCTGTGAGGCTGAGGGCACATGGTGTGTGCCGAAAACACCATCTCAGGCAGAGCTAGGACTGCTCTTCTGGCCCTCGTATCCTATGGACTGGCTCAACTGGGCCCCAAACTTCCCCCCACTCGTAGCTCCCGCCCAGACACCCTTAGATCCAGACCTCCCTGGGATCCTCCTAGACATCCAGCTCCCACCCTCACTTCTCTCCATACCCAACTTCCCCACCAGAGTTCTGGCTTCCTCACCTCCACCTCTGGCTCCCCACACCCTGCACCACAACCCCCCGCCCCCACTCCTAGACACCCTCACTTCCAGCCCCTCCTACATCTGGCTCTCCCTACCCCAGATTCCCTTCCCCCACATAGGCCTTGCTCCTCACACCCAGGACCCCTGTTTTCCCCAACCCCCACTTCCCAGGGCTCCAGCCGGGCTCTGCCCCCTCCACTGCAGGATCCTCTCCTCCTCCTCCTCCTCCTCCTTCTCCTCCTCCTTCCTCCTCCTTCTCTCTCCTCCTCCTTCCCTCCTCCTCCTCCCTGGAGTAGTTCCCTGCCTGCCTATCATCTTGCTCTAATTGTTTCCAGATTTGTGTGGGAGGTCAGGGCTCCGGAGTGCTGCTTCATGCCAAGTTTATAAACAGAGCAGTGTTTCCAGATGGCTGCTGGCTCCAGCCTGGCGAGCAGGTTGATTGGGACCAGAATAACAACAGGTGGAGAGCAGACAATGAATTCCTTGACACTTATTTGCTCCCTTAACTTTTTCTTCTCCTTGCAGCTCTCAACTCCATCTGCCATAGTCACCTCCGACAGATTTCCAAAGTGTTCACATGCACAAGGGGGAAGGCAGTGGAATGCAAAAGAAAACTAGTTATTTCCTTAATGAAGGTGGTAAACTGGGAATGGAGAGCAGCAAAGGGGAAGCTGTGGAAACAAAGTGATAGAGAGACATAAAAAAGAAGAGACATATATCACCGGGGACATGCCCCAGCCAGAAACCAGAGCCTGGCTGTGACAGTCCATGGAGGAGCAAAGAGGCTGCAGCACACACACTGGCTGCCTGGCAGCACTGTCTTCCGAGCTCAGGGGACCAGGACAGAGACAGTTCCCCACCATATCCCCTGACCTTTCATCTGGGCTCCCCCTCTCCTCCTCAGGCCACTTCTCTGCCCCCCCCCACCTGCCCCTCTTCATGCCCCATGCAGACCTCCTGACTGTTTTCTGCCTATTAGCAGATGCTGTCATTCTTGAGCAAGTATTCTGGGAAATCCCTAATGATTCTCTGAAAGAAGATTGACCAATATGCTTAAGTCCCATTAAGATATCCAAGGATTCGAATGGAGGGAAACAGGCCAGAGTTTGGACTGAGTATCTGAATCAGTCAACATGAACAAAAGGAGTCTCCGGTGGAAGACTTCTCAACCACAAAGTAATCTTCCGTTCACAGGGGAGAAGGCTGGAAGTCATTCTGAGGAAGAACAGCCAGGCAAGCCAACTGTTTTATGAAGTGAAGTGCAGGGCTTCAGTAAACAGCAGCAAAGGCACCAGATGCCTCTAGTTAAACATGGAATGTTACCAGCAAGCCCTGCAGTGATTGAGAAACCTTGCAACAGACTTATTACATGAGGGAATAGATTACAAGTTACACTGTCCCGTGAGCGGTCACAAATGCCCCACCAACCAGGCTCCAGACATAATTGCCCTTGCAGGGATGCACATCTCAGACCACTCCAGTTATACGTGGGATCATGACCTAGCCGGAGGGACAGAGCAATCTCCAGAGAGGATGATCAAGTAGCCATTCTGAGACCCGAGGTAGAAGCAGGCTGACTCTGTGGCTGGAATGATGCTCACAGGTTTAAAGCCCTGACCTACTCTAAAGCACTGACAGAGGAAAGCGCCTGGGAAAACAAAACATATGAATATCAAAAGTATGTTTTTAAGTGTCTCCCCAGTTAAGACTAGATTATCTTCTATGAGTCTTTTGAATCTGACTATCCACTTATAAAATGTAACCAGACACTCCAGCTTTGAAGATTCGGGATCTGGGAACAGGGCTGTGCAATTTATCTGAACTGACAAAGAGGTTAGTGCTTGCATACTCCATCCTCCTGCTCTGTCTGTCCTACCCCCACCCCTGAGTCAGAAAGTCACTGCAGCCCTGTGGTTTAAAATACAGGGTGTCCCCAAAAATGCATACACACTTTAACAGTGGACAGCTCAATTTTGAAAATGAAATGTATTTTAATAAACACTGCCTTTATAATTATACTTTTTTCCCCTGAATACCCTATATATCATCACTCTTGTGGGGGTTTTTTTGTTTGTGTGTTTTGCTTCGCAGCAATATGCAGGGAATCTAAAGGGCCCATCTACAATGCTAGGTCTGAATAACTTAATCTTTGTATGGAAAGAATATAAATGTTTTTCTTGAATTATCTTCATTAATTTTTCTACACAGCAATCACTTATTGGGGTTTTTATCTGAAAAGCTCCAAGTATTTTATTTTAAAAAATCATAAGAAAACAAAACATGCTTGAAACTAAAGACCTACAAAATTAATTAAGGGAATAAGCTCATGGCTGGGTATGAATGAGGGCCTTCGGGGGGAGAGGGAGTGGGCGGGGGGTGAGGCTGAGCTGGAACTGAGTAGCCAAGAGCTGGAGAAGCAGATCACATTCCAGCCCCATAAAGTCACTGGGTGAATTCAGCTCGTCTCTAAAGGATGTTTACTTCCAGAGGAGCATCTGTGGATGATGCTGGACATTTCCTGGAGAGAGATCACTGTTGGTGACAGGTGCCCTGTGCATAAACATTGCAGCTCCCACCGTATTTGAAAGATCAGAAAGAACTGGATCCTGGCACATAATCATCCATGCACTTGGGAACAAGTTCTACATAACAAACATGAAGTGCCAATAATTGGAGAATTCCGCCCCACACCACCCCCATTCATTCGAGTGCCTGGTAAGCTTGCCCTGTGACGTGAGGTAGCCATGGCAGAAGTCTGTACCATGACCACCCTAGTTAACTATACAGCTGAACTTTTTTCCACTTGTACTCTAAGACTAGGCATGAAATTCTGTTTCCAACCACAAAGCACTGAGACAAACCATTGTGGCAGCCATTGACTTTACCAGAACAGGGACACACAATTTGTTCCTACAAATTTCAACTACCAGGTTAAACTGAAAGCTATTTTTGTAGCCTAAATACTCAACACTCCTCTCTCAGTGTTAGTAGAGAGTGGACTTTGTTTTGGCTCTCCCTTCTATACAATTACAAATATGTAGCAAAAAAAATTAATAATAATAAATTAAAACTAAATATAGTTAATGATAACATTTAAACTCAAATATTATCAATGGCACAGAATTTCCTAATTTCTTTCATTGGAAGCATTAAATTGCACGGGAGTACTGGCTTTACCATCTGCCAATTTGATTTTGAATTTCACTTGAAGGCCAAAATACAAAACCTAAAACAGAAATAAAAATGGTTTCTTGAGATTATTTCATTTTTCAAGTTAGAATTTATTGCATCTTTTCAAACATAGACCAAAATATTACAAGTGACATTCTTGGGCAGAATATGAGGCAGTAAAGTAGGAATGCCAAAATCTATCTTTACAGAGGGGCTTTAAATCACACGTTGTTTACCAGCAGTGCTATCCTACAGAGCATGCTTAAATGCTTCCTGGGGCAAAACTTACTTAGAAGTTAGCCACACTGCTCCTGCAGTTAACCAGCCAAATTACTCTTTATGTAACATTTGAAACACTTCTAACCAGAATTAAGGGATTTTTTTCCCCCTCATTATACTTGGCAAGCAACTGAAAAGGCTAGTGTGGAGGAGGTGAAAATTGCCATTTCCAAATCCCGAAAGCCAGCTAAACTGTCCATGGTGACTTAATCCAAATTTTCTCACAATGGAGTATTTGTTAGTGCCAAGTTTAGACTTTAAAGAGCAAAGTCAGAGATTTCAAATGGATGATAAACACATCCTTTCCACTATATTTTCCCCTAAGAGTTAACCCCTCCAAGCTGTTCTCTCCCTCTGCTTTGCCAAAGGTCCATCCCCACTTATGCAACGTTTTCTCAGACAGAAGTCATGGCAGGCCGCACCCACAGCCATGGGGCCAACATGAGCCCAAAATGTGCAGGGCTGCAACCAGTGAGTGAAAACAGTGGACATTAGTTGAACCAGGCTTGTAACCTTACAGGCTTTCTCCCCTTATGCCAGGGGCATAATGAGCCAAAGACTAGACAACCTCTCCAAACCAGCCCTAATCCCATTAAGAACTCCAATTAACACCAACCTGCATTCCCTTGGTAAAGACACAAAGTAATTAGGAGCCTCCTGCTCTGCCTAAGAAACTGGCAAAGCTAATCACACTGATCCTTCCCATACAGCTGTGCTGGCAGGTAGGCAGACCCAAACAAACCCTCCTGGGCACTGAAAGGGGCCAGCAGGCTCTGTTTCCACATGGCATTGCTTCTTTGTAAATTACTCTTTCTCAAATGGGAACTTTAGGTGTTTGGTTCAGGTGTAGAGTTTCTTTCTCATTTTATCCTCTAAGTATGCTCCATGGCAGCATGGCTGAAGGTATACCATGTTTCAAAGCCTTCGTCGGGACAGTGGACATGGAATTAATTGCAATCTGAAGCAGGGTTCAGGCATGTTCATCTTCTGCCCATAAAAGGCTGGTAAATTATGCCAGACAAGGCCTTTAGTAAAATCCTGTCAGGCAGTGACTAGAAATAAGCACAGAGCAATGCAAATGTATCTGATTAAACACCATATATTAGTAACCAATGTTTTCAAACTTCTAATTCAGCAATTTTGTGCTACACATTTTAATGTTATTCAGTGATGCTGCCTTTGAAGCAACTACCATATGTTAAAAGTGGCTAAGAAATGGCTCTGACATCATGCATCTGCTGATCAAACAAATTTTTTCTCAACATATACCTAGTGTATGATATGAACATAACTCAGTATATAGTTTGTAGAATGACTATACATTAAAAGGCTAGTGCAAGGTCTCTATTGTTAAATATTTTAGCCAAGGTTTTGGCCAACCACCAAATATAATCCATTGGCAGGAGAGGAGGTAAATTCTGGCAAAGCAAACATACTTCTGGTTCCTAAGACCTCTGACTCTGTACTGAAGGAGTAACACCGGACACAACTGACCTGGGCTATTTGCTTCCTCTAATAGATTCTCTGTCCATGACTATTAGAGTTGTAGCCATGTAACTCAAATTAGTAAGACTGTATTTAAGATTATAAAGATTTTTTTAGGAATCCCAGATAAAAAGAATCTATTAAATGCCACTTTCTTTTACTATGAAGTTACCTTCCAACATTAAAACAAGAATTTCTGTAATCCGAACTGAAGATTCTTATTCTAATGAATTGCAAAAGAATAGCCTACAACACCAGAGGGTAAAAAGTATCTAAACTGGCATAAAGGGACCTAGAGACAAACTATAAACTTGAAAAAATAAAATTAATTCTATCCCAAAAAAGAATAACCCAACTCAAAATGTTTCCATGATGTCATTAAGATATATTTGGAAGAAAACATTTCCCTTTACATTTTTTAAAGAATTTTTATTTTTGTTCAATGTCATAGGACTTCTATAACATAATTATGTTTCAAAAAATGTCTGTCTTAGTTGAGTGGATGCATTGTTTTTAATGTCACAGTCACTGTTGATTTAGTCACATAACCCCTTTGAAGCAACCCCTGTGGAGCCCAGTGAGGACCTGCCTGATATTATCCCCAGCCCCAAATTCCCATCTCCATCTCCAAATTCCCACCCTGGTTCTACTCCCTGTAGTTCATCACAAATAAATGGTACCAGCCTCAGGAAAGCCATGCACGGGCTTTTCTGTGGCCTGAAATGTGAAAAAGTTCTCCACATCTGATTTAGTTAAACCTCCTTCTAAGGCATCATTTCTTCTAAGAGACAAATAAGTGAACTGTAAATAATACAATTATATTTTGTCGTGACAAGTAAATCCTTGCTGAAATTCAACAAATTTATTTTATTTGGAAAAGACCAAAATTTACTGGTGTCCTACTTGCTTCTGATAAAGATTCTTAAATATCGAAAAGAATGAGGAATGTCGTACTTAGTAGTAATGACTTATTCCCAATAAAAGTGTTCTTTGGCCAAGTACCAACTAAAAGTAATGTAACCCAAATTAACTTCCCAACAATTGAGAAGTACCTGCTTTCCCAAAACTCAAATATCCTCAAGCAGATTTCCTAATAGCTATCTGATGGTACATTATTCAGGAAAATACAGAGCAAGAAAGGGAAAGGGGGAGGAGGAAAGAGGAGTTCAGGAGATAGAAGAAAAAGAAAGGAAGAAAAAGAGAAAGAGAGCAGGAAAGGAAGGAAGGAAGGAAGGAAGGAAGGAAGGAAGGAAGGAAGGAAGGAAGGAAGGAAGGAAGGGAGGGAGGGAGGAGAGAGTTGGAAGAAAAAAAGAAGAGAGGAGGGAGGAAGGATGATATGAACACTCATCATTTTAGAAAAGACAATCCTAAATAAGAATTGAATGTATTTGAATATTAAATTTGACAGTAAAATAGTAATCAAGTTTTCAGATTAATTTAAATTTGACCAATTGAAATAAATGAACACTCAAGAAAATGTAAGTGTAATGGACAAAAAACTGTTCCTAAAATACTAACTAAAATTTCTATTAGTAGTTCATCTCATTGTAAAATTGCCTAACATGTAAAGAACCTAAAGCAGTCATATTTTTATGCAAAAATTAAAATTTAAAGTTACCAAGACTGCAATATAAAATTTCCAAAAGCCTCCATTAATAAAAAAGAGGGGGGTAGTGGGGTAATATCATGTAAGGAAAAATATCCTGTAAGTAAATTACATTTAGAAAATTCTTACTTCAGAAAATTAATTTCCAGTTGTAATGCTAACAGCAGGATACCCATCAAAAACACACATACTAACAAAAAAAAAAAAAACAAAGGAAAATCATTGGGGCAAAAATAAAAGGAATCCCAAGTCTAATTTATAGAAAAGATTCCTTTATTAACTTTTGGTCGAGAATATGTTTGTATATTTTCAGGAAACAACACTAAGACCATATGGATTCCTGCAACAAAGAAGAACTGACAGAGCTGTTCCAACCATGAAAACAGTCCAGAGATGGAAGACGCTGATGACCCTTGCCATGCTAGCAGTCAGCAGCTGTGCATCGCTATAGGTTGCCCAGGACCAAACCAGAGAGGGTGGAACCTGCATTGCCACCATTTATCCACCATCCAGATATCATTGCTGACATGTACACACAAGGAACTATTTAACACTGAAACTGGGACTCATTACTGTTGGGCATTAAAACTGAGACTCAAACATTTTTTGTTCTTATATATTTATTTCTAGGATGCAGATGTAAGTTGTTTTTTAAAGAAAAGAAACGGGGGGGCAGGAATAGATACAGAGGCAAAGAAGCAATGAACAGACTGTCAAACTACAGTGGGAAGGCAGGCAAAGGTGGGGGGTGGGGGCTGTAAGAGATAAACCAAAGGACTTGTATGCATGCATATAAGCATAACTAATGGATACAAGACACAGGGGAGGGGGGGCAGGTGAGAGCATCTGCTGGGGGGTAGGGGAGGCTGCGGGGAGGTCAATGGGGCAGGAAAAAAAAAACATGTACTACTAGTCATAATACTTTAAACAATAAAAAATAAAAAAATAAAAGAATTGAATGAATTTCAAGGAATTAAGTTATTCATGTTAAATATCCTAGATCAGCCTACTCTACATTTTCTCTCTAGGAATCCAGACATGCAATGGTGAGCCAGCATAAGTTCTCCGGTGTGAAGATTTCATGTTTCCCTGAGAGAAACAATAACGAGAAAGGTTGAGTATCGGGGGTGTTTTTTCATCTCTCTCTCTCCCACATCCAGCGTGGAGAGAGACTGGGTTCAGTTTCTGAGTGGAGGAGCTGAGGATGAAGAAAAATGAAATATAGAAGAGAAGGACACAGAAATAGTAAAAAGCTGGGGCTAGGTGGGCCTCTGTTCTCCCTTTCATGGAGAAACAGCCACACGCACAAGCCCACAAGGGGTTTTTCCAACATTGGGATCAAAGGAGTTTTGGTGAGCCCAGGCCCTATTCATTCATCCATTCCTGGGGCAAGCCTGCATTTACATATCAAGGCCCTCTCCCAGGCACATGAGGCAAAGTAAGCCAAGCTGATAACATTGGTGAATATGTTTTTCAAGACCTGGTTTTTCCAGGTGCCTTGAATTCAGCCAGCACAAAGATTTAGAGAATGCTCAAGGTGTCTCGCCTGGGGCCGCCCCCAACAGTTGAGCCTTCTTTTGGAAAGTCTCTAATGAGACAGCAAATTTCTTCTGATATAAGAAAAAGCTGAGTGTCCTCTTCCTGAAACCTCAGATGATAAGCCTAATAAATTAATTATAACACTAAAAGCATCATAAAAAGCCCTTTAGAGAGCCTGTTGAGGAGCCAGCAGAGAGTACACAATTCCTTACTTATGAAAGGGTTATATCAGACCTACACCTCTTGGTGGCATTAGGGTAATAACAGTGAAAAATGGAAGCCATACTGCAGCACAAATGGGCATTCACAGCAACCACTTCTGTCTTAAGATGCACAGACTCAGGTTGTTAGCACATATCTGGGGCCCCATTTCCTACTTTAGGATTAGTGCTCCCAAAATAACTTGCAAAAATATGGTTGTGTTCTGGCATAAGGACACTGCCAGGACAGACCCTAGCCATGAAAAGCTAGGCCCCACAGGTGGATCACAGCCAGAGGTGTGGTTTGATATGCTTTAGCTAAGCATAACTCCTACCCTTCTTCTTTACAATGACCCCTTTAGCACACCCTGCCTAGGTAACTGCAAGGCTGCACAAACAGAATTGCTTCAAGCTAACTTTATGTACCCACCTTTGATTTTGTAACCTATTGTTTAACTGAAATTTTCCATAGCTACAAGTAATGTAATTGAGTTTTTGTTAAGAGCTGAATCAATCACAAACTGCCAAGTCCCTCTGTGTTTTGGATAAAAAGTGCTTGCTGTATGGGCTCAGGGCTCTTGTTGCTCGCTGCTGTGACAGTGGAGACTTGAGCCCGAACTCGAGTTTGTAATAAAGGCTTCCTAAATTTCCAATTGGACTGTCAGGTGGTCGTCATTCGCGGGTCGCCCCACAACATTTGGAGGCCCCAGCGAGATCCACTCTGGCCTTGTAGCCAGTGGATGGACGCCCCAGGGAGGACACTCTAATCTCCATCCCGGGTTCCAGGGAGAGAGAGTGATTTCGTCACAAAAAGGTGATCCGGACTTTGAAGCCATCAGGACCTCAGAGGCTGAGGTAAGGGATCTGGTCTGTCTGTGGAATGTTCCATTTGAGGACCTGAGGAGGGCGGGATGCCGCTTAACCTCCCGGTCCAGACCCCTACACGACGGCGTCCGGTGGTCCTGGTGGTCTGTCTGGGCTGTATTGTCTATGTTCTTTCGACTGCCGGTAGTGTGCCAAGTGTGTCTGGTTTATGTTCTGTGTTTTGTTTTCATTTTGTCGCTGTTTTATTCCTTTGCTGTAACGGTCAGGATGGGTCAGGGTCCGTCTGGACCCTCCACCCCATTGCAATGTTTTCTTAAGAATTTTCAGGAGTTCCAGAGATGCGCAGGCGATTACGGGGTCCAGGTTGATGATTTTGCTTTGCAGAAATTTTGTGAGTTGGAATGGTCCACATGCAGGGTTGGGTGGCGCTCCACCGGGACTCTGGACCTAAATATTGCTTAAGAGGTCCACCGTGTTGTTCATGGCAATCCGGGCCACCCAGACCAAATTCCTTATATTTATGTCTGGATAGATATTGTTACTGAAAAGCTTCGGTGGTTAAAAGGTTGCCAAAACCCAGGAGAAAAATTGGAAAAGAGACAGACGGTCCTTGAAGCCCAGGACCGAAGGGCCAGGTTGGGGGCAGCCTCAAAGCCCTTCTTAGAGGCAGCGGAGGATGACCACCCTGAGCGGCGACCACCCATTTATGTGCTGCCAGCGTCTCCCCCGCCGGAGACAGATCTCCCACCAGCCCCCACGGGGGTCGGTCCCTGACTGCCTGGGCCCCCACTTGCCACCCCTGCCGGGCAAGGCCCACCGACGCCGGTGCCCCAGAGGTCTCAGCCGGCATCGGTCTCGGGCCCAAAGGAAAGTTCAGGTCTCTATCCGTCCCTCTCCAGTAATAACCCTTTCAGTCCATCTCACACTCATGCAAGGACCACCTATGGTGGCGACCCAGATGGGAAGAGGCCAGTTAACCCTCCCCCCCCCCCCCCCCGGCTCCCATTCCGTCTCTGCGCCAGGCAGGGCCTGCTGATCTGGGACCGGATAGGCAGCCTTTTATGGTTTATATCCCATTTTCCACCAGTGACCTCTATAATTAGAAGAACCAGAATCCCTCCTTCTCTCAGAACCCCCAAGGGCTAGTGACTCTTTTAGAGTCAGTTTTCTACACCCACCAACCAACATGGGATGATTGTCAGCAACTCCTCCAGGTCCTCTTCACCTCAGAGGAGAGAGAGAGAATCAGGGCGGAGGCGAGGAAGTTAGTCCTCGGGCTGGACGGCCAGTCCACCACAGACCCAGATAGGATAGAGGCCGTTTTTCTAGCAGGAAGGCCAGCATGGAACCCCAACACCAACAGAAGTAAGGAGGCTCTCAACCGGTATGGCCAGACTCTTGAGGGGCATTCGCGTGACGGCGCATAAGCCCACAAACCTCTCCAAGGTGATGGAGAGGGTGCAAGGGCCAAATGAAAGCCCGGCCGCCTTTCTTGAAAGGCTCTGTGAGGCGTACCGAACTTATACCCTGATTGACCCAGATGCCCCAGAAAACAGGCGAGTGATTAATATGGTCTTTGTTGCACAGTCAGCCCCAGACATCAGAAAGAAATTACAGAAGTTAGAAGGCTTTGCAGGAAAAACTCTCTGAGCTGGTTGAGGTAGCCCAGAAAGTATTTGATAACCGAGAAAACCCCACTGTAACTTTAAATCAGAAGATGCTAAAGTTCTCCTAGCAATGCAAGAGGGCAAGGAGGGCAAGGGCTGAAAGGATGGCCAGAAAGTGCAAAAGAAGGACCGGGCAGGAGGAGGTGGGAGGCCAAAGTTGGGATGAAATCAGTGTGCTTACTGTAAAGAAGAAGGGCACTGGAAGAGGGAGTGCCCTAGGAGACCACAGCAGAAGGGGACCCCTGTCTTAGTCAAGGAGGTGGACTGAGGGAGTCAGGGCCCTGCAGGCCCCCAGGAGCTCAGGATAACACTAGATGTTGGGGGCAAACCTATTGATTTTCTGGTGGATACTGGTGCTACCTTCTCGGTTCTACAGCAGCCTGAGGAGCCAGTCTCTGATTCAAGGGGCTACAGACTTTCGTTTCAGCCACCCAGGCGTCACCCTGCTTCAGTATATGGATGACCTTCTACTGGCCACCGAGGAAGAAGGAACCTGCCTAGCTGCCACCTGGGACCTACTACAGACCCTCAATGACCTGGGGTACCGTGTCTCGGCCAAGGAGGCGTAGCTCTGCTCCATAGAGGTGACGTACCTCGAGTATCACATCAAGGGAAGTGAGCGGATGCTATCTGATGGCCGGATCCAGGCCATCAGATCCATCCCTACCCCTAAGACGAAGAGGCAGGTCAGGGACTTCTTAGGAGCAGTAGGATACTGCAGACTTTAGATATTGGGCTTCGCAGAGATTGCCAAGCCCCTGTACGCTGCCACCGGGGGAATAGATTTTGAACTAGTTTGGACAGATAAGGAGGAAGAGGCCTTCCAGAGCCTGAAGCGGGCTCTTGTCAGCACCCCTGCACTGGCCCTCCCGGACTTGGCAAGGCCTTTCCAACTGTTTATCATAGAGTCGCAGAGGGTAGCCAAGGGAGTGCTAACTCAGACTCTGGGCCCATGGAGAAGGCCAGTGCCCTACCTGTAAAGGGGGCTGCTCACGTCAGGGGGAAAAGACATCAAGCACGCCCAGGAGATCCTAGACCTTCTATCAGCCATCTGGGGCCCAAAGGAAGTTGCTGTCATCCATTGCCGAGGGCACCAAAAGGATGATTCCCCAGTAGCCAAGGGAAACCAGTTTGCAGACAGGACAGCAAAGGACATTGTCAAAAGACCAGTAGGGCCCCTACAGGTGCTGGCAGTAGTTCCAGAGGCGGGACTGGAACCAAATCCCACCTACTCAGCTGAGGAAAAAGAGGCTGCCAGGAGATTGCAGGCCCAGGAGCTGCCGTCTGGCTGACTTCAGCTACCCAATGGGAGACTTTTCCTCCCTGAAGCCTTGGGGCACACGATAGCCAACCAGACCCACAGGAGTACCCACCTGGGAGGAACCAAACTTGCAGAACTCCTAGGAAAGAGGTACCACATCCCTCGCTTATGCCAGAAAACGAGGGATTTGGCAAAGAAGTGTCAGACCTGCGCCCAGGTAAACCAAGGGCCCCCGGTAGTCGAGCCACAAGGCAACTGATTCCGGAGATCCAATCCGGGAGAGAATTGGGAGGTGGACTTCACTAAACTGCTGCCAAAACAGGGAGGCTACAGATACCTCCTTGTGATGGTAGACACCTTCTCCGGCTGGCCTGAGGCTTACCCAACCAGATCAGAGACAGCTCAGGTAGTTGCTAAAAAGCTTCTCTCTGAAATTGTCCCCTGGTTTGGCCTACCACTATATATGGGGTCCGATAATGGCCCGGCATTTATTGCCAAGATCACCCAATCGGTAGCAGAGATCCTTAAGGTCTCATGGAAACTGCATTGTGTATACAGACCTCAGAGTTCTGGGCACGTAGAAAGGATGAATCGAACTCTTAAGGAAACTTTAACCAAACTAAAGATAGAGACTGGCGAGAACTGGGTGAGTCTCCTCCCTTTTGCCCTACTCAGGGCTAGGTGCACCCCATATGTGAAAGGGCTAACTCCTTTTAAGATTATGTTTGGTCGGCCTCCCCCTCTCCTCCCGCGACTAAGGGAGGAGGAGCTGGCCGCTCTTTCTAACAGAAATCTTCTCAAGTCTTTACAGGCTCTGCAAGCTACACGGGCAGCTACCCATAAGATGGTGTGGGCTGCCTATCAGGAGTGGGCTGCCCCTGAAAGCAGCGCAGACGGCGCCCCAGCCTACCAACCTGATGACTTGGTCTAGATAAAGAAGCACAACCCAGACTCCCTTGAGCCTTGGTGGGATGGACCTTTCCAGATCATCCTGAGCACCCGCACTGCTGTCAAGGTTGCTGGAAACAAACATTGGATTCACCGAACTCAAGTGAAGAAGGCTGAGGACCCCGGCAGACAATGGAGGGTAGCCCACACGGGGGACCCCCTAAAGGTCAGATTAGAAAGGCATTCCTCCTCCTCAGCTGCCTGTTGACAATGACATGCAACCCCCACCATGCTCCCACTTACATATGAGAAGTGACTCGGACCCTAGATGGGAGAGTTGTGGGAAATGTGACCACCTCCGGAGCCCCCACCATTAAGGCTGACCTCTGTAAGATATTTGGGGAAGAATGGGAATGCCAGGAATCAATGATTTGATTCCCCAATAAGACCAGTAGGGAATGTTCTGGCATAAGGACACTGCCAGGACAGACCCTGGCCATGAAAAGCTAGGCCCCACAGGTGGATCACAGCCAGAGGTGTGGTTTGATATGCTTTAGCTAAGCATAACTCCCACCCTTCTTCTTTACAATGACCCCTTTAGCACACCCTGCCTAGGTAACTGCAAGGCTGCACAAACAGAATTGCTTCAAGCTAACTTTATGTACCCACCTTTGATTTTGTAACCTATTGTTTAACTGAAATTTTCCATAGCTACAAGTAATGTAATTGAGTTTTTGTTAAGAGCTGAATCAATCACAAACTGCCAAGTCCCCCTATGTTGGGGATAAAAAGTGCTTGCTGTAGGGGCTCAGGGCTCTTGTTGCTCGCTGCTGTGACAGTGGAGACTTGAGCCCGAACTCGAGTTTGTAATAAAGGCTTCCTAAATTTCCAATTGGACTGTCTGGTGGTCGTCATTTGCCGGTCGCCCCACAACAGTTGCATTTCCCACAGGACCTCATAATTCCCTAAGACATCTGAGAGTCCCTTGAGGATTTAAAGCATGCCTTATGGTTGGATAACTCAGGATCCACAACAACAAGCTCTCTGCAAGAGGAGTCAATAAATGCTAGGGGAGAGACTGAAAGCAAGGCTTTCTCCTTTCCAGTCAGACAAACATGGGTTTGAATTCTTGTTCATCTGAATTCTTTGACCAGGAAGACAGTTCCTCATCTGTAAAACAAAGAAGATGCTGCTATGGCAGAGAAGTTGTGGGGATTAAAAGCAACGTGGTATATGTGAAGCTACTTGCACAAAGCCTGACACAGAGTAGTTGCGCAGTCACCAACAGCTCTTGGATCCATCCCAACTACTACTGGCAGCTACTTCCCTGGATCTTCATTCTTGGAAGTTAGCAGCAAATATCCAGTAATTGGTCAAAAAATATTTCTTATGAAATCAAGTAGGTGTATAGTGAACTTTGAAAAAACATAATGTATTTTTAGATTGAGTTCAAGTTGCTGAAATATATAAACCTTAATTCCGAATGGAGCCAAGTTCTTTGCAGTAAGTCTTAAGAGAAAACGCCATTTCATGAAGGTTTGTCAATGCTTCACAGAGAGGAAGGCCACGTCAGAATTGCCTGAGAATTTTAGGTATGACTTAAAGCAAAGGCTCGGTTAGGACCAAATAAAGATCATGATACATAGTATAGGATAGGAAGAAATAACAAGGTGAAGACTTTGAGACTAAAGATGTAATCTTAGGGCATAAAATTTGCTCATCTTGAAAGTTGATGGGTCTTTCCAGAAGTTCCTGTAATGAACAATCAAACTATTTGCCTAAAAGGAGAGTAACGGGAAAAAATGTTTATAGTAGGTGTGGTTGTGATTTTCAGTGTTCAGAAAGATTGTGGTAGTGGATGATTTCTCTCCTCAGCCCCCGTTATGGTCATTATTGAACCAAGAAGGATAGATCATTGATTAGTAACTGAGTGTGTGCTACATTCAGATTTTCACTGCTGTTTGGGGTGTCATAATCACATGCAAAGTGGTTTTTAGATACTTATTCCAGAATCCAAATTTCCAGTCATGCTTCCTTCAACATACAGAAGTATCAAGTTTTCCAGTTTGTTTGTTTTTTTAGTACTTTTGCTGAAGCATTTGACAGAATGGTGGCTGTGCATCAGTATTTACAACTCTGGAGATCCACACATCAAGTCACATACTCAGGGAAGAATTGTGATCAAAGTTTGTAATTCATTTCTCAGCCAGTTGCAAAGAGTGCCCAGATTGAACCAATAGAATATATCATTAACCAATCACCTAATTCTTCGATTTCTTACTTTTGCATCTTTGACCTTATAATATAAAAGATTCTATAGAGGGCTGCATGGTTTTAAGTGTAGTATTCTCCCACATGTAGTATTCATCCCTGGAGAGGCGCTGCCATACTGAGGAAGCTCCGTTCTGAACGATTGCCATCTACTTCCATGAGCCTCTCAGGTGAAGAGTTTGATACCCTTCGTGTCACCATCTACTCCCTGCTATTCTCACAACCATAGCATGCAGGATTCACCTAACTTTTCAGGCCTCTTGTAAAGCATGAAATAAAGAGCCAGAAGATAATATAAATAAATCAGAGTAGTTAGGTGAGAGCCATGTTTCCTCCTTCTTGAATTAAATTGTCTTCTAATTTCTTTTTCTTAGAGGACAAACCGATGGGCCAAATAGACCCATGTGAGTGATGTCAGAGACAATTCTGAAACAGATATTAAGGTAAAAAGTCCCTGCTTAGCTTGCAGTAGGATCCGTGGGTTTTTGTGCCACCAATCCAACACTAGTCAATGGAAGATGCTAGTGATCCGTTTTGAACCAAATATCCCTATACGATTCTCAAGTAATGCTGCGACATTCAGATGCCAAATAATTAGGTATATCACGATGATTAGGTAGGTCTAAAGTAAAAAAAACAGTAATGATTCATAATTGTAGGGCCTATGAATAAGACAGACTCCAAATAGACACCACCTATTCCCTACTCCCTTACAAGGTTCTATTTCAGTTAAAGACTGGCTCCCACAAAAGGTCTGGAGCATTGTCAGATGGAGGCAGAAATCTCCTTTTATGGGTACAGTGTGATAAGGGTTTTAGATATTTTGGATGTGTGGTCTATGGTGGTATTGCCAATTTAAAACATCACCAAATGGTTGAATCCAGTTACCTAGGAAACTAACTTATTTATTGCAAGGAACTTTAACTAAGGAAATGGGTACTTCCCAAAGAGAAATGTATACAAACCCAACAGTCATTTTGATTGTACTCTAGCCAATTTGTGCTAAATTATAGCCAGATATTAAATTCATTCTGAAAAGGACTACATAAGTACAAAGCAATACTAAAAATAGGGGATGTATAACTAAATAGTCACCTTAAGCCATTTAAGGTAAGGGGATATCTAAACTAGAAGAAGAATGCAGATTAAGGAGTGAGGATCATGGTCTGGTTCTCTGAATCTGAAATGGAAGTTGGCTGTATCTGAGGACCAGCTGACTTAGGAGGGGTCGACCAGCTGACTTAGGAAGGCTCCTCAGGACCCGCAGCTTACAGTCTCCAATGGGAGCAGTCTTCTTGTGATTTGAGAATGTTTAGGGCATGGATCCAAGAGTTAACCCCTTAAGAGTTTCACAGCTGTTCTAGTTGTTATAATACCTGATAGAATTCTTCCAGTCAAAGTTGTGAGGCAATCCTTCATTGACAAGATAATCTCACCTATACCTGAGGCTTCAGAGTAACATCAAAGTCAAACACAGTACAGTGGAACATCGGTTTCTGAACTTAATTCATTGCAGAAGGCTGTTTGAGAAGCTACTTGTTTGAAAACCAAATCAACTCAGCTTATTTCTCAACACAATGAAATATTCAAAGTAATGAATAGACAGAACCTACAACCAATATTACTCCTATACCAAGCAAAGCTATCAGTTAGAACTTAAGGTCAGATCAAGAGCTTTACAAATGAATTTAATTAATCCATTCCAGACCCCAAATGATTCTGTTTTAACCTTTCTTATATACAGTACATGTATAATGTACTGTTTAATCTATAAAGAAATACTTCTTTTCTTAAATTTATTGAACCACCCCATACAAGCCATAAAGGAACCACTTTCGGCATTTGTTCCGGGTGTGTCTTTCAGGTGAGCATGAAGCATCTTTGTTTATTCATAAATCCCTGCTCCAAAATGCTGTCACTGTCTAACTGCTTCTTGTTTATTCAAATCAACAAGTTTTTCTATCTCTTCAATTGCCTGCAATTGTTTCTTTCATACCATTAGCAAGATTGGCACATTTGATGGCCTCTTTATGTTTTAAAATTGTGCTAATTGATTTTGCCAGCAACAAAAGCACTCTCTCCTTTGTTTGTTGCCTGAAAGATGGGTTTTTTTGTTGTTGTTGTTGTTTTGTGTTGTTGTTTTGTTTTGTTTTGTTTTTGTTTTTTTTGTCATGCTGAGGTATCAGCATGAAAGGGTTGTCAGGTCAAAAACTAACTTTGGTTTGACAACCAAGGCATTTTTTTCTGTGAACATCTTGGTCGAGAACTGAATTTTTCAAAATGTTAAACGTTTGAGAAATGAGGTTTGACTGTATTTGTAGAAGGCAGAGACTAAAAATGGCCATGGATAACTTATTACTGAACATTTTGCTGAAAGATCTGATTAGAACACATTATAAAAGTACAAATGACAAAAAATTCCCGTTGCTTCCATGGCATGTAAAATAAATATAATGAAGACAATCTAAAGTTTTAGACAGAATGTCTACAAGGATATTTTTGGATTTCCATCAAGATGGTGGTATAGGTAAACATCACCTCCCATAACCACATCAAAATATACAACTAAAAAAGAGAACAACCATCATTCAGAACCACCAGAAATCTAGCTGAACAGAAGTCCTACAATTAGGGAATTAAAGAAGAAGCACATCAAGACTGATAAGAGGGGCAGAGACACAGGGCAGAGACTTGAGGTGGAATCATGAAACTGGCTGGTCCCATAACCATGTGTGACAGTTTAAAATAGGAAGAAAGTCTTGGCAGTAGAGGTTTGCTGAGGAGTGAAGGGTCCCAACTTCACACAAGGCCCCATCCCAGGATTCCAGTGGTAAGAGAAGCCTTCACAACTTCAGGCTGTAAAACCAGTGGAGGATTGTGGCTGAATGACATGGAGTCTGTGGGATTCCCATGCAATTCCTCTTAAAGGGCCCATGCGCAGACTTAGTCAGAATCACTCCTCTCAGCTCCAGCACTGGGGCAGCAGCTTTAAAGTAACCTGGGACATTCAAGGAGAAACTAACTTGTCTGGACTCATGGCAAGAGCTGGAGACAGTTTTCTCCCAGTCAGAAGTGCTGGCAGGGGCTAATATTCCTTTGCTGATCCCTCTGTTATGCCCAGATTTCATGATCCCCAAAGACCACAAGGGAGCCGAGTCCGATGCAAATGCAAATGCAAAAGGGCATTTATTACAAGCTAGCTTGGCCCTCTGCCCCCACCGATGCAGCGGCAGGACACAAAAGAGAGAGAATTTTCGAAAACACAATGATTTTATAAGGAGGTGGGGCCAGACTCAAACTGCTGAGTTGGCCGATTCTGATTGGTTGGGTGAGGGCTGGGGCTAGTGATGCAAAGGCAGGGTGCGGCCAGGGTCTGGCTACACAAAGACAGGATGTGACCAGCATACCCCTACATTCCCATTGGCTGACACGGTAGTCAATCCCCCTCTGCTCTTTCATTCCCCCCTTGTCTTAAAACTTAACGGCTCAATCATGAGACGGACTGCATTTCTACCTCACCTTCTGTTATTACTCCTGAATGGTCAACATAAAAACAACATTCTTCCCCTAGGGCTGCACATAAGCCTCCTTGCTGCATAAATATAGAAGCAGGCCATGACCATTGCCAGGAAAAAGGATTGCAAGGGGTGTGGGGACTCCCGACAGTGTAGTGACAGTGAACAGAGTCAACAGAGTTACCAACATCAGGTGGGTTGAGTGCGCCGTAACTTGAGCTTGAGCGGGTTGTGGCTCCATTGTGTGATGAGGTCCTTCCGGACTGCAGAGGGATCAGCTGGGCGGATGTGGGTGTGGTGGACCCAGGTTGTGACGCCGTCTACCTTGAGAGTGGTGGGTGTAGTCAGCACTATGACGTAGGGGCCCTTCCAAAGCAGCTCAAGGGTCTCCTGGTGGTGCCTCTTGACAAAAACCCATCTCCTAGTCTGTACTGATGAGGCGTCAGGGTCGGGCCAGCCTCATTATAGAGGCATGGCCAAATGTCCTTGTGTGCCCTCTGGAGCCCTCTTAAGAGACAAATTCAGTAAGAAGCTTGGCCTTGAGGTTGGGAATGATAGGGAGTGGCCTGCCAAACATGATCTAAAACCCAGGGTGTAGGGAGAGTTCCTCACCTGGTAAAGGGCATATGGAAGGAGAGCCACCCAGTCCCCACCAGTTTCCATGGTTAATTTGGTAAGGGTCTCTTTTAGAGTTCTATTCATTCTTTCTACCTGCTCTGAACTTTGGGGCCTATAAGCATAATGTAATTTCCAATCTGCTCCTATAGCCTTGGCTAGTGCCTGTGTTACCTGTGAAATAAAAGCTGGTCTGTTATCTGACCCTATCATAGCAGGAAATCCATACCTGGATAGGATGTCTTCTAGCAGTTTCTTGGCCACCGTCTGAGCTGTTTCATGCTTGGTTGGGTATGCCTCTACCTATCCAGAAAAGGTGTCCTTCTCCTGCTGTACATTTTCTACTTAGCCAAATTAAATTAATCTGAAAACTTGACTGCTGTTTTACTGTCAAATTTAATACTCTAACAACAATCTTAGTTTAGCCTGTCTTGAGTAGGCCTTGAGCATTCCTGGTGTTAGATATAGGGTAGCTGCTGTTAGCCAAGTTTCTGTTTGTTGCCTCAGTCTCAATCTGAGCTGGGCCAAGTCTCTGTCTGTTATCTTGGTCCCAATCTGGGCTGGGCAAAGTCTATGTTACCTGGGTCCCAACCTGAGTTTGGCATGGGAAGTGAAGCAGCCATGGAGCAGGAGACCTCCCTCAGAAGGAGCAAGTATTCAAGCCCCTGCAATGCTGGAGGGGGAAGGGGGAGGTTCTATGCCTCACCTCTTTTGGCCCCCATGTTCTCTCCTGATGGCCTCGCTGCGATTGTGCCTGTCTTAGGTTGTTCCTCCCATGAGGAATCTTACCTGTCTTTGACTAACCAGCCATCCTCTGGGGCCAAGCATGGTGATGTGAAATTTATTTCTCTCTCCTTGGTAGCCTATACTCCGGTGGCCTCCATGCCCAGTGCCTGCCTTGGGATCCCCTCACCTGCTGGCGGGGCCCCAGCACTTGATCACATATCTTGGGGAACCCAGGTTTTTTCTCCAGGGAGTGCCTGCCTCACACTGTTAGGCAACAGACAGATGCATGGTACCAGCTACCACGAGTCTTCAACCTCAGCATGTACAGAAAACTCAGGCAACAGCTGTGGGCAATTGGATTGTGCCAACATAGAATGCTCAAGTGCCTACCCATGGGGCCTTCCACACAGTGGAAGGGATTAAATCCTTTCATGTCCTTTTTCTTTTTCTATTTATAGCCTCACCTTGCTCAACATATGAGCAACTCTTTGCCCTGGAGTAATTTGCATAACGTGATTACATTCTAGTATAACTTTAATTTCTCCTTCATAACCTCAAACAATGACTCCAGGCAGAATAGTTAATCCTTTTAGAGTACTTTCACTCCTCCCTAAGATTAATCTTAAAGTTTCCGGTGGCTCAGGTCCCCAAATTCCTGTAGGAGTAGGTTGTCAAGCAATGGCAGAAGCCCAAGTGACCACTATTAATATCCAGGCTTGTGCTTCCTGGAGTTGCTTGGATGAGGAAATCCACTGTGGGCCTGGCAGGGCACATTTCCCCTATTGAAGATGGGGCTGGGGGGTGCCCCTCTGGCTGTTTCCCAGCTGTTGACCATGCCCTCTACCCTGATCTAGCAGCTGCCCATTTCTATGAAATTTCTATCTACACACATGGGCCCAATGGTTCCCTTTCTGACATCTAGGACACCAAGGGATTGAATCTGAAAATTAAGCATTTATGCCTCTCCCTAGAGCACTACCTTGTTTCCTTCTCAGTTGTCCACATTCCTTTTGGAAATATCCTGTTTTTTTCCACACTTATAACACCTCTTATTCCCCACTGTTACTGCAGCGGTGAGTAGACTTGTTGAAAAGTGCCTGATCCCACATTCTGACAAGCTCGAATCATCTCTATAATGGAACTATCTTTTCTCAGAGCCGTCAGCTATTTAACAAGCCCAGGCTGCCTCTTGACTTTGAAAAAAGCCATAAATTTTCCTTTGCCTGGGGGAATTGAGTGGCCAGCCTGGAGATATTCAAATGCAATTATCACATTCTTTCTTTAAAATGGCTAAATGGCGGCAAGCCTGTCTACCTGTTTAAAAAAAACACATGGTTAAGATGAGACCCGGATGCCCTCTGGGGAGTGGTGTCCATATTGGATTGCCACGTGGCTCCCTTCCTCCTCATCCTTTTTGCTTTGGAGGAGAATTCAGAGATGGTCTGGCCTCTATCCAGTACAATTAAATTTCCTAAAATATTCACTTATATTCTTTAGCCAAATTAGTCAGCTTCCTAGCAGCCATCCGAAGACCGTCCCCCCCGCCCCTCCATTAGAGTCTGGCAGTAGACCCAGAGCCTTCCCTTACCTTCTGCAGTGTTGAAATCCCATTCAGGCCTAGTTAGAGGAAAAAAGGTGTAGGATTACCATCCGCACCCAGAACTAGCTTCCGGGCCTCATTAAGGTTCCTCTCCTTCTCCTCGGTGGTGAATAGGACCTGCAAAAGCTGCTGAAAAGAACAAAAATCAATGAGCCCCACTGGCTTTTCAGAGTGATGATGGAGGTAGACTGCTCTCTCCAAGTAGGGCGGGCTTCCCACAGGAACTCCTCTTGCAAAGCAAGAGTAGGTCTACCAGCCCTTCTTACTTGCAGGTTCATCCAAGCCATTTCCAGTGGCTTTTCTATACAATTGGCCTCATGCTATGGACTTTCCTAAAATCTCTTAAACAAACAGCTGCTGACATCAGCATGTCCTCTACTTCTCAATAAGTAGCCTGTGGCTTGGCACTAGCTGCAGTATGTCCTGGTTCACAGTTTGCCCTCTCCTGGGCACCTCCAAGATCAACACAAGTAGTAGCCATCTGCAGATTGCTTCATAACTCATGCAGTGTGGTCCTGGGAAGAGTACAGAAGGGGCTGACTTTGCACCTCCCTGAAAGTCAGCACCAGCAAAAAGAAAAAAAGAATCTAAATATATGTTGATAGCATATGGAGCATATGGAACAACTTCAAACATACCAACATTTACATTATGAGGGTGCCAGAAGGAAAAGAGAGAGAAAGATATTGAAAACTCATTTGAAGAAACAATGACAGAAAACATTTGCTATAGTGTAGTGAAGACATTCTGTGCCGGAGGTCTGGAGGCCAAAACAACAGAACTCCTGCACAGAGCATCTAGTTCTGGGACTTCCAGTTAGGCTGTTAGGGGATCTTTGACCTCACTTCTGGCCAGTAGAGCAGGGAGCAGTGGAATACCATGGGGGACACATCTCTGGGGGCCCTGTGATCACCATTACCAGCAATCACATAACCACAGCAACCATCATCCAATCTACTGTACTTGGGTTCGTGGATTTCTAATTGATCACCATTACTGAAATAAGTGAGGGGGAGGCTGGGAGAGGTGAGGGCCTGTGTTATGAGTGCCATATCCTGCCATTAGGAATAGTGGCAGCCATCTTAATTTATACAAGGAATGCCATTTTGCAACATAGTACAGACTCCATTTCACCACTATTACTGTTGTGCATCCTTATTAACCCCTATTTCTGCTTATTAACCCTGCCCTTTCCTAAAAGACAGTTACATGTGCCATTTTGTGGTCAGTTAGGCTAGTTAACCCCTAATTGACTGTAGGGCTAACAGGCTATCTATAATTCTACCTTCTATCACTGCCCCCCTGATGGAGAACCCAAAAAATAAAAAAACAAAGTTAAGTAAAGGAAGTGGTAGTAGCAGTAGCCAACCCTTTCAAGAGACATGGACCGAGATGTATGTCATTATAAAAAAAAAAGGCAGATCATTTTGCATTCTCTGAACTGAAACAGTAGTAAGCAGAACATGGAATATAAATAGACATTTCGAAACTAATCATTCCCAGCTCTTGAATAAAAGTGAGGATGAAAGGAAGGAATATATTTCCAGGCAGCTACACCTTTATAAAAGCCAATCTAATTACATTTTTAAATTTATAAAAGGTTCTACAAATTTAACATCTGCAAGTTTGATGTTTATTGTTCACTCCATAGCTCAGGATAGAAAAGCACTCAGTGAGGGGGAATTTATTAAAGAAACTCTCTTAAGATGTGCACCAGTTCTATTTCACAATATGCAGAATGAAGATGCAATTATTAAGAGAATATCTGAGTTACCACTCAGTAGAAATATCATAAAAGAACGAATAATGAGACTGAACACAAACGTACAACATCAATTACAGAGAGACATAAGTAATTGTAAAATATTTTTCGATCTCTCTTAATGAAACTACTGATGTCACATCACATGCTCAGTTGGCCATTATTGGTCGATATTCTGATGGTCTCACAATGAGAGAAGAGTTGATAAAGTTAATATCAGTGCCAGCAAGTACATCAGGAACCGAAATATGTAAGGTTGTTATGCAAACATTCAGTGACCTAAGCATTGATATCTCTAAAGTTGGATTAGTGACAACAGATGGGGCACCAAACATGGTGGGGAAAAAAAGACAGATTTGTCAAATTGTTTACAGAAGGTATTGGACATCCCATTGTGCCTTTTCATTGTATTATCCATCAAGAGGTTTTATGTGCCAAGGCAGGATTCACCTACTTAAATGACTTAATGTCAGCTGTTACAAAAATAGTTAATTTAATAGCTGCTCACCCCCTTCATAAGCGAGAATTTTCTGCACTTTTACTGGAGGTTGATTCCACCTACAGTGGACTGCTGATGTACAATAATGTAAGATGGCTGAGCTGAGACAAAGTTCTTGAGCGCTTTTTGGAGTGCTTTGAAGAAATTAAGGTATTTCTTGAGGATAAGGATCTGGGAAACTTTTCTCAGCTCAATGATGATAAGTGGGTCAACACCCTCATATTTTTTACTGATCTCTCTGTTAATATTAATGAACTGAACTTAAAGTTACAAGGTTTTGGCAAAAGTATTGACGTCATGTTTACATAAAAGCTTTTGAAAGTAAACTATAAAATTTTCAAGCGATATGTAGAAACTACAACTTATAAGTATTTTCCTCGAGTAATAAAGTATTTTGAGAAGGCCAGTGCAGCTGTACAAAATGAAATGGAACCCTTGCATATAAAGTACCAGCATGTTTTAGACTCGTTACTTGACCAGTTCAGTGGTAGATTTAATCAATTTAGAAGCCTAGAACAGATCATAAAAATAATTAAGTATCCTGATGTAGTAGTCTACAGTAGTTTGTAATTAAATGGTTTCCAATGGATGCTAATTGATGATTTGGAGATGCAACTTTCATAATTTCAAGATAGCATCTGGGCTTAGGTGTTTGTCTACTTGAGGTCAAAGCTTAAGAATCTGGAAAGGTGCCACTTGGAGAATCAAGAGGAGTGCCACTATGAACAGGAAAATTAGAGTGCCTGGAACCGATTACCAAACACTTTCAGCATCCTGAAAAACAGAGCAATGGCTTTACTCACAATTTTTCCCTCTAAGTACTTTTGTGAGACCTTATTCTCAGCATTAAATAATATCAAAACCAACAAAAGAAACAGATTGACAGATGAAGTTAGTAGCGCTTGCTTGGGCTTGACATGTACAAAATACAAACCTTCAATTGAAGGTTTAGCGAATGAAATTCAGCAACAAAAAAGTCACTAATAGGCAGGTTAGTTAAAGAATTCCCCCTCCCCCTCACTTATCTTAGTTCATGGCACCCCACACTAGTTAAATAATATCAAGACCAACAAAAGAAACCGATTGACAGATGAACAAAGAAGTCACTAAGCAGGTAAGTTAGAAAATTAGATTTTGGATTATTAAATACAGTTATATATTACAATTATATATTTTTGTTATTTAAACTATAAATATCACAAAATTATGGGTTTTTTTTTTTTGAAGTGACACAACACCCAAATTATGCTCGGTTTTTTGGCGAATTTTGACACACCAAGCTCAAAAGGTTGCCCATCACTGACCCAGCCTCTCATTAAAAGAGATAGTTGTTCTAAATTATAGGAGACCCACTTACCTCAGCATTCTGGCGAGGAAGCCCCCAAGCCTAGCAGGTGGCTCCAGAGGCCTGCAAGAAGTGGGCTTTTCACAGTTAAATATTGTAGCTAGAAAGTCTCATTTCGACTAGACCTCAGTGGGGCTACTAAACATCAAAAAATTTGAATCTCCAAACATCCACAAAACAACCTGTTGAGAAGACAAAGTTCAGTTTATTATTTACTGTGGTAAGCAATTTTAACCATATTACAAAGTTCCCATAGCACCTCAAAGGTTCTGGGAAGGGGGTGTATCATTGACTGAGAATTTGGAGTTTATTTAAAGCAGAGCTCATGAAGATCAGGTAAGGCTCATGATACAATAGTCCAGAACAAGAGAAAAAAGCAAGTGAAGACTTTGAGATGGGGATTCTTTTGAATATTAGAGCATATGTTGATGTTTTCCATGGAAGAGTTGGTGGACATACCTGTAATGTAAAATCAAACAATTTGAGCAATATATGGAAAAATAAAATTAGACTAGTGAAGCAGAGGAATAGCATAAATCATGCTAATGTAGACAGTGGAATGTGATTTCAGTTTTCAGTGTATAGACAGAATGTGGAATAAAGATATTCAAGCAAGAAAATATCATAAATAATATCAATACATAATAATAAACAATAAGAATAATAAACTGCTATTTCCTAGAAATTAAAAATTAATCTTCCAGAAAAATGTATGTCAACAGTGGGATTATTAGCAAAGTAAAAAAAATAATAATAATGAATTTTTTATTGAGCATTTGCTCAGTATCAAAGTTTCACAAATTTTCACTTTTATCCTCTATCACAATAAAGTGCCATTTGTATTATTATCATCTTTTTTTGGCAGCTGGGACTATTGAGCATCCTCGGGTTAAACTAAGTTTTCTGAGGTCATAGAGTTAGAAAGTGATAGAGCCTTGATTTAAACCCAGGATCTTTTATTCCAAGCCCAACACTGTTTCACTATATAATAACTGCCTCTTAACACCAGGAAAGTAAGAAGCAAAGGTAAAAATAATTAATCCAAAGGGATAACCCTGCCCAGAAGTCTCCCAGAATCATCATTTATCACCACATTATTAAGCCTAATGCTTTCTCTTTTCCACTATGTCTTCCTTCACTTTGGACAGAATACAGTTTTACTACTGTGCCGTATTTCAGGAATTAGTGCTCCAGGTAACAGCCCCGCTCCTGGCCTCTTTGTTCTACTCCAGTCATGCAAATGCAGGCATAGTCACAAGATCAAAGTCCCTTTCCTGTCCTCAGAAAGACATGGGGTCCACTTGAATTGCTTAGCTTGCACATTTCTCACACAGTGACTTGCATCTTCAACAGTCTGTTAGATTACAGCAGAACTTGGAAAAGGACTTCCTTCTTGGAATTGACCTCACTGGAGCCTTCTGAGAATTAAGGGAAAAGAGGAAGGTCACCAACTTTGGGTGGTTTCAGGACATCCCAAGGAAAAGCCTTTAATGAAAACTACATTTTTTTCTCCTGCGTTTTCAATATGTGTCTGATCCAGACCCCAATGATGACAAAATGTGCATGTTCTCAGCCAAAAATGGCCTTTTTCATGCTTATTAGACCCACCATGAAGACACATCTGAGTAAACTCTACCCTGAGAAGTGTGTGGGAAACACATGTAGAAGCTGGGATTGTCCAAGTCATTTTTTCATACACTCTCATTGTTCATATGATCAGGGCCATGTTCTTTCAGAAGAATATAAAATCTAAGAGCCGTGTGTGTGTGTGTGTGTGTGTGTGTGTGTGTGTGTGTGTGTGTGTGTGTATTTGATGATGTGAGGCTCAGAGAAGTATACTGACCCTATGTCTCAGACTTTAAGAGAAGTTTTCATAGGCTTTGTAGGTTTTCCCTTCAACAAATAGTCACAAACAGACTTATGAGACACAAACAGTCCTTCTTCATCCCATGCTCAGAGCCACCAAGTGCCTAATGTACAAACGCCTGTAGTGGGGAATGGAGGCTCATGAAGGAGGGACAAGCAAGGCCTCAAAGAGAGTGATTGTTTGTGCTAGATCTCCACAGCTGACTAGGAATATGTACCACAGACACTAAGAGGAGAGGATGAACTCATGGGCCAACTGCAAACCTTGTAGGAAGTAGCTGAGTCACCAATAATAATAGCAACAATAATGATATTACATAATTTACTCAGTATCACATACCAAGAGCTTTAAATCTTTGACCTCATTTAGTTTTTACTAAATACTTACTAAAAAATAATAAATTTTTACAAAATCATCTCCATTTCAGATATAATACATCTGTACCTTTAGTAAGCTACCAATTGCCCACATATGTACGTAGCTTATTGATGGAAAAGCCAGGATTTGAAATTGTATCTCTTCATTCAATGCCCTTATCCTTCCCCCATTCCAAGCTGCCCTCCCTTCTACTCCCTAGTCAGTATGGCCCAAACTGGCATGGGCTTGGCATGCAGTGAGGCAGAGCCACTGTGGGCAATGACACTCATTAATAGCAGCCTCAACATAGAGACCACCTATTGAATCAATAGCAAGGGTGAGTGCTTCTTTTGCTTTTTGGAATTTTATTTTATTTTATTTATTTTCAATCCTATAAGGTAACTATTATTTTTTTTTCATTTAATTAGATTCTCAGGTAATTAAACCTAAGATTCAGTGAGTTTAGTGATAGGACAAATATCCAAGTGACTTTTGGCTGCTATCCAAGTCAGTCTTGGGAAAAGTAAAACAGTGAGCAGGTCTCACCCTCAGTTAGCTCATTTCATTCATTAGAAATTGTCCTTGTACACAGTTCAAAACTTCCTTATATTCTGTTGTTGGATTTTAGAATGTGCTCATGTTTTTCTTTCCAAAAAGGAAAATTAGTTAGTCAGCAATTTTTTTCTATTTCTCCCCTTCCCAGAAGCTGACTTAATGCTAAATTCCTGAGAGAATTTTAAATTGTTTTAGCTCTCAGTTTGCCTTCAAAAACCTCCACTGTATGCTGAAGCAGTTGGTGAAGAAAGGGCTGGAACATGTGAAATAAACTTCCAAATTCTTTAATCCCATGTTCTTGCTCTTGATCTGCTTCAAGGTCCGTGTGGTTATGACTGCCCAGCCAAACTATTCACAGGCCCCGAGTGGGACGACTGGAGACTTAGAATACATAGGAAAAGATATATACAGTCAATACTTGTCTTATCCAGAATGTGAAGTTGTTACTATTTTATCTAATCTTCCACTATTTCTATTAAACTCTTACTTTCTGATTTGTTGTTTCTGATCTTTCTTCAGTAAGCAGCATCACTTCAGTAACTCACTGGACCTAAAAGTGATGTAATAGCCTCAAAGTATTGCCAGAAGAGTAATATGATGGTAGAAAAAGCCTATTCCCATTATAAATCAACTTTGCCTTTCCTCAAGTAAATTGGAAATAGTGTATATTCATTTATTTGGTTTGTTCCTAGTGAGCTGAAGAATCATACAAGCATGTTATGTTTTATTTTGTCTCTTGCTCCCTTTCCTAATTTAATTCACTTTTTGGAGAGGCAGGGTGGAGAAAGGATAATAAACAGAGGCAATATCAAAAAAATAAATGTTGTATTTCAATGAAAAATAATGCATTTTCTATACCACAGTCTGATTTTTATCTTGTTCATTATCATCAGGCTATTTTGTACTTTTATAAACTGCAGGAAAGAATGAATGTACAAATTTGTCTTGTTTTACAGAATCTTAGTACTATTCATTATTCCTATGGAAAATCCAGTTTTGCCTCCATTTACATTCAATTCATTTACTCCATATAAATTTGGGTTTTAAAATATCATTTTATTTGTTTTTAAAATATTTATGGTTCTCCCAGGCTTAAGTAGTAAAATAAAATTTTCAACATGTGTTGATTTTTATATCTGTATGAGAGCTAACTTTCACCTTTTTCTGAAAATTTATCTTTTGATGGACATACACTCAGAAAGTGGCCCTTTTGATACTTTATCCTTGAATAGTGCCCTGAATGAGAAAATCTAACATAAGATTATTTAGCCCTAATCTGGGCTTCACAAATTCTTAGTCACTCTAGCCTAACTAAGCTCTCATGACCTTTTGCCCCATATCATTTAACATCTATTTGTAAGTGGCTTTTCTTGATTATATTGTGCATTTCTGAAATTCATTGTATTGTGAACATTAAGGTGGAATGTACTAGAGGACACTAGCCTGCACAGTATCCTATTTGAATGCTGGATCTATAGAATCAATGGCTTTGTTTTTTTCTAGAGGAAAAAAATTAGGCAGGTAAAAAAATAATATGAAATATTTTTAGAGTTATTTGGAAAGTTGTCTAGATTAGTAATATAGTTCTAGCATTAGGTTTAAAGAAATGTCTTACTCTCTTATGTGCTTTCAATAATAACACTAAAACTCATTATTGAAAAAAATCAGTACTGCTTTTTTTAAAAAAAAAACACATTTACAAGATATAGTATGGAGCCAATATATTTAAGACGTGTTATTAAAGGGTTTTGAAGCCAAATTAATATCTCACATGAGTATAAAGCAACATTCATTTAAAGCAATTTTAAGTCTGATAAATCAGAGGAGAACTAATTGGATTAAATAATCTTTTTTAGAGTAGATGAAAATGGTACTGAAGTAACTTAATATTAAGGGAAAAAAAGGTTGCCAGGTCATTGACTCCTATATTGGTTGCCAACAATTTACTTATATTACTAGAAATTAATACTAAAACAAAAATTAGGAAAAAAATTTTATATTCTAAAAACTTTACAGCACATACCAAAAAATGGGGTAATCCCTAATATAATCTATTATTTTTTTTCTTAAGTTCATTCCCTGAATGACAAAGAAGACTTTATTATCAACATTTTTAAAGAAATTATTATTTTTCAAAAACAGTTGACATACAGTATTATACTTGCTTCAAGTGTATAACCCACTGATTAGACATTTACATAACTTACAAAGTAATCACCCAAATATAGCACCCATCTGACACTATACATAGTTATTTCAATATTATTGAC
Organism: Antrozous pallidus; assembly: GCA_027563665.1. NCBI lineage: Eukaryota > Metazoa > Chordata > Mammalia > Chiroptera > Vespertilionidae > Antrozous > Antrozous pallidus. Next base: position 50,855,654 of record CM050510.1, read on the forward strand.
CATGTTCCCTATGCTGTTCTGTAACTACCAAATTGCACTTCTTAATCCCTCCACCTTTATACCCATTGCCTCAATATTCTTCCATCTGGCCACTGTAGCAATGTTCTCTGAATCTATGAGTCTGTTTCTGTTATGTGTATTCATTTACTTTGTTATTTAGATTCCACATATAAGTGAGATTATCTAGCACTTGTCTTTCCCTTTCTGACTTATTCTGCTCTGGACATAATACCTTCTATGTCCAGCCTTATTGTTGCAGAGCAAGATTTCATTCTTTTTGGGGTCTGAGTTGTATCCCACTGTATATGCATCAGTTATTCTTTATCTGCTCCTCTATTAATGAGCACTTAGGTTGCTTCCATATCTTGGCTATTGTAAATGCTGCTGCACTGGACATATAGATGTATATGTCTTATTCAATTTAGTGTTTTGGGTTTCTTCAGATAACTACCCAGAAGTGGAATTGCTATGTATTTTTGTCTCTTGTATATCTTTTGTTTTAAAGTCCATTTTGTCTGGTGTAAGTATAGCTAACCCAGATGAAATGTCTTTTTCAATCCCTTTATATTCTGTGTGTTTCTTTTCATCTGAAGTGAGTATTTTGTAGACAACATATGTAAGGGGCTTGTTTTGTTATCCGTTCAGCCTCTGTGCATCTTTTGATTAAAGTTTTTAAATCCATTTTTATTTAAAGTAATTGTTGATAGATGTATATTTATTGCCATTTTGTTATTCGTATTTTTATCTTTTTTCCCTTCTTCTTCTTAAAGAATACCATATGACTCTTATTGTAATACTGGTTTAGTGATGATACATTTCTTTAGCTTTTTCTTATCTAAGAAGCTCTTTATCTGTCCTTTTATTCTAACTAATAGCTTTGTTGGGTATAATAATCCTGGTTGAATTATAATAAACTTGCTTTTTATCACTTTGAATATTTTGTGTCAATCCCTTCTGGCCTTCAAAGTCACTGTTGAGAAATCAGCTGGAAGTTTTATGAAAGTTCCCTGCTTTTAGAATTATCTTTGTCTTTAACCTTTGGCATTTTAATTATGATGTGTCTTGATGAAGGCTTCTTTGGGTTCATCTTCTTTGGGACTCTCAGTGCTTCCTGCTCTTGTATTTCTATTTCCTTCACCAGGCTTGGGAAGTTTTCTTGTCATTATTTTTTTAAATAGGTTTTCAATTCTTTGCTCTGTCTTCTCTTCTACTTCCGTCACTCCCATCATTGAATGTTGGTATGCTTAAAGTAATTCCAAAGGCTTTATAAACTACCATCAGTTTCTTTTTATTCTTATTTCTTTTTTCTGTTTTGATTGGATGGTTTTTGCTTCCTTCTCTTCCAAATTGCTGCTTTAAAGCTCTGCTTCATCTACTCTACTATTGATTCCCTGTAATCTCAATTAGTCTATCCTTCATTTCTAATTGGTTTTATTTATGTTTCTTATCTCTTTTTTGAAGTTCTCACTAGGTTCATCTATTCTTCCACTAGGTTCATTGAGCATCCTTATAACCAGTATTTTGAAATTTTCATCTATAAGATTGCATGTCTCCATTTTCTTTAATTTTTCATTTTCTCTCTTTTCAATATAGTTTTGTTTTGTTCTTTCATTTGGAACATGTTTCTTTGTCTTCTCATTTTTTTTCTGCCTCCTTGTATTTATTTCTTTGTATTAGGTAGAGCTCCTCTATCTCCCAGTCTTGGTAAAGTGACCTTATGTAGTAGATGTTCTGTAAGGCCCAGTGGCATAGCCTCCCAAATCACCCAAGATGGGCACTTCAGATGTGCTCCCCAGCCCATGTGCGCTGCATTCACCTTTCTGTTGTAATTGAGCCTTGCTTGCTGTTGGCACATCATTGAGAGGGATTTTTTTCCCCAAGCTATGAGAACTGGATGTAACCACCTTGGAAGATCTGCTGTGCAGGATTAAATCCCACAGTGCAGGTTAGTGAATCTACTCATTTTAGTGGGGTTCTGGTGCTTGCTGAATCCATCCCTTGAACATTTTGCTTGCAAAGGTGGTTAGGTGGTGCTCTAGCATGGTATGAAACTGGCTATCAGGTACACTGGCCCTGAGGTCTTCTGCAATGTGAGGCCAAGGTCAGTTGTCACCTGTCACCTATAGATGGCTGTTACTTGTGCTGGGATTAAAGGTGCCTTGGAGAGGCCAAACTGCAAACAAAGGCTGGTTGACACTAATGCCAGTTCTGGGATCACTTAGCTGGTGCCACAGGCAGGTGTTGCTTGTTTAAGAGGTTTTAGAAAAGTCCAACAATGCATGAGCCAAAACAGGCCATTCTTATGGAACAGCCATTGGGAACAGTTTGGGTAGGCCTGCAAGTTGGATGGGGCATGTTCTCAGGAATCATCACGGAAGGGAAAAGATATTAGACTGCTTGATGGAGACTCAAATATGGTATCTGCCTGCTGGCTCTGTGGAAGGAGGACTCGGCCTCTCCCAGCATTTCTCTCTGGGAGAAAGCTGCTGCTCCAACCCTCACTGTGATACCAAACAATTCAGTTCTTCCCTGCAAGTCTCTGGCACCTATCGAGTTGCTGCCCCATGTGTAGACCCTTTAAAAAAAATGCCTGGGACTCTAACAGTCCTCCATCTCACTAAGCCTCAATCCTGGCTGATTTTTCATAGCCAGAAGTTATGGGGAATTCTCTTCCTGGCACTGGAACCCTGGACTGGGAGGCCACACTCCTCAGACAAGATCTTGACAACTGAAATATACCTCCAGATTTTTAACTGCCACACATGGGTGTGGGACCAGCCCATTTTGCATCTCTGCCCTTCCTACCAGTCTCAATGCAGCTCCTTCTGTAAATCTTTAGTTGTAGGATTTCTGTTTAGCTAGATTTCAGGTGGTTCTGAATAATGGTTGTTCTGTATTTTAGTTGTAATTTCAATGTGTTTGTTGATCATCAACTTCTTAAAATCAGCTTGCAGTAAACATGAACCTTGATAGAAATTAATGGCAAATTTCTAGTATATCTCCAATTATCCATACTTTTGGAAAATATAGATAAGACAAACACCTTTGTATAACTTTTACTACCTCCCTTTTAGCACATCATTAAATTAACACAAAAATGTAATTGAGAAGTAACATACAAAAACATGTTCCTGCCACTATTAAAAATGCCTGTATGCTAATTAAGTCAGCTGCAGAACAAAGTTCAAACTTTGCAAAAAAGAAAACATAAGTTGATTTGTAGCATGAAATCTTTTTTTTTCCAAACAGCCTACTGCCAAGAACAGAACTGTAACTTTCTACTATATTGTATCATAAAATATTAAATAATCATAGAGGATATCACATATAAGACAAGATACAGCCTTCTATATTCCCTCTCTTTTAGTCCATCTTCACAGCTCAAGCCCTTCCTTCTCACAATTAGTGTTCCAGGCATTTCCCAGCTTTCTCCAACAGCCAGACACTGAAGCTGAAATCCAGACTGAGGGTAAAACAATCCTGCTCTCTTCTTATCCCAGTGGCCTCTCAGGAAAAATCATAGCCTCAGGAATGATGAATTCGGTATGAAATTAATAGAGGGAAATATCAAAACCAGAACCCTGCGTTATTGTGTTACATCATGATTCTTAGTTAAAAATGATTCAGCCTTCTTGAGTCTGTATATCTATTTACTCACTGTCTGACCATCTCATCAGTTAGTATCAGATTCCCAGTGCTTACTCATGGGGTTGGCTGGCACATGGATTTCTTCAAGTGGTGGAGCAAGCACCAGAGACATACCATGTTATCCCCTTGCATATGGAAGGAAAGATTAGAACTTTAATTTATATTTATGTTTATTAAAATAAGGAAATAGAGCTTATTTAATATTTAATAAATGGTTAAGTATAGGACATGCATAGCATATGTATATTACAGTTTTGAAAAAACTCATATAATACAAATAATAGGTGACATTTACTGATGTCTTACAATGTGCCAAGTGTTAGCTCTTTTACCCCTCACAACAGCCCATATACCAAAGCCCTTCAAGGAGTCAAAGGGCACTGTTAATAATTGCACCATGGCAGCAGGTATAAATCTGGACCAGCCAAGAGAACGGACATAGAGGGCATACTACCCCTGGGAGCAATGCCCAAGCCCAAGAAACAATTAATAAAGTTCATGTGCACAGACCAATGGAGTCCCAGTCCTAGGCTGGGCTCTCAACTGTACTGTTGCACTGCATGATGAAAACTCAAATAAATCACTACATGATTTTACTGGTAAGGAGCTATGATAAAAGTCATACGGAGGGATAGGATGTAATAGACACATCCTCCCTGTATCTCCCCACGCCCCCCACCAACACACACACACACACACACACACACACACACACACACACACACACACACAAACTAAGCACAGATATGAACCCCAGGATAGGACACAAAGCAACATCAGGAAAACTCTGAAAAGAGGGTAAGTGGAGGAAGACAACCAAGTGTGGTGCTTCCCAACTTCCACCCAAAAACAGTAGGTACCCAAGTGCAACAGGATTCCTCCAACAACCTGCTGGTAAATCACCATCAGGAGTCCGTTAGAGCCCCACCAAAAATCAGTGGCCACAGGGCTCTCCTTTCCACAGGGCCTGAGAAGCCCTTCTCCTGCCAAGACACACCTGGGCAGGAGTGAAACCAGAGAAGGAACCCACCACACTAAGAATTAGTTGGGAGCACTGTATCCCAAAGGGTCTGAGCTCTCCTGCCTGTCCAGACACACCTACAATCTCACCACACTTCTCTCCCACCAACAGACACCTGGTAGCCTGGCTGAGGAAGCCCCCTTCTATTCTCAGGCTGTCCCAGGAGGAACTAGTGGAAGCACCAAGGAACCAGAAAAACCAACCAGACCAAAACAACATTGCAAAAATTCTGAATATTAAACTGCCATTGGAACACAGTCTAAGACTCACATGCTTAATCTAATTAAGATGACTATCTGCTAAAATATGAATTTAAATAGGGCCCAGAAACCCCTGACATAATAGAAAAAAATGTCCAGAATACAAATGAATATCACCTGTTATACAAATAACTAGGAAAATCACAATTTGAATGAAAAGGGACAATTAACTGATGCCAACAATTATATGAATATAATGTTGTAATTATCTGACAAGGATTTCAAAGTAGTAGACTGCTCCAATAATAAATTACACATTTTCTTAAAACAAGTAAATTAAATGACAGAAAATAAATAAAAGACATTAAAAAGAAGCAAATGGAAAATAGATATGAAAAACAAAATAATAGATAATTGGCTTCACAAGCTTAATATTAGAGCAGAGATAAAGAAGTTGAATCAGAGAACTTTAGGACAGTATAGTACAATAGATATTCACCCAATAAAACATTAGAAAAAAATGATTTTGAAAAAATTAACAGAGCCCAGGTACCTGGAAAACAAAAGATTTTATATCATTGGAGACATAAAAGGAAAATAGATGGCATGGGTGGTGGCTGAAAATGTATTTAAAGAAATAATAGCTATAAGCTTTACAAATCTGTCAAAAATAAACCTATAGATCCAAAAAGTGAACAAACATCAAATAATGTTTTCTAAGTGATGAAAGACAAGAAATGTGAGCAATGAATTCTAAACCCAGTAAAACTCTCCTTCAGGAATAAAGGTGAAATAAAATTTTATTTTATTTTAAATTAAGAAAGTTTTAAATTAAGTTTTAAATTTTAAATTTAAGTTTTAAACTCAGTTATAAATTAAGAAAAATGAAATAACTTGTTATTAGTAGGCTTACCCTTAAAGATTTGCTTAAAAATTACTTCAAATAGAAATGAAATAATAGAAGAAAAATAGAGTAAGAAGAAAGTAGCAGGAAGGAAGAAGGGTCAACAAAAAGATTAGACATGGTTACATTCAATAGACTATTATTTTCCTAGTATTATAAATTATATTTCCTAATTGAAACAAAAATCATAACACCTTTTGATTCATAAGAAAATTATACTTAAAAGCAAGGAAGTTAAAAAGACTAAACGGAAGTGAGATTTCAATACTTCACTGAAAGTGGTAACATATGATACAGATACCAGTCAACTCTTTAAAGTCACATATGTATATGTTAATACCCAGGGCAACCACTACCAAAATTATACAAAGAGACACACTAAATTACTGAAGACAGATCAAGTTGAAATCCTAAAATATATTCAAGTAACCCAGGGGGAAAAAAAAAAGAAACAGAGGACAAATAACAAAATGGCACTTTTAAGCACTAACATAGTAAAAATCACCTTTAATGTAAATTGCCTAAATATAGTCATCAAAACAAAGAGATTAGTAGAGTGGATAAATAAATACTCCAACTATATGCTGCTAACAAAGGCAGATTCAAAGCAAAAGGATGAAAATATATTTATCAAAAACATTATTTTAAAATACATTAGTAGTTCTAGTAATATCTGATAGACTTCAAAGCAAAAAAAAATGACTGGCGACAAAAATATATATTGGGAGAAAATAATCTTAATTGTGTATGCAGCACAAAACAGAGCCTCAAAATATATGAAACAACTGATACAACTGAACGGAGAAATCCACAAATCCACAAGTACAGTCAGTGGTTTCAACATCCCACTCTCAGCAACTGATAGTACTCAAGGCAGAAATTCAGCAAGAATATACAGGATCTGAAAAATAAATTCAATCAAGGGGATATATAACAACAGTAGCAAACAAATTTTGTCAGTGTACATAGAACATTCCCCAAGGTAGCCCAGGTTTAAAGAAATGCAATGATCAACAAATTTAGAAGAATTTAAATCACATAGAGTGTTCTTTCATCACAATAGAATAAAATTAGAAATCTATAACAAAGTACTAATACAACAGGAAAATTTCAAAAACAAAAAAACCCTTCTAAATAATCCACAGGTAAAAAAAATAACTTAATTTTGAAAACATAGAACACAATGAAAACAAAAATACAATATGTCAAAATAGTAGGAAAGAGTTAAAGTAGTGATGAGAGGGAAAGTTATTGTACTAAATACCTATATTAGTGTATTCTTAATTAAGTTCTTATCTAATACACTTATTAGTGTATTCTTAATTAATCTAAGTTCTTATCTCAAAAAACTAAGAATTGAAGAGCAAAATAAATCTAAAATAACCAGAAGTAAAGAAATAATATAAAAGCAAAAATTAATGAAATTAAAATAAGAAAATAACATAGAAAGTGAATAAAACATACAACTAGCTCAATGAAGAAACTTTTAAAATTGACAAACCCATAGAAAAAATGACAAAAATAGAGAAGACACAAATTACAAACAGTATTAATATCATAGATTCTACAGTCATTAAAAGATAAGGAAACTCCATAAACAAATTTATATTCATAATTGCAATAACTTAGAAGAAATAGGCCAATTGATTAAAAACTACCAAAACTCGTCAGAGACAAAATAGACAATCTGAATAGTCCTATAATCAATAAAAGCTGCCAAGAAGCTCAATTTCCAGAATAGATGGTTTCTCAAGACAGGAGAATTCTACCAAACATTTAAAGAAAAAGCTAATGTATTAAAAAGGAAAACTTCCCAATTCATTTAATGATGCCAGTGTTATCCTGAAATTAAACTAGACAGAGATAGTGAGAAAAAATAACACCGTGGCTCAATGTATCTAATGAAAAAAAAATCCTAGCTGCAAAAATCCTTAATAATAATGTCACAAATTAAATCCAATAGATTTTTTAAATGATACAAAATGACTACCATATAGAATTATTCCAGGTATGCAAGGTTAGTTCGGTATTTGAAAAATCAAACATACTCCATCATATCAACAAGCATCTGATAAAAAAAAAGACTATTCACATTCATATCAAAAATAGAAGGAAATTAGAAATAAAGGGAATAACCTCAGCTTTATAAAAAGCATCTAGCATCCACAAAAACCCCTACAATAAACATCATGCTTAATGGTGAAAGATTGAATGCTTTATTTCTAAGATCAGGTAAAAGGCAAGGCTCTACCACTTTTATTCAATACTAGAGGCCCAGTGCATGTAATTTGTGCACAGGGAAAGGGGGGTTTCTCAGCCCAACCTGCACCCTTTCCAATCTGGGACCACTCGAGGGATGTCCAACTGCCCATTTAATTGGACATGCCTCTCACAATCCAGGACTGCTGGCTCCCAACTGCTCGCCTGCCTGCCTGCCTGCCTGCCTGCCCCTAACCGTTTTTGCCTGCCAGTCTGATCACCACTTAACCATTCCCCTGCTAGCCTGATCAACACCTAACTTCCCTGCCAGCCCAACTGCCCCTAACTGCACTCTTCTGCAGACCTGGTCACCCCCAACTGCCCTCTCCTGTTGTCCCAGTAACCCCTAATTGCCCTCTCTTGCCAGCCTGGTCACCCCCCACTGCCCTCCTTTGCCAGCCCAGTCACCCCTAACTGCCCTTCCTTGTAGGCCTGATCACCTCCAACTGCCCTCCCTTTCAGGCCTGGTCCCTCCCATCTGCCCTTTCCTGCTGACCTGATTGCCCACAACTTCCCTTCCCTTCCGGCCATCTCGTGGTGACCATCTTGTGTCCACATGGGGGTGGCCATCTTGTGTGTTGGAGTGACAGTCAATTTGCATATTGCACTTTTATTAAATAGGACTAGAAGCCCGGTTCATGAATTCATGCACAGGTGGGGTCCCTTGGCCAGGCTGGCAATTGTGGCTGATCGGGCTGCCTTGCCTGGTCCCAATTGAAGCTGATCGGGGCTAGCCAGGGGGAAGGACCACAGGAAGTTGGCTGGCCATGGGAAGTTGTCTGTGGGAGTGCACTGACCACCAGGGGGCAGCTCCTGCATTAAGTGTCTGCCCCCTGGTAGTCAGTGTACATCATAGCAACCAGTCAACCAGTTGTTTGGTCAATTGGTTGTTTGGTCGCTTAGGCTTTTATATATATATAGATAGTATAAGAAGTTCTAGCAACTACAATAGCAAAGAAGAAGAAGAACAACAAAAAAGACAGAATAGAAAGGAAAAGATAAAATGTATTTGTAAATGGGATGATTGTCTACATAGAAATCCCAAAGTATTTACAAAAAAATTCCTAGAAGAAAAAAGTTAATTATGTACTAAAAAATGAACATTTAAAACTGAAATTAAAAATAGCATTTATAATCACTCCAAAGAAAATGAGATATTTAGATATACACTTTATGGTAAGTATGTACAGAAACTATGTGCTACATGTTGAAAAATATTAATGAAATAAAAGTAGACATAAATAAGTGAAGAGACATACCATATTCATGGACTGGAAAATTCAATATAATAAAGATGTCAAATTTATCCAAGTGGGTCCATAGTTTTAATGCAATTCCTACCCAAATCTAACAAGGTGTTTTGTAGACAAGTTTATTCTAAAAATTTTATAGAAAGGCACAGGCAGAAATAAAATAATATTAAAAGTAAAAAATAAAGTGGGAGGAAGCACTCTATCTAGTAACAAGTCTTTTTAAAATTTTAACTGTAAATGTTTTTGTTATTTTTTAATTTATTTTTATTGGATTTATGGGGGTGACATTGGTTAATAAAATTATATAGGTTTCAGGTATACAATTCTATACTACGTCATCTGTATATTATAATGTGTGTTTACTACCCCAAGTCAAGTATCCTTCTATCCCTATTATCACCCCTTTACCTTCTCCTACCTCAACCCACCCCCTTCCCTCTGGCAATAACCATATAGATGTGTGTGTTCATTAGTCATTCTTTATTTTTCTTTGCTTAATCCCTTCACTCTACTCACCCAGCCCCCAATCCCTTCTCCTCTGACAGCTGTCAGTCTGTTCTCTGTAGCCATGAGTCTGTCTCTATTTTGTTAGTTTAGTTAGTTCATTAGATTCCACATTTAAGTGAAATCATATGGTATTTTCCTTTCTTTGACTGGCTTATTTAATTTAACATAATACTCTCCAGGTCCATCCATGTTGTCACAAAAGGTAAGATTTCCTTCTTTTTTTACACACAGTAGTAGTCCATTGAGTAAATGTACCACAGCTTTCATATCTACTCATCTATTAATGGCATTTGGGCTGCTTTCGAATCTTGGCTATCCTATATAATAAAAGGCTAATATGCAAATATACAGAATGGCAAAACAATCAAATTGCCTTGACGTGTGCTGACCACCAGGGAGCATGTGCAGAACATGGTGGTCATCAGCTGTGGCAGAATGGTGGAGCAGGTGAGTGGGGGCACAAGACTAAGGGAGGTTCTGGTTGCTGTCAGTGGGGTGAGCCTCTGGTGGTTACTGAAAATTCTTTACTCCCACTCACCACGGTCCCACCTGGCACTCACACCTGCTGCCAGTGTCGGCTCCGCTCTCACCTGCAACCAGTGCTGGAGCCAGTCCCAATCTCTCAGTACCATCAGCAGGTGCAAGCGGGGCTGGCACCGTCAGCACATGGGAGCAGCGGCAAGAACGGGGCTGCCGACAGACAGGTGACTAGGGGCCACAGAGGGAGGGGCCGGGCAGGGGTGGAGAGGATGGGCCAAGACCTGCCCCTGTGCCTACCACAGTTCCTTTCAAGGTGGATGAATTCATGCACTGGGCCCATAGTTATAAATAACACTGCAACGAACATAGGGGTGCACATAGTCTTTCGAATTAGCGTTTCAGGTTTCTTTGGATATATTCTCAGAAGTGGAATTGTGGGGTCTTAAGGAAGTTCCTTTTTAATTTTTTTTTAGGTAACTCCATACTGCTTTCCACAGTGGCTCTACCAGTCTGTGTTCCCACCAACAGTGTATGAGGGTTTTTTCTCCACATCCTCACCAGCACCTGTTTGTTAATTTATTGATGATAGCTATTCTGACAGGTATGAGGAGACATCTTATTGTAGTATAGTTTTAATTTGCATTTCTCTGATGAGTAATGATGATGAACATCCTTTTACATGTCTATTGGCCAGCTATATGTCCTCTTTTGAGAGGTGAATATTCAGATCCTTTGCCCATTTCTTAATGGCATTGTTTGTTTTTTGGTGTTGACTTTTACAAGTTCCTTATAAATTTTGGATATTAAAACCTTATCAGATGTATCAGTGAATGTGTTTTTTATTCAGTGGGTTGCCTTTTCATTTTGTTGATAGTTTCCTTTGCTTTACAAAAACTCTTTAATTTGATGTAGTCCCGTTTGTTTATTTTTTTCTCACCTAAGGCAAGAAATCAGAAAAAATATATATTGCTACAGGAAATGCATGTGATTATACTGCCTATGTTTTCTTCTAGGATTTTTATAGTTTTGAGTCTAACATGTAAGATTTTAATCCATTTTGAGTTCATTGTAGCTACAGTAATCAAGAGAATGTGGTGTTGGCAGAGGGACAAACATTAGATCAATGGAACAGAGCAGAGAACATAGAAATAGACCTAGATAAATATTTTCAACTGGTTTTTTACAAAGCTACAAAATAATTCAATGATGGAAAGCAAGCCTTTTCAAGAAATTGTACTGGTAAAACTGTATTTTGGAGCAGGGGAAGGGAATGAAGTTCAGATTACCTCTTATACAAAAATTAATTCAAACTGGATCAGAGACTTACATATAAAATGCACAACTACAAACCTTTTAGAAAAAGACATAGGAGAGAAATCTTTAGGATCTAAGGTTGGGAAAATAGACTTGACACTAAAAGCACATCCATAAAAAGAAAAATAGATAACTTGTACCTATAAAATTAAAAGCTTTTGCTCGGGAGAGAACCAAGATGTCGGCATAGGTAAAACACCTATCCTGCCGTCACACACAGCAATTTTAAAACTACAACTTAATGAAAGAACAAACACCTTCCAGAATCACCGGAAAGTGGGCTAAGTGAAAATTCCACAAATAAAAGTGAAAATAGGACACTGTGACTCGGAGGAGCAGTGGCGGACATCATTGAAAGATTCGCGCGGAGAGAGGTTTGGAGCGCGCGCCAGCGGAGAGGGCGGGCGGCTGAAAACCGGCCAGTTTTCTCTAACGGGGAGACAAAGGCGTCCCACTGGACTGATTCTACAGCTCTGGGAGAAGTCCAGGGAAGCCACTATCATATAGGGTAAAAACTGGACAGTGGGAGGGCACGCCAAAGCTCGGGTGCTGCAGGGGTCTGCCGGCTTGTGGAGAAGGTGAGCTTGTGTGGAGTGCACTTGAACCTAGGAACAGCACAGCTGCGGGATCGTGCAGAGAGCACTTTTGACTTGCTCTTTCATTCGGGAAACCATCAGACTGCATTGTTTTGCGACCCTGGGTGAGACATTTGGTGTGCACACTCATTTGGGAAGAGGCTGAATTCTCCGGCAGCTGGTGGAGCTCCACAGGGGCTCTCTCTCAGAGACCCTGGGGCCACATAAGGTGCAGCTGACACTGACTGCTTGGCCCAGAGAGTCTGCCCACCAACCCGAGCACAGCTGAACGTCACAGACAATTGGCCTGGAGGTCAACCCCTCCAAGTGCTAACAACGATTAACCTTAGCTTAACTTCAACAAGACTGTATAACCCATATCCACCTCAGGTAACTGAGCCACTGTCCCTTGTAGGACGTCTACCACACAAAGCTAATTGACCAACTCAGGGAAGCAGCCACCATGCAGAGACATGGAAAGAAATCAGATGTAAAAGAAATGGAGGGAAAAAAATGACTGGACATGGAATTCAAAACCACGGTTATAGGGCTTTTCAAGAGGCTCCTAGAAAAGGTCGAGACCTATAAGGAAATAAGCAAGACCAGCAAGGAAATGAACGAGACCCTCAAGGATATGAACGAGACCTGCAAGGAAATGAGCAAGACCAACGTGGAAATGAATGAGTCCTACAAGGAAATGAACAAGACCTACAAGGATATGAAAGAGACTCTCAAGGATATGAAAAACGACCAACCAGAAATTAAGCATACACTGACTGAAATAAAAAACATTATACAAAGACCTAAAAGTGCTCTGGAGCACCCCAAGAACCAAGTTAAAGATTTGAAATACAAAGAGGTAAAATCCACTCAGCTGAAAAAGCAAGCAACCAAAAGAATCCAAAAAATTGAAGACAGTGTAAGGGGCCTCTGGGACAACCTCAAGCATACCAACATCCAAATTATAGGGGTGCCAGAAAAAGAGAGAGAGTAAGACAATGAAAACCTATTTGAAGAAATAGTGACCGAAAACTTCCCACACCTGGTAAAAGAAATTGACTTAGGAGTCCAAGAAGTGCACCGAAACCCAATATATAGGAACCCTTAGAGGACCACACCAAGGCACATCATAATTAAAATGCCAAAAGCAAAAGACAAAGAGAGAATATTAAAAGCAGCAAGAGAAAAGCAGTTAGTTACCTATAAGGGAACACCCATACGATTGTCAGCGGATTTCTCAACAGAAACGATGCAGGCCAGACGGGAGTGGCAAGAAATATTCAAAGTGATGAATAACAAGTATCTACAACCAAGATTACTCTATCCAGAAAAGCTATCATTCAGAATTGAAGGTCAGATATAGTGCTTCGCAGATAAGAAAAAGCTAGAGGAGTTCATCACCACCAAACCAATATTATATGAAATGCTGAAAGACATTCTTTAAGAAAAGGAAGAAGAAAAAGATAAAAGTGTAAATTATGAACAACTAATTCACTTCTATCAACAAATGAATCTAAAAATCAAGTGAATTAATAAGCTGATGAACAGGATAAGCTGGTGAATGTAACAGAATCACGGACATAGAGAGGGAATGGACTGACAATTCTTGGGGAGAAAAGGGGTGTGGGAAGTGCCGCAAGAGACTGGACAAAAATCATGCAACTATGGGAGAGGACAGTGGAGAGGGCTGAGGGTGGAGGGTGGGATGGGTACCAGGTAAGGGGAGCTATAGGGGGGAAAAAAAGGAACAATGTAATTAATAAACTGAACAATAAAGATTAAAATAAATAAATAAATAAATAAATAAATAAATAAATAAATAAAATAAAAGCTTTTGCTCGGTGACAGTTCTGGTGAAGGGAATGCAAAGACAAGCTACAGATAGGAATAAAATGTTTGCAAACCATGTATCTGACAAAAGATTAGTATCCAGCATACATAAAACTTTCTCCAGACTCAACAGTGATAATAATAATAATTCAATTAGAAAATAGGCAAAAAGCCTGAAGAGGATATTCACATAGCAAATAAGCACATGAAAAGATAGTCAATGTCATTAATGAAATGAAAATTTAAACCACATTGAGGTTACTATACTAGTACACTTATCAGAATGGATAAAATGAAAAAAAACTAACAACCAAATGTTGGTGAGGATGTAGAGAAACTAAGTCATTCATACATAGCTGTAGAAATGTAAAATGATACAGCCATATTTTAAAATAATTTGGCAGTTTTTCAATAAAATTACACATTAAACTGCCAGATGACCTAGAATGGTACTTTTGGATATTTATCCCAGAAAAATAAAAACTATTTTCACACAAAAATATATACACAAATGTTATGGCATATTTATTTGTAATAGCCAAAAACTAGAGTCAGCCCAAATGTCTTTTGGTAGATAATCAAAATAAACTGATGAATAAAATAGATCCAGAGGCACAGAAGCTTGGAATAGACTGCAGAATTTTAGAGGGGGGGGGGAGGGTTGGGAGGAGAGAGATTAATTGGGGAACTTATATGCATTTATGCATAACCCATGGACACAGACAATAGAGTGATAAAGGCCCGGTAAATGCAGATACTGGGTGGAGGGGTCAATGGGGAAAAAACTAACACAAAAACAAATAGGACATCTGTTATACTTTCAACAATAAAGGTAAATTTAAAAAATAACTATTCATTTGGCTATATTATGGGATATTATCCTAATATGTAAAAACCCTGGGCCTGACCAGAGGCTTGACCAACCAGAAGTCAGTTCTGCAGTCATCCCTAGGTTACCATGGCAACCCAGCACTGACTGCTGAGGGGGCTGTGAATCAGTTTGGGAGAGAGGCTTGGAGAGAGAAGCAGGGTCTGTGACAACTGTTGATTAGCACTTGCCTCTATCTTTCTCTCCAGGCCAGGCCAGCAGCTGCACCTCCATTTCTCTCCAAGCCTCCACCAGGTCTGTTGATCAGCCCTGTCTTTCTGATCAGGCCCCATTGATAGGCCCAGAGATGCTGACTGCCATAGAAACCAACCAATCAGAACCAAATCTGGGTGAACTGTGAGGAGCTAATGGCTGCCGAGGCGGTAGGGCTTTTGATGCTGACTGGCATAGAAACTGACCAATCAGAACTCAATTGACCAGCAGAGGAGGGCAGTAGAGAGCAAGATCGTGCTGACAGGTGAGAGCAGTTAGGGTGATCAGGCAGGCAGAAGCAGTTAGGGGTCATCAGGCTGGTAGGAAAGGGCAGTTGGGGGCAAGATAAAGCTGGCAGGGGAGGGAGGTTGGGGGCTATCAGGCCAGCAGGGCAGAGCAGTTGGGGGCGAGATCAGGCTGGCAGGGGAGGGCAGTTAGGGTTGATCAGGCAGGCAGGCAGGTGAGTGGTTAGGAGCCAGTGGTCCCAGATTGCAAGAGGGTGCAGGCTGAGCTGAAGGAACCTCCCCCTCCATGCACAAATTTCGTGCACTGGGCCACTAGTCCAGCAATAAAATGAAAAGAACTATTGACAACTTAAATGAATATTCAAAAAATTATGCTAAGTGAAAGAAAGCAATCCTAAAAGATTTATACTGTGTGATTCTAAATTTTAGAACTAGAGGACAAATTAATGGTTGCCAAGGACTGGAACAGGAGGGAGAGGGAGGGAAAGAGTGAGAGGGAAGTTGTATGGTTATAAAAGGCAACAGAAGGTGTCCTTGTGGTTCTGGGACTGTTGTGTCTGGGACGGTGGTACACTTAGGAATGACACATGACAAAACTATATAGAACAAATACTAGGTGTACCAGCCAATAATGGTGGATTTTGTAATCAAAGAATACATGATAACTTCAAGAGAAACACCAAAGGTGCTTTATTCAAAGTAATGTCCATTGCTAGCTACACATTTCCCCCCTTCTTTCCAGTAATTTGTAGATACTGTCCCAATAGAACTTTTCTTGTTTTGAGGCAAACCATTCAGAAACCCAATTTTCCACTTCTTCATATATTTTGAAGTGCTGCTCAGAAAGTGATTGTGCCATTGATCAGAACAAGTGGTAATCTGAAGGAGCAAGTTCTGGTAAATAGGGCAGGTGGGTTAATACTTCCTAGGGAAGACTTTAATGTGTCTTTAACTGGTTGTGAAGTGTGTGATGGTGCATCATCACGAAGCAAAATTACTTTGCAATGTCTCCTGGCACATTCTGGTCATTTTAGCACCAAAACATGGTTCAAATAGATTATTTATTATTGGTAGAGATCAGTATTAACAGTTTCACCTGGTTTTAGAAGCTCATAATACACCACACCTTCCTGATCCCACCAAACACAGAGCACTGTCTTCTTTCCAAAGCAATTTGGCCTTGCAGTCAACGTTGATGGTTGACCTGGATCAACCCATGATTTTGTGCATTTGGGATTCTCAAAATAAATTCACTTTTCATCACCAGTCACAATTCAATGCAAAAAAATACTTTCTTTCGTGCCACTGAAGCAATATTTTACAGATGACTTTTTGGTTTTCCATTTGTCTTTCTTTCAGTTGATATAGCATCTATTTCCCTTCATTTAAAGTCTTTCTCATTGCTTGTAAACAATTGGAAAGTGTTTGCTGAGCAATGTTTAATCTTTCTGCAAGCTGTTTTTCAGTTTGACATGCATCTTCATCCAATAATGCTTGTAATTGTTGGTCTTCAAACCTTTTCAGTTGATCAGGATTTTCTTTGTTTCACATTGAAATCACTTTTAAAGCATTTAAACCAGCATTCACAAATATCTTGAGATGGAGCATGTTCACCATAAACTTCCCGAAGTATTTAGCAGCACTTTTCTTCAAAATAAAGGAATGAATTAAAATTTCCCGCAAATGTTCTCTTTTTTTTGCACAAAATTCGACATTTTTAGGTGTAAAAATATCTGTTAACACCTTAAGCAAATTTTACATATGAAGTTTTGAAGCTTGCTGTCAATACAACAAAATAGCATACATACCAAATTGCATATATAGCAACATATGTGTAACTCCAGCTATTGAAAAAATCCACATTAGTAACTGGTACACCTAGTAAACATACACACAAATGTGTACAAATAAAACTGAATGAGGTTGGCAAATTGTGTCAATCTCAATGTTGCATTTAAGATATTGTACTACAGTTTTGCAAATGTTACCATTGGGGGAAACTGGGTGAAGATTACATGGGATCTCTCACATTTTTCTTCGGACTACATATGAAGTTACAACTATCTCAATAAAAATTTCAATTCATGAAACAAAATACTATGGCTATGACTGGGTCATTGCTCTGAGCTGGGTTCTTGTTTGGACCAGAGACACACCCTTCACATACACATAGAGGCTTCTGTTATCACAGGTGCAAATCAGGAGGGTGTGATTAGCATGGCCTGTTGGCCTCCATGAGGATCTCCTGCCACTTCTGCTCTTGTTGATCTGCGGAGATGAGGTTGTGCCTAAAATGAGCATATTGCCCAGACTTAAAAAAATAAGTGTTAAACTCTGACACAGGGTTTAAAACTAAGGAGCCCCTAGAAAATGCAAGATGTGTATTTGGAGTGGATTTTGAAGAAATTTCTTTAAGGACAAGAGTTCAATATGTCTTCATATTCCTTGTGCCTCTAATAGATGGTATGTAAAAATGCAAAAAGAAAAAATCAAACTGTGGAATAAAAAGCCTTCCACTGCAAACATGTATCTATTAACCCATCTGTAATAGGCACTGATCTACATTAGATCATATGGGTGATCTAATTTGACTTCTAGTAACCTGGAGAAGTAGTTCTCTGCATGTTAGAGATGGGAAAACTGAGGCTAGAATTGCTAAATAACCAAGTAACCATGCTTGTCTCTCCTGCAGAAAATTAAGAATTATATATTTAGAACCTGTTACCTGTTCACGTGGCACTTAGGTAAAAATCCAATAATGTGAAAAAGTAAATTGTTTTGAACTAATATCCCCTGCATTCCTTACCAGTTCTCTGTGAGCTAGGACACTATAGTGATCACAGAGAGTTGTGGAATATTCTTATTTCTTAGCATGTTACCATGTAAAAGGAGCACAGGGGAAGGACAACACTCTATTTGCCTTTAGAGGTACAGGGGGTTCCTCTAAACCTCATTTAAAGTATGGGTTGTAGGAAACCGGTTTGGCTCAGTGGATAGAGTGTCAGCCTGCAGACTGAAAGGTCCCAGGTTCAGTCCCAATCAAGGGCATGTATTTTAGCTGCGGGCACATCCCCAGTGGGGTGTGTGCAAGAGGCAGCTGATTGATGTTTCTGACTTTCTATACCCCTCCCTTCCTCTCTGTGAAAAATCAATAAATAAATATATATATATATATATATATATATATATATTTTTTTTTTTTTTTTTTTAATGAAAGTGTCCCGCATGGTGTCTCACCCAGCAAACACTGCTTGGATTAAAGTATGGGTTGTAGCCCCATCTCTTTATCAGCCACCAGGCAGAGCTGCTAAGAGCCAATTTGCTGAATTAGACCTTGGTTCTCTGTCCCTAAGTCTCTGCCCAACCTCTGACAAATTCATCCAAATAAAGTCTGTGGGATGAGGGGGAGTAGGGAGGAATTCTCCAATAACCTATACACAATACAGTGACGTGCATACCCAAGGTTCTTTCAACCTACAAGTGCTCCTGATGGCCAAGCAATGTATAGGTCAGATGACTCCCACATTCTGACAAATCTTCACATGAAGCTGCGTTCAGAAATCTTACCCCAACAGCCCAAAGCTGCCCTCCCAAGCCCACTCACAGCCTGCATATGGGCCAAATCCTGCCCTTAGATATGCACCCATGGGCTCCTCCTGATTTCCATTTAGAGACTTTGCAAAGCTGGTCCCTACTTGAGGGCGAGGGAAGCTCTGCCAGGATCGGAGGATTACTCTGGCCAGTTGAAATTCTCTAGACCCTACTGTTTAAATAATGGCTTGTGACTGCACTGGAAATACATCTTCATTTCATTTTAATTATTGGCGATGACAACACCAGCTCTGCCATCATTTTGTGTTTTCCCTCTCTACCACGTATTTCAAAATGGCTTTGTCGTCGTTTACAGTTGGCTGAGTTTTACTTAATCAATGTTCAGAGTCCCAAATCCTTATTGTCTCATCCCCAGCCAGAGGAGAGACGTGAAGCAACACAGTAAAGTGGGGAAAGGCCGCAGCCCCGCCACACACACTGGAGCAGGCCGCTGGGCGGGCATAGTTCCCATTCCTTGGGAAATGGGAGGGAAGTGCATCCCACTGTGCAGGATCCATAACCTGTCCTCTGAGCCGCAGGAGCTGAGCCTCTCCCGGAACCCAGGAAGGAAATACATTCCTGGCTGGCACTGAGTGACTGAGAGCAACACAGTTCTCCCAGAAACAGGGCAGGGGGCTGTCCGGTGGGAAAACCAGAGTCTCAACACTGTTTCCTGCCAGGGAGGGGCTGCAGGGCGGCGGGCTCTGGAGGGAGGTTGGAACTTGCAACCTACAGCAAAACACTCACACAAGTCTTTAGCAACATCGACAGAAACACCTTGTTTCCAATTTGGCTGTAGATAATGCAATTAGCCCCCAAATTACCATAAAGTGGAACAAGTAAACACCAAGCAGGAGCTAAGTTTTCAGGCATTCCTCCCCCATCCAGATCGGTCGTGTCTATGGCTGGGAGCTGTTTGAATTCAAAGCAACGCTTCTGTTTTTCTAAGTCGCTGTGTTGACCCCAAGCAGATAAAGCTCACTAAATGACACATTCAGCAGAGTGGCTGTGTTCTCGCAGGGCCGCTCTGTTTACATCAGGAAATCCAGCGGGGCGCGGGCTGGGGGGCGGGCGGGCGGAGGCGGCCGGGCGCCGGCCTCCCTCGCGCTCGCCGCCGCGCTGGGCTGGCTCCGCCGCGCTGGCCCCTGGCGCTGGGCGGCTGACTCCATCCAGATGTGCCGCGGCTCCAGAGTGGCTGCCGCGCGCAGTAAATGGGCATCAGAGGCTCGTCAATCTGGGCCAGAGCAATTGCGGTCCCGCGGGCGGCCCCACTGGCACGCGGAAGCGGACCGCGGGAGGGGACCGTGCAGGGCGCTCCCTGGGTGCGGGGAGGCCAGCACTAATGACCGACCCGGGAAATGTTCCTGATACATTAGTACATTTCCTTGTAAATGTTTTATGCTTTAAAAGAAATGGGAATGCTGTATATCACTTGGAAATGTTGGCTGTCTATAGGTCCCTATGGATATTACTGGGTTAGTACGACTTGTAACCAGAGTAAGAGGGAACATAAAAAAGCTGGGAAAGACTGCCAATTAGTCATTACAGGGAGACTGTAAAAACAAGAGAAAGAGGAGGGAACGGGAGGAATAAAAGAAGAATAAAATGCCCCAGGAAATAAAAATTAAAGAAACTCGATGCTTTTTTGTTTTGTTTTTGGATTTTTTTGTGTGATGTTCCCGGAATAGAAAGGGGAAACAGGACAGCTGGCAGCTTTCTAATCAGGGGTGACCAGCAAATTCCCAGTGCAGCCCCAGAAGGGACCTTGAGGTTTCGGAGCTATACCTGGTTGCTGTCCCTGTAAGACTCAAACTGGGTCAGTGGGCAGGTAGTGTGCTTTGGAGGAGGACCCAGTTTTGCAAAATCAAAGTTAGACATTTATTTCTGATTGCCTGCTGTCTGCTTGGTTGTTCCTAGCTGAGTAGCAATAATAATTTTTAAAAGGACAAAACCACTTCTTTAACAAACATCAGCCACAGACTTCAAGCAGACTGAGGCCATTCTGGCTGAAAACTGTTTTTAACACGATGGTTAATTCTGACTGAAATCTTTGTGTGGGTTTGTTTTTTTATCCCTGCTTTTTTGACAAATTTAGGGATATAAGAACTTTAACATCATAAACTGAAATGAATCTGGCTGAAACTCCCAGTCCTTCTGCAGTAACTGTACTGACCTTGTTTAGGACTTAACCTAAGTGAAGAGATGTGGCAGGGCCCATTGTTAAGGTTGCAGGCAAAAGCCTAGAACTCCCAATGTTTCTTTCAGGGAAAGGCTGTGATAGCTCATGAGCCTCCAGGAAGTGGGGGGAGGGGTGCTGGAGAGGAAGCCTATTCCCAGAGGAGCAAATATTGCTGGTGAGAGAGGAACTGCTTATCTCAGCAGTCTGAGGAGCCCACCCCCAGCCAGATTTCAGCCCACAGGATTCTAGTCCCCACCTCCTCTGAGTCATAGCCACATGTGCCTCAGATCCAACCCCTGGCTAGGGTACAACTCTGCCAATCAGGGAGGGTCCTCCTTGGTGTCTGGCCACAGATCAGCAGATGCACACAGCTGAGCTTTACCAGTACACAATACCTTGCATCAGATCTATTTGAAAAACAACTACATGAACAAATTAATTTGGCTTCTAGCCACAGGTTTTTTTAATTTAGGAGCAAGATCTCAAGAAATGATTAAACCACAAACACTATTTTAAAATAACAGTAACCCAAACAGAGATGAAGAATTCTTATAAAATCATCCAACATCCTCACATGTGTGCATTCAGGAGTTCTTAGCCACTGTCCCTAAAGTTAAAGGGAGGGAATTAGTTAGATCAGAGCCTTCTTCAGAGACAGAAACGAAAATAGCAAAAGTTCCTTCTTTCAAAGGATTTCACCTTCATAACATACAGTTTTGAAGTCATTCAGTGGAAATGTTCTAATCAGGAACGAATTGGGAGAGCCTTGTGAACTGGGGCCCTCATGCTGATGGGCTAGCTTTGTGAATGGGAGAGTCAGCAGCAGATTAATTATGTCTCCTCTAAACTGAGGCCTCAGAAATTTTATCACAGTTTTGCCTGCAAGCCTGTTCCAGCTAACATTATTTCTCTGCAGCTTCTCCCTGAACAAAGTTCCCCACCTGCCCCCATCTCTATCCCCCTCACTCCTTGGCTCATCTCCTTCCTTGAAGAGTTCCATTTCACCTTTTATCCAATTGCAGTTGAGCCCTCTGGCTGAGATCTTGGCCTTCTGCTATCCTCTGTACATATTGTTTTCTCCCACAACTATCTCCAACTAACAGTTTGCACTATTGACTTTGAAAATTAAAGCTGCAATCTTGACCTGCAATTTTCCTCTGACTCTAGGTGTATTCTTCAGGTTGCAACTAGACATTTCACTTGTTGAACTTCACATTTGAAATTCAGAACCTTGAAAAGCAAACACATTATTTTCCTTCCAAAATTCAACTACCTCAGTCCTCCTGGCTCTCCAATTTCTACCAAAGATAATACTACTCTCCCGGTTAACAGGCCCCCATCACCTCAGTTTCTCCTTAACTCATGCCCCTCTTTCTTGCTCCTCCATTCTCATTTCTCTGAGAACTCGGGATGTTGGGCCCTGCTCCATTCTTGGAGATAATAAACTTTAGTAACTGAACTGAGCAAGACATCCTGTAGCTCCCCACTCATAGCCCACTAAAAACATGGAAGTTGTGTCAGTCATACCAGCACGACTTTGTAGCATAATTCTCTGCCTAAATGCTTTCAATCCTCACCTTTTCTTTATATGATAAAGCTCCTATTCATTAAATTTGAACATATCAACCAGAGTTAGCTCCTCTTGCACGGCAATCTTCAGTTCTCCAGGACCTCCCCTGGGAAGAGATTCTTAGCCACTTGTCCCCTGCCTGCTGAAGCCGCCCTCTTGTCTGCCCTCTGGGAATCTCTTCCTTGAGAGCCATCCTTCTACAGATCTTGAGTTCTTGGGGAAGACTGACACTCCTCCCTTCTTTCTAGTAGGAAAATTCTAGGCAAACCTTAAAAGCAAAATAAGCCTGCAGTCCTCCACAGGGACCCCAAATCCCTAGTGAGACATTATCCACTACCTACAGCACTCCCTCTTTGTTTCTCAGTTTTATTTTTTTAATATATTTTTATTGATTTCAGAGATGGAGAGGAGAGAGAGAAATAAAAACATCAATGATGAGAGAGAATCATTGATCGGCTGCCTCCTGCACGCCCGCAACCTCAACCTGGGCATGTGCCCTTGACCGGAATCAAACCCAGCCACTGAGCCACACCAGCTAAAGCTGTTTCCAAGTGTTAAATCCTATTTTCAAGTCTGTCTAGAATCTCCACTAAATGTCTCATAGGCACTTGAAAATCAAAAGCACTAAAATAAATTGATCCATCTTTACCATCATACCTTTGTA
Source organism: Antrozous pallidus (assembly GCA_027563665.1). Classification (NCBI taxonomy): domain Eukaryota; kingdom Metazoa; phylum Chordata; class Mammalia; order Chiroptera; family Vespertilionidae; genus Antrozous; species Antrozous pallidus. Next base: position 50,878,975 of record CM050510.1, read on the forward strand.
TTCCCCATTGATTTTGGTAATGGTAGATTTATCTCTTCTTATTAAAAGAAAGAAAAAAAAAAAAAACTTGGGAACACCTCCATATTTCTCTCCTTCCTCTACTCTGAAGTCCGGTCAGTCAAGCTTCACCTCCTAGGGTTCAGGATATGGGAGGGCGACAATGGCAAGCATATGTTTCCAAGGCAGTCACCTCTACAGCCTTGACCAAAATGCCCTCTGAACCACTCCTCGGCCTCGGAAGTTTCCGTCCTCCAGCTTCCATTAAGAGATGCAGCGGCAAGTTGAGGGGCAAATGTCCTATCTCCACTCATCCCAGACCCTATGCCATTCTTTGCTGCTTTTCCTAAACCTACCCACAACTCTGTACATAGTCCCTTCATTATACTCTCCTCAAATGACCCAATTTAAGAATGCTTTCTGCCAGGAAAACTTAAATACTGGGAACTCTGTATATCATATAACTTTAAGATCTCAGGCTTAGTACAACTCCTGACCCATAGCAAGAAACTGATAACAGTTTACCAAGTGAATGAGTGAATCACTTAGTGGATACACACTGTTTGATATGTAAGTCTCTAGTGTGACTTTCATAGCCACTAGATTGTAAATTTAGGGACATCTCACAGAGCATTTAACCTATTCTTAAATATAATAAGTGCAATTGTTTATTAAATAAAGCTGAGTTATTGAAAGATTGAGTATAGTCTCTGCCAGAAAGGAGCTAGAAATCAGGAAGAAAGTTTTAAAAAAGGAAGAGGAAGTGGGAAGAGAAGTAGAAAATTACATTCTAGTTAATTAATATCATAATCATTTCATTTTTATTATTTAAAAGAACACATGCCTCCCATTTCTTCTGTGTTGGTGTTTCTGACTTGTCTCTGCTTTATCACACCATAACATTTTTAAACTGAGAATCTAACAAAGACGATCAGGAGGGCTTCTCACTTATATTCATTTATTCTGCAGTTATTTTCTCCACAAACCTTTACTATGTCAATCATCAATCAGTGTGCTGAGTGTAGGAGCAATTCCCAAGAATGTATATCTTAACTAGAGAAACTGAAATGTAACATACAGAAACACAAAAACTAAGCACTGCAGTAAGAGTTCACACACTGCCACCATAGCACAGAAGAAGCTGTATGCAGTTCTCTAAAAGCCAAGGAAGACCTTTTGCAGCTGGGGACATCTGAACAGTGAGCTGCCCCTGGCATTTCAGGAGTGAATGCATCTTTGGCAGTCCTAGGAATTCAGCTCATCAGATGTCTACACTCAGAGAAAGAAAAAAAAGTCAGGAAGTAGTTCTGACTCCTAATGTGAGGTAGGAAGGTAGAAGTGAGCAGTTGGGGTGGGGCCTGCCCTGGGGTCCTTACAGGGGTGGGACCAGTGCCTTCAGACCACCTCTCTCAGGGCGGTCCAGGAGCCGGCAGTTCCTGAAGCAGACCACCAGGGGGGCAGGTTCAGAAGGAGCCAGTTCTCTCCAAAGCAAAGAAGAGGACATGACCTCAAGGCAACCTTACTAGGGCCCAAGATAATTATAATAAAATTTGCATTGAAGTTTTGACAGTCCCGCTCCCTCCCCCTAACCTCGTGAGTTTTTCTATATGCACTATGGGTAAAGGCATGCACAGAAGAAATATACTTATATAACCCTTTCTGTCAATCATCTCTGGATGCAAATGAAAGTCTCCATCTCGAAAATCCCTCATTTAAACCACATAACCCAGGGAGTTTGGGGTCATTTCTCTCTGGACTGGCCTGCTCCTCCCTTGGGGTGTTGAGAAGAACTGAGGCTCCAGCCAGTAACACTAAGCCACTTCTCTATTCATTAATTGGGTCACTAATATTCCACTTCCCATGTCCAATAGTTTGAATTAACACACACTTTGGTGTCATTCAGGAGATACATCAGGAGGAGATGGATTTTGGTTTTCTCTAACTAGAAAGCACTCAGCACAGGAAATCAGAGTGACCCTAATTCTAATGCAGCCTTAAGAAAATGAGTATAGTTCCTACCATGGATGGCAATGTGGGCACCAGGCTGGGGTGATTAGACAGTGCTGGGGTGCCCCACAATATTCAAGGAGGGAAAAAGGCACATACATGCATGCGCTAGTTCTCTGTCCTTCTGTGTCCTTGATTCAGTTCTCCTCTTCCTTTAGCCAATTGCCTAAGGCTTGGAGTGCAATCCTTATTTTAAACATACTTCAAGTGTATCCCTTTCTTCAGTTATCCTCAATGACATTGCTGGTTTACTGGAGTCCAGGTCCATCACACAGGATGGAAGAGTGAAATGTCTAGCTGGCCATGAAGTCAGGGGACATTAGTGTCACACCATAGGGATTGCACAACAGGAAGGGCCATCATAATGGGAACTTCCCTGTGGGTTGAGAAGGCCTTTCCATTTCAATTAGCTTCCCAATTCAATTTTGCCCTAGACAAAATTGGAGTCTATATAATCGGAAAGATCTGCTCCCTTTTTACTGTGAACATAAATAAGTGTAAAGAAATAGTAAAATAGCAGCACAAATGGAATGCTTTAGAACAAGGGCTGTTAAAAAAATAAGTCTGCAAATGAAAGCGAGGCTTAGTAGAGCACAACCCTGAAGTCTTGTCTCACATGGAAAAAAAGTAGATGAAAGAAGAAAGAAAAGAAGAAAGAAGACGGAAGACGAAGTAGGAGGAGGTGGAAGAGTGGGAAGAAGATGGCTGGTGAATGGGGGAGTTTCCTGAAGCCATGAGTACATTCTGGCAGAAATACAGCCCTTTTTTGGTTTTAATCCGCATGACATCACAATCTATGAATTTTGCTTCATATTGGATTTGAATGAACTTGAAGATTCAAAACTAAACCCATTTGAAACAAGCTCCACAAAGTAGCTCTATCTTCCTAGCAGCAGTTAAGTATGTTTCTGTTCTAGATTGCAAAAGGGATTGGAAGGCCTGCCTGGGACTAACAGACCAAAGTCCAAACCATGTACATACATGTATATACATACAAGCACACACACACACAGGCACAAAGAGACAAGAACACACATGCACACACTCAGAAATATATGCCAAGACAAGACACAGGTACAGTGCATGAAAGAGACACAGGTACACTGGGTAGCGCTTTAATTCTGCCATGGAGAACCTGCTCTTCACTTTTTCTTCCTTCTTCTTATTCCTATTGTCTTAATTCTGTCCAACAGGAGTAAAGAAAAATACTTGGACCAGCCTGCAGACATGCTCTGAGCTTTGAAGAAACTAGGGCAGAACAAACGAAAAACCAAAACAACAGTCCTGGTGTGGCAGTTAACATATTCCATTTATTCCAACATTTTCCCTTCTTTTGTGGAATTTATTTCCTAAAGATGTAGGAGTGATATGTATAAGGATTGACACATAACAGAGGTTTTTTTTAAACAGTAAAAAACAAAATCCAACATGCTTATGGATATACAAGATCATTGAAAAACAACTAAATTAACCATTAAAAAAAGGCAAGTTTAAAAAAAGGCAAGTTATCCAGATATGCCTCAGAGTGAATAACTATATAGCCAATATAGCCATCATATTTATTTAGTATGTTTTTTAATATCCATATAATTCTATTAGTGAATGTCTGTCTCCTTCCCTACTGCATGCCTATCCAGGCTGGTTGCTAAAATCCTCTCTCTTTGAGCACCATAGCAAAGCCAACAATGGAAGAAATGCCTCACTTTTAACACAGTGGGTAATTTTTGCCTCCACACCTGCCCACTGGATGTTCAGTAATGTTTGGTGATATTATTAGTTGTCATGACTGTGGGGTGAGGGTGCTGCTGACATCTACTGGGCTGAGACCAGAGATGCTGCTAAACATTCTACAGGGCACAGGACAGTCCCCTCTCCCTAAATACAAAATTATCTACTTCAAAATGTCAATAGTGCCGAGGGAGAGAAATCTTGATTTAACACATAAGCCTATCTTCTTTCCCTAACAAGAGAGCATCTCCACACAGCTCTCCCTTCATGTTCTCTTCTCTCCCTTCTTGTCCTCTTACATCATGTTCTCTTGGCTACCAAGGCAAGAGCCAGCATGGAATCCACAACTGCTTGGCTAAAATACCTAATAATTTGGTTTACTAACCAGAACTAGAAGTCAGTGTAGTGTGTACTACGTACAAGAGTGATGGCCCAAACCCCTTGCAAAGATAAGTTGAAAAAAAAATCCATGTTACCTCAGACCACAGTCACCTACTGCCAGGCAGTAGTGAGAATCACAACATATGATTTCAAGGAAAATATTTTATCTTAGTGAGTTTTATAAGGAAAAAAAAAAGGAAACCATTTTACCCATTTAGCACTATTCATTTGAGGTCTGCATTTGATTTCTTTGAATAGGATGCAAAGACTTTCAAACTGATGTCAGAATAAATGACAGCTTTGGAAAATGGCAACCATCAGGATTTTCTTCACAAGATCCAAGTCTCCCTGGACATAAGCTTCCAGAAGCCTTGGTAAAAAGGGAGGTCCCACACAAGCCAAAGAGGGCGTAATGTTATCCTCAGCAGAAGACAGGGGCTTTTGTACTTTTCTCCTCTGTTACAGATTCTGTTGTGAGTTTTGGAGATAGTGTGTGTTTAAGAAACTAGCTGGTTAATCATAATTTTGAGTCAGCATTTTATTTCCTATCCCTGTTTCTTCACCTGTAAAATGGGATTTAATGTCAATGCAACAGTTAAAAGTGAATACGTAATTGCTAGGTACTGAGCATTGTCTAGGTGGCTTTCCCACATCAATCTAACTTAAATAATATTATAGCCCTAAGTCTTAGGGCCTAAAATGACTGGGCATTTACAAATGAAGAAACTTAGGCTCACAATAGTTAAATAACTACCCTGGTTACAGAGATGAAGGGAGATAAAATTGTAATGCAGGCCAGCCATTGTCTCTTAACATTCATACCCTACTATCAAGTAGGTTCTTAGAAAGAAGAAATGAGATGATGCTTACAGTATTCCCCGGTGTAGCTTTCAATGAATTAAAGTTATACTATAATTAAATCAACAGATTTACTTTTCTGTTTCCCCTCTGTTAACAACAACAACAACAAAATTGAAACCTGTAAAGAATTTTTGTGAGTTTATTTGAGCCAAACTATCGACATATGCTGGGAAGCAGAACCTCAATGAATTGAGATAATGCTCGGGAGAATGGAGGATTACATCTATATTTATACATTGTAATCAAAGGAAAGGGATGTAGGTGAGTTACATGAAATTCATTGGTGATAGATTAAGGAGTTGGTATAAAGCAAAGTGAGGAAACCTCTGGGATAGGTTAAAAAGTTAAATGATAGAAATGAGCTTTTTATTTTTTTTATTTTTTACAGAGATGGATACAGGATACTTTAATGTAATTAACAGTTGACAATTAACTTGATAACAATAACAAGAGGAAATGTCCTGGTGCCATTTGTTGTGCCCTGAGGGGTCTGGGGCAAAAAAGAAGTTACAAGTTACCCAGACGTCTCACAGATTTGTTATCTGAGAGGCAAAAAGGCAAATGGGCTCAGTAAAGAAGATGTAAGTTGATCTTTGTCAGGGAAAATACTGGCCTAGGCGGATGCAATTTCGTGAAGGCTTTTTCTCCTTCCTCTCCCGCTCAGCCGCCCAGGTTGAAGTGACCAAAGCAATGTTTATGGAGAAGCCTAGTCCCCTGCTGGTTGGGTGAGAATTCGTGAGACAGTATTACACACTGCTGAACCAGGCCCCAGACATGCTGCACAGGTTTTATGGAAAGAACTCTTCTTATGTCCACGGGGGATTGGATTCAAATGGAAAGCCAGCAGTTGCAGTCTACAGACAGAAAGAAATCCATAGGAAAGTGATGTCACAAAACTTCACCAATTGCCACACTAAGATTCACCATGTTGATGCTCATGCCACTTGGAATGATGGTGTGGTGGTCCAGGTGATGGGATTGCTCTCCAATAACAATCAGGCTTTGAGGAGATTCATGCAGACATTTGTCCTTGCTCCTGAGGGCTCTGTTGCAAATAAGTTCTAGGTTCACAATGATATCTTCAGATACCAAGATCAGGTCTTTGGTGGCTTTGTCACTGAGCCTCAGGAGGAATCTGAGGAAGAAGTAGAGGAACCTGAAGAAAGACAGCAAACACCAGAAGTGGTACCTGATGATGCTGGAACTTTCTATGATCAGGCAGTTAGCAATGACTTGGAAGAACATTTAGAGGAACCTGTTGCTGAACCTGGGCCTGATCCTGAACCAGAACCGGAGCAAGAAGCTGTATCTGAAATCCCAGAGAAGTGTGAGCCAGATTGGAGGAAACTGCTCCTGAGGATGCTCAGAAGAGTTCTTCCCCAGCACCCACAGACATCGCTCAGACAGCGCAGGAAGACTTGAGGACATTTTCCTGGGCATCTATGACCAGTAAGAACCTTCCACCCAGTGGTGCCGTTCCAGGTACCGGGATACCACCTCATGTTGTTAAAGTGCCGGCTTCACAGCCTCGCCCAGAGTCTAAGACTGAATCTCAGATTCCACCGCAGAAGCCTCAGAGGGATCAAAGAGTCTGAGAACAACGGATAAATATTCCTCCCCAGAGGGAACCTAGACCGATCTGTGAGACTGGTGAGCAAGGTGATGTTGCACCCCGAAGAATCGTGAGACACCCTGACAGTCACCAACTCTTCTTCGGCAATCTGCCTCATGAGGTCGACAAATCAGAGCTTAAAGATTTCTTTCAAAATTATGGGAATGTGGTGGAGCTGCGCATTAACAGTGGTGGGAAATTACCCAATTTTGGTTTCGTTGTGTTTGATGATTCTGAGCCTGTCCAAAAAGTCCTTAGCAGCAGGCCCATCATGTTCAGGGGTGAGGTCTGTCTGAATGTGGAAGAGAAGAAGAATTGAGCTGCCCGGGAAGGAGACCTGCGGGGACCTCGAGGTGGGCTGAGTGGTGGAATGAGAGGCCCTCCTCATGGAGGCGTGGTGCAGAAACCAGGATTTGGAGTGGGAAGGGGAATTGCTCCAAGGCAGTGAATTGCTCTTCACTGATCTTCACGCAGCAGTGCAAGCCCCATACCTGCAGAATGGTGATTTCTTCAACCATCCTTTGGAATCTTGCAGTATGACCCTGGTCTCTTATAAACTGCTTAAGTTTGTAAAAAAAAGAAAAAAAGAAAAGAAAAATATTGGCCTAGGACATGACTACCAACTGTAACCTGTTTGTAGTTAAATATTTAATTTTCAAACCGTCTTTTGTGGTTATTTTAGGTCTCTGAGTTTGCAAGACTGCCACGCAGATCTCCCCTGAGCTGGTCAGATTAGCATGTGGCTTCTTTCATCCACACTTCTTTGTAAATACTGCTGAAAGAGTCAACTATGAGGGAAATTGGGAATATTTTCATGTAGTAGAAACTGGTGGTGTCCCACTCTTAAGTCTGCTGTCTAATCAAGATTCTGTGCTCCCTGAAATTGCCCATTAGCCTTTGGGTTTATGAAATCCTGATAAAACCCTAACAAGGAGAGGTTATTAAAGTTCAGTCTTTTTCTTTGTAGAAGAATCCTTCAGTCTTATTCTCCCTAGAAAAGTGGTGAGAGCTGAGACCGGTTTGGCTCAGTGGATAGAGCATCGGACTGCGGACTGAAGGGTCCCGGGTTCGATTCCGGCAAGGGCATGTACCTTGGCTGAGTGCACATCCCCAGTAGGGGGCGTGCAAGAGGCAGCTGATCAATGTCTGTCTCTCATCGATGTTTCTGACTTTCTATCCCTCTCCCTTCCGCTCTGTAAAAAATCAATAAAATATATTTAAAAAAGAAAAAAATGAAAAGTGGTGAGAGCTCTTCAATATTGCTGTTATGTGAGAGAGAAGAGACCTAACATTTTATCATTATCAGATGATATCAGATTATATTTTTCTGAAGGAATAGTGCTGGTGTGGCACTTTATCTAATTTTATACCTCACAACCTATGTTGTTTTGAGTAATGGACAAAGATTCGAATAGGACCTGGGAGATGTAAGTTTCAAATTCAACTTCCCACTAAGTTGACCTTGGAAGTGAAATTCCTCATCTGTATAACATTGGTACCTCATGGTGTTGGGACAGTTGGGACAGAAGTGAGGAAGTGTTTTGAGTAAAATTTCAAAGAACAAAATATGAATACTTCTAATATTCCAAACCCTATGCTGACTTCTTACTTTTTTTGATATCCTATTCTGACAGAAAGTTATCCTATCAGTATCTCCCTCCAACATCATTCATGTTTAAGTACTCCTAATCTGATGTAGATTGGAAATGAGATAACTTGGTTTAAGACTTTTGTGCTTTAAGATGTCAATGCAGCTAACTGTCGAAGTTGAAATAGTCATTGTTGGTTCAAAGACATTTTCCAGAGCATTCACGTTGCCCAAACTCAGATTTCTAGATAATTAAAGTATTTATGGCAAATATTTATTGAGTGGCTACTTTGGGAAGATACATTTCTAAAGCATAGAGCAAGACAGAATATGTTCCGTATTATGAAACAAAGCTTGTATCCTACTGGAAGGGGGAGATAGACAATAAACAAAGAAGTATATACATAATAGATGGTATGAATAGTAGAAGAGCTAAAAGGGACATAAATAAAAAGATATGATGAAGTCTTTAGTGCAGCAGGAAGTGGAGCTTCTGATATTTGAGCTAAGATCTAAATAATGTGGAAGCAGCACAATGAAATGAGGTTTGGCAGGTCCCATGGTGTACCTAAGCCTTTTATTCAGTGAGAGTTTCAGAAGCACGAATTCTGTGCCTAGCACTGTGCTGAATGCAAAAGTAAGCACCTGTGTGACAGTCTTTCAATTTCAAGTGGAGCAAAAGGACAGCAAGCCTCCCTCCCCTTCCTTGCCTCCACTTCCTAGGCTGGGGTGGAGTTTAATTTTCAGAGCAATTGTTGTGGGGGCAGCATTATTATCCCCATTTACAAATGAGAACACAGAGAGGTTGAATCACTGTGACAGATACTAGATTTAAAGTAGAATCTATTTCTTGCCAAAGTCCAAAGCCGAAGCTCTTTCCAAAATGCCATACTGCCTCCTGAGAGCACCCCCACACACCACCACTACCAGCAGCAGCTAGAACTTAAATTGTAAATTAGAGATTTAGGGCCAATTCCTAGCTTCTCAAGCAATCCTCCTTGTGGCTGTATTTACCTGTCCACCATGCTGCCCACACCACAGACAGGCTGGCTGGGGAGCTGCTAAAACCTGACCCCTGGGCCTCGCGCTTCCCCAGACACCAGCCTGCCTAGCCTGCCCAGCTCTGGTAATGAGCTCTTTGAGACCAAGGGGCTTTGGCAATAAACCCAGTGTCACCAAGTATGCTAGTGACAGAGGCACCCTGGGGCTAAGTCTCTATTTCCAAGTATTCTGCACCTTATGCCTGATGTCCTTGACCTTGTGTAGATTTTCCCAGGCTTTCATATATGATGTCATAGCCTTCTAGGTCTATCCCGATGGCAAACTGCGTTTCCATAAATGTACAAAGGACCACGTCCTGAAAACACTGACCATCTTAACCTCGGAGATATGTATGTGTATGTATATGTATATGTATATGTATATGTATATGTATATGTATATGTATATCTATATCTATATCTATATCTATATCTATATAGATGATGTCAGCAGAGACTATAGAAGGTGTAAAGCTTTTTGTCATGGAATACAGTGGAGCTGTGTCACTGCAGATAATTCAGTATGAAGAATATCATGTAGTCAAAATCAGGCTTCCTGGAGGAACCAAGATGGCAGCACAGGTAAACACCTATTGTGCTGTCCCGTGCAACAATTCCGAAACTACAACATAACAACAAAACCAACATCATCCAGAATCACTGGAAAGCTGGCTGAGTGAAAATTCCACAAATGAAAGTAAAGGTGGGACACTGAGACTCAGAAGAGCTGCAGAGCACAGCCTTGAAGATACACCCAGAGAGAGGTTCGGAGCCATGGGTGCATGCAGGCTGTAGGGCTGGCAGCAGCAATCCCAGCTGAATTTCTCCAAAGGGGAGGGCGGAGACGTCCCACTGCACAGATTCCCCAGTGCCAGGCGAGGTTCGAGGTCCGGGATACACACCCTAAAAGCTGGGCACGGCAGAAGTCTCTGAGTTTGAGGAGAGTGCGCATAACTTGGAACAGCAGTTTGCGTGTAAAGTGCGCGACAGCACAGACGTGTGACTTGCTCCCTCTACGGGAGACCACTGGACTGCTTTGTTTTACAACCCTGGGTGAGACTTTGGGTGTGCAGACTCATTTGGGGAGAGGCAGAGTTGTCTGGCAATGGGTGGAAAATAGCGGTGGCTTTCTTTTGGAGGTGCCTGCAGCCATTACCACCCAACACAAAGACCCGCGCACCACATAGGGCATAGCTGACGCTGAAGCTGCCTGCTCAGCTCAGAGACTCCGCCCATTCAACCTGAACACAGTTTCCCTTCACAGCCAATTGGCCTGGAGGTCAAACCCTTCTGAGGCTAACAACAATAAGCCGGGCTTAACTTCAAAAATACTGTACAACCCATAAAGGATTGCAGTAAGAGTATCCACCTCAGGTAACTGGAGAGGCTGAGCCACTGTCCCTTAGAGGACATCTCCCACACAAAGCTAATCAACCAACTCAGAAAAGCAGCCACAATGCAGAGAAATGGAAAGAAATCAGGTGGGAAAGAAATGGAGGAAAAAAGACGACTACACATAGAGTTCAAAACCACAGTAATTAGGTTTTTCAGGAGGCTCCTAGAAAAGGCCGATGAACTTAATGAGAACTACGAGGAAATGAACAAGACCTACGAGGATATGAATGAGACCCTCAAGGATATGAAAAGGACCAACTAGAAATCAAGCATACACTGAAATAAAAAATATTGCACAAAGTCCTAAAAGCAGTCCAGAGGGCCGCAAGAACCAAGTCAAAGATTTGAAATACAAAGAAGCAAAATCCACTCGGCTGGAAAAGCAAGAAACAAAAAGAATCCAGATAATTGAAGATAGTGTAAGGGGCCTCTGGGACAACCTCAAGCATGCCATCATCCGAATTATGGAGGTGCCAGAAAAAGAAAGAGAGCAAGGTAATGAAAACCTACTTGAAGAAATAGTGACCGAAAATTTCCCCACCTGGTGAAAGAAATTAACTTAAAAGCCCAAGAAGTACACAGTACCCCAAAATATAGGAATCTAAAGAGGATCACACCAAGACACATCATAATTAAAATGCCAAGAGCAAAAGACAAAAAGAGAATATTAAAAGCAGCAAGAGAAAAACAGTTAGTTACCTATAAGGGAGCACCCATACGATTGTCAGCAGATTTCTCAACAGAAACGATGCAGGCCAGACAAGAGTGACAAGAAATATTCAAAGTGATGAATAGCAAGAATCTACAACCAAGATTACTCTATCCAGCAAAGCTATTATTCAGAATTGAAGGTCAGATAAAGTGCTTCGCAAATAAGAAAAAGCTAAAGGAGTTCATCACCACCAAACCAATGTTATATGAAATGCTGAAAGATATTCTTTAAGAAGAGGAAGAAGAAAAAGGTAAAAATATAAATTATGAACAACAAATACACATCTATCAACAAATGAACCTAAAAATCAAGTGAATTAATAATCTGATGAACAGGATAAACTGGTGAATATAACAGAACCATGGACATAGAGAGGGAATGGACTGACAATTCTTGGGGAGAAAAGTGTTGTTGGAAGTACAGCTAGAGATTGAACAAAAAGCTTGCAACAATGGGAGAGGACAGTGTGCGGGCGGGGTGAGGGCAGAGGGGGGGATGGGTACAGGGTGGAGGGGAGCTATATGGGAATAAAAAAGGGGGAACAATGTAATTAATAAACTGAACAATAAAGACAAAAAAATCAGACTTCCTGTCACTAATACTTTGTTTCGTTTTGTTTTTAAGTATAAGTGAACGTTTATTTAGAAAGTCAGAGGTAGAAGAAGTGAGCTGTAGAAGAAATTGGCTCAAAGGCAAAAGGTCCCTTGGAGCTTAGGAGAGAGAGACCAGAAATGCAGCTGGGGGGGGAAGGGTGCAGCGGGGGGAGGAAGGGGCTGAGACAGAGCTGCCATCAATACTTTGGGAAACAAATATAGTCCACTGATCTTTAGTTTATATCATGTGGCAACAAAAATACAGAAATCAAAAACTTAAGGTAAAATTCTAAAGTATTTCACTTACACAAACCTTATTTTACACATATCATCTGTATGAGGAACAAACAAAGATGGGGGATTTTTGGCTTTCTTTCAGCTTGGTAAAATAAATCAGGATAGTCTAGTGGCAAACCTTCATTCTCAAGTCAGATTATGAGACTTCAGGTAAATTTTTTCGGTCTTTCTCTAACTCACCACCAAATTTATAATAAAATTATAATAATGCTGCTTGCTACTTGCAATTCAGGAAGCTTGAGATGATTAGTTGAAAAAAGGTTGAGCAGCATGGCCAGTTTTGCTCAGTGGCTAGAGTATCAGCCTGCAGACCAAACGGTCTCAGATTCAATTCCCAGTCAAGGGCATATAGTACCTTGGTTGCAAGTTTAATCCTGGGCCCTGGGCTGGGCACAAGTGGGAGGCAACCAATCTATGTATCTTTCTCATGTCGATTTTCTTTTTACCTCCTCCTCCTCCTCTTCTCCTCCCCCCGCCCCCACTTCTACTCTCTCTGAAAAGTCAATGAAAAAAATAGCCTCACCTCTTGGGTGAGGATTAAAAAAATAAAAACATAAAACAAAAACTTTGCAAAGGTATAATATTGTTGTCATTTATTTATTTTATTTTACTTTTTTTGGTTCAACATGGTACTTCGAGCACTTTACAATTGCATTTAAACCAAGACAAACTAAGTGAATTCCTGTGCATTAATCACCATCCTTTGGGGGGAAAAAAGACATATTTTAAAAAGAGCAATAGAGAGCTTGATTGTTTATAACCAGCTTCGTGGAGAAGCCAATCTTTGGATTGTTAATTGAGAACATAGATGTTAAATTTGAGGCTTAGAGTTATATTAAAACATACTTCATTTTCAAGGACCACAAAATGAAAATATTCATTGTGGAAGAAAGTGCTTTATGAGCTATTACCAAAAGCTCTTACACTCTGCATGTTGCAGGTTGGCAGGCATCGGAGTGCGGGAGCCCTGCAGCTTTGAGCTGCAGTTCCCTCTGTTTCTCCAATCTTCCTAGAGAAAGCTGATGTCTGGCCAAAGTCAATATGGGATAAAGTGGGCTCAGGACTCTCATTAACTCTGGTGTTTTCCTTTAATGGGACTTGAGAATGGAGCTTTTGCACTAGAATTTCCTGTTTTGCTTTTCTTTCATCTCTATCTCCCTTCTATTCCATGTTTTCCATTTATACTATCATGTTAGTCTCCCATGAAGTTTAGTTTTTTACATGTTCCATGTGGGCCATGGAATTGAGAGACTGAATTTTTAAAATCTCTGAGCAGACTACACAGTTCAAATGTTCTTATCACTTACCAAACCCATCACGGATAGCCGTACATCTAAAAAAGTTCTGAACCCTGGGCCCCAGGGCAGGTGAACAGGCACATTCTTCAGCAGGATACAAAGTAAAAACTTTCCTTCATGCTTTTATAAAATCTTTCCTTAAAAATAATTGGATTGCTTAACAAGTGGGGAGGAGTTGAAGAGAAGAAATTGCTCTGAAATCTGTCTTCATACTTTTTAATTAAGAAAAACAACTCCGCTCTGCAACATTAACACGACTTTTAAATCTCAGTCAGCTGGTGCTTTTGCTCTCCCAACAGCAACTAAAAAGGTCCAACTGTTCTCAGCATTTAAAATGCCTAAAGATGCTTATGCTTATGGATGATCTGGGTGTGGGAGGGGGGAAACAAAATAAAAAAGATAATGTGTAGATACTTTTCCCCTAGAAGCAAAGAACATGAATAGTTTTGCTGCTCTCCTTTCTGGGATCTCGTACTTTTCAGGCACCAAATGGTTTGAAGTGTGTGTTGTTAGATTTTGTTTTGTTTTTTCCTGTTTGCTTGTGTGTTGTGTTTTTTTAATCAGGCAGAAGGATTAATGGAGCCTTATCAGCCTGTACAAATTAATAACAAACTCCACCAGATTTCTTAAGAATCAGAGAGCTCCATGTGCAAACCCCTTTCACAGAGCATGTGATCTGTCTTAATCAGGTAGCATGCGCCTCATAGGCAAGTGCTTTTGGCTGTCTTGGAAGCCTGGACAGCTTTCATGTTTCACCTGGGACCCGCTCTCTGAAACCAGGTCACTCTAAGAAGCCATAGGATGTCTTGTAAACAGTGCGCCCAGCACTTGTGGCCTGATATAGAACAGAAGCACAATTCAAGGGGACTCCTGAGGAATTTCTCCTGCTCTGGAGGAGGCTGACTTTACATGTGACCTTCTGGAAAGAGAACAAAAAGACGCTCCCTCTGAAGACAGCGGAAATATCTGTGTGTGAGTGTGTGTGTGTGTGTGTGTGTGTGTGTGTGTGTGTGTGTGTGTGAATTCTCACCCGAGGATATTTTTTCTCATTGATTTTTTTTAAAGAGAGTTGGAGGGAGGGAGGGGGTTGAGGGAGGAAGGGAGGGAAAGAGGAAGGGAGAGAGAAAGAAACATCAATGTGAGAAAGACACATGGATTGGTTGCCTCCCACATGTGCCTTGACTGAGGCTGGGAATCAAACCTGCAATCCAGGTAGGTGCCCTTGACAGGGAATCAAACCTGTGACCCTTCAGTATATGCCCAATGCTGTAACCAATTAAGCCATGCCGACCAGGACAGAAACATTGCTCCTCAAAAGGCTTTCTTTAGGTGCTACCTGGCCACAGTTGGGTTGCTGCTGCACTTCTTCTATAGCACGGCCAGGCTGGGGGCTGACTTCACACTGCGCTGCCCCCAGTGCTCTCTCAGGGGCAGAAGGAACTCAGTAAGAACCTGGGAGCTCGTTAAAGATACTACCTACTTTGAAATGTTGTGAAGCTTCTTGGAGTCTCCTTTACATTTTCTAATACAAATCTCTGTCTCCCACTAGTGTAAATTCAGCAACTCCTGAAGAGTGCACATAGAGAAAAAAGTAAGGCCATGTGCTGCCTTTCTAAGTCCTGCACATGGTATGCTTAAGCCAGAGCGTCAAGGCTTTGCTGTGAAGGCATCTGGGGACACTGCTGTGTGGAACCTCAAGCTAAAACCTGCTGACCCTGTGCCCTGCCTATTGCTCCTTTTGGAGTGAAGGGAAATCTTACGAGTAATATGATCACTTTGTTTTCCAAAATATTTGTGATAAATTGTAAGCCTCACCTTATTTCTTACAGTTACTTGGTGAATTCACAAGGACCAGAAGAAGATGAAAGTTTGGGCTGTTTTGAATTTGGAATGCTTTTTCCTCTGTCTTCGTTTTTTTTTTTTTTCCTTCTTTCATCTTTTAACTTTAAGATGATTCCACATCTGCATAATACAAAGTAAAAAGGACACATACTGATTGACATAGATGACGCAAACCAGATTTGACAAAACAACCCAGAAAGGCATGGGGGAACAGCTGCTGAGCTACTTTACTTTTTGAGCAATTCAAGGTAGATATGAAAAGTAAATCCTGTAGTTATTTGTGTAAAAATTAAAAGAAACGATTGTTCAGCAGAGGAACCAAGATGGCGTCATAGGTAAACACCTATCTTGCTGCCCCACACAGCAATTTCAAAACTACAACTTAACGACAGAACAAACATCATCCAGAATCACCAGAAAACTGGCTGTGTGAAAATTCCACAAATAAAAGTAAAGATGAGACACTGAGACTCAGAAGAGCAGCGGAGGGAAGTGATGAAGATACGCGCAGAGTCAGAGGTTTGGAGCCCTGCCTGCACGCAAGCAAGCAGAGAGAGCAGGTGGCTGCAAAGACAAAGGCGTCCCACTGCAATGGTTCCCCAGTTCTGGGTGAGGTCCGGGGAACCCACACTCATATAGGGTGAAGCTGGACAATAGAGAAGCACACTGAAACCTGGGCGTGGCTGAGGTATTCGAGCTTGTGGAGGGGGTGAGCTTGTGGAAGGGGCGAGCTTGGGGAGAGTACTCGTAAACTTGGGAACAGCAGAAGGTGGGCGAGAGCCCAGAGAGGACTCCTGACTTGCTCTCTCATTTGGGAAACCACCAGACTGCATTGTTTTACAACCCTGGGTGAGACTTTGTGTGTGCAGACTCATTTGGGGAGAGGCTGAATTGTCCGGCAGTGGGTAGAGCTCAGCGGTAGCTTTCTCTCAGAGGTGCATGCAGCCATTACCACCCAGCACAGAGACCCAGGTGCTGCATAGGGTGGAGCTAATGCTGCCTGCTCAGCCTGGAGATTCCACCCATCCAACTTGAGCACAGCTGACACTCACAGACAATTGGCCTGGAGGTCAAACCCTCCTAGTGCTAACAAAAATAAGCTAGGCTTAACTTCAAAAAGACTGTACAACCCATAAAGGGCTGCAGCAAGAGTATCCACCTCAGGTAATTGGGGAGGCTGAGCCACTGTCCCTTAGAGGACATCTACCACACAAAGCTAATCAACCAACTCAGGAAAGCAGCCACCATGCAGAGACATGGAAAGAAATCAGATGTGAAAGAAATGGAGGGAACAAACAACTGGACATAGAGTTCAAAACCATGGTTAAAAGGTTTTTCAAGAGGCTCCTAGAAAAGGCCGAGACCTACAAGGAAATGAACGAGACCTACAAGGAAATGAACTAGACCTATGAGGATATGAAAAAGAAATTAAGCATACACTGACCGAAATAAAAATAATATTATACAAAGACCTAAAAACAATCTAGAGGACCGCAAGAACCAAGTTAAGTATTTGAAATACAAAGAGGCAAAATCCACTCAGCCAGAAAAGCAAGAAGCCAAAAGAATCCAAAAAATTGAAGATAGTGTACGAGGTCTCTGGGACAACCTCAAGCATACCAACATCCGAATTATAGGGGTGCCAGAAAAAGGAAGAGAGCACGATAATGAAAACCTATTTGAAGAAATAGTGACCAAAAACTTCCCTCACCTGGTGAAAGAAATTGACTTAAAAGTCCAAGAAGTGCACAGAACCCCAAACTATAGGAATCCAAAGAGGACCTCACCAAGACACATCATAATTAAAATGCCAAAAGCAAAAGACAAAGAGAGAATATTAAAAGCAGCAAGAGAAAAACAGTTAGTTACCTATAAGGAGCACCCATACGATTGTCAGCGGATTTCTCAACAGAATCGATGCAGGCCAGACAAGAGTGGCAAGAAATATTCAAACTGATGAATAGCAAGAATCTACAACCAAGATTATTCTACCCAGAAAAGCTATCATTCAGAATTGAAGATCAGATAAAGTGCTTTGCAGATAAGAAAAAGCTAAAGGAGTTCATAACCACCAAACCAATATTATATGAAATGCTGAAAGATATTCTTTAAAAAGAGGAAGAATAAAAAGGTAAAAATATAAATTATGAACAACAAATACACATCTATCAACAAATGAATATAAAAATCAAGTGAATTAAAAATCTGATGAACAGAATAAACTGGTGACTATAACAGAATCATGGGCATAGAGAGGGAATGGACTGACAATTCTTGGGGAGAAAAGGGGTGTGGGAGGTGCAGCAAGAGACTGGACAAAAATCATGCACATATGGGAGAGGAGAGTTGGGGGGAGGGGTGGGGGAGGGCGGAATGGGTACCGGGTGGAGGGGAGCTATAGGGGGGAAAAAGGGGAACAATGTAATTAATAAACTGAACAATAAAGAATAAGTTTTAAAAAAGAAATGATTGTTCATCTCCTCTATATTAATAAAAAGAAAAAATGGGGGGTCGGGTGGAAGTGGGGGTGGATAAAAAGAATGCTGCCTGGCATGATGGCAAAATTGAAGACTGGGAGGGGCTGGTTTGGGGGCTGAAAAAAAAGCAGTGAGGGAGCAGTGTGCTCCTGGGAACAGAGCTGGACAGACAGCCATATGCACCGCTCCTGTGCACCTGGACATCCTTAGATTAGAACCTAATGGGACTTACTCTTGTTCACTCATATTAGGAATTCAAGCATGCCATTGCACTCACACAATTATTATTATCAGGTGCTAAATATTTCTCTCTGTTCTGTACATACTATAGTAATTTGGATCCCAAAAATGTCTCTACTTCATGACCTTTACACTCTTATGGGGGAATGGACATAGACAATAAGTTAATAAACAAACAAGAAATATCAGAAAGAAGTGTTACAAAGTGAACTAAGCAAACTGTTGTGATAGGGAGTGATGGGAGAACTACTCTGAAGGAGCTTGTCAGGGAGGACCTCTCCAAAGAGGGACATTGGAGCTGAAACCAGAATGAGAGAAGGAGCCAACCAGGCCAAGTAAAAGGGGAGATGAGGCAGACAGCAAAGACAGACAACGCAAATGCTCTGTGGGGTGGGAAAGGAACAGAAAGCAGGTCAGCCCATGGCCAGATGTTTGTGAGAGTGGGAAAGCACAGCAAGATGGAATGCAAGAGGGAGGAGGGGTGGAGATGGGGGAGGGATGATTGTCCATGAGACCAGCTTTGTGGGAAGTACTGTCCCTGGTTTCCTAATTCTTAGTCACTTGAGCAACTGTAATACCCTAATCACTTAACAGAAGACAGTAGGGAAATCGTCATGGCCAAGACAATGGCAAGGTCAACCTGGGCAATTCCAGGGTTGAAACTCCCACCTTTAGTGGCCCTCTTGATATCTCCCAAGAATGCTTACAGTGCCCCCTGGCAGTCCTCTCCTCTCCTGCTCTGAGTGCAGTCCTCCCCACATGTACATCCAGTTCCCATGGTGCTCCAGGTCACGAAGGTGATGTGTAGAGAGTGACGTACCTGGTTCTTTCTTCCAAGCTAATCCTTTTTCTCCTTACTCTAGGTATAGTGGTTCTCAACCTTTCTAATGCCTCGACCCTTTAATACAGTTCCTTGTGTTGTGGTGAGCCCCAACAAGAAAATTATTTTCGTTGCTACTTCATAACTATAATTTTGCTACTGTTATGAATCATAATGTAAATATCTGTGTTTTCCGATGGTCTAAGGCTCTACAGCAGCGGTTCTCAGCCTGTGGGTCGAGACAGGGTCACCTAAGACCATCAGAAAACACAGATATTTACATTACAATTCATAACAGTAGCAGAATTACAGTTATGAAATAGCAACGAAAATAATTTTATGGTTGGGGTCACCACAACATGAGGAACTGTATTAAAGGGTCGAGGCATTAGAAAGGTTGAGAACCACTGCTAGGACCTTCTGCCTTCAATACAAACACAGGTGAAAGAGAACCAACATTGTGGGGAAATTTCCACATTTCCTGCAGTTTGCTCTTCCTATATCCCTTAACAGAAGACAGGCAAGCCTGCAGAGAGTAAATTGCTCCAAGCGCTGAGCCCTCCACCTCAGAGCCTGCACATGGGACACCCAGGGTCAGCACTCCCAGCCCTGAGCTCTGCTGCTCCTCAAAGTGAACAAGTTCTCTTATTTTCCTTGCATTGCTCCTGGAAACTACTAAGAAATGTTTGCAATTACTTGTGTTCTTACTAAGGCTTCCAGAAGTGTCGACTCAGTAGAATCTTTTGGTTATCTTCCTATTTGAATTCTTTGCAGCATCTACTACTGATAGCCAGTCTCCTATTTCATTATAGAGCAACACTGGTCCTTACTCTCCCACTGTCTCTCCTTATCTAGCTCTAAGTAACCTGTGTGTTTTACCTCCTCTCCCCTTCTCTCTTCTTTCCCCCTCCCTTTATTCCTCTCCCCCCCTCTCTTCTCTGTGCCCCTCTTGCTCTCCCCGTAGCCTCATTCAGTGCCCCCATTGCTGTCGCAGTCTCAAGTCCCATCAGTTCACTCAGTACACCAGTGCCTCCCAGACAGGTTCTCTAATTCCCATCCTTTTGATTTCTGGAACTGTAAACTCCAACTGTCTGTTGGCTGTTCTATAAGCACTCAAATGGACCATATTTAAAACGAAAACCATTATTACAAAAAAACTTAACTGGCTTCATGCTTTATTCACTGATCAAAATTTTGCTTATCTTTCAAGACCTAGCCCAAGCACTACTTCCTCATGAAGTGTTCTCTCGAAACTAAGCAACCCTCTTCTCTGTGCCCCTTAGTCTTGTAGCGATTATACTAATTGGTTTGTGTATTTCCCTCCGCACTTAAGAACAAAAACTGTCTCATTAATTTCTGCCGACGAGGACAGAAAACTGCATCACACTTTTGAAGGGCCACAGACAGTGATATTAATGAAACATTGAATCCCTTTAATTTTCCCAACATTAATTCTTATCTGTGCTTCCCACTGACAAATCTCCAAGTCTAGCACAAGAAGCTGTCACAGATGGTTTAGAGACCAGCAGTCCTAAGTGTAAGAACTAAACAAGGTAATGTCTTGAATTACCTATTGGTTTGTCGCTTTTTGTTTCTCATTTTTACTTGAGTCTTCAGAATATTTCACTGGATTAATGTTGTTATGACACTATTTCTCTCAGAGCCTCCCAGTCTCTGAGCTGTGCATAAAATAGCTTCTAGCTCTGCTGTGTTGCCACTTCTTTCCAGGCCTTGGGCAGCACAGCCAAACACTGTGCAGGGACAGAGACGAGTGGGAGCCAAAGTCCCCAAAACAGGTGGGACCACAACAAACCGCAAATCAGCCCTAACATCCATGGCTTAGATTTTGGTTATACAAAGAGGCCCATATGAGAAACAGAAACTTATGACAGCGCCTTGCATGGTTTGATGTTCTCATGGCTCAGGAACCCCTGAGGGCCTGGAAAAGCAAATACAAAGCTACTGGGAGAGACACGTTCTTTCAATCAAGACCACACAGGATTGCAGGAGAAAAAAATTCCTCGCAAGAGCACATCAAAATAAAAAATTTATAACACACAAGAAAATTATTCATTCAAATGAATCATCAGACATAGCAAAGCACAGTAATTTCAATAATAGAACAATATTGTCAAGTGAATTATAAATAAATAACTTTAAATTATTAAAAAGATAAGTGAAACAATAAAATCCCTACTGAAATTAAATAATGAATAGACATTGATAAAGATGTAAATCCAAATAATATAGTAATGAGCTGCATAATGGTATTTTAGTCAATGACTTACCATATACACAATGTTGTTCATGAAAGATTAAAGTAGAACTGAAGAATTCATATCATGTACTCTTCCTACTTATAAAAAACGTTTGCTGTAAAATAGTATGCCATGTTATGCCAGAAGCAGTCTCATACATGTCTTGTTTACTGGATCTCTTGGTTGCATCATTTTCTGTTATGCTTGATTTAATCTCATGTTGTTTTATTCATCATGGCCCCTAAGTCTGAAAAAACCCCCTGCTAATATTGCCAGTAAGAGGTCATGTCTAATGATCGACGCAAAATTAAAAGTGGCTAAAGACTATGGAAGTGGAAAATCAGCGATGGCTTTTGCTTGACAGTCAGACTACAGTTTTGAAAAACAATAAGCTATTAAATGATCTGCTTCAACGAAGGCAACAAGACTACCAAAAATTCAAAAGGGCCTCTATCAAACACGGAGAAACTTCTGATAACCTGGTTTGAAGACCAGACACAAAAGTGTGTGCTTCTCAGCAACATGATGATTATGGCCAAAGCAAAACATTGGTTTGCAATCCTGAAAGAAAAGACTGAACTCAACTACAATGTTGAATTTATTGCTAGCTCTGGATGGATTAAACAATTCAAAAATTATTATTCATTAAATAACGTGAATGTGAGTGGTTAAGTCTGCAGATGCTGAAGAATTTTTGGAAACTCTAGATAAGCTGATTGCAAAGGAAAATTACTTGACAGAACAAATATTCGATAAAAATTAAAACCCCCAATTGTGGAAACAGATGCCTAAAGGGACTTTCATATATAAGAAGGCCAAGTCAATGTCAGATTTCAAGACTTTCAAGGACAGGCTAGCAGTCTTATTTGCAGCAATGTGCTGGCTTCAAATTGAAACCCTTTGTGACTGGCACAGTGAGAACCCCAGGGCCTTCAAGCATATCAATCAGCACTCACTGCCAGTGTATGGACAAGAAATCATGATGTCCTGGCTTCTCTTCCAGGAAACCCTCTTGAATTACTATGCCACCAACATGGAGAAGTACTGTTTGGAGAATAACACACTTTTTAATGTCTTTATTGCTGATAATATTCCCAAGCATCCTCCTTTTATTGGTGATCTTCACCCCAATATCAAAGTAGTGTTTCTCTAAATATAATCTCTTTGACCCAACCAATGAATCAAGGAGTTATAAAAGCTTTTAAGGCCTACTATGTGAAGAAGACCTTTTCCTAGGCTGTTGCTACAACAGAGAAAACACTGATATCCCTCTGGAAGGATTGCCACCTCTAAAACTGCATCAAGAACCTGGCTTGGGCTTGAGGTGATGTCACCACGGAGTGTGTGAATGGCATGTGGTAGAAGACACGCAGAAGAATTGTCTGTGATTTCAGAGGACTTTCCAAAGATGAGGAGGTTTCAAAAATCAACAAGGCCATGGTTGAGATGGCAAACAATCTTAACATGGATGTGGGTGATGATGACATTGAGAAACTCCTAAAGAAGGTCCCTGTGGAATTCACTAATAAAGAGTTGCTGGAACTCAAATAGGAAGGCCTCACTGAAAAGGAAACTGCAGGAGAAGAAAAAAAGAACCTCCATTAAAAATCATGGTGAAGGGTTTTCAGCTTTCAACAAACTTCTTAAAAAATTTAAAAGCATGGGCCCCAACAACAAAAATATTCATTAATAGAGAGAAATGTTCATGGTGAATTATCTACTTACAATCTATGATGAAAAAAAAGAAGATACAAACCAAGGAAACCACTGTGGACATATTTCTGAAAAAAAGTGACATGTCCTCAGCAGGAGCCAGAGGCAGGCCCTGCAGGAGGTGTTCCAGACGACAAACATCATTAGTCCCAAAAGCCTTCCACCGGGACAAGATGTGGAAGTGGAAGGCAGTGATGTTTATGATCTGTACCCTGCGAAGGCCTAGGTTAGTGTGTGTGTTTATATATTAGTTTCTTTTTTAAAAATGTTTAAAATAAATAAGAAAAAGCATATGGAGTAAGGATATAAAGAAATGAAATATTTTTGTAAAGCTCTACAATGTATTTGGGTTTTAAACTAAGTATTATTACAAAAGAGTTAAAAAAAAAACTTTTAACTCATAAAGTGGAAAAGTTACAGAAGCTAAGATTAAGTTATTATTAGAGAAAGAAAAATTTTAATAAACCGTGTAGTCTAAGTGTGCAGTGTTTATAACGTCTACAGCAGTCACAGCACCATCCTACACTTTCACAGTCTCTCACCACTCACTCACTGACTCACCTAGAGCACCTTCCAGGCTGCCAGCTCCATTCATGGTCAGTGCTCTACTCAGAGACACCATTTTTAATCTTTTATACGATAATTTTACTGTACCTTTTCTATGTTTAGATATGATTAGATACACGAATACTTACCATAGTGTTACAATTGCTTACAGTGTTAAGTACAGTAGTATACTGTACAGGTTTGTAGCTGAGGAGTAATAGGCTATACCATATAACTAGGTGTATAGTATGCTATATATACTACCTAAGTTTATGTAAGTGCACTCTATGATATTCCTACAACTCATTTCTCAGAATGTATCCTTGTCATTAAGCGACACATGACTATAATAAACTCTAAAAAAGGGTACATGAAAACCTACATGGAAAATAACAAAAGCTTATGATCAAAGAATGCGTTGAGGTAACAATGAGCAGTTACCGCTCTGCTATAGTCTTTTTTTTAGCAAATAATGGATTCAGTTACTCTATAGATTTTTTTGTCGGTCTCCAGTTAATTCTCAAAGAAGCATATTATAAAGTACTTTGGGTTCTAAAGGGACTTTCTCTATATTTTCTGGTGCTACATAGAAATATGACCACTAATATGATGTCAGTTTACAGATTTTAGTCATGAAGGAAATGAGTTTTAATTGCATATTATATAGAATAATAAGTAGCTACATCAAATAAAACCTGTGCTATATCTGACCATTGATTATTACCGCCATTTGATTATTACTACTCCCATCATCTAATTTCCCATTTTTACCAAGCCCACCACATATATGTATGCAGTAAAATAAAAAAATGACACAAAATCACAAGGGTCAAACCACTAAGACTGTTCTGCTTGTGATAAGAAACTTCTTTATGACTTAACATTTTTATGGTATCATCTGCTATAACATGAGATGGTATGTAATAATTTGTTGATTTTTTAATAAGGTAAATAATTCATTCAAAATAATATAATATTTAAAATACATAACTTGTTTTCAAAAATCTAGTTGTTCGTGTTTTTTTTTATCCCTTCCTCCCTATTTTTTTAATTAAATTTTAAAACAAGAGACTGTCATCTCACTATTCTTACAGTTAAATTCCTTTGGTCTGATTATTTCCAAAAGAAGTTAACAGAAAATTACCTGTTAGATTTCTATGGATTTTTCTGAGACTTGTCAAATGTCTCTTGACCTAAAGTCCAGGCCAACTCTAGCCACTTTCAGGCAGAATTTGATATTATTGTCATCATAAGTTCCATTTCCACTCAATCCCCAGATTACAGACTTTGAATCCTTTGATTTATTAGAGACTTTGAATCCTTTGAAATAATACGCTGGGGGTTGACTAAATATTCTCAGGAGAAAAAAAAATCATTGCTTGTCTTTCTTACTCACAAACACAACATGGAAACAAGACCTAAACCCCAACGTGTTAGCCCCTCATGATCACATTCCATTCCCAGGCCTGACTGATGAGGTGGTCTGGGAAGCATTCTGGCTGGGAGAGATCACATTGCTAAATGGGGATGTGAAAAGTAATGTGGTTTCCTGAAAGTTTCCAGCAAGTACATGGGAATGGAGCTCTTGAAAGAGCCATGGAGCTGGAAGCACTTCCCTTCTGAGAAACACTTCCAATTCCCCCACAGAGCCAAGTGTAATAACAGTCCTGACATTATTATTACAAAGGGGAAAAAATCATTCATGCAGACTTTCTGCTGTAATTTGGGTATTTATAAGCTACACCCACTACACAACCTTAAAGCCATGTGGTTTAAAATGGAACCCACACAAAAGAGGGGGTTGTTAGTCAAAACCATAGAGCAATTTCAGCCCAGTCTTTCTGAAAGTGACAGGGATCGCTGTTTTTTAAGTTATTTGAGACACTTTTTAAAAATTGGTCTCTTTCTTTCTATATGCAAGATATACCCTTAAAGTTTTAACAAAATTTTCCCTTTTATAACCACAAGATAGAGTTCCAGACATGGGCAAAGGATTCATGTAATAAGAGCTCATGGTTCAGGGGAACTTAATACAATAATCATGTGTTCAGGAATATTTTCCGCAGTTGCAGCTCATTTTTTTCCCTTTACTGAATCTGCTTTATTTAGAATGAACCAATGGCTCCCAGAAGTCACTGTGGCCTCCCACCATGCACATGTGTCATCAGTTACATTTGGACCAACTTCCCCAGTGGTCATGAGCAGCACACTGCTTTAAGAGATGTAGCATTACACATTGATTTTGTGGTTCCTGTGCAGTGATAAGATGATTCTTTCTTTTTAAATTAAATTTATTGGGGTGACATTTGTTAATAAAATTATATTAGTTTCAAGTGTAGAATTCTATAATACATCATCTGTATATTGCATTGTGTGCTTACCACCATATACTTGACCCTCTTTACCCTTTACTACCTCTCTCCACCCTTCCTCTCTGGTAACCATCGTACTATTGTCTGTGTCTATGAGCTTGTTTCTTTTGTTTGTTCATTTGTTGCTTTCATTTGTATATCTCACAATGAATGAAATCAGCTTCTTGTCCTTTTTCATCTTATACTTCATTTAAAAAAATGATGCTCTCAAAGTATATTCATGTTATCATAAATCCTGTATTTCATCTTTTTTATGGCTGAGTAGTATTCCATTTTATATGTACCACATCTTTATCCAATCATCCATCAAAGAATACTTCGGTTGTTTTCACATCTTGGCTACTCTGAATATTGCTGCAATGAACACAAAGGTATATATGTCTTTGCAAATAAATGTTTTCAATTTGTTTTGTGTAGATACCAATAAGAGTGATTGCTGGGTCACATCATCGTTTTATTCTTAAATTTTTGAGGGAATTCCATACTGTTTTCCCTGGTGGCTGTACCAGTTTACATTCCCATCAGTATATAAGGGGTCCCTTTTCTCCACAATCTCTCCAACACTTATTACTTGCCTTGCTGATAAAAGCCATTTTAACAATTGTGACATGGTATCTCCTTGTGGTTTTGATTGCATTTCTCTTATCACTAGTGCAGTTAAACATTTTTTCATATATGTGTTGGCCATTTGTATATCTTCCTCAGAAAAGTATCTGTTCAGATTCTCTGTACAATTTTAATAGGATTGTTTGCATTTTTGTTGTTGTGTTGTATGAATTGTTTATGTATTCTGGATACTAGCCTGTTATGGGAGGTAATTTTTGAAAATTTATTTTTCCTTTCAGTTGATTGCCTTTTTGATTTGTTGATGGCTTCCTTTGCTGTGCAGACCTTTTTAATGTTGTATATTTTATTTTGGCTTTTACTTTATTTGTCTTTGGGGTTAAGTTTATAAAAGCCTCTGTGAGACTAAGATCCATAGGTTTAGTACCTGTTTTCTTCTATGTATTTTGTTTGTTTGTTTCAAGTATTATATTTATGTCTTTAATCCATTTTGAGTTAAAAATTTTTGTATGATGTCAAATAGTGGTCTAGTATTAATCTTTTGCATGTGGCTTTCCAATTCTTTCCCAGTACCATTCACTGGAGAGGCTTTCCTTTCTTCATTGTATGTTCTTGGCTCCTTTGTAAGAAATTAGTTCCCCATGGTTATTTCTGGGCTCTCAAATCTGTTCCATTGGTCTTTTGTGTCTCTTTTTCTACAAAGACCATACTACTTTGATTATTGTAGCTTTGTAGTATAATTTGAAGTTAGGGGGTGTGATACCTTTGGATTTGTTCTTATTTCTCAGACTTGCTTTCACTATTCAGGGTCTTTTGTGGTCCCATACAAACGTGAGAATTTTTTGTTCTATTTCTTTAAAAAATGCCAATGGGATTTTGATGGTGGTTGCCTTTAACCTATATTTGCTTTTGGTAATTTGGCCATTTTAACTATGTTGATTTTCCCAATTTGTTAACACAATATCCTTTCATTTCTTTTAAGAATATTTGTAGTTTTCAGCGCACAAATCTTTTACCTGCTTAAGAGTTTCCAAAGTAATTTATTCTTTTCAATGTTATTATAAACGGACTTGTGTTTTTATTTCATTTTTAGATTGTTTATTGCTAGTGTATAGAGACACAAATGATGTTTTGTGTTGGAGATGATTTTTTGAGATGATTTTAACGTGTTAAAAAATTAAGTATCACCAGGAACTAAAAGAAACAAAATTATAAAACATTATTTGATTTCATTTATATATGGAATCTAAAAAAACAAAACAAATGAACCAATAAAACAAAACAGAAACAAACTGATAGATACAGAAAACAACTGATGGTGGCCAGAGGTGAGTGGAGGGTAGGACAGGAGAAGAGGATTCAGAGGCAAAAATCCAATCCTATATAATAAAAGAGTAATATACAAATTGACCGTACCTTTGCTACACACATAAGCCACGCCCACCAACCGATCAAGAGCTGGGGTGGGGCCAAGGCAGCCTGGGCTGTGGGGGGGTGGGGCCGAAGAGGCCTGGGCTGTGGGGAGGCAGGGCCGAAGCAGCTAGGGCCAGGGGGCCCATAGGGGGTTCGAGGCCTAGGTGGCCCGGGACACGAGGCACGGGGCCGAGGCAGCCATGGCCAAGCGGGGGTGGCCAAGGCAGCCTGTGCTGGGGGGCGGGGCTGAGATGGTCAGTGTCTTCGGGGATCAAGGCAGCCAGCGTGCACTGGCCAGGGCGAAGGCCTGGGCCAGGGGGCAGGGTCGAGGCGAGTGCTAGCCAGGCACAAACTGGCTGGGGCGAAGGCCTGAGCTGGGGATGGGGTGGCGTGGCTGGGAAAGAGCCAGCCATTGGCCCCATTGCAGGGCAATGGCTGGGTGCCCAAGGCCTAAAGCCTTGGGTAGAGGCTTTAGGCCCTGGGCAGGCTGGGGATGAATGATCAGAAGGACATCCCCTGAGGGCTCCCAATATGTGTGAGGGGGAAGGTTGGGCTGAGGGATCACCCACCCCAGTGCACAAAGTTTGCGCACTGGGCCCCTAGTTATAAAATAAGCCATAAGGATATAATGTATAATATAGAGAATATTGTCAATAATATAATTGATAGATCTTCTCTTCCCCCAACTGGTGGGCAGAGTATAGGTACCTGCATCTGTACCTGGATATCCCCGAGACACTGAACCACCAATCAGCATATGCTGAGTGCCCTGAGCCCCACTCCTTCCTGTTCCTCCCCTCAAAAGACATGTTCACCTCTGTACTTGTTGCTGTTCTCCCCTGTGAGACAGCCTGGCTGGATCATCCTTCTCCTCTAATTCTGTTTTTTCTACCCTCTTTTGTAATGTATCTCATTCGGTGCAAAATAAACTTCCTCTTTTAACCTGTGTTGGTCTCCGACTCCATTTCCTGTGCCTTGAACCTTACAATAATAATAGAAAGAACCAAGATAGTGGCATAGGTAAACACCTGTACTTCCTGCCTCTCACAAGCACATCAAAATTACAACTAAAAGACAAAACAACTATCATCCAGAACTGCAGGAAAGCTGGCTGAATGGAATTACTGCAACCAGAGAGGTAAAGAAGAAAGTGCATTGAGATAGGTAGGAGGTGCAGAGGCACGGAACAGACTGGCACCTAGGTGTGCTGCTTTTTTAATCTGGAGAAAGATACAAGCTCCCACTTGCTCTGAACTCCAGTTCCAGGTGAGATTCTGGGGGACCCAGACACATATAGGGAGAAACTGGACTGTCTAACATTGGGTCATGAACACAAGGGTGGCTTTCTTTCAGATGGAGGGGCTCGCAGTGGTCATTGTTCCTGCACTCGGACCTCCTTAGTGTTAGGCTGACGGGCAGCCATTGCTGTTTGCTCTGCCCTGGAAATTCCCTGAGATCCTGCCCCACCAAATTTATAACCCCACCCAAATTGTGCATAGTGACTTTTGCATATGAATGGCCTATCCTTTTTCAACCTAAAACCTGTCAAACAGGCAGCAGCTGAGTCAGGGAGCCCCAAAGCTATCAAAAGAAGGCCCAAGGCCAGCAGCAGCCTGCTTTGATTCACAGCTGGGCCTTGTCTGGGCACTTCCAAACCTGATACTAAGAGGAGGAATCTTCAGAGCTCTCTGTAGCTTCTGCTGGGTGGCCCCAGGCAGTGGTTGACTTTGCACTTCCTTGGATATCCAAGAGCCAGTGTACCCAGTGGTCGGTGTGAGACCATACCAGATTACAACTCTTCACATCCATAAGCAACACACTCAAGGACAGACTCAAAGAGCACCAAAGCCCCACTGAAGCAAGTCCTGCCCCATAAGAGTGTCTCCTGCACAGCAGCTCTTCCATTGTAGACATAGCTGGTCCTCACAGCCAATTGGCCTAGAGATCAATTTCTCCCAGTGGCACCAATAGCAAGCAAGGCTTAACTACAACAAGACTGCACACATCCCACAAAGGGGTGCACCAAGAGTACTTGGGGAGGTTGAGCCACTGGGTCCTATAGGACACCTACAACAGAAAGCCACTCTATCAACTCAAGGAGATTTAGCAGCTACCCAATACATAGAAACCATCACAGGGAAGCAGCGAAAATGTGGAGATGAAGAAACATGTCACAAAACAAAGAAACAGAAGGAAGCAAAATACTGGATATATAGTTCAAAAATCACAGTTATAAGGTTATTCAAGAATCTTCTAGAAAGCTCTAAGAACTTAGTGAGACCTTCAAGAATCTTAGTAAGAATGCCAAAAAAAAAAAAAAAAATGGAAAAAGACCAGTCAGAAATTAAGTATACACTGGCTGAAATAAAGAGTAATATATACAGAGATTCAACAGTAGACTAGAACAGTAATCTGAAAACTCATTAGTCAACAGAGCCAAATGTCAATAATGCAACAATTGAAATTTCTTTTGAGAGCCAAATTTTTTTAACTTAAACTTCTTCTAATGCCACTTCCTCAGGATAGACTCACCCAGGCTGTGGTATTTTGTGGAAGTGCCATACTCAAGGGCCAAAGAGCTGTATGTGTCTCACAAGCTGTGGTTTGCTGACCACTGGACTAAAGAATCCCAAGAATCAAGTCAAAGATTTGAAATATGAGGAAGCAAAAAACACCCAACTGGAAGAGCAAAAAGAAAAAAGAATTCAAAAATATGAAGATAGTGTAAGGAGCCTCTGGGACATCTTCAAGCATACCAACATCTGAATTATGGGGGTGCCAAAAGAAGAGAGAACAAGATATTGAAAACATATTTAAAGAAATAATGACTGAAAACTTCCCCTACCTGGTGAAAGAAATAGACTTACAAGTCCAGGAAGTGCAGAGAACCCTAAACAAGAGGAATCTAAAGAGGACCACACCAAGACACATCATAATTAAAATGCCAAGGGCAAAAGACAAAGAGAATCTTAAAAGCAACAAGAGAAAAATGGTTAGTTACCTACAAGGGAGCACCCATACAACTGTCAGCTGATTTCTCAACAGAAACTATGCAGGCCAGAAGGGAGAGATATTCAAAGTGATGAATAACAAGAACCTACAACCAAGATTACTCTACCCAGCAAAGCTATCATTTAGAATTGAAGGTCAGATAAAGAGCTTCACAGAGAAGAAAAAGCTAAAGGAGTTCATCACCACCAAACCAATATTAATGAAATGCTGAAGGATATTCTTTAAGAAGAAGAAAAAGTTAAAGATAAAAAGTTATGAACAACAAAGTGACAACAAATACATATTTATCAACAAGTGAATCTAAAAATCAAATGAATATAACATCTGATGAACAGAATAAACTGGTGAATGTAATAGAATCAAGGGCATGTAAAGGAAGTGGACTTGACAATTCTTGGGGATTAGGGCGTGTGGGAGGATTCGGGAAGAGATTCAACAAAGATCTTACACCTATAAATGAGGACAGTAGAGGAGCAAGGGCCTGGAGAGGAATGAGAACCAGGTGGAAGGGAGCTATGGGGGTAAAAAAGAGGAATATCTGTAATAATCTGAACAATAAAGATTATAATAATAACAACTATGTACAGTGACAGATGGTTATTAGACTTATTGTGATGATCACTTTATAAGGTATATAAATATTGAATCTCTCTGTTGTATACCTGAAACTAATATAACATTATATGTCAACTATAGTATTCCAGAAAACTATTGTAATCGTGTTGTAATTTACTATTATCTCCTTATTACTTATCTCATAACTGGAAGTTTGTACCTTTGTTTACCTTTCTCCATTTCCTCCTCTCCCCACTTCCAGTCTCTGGTAAACAAAAATCTGATCTCTCTCCTTTTTTTTTCTTTCATTAGTTTGGTTTTGTTGTTGCTGCTGTTTTCAGATTCTGCATATAAGTGAGATCAGGCAGCATTTTTCTTTCTCTGTCTGACATGTTTAATTTAGCAGAATGTCCTTAAGATCTATACATGTTGTCACAGTTGGAAGAATTCCCTTTTTTTTTTTGTGACTGAACAATATTCCATTGTACATACAGAATAGGTCTTCTTTATCCATCATCCACTGATAAACTGAAAGGTCCTTATAATCATGATTCTGCGCTCTTTGTCTGATAAATTGCTTACATCCATTTCACTCAGCTCTTCTTCTGGAGAATTCTCTTGTTTCTTCATTTGGGGCCTGTTTCTTTGTCTCCCCCTTTTGGCTGCTTCTTTATATTTGTGTCTATGTATTAGGTAAATCTGCTATGACTCTTAGTGTCTGTCAGTGGTCTTATGTAGTAGGTGACCTGTGGGACCCAGTGGCAGTATCCCTCATCACCTGAGCTGGATGTTCTAAGAATGTCCCTTGTGTGTGATATGCTATCATTGAGCATTGATTGTTACTGGCCCTCTGACTTACTGACAATGATGCCTCACTTGCAACACAGTGTGCAAGTTGCTATGCACATGCTGATCACATGAAGCAGAATTTGCCTCAGCTGAGTTTGGTGTCTATGGACATGCTGCTTGTGAAGCTTATTGGATCCTCCACTGTTCTTGTCTGGAGTCAGCCACTGGGTGTATTGGTTATGGGCCTCTTCAGATGGTCTCTGGTGCACTGTGACTGATGCAGATACCTGTTTGTAGCTATCAGCAATCCACATTTTTTTATTCTCTCTAGTGAGGTTGGGTGTGCACCAAGGCCTGCTTTTACTAGCACTTGGCCCAGGAGTAGGTCAGGAAAATTCTTAAAGCACTCTGAGATCCACCTCTTCCTGCAGGCTGTTTGTTATTCTCAGTCACTTAAAGAGCCTTAAGCTCTATTCCTCAGCAGGGTTTATGATCCACAGGGTGGGGGTGAGTGGGATTCCAATGGGTGGGGCTATTGCTTACCCTCCCCCACACACCAAAAAAAAACCAACTAATTCTACTCTGTAAATCCTTGGTTATAATGCTTTTCTCCAGCTACTCTTCTGTTGGCCATTCAGGAAGATTTTCCACACTTTAGTTGTATTTTCAGTTTGGTCCTGGAGGGAGGTGAGTATAGCTTCCACCTGAGAGGAGTATTATAAGGAATTAACTCACATGATTATGGAGGCTGACAAGTCCAAAATCTGCAGGACGGTATGACAGGCTGAAGACCCAGGAGACTGATGCTACAATTCAGATCTGCAGGTCCTTTGGGGGAAGGCTGGGAAAATGTTAACAGAATAAAATTTTTGCAGTGTATCATGGTCCTTCCTGGAGAGGACCCTGCCTCCTCTTCATTCAGGGGGTTGTGAGTCTCTAAACTGGCTTTAGTCTGAGAATCAATTGAGGCGCTATGACTCTCTGATTTGAGGATTCAGATTGACTTTTGTTCTCTTGGCCTAGAACTTATTTGCCTGAACAGATCAAGTAAAAATTTAATAGGCTTCCTATAGATTTCACTTCTAGAAACACCATGATCAACTAGTCAATGTCATAGGTCTGCATAATTCAAAGTATTCTGGTTGCTTGTTTAATTCTACTGTCCATTATGAAACCACATCCCCCTTGCCTTTGGCAGTTGAATGCCATCTCTTTGCCCCTGCTGTCCAGGATCCAATTGCTCTCATAAATTCGGAGAATAAACTGATGATTTCCATTGCTTTTAGGTTTTCCAACAGAAGGCTGCAGCTCTCACTGAAGTATAGCCTACAGTAAAGAGCAAACACAGAGCTCTACACCAGTGTTGGGCAGCCCTCATAAAGTATTTGTCATAGTTGTGAAAAGCCTGTCTTTTGGTCCTCCCCAAGGGTGAGTAGACCTTAAATGACAATTCCATTCAGACATTCAAATCTCCCTAAGTCTTTGAATTCCTTATTCTACATTATATTAAGATTGTCTAGCACTTTCAATTTGTTCACTGTGTGCCATCTTTTGATCCATGTTTCAGCCAACAAACCAAACCATTAGAACTTCTCTAATTCACCAAGCTGCAGCATTACATACACAATCTTTGTTTAATGATCCTACATCATTACATTTGGCTTGAACCAACTTTTCTTCTGTTGTGATTCTGTCATAATGTCCAACATGTCCTGATTCTCCCATTCTTTCTTGGGAGAAACACATCCACTTAGTGTGAACACATTGGAATTTATATTTCTATATATGTAAGATTTCTTAAATTTAGTACATCACGTGGAGAGAATACAGGAACAGAGCAAAAAAAACGGTACAACTATTCATATTTGACTTCATTGAGTACTCACTGTGGGCCAAGTGCTGGTGCTGTAAGACAGTTCTGTGAGGTAAGTGCCCATTTTGTTCAATGTTACCAATGAGGATACTAGGATAAGAAAGGAACATGAGTAGAAGGTGGCAGTAGTGAGATTCAAGTCCAAGTCTGCCTGGCTCCAAATCTTCTAAAAATAATGTGTTAGATTAAATTATGAAACTTTTAGATGCTAAATGATTCATATGCCTCCAGGGTTTCCTTGTGTCAGAAAAGTTTTAGATTTTGGCACATTCTCCTTTGTGTTAAATCTGAGTCTAAAATGTTATGGAAATAAGATTAAGAGGAAATAGTCTCCAATTTTATTTTAGAGCTCAGAAAATGTTCATTATGTATGGTCAGGCCAAACAAAATCAACATTGTTAAATTAAAGCATGACTTTTGCAGAATTACTGATTCACAAAGATACCACATGTCTTCAGAAAGAACATGTGAATTTTCAGGGAATTAGTCTACCCCTAAAAGGGAGAAATTCTTCTGTACAAATTCTAGTTCAGAATCTGGGAGATGAGAGTAGCCATTGCACCCAACCCTTTTTCAGAAAGTATAAGGTATTATATTTGAAAAGCTAATAAAAGCTCCAAATCAGAGACTCAATGACAAGGAGTTTTAAAAATATCTATAATTCAGGTTCTCTAGGAGAAAAGTATTGATAGCTTTAGGATTTATTAAGGTCCCTTGGGCTTTTTAATTCATGTTACATATTCAAATGGTTGTTGCACAAGTTCATTTTGGACCAAAAAAAAGAGAATATTCTGTAACTGAACCCAAAGTGGACATCATTGCTCTTTGTCTTGACTTTTGCAGAATTGTCTCAGCACTATGTATGAGATTAGGTCAAGAATTTAGGACCAGATACCGAGTCCACTAACTGCATCAGTCATGTTATTAACATTAAATAAGGAAATTTATTCATAAACAAAGAAGACATAATGGCTCATGTTGAAGACAATTATTGGCATGTTGTGAACTTGGTCCCCTGAGAATAAGCTATCTTGATGTATCTCTTTAGCTTAGCTGAGAAAATATCAACAATAATAAACATAAAATGTCTGCACTTTTCACACACCAAGAGCAAAAAAGTAGGAGCCCCACTCTGGCTGCCTCAGCAGCAGACCCATGTGTGAAGCATAAACAAACTAAAGCTTTAGAAAGCATGTGAAGGATGAGGGCATTCCACAGATCTCGGGGGCTGCCCTCCCATCGATATAAACCTACAACAGTGTGGGAATTAAATGGCAGTGGACAACGTCTGGGTCCATATTTTTATCCAGAGACTCAAAATTTGAGAATGGTCAGGTGGAAAAGGGCTCAGAACATCATGGGTCCTATGCTGCTCCCCAAAACAGAGCGTGAACATGGTTGAGCACCTAGGAGGGGCTTAGCAAGCCAGGATTCCAGACTCTCTCACACTTATGCATGAATGACCTAGCATGCTGCAGTCTGGTTGGTGGGGCTAACCTATCTTCCCTAGACTTCTTGGAAGAAAGGGAGACTAGCTAAAGTAAAATAAATACAAACCTATAATATGCAACTTAGGAAAATAATACAGTGTTCAAAAATAACTCAGTTTAAAGCAAGGACCCCAGAGGACGGATTGGGATTTCTGGAGGACCTGCTCTCAGGGCTGCTGCCTGAATGTGTTTAGTTGATAGTGACCTGCAATGTATCTCATGAGGAGAACTTTTTGAGAGAAAAATAAAACCAGCCCATAAAACCAACACCAAAAACTGGAGTTCCTGGAAACCAGGACTCACCTCGTGGGTATTTATTATCTTCAAACCTCCACAGAAGCACCAATGCCTACAGAGAAGGCAAACATGAGGACACCTCAGACGAGCTTGCAAAGAGGTTCAAGGTGTGTGACAATTTTAAAATCTATGGGATAGTTGTGTCCCTGCCAATAAAAAAACAGCTTTTATTCTAGTAGTCATTAAGCAAAAAATATAAAATAATTGTTCTGGGATAGTCTTTCTTCTCATCAAAGTGCTCCGCAAAGCTTGAGGACCAAACCCAACAGAATGATACCACACGACCTGAATGTGTTTCTCTCAGGCCGTTGGATGAAGGATATGCTTTACTCAGATCATTCTCAAAGCACGTGGGGTTGACCCATAGGCCAGCAGAGGCCCCACTGCCTGCTGACCTCCCAGGGACAGTTTCTCTGCTCTGACCTGAGTGGCCATTACTTCCACAGAGCAAAAAGGTCCAGTATGATTCCCTGACTCCACTCACAAAGCAGGGATAACCCTCCCACATCCCCCTCCATGGGCCAAGCCTGGATGCCAGCCTCTTCTGGTCACCGCCACCCAGAGCCCTGACTTCTCCACCTAGCCAGTCCAGGCTCCACCAAATTCCAGTAAAAGAACATTCTTTACCAGAGATTGTTCACCATGACACCTCTGTGGTGTGTTTATCAGACAGTATTCAGTGGTTCATTGGTACCTAAGGATTCTGAAAACATCATGACTTTTGCTCGTAAGCAATCACAAGCCCATAACGTGTTATAGAGTCTCTGTATCTAACTTGTGCCTCTGTCCCAACATCACTTGTCCTTCCTATCCTCCTTGGTCATTTTGTCCCAGCTTCTTTACTGCCAACTTCCATTGATTTTCATGTGCAGATACCTGTGAATCTGCTACCCTGGGGGCAGCCAGGCCAGAGGAAGGGAGTGCAGAGGGTGGTAAGCCACCAGTAATAGTCACCATGGAATACTGAGCAGCTAGGTGGCAGCTAATCAGAAGGAGGCTGGGAAACTAAATGTGCAGGCTTTGATCTTCTTTTTTGCATGTTTTTAAATTTATCTTTATTGTTGAAAGTATTATAAATGTCCCCATTCCCACCCCATTGGTCCTTTCCCCCCTCCTCCCACATACCCTCAGGCTTTGATCCTTTCTTCAAATCTTTCCACAAGCTCTATATCACACTTCTCCACAATGAATAGATGCATCTCTGCCTGACTCCTCCACAGCCAAGGGACCCAGAACTGCCGAAAAGCAAATGCCCCCATAGGATAGGTGTATCTGAACCGAACGAAGTACTGCCCTCCAGGTTTCCCCAGACAGCGCAGCTCTCACAGCAGAAAAAGCAGGTTTCCCTACGTGCCAAGAGAGGCATGGGCCATGCCACCCGCCCTTCACAGCAATGCCTCCTGGCACCAGCACAGAGTGCATGCCAAGCGAAAAGCTCACCTCAGGAGCTGCACCAGCAGGCCCACATCAGGAGCTCCCTTCAGGGCACCTTCCTCTGAGTCTCCACTATTTCCTGTCCCCCAGAAGGACTGCACAGGACAGGAAAGCCCAGAGGGGTGGGTTTTGTGGTCCAACATGGCCACTGTGGAAAAACTTTTCCAAATTGCTTTCATGTTACATTAAAATGAATAACAGGAGGAGAGTGGTGAGAAAACACTGGGCTTGCCATTCCTCCATCTTGAAAATCAGATGGATGGTCAGGTAGAGGAACTAATAAGGAAGCAATTTTGCAACAATATTTTATATCCATCATCAATGAACAAACTGCTGTACTTCTCACCAAAAGGAAGCACGCAGACAGCACACTCAGACTCAGCGTTGTCTTCAGAGAGTCTTGCTGCCTCCCTAAGACAGGCTGCTCCATGGAGTCATCTCAGGAAACACACATTCCAAACATAAAGATGTCTCTCTTTTCAGCTAGGAAAACCATTCAGTTTTGCTGCCAATTGTCAATAGGTGATCACTCACTTCTGCTGCAAGGAAAGACCTACTAGTAACCCAGTCCCTTCTACAATTCTCAGGGACAGTGTGTGACTTGGGAAAATCCCAGGATCCTGCTGGGCCCAGGGTGTAGCACCCACCCAGCTTCACAGTGGCTCTAACAGACCAAGCACCTGCAGGGAAGATTCTCTAGGAAATCAACACCCAGTCAGATTCACTGATCAGTTTGGCCATTCCATTAGCTCCTGGAAATGCAGAGTCCCAGAGCAAATCTAGTTCTACTACACAGTCCTGCCACTGTTTCTCATCCTCAGAATAAAAATTCCCATATGGGGAACCCTTCTGAATAAAATGAGAATCCTCTCCCAACTCGGTTTCTGCAGACTTCCCCCACCAAACAGGAACCTAAATACCTGAACTTTTCTATTACTTAATCTCTGTTGAAAGCACTCTCATCCCTCAAATAAGCATACTTTTTTTAAAAACATAAAACAATAGAAAGCGAGAAGGCTGTTTCATTACTTTTCCATCTCTGACTCAGACAGGCAAAGGTTATTCTGGGCTGACTTTTACAGGAAGTATCCAAAACCTTAGGAGAAATGAAGTTCCTGTAAGATTTCCAGCCCAACCTATTGTTAGAGACTATTTGAGACATTTCAGACAGATTGCTACAGAAGACCCAAACATGTGGACTGAACCAATAGCTTTGGAATTTTGCACCTCACTCCTGAAAATATCTCTGCATGCTGCAGCTTGCAGCTCCCCAAGGCGCTGTCTGCTGGGAGTAAGAGTCACCTTTACATACACCTGTTCTGCCCTGCATGGTTGGGAAGCTAATAGCAGCCATGTGGTGCTTCTTCTAAATTTGTAATTCTCATATTTCTTCTATATGGTCTGTGCAACTACTGAGTTTTAAAAACAAGCCCACTGGAAGGCTCCATAGTTGGGTGATCATAAGAAAGCTTTATAATAAATCCACTTGAAGCAACTCAGAACAGGTATCAGCTAGAGGAACAATTATACCATATGTTGTGCCAAGAAATTGTGCCAGTTTTTACCTGTTAAAGCAATTGGGAAATAGTCCTGTACTTGCTGAAAATTTTACTTGTACATGCATGCACAATGAGGGAGGGTGAGCAGGTGTTTGTAAACCACAGTTACATTCTTAACAATGATCCCTGACTCATTAAAAAAGAATGCTTTGTGCTCAAACTCTTACAACAGTGGGGAGAATGTCCCATGAAGCTTGAAAGCCTGATCAGATGATCAGTATTTCGATGCAGAAGAAAGTGTCTGCTATTGAGAATGAATTTTTACAACTAACATACTTTGGGGTGCTCTTTATTCAAAAGAAAACAGTTTGAAATTTTCAGTCTTAACTCTTCTTTGCTGACAAGCAGTAGGAAAGAAAAGAGGCCATGGCCCATGGACACCATCAGCCACTTCCTGATCCTCAGGACTGTCATTTGCCTAGCAGCAGCATTTTCCCGGCGCTGGTTGGAAAAATACCACATTAAGAAAACAAAGAGACAATCACGTAATTTATTGAGCAATCCTGCTGAGAAATGAATCTTCATTTTAAGCCAAATCTAATTGCACAGAGACACTAAATGAATGCCTCTATGATAATCAATAAGGAATATTTTCATAATGCCATCATATGAGTTAGTCTCTTCTCAAGAGTGTGCAAAGCACAGAGAACACATATGTAAATAGGGAGTTGCATCTGTATTCTCTACACTAATTTATAATTAAAATGAAGTAAATAAGACAAGATTTCAAGAGCAAGGAAAAATAATTTGAGGTTTCTTTCTGTCTCCTCTGGCAACCCACTTCCTTTCTGGGTTAGAACCTGTACAGTGTGGACCCTCCCTG
Source organism: Antrozous pallidus (assembly GCA_027563665.1). Lineage (NCBI taxonomy): Eukaryota > Metazoa > Chordata > Mammalia > Chiroptera > Vespertilionidae > Antrozous > Antrozous pallidus. The sequence goes on from CM050510.1 coordinate 50,918,561, forward strand.
TCTTTTTTCTCGTCTTCTATGAACAGCTGCTTCTAAGAGAAATCCGAAACGCAGGTGTTAGCAGACTCCAATCCGCACCATCCGGTACCAGCAAAAGCCCAGGTGAATCCTGCACTTTTGTTTCTAGCTGTTTCCTCCATGGCTCTGCAAACAAAACTATTGTATTCAGGAAGCAGTTGCCTGTCTATTCTTGGACTGTGGTCTGTGGTCACCCCATTGTGGTCAATATTGTGGTTTCCTCTTAGATGTTTATCCCATGTTTAATGTTGCCAACTTATTGCCATCTTATCTCTACCCCCAAAAGACTTTTCTATAGTGCACTCGTAACTATTAACTACTTATAAACATAGGTCAGTGAACATTTTTCCTTCTAGCATGGGCATTCAGAGGCCCAAAGTCCACTTCTTTTTGTATTCACAATGCAAAAATTAGTGAAAAATATTGAATCTAAGCCAGCCTTGGAGAATTTCATTTGACAAGGCCTGTAATGCTCAGAGTTACAGGAACAAGTGGCGGGAAGATGCGAGACCCAGACTCTCAGACAGACCAAACCCAGGAGTCATGTATGAAAAATGGATGGATGTGAACCTTGTGTGCATGTAAGCCTAGTGTAGTGCAGGTGGGCTGTCCATTGGATTCACAGAATAGAAAATATCCAACATAGTCAACCAATTTCCACCTGCACTACATTGAAATTTTCTATGCTATTGGTTGTGGGTCAAACTGTATAACTGAAGCTCCCATCAATCTGTCTACCTCTCTCAGCAGCTTTGACTGCAATGTAAAGTGCATGCACATTTCAAAGGAGCCCCAGGGAGTGCCCTGCAGCTGAGAAATCCAAATCTGAACACAGGAACTGGGTTAACCAGCAGACAGCCACATTTTATCTTATAGCTTCAGAGTTAAGTAAATTTGTTTATAAAACCTTAATTAGGTCTTAAAATTGTTATAGCACTGTTACAAGGGGGCATGGCAAGAACAATAAAGTGCCCATTCCCTAATGGTGCATTTATCTTAATTTAGCTACATTTGGAAAAGCAATGCCCACCATACAGCAGCCATCTCACTCCATGAGCAGTTCCAAAGACAGAATGAAGGATATCTGTTTTCTCATCCTCCACATCTCCATGTGACAGCCAATGTACAGAAACCCCCTTCCCCAAGTAAACTAAAATGTTTATGGTCATGCAAAACCACTGGGTGAGCACTATCAGTAAATTCCTGCCTTGAATGGGAAATGCTTTCACAGTCAGCTTTTCTAACTCATCAAAGACACTCTGCAGACCTATCTCATGTTTTCCATTGTTTTTTTCCCCCAGATGCATCCTGAATCCTGAGCCTTCCATGTTTGTGTCTCTAATAAGCCATTTGCAAATGATCTTCATATTTCAGTTAGTCTCAGATGGTTTTAAAGTTCTCAGTCTTTGAAGTGGGCAGATTCATTAATTCCAAGACAGACTACCTGCAACTTAGTCTGTCGATAAGCTCTTCTTGAGAACAGGTCTCGCACTAGCTCATTGGTGACAGGCCTTAGGGTGTCCTAGGCTAATGGTCGGCAAACTCATTAGTCAACAGAGTGGCAAACTCGCAAGTCACAGTTTCCCGACCACTGTCGAAGGCTACCTTTCCAGGATGTTATTAAATAAATAACAGTATTACCCCCAACATTACAGATGAGGAAACTGACACAGAGCATTGAAATCCCTTGCACAGGTCACATAGCAAAGAAATGGCAAATCTGATGCTTTAGCCAGATCATCCACCTCAAAAGTCACAGCACTATTCTCTGGGCCAGAGAATACAGGGTAAACAAAATGTCCCCAGATTCCACCTGGTAGATCTGACAAGGGACAACACAGAGATTAAATAAATGCTCATCATGTAATAAATAATTGCAGGAGGAACAGAAAGTACAGATTACTATGGAAACAGTAATAGTGGCATCTTGCAAACTATTTAGTTTCCTTATATAGAAACACATATCACCTAATAGAGAAAAGGGAAAGTGCTCAGCACATCCATTTTCCCTCCTCTGGATCTGGATCCCCACTATAACAGGTTGCATTTTTAATAGGATGCTGAAGAAAGATATAAAATACCTATAATCTTTGTTAATTTGCTATCATTTAAAAACCTAAGAAAATTAACACACAAATATAACCTTATGAAAAATATCAGAGTAATATCATTTATGTTTTCCCCAAGACAGTATACATTCTTCTGAGTTAAAAGTAAGCATTTTCACTCAAGATTTAGGAACTAAAGTGGGAATAAACAAATGTAGCTTTCTATATATTTTTTCATTAAAATTTGATTTTCAGAGAAAACCCAGCTTTCAGCAAAAGTTTTCTCTCTTATGAAATGGGGATGATACAACATTGAAGTACAAGAGTAAACTAAGGAGAGGAAACTTGGCAAACTTTCTCTTTTACAGTGATTTTTAAAATGACTTATGAGGAAAGACATTGAAAATGCTGATCAGACTAAAATGTTTTAATGTATCCATTAATTTACTAATTGTTGTCATTCTCATAATAGTATCAACTAGCATGTGCTGAGCACTTTCCCTTTATTATGTCTCAAGTGCTACACTTTGTCTTTGATATATTTATGCCTTTTTAGGCAGGTATTGTCACAACTGTTTCACAAAATGTGGGAAAGAATTATTACCGGTGGATGCAGGGTATCCTCTTTTCCACTGCGTGCTGGATGCGAGGTCCTTATAATATCTCAAGAAAAATAATTTTCTGAGACTCGCATGGAAGAATGAGTTATTTGTATTTGTGTGGAATTACATCCCTGAGTTTCCAAAGTCCCGTTTCCCTTAGTCCAGTCCTGGAAGAAGTGCAGCTGGGGATTCAGTAGAACTAAATGCAAAGCCAGTGTCCAGACTTTCCGTTCCATGGTGGCATTGGGTCTGGTACAGCATCTGACTAGTTGCAGTCCATTAGTCCACTGTGTGGGGTCTACATGACTATGGGCCATGTGAGCAAATGCAAAAGAGCAGGAACATCAGAGTCACCAAAAGAGTGAGAACCAAGAGGGCCAGGAGCCTAGAGAGCAAACTGCTTTGTTTAGGGGATTAAATATTCCAAATCATCACAGTGCTTAATCATACCATGCCTACTCTGGCCAGTGACCTGTTCCCAGGTGTGACTGACAGGCCAGTACCTTCCCTATTTCACCCAGACTTTACTGGGCATGTGTGTATCTCCCTCTGTCCAGTCCCTTTCTCCAAAGGTCTATGGGGAATGGACTAGTGGTCCCTGGGGAGTGTTAACTGCAGTTTCCTGACAAAGCTGCACAAATGGCATGCCTATACTATTTGGATTTCCCCTTTCTTCTTTCTGGTATTAATAACTTGGTTAATTACAACTGTATCAGAATCATTGTAATAACTAGGTTTTATTGAGTGTTCTTGCTCCTTACAAGGTGTTAGTCTAACTTTTCCCACTGATTAGCAGTTTGATATCTGAATCTTCAGCCTAATTGAGGGAATGAGTCCCATTTTTCCTCCATGCACACCTTGCATCTTATCTTTCAGATGGGCCATTTAATCCAGAGAAAATGGTTCCCTCTCAGCAATAGTTAGCAAGTCTCCCCACGGTGCAGCAGAGCTGAGTCCTAAAGCAGCACAAGACTCCCAACCAGGGCTCAGGGCCATCAAGGTACAGCCATCCTTGGTTCTTGATTATTTTCTAAACCTACTTCTGCAACCATGCCATGGTAGCCTTCTCATAAGTTCTTTCCCTGCTTAAAGTAACGAGAAATCATCTATGTTCTTTGCAACCCAGCATTGTACCTAAAACACAAGCATTTTCTTAATGCAAACAAATGAAGTAGGCACTTTACTGTGCCCATTTTATAGGCAAGAAGCCAAAGGACAGGAAGGTTAGACACCTTACTCAAGACTGCGTACCTGGTTCTTGTGTTGAACCCTTGAGCAGTCTGACGGAAAACCCAACCCAGAGAGATTTAATAACCTCCCTGGGTAACTCTGTGTGGAGTCATTATCTGGATTCACTGCAACACCTGCTTTTCTTTTATGATGAGTTCAACTGAGACACAGGGAGACACCGAGTAGCAGGAAAGTGGATCCCAGATATTGCTGTAATCCATAATATAACACTTCATGGTTTTTCCCCCTGAGTCTGAGGACCTTACGAATGCCCCATATCCTACTATGTTTCTGGACAGCAAGCCTACCCTTTCCAAGCGGAGCTCTGACCTCTTCATTGTGTCATCATCCCAACACACAGAGGGTTGAATGAGGTCCTGCAAGAGGAAACATTATTTAACATTGACTTCTAGGAGATAGTTCTCCTAGCCTCATAGGGGAGGAGAGACCCCTACTGTTCTTATACCTGCAGCCAGGCAAAGGGAAGTTTTTGGGTTTTTTTAAAGAAATCCTTTTATTTCCATAAATCTCAGGCCTCTTAAACTCCCAAACTCTGCATAAAGGCACAGTGTTCCCCCTTCACAAACAGCAGACTGTGCTCTCATTTCCCATCAAGGCAAGAGTCACCAACTGCCTGCTGAAAACAGTCTTTCCTTTGAGGAATGTTTGTGTTGCTTACTTTCCCAGTAGTCCCGAATCTTCTTTCCTTATCCACTCAAAGGTGCCGTATTGATAACAACTTCAGTCCTGCCCAGTATTCTCAGCAAAGGGAAGACCCTGAGAGAGATGAACTCCATGACCCTGAGGAATTGTGAGGATGCTGGGACTGGGAATGGCTGAGCCCCTGGGACCACTGTGGAAAGTAGTCATGGAGGGCTCCGCCGACAGGCAGCCCTTGGCCACATTAACACCTCTGGAGGCTCCCTTTTTCAGATGAAAATGAAAGAAGGGACACTTCTGAAAGGGTTCATTCTGCTTTTCTGCCTGGTACTCATTGCCAGAGTAAAGTTGCTGATTGTTGCAAATTTTATTTTCAGTACAATGGAGAAGGAAGAGAAAAAGAAGAGTGGGAATTGGAGGAAACTCTCACCTATGGATTTCATTTCAGGGGGCTACTGAGCTTTTGGATCTGAAGAGTGAGCTAAACTAGCAAGGTCATGAGGGTTGGCTTTGACTCTGGTATCTGTGTTCCTGGGTAAGGCTCTTTTAGGTGAAATGAAAACTACTTTGCAAATCCCTAAGGTAAAGGAAGTCATTCCATGTGTTTTTCTTATCAAGAGTTTCTATGTTGTGTATGTTTTATACAATGTCTATATGTACTGGAAAACGTATTCATTGTCAAAATAATTAGACTATTACATACAGACACAGACATATACACAAATTGAAAATTTTCAGTCCTTTTTACTTTTTGCCACAGAAAATTTATATTAGGTAATTTGCACTAGGCAGTTTAGAATTTGTCTCAACTGAAACTTTGAAGAATGTATTCAAGTGAAAATAACAAACAAAAAAGTTCTTGTGTTCTTAACTTACTCTGACTTTCACACCAATAATATTTGGAATCCTTTTGAAGTACCATGTCCAAGGCATCATCTTGACTCTGACGAGCGGATAAACTGCGTCTCGGACAACTCCAGGGAAAAACACCCACCACGTAGGCCAGAGCACCTCCTCCTTGCTGAAGGCAAGTCTTCGCAAAATAGTTACTTCTCCTCCCCATGGTGCAGTGAAAATGCACCCCAAGCACACAACACAAGTTCTCCTGCTTAGGTGGGAAGCTCTGGAAAGTGAGTTTTACGGGACAGCTGGGAGAGAGAGCTCTTCTCTATGGAAGTCTATCGTGGAGTGGGAAGACTAGGGAGTCTCCCTCGTAGGATACAAGGGAATTTTCTAATCATTCTCACCTATACAAGTGACCCAATTTTAGCATTCATTTATATATATTTTTTTATTTTTTTAATGCAACTGTTCTGACTGTAAGACAATGACTGGGAGGCAATAGGAGACTAAGCAGGTGACAAGCAGCCACTGAGACACACCAGCCTGATGCCTTCCTCCTCAAGCCCTCAGACACCCAATTTAAAAAGGGGAAGTTGAAGAATGGTGAGCAAATATATTGTTCACTACCCTCTCCTAGAAACTGTCCTGAAATGACCTGGGTGCAGTGGCATAGTCATACACATAGGCTAACAATCTAGATATGGAGGCAGACCCAGATGTGATAATATCTTACCATCCCACCGCTTATCAATACTTTTTTTAAAAAAGGAAAAATGATACTACACCTGAGAAACTAGTTCATGTGTATCACATGTCATCGGTAAAGTTAATGAGGAAAAACGATGGAACTTGTAGTTGGGATCTTAATTACACCTTACAGCACTTAATTTCCTCTGGCGATAGCTCAGGTCACAAGTGTGCACTATGCATCCCCTGGAGTCCCCTCTCAGAGTGCCCCAAACCCCCTTTCAGGCCGCAGATAAAATCCATTTTCTGTCTTTCATGGGAGTGGTGGGAGGAGATGGAGATAGAGGGAGAATCAGGTTTAAATACCAAAAAAATGAAAACAGATGCGTGGAGAGGAGAGACCAGTGGGAGTGGCGGGACCAGACGAAGTTCCCAGCGCAGGCAGCATCTGCGCCCCATTCCTCCGCAGAATACCCCCCCATCCCTAGGAGGAGCGTGCCTCAGAGAGCAGCGCCAAGCAGGGAATTGTTCCTCTGGGGAGAGAGACTTCTCTTGGATGCCTCAGCGCGGACTTTTTCCATCAATGTTTTCAATTAACTGTGAGAGTTTGGGAAGGGGCGCGTGGAGAGGGGAGCGCTGCAGTGGGGGGAAGACTGCGAAGGAGACCAGTCCTTAAAGCCATTGGGGAGATCAGTGCAAGCCTTGCTCCCTTGCAGACACCGGCAGCTCGAGATGGCGGCCGGGCGCGGGATGAGCGCAGGTGGCCGGCCTTGGAGCCACCGCAGCCACTGCCGGCCTGGCGAGGCGCAGCACCATCCATCACCGCCACCCGAGTCAGAGGGCCGTGCTGGTGCCTGCGAGGATGTGGAGGCGGGGTGCGCCGGCCCTTCCCGCAGCTCTCCCTGCTGCACACTCCCAGGCTGATTACAGCTCCTCCTGGCCTCGGGTACCTGCCTCTGCAGCGGCATGCAGGTAGGGAGAGACAGTAACTCCTGTGACAGGGGAGGCCCTGCCTGATCGCGTTCCTGGAACTGTGTGGTGTCCACTAAGAGACTCCTGACAAGGGCCCGGGAGAAGCAGGACGAGCCTGGAGCGTGGACTCGGTGCTTACTGGGCACAGGGCGCTGTGCGCCTGGCAGACTTGTTCCCCAATAAAGAGCAACTCCACAGTATCTGACCAGGAGCATTTCAGACAACTCCCCACCAATGCTAGCACCTACCTATGGGGACATGGGGCTCAGGCGCAGAGGAAGGGCCGGTGAAGCCAGGGTCTGGGTGCTGTGCTTGAGTGCACAACACAAGAGCAGGCCCAGGAACTTCAGCCTGTGTGAGAATCCTGGCCAAACTCCGCAGAGATGCTGAGGGACACTGATCCACAGGCAGGGCTCCCCACCAGGTGCCCTGAGGCTGTGGGAGAAGGAAGACATGCAGCTCAAGAGAAGCCTGGAAGTGCAAACAAAGACGAGGCAGCCCCACAGGCTCAGCTGCCTTGAGGTCCTGACAGGAATGTCTAAAAAATGGAGCAGACATTGGGATGTCTGTTTTGTTTTTTAATCACTGCAATTAGAACTTTAAAAATTCTTATAACTGCTTTAAAAAGTATACTAATGTTTTCGAATTCTGTCTTCACCATACCTATATGGTTTCTTAGAACCCCCAAGAGGACTACAGTGGTGCTTGCCATCTAACCACAAATGAGTTTTCAGACATTTCACAACCATTCGAATGTGACCTGAGGCATGGTACCTGCCCCCTCTCCTCTGAGAGACCACCTGCTCCTGCCCAGGCACGGGGGGGGGGGGGGGGGGGGGAGATGCTGATTCCGTGGACTTGGTTTAAAAAAACCCTGAACAGCCCGAACCGGTTTGGCTCAGTGGACAGAGCATCGGCCTGTGGACTCAAGGGTCCCAGGTTCGATTCTGGTCAAGGGCATGTACCTTAGTTACTGGCACATACCCAGTAGGGAGTGTGCAGGAGGCAGTTGATCAATGTTTCTAACTCTCTATCCCTCTCCCTTCCTCTCTGTAAAAATAATCAATAAAATATGTTTTTAAAAATAAAAATAAAAACCCCCAAACAAAGGAGTTCATTCATGCATGTATATGGATGCATTAACTCAAAGTAAAAATCCCATTTTTTTATTTTATTCATAGTAGAATTTCTGGCATCCAGGAGAAATAAGATATTAGCTTTTGTGGGAATAGGTTTATATGAAAAACTGAGTTAGAAAATCTGTTTTATTGAGGGAATTTAAATTTATGGGGCTGATTTCCTTCAAATTGTTCAAAATACTAAAAAAGATCCTATGGTTATAACCAATTAGAGGTCCAGTGCATGAAATTCGTGTTTGGGGAAGGGGGAATAAGGGGACCCATCAATCTGGCCTGCACCCTCTCTAATCCAGACTCCTCAGGGAATGTCCAACTGCTGGTTTGTGTCTGCACTTTTAACAGATAACTGCTCCATTGTTGTTTCTTTTCACGCTTAAACCCACTGGAATTAGTAGGTATTCAAAGTGTGTATATATTTTGGGGGGACATCCTGTATATTTCTAATCAGCAGTGAAAGGAACCAAGGGAAGAATTGGAACCCCCAGACCGGGAACCTCGCTCATTCCCCTCATGACTCCATCCACTTTCCACCTTCGTGGGCAGCAGGAGAATCAATGTTCTCTCTCATTAACTCAGAAAAGCACGTCTGTCACCCACTGCCCAGCAGAAGTGCACTAGGCCCCAAGCAAGTGAGGCTCAGTCAAGGCAGCCTTCACTCATGGGTGCCAGGACCCAAAGTGCACCTTCCTCCTCTGCAGTCACCCCGACAATCCCATCGTTTCACTGAGAGGATGGAACTCCTCACCTCCTCTGGGATCCCAATCTTGAATGCTGTCCCAAGGCACCTCAGCTAGGGCCGCCCATGCCCACTAGGTGTATCTATCTGCACCTGCTCCCTCTCAGCACCTCCATTAGCCCCACGGCGGTGATCTCATCACCACACTGGCCTCCACAGGAACAGGGCCTCACCACTCGGCCCTCTCACTGTCATCTCACAGGTGCCTATTCTCAGCACCCAGAACACCCAGACACTCTCCACAGGACGAGAGCATGCCAGAGGGGACGTGAACACATCCTGTGGGGGATGTAGGCATGCTGGGGTTGATGGAAGTGCTGAGGAGGAGCGAGGGGCAGGGGGCGGTAAACTTGCATACACCATGGTCTAGGACTGTTGCAGGTGTGTGTAGGTGATGGCGTGCTAGAGGACGTTTGCACACCAGGGCAGGGTGGGCGGACGGGAGGAATCACGCACTGCACCGGAGGCCTGCAGCTGTGCAGATCCACAAACCCCTGTGGCACAGCCAGGACAACGTCAATTTGGCCCACCATGGTGGCAGGACTTGCACAGCCACGCCTTGGCACTACTGACCTGCAGATGCTACTTTAGCTCAGCCCGCAGGCTCCACTTGGCCTGATCACGGCTGGCACTGCAGCCCTGTGGGGAGTACTGGCCGCCCTCCACCAGCCCGCCTCCCCCTCCTAGAGGCTCTCTGCTCACTGCCCATAGGCCTGGAGCAGCCTGGGCAAAGTGGGATGCCAGTGCACTGCCCACCAGCTGCTCTGCCCCTGCACATGCTGCCCAAGGCGACAAAGGTAGGCATCTCACCCCGACCTGCCCACTGGCCTGTCCATGCCTGTGAATGCTGCCAACAGGTGCTTGGCTTCATTGCGTTGGGCAGTGTGCTTTAGGCAGGCGGGTGGGTGCCTGCCCAGCCCACCAGCAACCCTGTGCCTCCGCACCCTGCCCAATGGCCCAGAGCCACCAGGATGGGGCAGATCCCTCCCTGCCTTGTCGCTTGGCACCTGGCCCCCATCCAATTTGTGCCTGCAACCCTAGGGCCAGGGGCATTCTGAGACCCTGGCTTCTCAGGGCCTATGAACCTGTATATGGCAGGTTAATTTGCATACTCCTCCTGATTGGCTGGTAAGCATAGTGGAGGTATGGTCAATTTATATGCTTCTCTGTTATTATATAGGATGGTCTAGAAAAATCCTCATTTTGAGAACAAAGGGAATTCAGAACTACAAGGATTTCTGATAGTCTATCTGGCTTTTCCATACTTTGGTTTGGGTTCTTAACCAGAAAATTTAATAGGAAAAATGAAATCTGAACAAGAAAGAGTTTCAGTTGAGCCCTGAAGGATTGGCAAAACTATACTAAATACTACCAAATTATATTTGTTTATCCAGTTGTGATAAGTTTGTATTAAAAGTGGGAAGGTAAAACAGGTAGGAATGTTTTTTTTTCCACAATCTGTTCCTCTCCCTAAACTTCACCTAAATTTGGTTTGATTCTACCAAGATTGTTGTCTAGGTCTGATGTGGAGATCTTTATGATGGTTCTTTGAAATTAAGACCAGATCTGATTCAATAACAATAATATTGCAACAGCATTTACTGTATGCACTGGCAATTGCCAGTTCAAAATATTTTCATGCATTATGTTATTATGACAGCCCTCCTAGTAAGTATTTTACCCCCACTTAACATGTGAGGAAACATAAGTTCAGGTAGATTAAATATCTTGCCAAGAGTAATACAGCTAATGAATAAACCAGCCAAGTTTCAAATATGGACTTTCTGATTGCAGATAGTTGAGGGCTCTTTCATGGTTAATTCTACAAGATTCAGAGGAACCATGAATAAGAACCCATAAGCCAGCTCAGAAAACATATCCTATATCCATAGTCCCAGGCCACTGCTTTCCTATCTAATAAAAGAGTACTATGCAAATTTACCGTACCTCTGCTATACCCACAAGCCATGCCCACCAGCCAATCAGGGATGAGTATGCAAATTAACCCAACCAAGATGGCTATGGCCATAGAGTGAACAGGAGGCTTGGGTTTCCCTGACAATGGAGGAAGCCAAGCTTCTTGCACACCCTGGCTGGCCCAAGGTTACAAAGTTTCAATTCTAGAAGATAAATAAATCACAACAAAAATGGCTGCAGCCAAGGGAGTTTTGGGTTTTCCCGGGATTGGAGGAAGCCAAATTCCTAATCTGTCCTGGCTTCTGCTTAAGGCTACAAAGTTTCAATTATAGAAGACAAATAAATCCCAGATACCAGGGCCTCCACTTGGGTCACCAGGGGACATAGCCAGGACGTAGCCTGCAAACCACCACAGGCACCTTGCCCAGGCAACCCCATCCCCTAAGGGAATCCCCACTCTGATCCAAGACACCCTTCAGGGCAAACCAGCTGGCCCCCACCCATGCACCAGGCCTCTATCCTATCTAATAAAAGAGTAATTTGCAGATTGACCATCATTCCAACACACAGTAGGGCTGCCCCTATGTGGTCAAAGATCCTGCCCCCATGTGGATACAAGATGGCTGTCACAAGATGGCCAGAAGGGGAGGGCAGTTGTGAGGAATCAGGCCAGCAGGGGAGGTCATTTGGGAGGAACCAGGCCTGAAAGGGTGGGCAGTTGGGGATGATCAAGCCTGCAGGGGAATGCAATTAAAGGGTGACCAGGCCTGCAGAGGAGGGAAGTCTGAGGCAATCAGGCCTGCAGGGGAGAGCAGTTGTGGTGACCATGGCTGCAGGGGAGGACAGTTAGGGGCAATCAGGCTGGCAGGGGAGCAGTTAGGCATCAATCAGGCTGGCAGGGGAGTGGGTAGGGGGTGATCATGCTGGGAGGCAGAAGCTGTTAGAGGCAATCAGGAAGGCAGGCAGTAGAGCAGTTGGGAGCCAGCAGTCCTGGATTATGAGAGGAATATCCAATTTCCCAGTAGGATCGGGCCTAAAGGGCAATCAGACATCCCTCGAGGGGTCCCAGGTTGGAGAGGGTACAGGCTGGGCTGAGAGCTATCCCCCTTCCCTCCATGCACAAATTTCATGCACTGGGCCTCTAGTATTTTATAAGAGGACAGATTACCAGCATCTTTCTAGAGAGTAGGATTGGGTGTTGGTGAGGACTGGAATTTGCATTTTAACATGCTTGAGATTCCCAACCTATGATCACTAGCACCAATTCAATGCCAACAGGAATCCCCAATTTGGGATATCATAAAAGAGGAGACTTTATGCAGTACAAACAGCTCAACTGTTTTATAGCATAGCAGTGGAACAACTGGCTATGAAGGGGTGCTCTCAGACTACACAGCTTCGCTCTGTTCCAGTCCAGTCCACTTGGGTCCTACCTCTTCTGATCACCAAAACAGCTCCACTGTGGTCTGCTGCGATGGCTCCACTAGGCTACTGCTCCACTGCCATCAGCAGGACTGCTCAGCCTCTGCTTACAGCTCCAACTAGGGAAAACAGGCAGTGCAGTCTTCAATGGAAAGCACAATCTCTAAACCAAGTGGACCTGAATTAGAGAGAGAAGTCCCTGCCTCTGATCCCTGATTGCTCCACCCTCCTATGAATGAAGACTCCAAATCCTCACAGTTTGATTGATACAAAAAACACTATACTGATTGGTTGAAATGGAGCTGTTCTAGTTGATCAATGAAGATGTTAATGAAGAGATAGTGTTGCCATTTTGATTGGACAGGGAAGTATCATTCCTATTGGTTGAAATAAGGAGTGGCTCAGATGGCAGAAAGAGTGCAGGCAGCCAGTTCATTGCAGAGGCAGACAGTTCAGTACAGGCTTCTCCCCAAAGCAGGGTTTGGGTGAGAGGCATCTGTTGTTTTTTGTTGTTGTTATTTTCTGAGCCCAATTAACCATCAGGAGTTCTTCTTGGCAGGTATTTTCTTTCTTGAAGTCAACAAGATGAATTCTAATGATCAGCCTGAATAAGAACCACTGTTGGATTTGAACTCTTTAGAAGCAGGAATATTTTCTCTTTGTCTGCCTAATACCTGGTATATTGCCTGGCATATGGTATGTGTTTAATAAATATTTGTGAAAATACATTAAACTGAAACCCAAGTCCTCAAAAAAAGTCTTTTATTTATTAGCCTGTAGAGTATTGTTATGAACTTAATGTTTGTGTCTCTCACCCTCAAATTCATATGTTAAAACCTTACACCAGGATGACTGTATTTGGAGATAGGGTCTTTAGAAGGCAAGTAAGGTTACATGAGATTGTAAAGGTAAAGCCCTTATTGTAAAGGTAATACAATTAATGTTCTTATAAGAAGAGACACCAAAGAGTTCATTCTCACCCTGGCTTGTGTGGCTCAGTTGGCTGAGCATCATCTACTCAGCAGCTTGATTCCCCATTAAAACACATAACCAGGTTGCAGGTTTGATCTCTGGTTGGGCTGCATATGGTAGGCAACCCATTGATGTTTCTTTCTCACATCAATATTTCTTTCTCCCCCTCTCCCTCTTCTCTCTCCAAAATCAATAAAACAGTTTGGGGGCTGTTTATTTGTTTTTGTTTTTGTTTTTTTTTCAGAAAAGAGTTCACTGGCTCTCCCTGTCATGTGAGCACATAGTGAGAAGGTGACCATCTACAAGCCAGAAAGAGAGTCTTTACCAGGAACCTGTCATGATAGACCTTCATCTAGAACTTCTAGCCTCCAGAATTGTGAGAACATAAATTTCTGTTTTTAAAGCTACCAGCCTGTCATATTTTGTTAAAGCAACCTGAGACAACCACTGTAAGTACTGGATCACCTAGTCCAGAGGTTGGCAAAATATAACCCATGGGCCAAATCTGATTGTCTATTCATTTATGTATCATCTATGTCTGCTTTCTTGTTACAACATTGGAACTGAATAATTGTTACAGAAACTGTATGTCCCGTATAACTGAAAATACAGGGTGGGGCAAAAGCAGGTTTACAGTTGTGAATATATGAAACACAGAGTTTATTCTTATACTCTTATTTATTTAATTACTAGAGGCCCAGTGCACAAAATTCATGCATGGGGATGGGGGGAGGAATGTGCCTCAGCCCACCCTGCACCCTCTCCAATCTGGGACCCCTTTAGGGATGCCCAACTGCCCGTTTAAGCCCAATCCAGGATCAGGCCTAAATGGGCAGTCAGACATCGCTCTCACAATCCAGGACTGCTGGCTCCCAACTGCTCACCTGCTGCCTGATTGCCCCTACCTGCTTCTGTCTGCCAGCCTGATCACCCCCTTATCATTCCCTTGCCACCCTGATTGATGCCTAATTGCTCCCCTGCCAGCCTGTTTGCCCCTAACTGCCCTCCCCTGCAGGCTTGATTGCCCCCAACTGCCCTCCTTTGCAGGCCTGGTCCCTCCCCACTGTCCTCCCCTGCTGGCCTGATCACCCACAACTGCCATCCCTTGCAGGCCTAGTCCCTCCCAACTGTCCTCCCCTGATGGCCATTTTGTGGTGGCCATCTTGTATCCACATGGGGGCAGGATCTTTGACCACATAGGGGCAGCCCTACTGTGTGTTGGAGTGATGGTCAATCTGCAAATTACTCTTTTATTAGATAGGATAGAGGCCTGGTACATGGGTGGGGGCCAGCTGGTTTGCCCTGAAGGGTGTCCCAGATCAGGGTGGAGGTTCCCTTGGGGCATGGGACAGCCTGGGTGAAAGACCTGTGGTGGTTTGCAGGCTAGCCATGCCCCCTGGTGACCCATGTGGAGGCCCTGGTATCTGGGATTTATTTTTCTTCTGCAATTGAAACTTTGTAGCCTGGAATGGAGCCAAGCCTTCTGCTCGCTCCATGGAGGCAGCCATTTATTTACCTTCTATAATTAAAAGTTTGTAGCCTTAAACGGAGGCCTGCATAGGCCAGGGCAGGTGGAAAGCTTGGCTTCCTCCATCTCTGGGTGCAACTCAAGCCTCCTGCTCTCTCCAGCTCTGTGGCTGCCTTCATTATCTTCTATAATTAAACTTTGTAGCACTGAGTGGAGGCCTAGGCCAGGGAAGGCAGGCAGAAAGTTTGGCTTCCTCCATTGCCAGAAAAACCCAAGCCTCCATCCTGCTCTCTGTGACCAGCAGCCATCTTGGTTGGGTTTATTTGCATATTCACTCCTGATTGGCTGGTGGGCATGGCTGGTGGGTGTGGCGGAGGTGTGGTCAATTTGCATATTGCTCTTTTATTAGATAGGATTCTATTGTTTTCCATGGAACAGCTGTAAACCTACTTTTTCTCCATCCTGTACTTACTATCTGGTCTTTTATGGAAGACATTTGCTCACCCTGAACCTAAGTAAATGATTTGTAAATCTGATTAATCCTTCCAATCACTTGGGGAGGTTTCTAAAAATACAGATTTCTGGGGCCTACCAAAAGTAACTCCAATGTTAAATACCACCATAAACCTAATAGTTACAAACCAGGGCTATCTTGAGTGGCCAGAATTACCTTGGTTTCTTACAAAAAATTACCATAGACTGGGTGGACTAAGCAACAAATATTTATTTCCCTTAGTTGTGGAAGCTGGAAATCTCAGATCAAGGAATTAACAGTCCCAGTGTCTGATAAGAAAAACCCTTTTTAGCTTGCTGACAGCAATTTTCCCAACATGCCCACATGCCAAAGAGAGAGCTCTGGTCTCTTCCTCTTCTTATAATGACAACAATTCCATCTAAATTAATTATCTCCAAATGCCACCACATTGGGGTTACGGTTTCAACAAATGGATTTCATGGGAAGGGAAGGGAAGGGAAGGGAAGGGAAGGGAAGGGAAGGGAAGGGAAGGGAAGGAAGGGAAGGGCAGGGAAGGGAAGGTCAGGGCAACAACACAATCCATTCCATAGCATTCACATCCAGATGAGGGTTTTGTCTCTGCACTTGTCCTTGGATTTGCTGTGCCCCTGATGGTAGGCTCTGCTTGAATCCCATAAGAATTCAGCTCTATGATTTCAGGATAAACTGCACAAGGCACAGACTTCATGCCCTAAGGATGAACTTCCTTCATGATTGTCTCATCTATACTAATAAAATAGTAATAAAAGGGTGATATGCTAATTAGACTGGGGGACCTTCCAGAAGACCTTTCAGATGTTCTTCTGGACAAAACCATTGTGGTGGGGCCAAGGTAGCAGCAGTTAGAGGTCAAGAGGGGAGAGCAGTTGTGGGTGATCAGGCCAGTGGGGGGGGGCATTGGGATGATCAGGCCAGCATGGAGGAGTGCAACTGGGAGTGAGCAGACCACTAGGGGCCATTTGCGAGAGAGCAGGCTATCAGTGGGGGTCAGTTGGGGGTGATCAGGACAGCTGGGGGGAGGGGTCAGTTTGGAGTGAGCAGGCCAGCAGGGGAGCAGTTGGGAGCAAGTAGGCCAGTGGGAAGGGAAGATGGGGGCAAGCAGGCCAGCAGGAGGACAGTTGAGGGTAATCAGGCTGGTGAGGGAGGGAGATTTGGGGGTAAGTAGGTAGTCAGGCAGGTGAGCAGTTAGAAGCCAGCAGTCCCAGATCGCAAGAGGGATATTTGACTGTCAGTTTAGGCCTGTTCCCTGTAAACCAACAGTAAGACATCCTTTGAGGGGTCCCAGGTTGGAGAGGGTGCAGGCCAGCTGAGAAACACCCCCTGCCCCAGTGCACGAATTTTGTGCACCAGGCCACTAGTGAATAAATAAAAGATAAACATGTGCTAAACAGCTAGAACTTTCCAGGACCAAAAAATGTTTCAAATACACCCAAAATATATTTGCTTGAAAACTGACTAGAAAAGGAAGATGGTAGAAACTAACTTACCAAGTAATTAGTGGGATAGCCTTAAGCTCCCCCCTCATTAATTGGCCTACAATAATGTTAGTTTTGTGAGCATTATGAGCCAAGCTCAGAAGATATGGAGCTAGATTCAGGGTCTAGGCCCCTCTGTACCCTTGGGCAAGTTATTCTAAGTTCCTTAACCTTGGTTTCTTCATCCATAGAATGGGAATAATAAAAAGTACTTATTCTACAGGGTTCTTTATGATTTTTTAATAAGATAAGTCATTTAATGGTACTTTGTAGAAGTCCAGGTTATCAGTAAATTTCAGCTTTTCTCATAAGGCCACAGCTATTAAAAACTAGAACACTGTGTAACTAGAATGAAATAAGATAAGGTTGCATGCCTGCTCATTTTTTTAAGGAAGAACTCCACCATATTATTTTTCAGCTAGCTTTTTGGAAACTGGCCAGTTTTCACAGATAATTCAGCCATCGGGGAAACCTGGGAAATGATGGAATTCACATTTAGAAATAAAAAGGGTTTCAGCCAATATTAACCTTAATGGGTATTATATTATTTCACTTAGGTCTCTTCCTTCAATACAAATTAAAACAACAACAATAAACAAATGTGCTTAAAAGCCTGAGTGCCTGTGACTGGCTCTCTGAAGGTCCTCCTAGCTCTGTGCTGTGTGTTCTGTTCAAAGATGGAAGCATTCAGCCAGCAGGCTGGAGCTTGCCTATAACTCCCCTGCCTGTTAAATAATTGCTAGGGGTCAGCATAGGTGAGGGTAGTGAGGAAAAGGAAGAGGAATCTGAAGCAGTCCTTCAACTAATTAGGTTTTTGTTCCTGTTTAACAAACATGAAGACCAGCAAGATCCAAATTTATGTAGGACTATAAGACTCTGCTTGGACCTCTGCTTTAGATGCTAAAGTGAAGCATGTTTTGCTTCCACAGAGGAAATGTCACCTCCCTGGAGAAAAGCAGTGTCTTCCCCATGACTCTGCAGACCTAGTCCATTTGTAAATAAAGGAGCTCTGAAAAGTTCCAAATCAGAGCCATGCCTCAGCAGTGGCTTTGGACAGCCCTGTGAATCATGCTTTATCACTGCCCTGAATGACAGTTATACAAGCAAAGTGGGGTGGAAAATCACGGCCATCTGTTTGGGCAGAAGTCTAACTTAGGAAGAAGCTTTTAGATTCAGGGGTGATGAGGAGGTTGGTAGGAAACCAAAAGTATCCAGATTGATAGTCCACACTGATTTAATTTATACTGAAAGTATTTACACGGATTGCTTTTTGCCCATATAGACCTACCCTTAATCTCTGAGTGGTCTGGTATTTATCATAAAAGACACAAAAATACTTGTTTATTTGAGTAAGAACGCTTTCAAATAATCCTACTTATTTTGTGTGATATCCTTAGTGGAAAATGTAGGAATACAGAGAGAGCAGCCTTTCTACATCTGGTTGTTAGCCAAAGTGATCCATATTCATGGCATGTGTATATAATCTGTTTGCCTATAAATTCCTTAAATACATGAGCCATGACTTCTATTTTCTTTGTACCTACCTCTACACTTAATACAATAGTGAGCATAAAATTAATACTCAGTGAACATTGTCATTTGTCTAATATTTAGACCTATGTTTTTAAGGGCCACATCTACTCCTCCCCAAAGTAATAATGTATTAAGACACATATACTGTGTTTTTGCTGAGGGGGTATTGCTAATCCTTCCTATATACACAAACATCTTTATAGATTTTTTTTTCTGTTCAGGTAATTACGCCACCTCACCAAATAGAGGAAATCTTCAGCTCTTGAGTATTCAAGTGAGATTATTTATTCCTCTCTCCAGTATCACCCTACCTCCAAGTCTCTCCAGGTTTTCTTACCATGATTAAACATGCTTCCATTATTGCTCCCACCATAAAGGATCCATTGTTCCATTTTTATTATATATCATACTAGCTTCTACTGCTTTAGTTGATAATTACATTGTGAGAAGAAATTATGTGAAGAATAACATTTATATTATATATTACACACTCATACAAACACATACACACAAAATATCTAAAATATATCAACTAAACATCAGCTAAAATTTATAAGAAAATTTTCAACCAAGTACATTGAAATTTACAAGAAAAAATATAAATATATTAAGATATATATTGTTTGCAGACAGTTGATACATTCACATAATATGTATACTATTATTATTTTAAGTTAAAATATTATTTCTATATTTTAGGATTTTTCTCTATGTGTTGTCACAACCTCACCATATTTCTGAACTTAGTTTGTGAGGTCATATAATTGTCTGGTCAATGGAATGTGGGTGGAAGTAACACTTGATTTCTAGCCTGGCTCTCAAAGCTTTCTTATGATGATGCATCCTCTCTCTCTTCTCCTGCCTGCTGGTCAGGGAGGGATGCTGAAGTTCTCCACTGGGGGCAAGTTTGGTTGCTAAAATTGGGCAGGGTGCTACTGGCAACTAGTAGTTAGAGGACAGGGTTATTGTTAAACATCTTACAATTCAGACGGCAACATCCCCTCCTGCCATCCCCATAGCAAACACATATCGGACCTAAAATATCAGTAGTAAAGAGACTAAGAAACCCTGCCCTAGACAATGGTTGACTTTCCAGTTGAAAAGAGTTTGGATCCCAGAGTAACTATGTGAAGCAAGTACTTCCCAATCCACATCCACACTCCATTGCTACCACTTTCCTTTATGTCCCCAAATCTATAAGGCCATGGTGAGCCCTGAGATATTAGAATTATTTGTTAAAACAATTGGCCTATCCTCGGCAATATACTAGAAGAGGCAAATAGTATAAAGGAACATGTAGAGTTGTTTTCACACAATTTAAAACAGGAAAATGTTGAGTTTTATTTGTTTTTTGAGGCTGTGTCATCATAGTAATTGAAGTTCTGGTGCTGTACCCAGGGGTAGACATTCTCCATTCATGCTCACTGGGCAATTCTCATGCAATAAGAACACACAGGTCCATCAGTCATCTGGGACAAGCTAATAAGGAAGACTTAGCTATTCCCACACATCACACCATATCATACTATCTCCTTTTACCATTTTACCAGTGGTTGTTACATATTCCAATGATGCTATTTAGTACAGAAGCTTACAAGGAATAACAAACACAAAAGCAAGAGGAGGATGAATTTTCAGGAGTATTGAGTATTATAGCTCCCACTGACTCATTTTAAAACCTTCATATGAAGTCACTTTCTTAATCACTGACTCTAAGTTTCTCTGATGATTTTCTATCTTGGCTTGAGAACTAAATTCTCACATATGTGTCACATTCCCAGAATGTTTTATGGTAAATCAGGATTTAGGTAAAAAAACAAAGCCACAATGAAGAGGAGAGGAATTACTAGCTCGATAGTTAACCAGTAGGCCGGTCAGAGTACCAAGAACCTAGAGTTAACTATAGCAATTAGATCAAATAATTGAAATAATAAATTATATATATGAACTCTGCAGTGAACAGTAGATTCAAAAAAGCAAAACTAGTTTTCTATCTGGGGTCTTGAAGGGCTAAGCCTCTTTTAATCTTTATAAGGCAAAAGAGATAAATACTAATCCATCTAAAAATTGTCTTAATTCTAATCTGTATACTTGAGATTAAAAATGATACAAACATGACTATACTCCCTTTGATGCCTTCCACTAAGTTTGCATTCCTCTTGTTAATTTTAAAAATCTCTAGCAGTTTTCCCAGTAGACCTACAGTTCACCACTTGCCTGCATGCTGCTTATGTGTGACGGAGTCCTTTATGAGGTATGGTGCCTCACTCCATTCCGCCATCATCCTTGTACTGACAATGCCTTGCACAAACCCTCCAGCTGCCTCCCACTGTCTTCTTCAAGGGTTTCTCCAGCTACTACTAAAAGGGATTTTGAATCTGTAGGTCCTAAATGGAAATTGAGGAGCTGAGATGATCATAGAATGGGAAGACATTCAAGTAAACAAAGGGTCACAATAGACTGTAGTCAATGTCCTATAGAGGCACAGCAATCAGTGTGAAGAGTTATGAGACAGCAGGCACAGAGGCCAGCAGGAAGTACTGTGAAAGCTGCCCACCGTGCTCACATTTGAGGAAGTTGAGAAGCAGCTCTCCATGCTGCCCGTGAAGGCCTAGCAAGACTCCCTGGAAGAAAGGACGACAGCTCAGCCAAGCAGAACAGAGTAAATACCTGGGAAGTTGGGGAAAAAATGGTCAAACAAGGAGAGCAACATGGGTGAGGACGCGGAAGCAAGGATGAGAGTGGCTCTTAAAACACATAGTTCAAAACTGACCTTTGCCTGACTTTTTAATCCATTGACCATTCTTCAGACCAAAGTTGTCTAAATCTGTTTTATCTTAAGTATTTTTCAGTAAAAATCAATTAAGTTAATCTACCCACTATTACTCATTTAAAAGTAAGTACCTCTACTATTATATTATTATATCATGTACATAAATAGTATACATACCATATAAAGGGTAAGATATAAAATACACATTAATATAATATCTAGCATTGTCTGCCCACATCTCAGATTAGCCTCCTTCCCATCAGAGTAAGGATGATAGTGATTTTGTTCATCACCATGTTCCATTGCTTGATGCCTAACATATCTTCAACAAACATTGAATGAACGACTGTGAATCCAACTCCTCATAAGAAGTAGAGTCTAAAAAGTTAAACTAGTTTATTCTCATCATAATAGCTTTGAAAGCAAAAGCTCTTGGTAGAAAGTGTCTAACTTCTTCTGAAACAAGCATCAACAGCAGTAAAATGTTGGAGACATTGATATATATTATAATTTGCCTTTTTCAGAAAACTGAATAGCCATAATGATCAATAAAATAAGTAGGAAGCAATAGGCTAATGTGAGAAAACAGCATCAGATTCAGTTTTCCTGAGTTTCCAGTACAGAGTAACTTTACTAAAAAATAATATATGTATTGCATCAGAGAACAGAATAATCAATGAAGAACTAAAGGAGTGATTGATAGTACCTCCTGTATCCTGAGTTGAGCTGGCATCTGTGCACACTGCCCAGCAGAACCATCCCTTGATTCTGTAAGTTTTCTAGGTAACTCATCTTATCCCTAAGAGCACCCCATAACCCAGAGGAAGTAAGGGCCCTGCATAACTGAAATGGAGTGTGTCTGAGATAGGCGTAAAATTACAGAAAGTACATTTTAGTAGATGTTTTGTTCTATCTTTTCAACCATTAATATATCTGTTTTCTGGTTAGAAACCTGAATTTCTTGAGGGAAGGGCAAAGTATAACTCTCGAACACTGGAAAGTCCAGAGAAGTTGGCTCTCTCTAGATTGTGTTAGTCTCCACATAACCTAGTACTTATTGATCATCTCCACATGTGAGTGCTGAAAGAGAAATAAATGTTCCCCAAATAGAGCTTTTCCCACAAATTCTTACACATTTGACAGACCAAAGATTTCCTCCCATGAACACCTGGCAAGAGTTCCCTCTTCTCCTGAGCACTACAAAAAGGCCTGTAAGACAGACAAGGAGAGTGAGAGATCTCTGGTGAGAGCAAGTAGCATTGGTTTTATTCTTATTTTAGGTCTTAAGTGGGTTGATTTTGTAAAGTGTAAAGCACACTTGTTTAGATACATTTGTTAAATAAAGCCACACCAAATGAGTGCCAACAAGCTGCTTTAGATTCCCCAAGAGAAAAAAAAGGCCTCAGTTGTTGCATTAGAATCCTTAGGATGACCAGCAACACCCTTATAAAGTAAGAGCATTCAAAGCTTCAGCAGGTTAGGTCACATAGCAAAATTAAACCCTATGAATGAATTACCCATCCTCACAGAAAGGGCAGGGCTTGCTGGGAAATGCATAATCTACAGCTTGCCATGAAATGTTCAATAAACAGGTTTCACAAGCTCCAAGAAGAATAATGTCAGGAGGGAAAGCTGCCTTATGGGCCAGGACTCAGCAAGGTAAGCTTCAAGTGATGCTGGGCTGCAAGGGATGGGCCCAACTAATGGCCAGGTGACAAAGTCACACAACAGGTTTAAGCTCCCAGCAGGCTCCCAGCCTGTGGAACAACTGGGAAATTTTATCTGGCTATTGATAGGGAACCTGGCACAGCCCTGACAGCCTAAAGCCATTTCAGGAAATGACATTTATTGGGGTTCTTGCCTGATTAATTGCAATGTATAAAAGCAATATACATTTAATATTGTTTTAAAAAACAAAAAGGTACACAGAAGCACAACAAAAACATGGCAGCTATAGCATTTTATTTTCGTTAGAACTCTTTAATTGTTATTGAAAAGTTGGAGCATAAGGTCTGCGAACCTAAGCTTTGGTGACAGACTTAAAGTAACTAAATTATCCAGTCAGATTTTTTTTAAAGTCAGTCCCAACTAAAAAATATGGGGCTGAAAGAAAGCAGGCAGTGGGACTACTTGGATATTGATTCCACTGTGATTTTTTTTTATTCCTGTATTGTGTGCTTTTTTAAAGCAGGAAAATATATACATATTATGTTATTATATATAAGTACTATTTTATTATATATATTATATATTTGTATATGGATATATAGTATATGTTAAAGAGAATGAAATTTAGGCTGGTTTAAATAACACTTTTAAATATATTTTCTGAAGGATAAAGAAGTACAAATTGGTACTTTCAAAATAGTCATAAAGATATAAAGTAAAGCATAGGAAATTGTCAACACTGTAACAGCTATATATAATGTCAGATGAGTACCAGGAACACTTTGTAAAGTATATGATTTTTTAACCACTATGCTTTATACCTGAAAGTAATCCTATCTAATAAAAGAGTAATATGTAAATTGACCATCATTCCAACACACAAGATGGCTGCCCCCATGTGGACTCAAGATGGTCACCACAAGATGACGAGCAGGGGAGGGCAGTTGGAAGGGACAAGGCTTTCAAGGGAGGGCAGTTGTGGGCAATAAGGCCAGCAGGGGAGGGCAGTTAGGGGTGACCAGGCTGGCAGAGGAGAAAAGTTGGAGGCAACGGGCCTACAGGGAAAGGCAGTTGGGGGGACACAGGCCTGCAGGGGAGAGCAGTTGGGGGGAACCAGGCCTGTAAGGGAGGTCAGTTAGGGGTGACCAGGCCTGCAGGAGATGGCAGTTAGGGGCAAACAGGCTGGCAGGATAACAAGCATATATAAGGCTGGCAGGGGAGTGGTTAGGAGGTGATTAGGCTGGCAGGCAGAAGCAGTTAGGGGCAATCAGGAAGGCAGGTAGGCGAGCCATTGGGAGCCAGCAGTCCTGGATTATGAGAGGGATGTCTGACTACCCTTTTAAGCCCGATTGGGCCTAAATGGGCAGTCGGACATCCCTCAAGGGGTCCCAGGTTGGAGAGGGTGCAGGCTAGGCTGAAGGACACACACTCCCATGCACAAATTTCATGCACCTGGCCTCTAGTACAAAATAATATTGAATGTAAACTGCAATTGAAAAATAAAAAATTTTTAAATTATAAGGTATTTGAGGATTTCAAAGGGAAAAATTGTTCTTCTGGCTGGCTCAGGAAACACTTCCTAGAGAGGAGACATTTTGGCTCTCTTACAGTATTTATGGAAAATGCTGTCCCTCTGGCACACAAATGTACCATGCATCTATTTGCAAAATAGTCTAATTCTAAAGCCAGTATCTTGTGCTCAGATTGAAATCTTACCTTAAAGATGTGATTTGTCCTAGGTTGCCCCATGCTTTTTCCTCCTGCAAAGGGGAAATAATTTTCTTCAGGGAAGACAGGCCACTGCTTCCTCCTTAAGGCTCTGTTAGAGGTTCTGTAGGAGAGACTTTGGACTACATTTCTAGGACAATGGAAACTAATGAGAAAATAAATAAATGGGACTACATTAAAATAAAAAGCTTCTGCACTGCAAAAGGATCTGTCAACAAAATGAGAAGAGAGCCACTGTATGGGAGAACATATCTGCTAATAATATATCCAATAAAGTTTTAATGTCCAAAATATATAAGGAATTCATACAACTTACCAAAAGAAAGACAAACAATCCAATCAAAAAAAATGGGCAAAGGACCTAAATAGACATTTCTCCAAAGTAGGCCTACAGAAAGCCAAGAAACATGAAAAATTTTTCAAAGTCACTAATCATCCAAGAGATGCAAATAAAAATGACTATAAGGTAACACCTCACAATAGTCAAAATGGCTACCATTAACAAATCAACAATGACAAGTGCTGGTGAGGATGTGGAGAAAAGGGAAATCTAGCACACCGCTGGTGGGAATGCAAAATAGTGCAGTCATAATGAAAAACAGTATGGACTTTCCTCAAGATATTAAAAATAGAACTCTCATTTGACCCAGTGATCCTACTTCTAGGAACCTAAGAAACCAGAAACACGCATTAGAAAGAATAATGTAGTCCCAATAGAAGTTCTTAGCAGTGCAATTGACAATACCTAAGATTTGGAAACAGCCTAAGTGCCTATCAGTTGATGAGTGAATAAAAATACTATGGGACATTTACACAGTGGAATACTATCCTATCTAGTAAAAGAGTAATATGCAAATGGACCATACCTCCAATTAGGCCATGCCCACAAGTCATGCCCACCAGCCAATTAGGAGCAAATAAATCCCAACCAAGATGGCTGTGGCCACTGAGAGCAGGAGGGAGGCTTGGGTTTCCCCAGCAATAGAGGAAGCCAAGCTTTCTGCCTGCCGTTGCCGTCCTAGGCCTCCACTCAATGCTACAAAGTTTCAATTATAGAAGATCTACCTCAACAGAAATGGCGGCAGCCACAGGGCTAGAAAGAGCAGAGGGTAGGGTTGCCCTGGATATGGAGGAAGCCAAGTTTCTGCAACCCTAGCACCTAGGCTCCTACTTAGGCTACAAAGTTTCAATTTAAATAAACCCAAACAGAAATGGCTGTCACCACGAAGTGAGTAGAAGGCTTGGCTCTGCTCCAAGCTACAAAGTTTCAATTATAGAACATAAATTAATCCCAGATCCCAGGGTCTCCACTTGGGTTGCTGGGGGGTGTGGTTGGCATGAAAACCACCACAGGCCCCTCACCCAGGCTTCTCCATGCCCCAAGGGAACCCTCAAACTGATCCAGCACACCCTTTAGGACAAACCAGCTGGCCCACACCCATGCACCAGGCCTCTATCCTATCTAATAAAAGAGTAATTTACAGATTGACCATCACTCCAACACACAAGAGGGCTACCCCCATGTGGTTAAAGATCCTGCCCCCATGTGGAAACAATATGGCCACAAGGGGAGGGCCATTGGGAGGTTCCAGGCTTGCAAGGGAGGGTAGTTGTGGGCAATCAAGCCAGCAAGGGAGCAGGCAGTTGGGAGGGAACAAGACTGCAAGGGAGGGCAGTTAGGGGCAAACAGGCTGGCAGGGGAGCAGTTTGACATCAATTAGGCTGGCAGGGTAGTGGTTAGGGGGTGATCAGGCTGGAAGGCAGAAGCAGTTAGGGGCAATCAGGGAGGCAGGCAGGTGAGCAGTTTGGAGCTAGCAGTCCTGGATTGTGAGAAGGATGTCCAACTGCCCATTTAAGCCCGATCCTACCGTGATCGGGCCCTAAACGGACATTTGGACATCCCTTGAGGGGTCCCAGATTGGAGAGGGTGCAGGCTGGGCTGAAGGACATCCCCCGCCTCCCATGCATGAATTTCGTGCACCAGGCCTCTAGTGCAACAATAAAAAAGAACAAACTCTTACCATTTGCAAGAGCATGGATGGACCTGAAGAGTATTATGCTAAGCAAAATAAGCCACTCAAAGAAAAAATACGTATCATATGATCTCACTTATATGTGTAATCTAATGATCCAAATAAACTGGTGAACAAAAATAGACCAAGAGACACAGAAGCATGAACAGATTGTTGAACCTCAGAGGGAAGGCAGGGGTGGGTGGGTGGGAAGAGATCAACCAATGAACTTGTATGCATATATGCTAATCCATGGACACAGACAATGGGTAATGAGGGCCTGGGAGGAGACAGGAGTGAGCTGGAAGAGATTAATGGCGGAAAAGGGAGGACCTATGTAATACTTACAACATTACATATTTTTTAAAAAGAAAAAATATCTTTATCATTCTATAAATATTATTAAGTACCTGCTCTATGGCAAGAGCTGTTCCAGGCTCTAGGATCAATAGTGAGAAAGGATTGGACCCTCTCTTCCCCTGCAGATATCTCCCTGTGTGTGTGAACCAAGAATGCATCAGTAGATGCCAGGTAGGAAGAAAAAAAGTAGATACATTCAAGTGCACACACAATACTTCTGATTCCATTCACATTCCCCACAAAGTTTATATAATAACACCTTTGGACTTTAAAAGTATATATGAAGAGTCTATTACCAAAAAAAAGAAAGAATATATTTGGATTTGAATCTAGGCTAAGGTAAGAGATTTGAGAGATATTGGGATTGACCAATGAGTCAGTTTTGTTTATGGAGTTTCAGTAAAAATAAATTCTGAACAGTAAATACAAAAAAATAATTGCTTTTTTTCACTTAGCTCAGACCAAATAAAACAAAAGCCAATAGTGTACTACAGATCAAAGAAGTGATCTCCACTAATAAACAATGGAAACAGAGTTCTGGTCAAGATGGCAATATAGATAAATACTGTACTCACCTCTTCCCATGACTACATTGAAATTTTAACTAATATACAACAATCAACCTGGATAAACCTCTGAAAACTAGCTAAACAGAAGTCCTATAACTAACAGTATAAAGAAGGAGCCACATTGAGATTGGTAAGATGATGAACACCCAAAACAGGCTGGCCTCACACCCACATGTGGTGGCTGAGAGTGGGAGGGTTATCTCCACTTCGGATATCCCCATTGTGGAGCCAGGCATTTCAGACCCATACCAGGCTCCCCAACCCATAACACCAGTGCCAGGAAGAGGAACCTCCACATCTAGCTGTGAAAATTAATGTGTATTTTTTCCATATAGATGATCCAGAAAAGCAGCTGAAACCCTAGGTATCCTTTTAAAGGGCCCACATACAGACTCACTTGTTCACAAGGACTTCCCCTAGGCTCTGGCAGAGGGACAGAGGCTGAGGAAATGCCAGAAATTAGTTGTGTGACTTCGGAGCAGGGACTAGAAGGACAGCTGCCATTAATCCTCCTCCACGAGGCCAAATCTAAATCTGCATTATCCTGGTGAACTCCACTAGCTCTATCCTGACAATTCTGTAGGGCATTGTACCATCCTAATTGTGCACCACCCAAGGTTCTTTCATGGTAGGCAGACAGCCTTGACCTACACTGTAGTCTTTCTTACAAAACTCTCAGAGGTTCACAGACCCCAGGTGAGTGGAAGCTGGCCTTGATGGACCCTATGACTTTTGCTGAGTGGCCCCAGGCTCAGTACTAGTGTAAAATCTGTATATGCAATAACCTGGTGAACATCACTTATCACACTCTGGCGACCTCCTCATACCCATCTTGCATACTGCTTAAGGCTCTTGCAACAGTTGAGCCTTACAAGAAATGGACAGGGGGAGGCAGGCCTCAGTGTGCCTTTTGCTGACCTGCTCCAGACCAGTACTGATGGCAGCTAACCTAGGTTCATGGTGAGGTCTCACCCATGTGCATCCAGGCCTAGCACCAACTTCAAATTGCTTTGTAGATCCTAATAGGTAGACACTCTATAAGGTCAGCCCCTGCACATGTGTTGTAGTCATGGCCAATCTTTAAAGCTAGTCAGCCTGAGGGTAAATACCACCCACTGATGTGCAAACAGCAGTCGAGGCTCAACTACCACAGGAAGGCAGGCACAATCTACATAAGGGATACTCCTAAATACCTGGTCAGGTGATCAGGTAAATTGTGCTACTGGGCCTCACAGGACACCTACTACATAAGGCTATTCTGCCAGAACTGAGAAACATAGCAGATCTACTTAATTCATAAAACCGAATACAAAAAGGCAGCCAAAATTGAGAGACAAAGAAATATGTTCCAAGTGAAAGCACAAGAGAAAAAAAAGAACATAAATGTAAATGATAAAATGGCAATAACTATGTACCTATTCAATAAAAAAATATGAAATCAGATTCTTTTTTTCTTTATATTAGTAAGGCAACTGGAAAGTGCTAATTAAATTAATTGCTAATAATCACTTTAAATGTTAATGGACTAACAATCAAAAGACATAGGATAGCTGAATGAATAAGAAAACAAGACCCATACATATGCTGTCTATAAGAGACCCACTACATATCTAAAGACAGACACAGATTGAAAATGAAGGCATGGAAAAAGATATTTAATATAATCTTATTAAAATGGTAAGACTGTTGAAAACAATATAATTTCAGTTATCCAGCATGCTTGGAGAATAGGGTCTGCTTTAATTTTATGTGGCAACAATGGCAAATTTGAGCAGAACCTTCTCCTCATACAATGTAAGGAAACTACTTCAGAAACTCTGTCAGGAATGTCTAACTGTATTAGTCACTCAGTTAAACGTTTTTTTCTTAATATTGCACTTTACCAGCCCCATGAGTATGCTTATTCTATCTAATAAAAGAGTAATATGCAAATTAACTAATACTCTGCTATACCCACAAGCCACACCCACAAGCCAATCAGGAGTGAGTATGCAAATTAACCCCAACCAAGATGGCTGTGGCCACAAAGTGATCAGGAGGGAGGCTTGGGTTTCCTTGGCAATGAAGGAAGCCAAGCTTTCCACACACCCTGGCCAGCCCAGGCATCCACTCAATGCTACAAAGTTTTAATTATAGAAGATAAATAAATCCCAACAAAAATGCCAGCAGCCACAGAGCTGGAGAAAGCAGGAGGCTAGGGTTACCCCAGGCAATGGAGGAAGCCAAACTTCTGAAGCCCTGGCCTGTCTTGGCCTCCACTTAAGGCTGCAAAATTTCAATTATAGAAGATAAATAAATCCCAACAATAATGGCTGCCACCACTGACCGAGCAGGAGGCTTGGCTCAACTCCAGGCTACAATGTTTCAATTGTAGAAGATAAATAAATCCCAGATACCTGGGCCTCCACTTCGGTCACCAGGGGTGTAGCCAGCCTGCAAACCACCACAGACCCCTTGCTCAGGCCGCCCCACGCACCAAGGGAACCCCTACCCTGATCTGGGACACCCTTCAGGGCAAACCAGCTGCCCCCACCCATACATCAGGCCTCTATCCTATCTAATAAAAGAGTTATATGCAAATTGACCTTCCTTCCAACACATAAGATTGCTGCCTCAATGTGGTCAAAGATCCAGCCTCCATGTGGACACAGGATGACCACCACAAGATGGCCACCACAAGATGGCCTTGGAGGGACCAGACCTGCAAGAAAGGGCAGCTGTGGGTGATCAGGGCAACAGAGGAGGGCAGTTGGGAAGGACCAGGCCTGGAAGGAAGGGCAGTTGAGGGCAATCAAGCCTGCAGTGGAGGGCAGTTAGGGATGACCAGGGGAAGGAAGTTGGGGGTGACTGGGCCTGCAGGGAAAGGCAGTTTGGGGGGACCCAGGCCTACAGGGGAGAGCATTTGGGGGAGACTAGGCCTGCAGGAGAGAGCAATTAGGGCTGACTAGGCCTGCACAGGAGGGCAGTTAGGGGCAAACAGGCTGGTAGGGGAGCAGTTAGGCATCAATCAGGCTGTCAGGGAAATGGTTAGGAGGTGATCAGTCTGGCAGGCAGAAGCAGTTAGGGGCAATAAGGAAGGCAGACAGGTGAGCAGTTGGGAACCAGCAGTCCTAGATTTTGAGAGAATGTCTAACTGCCCATTTAACAGGCAGTGGGACATCCCTCAAGGGGTCCCAGATTGGAGAGAGTGCAGGCTGGGCTGAGGGACAGCCCTCCCATCTATGAATTTCATGTACCGGGTTTCTAGCCTTCTATAAGTAGAAAGACCCTGGGCAGTGGATACCAATCACATTCCCTCATTTATCAATATTGACATTGAGCACATTTCAGGCTACAACTTCTCTAGCTCTCAGTTTCCCCATATACCAAAAAAACTAAAGAAAGTACTGTGAATGTTATGATTATGTTATAAATGATTAAATGACATTATTTAATGTAATGTCTGATACAGTATTGGGTATATGACTAATATTCATTAAATATTAGATCTTCCCTATGAAGGAAAAAAATTCTTCTAAACCTTCACAGAGATAGAATTTCTTAGAATTTGTAGGAAAGTATAAGAAATTCAATTTAAAAATCATCAGATTCTTTTTTCTTTATATTAGTGAGGCCACAGGAAAATGCTTTCTTATTAAATTAATTGCTAACAAAAATGAATGATAATATTCAAATTCCAAGTTTATCTTGCTATCACAGCTTTAAAAATTAACCTGATTTGTACTTTGATTTAGAAAGAAGAATAAGGAGTCCCAAGAGGCCTTAGGCTATGTAGACTCATGGTCACAGAGTAAATATTTTCAGCTGCATAGGCCATAAGATCTCTGTCACAACTGCTCAACCCTGCTATTGTAGCATATAAAAACACCCAGAGGCACTATGAATGAGTATGGCTGTATTCCAATAAAACTTTATTTACAAAAATAAGCAGCAAGCTGGGTATGGCTTGGCAAAGGTAAGTTTGCCAACCCCTGGTGCTATAAATTGTATATTTGAGTCCCAAAATTCACATTGTGACCTAGTCCTCAATGTGATGGTGTTTGGAGGAAGGCCTTGGGAAGATGATTAGGTCATGAGGATAAAGCCCTCTTATGCAGGATTAGTGCCCTTATAAAAGATACCCCAGAGAGCTCCCTTGTCCCTTCCACCAAGTAAGGACACAAACCAAGAGGTGAGCCCTCCTGGGACAGCAAATTTACCAGCACCTTGATCATTGACTTCCCAGTCTTGAGGACCATGAGAAATAAATTGTTGTTATTTATGAATAAATAAATAATAAATAAATAAAATATTAATACTAAAGCTATTATTATAATGCAGATGATTTTAAGCTTCATTATAATATATCCTAAGCCTTTTGGAGGAAAGCAAACAGGTTTAATATCTTTAAAAAATTAATCAAATTATATTATTTCTGCCAACACATGCATTAAAACAAAATCATATCAAATCTTAAATTCAGCACTCAATAAATTATCTTTTTTCAAAGAGCTTCAATCTAGGTTTCCAAAGCTCAGATTAAAAACTAAACAGTTTAAATTTAAAATACATTTTCAAGTATAAAATTTTTAAACAAAGCACCATCCAATTAGCCCCATAAGTGGCACAACCAAAGGGTAATCTTGGCAGACACCAGATCCTGCTGGGACAAACAAAATAAAAACAAATTTTCACCAACATCATTTTTATGACACATGCTGCTAGAAAAAAAAAACATTTTAAAGCACAGTAGCCTCTAATGTATGTATTATCACAACACTCTTAAGTCTCATTTGTTTGTTTGTGTCACAACATACTGACTATATTATACAAACTGGATAACCAAGCTTTGAAACTTCTAGAAAAATAAAATTAGATTACTACTAAAAATGGATATATGACATAGTTGCTAGCAGTTTCTTATACCTCTTGCCAATGTGGGTGTTGCTACTAAAACCGCTGACAACCTGAACACAGGGATGGGATCTAAACAGTTGGCTTTGGCACTGATGTGTACAGTGTGCTCAACATCTTCCCACATCATGTGGAAATTCCACAGGAAAAAGTCTCCAGCCTGCAAATTCTTTTATAAATCATTCTCTCATCTCAATTCTACCACACCCCCAAGATATCTTGCTGCTAGCAAAGTGCTATTGCAACAAAAAGAAAGGAAGCATGACCTTCGCTGGACAGTTAAGTCCAAGTCAAACTGAGCTTGCATAGTTTTACCCTTTAGTCCTGAGCCCAGTTTGAATTGTGGGACTTTGAAAGAGACCCAACTTGGCAGGTAATCACAATGGAACTCTGCCATCTCTGAAAAGAAGATTCTATCATCCGATGATAAAGGCACAGGCGTTGTGTTTATTGGATCCGAAGCAGTGTAAGACACATGAGGATGTCCCCTCTCAGGCATACTCCTTGGCCGGGGGAGGTGGTCCTGTCTGAACAAGTCCCAGGAGCACCATTGTTCTCACAAATGTACCAGGGTGCTTTCTCCCGACAATCAATTTACTTCAGGTTTTGATGGAGGTTTCAGGAAGGGAACAAATTAAATTGCTCAATTAATTTCTCCCATCAAACCATTTTTTCCAGCTTTCTAAAAATGATTAACTTCTGATTTAAGAACTCACCAGAATGATTTCTTTACCCAGAATGACAATTAATTATATTCTGTCTTTTCTATTTTGTTCTGTGCTGTCAAGAATGTTGCTTTTCAGAATTAAGACCAAATGAAGAAAAATAATTCACTTTAGAAAATAAAGGGATCCTTAGCCTCTGTCAGTGTGGCCACACCACGCAAGTCCTGGTGCTTCATGCAACAACTATTCGAATCTTTGACAAATATTGGTGAAGTACTAGGAATGTTCATGGGCAGTTTCAAGGCCAGCTCTGAGCATAGTCCTGAGTGCCTGCAGATGAACAGGTTAATGAGTTGCAAGGATACAACCTCCAAGGGCCACCAAAATGACATTACAGGGTAGTGAAAAGCAGTGTGATAAACTGCTCTGTTAGGAAAGAACCTGTTCCTTTGGTAACTCTCTATGACTCCCTGTCTCCAACCGACCTGCAGGGAATCAATTCAGACATTGAATGGATAAGAGTAGTTGAATTTTTAAATTGCTTTTGCAAAAATTATCAGCTTGGGAACTTTCTCTAAATTCTCCTTTACCCAACTTTTTGCAATGACTCTTCTCAAAATATAAATCGTAAGAAATCTTCTTAGAAAATATGATGAAATAATATAAAGAATACCAATCTGAGAATGGAGTTCTAATCTTTATTAACTGCCCAACTTTGGGGAAATTGCCCAGTCTATCTCTGTATAAAGTAAGGTGTTAGAAGAAGCATTGGGGCTTCCAGGCTTCTCACTAGGTGGCTCTGTAACACCTATAACGTATTTCCTGGGGTGCTCATTAAAAAGACAATTTTAAGAATATTTTAGCAGACATAGCAAAATCAGAATCTTGGGTTCAGTCTTGAGATCTACATTTTCAATAATGTTCTCTGGTGGGTTTTGTGCACAATAACATTTGCTCCACAAACGAGAATTGAGGAGTCTTTTAAAATACTTCTCACATGTCTTGAAGTTAATTTTATTCTTCAGAATAAGTCCAGGTTTAAGCCTTTCCTCCCAAAACTACCACTAGAATGTGCAAGTCCTAAGGCAGAAACACATCACATCATTTTGGTTAAAAGGAGAATTAGCAGTTTGCATTGGTTGTAAATAATCATACAAAGTGGTACTAAAAATATTAATACCCAACTTCCTTCCTGTTGTAATAAACAATATTGAGAGGAAATACTTTCTTGAAAAATAAGGACAGTGGTCCAAAGGTCTCATTTCAGGGAAAAATACTTTTTTTAAGACAATCTTTTTGGAACTTATCCTATTAATAAGTCTAATTGTCCCCTCGACCAGGGGGTGGGGCCAGCCTGCCAACTGCCCAAGGCCCCTCCCCCTGGGCAGCACAACCCTCAATCAACCCTCCTACCCTGATCAGGGCTGTCCGGCTGGACTCTACCCTTGCACGAATTTGTGCACCAGCCCTCTAGTTTGCTATAAATAAGCATAATGTTCTCCATTGATTTTCTCCTCTTGAGATAACCATGTTCTGCTCAGTGGTCCTTAGTGAAGTTTAGGAATGCTTTACTATCCCTTGCAATTGAAGGAGAAAGTACATTATCAGGGATATCAAATTCCAGAGTATTCTCTTGAGTCACTCCCACATGCGCACAGCTTGCTGTTTGTGAGCCAATTACAGTACCTGCTTTTTAGTACTTAGATCTCTTCACCGTCAAGATGCCTGAAGAAGTGGTGCACCATAGAGGAAGGAGGTTGAGACTTTTGCCTTCTAGGCAAAAATTGTTCAACTCATGTCTACCATCATCAATACTTTCTAATCCAACAAGGACATTTTCCTTCAGGAGTTGATAAATAATTCTTCCAATGCCTTGGGCAAGATATGAAAATAAAAGACTACTCTGAAAATCTTGTAGAAATTATCAACTTAATAGAATGGCTGGACATATGACACTATAAATACTATCACAGTAATTCTATGGATTCATATATCATTTCTGGCAAAAACTAACTTCTATGATTAGGTTTTTTACCAAAACATCAGCCAACAGATCAGGGAAGGGAATTTCTTCTGAGGGCCAACCCTGTACTAGCCAACTTTATATGCTATCCCACCTACTCCTGAGAGATAAGTATTTCTTTCTTTTCAGGATAATAAAACAAGGCTCAGAGATATTACATTGTTATCCCAAGATAACACAGCTAATGATTTGCGATAGGATTCAAATAAATCTGTGAGTGAAATTCATGGAATTCTCTGTCATAGTCCTATTTGTCCCATGATCACAAACAACAGCTTCCAGGGTGGTGTTTATGGCCTTCTAGACCAAGGCCCATCAGCAGTGGGTCCTCCACATCACCATGGACTCTGTCCTAGTTCTTTGTAATCATTCCTGAAATTTTTGGAGCTATTTCTAACTTTCGCTCACTACGGAACTTAAGAACAACATACCTGCCTCTATAAATTGGAGGTTCTAGTACAGATGACCTATGTGAAGCCACTCAATTTTAACTCAAGACTTGACTATTGATGCCTTTTTTAAATATTATTATCTCTCTTCAATTCAGATTGATATTTTAGCCTCCTCGTACTAATTTAGTCAACCAGTTAATGGCTGATTGGCAGTTCCACTGGATGACCTACGCATGTCTGTGTTCTCATATCTGGAACTAGGTGTCATCCACCACTGCTTAGAACAATGCAATAACTCATGCAAAGGACGTGATCATCATATAATTTATTTAAGATGTGTCATTTGTGATTACAAGAATTGTGTGAAAATCAGGGCAAGAATACAGAGCAGAGTTTTCAAATTTGCTTATTTTTAAGAACCCTTCAAATAAACTTTAAATGGAAGCTCAATGTATAAAACATATAAAAATGGAATTGCTTTAGGTTAATGTTTTTGGATCAAGGCCTAGAGTCTTACTTGATCATCCTGTAGCTGCTTATAATGAATGTGCTTTGGAAACTTTCTCCAGACTGCCTAAGACTTCAACAAACATTTTTAAATTGTTGTCCTAATAGAAGTAATTCTGGAAAAGCAAATAAGGACCTCCAAAGATCCACTTCTGAATAAAAGCAACAAGAACACTATAAAAAAATCAAAAGCAACTATTCAGAACTCTGAAAATTATCCAAAGGATTACAACTATCCAATGAGTGTTTATTTAAGAAAAACAGATGAGTCCTGGCTGGTGTTGATCAGTGGTTAGAGCATCAACCCACACATTGAAGGATTGCAGGTTTGATTCCCGGTCAAGGGCACATTACCTGGGTTGCAGGTTTAATTTCTGGCTCTAGGAGGCAACCAATTGATGTTTCTCTCTCACACCAATGTTTTTCTCTATCTCTTTCCCCTTATAGTCTCTTTAAAAATCTATGAAAAAATGTCTTCAGATGAGGATTAACAACAACAACAACAACAACAACAAAATGGCTGAATCTTAGTAAGAAAACTGAGCATTTTAACTTGTCCTATGCCAGTCTCTCTTGTATTAATTTTCTATCACCACATATTTAGTAGCTTAAAAAGTGCACAAATTTATCATCTTGCATTTCCATAGGTCAAAAGTTCAACATGGATCTCACTGGGCTATCCTATCTAATAAGAGAGTAATATGCAAATTGACCATACATCCCATCAGGCCATGCCCACCAGCCACACCCATCAGCCAATCAAGAGCAAATTATGCAAATAAACCCCAACCAAGATGGTTCCCACCACTGAGAGCAGGAGGGAGGCTTGGGTTTTCCTGGCAATGGAGGAAGCCAAGCTTTCTGCCTGCCCTTGCTGGCCTAGGCCTCCACTCAATGATACAAAGTTTCAATTATAAAAGATACATAATCTAAACAGAAATGGCGGCAGCCACTGAGCTGGAGAGAATAGAGGCTAGGGTTGCCCGGGCAATGGAGGAAGCCAAGCTTCTGCAGCCCTGGCTGGTCTAGGCTTCCACTCTAGGCTATAAAGTATCAATTATTGAAGATAAATGTCCCAACAGAAATGGTTGCCACCATGGAGCGAGCAGAAGGCTTGGCTCCGCTCCAGGCTACAAAGTTTCAATTGTAGAACATAACTTAATCCTAGATCCCAGGGCCTCTGCTTGGGTTGCTGGGTCACATGGCCAGCCTGCAAACCACCATAGGCCCCTCGCTCAGGCCACTCCAGACCCCAAGGGAACCCCCACCCTGATCTGGGACACCCTTCAGGACAAACCAGCTGGCCCCCACCCATGCACCAGGCCTCTATCCTATCTAATAAAAGAGTAATTTGCAGATTGACCATCACTCCAACACACGAGGGCTGCCCCTCTGTGGTCAAAGATCCTGCCCTCATGTGGATACAATATGGCCACCACAAGATGGCCAGCTGGGGAGGGTCAATGGGAGGTTCCAGGCTTGTAAGGGAGGACAGTTGTGGGCAATAAGGTCAGCAGGGGAGGGCAGTTGACAGGGGCCAGGCCTGCAAGGGAGGGCAGTTGGGGGCAATCAAGCCTGCAGGGGAGGGCAGTTAGGGGTGACCAGGCTGGCAGAGGAGAGAAGTTAGGGGCAAACAGGCTGGCAGGGGAGCAGTTAGACATCAATTAGGCTGGCAGGGTAGTGGTTAAGGTGTGATCAAGCTGGTAGGCAGAAGCGGTTAGGGGCAATCAGGGAGGCAGACAGGTGAATAGTTTGGAGGCAGCAGTCCTGGATTGTGAGAAGGATGTCTGACTGCCCGTTTAGGCCTAAACGGGCAGTCAGACATCCCTCGAGGGGTCCCAGATTGGAGAGGGTACAGGCTGGGCTGAGGGACACCTCTCCCTGCCCCCCCCCCCCCCGCATTCACGAATTTCATGCATCGGGCCTCTAGTAATTAAGATAATGGCAGAACTGCATTTCTTTCTGGAGAATCTAGAGGTCCATCTGTTCCTTTGCCTTTTAAAGTATCTATAGATTGTTTTCATTCTGTGGCTCATGGCTTCCTTATATCTTCAAAGCCAACAATGCAGGGTTGAGTTCTTATGTCACATCACACCAACTTCATCTTTACCTCCATCTCTCACATTTAAGGACCCTTGTGATTACACTGTGCCCACACAGAAAATCCAGGATAATATTTCTCAAGAGCTACTAAGTAGCAAATTAATTCCCCTTTGCCATGTAACTTAACATATTCATAGGTTATAGAAATTAAGACGTAAGCATAAAGCAAGGAATTATTATTCTGCCTATCATATTTCTCTCCCAAGCTCTGCAATAGGATTGAAAATGACCAACATTGCAAGCACACTTTCCATGAAAACTAACAGCCTAGTAGCCACAAGAGGGAGGGAAATGGGTTTGGAGTTTTTAACGCTCTTTCAGCAATTAAGTCACTATTTAACTCATCTAACAGGTCTTTGAAAAACTGTTCCCAGTGCTTTTTTTATCTCATCTAATATAGTACTCACTCCATGTAAACAATCCTATGCCTGTTATTTGTTTAAAATAAACAGTAGCAATTATTGAACATCACAGCTTCCTGACAGTGGTACCAATGGGGCAAGCAACAGATTGGCCATAAACCTCAAAAGAAATATCTGAGAAAATGGCTATAAGCAGTTTTGAAATGTTTTAACATATTGCTCGGAAATGAAAAGGCTCTGTGCATGTGCAAGGCTGTGTGAATGCTCAGGAAAAACATGAGAAAGCCCTAATCTCTAAACTCTGGATTACCTAAAGGCCTATACAGTAGGAAGTGAAGATTCAAGCAGAATTTTAACCTGTCAGAGTATTTAAAGTATGCACCAATATCTACATAGACCCTCTCAGCAAGTAGGAAGAGACTTACCTGGCTTAAAGCATTTAAGAAAATCTATGTCCAATCATGAGCTGGACACTAAGATAAATTAGCAGACTTCAGTGCCCATACCTGGCAAAAACTAAAGAATTTACATAATTATTTCAGGAAAGTAACTAAACAGCAACAAGAAATCCTGGGGTGAAAAGAAGGAAAAAGGATTCTGATTTTCAGGGTTGTCACATTA
Source organism: Antrozous pallidus (assembly GCA_027563665.1). NCBI lineage: Eukaryota > Metazoa > Chordata > Mammalia > Chiroptera > Vespertilionidae > Antrozous > Antrozous pallidus. The sequence continues at coordinate 50,957,473 of CM050510.1, forward strand.
TATAAAAAATATGTAATTTTCAACAACAAAATAACACAAGAAACACAAACAGAAAAGCGTAACCCAAAAGCAAGAACAAGAAAATGTGCCAATAGAAATTTTCCTCTCACAAAACCCAGTTATTGGATTTCAAAGAAAAAAGTTTTAAAAATATATAAATATACATCAGACAGGATTTTAACAAGGTAATAAAAGAATTTAACATATATATATATATATATATATATATATATATATTTCCACTGTGAGTACACAAAACTGTTTTCTTGTGTTCTTATTTATTAATTATTATATTATTTTCCATATGAACAAGTGTAAATCTAGTTTTCCACCATCTAGTATATACTAAAGACTGAATGAAACCATATATAAAGAATTAAAGGAGGAACCAAGATGGCAACATAGGTAAATGCCTGCATTGCTACTTCCCACAACCATATCAAAATTACAACTAAAATACAGAACAACCGTCATTCAGAACCCCCTGAATTCTGGCTGAATGGAAGTCCTACAACTATAAAAGTAAAGAAGAAAGCACATCAAGACTGGTAGGGGGCAGAGGTACAGAACGGGCTGGTCCAACACCTATGTGTGTTTAATCAGGAGGGATATCTTGGCTGCAGAGGAGTTGTATGAGGAGTAAGGGGTCCCAGCCCTATACCAGATTCCTCAGCCCAGGGTTCCAGAGCTGGGAAGAAAAGTCCCCATAACTTTGGGCTGTAAAAAAAAAAACAGCAGAAATTGTGGTTGAGTGACACCAGAACCTGATGAAAACCCAAACACAGCCTTTTAAAGGACCAGTGCAGACTTACTCAGACTCACTTCCTCTGAGCTCAAGCATTGGGGCAGCAGCTTGAAAGGATCCAGGGACAAACAGGGAGAAACTAAATTTTTTAGCATCAGGACAAGAACTTGGCGGGGGGGGGGGGGGGGGGGTTGGTGCAGCTTTCTCCCAGCTGAAACTTCCCCTGCCACAAAATTGACTGGCAGGTGCCATATTTGAACTTCCATCAACCTGGCTCACACTGTTAGCCCCATCATGGTGATTCTCTGAGATGCCACCTCATCCCAGCTTGCAGCCCCACCCAAACTGTTTGCAGTGGTTTTTTTCATATGAAAGGCCTGTCCTGATTCGGCTTCAGAGTTTCCTAAAATCTCTCAAACAAGTAGCAGCTGGACTCAGAATGCCCAAAACCTCTCAATAAGCAGCCACAGGCCTGGCAGTAGCAGCAGCCTGTCTTGTTTCACAGTTTGGCATCTGCTGGGAATCTCCAAGTCCAATACAAGTAGCAGCCCTTTGCAGATAATTCTGTAACTTGTTCTGGTTGGTCCCATGAAGGACACAGGCAGTGGCTGATTTTGGATCTCACAGGAGACCCCAGAGCCAGTGCACCTTGTGGACAGTTTCAGACCATGTCAGATTACAGCTCTACACATCCACAAGTGACACACTCAAGAGCAGATTCACTGAGCACCAAAGCCCACTAAAATAAGTCCTCCTCAATAGGATGTCTCTTGCACAGCAGCTCTTCCACTGTAGTTGCAATTAGTCCTCCCAACCAATTGGCCTGGAGGTCAATTCCTTCAAGGGACACCAATAGCAATCAAGGCTCAACTACAATAAGAAAGTGCAGAGGAGGAACCAAGATGGTGAGATAGGTAAACACCTATCCTGTTGCCCCACACAACAATTTCAAAACTACAACTTAATGGCAGAACAAACATCATCCAGAAGCACCGGAAAGCTGGCTGAGTGGAAATTCCACAAATAAAAGTAAAGATAGGACACTGAGACTCAGAGGAACTGTGAAGGGCAGAGTTGTGGATACACGCAGAGTCAGAGGTGTGGAGCTATGCACGCAAGCGGATAGGGTAGGCGGCTGGATACATGGCTGGTTTTCTGGAACGGGGAGGGAGACAAAGGCATCCCACTGCACTGATTCCCCAGTTCCAAGCAAGATCCAAAAACCCACACTCATAAGGAGTGAAACTGGACAGTAAGGAGGAAGCATGCTGAAACTCGGGCACTGCAGAGGTCTGCGAACTTGCAGAGAGAGCACGTAAACTTGGGAACAGCAGAAGTGCACGAGAGTGCAGAGAGGACTCATGACTTGCTCTCTCATTCGGGAGAAAAAAAAAAGAAGGGAAACCACTGGACTGCATTGTTTTACAACCCTGGGTGAGACTTTGGGTGTGCAGACTCATTTGGGGAGAGGCTAGAGTGGCAGCTTTCTCTCAGAGGTGCATGCAGACATTACCACCAGGCACAGAGACCCAGGTGCTACATAGGGTGGAGCTGATGGGAAATCAAGGCTGCCTGCTCAGCCCGGAGACTCCACCCATCCAACCTGAGCACAGCAGATCCTCACAGCCAATTGGCTTGGAGGTCAAACCTTCCTAGTGCTAACAACAATAATCTAGGCTTAACTTCAATAAGACTGTGCAACCCATAGAGGGCTGCACCAAGAGTATCACCTCAAGTAACTGGGGAGGCTGAGAGGCTGAACCACTGTCCCTTAGATGACATCTACCACACAAAGCTAATCAACCAACTCAGGGAAGCAGCCAAAACGCAGAGACATGGAAAGAAATTACATGTGAAAGAAATGGAGGGGGGAAAAAAACGACTGGACATAGAGTTCAAAACCACAGTTATAAGGTTTTTCAAGAGGCACCTAGAAAAGGCCGATGAACTTAATGAGACCTTCAAGAATATGAACGAGAGCTTAGAGGATATGAATGAGACCCTCAAGGATATGAATGAGATGCTCAAGGATATGAATGAGTCCCTCGAGGATATGAAAAAGGACCAACTAGAAATCAAGCATACACTGACTGAAATAAAAATAAATTATAGAAAGACCTAAAAGCAGTCTAGAGGACCTCAAGAATCAAGTCAAAGATTTGAACTATAAAGAAGCAAAATCCACTCAGCCGGAAAAGCAAGAAGCAAAAAGAATCCAAAAAAAATTGAAGATAGTTTAAGGGGCTTCTGGGACAACCTCAAGCATACCAACATCCAAATTATAGGGGTGTCAGAAAAAGAGAGAGAGCAAGATACTGAAAACCTACTTGAAGAAATAGTGACCGAAAACTTCCCCCACCTGGTGAAAGAAATTGACTTAAAAGTCCAAGAAGTGCACAGAACCCCAAACTATAGGAATCCAAAGAGGACCACACCAAGACACATCATAATTAAAATGCCAAGAGCAAAAGACAAAGAGAGAATAATAAAAGCAGCAAGAGAAAAACAGTTAGTTACCTATAAGGGAGCACCCATACGATTGTCAGCTGATTTCTCAACAGAAACGATGCAGGCCAGATGGGAGTGGCAAGAAATATTCAAAGTGATGAATAGCAAGAATCTACAACCAAAATTACTTTACCCAGCAAAACTATCATTCAGAATTGAAGGTCAGATAAAGTGCTTCACAGATAAGAAAAAGCTGAAGGAGTTCATCACCACCAAACTAGTATTACATGAAATGCTGAAAGATATTCTTTAAAAAGAGGAAGAATAAAAAGGTAAAAATAAAAATTATGAACAACAAATACACAGCTACCAACAAATGAATATAAAAATCAAGTGAATTAAAAATCTGATGAACAGGATAAACTGGTGAGTATGACAGAATCATGGGCATAGAGAGGGAATAGACTGACAATTCTTGGGGAGAAAAGGTGCAGCAAGAGACTGGACAAAACTCATACACCTATGGAAGAGGACAGTGCGGGGGGAGAGGTAAGCTCAGAGGGTGGGATGGGTACTGGGTGGAGGGGAGCTATAGGGAGAAAAAGGGGAACATTATAATTAGTAAACTTAATAATAAAGATTAATTTTTTTTTAAAAAGTGCACACAGCCCACACAAAGGTATATCTAGAGTGCTCAGCTCAGGTGACTGGGGAGGTTGAGCTAATGGGCCCTACAGGACACCTCCTACATAAGACCACTCTATCAATTCCAGAGGACAAAGCAGCTCTACCTAATAAATAGAAACAAACACAGAAATGTGCAAACAGAATCATGATGTGCAAACAAAGAAATATGTCACAAATGAAAGAACAGAAGAAATGTAAGCAAACAAACTACTAGATACAGAGTTCAAAAAAATGGTTTTAAGAATGTTCAAGGAGCAGGAACACCAAGATGGCGGCATAAGCAAACACCTATTGTTCTGCTCCGCGCAACGATTTAAGAACTACAACATAACAGCAGAACAGACAAGCACCCAGAATTGCCAGAAAGCTGGCTGAGTGAGAACTCCACTAATAGGAGCAGAGGTGGGACACTGAGACTCAGGAGCGGCGGGAGGGCAGCCTTTCAGATGGAAACAGGTTAGGAGCTGCCCTGGTTGCGCACGCGGGCTGGGGCTGGAGCAGCGACCAGCCGGATTTCTCCGACGGGGAAGGGTGGAGGCGTCCCACTGCCCAGATTTCCCAAGCCAGGCGAGGTCCGAGATCCGGGGTACGAGGAGAAGTCCCCCTGCACAGATTCCCCAGAACTGGGCGAGGTCCGAGGTCCGCGGGATGCACCCTGGAAGCGGAGCGCAGCAGAGGCTCCTAGTCCCAAGGGTCGCGCAAACCCGCGACTTGCCCCCTGGAAACTTGTCTCCTGGTTCCGGAAACCATCTATTTTACAGCCCTGGGCTGGACTTTTGGTGTGCAGGCACATTGGGGAAAGGCAGAGTTGTCTGGCAAGGGGAAGAGACTAGCGGCTTTCTCTTGGAGGTGTCTGCAGCCATCCCCATCCAATAGAGACCCGCGCGCGCGCGAGCGCTGCATAGGACCCAGCTGCCGCTGCCGCTGCCGCGCAGCTCAGAGACTCCGCCCATCCAACCTGAACACAGTCTCCCTTCACAGCCAATTGGCCTGGAGGTCAAACCCTCCTAGGGCTAACAACAACAAGCTGGGTTTAAATTCAAAAATACTGAATACAACCCATAAAGGATTGCAGTAAGAGCACCCACCTCAGGTAACTGGAGAGGCTGAGCCACTGTCCCTTTGAAGATATCCACCACATAAAGCAGCCACCATGCAGAGACATGGAAAGAAATCAGGTGTGAAAGAAATGGAGGAGAAAAGACGACAAGACATAGAGTTCAAAACCATGGTTATAAGGCTTTTCAAGAGGCTCCTACAAAAGGCCGATCAACTTAATAAGAATTACCAGGAAATAAACAAGACCAACCAGCAAATGAATGAGAATTACAAGGAAATGAATGATACTTACAAGGAAATGAATGAGACCCTCAGGGAAATGAACAAGAACTCTGAGGATACGAACCAGACCCTCACAGATAAAAAAAAGGACCAACTAGAAATCAAGCATACACAGACTGAAATAAAAAATATTACACAAAGTCCTAAAAGCAGTCCAGAGGGCCACAAGAACCAAGTCAAAGATTGGAAATACAAGGAACCAAAATCCACTCAGCTGGAAAAGCAAGAAACAAAAAGAATTCAGATAATTGAAGATAGCGTAAGGGGCCTCTGGGACAACCTCAAGCAAGCCAACATCCGAATTATTGGGGTGCCAGAAAAAGAGAGAGAGCAAGTTAATGAAAACCTACTTAAAGAAATAGTGACCCAAAACTTTCCCCACCTGGTGAAAGAAACTGACTTAAAAGCCCAAGAAGTACACAGAACCCCAAAATATAGGAATCTAAAGAGGACCACACCAAGACACAAAATAATTAAAATGCCAAGAGCAAAAGATAAAGAGAGAATATTAAAAGCAGCAAGAGAAAAACAGTTGGTTACCTATAGGGGAGCACCCATATGATTGTCAGCGGATTTCTCAACAGAAACAATGCAGGCTAGACGTGAGTGGCAAGAAATATTCAAAATAATGAAGAGCAAGAATCTACAACCAAGATTACTCTATCCAGCAAAGCTATCATTCAGAATTGAGGACCAGATAAAGTGCTTCGCAGATAAGAAAAAGCTAAAGGAGTTCATCACCACCAAACCAGTATTATATGAAATGCTGAAAGATATTCTTTAAGAAGAGGAAGAAGAAAAAGGTAAAAATAAAAATTATGAACAACAAATACACATCTATCAACAAATGAACATAAAAATCAAGTGAACTGATAGGCTGATGAACAAGATAAACTGGTGACTATAACAGAAACATGGACATAGAGAGGGAATGGACTGACAATTCTTGGGGAGAAAAGTGTTGTTGGAAGTACAGCTAGAGATTGAACAAAAATCTTGCAACAATGGGAGAGGACATTGGGGAGGGGGAGGTGAGGGCGGAGGGTGGGATAGGTACAGGATGGAGGGAAGATATAAGGGGATAAAAAAGGGGAAACAATGTAATTAATAAACTGAACAATAAAAAAAAATAAAAAATAAAAATAAAAAAAATAAAACTCTAAAAGTCAAAAAAAAAAAAAAGAATGTTCAAGGAATTTAATAAGAGCTTCAAGGGACTTAGACTTTTAAGGACCTTAGTAAGAATTTCAAAGGCATGAAAAAGGACCAGTCTGAAATGAAGGATACATTAATTGAAATAAAGAATAATTTATAGGGAGGAGAAGGAGGAGGAGAGGAAGAAGAAGAAGAAATATAAAATTATGAAGAAGAATGAAGAAGAAGAAGAAGAAGGAGAAGAAGAAGAAGAAGAAGAAGAAGAAGAAGAAGAAGAAGAAGAAGAAGAAGAAGAAGAAGAAGAGGAAGAAGAAGAAGGAAGAAGAAGAAGAAGAAGAAGAAGAAGAAGAAGAAGAAGAAGAAGAAGAAGAAGAAGGAGGAGGAGGAGGAGGAGGAGGAGGAGGAGGAGGAGGAGGAGGAGGAGGAGGAAGAAGAAGAAGAAGAAGAAGAAGAAGAAGAAGAAGAAGAAGAAGAAGGAGAAGAAGGAGAAGAAGAAGAAGGATATAAGGAGGAGGAGGAGGAGGAGGAGGAGGAGGAGGAGGAGGAGGAGGAGGAGGGGGGGAGGGGGAGAAGGAGGAGAAGGAGGAGAAGGAGAAGGAGAAGGAGAAGGAGAAGGAGAAGGAGAAGGAGAAGAAGAAATATAAAAAACATGAACAATAAAATTGCAATAAATACATATCTATCAATAATTCAATCTAAAAATAAATGAACAAATAATTTAATGAACAAAATAAACTGATGACTAAAATAAAACCAAAGACATTGAAATATAGAACAGATTGATGAAGCTCAGAGGGAAGGAGAAGCAGGAAGAGATTAACCAAAGAATTTATATGCATATATGCATTACCGATGAACATAGACAATAGGATGGTGAAGGTCAGGGGTAGAGTGGGAACCAGGTGGGAAGTGGGGAGAAAATAGGGAGACATCTATAATTCTCTCAACAATAAAGATTTTTTAAGTATTAAAAGAAAATATGAGATTGTCATCTTACCAAATAAGGAATATCAAGAGAATTAGAAATTATTAATAAATAAATAAATAAAGGTTAATAAAATTGACATACCCTTAGATAGACTGACCTAGAACAAAGGACAGAAGACTCAAACTACTGAACTCAAAAATGAAGAAGAAACATCATTACCAACATTACAGAACTTTTAAAAAAGGTTATAAAAAATAATATGAACAACTTTATGACAACAAATTAGATAATATAGATCAAATTTTTAGACAGACACAATTTTCCAAAATGGACTCAAGAAGAAATGGATAATCATAGTATAAGAGAATGCATGATAGGATTATATTTTAAAACTTTCCACAAAGAAAATCTGATGACTTCACTGGTGAATTCCACCAATTACTTAAAAAATAATTTGTATCAGTACTTTATAAACTCTTTCAAAACTACATGAGATAAAACTATTACTAAAACCAGACAAGAAAATAAAACTACAGGTAAATTTCCCTCATAAAATTAGACACAATGCTCAAGAAAGTACCAGCAAACCAAATCCAGAAACATATAAAAACTCTTATGCACCACGGCCAAGTCAGAGTTATCCCAGGAATGCAAGGGTTTAACATTCAAAATATATCAGTGCAATGCACTATATTAATAAAATAAAGGATAAAAATTATATGATTGGTTCAATAGATGTGGAAGGAGCATTTGAAAAAATCCAACACAATTTTATGATAAAAATCCTCAACAAATTAGTAATCAAAGGGAATATTTTTAAACTAACAAATGGCTACCATAAAGAACTCACAGCTAGGATTATACTTAATAGTGAATGACAGAATGCCTTCTCCTTAAGATAAAAAAAAACAAAACATGAGGATGTCCATTGTCATTTCTTCCACAAAGTAGACTAGTTGTACTGGAGGTTCTAGCCAGGGAAAATAAGCAAGGAAAAATATATATACATGTCACATTTATTTGAAAAGATGCAAAACTATTCACATTCACAGATGACATGATCTTATATAGCACAAATCCTGAGAAAAAACTATGAGAACTAGTAACATTTCAGAGTAAAGAGCAATAAACAAAAATTATTTATATATATAATAGTAATAATAATGAACAATATATTATATAATATATAATAGTAATGAACAATCCAAATATGAAAATAATAAAACAATTCCACTATAATAGCATCAAAAAGAATAGAATAAATTTAGGAATAAATTTAATGAAAGAAGTCAAAAATTTGTATACTGAAAAAAATTAAAGAGTTAAATAAATGGGGGGAAAAAATCTCATGAAAGCTCAATATTGGTAAGGTAGTAATACCCCCTAAATTGGCATATAGATTCATTACAATCATTAACAGAATCCCAGCTTGCTTTTTAAAAGAAATTGACAGGGTGCATCATAAAATTTATGTGTAAATTTAAGGGACCCAAAATAGACAAAACAATATTAACAAAGAACAAATTTAGAAGACTCACACTTCCTGATTTTAAAACTTACTAAAAAGCTACTATAATCAAGAGTGTGTGGTATTGGTATAAGAACAGACATATATGATAAACCAGTGGAATATAAATGAGAGTCCAGAATTTAACTCATATATACATCTATGGTCAATTAATTTTTGACAAGGATGCCAAGACAGTTCAAGGAAGGAACAGTCTTTTCAACAAATGCCTATAGGACTTGATATGCACATGCAAGAAATGAACTTCTATCTCACAACATATAAAAAATTACCTCAAAATGGATCATACACTTAAATGTGAATGTAAAACTACAAAACTTTTAGAATAAAGCATAGGAGTAAATCTTCATGACCTTGGGTCAGGCATGTGGTGCCTTTCTTTCCTTGTGATGTCTGTGTCTTAGAAGTGAGGCCAATAGCATGAAGACATATACCCAGAATAGACAAATTATAGAGATAGAAAGTAGATTAGTGGTTTCCAGAATCTGGGAGAATGAGGTGGGTTTCTTTTTGGGTGATGAAAATCTTCTAAAATTAGATAGTGGTAATGTTTGCACAACTCTGTGAATACATTAAAAGTCATTGAATTGTATAACTTGAAAGGGTCAATTTTATGGTATGTAAATTATATCTGTATATAGTTATTACTTTTAAATGTTCCAGATTTTGATGTACCAACAGGGATAATTAAGAAAAATACCATGAAAACCTATCAGGATTCTTTATTTAAATGTGACTAAAAAGTTGGCTCATATTATTTACTATATGATAAGACCTTGGACAGTGTATGATACATCAGAAGTGCTATATGAATGTTAACTATTGTAATTATAATGATAATAATAAATATTATTATTATTATTTTACCTTCTGTAATGAATTTGATACTGGCTTTTCACCTGGTACTGTGTTGACTGTGTTCTGTAAAGCTGAGAACTACATTTCCCAGAATTCCCTTTCTTGAATGTTCCAGTTTAGGCTGGCCAAAAGAAGGACTTATGCTAGATTTGGGAGGCAGAAGCTGAGTTATCATTATTATCCGAAGGTTTTCTTCCAGATTAGATGTGGTGAAGGACAGATATGAAATGTTCAGGGAAGATTAGGTTGTCCTACCCATTCTAGCTATCTATCTTAACCGAACAGTGGTCCCAACCCCACTACAGAAACTAGTTGGGATCCACAAGTCAGCAGCTACACAGAGACAATGTGAACCTCCCCCAATGCCCTCTCTACTTTCCCACTTAATGGCTGAACATGCTTACCTTCTCAGTCTGAGGGCATGTTGATGCCTCCCTAATCTCAGACTCTCACTGGGAGTGCAACTCCTCTCACCACTGTATAAGGCCAGACTGTTACCATAAATCCTTTACCTCATGAGGCTCTTAGGATGGCAGCTGTCATGACTGAGCCTTGTCTGATACACTGGGTCTTCCCAATGCACCAATTCATTTGTTTATTCGTTTAAGAAACAAAACTTTTTGAGCTTTTAGTATGTATGAGCTGTTCTATTTGGGTATAGTGATGAACAAGGACATTCCATTCCTGTCTCTGAACTTAGAGGACATAGAACAGAGGACACAGGCTTCTTTGGAGGGCCTCACATGTGGTCACAGAGCAAGTGACAAGATGGCATACTTCCAAGATCTGACAGGAGGGAGGAGGGCAAGCCTGAGGTAAAAACACAAGTAATAGGAAAGCTGCTCCCAATGAATGAAAAAGCAATTCATTATCTCCATGCAATTCAGGACAGGCAGGTTCCTGAACAGTCTGAGAACTGGAGTAGAAAAAGCCAGAAGCTGGAGGGATAGGAGGTTTCAGTGCTGCCCAGTCCTGTGTTGCCTCAGAAAGACCCCACTGTCATCTGCTCTCACCACTCTAGGAGCTTCTCATTCAGATCCTCTGTTTCTCATGTGTAAGCACATGTCCACTAGACACTGACCACAAAGACAGGGCCATGGCCAGGAAATGGCAGAAGAATGTGTTGATAGGTAAGGTCTGGGGCCTTAGCGAGTATGTCTTACCCAAAATAGGGAAGAGGTGGGGAGGTTCATTAGGGAACACCTAATGGCAGCAAGGCTGTAGAAGTCTGAGTTCTGCAACTCAAAACAAAGGGCAAAGTATTTGTATCTGTGAACAGAATTTCAATTTAAAACTAATTCTCACTTATAAGAGGAAAGAATGAATGAATAAATAAATGAATTGTCTTTAGTTCCTAGGAATATATAACAGAGTATACAAGTTAATATAAGAAAATGTGGAGCATTCAGTAATTAATTGTGTCCATTTGTGAAACATCTCTTGAGCACCTTTGTGTGAAAAGCAAAGGAGAGAGGGATTGAAGAAATAAGTAATTAACTGCAAATAGAAATGCTACCAGCTACAAATGGCAACTATACTTGGATAAAAGTTGGTCTCCCCAAACTCCTGTCTACTTGGAACTTCAGAATATGAACTTATTTTGAGATAAGTTCTTTGCAGATGAAATTAGCTAAGATTAAGTCTTGCTGCATTAGGTGCACCAATGACAATTGTCCTCATAAGAAGAGGACACAGGAATACAGGAGATAATCTCTATATATAAAAGCCTAAGCGACCATTGCAACCAAACAGATGACCAAACAGGCTGCGTGGGCCGACCAGGCAGGTAGGGGGGCTAGTGAGGAGTGACCAGGCTGGTGGGAGGGGGGGCAGTTGGGGGCAACTAGGCTGGCAGGGGAAAAGTTGGGGGTGACCAGGCCAGCAGGGAGGCAGTTATGGGTGATCAGGCAGGCATGCAGGTGAGCAGTTAGGAGCCAGTAGTCCTGGATTGTGAAAGGGATATCCGACTGCCAGTTTAGGCCTAATCCTGAATTGGGCCTAAACCAGCAGTGGGACACCACCGGAGGGATCCCAGATTGGAGAGGGTGCAGGCTGGGCTGAGGGGGCCTGTGCATGAATTTCATGCAATGGGCCTCTAGTCTATAATAATAAGAGCATAATATGTTAATTAGACTAGACAGCCCAACAACCTTTCAGACATCCTTCCAGACGACCTCCCAGACAAAGCCAGGACTGCGAGGGCCGAGGCAGCCACTGCGGCTATGAGGGCCGAGCCCCTTGCACAAATTTCATGCATCAGGCCTCTAGTGTCACATAATGATGGAGGCAGACAGAGATTAGAGGGATACAGCTACAAGCCAACGAATGCCAAGGGTTACTGGGAGAAAGAGAAAGGAAAGGCTCTTCCCTGAAGCCCCCAGTGAGAGCAGGGCCCCGCCAACACCTTCTTTTGGACCTTGAGTCTTTTGAAGTGTGAAAGGATAAATTCCTATTGTTATAAGCCACCAAGTCTGTGGCTATTAGTTATAGGGCCCTAGGAAATGAAACAGAAACCAAATGCTCAGTATATCCTAATACTTTGTTGGGAACATACATAATGATTTTTCCTTTTATGTATTAACATGGCTAGGCTATGGTGTCAGCTGTTTCGTCAAATATCAGTCTAGATATTGTTGTTAATGCTTTTTTTACATTTGATTAGCATGTAGATGAGTGAACTTTGAGTAAAGGGCACTTGCGGTGAAGGCAGGGGCTTGGGATGAAAGCTGCACATGCTGAAGTTCTACTCTGCTGCTCATGGCAGAGTGACCTTCCCCTGCATGGCCAGTGGCTTCAAGCTCCATGTGCCTCTCCTGCAAATGGAGATCATAATCCTTAAAGCACTTTCCCTTATAGCGCTTTGGGAATGTGAGTGGGGCTTAAGCACAAAGCCTGGGAGACGGTTAGGGATTGGTAAGGTTCCCGGAAGTACCAAAGTGGGGACAGTCACCAATGCGTGTATGTGATTGATCATCATCAAAGAGCTCAGACAAACCTTATCTCCTTGTCTCCCTCAGTTCTGCTAAGTAGGCAGGAGATGAGCTGTGGTGACTATGAGGCCTATTTTGTTGATGAGGAAGCAGGGAATTCAGAGAGAGTAAACGGTTTCCCAAGTTCACAAAGTGAAGGTTAAAAAAACAAACACTGAGAAGTTAACCTCTCGGATTTTTGATGCCAAGGACTTCCACATTAATTTTCAATTTCTCATGCAAGAAATCATCACAAACTTTGTGGCTTCAAATAAGACATATTTATTCCCTAACCGTGTAGAAGGTCAGAAATTCAAAATGGGCCTCACTGGACTAAACTCAAGGTTTCAACAGCACTGTCCTTTTTCACTTTCTTAAATCGTCATATTCCTCAGCTCATGTCCCCATCCCCATCCTTAAAACCAGCAGAGCAACATCTGCAAATCTCACTCTGATTCCAGCATCCTCTTCTGCTTGCCATTCTACTCTAAAGGACCTCTGTGGTTACAAACCAGGTAAATGTCCCCATCTAAACGTCAGTCAACTTCTTTAATCTGCACTCTAATTCCCCTCTGACATGTAACATATTTCCAAGTTCTGAGATTAAGATGTGCACAACATTGGGGTCATCCTTTCGCCTACCAAAACTATTAAATAGTTCACTTTAGTTAGCAGACAATTGAATCCAGGGATGGAAAGGAGCAATAATGAGCAAAGAATTTTGCTAAACATCTTGGTAAATAGCAGTAAGTATTGACTATAATCGTGGTTGGCAAACTGCGGCTCGCGAGCCACATGTGGATCATTGGCCCCTTGAGTGTGGCTCTTCCATAAAATACCACAGCCTGGGTGAGTCTATTTTGAAGAAGTGGCATTAGAAGTTTAAGTTTAAAAAATTTGGCTCTCAAAAGAAATCATTGTGTTGTTATTTGGCTCTGTTGACTAATGAGTTTGCCAATAAAGAGGTAATAGGCAAATTGACCATCACTCTAATACACAAGATGGCCATGCACATGTGGACACAAGATGGCTGCCACAAGATGGCCAGCTGGGAAAGGAATTTGGGGGCAATCAGGTCAGCAGGGAGGGCAGTTGGGAGGAACCAAGTCTGCAAGGGAGGGCAGTTGGGAGCAATCAGTCCTGCAGGGCGGATAGTTGGGAGGACCCAGGACTATAGGGGAGAGCAGTTAGAGGGTGGGGAGGACCAGGACTGCAGGGGAGGACAGTTGGGGAGGACCAGGTCTACACAGGAGAGCAGTTAGGGGCAATCAGGCAGGCAGGGGCAGGCAGTTAGGGGTGACCAGGCCAGCAGGGGAGGGAAGTTAGGGGAAACCAGCCCTGCAGGGGAGGGCAGTTGGGAACATCCAGGCCTGCAGGTGAGGGCAGTTGTGAAAACCAGGTTGGCAGGGGGGAGGGCAGTTAAGGGCGATTGCATGCATATATATATATATATATATATATATATATATATACACACACACACACACACACACACACATACATACACACAGTATATTCAAGGCCCAGTGCATGAATTTGTGCATGGGTGGGTCTAGCCAGCCTGGCCAGGAGGAGGGGACAGAGGAGGTTGACTGGCCTGCCTGCTGGGTGAACTCCTGGTGGAGGGGACAATTTGCATATTAGCATTTTATTATATAGGATATACACTGAATTGCCAAATTATTATGCATTTAGAGATCACAATAATCTGGCCACTCAATGATATTACTCTTGTAGTATTAAAAACAATAAGCAAAATTATGTAACTTGTTTCCCATAGAAAAGAGAAAAGATATAAAGGAAACAATGTATCCACTAGAAAAGAGAAAAAGAATAGATGAAACATATTAGATGAAATATGGAAAATAAATTGGTAGTATCACATAATGCATATACTTAAGTGCAATTTATTTCACTTAAGAGATTCTTATATCAGGCACCATGCAATTTACATGAGAGACATATATCTAAATTACAATCATAAAGGAAGATTGACCATAAAAGCTATAAAAAGATATTCTGAGCAAAACAAAACAACCAGTGAAATAATTAGCATAAATAGTCATCATGGATAGGGTGGCAAGAAAAAAAACACTGGAGGTCCAGTTAAATTAGAATTTTAGAATAATATAAACATGAATGATTTTTGAATATAAAAATGCCCCATGTAATCTTTGGGACATAGTTATATTAAACATATCATTTGTTGTTTACCTGAAATTCCAATGGGACTAGTGTTCAGTATTTGTATTTGTCAAATCCGGCAACTCTAAAGCTGGAGCTCCTGGCTCAGGGCTTCCTAGAATGAGCACTGGATACTGAAGTGGTTTGCAACAGGGTAGGAAAGTAGAAATAGGTGTGTGTTACTCTTACATTATCCATTTCCTCCAGAGAAAACCCAATTTAGTCTCTAGGTAACTGTCACATGTCTGAAGGCCCTCTGTAAACCCACCCTGACCTCAGGAACCCACACACACCTGCCCTTCCTTCCAGCTACTAGTCACTAGTTTGTCTCAGATGGTGGCTTTGTAAAACTAGAAGTGCCCAGAAAAGCACTGAAGCTTCTGGCTGGTGCACCTAGGACCTTGAATTCTGGTGGTTTTTCTACTATGTTTAGAGATGAGGAAGCCTTGCCCAAGTTCTCATCTCCAGCTCTAGCCTGGAGCCTTTGCTATTGTCCTCCAGTACCCATCCCTGCAGGATTCTTTTCTCTCAACCTTCTCTTTATCCCTCTTACACATCACCATGCAGAACTCTGGGGCCTGGAGTAAAGAAAGACTGTATGAAATGTTAACACTTGAAAGACAAAATAAGTCTTCCAATTCAGCAGACTCCTCTTTTCATAACTTTATACCTGTCATTTACATGTATCACATTCCAAGGACATGTGCATTTTGCTCAGTAAATTTCTCACTACTCAGTAAAACATGAAGCAAAAAGCAGCCCCCTTGCTTACCCAACTCTGCCCCATGGCTGACTTTTCCTAGAGCTGAGCTTTTGCTCTAGCCAGCCTTTGGCAAAGCCCGTACCACTCTCTTTTCAGCTCCCAGCAGGCTAAGAGCAGCCACACTTCCTGTTCAGGTTGTGCTTACGTCCAAAAGATTCTGAAACCCTGAGGTCAAGAAAGTACCAGGAACAAGGGTTTGCCACTGCAGTGGTTGGAGTATCCCTTTATCATCACCAGACAAGCAAAAGATTCTCACAGAAAAAAATCTCAAGCATTGAAGTTTGGCTATGTTTGACTTGTGGATTCATCGGGTGTTGCTCAATTTGCAATGAGCCAGCAAAGGCTAGCAGCTTTAAGAATGAAATCAGGACTTTCTTTCCCACCACATAAGGTCCTTGGTGAAGTCACAGTGACTTATTCTGGGAAATAACTCTTTGAAAGATTAGATTAGGACTAGCTAACATCTGCCAATTTCTCTGGAACTCTGGGGGAATATAAGCTTTTATCCATTCATGTAACATGGTTTCTGCATTGATGAGATATGACTTATCGTTGAAATCAGGAATGTGATCACTTATGTAGTTAACTATATTGATGATATGTGATGGGTGTAGAGTCTTGAGAACTGAACTTATGTAATGCCGTTTAATCCTCCAAGCAAGAAACATTGCATCCATTTCCCAGAAGAGGAAACCAAAACATGACTTTTCCATGGGGTCAAAGGAGTGGCCATAGGACTGGGCTTCTGCCCTTTACAAGACAGCTCTCTGGTCGGCGTCAGAGCTGTGCAGCACAGTCATGAATAACAAGGCAGTGGGAAAGGCCAATGCCGCTGGCAGGGTCCCTTCCCATGTCCTGGGCATGTGTGTTAACAGTTATTGAGAAGCGTTTCCTGTAAGTGAAGCAGAAACATGTCAGAGATGTAAACAGAAAATTAAACAAACATCTCTAGTTCCTTCACCTGCTATCTTCTCCACCCCAAATACCTCCCACCCAGCTCATGGTCCATCCCCCTGTGATTTCCTCTTTATGATTTTTATCATTTCCCCAACCCAGGAGAAATGATAAGTTGCCTATGTTGGGCCACTTAACATACTCTTTTGTCACTTAGGTTTACTTACTTGTCATCTCAATTAGGCTGTAAGATCCTGAGGAGGGGTCCTAAAATTATATCACAGTGACCCAAGAGCTAGTCTAGTGAATGAATAGGCCATGCAAAGAACACCTAGTTCCAAGGAAAATGATACATTTATAAGGTATACAGAGATATTACCCAGATGTCATGAGTGGGACATAGGAGCAGCTAGCTGTAAAGGCTCTTAGCTTGTCACAATACTTTATTTGCAAAGGTCCACAGAAGCTGATAAAGATTTTTAACATTTACTTCCTTAATATTCCCATATCTTCATTTTCATGACAAATATTCTAAATGTTAAAACCTATTTTAGCTGAAAAGTGTGTATGTTCTATGCATTATTCACTCTTCTTTATACACACTAAAGGTTGAATTAAAATTGATTGATCCCTTACCCTCTAACCTATGGACAACTCAGGAAGTGACACAGCAAACTGGAGTTTCCAATTCACCCAAAGTACCTTGTTAGGGACACTCGAGACATCATCCACAGACAAGAGGACTGTGGTCAGCCCTGGCCTCAGTAACCAGGCATGGACACACTCAGCCCTGCCACTTAACTCCAGCCCCAGGCTGCAGAAGTGAGTTAGGATGCCTAGGTTTACCCAGTAGGATGTGTGAATTCTCTCTGGCCAGCCAGGCTGTCGAGAGCGACCCTATAAGTGACATGGTATTTTGAAGGCAGCCCCTCCTTTGCTCACAAGCCAAGTTCCCAGGCCCCTGGCTGTCTTCTACCTTCCCCTAAACTAAGACCTCATCTGACCTAGATCTGGGCCTTCTGGAAATAGCATATTAATGGAATGGAATGTTTCCCAGCAGACAGGTTTTCCTTCCATATGAACTGAGAATATGGCCTCTCCATTGCAATAATAATGGCCAAGATTTTTGAGCACTCATTATATCCCAGGTGTTTATTATATGTTTCCCCATTTAACTTTCCTGAAAACCAGTGGATTAGATATTATTATTATCCCCATTTCACTTATTAAAAATACTAATGCTTCAAGAGGTGACAGGACTTGCCCAAGATCACAGCTGGCAAGGAATGGCATTGGCGTGTCTTTGAAAAGCAACCTGCAGCTTATCCAAGGCCACACTGACCAGAGTGTGAGTCGTTACAACTAGCAATAACCCGAGAGTAGGAGTGACATCCAGCTTCTCTCCCTCTTTTCTGGCCATGTTACCTAATTTAATTTAGCTCCATAGAATCAATAAATTTATTATTTTAAAGGAAAATGAAAACATTCCAGAACATTTGCGTATAATTTCAAGTTCAAAAGAACATGAAGATCACTTTACAAAGAAGTTCTATAATGAATAAGCTCTTCGTGGGGGGGAGAGAAACAGAGAAACTTAAGTCAGATTTCCTTGAGATCAATTCAGCTCTTTAACCCTGACTCTCAGTTACTAACAAAACAGTCTCCTCGGCAGCCCTTCTCCCCACAGTTCCATCAAACAGAACACTGCGACAGCCTTTCCCAAAATCGACGTGTTACTTGTTTCTTAAGAATCATCAGCTTTGCTATTGTTCTTTCAAGAAATTCTTAGGAAAGGAAAAAAATGAAATTCTCCAGAATTCAAGGTTTGGTGATAGAAGGTTGCTGTCTTCCTGGCCTTCCTCTGTAAAGAGCATCAGGCAAAGGAAGAATGCATTGTTAAAAGTTAGAAAGATAACTTAAAAAAAAGAAGAATCTAAAGGGGAAGTAACATTAAGAAAGATATATTAAAAGAAAAAATAGAAAGTGTCCATTACAGTTGACCTTCCATGATATTTGAGTGTCTTGGCCATCACCCCCTTCAGGCCACTTACGTGTTTCAAGAAATAACCACAAAGGATCTTCCACCCTTTCATATCCTGAGCTAAGATTTTCCTCCTTTCTTTCTTGGTGACTCAAATAAGACCCAGCTCCCCTTCCTCATGACTCCCAAAGACTGTGAATGATTGCCTTGTCTACCTGCCTCTGCAAATGCACAGGCGCCTTGATTTTCTTTGAGATGTCTCTCATTAGTAAACCTTCCCCCTGTCACACTAACCCAAATAAAATCATACCCTTAATTCTCCAGTGCATTTCATCTTTCACAGTTTTGGGGCTGTCACTTGGATATAACCAGACTTTGCCTTGAAAGCCCATTTATTCCCCCCCAGATAACAAGGCTCTCAGGGTTCTTCGTGCTCCATTCCTGACTAGTGGTCCAATGAGTCTAAAGTTGGTTTAGTTCCGAATCTGTGCTCAAGATAGCACAATAAGGATTCACACCCACTGGGCAGAGAACAACTTTTTAATATTTGCCAGTCGTCTTTTTATTTTATGTTTACTCTCGATTCAAAACTTAATTTTGAATTAAAACTATAAGCTCTCTTTATCTCTGTATGTTGTATGTTTTTAGGTCTATAATTAAGAAAGACTTTTACCTCTCATTGTACGAGAATGTAATATTTTACTGCCTCCATATGGTATTAGCAAATTTGTTTATAAAATCTCTTAAATTATAGAAACTCTCTTCTGGGTGGCTTAGAGATAAATAAGTACTTACATACATTGGATATTTATAAAATTTTCAGAAATTAAGAAAATTGGGCTTCTAATACTTTCAATGTATTTTGTAAAAAGTGTTCTCAGTTTTCTGGTCAAGATGGTGTAGTAGATAAATGCTGTGCTCCCCTCCTTCCACGACCACATCAAAATTACAACTAAATTATGAAACAACCACTCTTGAGAACCTGAACACTAGCTGAACAGAACGCCTATAACTAAGGACATAAAGAGGAAGCCGTGTGGAGACTGGTAGGAGGAGTGGACACACAAAGCAGTCTGGTCTAACCCTCAGTCCTGGTGAGAAGGATGGCTGCTGGAAACCCACACATTCTCTTAACCGGCCTGAGAACAGACTCGTGCTCAACAAACACTCATGCTAAGATCCAGAGAAGGTACAACAGCTCAAAGAGTGCCAGGGACTTATGGGGGAAAACTAAAGTGTCTGGCTTCAGGAAGAGGGCACCATGGTTCCTTGGTTGAGCCCTCCCTCACATAGCCTATAAGCACAGGAAGGCACCCAGTCTGAGTCTCCAATAATCTGGCTAACACTGTTCTCACCCCACGCTGGTTATTCTCTGAGAACTTACCTGACCCAACTCGGAGACTGGTCGAACCTCCTTTAGCAACTGTTCCTCACAAAAGCTGACCTCTGCCAATGCTGCAGAGTTTCCTAAAAATTTTTCAAATGTCTACAAACCTCAAACAAGCAGACAATGACCTCCGGGTGCCCTGTGCTTCCTAAGCAGCTCCATGCCCGGCACTAGTGGCAGCTGGGCTTGGTTCACAGAATAATCACTACCAGGTGCCTCCAAGCCCAGAACAGGTTGCTCCCAACTGCAGATCACCTTGTAGTGTCTACCAGGTGGCCCTGGGTGAATGCAGGCAACAGCTGACCTTGGCCTGCACTGGAGCCCCTCCCAAGAGGTCCCAAAACCAACATACCAGGTGACAAGTTTCATACCACTCAATCAGCTAGACACACTCAAATAGGAAACTCAGAAGTCACCATAGCCCCACTAAAATGAATTCCATTCAGTAAGGGCAGCCCTTTCACAGCTGCTTGTCAGTCAGTACTCATAGCCAGCCAGCCAGTAAACCTGAGGGTCAATCCCACCCACTGATGGACCAACAGCAATCAAGGCTCAACTACAACAGGATACCACACCCAACCCACACAAGGGACACTCCTAGAGCAATCAGAGAGCACAGAGAGTCCCAAATAAGATGAACCCAGAGAGGCCCACACCAAGACACATCGTAGTAAAAATGCCAAAGTTTAAAGACAAAGAGAGAATCTTAAAAACATCAAGAGAAAAGCAGTTCCCTATGTGGGAACTTCCATAAGATTACAATTTCTTGACAGAAACTTTACAGGCCAGAAGGGATTGGCACAAAATATTTAAAGTGATGAAAAGCAAGGACCTATAAACAAGATTACTCTACTGAGCAGCACTATAAATTTGAATCAAATGACAGATAAATAGCTTCACAGACAAGAAAAAGCAAAAGGAGTTTGTTACCACCAAACCAATATTACAAGAAATATTAAAGGAACTTTTTTAAAAGAATAAGAAAATATCACAAAGAAAAATATTCTTACTGACTAAGGCAAATGCATTAAGACAGTGCATCAACTAGCATTAAAGCTATACAAAGATTAAAGGCAAAGGTAGAAATATCATGTGTAATTACAACAGTAAGTTAAGAAATATATATAAACACAAAAGAAATAAAAATGACAAAAAAAATAAATGTGGAATTGTGGAGGGGTAAGTAAAAAGGATGTGCCTACAATGTGTTCAAACTTAAGCAACCATCAACTGAAAGTAGACTGCTATAAACATTACTTGGTACATATGAAGTACATCATACACACAAACCAAAAAAATCTAAAAGAGATATACAAAAAACAAATAAGAGAATGCAATCTACTGAAAATCATCAACATACAAGAGAAGAGAGCAAGAGAATAAGAGCAGAGAAACTAAAACCCATCAAAAATCAATAAAGTAGCAATCACTACATATATATCGATAATTACATTAAATGTAAATAGACTAAATGATTCAATCAAAAGATGAATGGATACATATGAGCATAACCAATGGACACAGACTCTGGGGTAGTGGGGGCTTGCTCAAGGTGAGAATGGCTGGGGGGTCATTTGCAGGACAAAGGAGACATATTGACATTAGACACTAAAAAAAAGAAAAAAGAAAAAGTAATAAATAATAATAATAAAACATGAATGGATAAAGAAAGTGTGATACACATGTAAAATGGAATATTTCAAACCATAAAAGAAATTGAATAACCATTGGTTCAACATGAGTGGTTCTAGAGGGTGTTGTATTATGTGAAATAAGTCAGGCAGAGAAAGACAAATTCCGTCTGATTTTACTTATCAGTGGAATCTTAAAATTTTAAAAATGAACATACAAAACAGAAACAACTTCATAGATACAGAGAACAAACTGATGGTTGCCAGATGGGAGGGGTGTTAAGGGCTAGGTGAAAGATTGAAGTACATATTAACAATTACAAAATAGATGTAAAAATCAGCTTAGGGAATATAGTCAATTATATTGTAACTAGAGGCCAGGTGCATGAAATTTATACACTTGGGGGGAGGGGGTGTTCCTCAGCCCAGTCTGCATCCTCTCACAGTCCTGGAGCCCCATAATCAACAGCTCCAAAGAGGTAGGCCCCACCCACCCAGCCAGGGCTCCATGATGGATCACCCCCCACAGAGGGAGGCCCTTCCCACTGGCCACAGCCCACCAGTCAGTGGCATGGGCCTCCCTCTTTGGGGAAATAGTGGAACTCCCCAATTGACTGATCACCCTGCCAGCCAGTGGCCTGGGCCTCCCTCTGCAGGGCAATCATGGGGCAATGACCTGGCCCTCGACCAATTGCATAGCAGCCTCTTTGGCTGGTCTGGTGTCAGTGGGTGTCATAGCATCATCATCAGGATGGTTGTTCCACTGTTCAACTGTTCGGTCGATTTGCATATTATGCTTTTATTATTATAGATTAGAGGCCAGGTGCACAAAATTAATGCATAGCGGTTGGGGAGTGTCCCTCAGCCCAGCCTTCACCCTCTCCAATCTGAAACCCCTCAAGGGATATCCGACTGCCAGTAGGATTTGGCCTAAATGGGCAGTTGGGCATCCTTCTCACAATCCAGGATTGCTGGCTCCAAACTACTCACCTGTCTGCCTCCCTGATTGCCCCTAACTGCTTCTGCCTGCTAGCCTGATCACCCCCTAACCACTACCCTGCCAGCCTAATTAATGTCTTACTGCTCCCCTGCCAGCCTGTTTGCCCCCAACTTCTCTCCTCTGTTGACCTGGTCACCCCTAACTGCCCTCTCCTGCAGGCTTGATCACTCCCAACTACCTTCCCTTGCAGGCCGGGCCCCTCCTAACTGCCCTCCCTTGCTCTCCTGATCACCCACAACTGTCCTCCCTTACAGGCCTGGAACCTCCCAACAGCCCTCCCCTGCTGGCCATCTTGTGGTGACTATCATGTGTCCACATGGGGGCAGGATCTTTGACCTCATGGGGCAGCCCGCTTGTGTGCTGGAGTGATGGTCAATCTGCAAATTACTCTTTTATTGGATAGGATAGAGGCCTGGTGCATGGGTAGGGGCCAGCTGGTTTGCCCTGGTGTCTTGGATCAGGTTGGGGGTGCCCTGGGGGAGTGAGGCAGCCTGGGTGAGGGGCCTATGGTGGTTTGCAGGCCAGCCATACCCCCCAGTGACCCAAGCGAAGGCCCTGGAATCTGGGATTAATTTATGTTCTACAATTGAAATTTTGTAGCCTGGAGCAGAGCCAAGCCTTCTGCTTGCTCTCTGGTGACAGCCATTTCTATTTAAATTCTATTGAAACTTTGTAGCCTGGAGTGAGTGGAGGCCCAGGCCCACCAGAGCTGCAGAAGCTTGCCTTCTTCTGTCACCCGGGCAATCCTAGCCTCTGTTCTCTCCAGCTACGTGGCTGCCGCCATTTCTGTTGGAATTATGTATCTTCTATAATTGAAATTTTGTAGCATTGAGTGGAAGCCTAGGCCAGCAATGGCAGGGGGAAAGCTTGGCCTCCTCTGTTGCCAGGGAAACCCAAGCCTCCCTCCTGCTCTCAGTAGTGGCAGCCATCTTGGTTGGGGTTTATTTGCATAATTTGCTCCTGATTGGCTGGTGGGCATGCTGTGGGAATGACTTAATCGGAGGTATGGTCAATTTGCATATTATTCTTTTATTACATAAGATTATTATAGATAACTATATATGGTGTCAGGTGGGTGCAAGATTTATAGGGTAAATCACTTTATAAGTTGTATAAATGCCTAACCACTGTGCTGTACATGAGAAACTAATATAGCATTGATCATCAACTGTAATTTTAAAATAAAATTTTTAAAATACAAATTAAAAAAATAAAATGTCTTCTCATAGAAACTAATTTAAATGTGTTACTAGTTGAAGCTCACATAATTTAGGTGATTTTTTACAAATAAGACTAGTTTGATATTACTTATTTAATAAAACTCTCTCTTCAGTGCTATGAAATAAGTTAGCATTATTTCTACTGAATATTTAAGATAATGAAAAATGTAATTTGTGCAAAAAAAAAAAAGAGGAAAAACAGGGACAACAGTGTGGTGATTGTTGGAGCAGAGGCTTGTGTGTAGGTGGAGAATGGCATGGGGGTGTGGATGAAAAGGGCCACATGCTGACCTGACAGCTCAGGGAAGGCCTGCACAGCAGTCTTGCAAATTCAGAGACCTAAAATCACCACAAAGGATGGTCTGAAATTAAACTCTAACTAAAAGCAGTTATGGTGGGCAGTTACATCCTAGGCCAGTATCTTCCCTGACAAGGACAACATTTACCTTCTGTCTTTTTGCATCTGTGATAACATAGCCTTGAAATGTCTGGGTAACTTGTAACTTCCCTTTTTCTGGAGCCCCTGGGGTACAACCAAATGTGGTGGGGGCCAGAACAGATACCACAAATTTTTTCATTATCATGTTAATTGTTCCTGCACCCACCTAAGCATGTGTCTATCATTTTACTTTTACCCAATCCCAGGGGTTTCTCATACCCTGCCCCACCCTTCCCACCTCCCTATTCTATCACCAGTGGATTTCATGTAATCACTTATGGTTCCTCTTTCTATTGTAATGTATAAAACAAGACTGCCATTCTAGGGAGCATTATCTCAATCTGTTGAGATTCTGCTTCCCAGCAATTGTACACAGTTTGGCTCAAATAAACACAAAAATTCTCTACAGATTTGATGTTTCTTATGTTAACGAGGGGTTGGGGAATAAATGGTGATGGAGGGACCTTGACTTGGGGTGGCAAACACACAATAAAGTGTACAGATGATGTGTTGTAGAATTGTGCACCTGAAACTTATTTAACTTTGTTAGCCAGTGTCACCCAATACAAAAGGTGACACTGGCTAACGAATTCAATAAAAAGGAAAAGGGGAAAAAATGTGTTTATTGTACTTGAATCATTATTTTGACAAATTTTATTTTAATAATAATTGTTTTTATATATTTTGTAGCATGTCAGCTTGAAGACAGTTTCCAAAATCTTTAGGTAACCTCAAACTGATCTTAATTAACCAATGAGTTTTCATTAGATATCTACATCATTTCTAGGTAAGAGAATGCTGAAACATTACTTACTAAGCATAATTTTAAGATTATATAATTTTTGCCTCTTAAGTTTATATACAGAGAGGCTATATATATTTGGGTGTGTAAATAAATATGGTCATTTTTGCCATTTTGGGAAGTTACACTGTAAGAAATATGTATGGTCATACAAAGTTGTTAAATGTATAGTTGTGAGCTCTGCTAGTCTGTTGCAAAATCAAGGGGGCTGGCAGACACTTCACAATGATCTATTTCCTAGCTTTCTCTGTGAAGTAAAAGTTACTTTGCTTAACACTTTAAACAATAAAAATTTTTAATTAAAAAAAAAAGAGGTTACTTTGCTTAAAAGTTATGACCAGCATACATGAATGAGACTTTACCAGAAGCAATAAGGCAGAGAGGAACAATTTTATATGCAAGGTATGTAGGACATATGTATTTTTTTAAGAGACAACGATGGTAGTTTTGTCCTGAACTAAAATGACTGGTTATTTCAGAATGAGGAAGAGGAAAGTGAAGAGCAAAATTTGAATGGATGTAGAAAGTTACAGAAGTTTCTCAGAGAGGGAGTTTTATTTGCAGTGGTCAAAGCTGGCAAAGTTTTAATGGGTTTACTTATAAGATTTCCAAAAGGAGCTTTGTTTGCATTACTCTCACTAAAAGTTTGTCCGTTACTTTCTGAGTAATCGGCTTAGAAGGCAAAGATTCTGTGTCTTGCCAGAATTTATTTTGTTTTATCTTTACTTTATCATGTCCTTGGTTATTTATTAAAATACCAAGTATTTTCACTTTTGAAAGAGCTAAGGATCTTTACATTACCCCCTGTTTCTTTTAAACCCTTTTATTGTCATTTTAGTTAAGTAGATAGCAAAGTACTGTTTTTCAGTAATTCATGATTATATCTCAAGGATTCAAATCTTACTTTTGATAATTTGGCATCCCAAATAAAATATTAAATTATATGTTTTGCACATAAAACTGTCTTTGTGATCTCTCAAAAAACCCTTGGAAAATCACAAAAGATGTGTTTTTTCACCTTATAAATACAAGTTCTAGAAATAACTACGTTTATTTGATATGTAACTATTGAGTTGCATAGGAAGTGCTATCACATTGAAAAAAGTGCTGCAACTTCCCTAGGTTAAATTTGCATGGGCCTCTGGTGTCAGCATAAAAACTTCAGAGACTGTGCCCTCTACAGGAAGGCCCTAGAGGTTTGCCCATATCCTTGTTGCACATACGTTTTCTACCGAAGCAGAGTCCTGAGGCTACTTTGCTGATGTCACTCAACAATAGGATAGTAAAATTATCAGCCTTAATTTCAGTATTTTTTAGATGTCAACTTGATCACAACTTTACTTCTTTAATTTGAACCGTTATCTTCTCCATCAGTGGTTTTCAAATGGATATTCATATTACTTACTTTATTAATGTATAGATGCTTAGGCTTTATACATTAATGTATAGATGTCTAGGACTCACTCTAGCCTTCATCACTCTCCTTGCTTGTTGTGCCTTCATCTATTCACTCAGTGTCTGTGGTTTTAATTTGTGGTTTGTAGCATTCAGAGTCAAAGAGATACACATTAGTTTCAATTTTATTTAATTTTCAGATTCTATTTTTATTAATATTAATTAATAAACTTATGTGTTTGATATTTCCTTGATGTATTTTAACTATATATTCATTTTATCTTATGTCTTATTCATTTTATCTTGTTTCGTTATATCTGAAGATACTTTTATTCAGGTCATGTTCATCCATCCTAATAATTTATATGTAATAACCATTCTTTCTTGAAAATAGGGTTAATCGTGTTTATAGATATTTCATTCAGGTTTTTTTTTATTTACTTTTTTACCTTATTTTACATGCCATAGTAACAACCAAATGTCCTTGCAGTTGCACTAGTCTTACTATGAACTCTCATCAGAAAATTGAGAGTTGCATAGGAACTCTCACTTTTGAAAATTATCAGTAACAAGTTAACTACAGTTATGTTAAGGCTTTTTGTCATATACAGATAATTGCTTGTTTTACTTTGATACTTCCCTCAGAAAGCTCTGTAATCAGCTATGGGCTAGAATGCTGCATCTTTGACAGGATTGTCTGGGAGGGGATTGCCAGGCACCTTTGGGCAAGGTCTCTGATGATGCTGCCTCAACCACACCTATGAGGTGAATCAGATTTCCAGAATTCTAGTCAAGAAGTAGATGGGTTAATGAAGCTGCAAATCCAAGATCTAGCCAAATGAGAATGAATTACATAGAACTGAATGAACTTAACCTCAGGATCAATTGTGGGTTTTGGGGGGGGAACATTGTTGATATTTTAATGTTCTGTTTTCTGGATATTCTAGAGGCCTGATGCACGAAATTTGTGCAAGAGTAGGTCTTCCTCCCCCCGGCTGCCAGCACCGGCTTCCCTCTGGCACCCAGGACCCAGGCTTCTCTCCAGCCACAGGCAAGCACTTGGGACCAGGGCTTCCCTCACAGCCCTGGCTTCATCCAGATGGTCATCTGGTCTAATTAGCATATTACACTTTTATTATTATAGATAAGGGAAGTCTTTTTGCTTTCCTCTTAAGTTATCTGTAAATCATGACAACTCAGTGGGCTCTCTGTAAGCTGAAATAAATCTTTTGTAATTGACATCTTATTCTTTCTGCCTGAGCCCTCCAGAATTCAGAAACTCTTACTGAGTAGTCTTACTTTTCATGGCAATGTAATTATTTGTCTAGGTTCTATAATACTTTGTACTTTATGTAATAGGCATAATCAGAAATTGATTATATAATCAGGTTTTTATCTGAAATGTCAGATTTGAGAATGATGGTTATTTAGTCAGATAATAAATAACCACACACTTTTAAGGACTAAGATTGACTTTATGGAGTCAGTGCTTATAAAATTCTCCCAGAAACCTGTGTAGTACTTAGATTACAGGTGATCAGCCTTACAGGTGAATAAGGAAGAATCAGTGTATTTGGGGAGACCTTGAGAAGACAAGAATTCATCCAAATGTGTACGTATTGCAGTTGAAATATGGTAGTGAGTTATTGGCTTCCTACCCTCAAGAGGCTTTTAAAAATTCAATCTGAGATTCCTAATGAAAAACTCCAATACACCAAACTTCAAAAGGTCCACGTATAAATTAACACTCTTGCAGGCAACCTAAAATATAATGAAATGAGCCTTATTTTGTGATGAAGAATAATATTTCTTTGATATTCTCTTTAATCAAAAGAGGGTGAGCATAGAGAAAAATTTTGTATTCCAATATAAAACTACAGCATTCTGTATGCTATCAGATTCTGACCCTATTCGTTAGTCTACCTGCTTCTACAAAATTCGGACTCTCTCTCTTTTCTAAGATGTCCCTCGCAAATGAACCTTCTTCCTACTGCTATTACCTCCGCAATTATCCAATGCATTTTGTTTGGCACAACAATATCAAAGGTTTTTAAATTTACATAATATTAAAAATATGAGAAAAATAACGCTATGAAATTCTCTGTATAACTTTCTCGTCCCATGACAGGGTTGCTTCACTGGTTGAAGAGTTTTTCATCACATGGTGCAGTGTTTTTATTGGAACAGTTTATGAATGTAGACACAATTTGTAAACCTAGTCACATCCTAGTTCAATCTAAAATCTTTTGTCACAGGCCAAATTTTATTATTGCACATCCTTCACACACACGCGTGCGCACACACACACACGCACGCGCGCACGCGCGCACACACACATGTCCTGCAGAGTGTCACACAGGAAGGTGCTCTAGTACTGTGGTTTAATTGTTTCATTGATTGGCAAATAATATTTTTTAACAATATATTTTGATGACCAGTTTCCCAGGTTCTTTTAGGATGTCCATGGTTTGATCCTCTGTTTCAGACATAAACAGGCTCCCAAGGCCATTTCTTGCTTTTTAGTCTGATTCCAAAATGCAGAGTCCAGCTGACCTCTGGGGACCTGTATACTGGCACATGGTTCTCAAGCCTGTGGAATGTGGTTGGTGTGAGCCAGGACATGCTATAAGATGCACAACACACAGTAAATTTCAAAAACATTATATGAGAGAAAGAATGTAGAATGTCTCCTTAATAATTTTATATTGATTATATATTGATAACTAATAATCCTATCTAATAAAAGAGTGATATGCAAATCAACCATTACTCCACCACACCAAAAGCCACCCTCACAAGCCAATCAAGAGCAAGTATGCAAATTAACCCCAACCAAGATGGCTGCAGCCACAGGGAGAGGTGGAGGGAGGCTTGGGTTTCCCTGGAGATGGAGGAAGCCAAGCTTTCCACACACCATGGCGAGCCCAGGCCTCCACTCAAGGTTACAATGTTTCAATTACAGAAGATAAATAAATGTCAACAGAAATGGCTGCCCCCACGGAGCGAGCAGTAGGCTTGGATATGCTCCAGGCTACAAAGTTCCAATTGTAGAAGATAAATATCTCCCATATACCAGGGCCTCTGCTTGGGTTGCCAGTGGGTGTAGCCGGCCTGCAAACCACCACAGGCCTCTTGCCCAGGCTACCCCACACCCCAAGGGAACTCCCACCCTGATCTGGGACACCCTTCAGAGCAAACCAACTGGCCCCCACCCATGTACCAGGCCTCTATCCTATCTAATAAAAGAGTAATATGCAAATTGACCATCACTCCAACACACAACACAGCTGCCCCCATGTGGTCAAAGATCCTGCCCCATGTAGACACAAGACGGCCACCACAAGATGGCCATCAGGAAAGGACAGTTGGGAGGGACTAGGCCTGCAAGGGAGGTCAGTTGGGAGCAATCAAGCCTGCAGTGGAGGGCAGTTAGGGTTGACCAGGCCAGCAGAGGAGGGAAGTTAGATGTGACTGGGCCTGCAGGGAAGAGCAGGTTGCAGGGACCCAGGACTACAGGGGAGAGCAGCTGGCGGGGCGGGGGGGTGACCAGCCTGCAGGGGAGGGCAATTAGGGGTGACCAGGCCTACAGGGGAGGGCAGTTAGTGGCAAACAGGCTGGCAAGGAAGCAATTAGGCAGAAATCAGACTGGCAGGGGAATGTTTAAGGGGTGATCAGGCTGGCAGGCAAAAGTGGTTAGGGGCAATCAAGAAGGCAGGCAGGCAAACAGTTGGGAGCCAGCAGTCCTGGATTGTGGAAGGGATGTCTGACTGCCCGTTTAGGCCCGATCCCAACAGGCAGTAGGACATCCCTCAAGGGGTCCCAGAATGGAGAGGGTGCAGGCTGGGCTGAGAGACAGCCCCACTCCCTCCCAGTTCATGAATTTTGTGTACTGGGCTTCTAGTCTAAATATATGGGGATAACTAAAATATACCTTTAAAATTAGTTTCACATGCTATTGTTTTTACATAACTACCATAAAGTTTAACATTATATCTGTGGCTTGCTTTATATTTCTATTGAACAACATTGTGAGTCTTAATTCTCACAATGAATTAATTTAAATGAACTCCAATGAATCTAATGAACTTTAAAGCAGCTTGCTTCAATGGGTCAAAAAAACTCAAAGACATCTGTTTTCTCATC
Organism: Antrozous pallidus; assembly: GCA_027563665.1. Classification (NCBI taxonomy): domain Eukaryota; kingdom Metazoa; phylum Chordata; class Mammalia; order Chiroptera; family Vespertilionidae; genus Antrozous; species Antrozous pallidus. Next base: position 50,987,971 of record CM050510.1, read on the forward strand.
TCTTATCACATGAGAATCCCCAGAGCCAAAACCCACAAGCAGTGTCCCCTGAGCAGCAACTTCAAATGCTGGATGGAGGCAAGAATTTCCCACCCAGGTAATCTACTGGCTTCCACCTGCTGACAGAGATGTCAGCCAAGTGTCAGAGCTGTGACAAGCACACATGTCCCCTGATGCTTCTGGATACATATGTGCTCTCAAAAGTTCACCAGGCCTACAGCAAGCTGGTGCCAGCACCACAGGAGCTGGGCTTGAAAGGCCTCTAGCTATGGCTACTAAAGGCCAGTCAGCTCAAAAAGGCCCGTAAGCCACCAGCTTTGCTTGTCGTGCCTCCATTTCAGGCCTGCTTTGAAAGGCCTCTGAATTGTAAAGCTGCAAGACACTTATCTGACTTTCAGTGGGAGCCTCTCCTGTCAGTGTTTAAGCCTGGCCACATTCCGATGTAAAAGACTGCAGCCTGCTTGGGCCAGCCTTCCCTGCAACATGAAGACAGGAAAGTCTGTGCTGAGGCAACTTAGGGAGACTCTGACCAGTGGAGCTCCTCAGTAGGAGTGCATGAAGGGTAGACTTTAGATGCCCTGCTGCCATTGATCTGCTTTCCTTTCTTCCTCTGAGGGACAATAGATGTTAGACATTATTCTAGGCTTCCCTTCTGTATTGAAAAGGAGTGTCCTGTGTGTTGTCTTCTGAAGCGGACATTCAAGCACCAGTTTCCACCAGAGCCCAGACTTGGGAAGGCTCCCAAGACAAGGACCTTAGATCCCCAAGAACACAGCAATCCCAACTTAGACCCCTGTGACTGTCTTTGATGCACAGTGGAATTGTGTTTTACAATGTAATAAATAAGGAAAACAATGAATTAAAATAAACACAATATATTAATTTTATTTAACTCCACAAATAAATACTATTTTAATTGCTACCAGATCCCAGTGGGTTCAACAACCATCAATTAAACAAAGAATTCATAAGATTTAGGACTAGCATTAATCTGAATTTGCTAATGGAACAAAGCCTAAATTTTGCTATTTGTACAAAGCCTAAATATCACTCTTTAAAATACAATACAGAACATAAAAGGGGACCTGAGAATCACTCTATGTGGCACAATTAACTACTGAATTCTATAGGGTGTATGTGTATTATGCATTTTTGATAGAGAAATACAAATACTTTCTTATTTTTTAAATTTATCTTTCTTCTTACTTAATATTCTGCTCCTGACATTCTCATTCTGTCTTTTTGAGGTTTTATGATGCTGAAAAATATTTATTTTCCTATTAAAATATTTCCTATTTCTTATAGTACATAGTTTGCACATTAAAGAAAAAAAGGACAAAAGAAAGTAGAGAACAAGGGTGTAAGCCATCCCTGCAGAGTCCTAGGCCAGCAAATGGCTAACAAGCAGGTTGGGGAGTTTAGCTACATAGAGGTAAACAATAAAAAATATTGAAGATAATGGAGCCAGGTTTTCCACTGTTCGACAACTACTAACAAATACAGAAAAGGGAAAGGTTGAATAAATGCATGGTATAAGCCTAAAATGTGACATATCAGTGATTTTCATGATTTTCAATATAAATTTATAAATATAAAAAGTATAGATGTAAATGTGTATATATGTATGTATATATGTATAGTGTAAGACATATAGATATATAACATACATCTCCTAATGCTGTCCACAAAAGTACTACATCCAACTTCTATATCTTGACTTCCAAATATATTTTTTATTTTTATTGTTGAAAGTATTACAGATATCCCCTTTTCACCCTATTGGCTTCCTTCATGCTGTTCCTGCAACTTCACCTCACCCCCAGGCCTTCATTGCACTGTGTTAATGTGTTATGCATATAGGCATATAAGTTCTTTGCTTAATCTCTTCCTTCCTCTATCTCCCCCCACTTCAAACCAGGAATATTTTGGTAAAGGGCAGATTCAGGGCAAAGGCAGGGAAAGTACAAGATGAGCCTGAAACATCTTACAGTGCAGGAAGTAAAAATGTGCTCGAGAAATAATGGGGACATGTCAAAAGGCCACAGAAATTACATTGTAGGGACTCTCAGTATCCAAATGTAGGACAATCTGAACATCAAAACAACTAGTAATAGCAATTAATTATAATTCATTGACTAAAACAGAATTCTATGAGATCTCTTCTTAATAATAAAAAATGCATGCATACATAAAAGAGAAAGTTTTTCCTTATAGTAGAATGCCAACTAATAAATGCAGAAAGCATTAAAAAATCACTTTTTTGCAGTAACCTATTCTTCTGGCAAGAAACATCAATTGGGAGGAAATAAGATTTAAATAGTTCCCAAGTTATCTCCACACCAAATACTTATGGATTATAAAGCGAATGAAAGGTCACTTGATAGTGGAAAAAACCAAGCATATAGTATCTTAATCATGAGATCAAATTTGAAGTCATAAGTAATGAAAAAAATCAACATCAATTTGCCAGCTGCTAAGATGCAATGAAACATTGGGGGGAACGCTTTGTAAAGCATCTGATTGTCTAACCACTATGCTGTTCACCTGAAACTAATACAAAATAAAGATGTCATGAGAAGAGCACAATATCATTTCTGTGATATTCTGGTCAAAATATGTATAAACAAGGTCTCATCAGGAGGAAATTTTGGATCATCCCAAATGGAAGGATATTCTACAAAATTATTCATCAATAAATGTTTTTAAACATCAAAGTCATGAAAACCCAGGAAACACAGAGAAACTATTCCAGATCAAAGAAGGCTAAAGAAATATGACAAGAGGAACTAATGTGTGAATCTAGATTAAATCCTTTTCCTATAAAGTTTATTATTATGACAACTTGAGAAATTTGAATAGAGTTTTGGTACTATTTTTGCAATATTTCTGTAAATTTGGATTTTTTTATAAATTCAAAAGTTTATTTTAAAAATATTTGTTTCTTCTAATTTTTGCCTTTGACTGATAACATTTTTAAAATTTAAATAGATAAAAATTATACCTCACAGATGTGTTTCAGTGTACACATGAGATAGACAGATAGATGACAGATCAATAAATCAATAGATGGATAATGTCTTAAATTTCAGTTACATAAATATGTACATGACATCAGAATCACATGTACAACAACTTTTAGGTATAACTTCTACCTAAGAACCTCAAAAATCTTTGGACACAAATACAAACTCTTCCATACTTTACATCAATTTAATTTCTATCTCCAATATAGCACTCCAAAATCTGAGTTGCAACCTTCAAGAAAAAATAACTCCCAATAAACAATGGTAAGGTTTAATTTAATCTTTAATTTAAAAAGATTAAATTAAAAAGATAATCTTCAATTTTAAAAATGTATCAGAAAATCCTTAGTTCCCTTACTAATGTCATTTGAAGGCTGTAATCCTCAGCTGTTGATGTTGCCAGCTCTTTGGCTCCCTTCTGCTTTCCCAAACAGCTGATCTGGTTTCTAAAATGCTTTAAGTCATGTGCTTGAAGGCGGAACTGCAGTCTCATGCTACTAGGTGTCCTGATGTCCTTTTGGCTCTTGGGGTGGCACAGGGATGGTTTTGTAGATTATCTTGGGACCGAAATTTCACAAAGAGGCCACAGAAGTGGGTCAGAACATGGTAGAGTTCCCTGCACATTCTTAGATGAATCACATACATATATTATGTCCTGTTTCAAAATCATTTATAGGTCTTTTTTTTTCTTTTTTTTTTTTTTTTTCAGAGCCATTTCTTCCCTAACCTGTCACCCTTTTAAAGAAATTATTTCTGGGACATTTAATCCTGACCAACACCTCAGAACATTTTGGTAAAGACACAAATCATTTTAACTATTCTTATGATTAACTTGAAGGAACAAAAGGAGCAAAGAGTGTGACCCAAAATACTAAGCCTCACTATTTTATAACGATTCTTTGCAAATCCTCATTTTTACTCTTTTCTTGCTACCCAAATCCTTGAGTTTCTGCCCCTAATTTTTATGTTTACATAAAGTCTATAGGAATACAGTTAAGGTGATCAGAGTGGCTGTTTGTAAAGAAGGAATCTCTCCAGCCAAGCATCTCAATTGGGTGATGTCTTAAGAGGAGAATTGTAAAGCAAAGATCACAGCTGATCAGCAATGGACATGAATGCCCAGATTCCCAACCAGGGGCCTCCAACGACTGTGGATCAGTGAACGGCTGGACAACTGAACATTCCTTTGGTCTCAGGCCAGGCTAAGTGGGCAACATTTCCCTCTGAGTAATTCCTACACAGATTGGTAGCCGCACAAGCACACACAACACAGTTGGGCAGTCCTGATCACAGAGCACAGAGAGAGACAGTCAGCATTTGCACGTGTCACCATTGTACATACATGAATGAAGATTTTACTTAGAAAGAAAAAAATTGTCCTCGCCAACTAAACATTCTTACCTGCTCATGATTTTATTGACCATCCATAGATTGAGAACTCCCAAACGTAAGGCCATAACTTGAACCTGAACGCAAACATGCAGGACCAACATGTATAGAGCTGTTTATTGGACACTTAGCATGTATCTAACCACAATAAGGATCAATACAGCACTTTAGCCTCCCCTTGAAAAAGGGATTTGTGAACCCAATATTATTATAATCAATAGTTTTTATTCTTCTCCAAAACACTTTGTTCTAAGTCCTGGATATTGTTGATTGTGAACAAATGGAGAGCAGTGATTGGGAAGCAAGTTGAAGCAGGGGCCTTGGTGGTGCCTCAGATTTGTTTACCAGGCTCCCTTAGCTACTCAGCAAACAGCAAGGTTTTGCAATCTCATTTTGAAAGTCTTCAATGAAGTCTTTATATGTAATTTCAGTCATTTCAGGGTTGGGTCTAGTTCATGGGTCTGGATATTTATTTACTTATCTTGATCCAAGTTTAGCTCATTTTCATGGCTGTAGCTGTGATTTGTTCCTCAGAGCCTGCCTCTGTGCAACTGAGCACACTCTGTGACATGCACAGACATTCGCAAGAAAACCAAAAATTAATTTATCATAAAGCACCTGTAAACAACATTCACACCCCTGCATCTGAACAAAAGGCATTTATTTTATCACATGGCAAAGGCAGATAAGCAGGAAAGCTACTTGATGAGGCCACTCCGCCTGATGGTCCCTCACCCAGAAAGGTTCCCTGGACCCCGCTCCTTCCACAGGGGAATGAGCCTGGGAAAGGAGCTCCCAGAAGACCATGCTCAGCAAATGGGCCTGCTCTAGCACCAGGACAAAACTGCCTCACGAAGGGGTGTGCTGCAGAGGCCAAACTTGGCCAGATCACCTTCTCTATTTCCTTCTTTGTTTGTTTTAAGTCCATATGAACATTTGCTGCCAGGTGTTGTTTTGTCTTTTACTGTTGCTCAGGTTTAAAGTAGACTCAAATGTCAAGGTCAGACACTGCAGGCATGGGGAGAAAGGTTGCTTCATCTCTAACTGTGTACAGATTCCCTGTAAAAGCAGGAGGTGTACTGTATGATGGCTGAGAAAACACACAAAAGGTTATCATTGTTCTTGAATGGAAGTCTAGGGAGTTGAAATGGGTAGACTTCATATGATGTTAAAGTTCAAGCACAAGACAGAAAATATGACTTCTTATGTTTTCTCCAGCAGAGATCTTAGCAGCAGTAAAAGTACCTAATGCATTGGTAGCCGCACAAGCACACACAACACAGTTGGGCAGTCCTGATCACAGAGCACAGAGAGAGATAGTCAGCATTTGCACATGTCACCATTGCACATGCATGAATGAATATTTTAATTAGAAAGAAAAAAAATTGTCCTCGCCAACTAAACATTCTTACCTGCTCATGATTTTATTGACCATCCACAGATTGAGAACTCCCAAACGTAAGGCCATAACTTGAACCTGAACGCAAAGATGCAGGACCAACATGTATAGAGCTGTTTATTGGACATTTAGCATGCACCTCAGATTTGCCACAACCCCTTCCATATCTCCCTTTTCAAAGAATTCCCTGACATATGTCCAGGATTCCCTGACATCAGGAGTCGGAGGTTAAGAGCCCTCCATGTCTCCTGACCCGCACCTCCCACATCCGTTCTATCACCAAATCTTCATAGGTGGGTCTCCGATAAAAGCCCACACTAGCCCAGGCTTCTGTGCCTCTGTCCCTGCAGTGGACTCCCAGGTGTCTCCTGTCACCCACACTCTGACACACCATCTTTGACTGCCAACCCTGCAGGGTAATTACTATTAAGTGCAGTCTTCCGTAGGTCCACTCCCAGTCCTGTTACTACTGACCTATAACTTGTTTGCAGCTCTGCATACACCCCACGCCCTCTCACCAGGCCTTTATATCCAACCACTACATGGTTTTGTGCACCTCTTGTCCCTAATGCCGTGATGGGGAACCTAAGACATGCGTGTCAGCACTGACACATGTAGCCATGCTCAATGACATGCGGCCACATGCGGTCGCATACAGAGAAGTATGGGGCCGTATGCTAAGAAGGACGTTTCATCCTCGGCTACTGCACGGCCAGGTGCAGTAGCCACGGATGAAACGTTCACTGTAGTGTAGTGTAGACACTCTGTGCCGGAGGTCTGTAGGCCAAAACAACAGAACTCCGGCACAGAGCGTCTAGTTCTGGGACTTGCAGTTAGGCTGTTGGGGGGTCTTTGATCTCTCTTCTGGCCGGCAGAGCAAGGAGCAGCGCAATGCTGCAGGGGACTCATCTCTGGGGACCCTGTGATTGCCATTACCAGAAACCACATAACAACAGCAACCATCATCCATTCTACTGTTTTGGGGTGTCGTGGATTTCTAATTGACCATCATTACTGAGATAAGTGAGGGGGAGGCTGGGAGAGGTTAGGGCCTATGCTATGGGTGCTGTTTCCCGCCATTAGAAATAGTGGCAGCCATCTTAATTTATATAAGGAACGTCATTTTGCAGCATAGTGCAGTCTCCATTTCACCACTATTACTGTTGTGCATCCTTATTAACCCCTATTTTTGCTTATTAACCCTACCCTTTTGTAAAAGACAGTTGCATGTGCCATCTTGTGGTCAGTTAAGCTAGTTAACCCTTAATTGCCTGCAGGACTAACAGGCTATCTATAATTCTATCTTCTGTCACTGCCCCCCTGATGGAGAACCCAAAAAATAAAAAAACCAAGGTTAAGTAAAGGAAGTAGTAGTAGCAGTAGCCAACCCTTTCAAGAGACATGGACCAACATGTATGGCATTATAGAAAAAAATGGCAGATCATTTTGTGTTCTATGTACTGAAATGGTAGTAAGCAGAATGTGTAATATAAGTAGACATTTTGAAACTAATCATTCCCAGTTCTTGAATAAAAGTGAGGATGAAAGGAAGGAATACATTTCCAGGCAGCTACACCTTTATAAGAACCAATCTAATTCCATCCTTAAATTTATAAAAGGCTCTACAAATTTAACATCTTCAAGTTTGAGCATTGCTCACTCCATAGCTTAGCATGGAAACGCACTCAGTGAGGGAGGATTTATTAAAGAAATTCTCCTAAGATGTGCACCAGTTCTATTTCACAATATGCAGAATGAAGATGCAATTATTAAGAGAATATCTGAGTTACCACTCAGTAGAAATATCATAAAAGAACGAATAATGAGACTGAACACAAATGTAAAACATCAATTAAAGAGAGACATAATTGTAAATATTTTTTATCTCTCTTGATGAAACTACTGATGTCACATCACATGCTCAGTTGGCCATTATTGGTCAATATTCTGATGGTCTCACAATGAGAGAAGAGTTGATAAAGTTAGTATCAGTGCCAACAAGTACATCAAGAAGTGAAATATATAAGGTTATTATACAAACATTCCGTGACCTAAGCATTGATATCTTTAAAGTTGTGTCAGTGATGACAGATGGGGCACCAAACATAGTGGGGAAAAAGTTGGATTTGTCAAATTGTTTATGGAAGCTATTGGACATCTGATTGTGCCTTTTCATTGTATTATCCATCAGGAGGTTTTATGTGCCAAGGCAGGATTCACCTACTTAAATGACTTAATGTCAATTGTTACAAAAATAGTTAATTTAATAGCTGCTCGCCCCCTTCACAAGTGAGAATTTTCTGCACTTTTACTGGAGGTTGATTCCACCTATAGTGGACTGCTGATGTACAATAATGTAAGATGGCTGAGCTGAGGCAAAGTTCTTGAGCATTTTGTGGAGTGCTTTGAAGAAATTAAGGTATTTCTTGAGGATAAGGATCTGAGAAACTTTTCTCAGCTCAATGATGATAAGTGGGTCAACACCCTGATATTTTTTACAGATCTCTCTGTTAATATTAATGAACTGAACTTAAAGTTACAAGGTTTTGGCAAAAGTATTGACGTCATGTTTGGATACATAAAAGCTTTTGAAAGTAAACTTAAAATTTTGAAGTGAGATGTAGAAACTAAAACTTATAAGTATTTTCCTTAAGCAACAAATTATTTTGAGAAGGCCAGTGCAACTGTACAAAATGAAATGGAACCCTTGCATATAAAGTACCAGCATATTTTAGACTCATTACTTGACCAGTTCAGTGATAGATTTAATCAATTTAGAAGCCTAGAACAGATCATAAAAATAATTAAGTATCCTGATGTAGTAGTCTACAGTAGTTTGTAATTAAATGGTTTCCAATGGATGCTAATTGATGATTTGGAGATGCAACTTGCATAATTTCAAGATAGCATCTGGGCTCAGGTGTTTGTCAACTTGAGGTCAAAGCTTAAGAATCTGAAAAGGTGCCGCTTGGAGAATCAAGAGCAGTGCCACTATGAACAGGAAATTTGGAGTGCCTGGAACCGATTACCAGACACTTTCAGCACCCTGAAAAATATAGCAATGGCTTTACTCACAATTTTTCCCTCTATGTACCTTTGTGAGACTTATTCTCAGTGTTAAATAATATCAAAACCAACAAAAGAAACAGATTGAGAGATGAAGTTAGTAGTGCTTGCTTGGGCTTGAAGTGTACAAAATACCAACCTTCAATTGTAGGTTTAGCCAATGAAATTCAGCAACAAAAAGTCGCTGATAGGCAAGTTAGTTAAAGAATTCCCCTTCCCCCTCACTTATCTTAGTTCACAGCACACCACACAAGTTAAATAATATCAAGACCAACAAAAGAAACCAACTGACAGTTGAACAAAGAAGTTACTAAGCAGGTAGTTAAATAATTAGTTTTCGGTTTATTAAATACAGTTATAATTACAATTATACATTTTTGTTATTTAAACTATAAATATTGCAAAATTATGGTTTTTTTCTCCAAGTGACACACCACCTGAGTTATGTTCGATTTTTTGGCGAATTTTGACACACCAAGCTCAAAACATTGCCCATTACTGCCCTAATGCAAAGAAATGTGCCTGGCATATATTCCGTATGCAATAAGCATTTATTAAATAAACACCTGCATGAGTGAGAGAAAGACGCTGAAAAAGAAGCAGAATATGATGAATTTTAGTTCACTATTTTAGGTCAATATCCTCTTAGATATGAGTAAATATTTTTAAAAAGGAGGCTAAAAATATTTTATGAGTTAGGAAAGGAATGAATGCATCCTTTTCATTATCATTATACTTTTTAGCCAATTTGTGGTTTTATCTTAGAGAGGGTTGAGTGCTGGCTGTGCTGTTCACAGATGACCCTGGGCAGAGTGAAGCAGATGTTGGGTACAAATCACTCTATGCAAGTCTCTGTGCATTCTGCATAGCTCACTTAGAAGAATATAGACGTAGGGAATAACTTAGAAATCTTCTCTAAAGTGCTATAAATGCATATTTTATAGTCCATGAAGTCCAAAAATAAATAGAAACTAGTTGAATTCCACATCTCTATTTTCTGAGTTGTGATCACTCTTGCTACTTATTATTGTAGCTGATAGATATTTAAATTATCATGTCAAAGAAGCAACATCTTGGGGAAAGCCATATCAGCGGCAGAGCTCAGATTAAATAAAGGAAGGTGAAGAGAATAGTCAAAGAGCACGTATGCGTAGTCCATGGGCACAGACGACAGTGTGGTAAAGGCCAGGGTGTTGGAAGCCACACATTGCCTTCACTAGCAGAGAGGTGTGGACAAGGAACCCAGAAGGCTGGTCAACCTTAAAGCTCTGAAAGGTCAAAGCCAACCACCCACTGTTTAGTTGAGACAATGGTAGTTAAAGCAACTTCCACATTTTAGTCTGATGTAAATTCTTGCTTTTGGGCTAGCATGGAGCTATTACTGGAATTGCCTGCCTAATAGCTGTGGGTTTATCCCGTCCTATCTAAAAAAAGAGTAATATGCAAATTAACCATACCTCTGCTACACCCACAAGCCACACCCACAAGTCATGCCCACAAGTCAATTAGGAGCAAGTATACAAATTAATTTCAACCAAGATGGCTGCAGCCACAGAGAGAGCATGAAGGAGGCATGGGTTTCCACCTGGCGATGGAAGAAGCCAAGCTTTCCACACACCCTGGCCAGCTCAGGCCTCCACTCAATGCTACAAAGTTTCAATTATAGGAGATAAATAAATCCCAACAAAAATGGTGGCAGCCACAGAGCTAGAGAGAGCAGGAAGCTAGGGTTGTCCCCGGTGATGGAGGAAGCCAAGCTTTCCACACACCTTGGCCTGCCTTAGCCTCCACTTAAGGCTGCAAAGTTTCAATTATAGAAGATAAATAAACCCAACAGAAATGGCTGCCCCCACAGAGTGAGCAGTAGACTTGGCTCCGCTTCAGGCTACAAAGTTTCAATTGTAGAAGATAAATAAATCCCAGATACCAGGGCCTCTGCTTGGGTTGCCAGGGGGCATGGCCAGCATTCAAACCACTACAGGCCCCTCGCCCAGGTGGCCCCATACCCAAGGGAACCCCCACCCTGATCTAGGACATTCTTCAGGGCAAACCAACTGGCCCCCACCCATGCACCAGGCCTCTATCCTATATGATAAGAGTAATATGCAGATTGACCATCACTGCAAGACACAAGATGGCTGCCCCCATGTGGTCAAAGATCCTGCCCCCATGTGGACACAATATGGCCACCACAAGATAGCCAGCAGGGGAGGGCAGTTGGGAGGAACTAGGCCTGCAAGGGAAGGCAGTTAGGTGTGACCAGGCATGCAGGGGAGTGCAATTAGGGGCAAACAGGCTGGCAGGAGAGCAGTTAAGCATCTCTCAGGCTGGCAGGGGAGTGGTTAGGGGGTGATCAGGCTGGCGGGCAGAAGCAGTTAGGGGCAATCAGGAAGGCAGGCAGGTGAGCAGTTGGGAGCCAACAGTCCTGGATTGTGAGTGGGTGCAGGCTGGGCTGAGGAACACCCCCCGCCCCCATGCATGAATTTCATGCCCTGGGCCTCTAGTAGTCTTAAGAAAAGGGATAGCAAGGCCAGAGTGGAGTGAAGTCCTTCCCCTTGTGTTGGGCTCTTGCCTGGCCCCCAATATTTCCAAATTAATATTTTCTAGTCTCTTTCATTTGTGTGTGGCCTCCTCCAGAGTCCAAACCCTGAACCTGAACCCTGAACCACATGGGACATGGGTGGGGGGACACTCACAACTGGCAGCCCAATGTGGGGCACTCGCACCAGGGGAGAGAGGGGGAGCCTGAGTGGAAATGGGCTAAGTGGAGGAGAGGGACATGTGTAATAATATCAATAATAACAATTAATAAATAAATAAAATTAAAGAAGAAAGCAAGACTAGGCATGTCTGTAAACATGACTGGAGAGGTGCTAAGAAAGTCATTGGATCCTAACTCGCTCTCTCTATACTTCATACATTCCCAGGCGTTAGATACCTCACCTCTGATGTTAGCTGTAAAACAAGTGGAGCCTGCCCCCTGCCCCTCTAGTTCTTTCTCACAAAGTCAAGGTGCCGTGTGCAGTCATGTACCAAATGTGAGCCTGGTATATGTGTCCTTACTTCACAAAATGTGACCATATTATTCTCTACCCCAGTGCTTTGCCTTTGCTTGTATTGCTGTTAGGTGCATTTTCTGAACTTGAGAAATGGCACCATCTACATCTACTGATGTGGGGCTGTCCTAGGTGAACTGGTGCTGGGAAAAATAGCATTCCTGAAAGGCCTGCACAGTAAGGCTGCGCGGAGGGGAGGATGGAGTGTGCTCCTCTCTGAGAGATGGGCCACGACTGCTCCTTAGAACTCACTGTGTCAACAGGAGCTTAACAAAATTACGTAATATTTAAAAGACACAGGATATTCGTTAGAGGTGACTTTCAGCTGCAACAAGGTGACTTAAGTGAGACCACTTAACCCAAAGAGTGTGTCTTTCCACACAATAATCAGACTTCAGTTACAAAACGCCATTCACTTTTTCTTCTGTTGCTGCGGACAGGCCAAACTGCATTGGATGAACACCACAAAATGCCAGGATCGGGAGAGCAGCTTGCAGCATCAAAGTATCTCAGGTATTTCCAGTCTTCTTCTCAGTCATCCTAAGAGATCATTCTCTTCTTCACAGGAGCAAGCTGGCTTCCATCCAATCATCCATCTTAAGAAGCTGTGACCCCACATTTCAGTGAGGAAGGGAGAGAGGAGGGGCAAAGCATGTTCCAGCCTTCTGTCTCCCTTAGAAGGGGTTTTTCCAAACCCAGCCAGTTGACTTCTGCCACATCTGATGGGCAGAACAGTCCTGCGCCACCCTTCAGGAAGTCCTGGCTGGAAATGTAGCTTTGTTTAGCTGAGCTAATTGCCACTCTCAATAAGACTGGAATTCCATTAGGCGAAGAAGAGAATTTAGACAACTCATACAAGTCAACATGAGCATTCACACATAATCAGGCAGGCATCCAGTACCAACTCAGAGGCCCAAAGTAGGAGTATGAGGAACCCACAACTGTATCTGAACTTCAAATGAATCTGTTCAAATGAAAATATGGCCTATTTATCTATTCAAAATTGCAAACTTCATGATTGTGTGCTCATTTCAGTCAGCCATGTGGCAAATATAACCTCTCAGTCATGGAAGATCAGAGGAAATGGTTTAGTCAAGAGTTCACATATAATTCTTTAGAGCTTTAAGAGCAACCTTGAAAGTAAATATAAAAAGCATAAATTGATGAACAAAAACAGATCCAGAAACAGAGAAAAATCGATCAGACCATCAAATCTCAGAGGGAAGATAGGAGAGGGTGGGGGATAGATCAACCAAAGGAAGTATATGCATGCATATAAGCCTAACGAATGGACACAGACACTAGGGGGTAAGGGCATGAGGTGGGGGGATGCAAGAATAAGGGCACGTGTAATACCTTAATCAATAAAGGGGAAAAAATTAATAAATAAATAAATAATGAATAAATAAAAATATCCGACAGGAACTCTACCATCGGGATTCAAAGACCCATTGAATGTTACAAATATTACAAAGCAGAGATACATAGTAAGAATGAAGAACATTTCTCTGTGACTGTCTCTAAAATTATTGCTAAGTAAAGGGGTGCAACATGGCAGAGTGAATAACAATAGGCTTCAGCTGGAGCAGAGTTGGGATTTGAACCTGCTGCTTCCTAATTTGGTAGCTCTGTCTGAATCTCAGTTTCTGTCTGTAAACTGTGGATAACATATAAAGATAGAGGGTTTGTATATAAAGGTTCAGCCAATTTAAATAGTATTTGTTAAAAAATAATTATCCTATATAAGAAAGCCCTAATATGCATATTGACCAAACAACAGAACAACCACTGGAATGACTAGTCACTATGACATGCACTGACCACCAGGGAGCAGACGCTCAGTGCAGGAGTGTCTGCCCCCTAGAGGGAGGTAACCAGTGGTGGCCGTGGGGGGTAGGGCCAGCCAGCAGACAGTGCCAGGCCACCAGCCAAGGCAGGTGCCAGCAGGGGTCCTCTAATTGCCCTGCCTGCTGGTTGCCCACAGATGGCTCTGATCACCAGCCAGGCCTAGTGACCTTACCCTATATAATGGGAACAGTCTTTTAGATTTAACAATTAAAACCTGGCAAGGCTACTCTAACATTGAAAAAAACAGAACAATGCAACAATGACATGCATGGACTCCGGCTTGCACATTTTGTGGTCACCCCTGATTCTGACACTTATAACTGTGTCACAAAGCCAATTACTTAACTTTTCTCTGCTTCAGTTTTTCCACCCATCAGATGGGGAAACTGGTACTACTGCCCCCCAGAAGGATCATGTTATGTACTACTTTTTATAATCGGGGCACAACAATGTAGCTGCCCATGCAACAGCAAGATGCCTTTCACCTGTATGAAAAGTATGGTCGCTGGTGCATGCAGCATCCAGATTGCAGGAGGGATGTCCAACTGCCGGTTTAGGCCCAACATCCCCCAAGGGTCCCAGATTGTGAGAAGATGTAGGCTGGGCTGAGCCACTGGGCCCCTCCCCCCCGACCCCCATGCACAAATTATCTATATATATAAAACCCTAAACAATAAGTCAACTGTTTGGCCAGTCAACCATTTGGTCACTATGATGCATACTGACCATCAGGGTGCAGACATTCAATGCAGGAGTTGCCTCCTGGTGGTCAGGGTACTCCCACAGCAGGAGCACCCCTCAGAGAGCTTACTGAGTAGTGGCAACAGGTGCAGCAGGGCTGGGATGACTGGGAGCACCACCCGCAGGGGCTAGGGCTCCTCCCCAGCTGCCTGCCACTTCACACACTACTACATTCCTCAAAACCAGTAGTCCAACATCCCCCAAGGGGTCCCTGATTGCGACAGGGTACAGGCCAGGCTGAGCGACCCCACCATGAATCGGTGCACCGAGCTTCTAGTAATAATAATAAAATAAAATGATTTAAAAAAGAAAATAAATAAATAGTATTTGTTAATGTCATTGGAAAATTATGTCTGCTATCCTTAATTAAATTGGTTTAATTAGTTTAGTCAATTGTCCTTATTGAGAAAAATTAAAGCCATAGCACAGAGCCATGCCACAGGGGAAAAGGCATATAAAGAAGAAACAGGTTTTAAGGTGTTTAGTATAGACTATTGATTTAACCACAATTATAACAGTACAGTTGTGGGTATTGTATGCTAATGTTAAGAAGCAGAGATAATTATTTCTCAAGGTGAGAATGGTCAGTGTTTCATTTTCTCAGGACTGCTTTGGAGAAAGCATTGGGAAACAAATTCCATTCACTTTTTCTTCTGTTGCTGCGGACAGGCCAAACTGCATTGGATGAACACCACTGAGCCTCCATGCAGGTCCAGTTATTCTGGAAGGCTAAGCTAAATCCCCAGGGCTGCTGTCTGGCATGACAGGCCTGAGGAGCCATGGAAGCTATTTCCTGGCCTGAATGCTGAGCTAAGGAGCAGGACACAGAGAGATGAAAACAAACCCTGAATCCAAAGTCTTTTCACTTTTTGAAACTGCCTGAGTCACATTCGTTCTCTCCTGTGGGTTTACTAATGACATGCCATGACATGGAATTTGACTCATAACTACTCTAACACAGAATCTTCATCTTAAAAAGTCATTTTCATGGGGAAAAAAAAAGATAAGTGAAAAATAATAACAAATTTATTTTTCACTTTCAAAAGTGCTAAAATAAGTAAATAAATAAATAAAAGACATGGGGTGGTTTTGGACAGATACTCAGCTTCTAGGAACACAGAGTTTCGTACACTTCCCGTTTTCTTTCCTCACAGGGGACACTGGAACTGAAACTCTCTCCTTTCTCATATAACTAATGCTTTCCTGGCTTCTCGGGGAGTCATTTCACAGTGCATGCCAAGCCCTGCAGTGGGAGCCTCGGGTAGCAAGCCCTTCTCTCACTGCAATAACACACAGGGACAGAGGAACGATGAAGAAAGGCATTTATTTTTACAGTATCACTTCCTTGCTCCCCCAAAAGTTAACTATTTGGGTTACTTATTATTGAATCAGAGGGGGAAGAAGCCTCAAATCTAATTTGGTTTTCACTATTTGTACCACTATTTGTTTATCTTCCATTCATTACTTAACTTGGGAAATTATAAAAAAGCTCTTTGCCATTTATTCCACTTTGTGTTTATAAGTTTTAATCTGCTGCTTCTCAGTTGCAGTTCTTCTTTCTCAGCTGCTTGTATTATTGAAATATAAAGTGCCCATAAGGCTTAAGTTTATTTAAAACTACTCCAAGGCAGAGGGAAAGAGTCCCTCCATAAAACACACAAATCATTTCACATATATGACTTAGTCATCTAGCTCACAGAGCAGGCAGCCCTCATGGGAGTCAGGGCAGGCAGCATAGCTTTCAGGTCGCTCCTGGTTCATGAGATACTGTGATGACATTAACATGGTCCAAGCATCACTCATTTATTAATTCAATATAACATGCTGAATCAGACTCAAGAGCACCAAGAAAAGGTAAATAGACTGCCCTAGAGACATGATTGAGATAACAAAGACGATCCTCAGATAGGAAGTGGAGAAATTCTCAAAAGGGCTTGCAAGGTTTCTAACAATAAGGCCGAGTTTGGGAACTTGGGAAATAGAGCACCAGGCTTTGGGGACTTATAGAAGGGCAGGCTCTTTGTGCTCAGAGGTGATGGCCCCGATTCCTACCAGCACCCTATAATCCCACCCCATCCAGGACAGATGCCGATCACATCTACAATTCCTGCCCTATATTGTGTCCCACCATACAATCCCATTTCAATAGGGAAATAATGTAATTTTTAAAATATATTTTATTGATTTTTTACAGAGAGGAAGGAAGAGGAATAGAAAGTCAGAAACATCGATGAGAGAGAAACATCGATCAGCTGCCTCTTGCACACCCCCTACTGGGGATGTGCCCACAGCTAAGGTACATGCCCTTGACCGGAATCGAACCTGGGACCCTTCAGTCTACAAGCTGATGTTCTATCCCCTGAGCCAAACCGGTTTCTGTGGGAAATATGTAATTTTGCTCTCCACCCTCACCTGGCCCAAACAGTACTCACCACCTTTCTCTAACAACACCAGCCAATGAATGACCCTTTCTAGAAAATAAAGTGCCAGTATCAGTGTGTCATGTCTTTCCTTCATTTATTATTTTCAATACATTCTTTCTACCCAACTGAAGTTATTGGTTTCTTCAAATTATGTCTGAAATTTGCCAGTTCTTTCCATCTTCATAGCTGATTGAATGGTCCAGTGCTTCATCTCTTAATGCCTAGAAGGCAGCTCAGGATGGCAGGAAACACATGGGCTTTCAATCTGGATTGAATCCAGTATTAACGACCTCATTCTTATGTAACCTTCAACTTGAAACATCATCTTGATATTTTAATCATCTGAAAAATTCAGGGACAAATCCTACTTTTCAGGGTTTGGCAAAAATACCTTGTAGAATAATCTTAGTGGTCTTCCTAAACATACTTTGGTTAGACCAGTTCATGGTTCAACAACACATAGGGGATTATTTCTTATAAGCACAAGTTTGTCTTCCTCCTGGCCAAGGTCTCCACGGTCTTTTCAATGACTCTCTTTGATCCTGCTGATGGTATCACAGGACCCCAACCCCCAGAATCTACTCTGATGAGTACCAAAAACCCCACTGTGGGCAGGCTTCAGCTCCAGGAGGACTCATCTAGCTTCTCTCTACATCACTCCCACTCACCACCCAAATCTGCTTAATGCTCATCTCAGTTGTAAACTTTTCTAAGGCGACTTTCTTGTGTCCTCTGGATTATATTAATCTCTCCTGTCTCTGATTGTGTGTGTGTGTGTGTGTGTGTGTGTGTGTGTGTGTGTGTGTGCGCTTGTGTGTGTGTGTGTGTCAGGAAGATATATATAAATTATATACTTTTATAGCAGTTTTATTCTCCTTTTAAAAATATATATTACTAGAGGCTCAGTGCATGAATTTGTGCATGGGTGGGGTCCCTCCAGGCCAATCGGAGGTGTCTCACCCAGTCCCAATCTGGGCTGGCCAGGAAGAGGGTCTGTGAGAGGTTGGCCAGCTGCGGTGAGGGGTCGAGGGATGTTCAATCATAGCCAATCAGGCTGGTGGCCATGGGATATTGGCTGTGGGAGCACACTGACCAAAAGGGGCAGTTCCTGCATTGATCATCTGCCCCCTGGAGGTCAGTGAGCATAATAGCTACTGGCCAGTCATTCAGTTGTCTGGTCATAATGGTTGCTTAGGCTTATATAGATAGATAGATCATTATTGCCTTTATCCCCATTTTACAGGTGGGAGCACAAAAACACAGAGAATAATTTTTTCAAGGTCCCACAACGGAGGTAGCCGGACCAGAATTTAGCCCCAGGCAGGCTGGCCATAAGTCCCAGCCTGAATCATTGGACTCACCCACATAGTTCAGATGTTCTCAAAGCTTAAAATGTAATTCTTACACAATAGCTTTAGAGGTGATCTCCTGGGAGGAAAAAGTAACCTTTATTATTAAGATTTTAGGGAGGTTGACCAAGATAACTACATAGGAGGGTCCTGAACTCTCCTGTTCCCATAGACCCAGCAAATGTAAAGTTACTTATAGATCAATTTCCAATGAAAGAAATACCAACTCTAGCTGAGTGATCCTACACATCTGCCAAATGAAAAAAATATCCAAATCAAAATGGGGAGGAAAGGCTGAGATACAGTCTCTCTATAAATCCCACCCCATAATAGGAGGGAACTTCCTATTCCCCTAAGCTTTTCTCTAAAGAATGAAAGGATAGAACTTCACATTTAGGACTCAAGCTTTTAAGACACTCACCCAAGAGATGGCCCCCAAAACACCTAGCACTAAAAGCCAAGGAGGCTTCCCAAATTCATCCAAAATATAGGAGAAAATATTTCCAAACTCATTTTACAAGGCTACTGTCACCTTGACAGCAAAACCAAACAGACACTAAGGAGAAAAGGAAATTATATAGATACAAAAAGTTAAAAATGCAACTCCCATTTGACCCAGTAATTCCACTTCTAGGTTGTATATCCTAAGAAACCAAAAACACCAATCAGAAAGTATATATGTGCCTCTATGTTCATAGCAGCACAATTTACAATAGCTAAGATTTGGAAACAGCCTAAGTGTATATCAGCAGATGAGTTGATTTAAAAACTATGGTACATCTATACAATGGAATACTATGCCACTGGAAAACACACACACACACACACACACACACACAAAACACACACACACACACACACACACACACACACACACACACACAAGAAACTTCTACCATTTGCAACAACTTGGATGGAACTGGAGATCATTATGTTAAGCAAAATAAGCCAGTCAGAGAAAAATAAATATCACATGATCTCATTCATATTTGGGATATAATGATCAACATAATTTGATGAACAAGAATAGATTGATCTTAAGACAAATAGTAGGGGACGGAGAGTTAAAGAGCAACCAAATGACTTGTATGCATGTATATTAGAATAACCAATGGACACAGACACTGGGGCAGTGGGGGTTTACCTAGGGTAGGAATGGCTTGGGGTGGGGGTCAATTGGGGAAAAATGGGACATATGTAGAACTTTAAAAAATAAAAAATAAATAAATAAACAATTCTATATAATAAATATTAAATTCAAACTATAAATAAAGAAGCAAAATTGTCTCTGTTTGTAGATGATATGATATACATAGAAAATATTAAAGACCACCAAAAAAAAAAAACCTGTTAGACCAGAAGAAACCAAGATGGCAGCATAAGAAAACACCTATTCTGCTGCCTCACACAACAATTTCAAAACTACAACTAAAAGACAAACAGACATCATCCAGAATCTCTGGAAAGCTGGCTGAGTGGAAATCCTACAACTACAAGGAAAGAAAAAAGGACACTGAGACTCAGGAGCTGCAGAGGGCAGAGATGCTGAGATGCAGAGACATGCGCTCATGAGAGGAAAGGCCGGGCAGCTGAATGCATGGCTGGCTTCCTCGAACTAGAGGGAAACAAAGGCTCCCCACTGCACTGAAATCCAGCTCCATGCGAGACTCAGGGAACCCAGACTCATATGGGGAGAAAATGCACTGTCTGGCAGTGGGCAAAACCCAAGAGCAGCTTTATCTCAGAGGTGTAAGAAGTGCCACGAGGCACTGAGACCCAAGGGAACTGTGGAAGACAGAGGTGAGGAGGCATGTGCATGAAGAAAGCTTGGGCAGCTAAACGAGTAGGTGGTTTTCTTGTTCTGGAGGGAAACAAAACCTCCTGACTGCACCGTACTCCAGTTCTGGGTGAGACTTTGGGTACCCACCCTCATTCAGGGAGAAACTGGACTGTCTGGCAGCAGGCAAAACCCGAGAACAGCTTTCTCTCAGAGGTGTGTGCAGCCATTGCCATGAGACACTAAGACCCATGGACCACTTAGGACAGGGCTGATGGAAAACCAAGACTGTCTGCTCCATCTTGAGATTCTGCCCCATTCAAGCTGAGCATAGAAGCACTCCCAGTGTAGACATAGCTGATCCTCACAGCCAATTGGCCTGGAGGTCAACCCCTGCCAGTGATACCAACAACAATCTAAGATCTCACTATGACAAGACTGTGCAGCCCATAAAGGGGTGCAACAAGAGTGTCCATCTCAGGAAACTGGGGAGGTTGAGCCACTGTCCTGTAGAGGACATCTACCAAAAAAGCTACTTGACCAACTCAGGGAAACAGCAAAAATGCAGAGACAAAGAAACAGATCACAAATGAAAGAAATTGAGGAAAACAAATGACTTCATATAGAGTTCAAAACCATGGTTATAAGGTTTTTCAATAATTTCCTAGAAAAGGCCAATAAATTTAATGAGACCCTTGAGAATAAGAAAAAAGACCAATTAGAAATTAAGCATACACTGACTGAAATTTTAAAAATATTATACAGTTACCTAACAGCAAGAATTAAGTCAAAGGTTTGAAATACAAAGAGGCACAAAACACTCAGCCAGAAAAGCAAAAAGAAAAAAGAATCCAAAAATTTGAACATAGTGTAAGGAGCCTCTGGGACAACCTCAAGCATACCAACATCCAAACTATGGGGGTTCCAGAAAAAGAGAGAGAGCAAGATACTGAAAACCTATTTGAAGAAATAGTGACCAAAAACTTCACACACCTGGTGAAAGAAATCCACTTAGGAGTCCAAGAAGTGCACCGAACCCCAATATATAGGAACCCTAAGAGGACCACACCAAGGCACATCATAATTAAAATGCCAAGAGCAAAAGACAAAGAGAATATTAAAAGCAGTAAGAGAAAAACAGTTACCTATAAGGGAGCACCCATACAACTGTCAGCAGATTTCTCAACAGAAATGATGCAGGCTAGACGGGAATGGCAAGAAATATTTAAAGTGATGAGTAGCAAGAACCTACAACAAAGATTACTCTACCCAGCAAAGCTATCATTTAGAATTGAAGGTCAAATAAAGAGCTTCACAGATAAGAAAAAGCTAAATGAGTTCATCACCACCAAATCAGTATTATATAAAATACTGAAAGGTATTCTTTAAGAAGAGCAAGAAGTAGAAAAAGGTAAAAATAAAAATTATGAACAACAAATACATGTCTATCAACAAGTGAATCTAAAAATCAAGTGAATTAAAAATTGGATGAACAAAATAAACTGGTAAATATAATGGAATCAAGGGCATAGAAAGGGAGTGAACTGACAATTCCAGGGGGAAAGGGATTTGGGAGGTGTGGGAAGAGACTGGACAAAAATAGTACACCTATGGATGAGGACAGTGGGGGGCAGGGAGGTAAGGGCAGAGGGTGGGGTGGGAACTGGGTTGAGGGGAGCTATGGGTGGGGGAAAGAGGAACAATTGTAAGAATCTGAGCAATAAAGATTTATTAAATTAAAAAAACTGTTAGACCTAAATAAATAAATGCAATAAAATTGCAGGATACAAACTCAAAATACAAAAATGAGTTGTATTTCTATACACCAATAACTATCAGAAAGAGAAATTAAGAAAACAATTTCATCCATAATAGTACGAAAGGAATAAACTAAGCATAAGTTAGGCATATATATATATATATATATATATATATATATATATATATATATATATTTGTCACCAGTCTGTTTAATGAAGCCAAAGTTTGAGTTGTTATTTTAAAGGCCTTTACATGTCACTCTACTTCAAGTTCACTTTTAGCATATTGAGAACATTAAAAAAATGCAAAAAAAAAAACCCCACACACCTATCACTGTAAGATTGGATCCAATAATCATTTTCAGTAAACATTTTCAGATTAGGTATGATAACAGTAACAGATTTTTCAGATTGTGATACCTAATTTCTTTTTTTTTAATATTTTATTTTTTTATCTTTATTGTTCAGTTTATTAATTACATTGTTTCCCCTTTTTATCCCCCTATAGCTCCCCTCCACCCTGTACCTATCCCACCCTCCACCCTCACCTCCCCCTCCCCACTGTCCTCTCCCATTGTTGCAAGATTTTTGTCCAGTCTCTTGCTGCACTTCCCACAACCCTTTTCTCCCCAAGAATTGTCAGTCCATTCCCTCTCTATGTCCATGTCTCTGTTATATTCACCAGTCTATCCTGTTCAACAGCCTATCAATTCACTTGATTTTTATGTTCATTTGTTGATAGATGTGTATTTGTTGTTCATAATTTTCATCTTTACCTTTTTCTTCTTCCTCTTCTTAAAGAATATCTTTCAGCATTTCATATAATGTTGGTTTGGTGGTGATGAACTCCTTTAGCTTTTTCTTATCTGCGAAGCACTTCATCTGACCTTCAATTCTGAATGATAGCTTTGCTGGATAGAGTAATCTTGGTTGTAGATTCTTGCTGTTCATCACTTTGAATATTTCTTGCCACTCCCGTCTGGCCTGCATCGTTTTTGTTGAGAAATCTGCTGACAATCGTATGGGTGCTCCGTTATAGGTAACCAACTGTTTCTCTCTTGCTGCTTTTATTATTCTCTCTTTGTCTTTTGCTCTTGGCATTT
This sequence comes from Antrozous pallidus, assembly GCA_027563665.1. Classification (NCBI taxonomy): domain Eukaryota; kingdom Metazoa; phylum Chordata; class Mammalia; order Chiroptera; family Vespertilionidae; genus Antrozous; species Antrozous pallidus. The sequence goes on from CM050510.1 coordinate 51,010,905, forward strand.
TAATTATGATGTGCCTTGGTGTGGTCCTCTTAGGGTTCCTATATATTGGGGTTCGGTGCACTTCTTGGACTCCTAAGTGGATTTCTTTCACCAGGTGTGGGAAGTTTTCAGTCACTATTTCTTCAAATAGGTTTTCATTGTCTTGCTCTCTCGCTTTTTCTGGCACCCCTATAATTCAGATGTTGGTATGCTTGAGGTTGTCCCAGAGGGCCCTTACACTATCTTCAATTTTTTGGATTCTTTTGGTTTCTTGCTTTTTCAGCTGAGTGGATTTTACCTCTTTGTATTTCAAATCTTTAACTTGGTTCTTGGGGTGCTCCAGAGCACTTTTAGGTCTTTGTATAATAATTTTTGCTTCAGTCAGTGTATGCTTAATTTCTGGCTGGTCCTTTTTCATATCTTTGAGAGTCTCCTTTATATCCTTGAGGGTCTCTTTCATTTCCTTGTAGGACTCATTCATTTCCACGTTGGTCTTATCATTTCTTTGCAGCTCTCGTTTATATCCTTGAGGGTCTTGTTCATTTTCTTGTAGGACTCATTCATTTCCTTTGTGGTCTTGCTTATTTCCTTATAGGCCTCGATCTTTTGTTGGAGCCTCTTGAAAAACCCTATAACCATGGTTTTGAATTCCATGTCCAGTCGTTTTTTTTCCTCCATTTCTTTCACATCTGATTTCTTTCCATGTCTCTGCATGGTGGCTGCTTCCCTGAGTTGGTCAATTAGCTTTGTGTGGTAGACTTCCTACTAGGGACAGTGGCTCAGCCTCCCCGGTTACCTGAGATAGATATGGGCTGCACAGTCTTGCTGAAGTTAAGCTCAGTTAATCGTTGTTAGCACTTGGAGGGTTGACCTCCAGGCCAATTGTCTGTGAAGCTCAGCTGTGCTCAGGTTGGGTGGGCGGAGTCTCCGGGCCAAGCAGACAGTGTTAGCTCCGCCCTATGAGGCCCCGGGGACTCTGTGCGGGGGGCAATGGCCACCAGCACCTCTGAGAGAGAGCCGCTGCAGAGCTCCACCAGCTGCAGGGGAATTCAGACTTTCCCAAAATGAGTCTGCATGCGCAATGTCTCACCCAGGGTCATAAAACAAAGCAGTCTGACAGTTTTCTGAATGAGAGACAAGTCGCGGTGCGCTCTCTGGGCCGTCACGCAGCCGAGCTGTTCGCGCGAGCTGCCTTCTCCACAAGCCGGGAGACCCGGCAGCACCCGAGCTTCGGCGTGCCCTCCCTCTGTCCAGTTTTCACCCCGTGTGATAGTGGGTTCTCTGGACTTCGCCCAGAGCTGGAGAATCAGTCCAGTGGGACGGCTTTGTCTCCCCGTTCGAGAAAACTGGCCGGTTTTCAGCCGCCCGCCCTCTCCGTGGCGCACGCTCCAAACCTCTCTCCGCGCGAATCTTTCAACACTGTCCTCAGCTGCTCCTCCGAATCACAGTGTCTTATCTTCACTTTTATTTGTGGAATTTTCACTGGGCGAGCTTTCTGGTGATTCTGGAAGGTGTTTGTTCTTTCGTTAAATTGTAGTATTAAAATTGCTGATTATGACGGCAAGATAGGTGTTTTACCTTTGCCGCCATCTTAGTTCTCCCTAGGTATATATTTAATGGAGGAAATGAAAGACTAAAAACTGTAAGATATTAATGAAAGAAATTGAAGAAAAAAAACAAAGAAATGGAAATATATTCCATCTTCACAAAGAGAAAGAATTGATATTGTTTAAATATTCATACTACCCAAAGAGATCTATAGATTCAATGCAATCCCTCTCAAAATTCTAATGGCATTTTTCACACACCCACCACATTTCCGGAAAGCTAAACAGCACCTCCTCTGCATAAAGCCCTTTCAGAATCAAACTTTTGAGTGGTTAAGATTGACAGCTGGCTATCATGTCCAGAGACAGAGCCTCAGGAACATGGGAAGTTCACTGACCCAGCCTGGGGCCCAATGCTGCTAACAAACCTACTTTAGAGGGAAGACTGGCCCCTCCTGGTTGCAGTCAAGGTCTTTGGAGACGAACACAAACTGTGGATCAGTGGATTGCTTGGAGTGTCAACAAGGTTACTGAAAGCCAAAGGAGGACAGTTTCTGACAGTGGTTAGCACCTGAGTACCTCACAGGAAGCCCAGAATTGGCATACAGAAGAGTAGAGCCCCCCCCCAGGGCACTAAACACCCCTTCACTTTTTTTTTTCTTTTCTCTTATTTATTCCCTTTTTTCTGCATTTTTTATTTTGCCTTTGTTTTTTCCCTTTTTAAATTTATATTCTTTATCAATCTGGTCTATTGACTTGTTATTATACTAGTCTCCATTGTTTCATTCTTATATCTAATTTTCCTCTTCCCTTTTCCTGCCCAATTTTTTCTCTTTTTTTTCAATGCTCAATTTTTTTTCTCTGTTTTCTTTTACTCCTGCTTTCTCAACTTTTTGTTTTGTTTTGTTTTTTTTATTTTAGGTCTATCTGCTTTCTCCTCTATTTTCCTTTACAAATTATTTTCTTCCTTCTTTGTTTTAAACTTTTTCCCTTCATCTATTCCCCTAATTATTAATTCTTATTTTCTTTATTTCAGCTCTGCATCTACATAGTCCTTCCCCCATTTTGGGGGGTTGTGCTTTTTTTGTTTGTTTGTTTTGTTTTCTTCTCAAATGTTTTTTTTCTTTCTTTTCCTATCATTCTTGCTCTCTTTTCTTTCCTAATTCTCTCTTCTCTGCTGATTATTTTTGTCAGTATTGTAGGGGATTATGAAGGTTTTTGTTTAGTTTCTTTTGTTTCATGTTTTGTTGTGCTGTATTTTGTTCTGTTAGGTCAGCATCTCCACAACAGCTTGCAGGACATGGTCGGGGGTGAGCCACATAGCCAACCAGAGAGGAGACTCCATCCATGAGTGGGACAATAACAATCAAGACCCAACTACAACAGGAGAATCCAAATAATTAAGAGGCTTCCCTAGAATACCCAGCTTGGGATATTTATGAGATTGCACCATTGGCTCCCACAAAACACCTCTTACATAAGACCACCCCACAAAATCTGGGTGGCATAGCAGTTTGATATAATACATAGAAAAGAAAACAAAGGATCATAAAAATGGGGAGATAAAGAAACAAACCTCAAATAAAATAAAATAAGGAATCTCCAGAAAAGGAACTAAATGAAATAGGGATAAACAATTTGACAGATAAATAATTCTGATAATGGTAATAAGGGTGCTCAAATAATTCAGTGAGAACTACAGGCAACTTAATGTGAATTATAAGGTTATTAATGAGAGCTACACCAACATGAAAAGAGAGCTTGAAATAATAATTAAGAATCAATTGGAAATGAGGAATGACATAGCTGAAATAAAGAACATCCTGGAAGGATTCAACAGTATGTTAGAAGAAGCTGAGCCTGAATTGGCAAATTAGAAGACAAGGTATTAAAAAAAATAATACCCATTTAGAGCAGCAAATAGAAAAACATTTTTAAAGAAGGAGAGACTAACAGTGCTTTGAGACAACATGAAATATAACAACATTCACATAATAGGAACAGAAACTGATAAAGAAATAGAGAACTTGTGTGAAGAAATAATGGCAGAAAATTTCACTAACTTAGTGAGGAAAAAATCATTCAAGTTTAGGAAACACTGAGACTCCCAATTAAGATGAATCCTAAAAGACCCACACCAAGGTACGTATTAATTAAAATTGCAAATATTAAAGACAAAGAATCTTAAAGGCTATAAGAGAGAGACAGAAAGTTACCTACAAGGGAGATTCCATTAGACTTTTGACTGATTTCTCAATAGAAACACTCCAGGTCAGAGGGAATGGCATGAAGTATAGGAAGGAATGAAAACCAAGGCACTGAACCCAAGACTGCTCTATCCATCAAGGCTATTAGTAAAAACTGAAGGTGAAATAAAGAGCTTCCCTTATTAAAAAAAAATAGTTTGTTGCCACCAAAGCAGCTCTGCAAGAAATGCTAAAGAGACTGTTGTGAGAAGAAGAAATAAAGAGAAAGATACCATAGGCATAAAGAATAAAAATGGCAATAAATAGTACCTGTCAATATTAATCTTAAATTTAAATGGCTTAAATTCTCTAATCAAAAGACATAGGGTAGCTGAATGGATAAGAAAACATGACCCATATATACATATATGCTGCCTACAAGAAAAACACCTCAGAACAAAGGACTCATACAGACTGAAAGTAAAATGATGGAAACATTTTTTTCCAGGCAAATGAAAATGAAAAATAAAGCTAGGGTAGCAATACTCATATCTGAAAAATAACTTTAAAGTGAAGGTCAGAATAAGAGATAAGGAAAAGCACTTCATAATACTAAAGGGAACAAAACAAGACAAGCATTTAACTCTGATAAACATATATGCACCCAATATAGGAGCATCCAGATACATAAAAAATAACTTCTGGAGGATTTTAAGGGAGGGATCAACATCAATACAATCATAGTAGGGGACCTTAACACCCCACTGGCATCACTGAATAGATCTTCTAGACAAAAAATCAACAAGGAAACAGTGATCCTATATGTATACTAGATCAGATGACATTTTCTTAACATTTCACCCCAAAACTACAGAATATACATTCTTCTGAAGTACACATGGGACATTTTCAAAGATAGACCACAAATTCAAGAAGACTGAAATCATATCAAGCATCTTCTCATATCACAATAGCATGAATTTAGAAATCAGCTACAATAAAAATACTCAAAAGCATTCAAACACATGGAGACTAAATGACATGCTATTAAACAATAAGTGGGTTACCAAAGAGATCAAAGAATAAATAAAGAACATCTGAGAAACAAATGAAAATGAACACACAACACCCCAAAATCTATGGGAAATAGTGAAAGCAGATCCTAGAGAGAAGTTCATAGTATTACAGGCCTAACCCCCCCCCCAAAATAAATAAAAAACACAACCTTCTAATTAGTTATGTAACCCTGCAACTTAAAGAATTAGAAAGAGAACAAGAAAAGCCCAGAGTAAGTAAAAGGAAGGAAATAATAAAGTTCAGAGTGAAAATAAATGTTGTAAAGACTAAAAAGCAAAACAAAAAATCAATAAAATCAAGAGCTGGTTCTTCGAAGAGATAAACAAGATTGATAAATCTCTAGCCAAATTCACCAAGAAGCAAAAAGAGAGGCCCCAAATAAACAAAATCAGAAACAAAAGAGGTAAAGTTACAACCGACCCCACAGAAATACAAAGGATCATAACAGAATACTAGGAATGACTATATTCCAACAAACTGGACAATCTGAATGAAATGAACATATTTCTAAAAAATACAATCTTCCAAAACTCAATCAGAAAGAATATAAAAACTTTAATAGACCAATGACTACTGATGAAATTAAAGCAGTAATAAAAAATACTTTCAGCAGACAAAACCCTGGTTCAGATGGATTCACAGAATTTTACCAAACATTCAAAGACTAACACCTATGCTCTATTCATTATTCCAAAAAATTCAAGAGGAAAGTACACTTCCAAGCTTTTTCTATGAAGCCAGCATTAACTAATCCCAAAACCAGATAAAGATACTACAAAGAAAGAGAATTACAGCCCAATATCCCTGACAAACATAGATGCTAAAATCCACAACAAAATATTAGCAAATTGGATACAGCAATACATTAAAAATATCATACACCATGGCCAAGTGGGATTTATTCCTGTGATGCAAGGCTGGATGCAATATTCACAAATCAATAAATGTGATGCATCACATAAACAGATTGCAAGACAAAAATTACATGATCATATCAATTGACGCAGAAAAAGCATTCAACAAAATCCAACACCCATTTTTTATACAAACTATAAGCAAAGTGGAAATAAAAAGATCATACCTCAACATAATAACACCCATATGTAACAAATCTATAGCCAGCATCATACTCAATGAACAAAAACTTAAACCATTTCCCCTAAAATGTCCTCTTTCACCACTGTTGTTCAACATATTACTAATGTCCTAATCATAGTGATTAGACAAGAAGAAAAAATAAAAGGCATCCAAAATGGAAAAGAGGAAGTAAAACTGTCATTATTCTCAGATGTTGTGATTGTGTACCTAGAAAACCCTAAAGACTCCATAAAAAAAACTACTAGCTTTAATAAATGAATCTGGCAATGTAGTAGGATATACACTGAGTGGCCAGATTATTATGATCTCTGAATGCATAATAATCTGGCCACTCAGTGTATATCCTATATAATAAAAAGCTAATATGAAAATTGTCCCCTTCACCAGGAGTTTGACCAGCAGGCAGGCCAGCCAACTGCCCATGCCCCCTCCCCCTGGCCAGGCTTGCCGGACCCCACCCAAGCATGAATTCATGCACTGGACCTCTAGGTGCATGAATTTATATATATATATATATATATATATATATATATATATATATACACACACACACACACACACACACACACACACACACACACACACACACTAGAGGCCTGGTGCACGAAATTCGTGCACAGGGGAGGGGGTGGGAGGGGTGTACCTCAGCCCAGCCTGCACACTCTCCAATCCGGGATCCCTCGAGGAATGTCCGACTGCCTGATTGGGATCGGGCCTAAACAGTCAGACATTCTTCTCACAATGCAGGAATGCTGGCTCCAAACTGCCTCCCTGATTGCCCCTAACTGCTTGTTCCTGTCAGCCTGCTCACTCCCTAACCACTACCCTGCCAGCCTGATTGATGTCTAACTGCTCCCCTGCCAGGAAGTTTGCCCCCAACTTCCCTCCTCTGCAGGCCTGGTCACCCCTAACTGCCCTCCCCTGCAGGCTTGATCGCCCACAACTGCCCTCCTTTGCAGGCCTGGTCCCTCCCAACTGCCCTCTCCTGATGGCCTGATAGCCCACAACTGCCCTCCCTTGCAGGCCTGGAACCTCCCAACGGCCCTCCCCTGCTGGCCATCTTGCGGTGGCCATCTTGTGTCCACATGGGGGCAGGATCTTTGACCACATGGGGGCAGCCCTCTTATGTGTTGAGCTGATGGTCAATCTGTGTATTACCCTTTTATTAGATAGGACAGAGGCATGGTGCATGGGTGGGGACCAGCTGGATTGCCCTGAAATATGTCCTGGATCAGGTTGGGGGTTCCCTTAGGGCATGGGTGGCCTGGGTGAAGGGCCTATGGTGGTTTGCAAGCTGGTCACATCCCCCTGTGACCCAAGTGGAGGCCCTGGGATCTGAAATTAATTTATGTTCTACAATTGAAACTTTGTAGCCTGGAGCAGAGCCAAGCCTTCTGCTCACTCCATGGTGACAGCCATTTCTGTTTGAAACTTTGTAGCCCAGAGCTGAATCCTAGGCTCTAGGGCTGCAGAAGTTTAGCTTCTTCCATTACCTGGGCAACCCTAGCCTCTTCTCCAGCTCCATGGCTGCCTTTGGATTATGTATCTTTTATAATTGAAACTTTGTGCCATTGGAGGCCTAGGCTGGCAAAGGCAGGTGGAAAGCTTGGCCTCCTCTGTTGCCGGGGAAACCCAAGCCTCCCTCCTGCTCTCAGTGGCAGCAGCCATCTTAGTTGGGGTTTATTTGCATAAGTTGCTCCTGATTGGCTGGTGGATGTGACTGGTGGGTATGGCTTGTTGGTGTGGCCAAGGTACGGTCAAATTTGCATATTACTCTTTTATTAGATAGGAGATATATATATATATATATATATATATATATATATATATATATATATATATATATATATATATATAATTAGAGGTGCATTCAGAGATCATAATAATCTGGCCACTCAGTGTAAAATTAACACCCAACAATCTATGGCATCTTTATACACCAATAATGAACTCTCAGATATACTAAACAAAACAAACAAACAAATAAAAAACAATTCCACTAACAATTTCCACAAAAAAATTTAAGATACTTCTAAATAAACTTAACCAAGGAGATAAAAGACCTATACTTGAAAAACTATAAGATATTGAAAAAAGATATGAAATAAATACCATGTTCATGGATTGGTAGAATCAACATAATTAAAATATCCATACTACTCAAAGCAATTTACAGATTCACTCTAATCCCTATTAAAATACCAATAGCATATTTCATAGATCAAGAACAAACACTCCAAAAATTTATATGGAACCAAAAAAGACCCTGAATAGCTGCAGCAATATTGAGAAACAATAACACAGTTGGAGGAATAACAATACCAGATATCAAGTTATGATCAAAACAGCCTGATACTGGCACAAGAAAAGACATATGATCAATAGAACAGAACAGAGATCCCAAAAGTCAACTCAAGCCGTTATGCTCAATTAATATTTGACAATGGAGGCAGAGTATACAATGGAGGTACAACAGTCTCTTCAGTAAGTGGTGTTAGGGAAACTGGACAAAAAAATGTCACTAGACCACCAACTTAGACAGAAGAATAAACTCAACATGGATTAAAAACTTAAATGTAAGATATGAAACCATAAAAATCCTAGAAGAAACATTGGCAGCAAAATTTCAAACATCTCTCATAGCAATATGTTTACAGATACATCTCCAAGGGAAAAGGAAACAAAAGAGAAAATAAACAAATGGGACTATATCAAAGTAAATAGCCTCTTCACAGCAAAAGAAACCATCAACAAAATGAAAAGAGAGCCCACGGCATGGAGAACATATTTTCCAATGATACAACCAATAACAGGTTAATTTCCAAAAAATATAGGGAACTCATACAACTTAACAAAAGGAATGTAAACAATCCAATTAAAAAATGGGCAAAGGACCTAAATAGATACTTCTCCAAAGTGGGCATACAGAAGACCAAGAGGCATATGAAAAATTCCTCTCAGTGAGTAATCATCCAAGAGATGCAAATTAAAATGACAATGAGATATCACCTGAGACCTGTCAGAATGTCTATCATTAACAAATCAATAAACAACAAGTGCTGGGAAAAATTTGGAGAAAAGGGAACCCTAGTACTCTGCTGGTGGGAATGCAGACTGGTGTAGCCTCTGTGGAAAACAGTATGGAGTTTCCTCAAAAAATTAAAATGGAATTCCCATTTAATCCAGCAATCCCACTTTTAGGAATATCTCCTAAGAAATCCAAAATACCAATCAGAAAAAAAAAATGATGCTCTTTTATGTTCATAGCAGCACAAGTTACAATAGCTAAGATTTGGAAACAGCCCAAGTGTGTCTCAGTAGAGAAGTGGATTTAAAAAAAAAAAAAAAACTGGTACATTTGCACAATGGGATACTAATCAGCTGTAAAAAATAAAAAAGTCTTACCATTTGTAACAGCATGAATGGACTAGAGAGTATTATACTAAGCAAAATAAGCCAGTTCAAGAAAGATAAGTATCTCATTATCTCACTCATATGTGGAATTTAATGAACAAAATAAACTGATGAATAAAACAGAACCAGAGACATACAAGCATGGAACAGACTGATATATTTCAGAGGGAACACGGGGTTGTGGGCTGAGTGAGAGGGGAATGATTAATCAGGGGACTTATATGCATACTAGAGGCCTGATGCACAAAAATTCGTGCAAGAGTAGGCCTTCCTTCCCCCAGCTCCCAGCACTGGCTTCCCTCCGGCACCTGGGCCCCAGGCTGGCTTCACAAATATTTACATTTTAGTGTCTATCAATAAAGTGTTGTTAATGAAAAAAAGAGGTAACATTTATTGGATTTAACTATGTAACTGACAAGTATAAGTGCTTTGGGGGGAGGAACCAAGATGGCGGCATAGGTAAACACCTATTGTTCTGCCCCACGCAACAATTCAAAAACTACAACAAAACAACAAAACAAACATCATCCAGAATCTCCGGACAGCTGGCTGAGTGAAAACTCCACAAATAAAAGTAAAGGCAGGATACTGAGACTCAGAAGAGCAGCGGGAGCGCAGCCTTGAAGATATGCACGGAGCCAGAGGTTAGGAGCCGTCGTGGTCGCGCATGCAGGCTGTGGCTGGCAGCAGCAACCCTGGCTGGATTTCGCCAATGGGGAGGGTGAAGACGTCCCACTGCACGGATTCCCCAGTGCCAGGCAAGGTCCAAGGTCCGGGGGACGCACCCTGGAAGCCAGGCACGGCTGAAGTCTCCTAGTCTGAGGAGAAACCGGGTTGCTTGGAAAAGCAGTTTGCGCACGTAAACTGTGTGACAGCACAGACGTATGACTTGCCCCCTGGTCCCGGAGACCACCAGACTGCTTTGTTTTACAACCCTGGGCGAGACTTTGGGTGTGCAGACTCATTTGGGGAGAGGCAGAGTTGTCTGGCAAGGGGTAGAGACTAGCGACTTTCTCTTGGAGGGGTCTGCAACCATTCTCATCCAACAGAGACCTGCGCGCCAGGGCCGCATAGGACGTAGCTGATGCTGAGGCTGCCTGCTCAGCTCAGAGACTCCGCCCATCCAACCTGAACACAGTCTCCCTTCACAGCCAATTGGCCTGGAGGTCAAACCCTCCTAGGGCTAACAACAACAAGCTGGGCGTAAATTAAAAAATACTGTACAACCCATAAAGGATTGTAGTAAGAGTACCCACCTCAGGTAACTGATGAGGCTGAACCACTGTCCCTTAGAGGATATCTACCACATAAAGCAGCCACCATGCAGAGACATGGAAAGAAATCAAGTGTGAAATAAATGGAGGAAAAAAGATGACTACACATAGAGTTCAAAACCACAGTTATAAGGCTTTTCAAGAGGCTCCTAGAAAAGGCCAATGAACTTAAGGAGAACTACGAGGAAATAAACAAGACCAATGAGGAAATAAACAAGACCAACGAGGAAATGAATGAGACCTACAAGGAAATGAATGAGACCTACAAGGAAATAAACAAGACCTCTGAGGATATGAACAAGACCCTCACGGATATGAAAAAGGACCAACTAGAAATCAAGCATACACTGACTGAAATAAAAAATATTACACAAAGTCTTAAAAGCAGCCCAGAGGGCCACAAGAACCAACTCAAAGATTGGAAATACAAAGAAGCAAAATCCACTCGGCTGGAAAAGCAAGAAAGAAAAAGAATCCAGATAATTGAAGATAGCGTAAGGGGCCTCTGGGACAACCTCAGGCATGCCAACATCCAAATTATTGGGGTGCCAGAAAAAGAGAGAGAGCAAGGTAATGAAAACCTACTTGAAGAAATAGTGACTGAAAACTTTCCCCTCTTGGTGAAAGAAACTGACTTTAAAAGCCCAAGAAATACACAGAACCTCAAAATATAGGAATCTAAAGAGGACCACACCAAGACACATAATAATTAAAATGCCAAGAGCAAAAGATAAAGAGAGAATATTAAAAGCAGCAAGAGAAAAACAGTTGGTTACCTATAGGGGAGCACCCATATGATTGTCAGCAGATTTCTCAACAGAAACGATGCAGGCCAGACAGGAGTGGCAAGAAATATTCAAAGTAATGAATTGCAAGAATCTACAACCAAGATTACTCTATCCAGCAAAGCTATCATTCAGAATTGAAGGTCAGATAAAGTGCCTCACAGATAAGAAAAAGCTAAAGGAGTTCATCACCGACAAACCAACATTATATGAAATGCTGAAAGATATTCTTTAAGAAGAGGAAGAAGAAAAAGGTAAAAATATAAATTATGAACAACAAATACACATCTATCAACAAATGAATATAAAAATCAAGTGAATTGATAGTCTGATTAACAGGATAAACTGGTGAATATAACAGAGTCATGGACATAGAGAGGGAATGGACTGACAATTCTTGGGGAGAAAAGGGGTGTGGGAAGTACAGCAAGAGGCTGGACAAAAATCTTGCAACAATGGGAGAGGACAGTGGGGAGGGGGAGTTGAGGGTAGAGGGTGGGATGGGTACAGGGTGGAGAGGTGTTATAGGGGGATAAAAAAGGGGGAACAATGTAATTAATAAACTGAAAAATAAAGATTTTAAAAAGTATAAGTGCTTTGCATTTATTAATTAATATATTTTATCCTCATAGCCTGAGGAGGTTAATATTATTAACCCGTTTATAGAGAATGAAACAAGGTCTTTCCATTCTCCTCTATGATATAGTACTTTGTATTGTTAGGTATCACAATGAAGTGAGTTATGGCTGAGTGCAAACTTTATTTAAAAAATTCTGAGTTGTCTCAAAAGAGGTACCAACCCCTTTAATGTGTGATATGTTTTCTTCTAAGTCACTCCAGACAATCATTCCAGATGTCTCTGATGGGAAATGTGGCATTTCTCCATTCAAATTTCAGAAAAGAAGCTTGTGTGTTACATTTTTTAAAGCAAAATGGAAATAGGATGAGTTTTTATTATTGTGTATATATGTATGTTGTGTATATTACTCTTCCAGTTGTGGAATGCTGCTGGAATCCAACAGGCCAGCTTGTGGCTCATCCTATATAATAAAAGAGAAACATACAAATTTGACCAGCCAATCAGGAGCAGTGGGCGGGGCCATGTGGCACGTGACCCTACCCCTTGTGCGGCCTCCGTATGGGCTAGGGAACAGGTACTGTGGGCCTGGGGGTAAGATGCTGCACTGGCCATCCCGGCAGGCCCACGGCGCCCATTCCTCAGGCCCCTCGCGCAGCCTCCATGTGGCCTGGGGAACGGGTGCCATGGGCCTGAAGAGTGGACACTGTGCTGACGGTCCTGGCAGGCCTGGGGCATCAGTTCCCCAGGCTGTGCAGAGGCCAGTGGGAAGGCCGTCTACCGCCGTGCTTTGCCGCAGGCACCGGTGGTCCTAGATCGCGAAGGGTGTGTGTGCGGGGTTTCCAAATTGCCAGCGAGCACTCGAAGGGCAGGGCCACAGGAGGCCGGGGGTAAGACCAGCCACCACTGTGCTTTAGCACTCACACCAGGGGTCCCAGATCACCATGGTGGCGGGGCCAAGGCAGAGGCCATTAGGGATGATCAGAACCAGAAGGGAAGGCAGCTGGAGATGATCCGGCCAGGAGAGGAGGGTAGTTGAGGGTTATCAGGCTGGTGGTGGGGGGTAGTTGGGGCTGAGCAGGCTGGCAGAGGGGACCTGTTGGAGCAATCAGGCCAGCAAGCAGAGTGGTTAGGGGTGATCAAGCAGTCAGGCAGGTGAGTGGTTAGGAGAGGATTGTGAGAAGGTTGTCCAAGTGCCAGTTTAGGCCCGATCCCACAAAGGTCTCAGATTGGAGAGAATGCAGGCCGGACTGAGAGACAAACCTTCCCCTCACCCCCGCATGCATGAATTTTGTGCACAGGGCCAGTAGTCCTATCTAATCAAAGTGTAATATGCAAATTAACCATACCTCTGATCAAGCCACGTCCACAAGCCACGCCCACAAGCCAATCAGGAGCAAATAAATCCCAACCAACATGGCTGTGGCCACTGAGAGCAGAAGGAAGGCTTGGGTTTCCATGGCAATGGAGGAAGCCAAGCTTCCGCCTGCCATTGCCAGCCTATGCCTCCACTCAATGCTATAAAGTTTCAATTATAGAAGATATATCCCAACAGAAATGGCGGCAGCCACGGAGCTGGAGAGAGCAGAGGCTAGGGTTGCCCAAGCAATGGAGGAAGCCAAGCTTCTGCAGCCTTAATGCCTAGGCCTCCACTCTAGGCTACAAAGTTTCAATTATAGAATTTAAATAAACCCAAACAGAAATGGCTGTCACCACGGAACGAGCAGAAGGCTTAGCTCTGCTCCAGGCTACAAAGTTTCAATTGTAGAACATAAATTAGTCCCAGATCCCAGGACTTCCACTTGGGTCACTGAGGGGTGTGGCTAGCCTGCAAACCACCACAGGCCCCTCACCCAGACTGCCCCACACTCCAAGAAACCCCCCACCCTGATCCAGGACACTCTTCAGGCCAAACCAGCTGGCCCTAATTCATGCACCAGGCCTCTATCTTATCTAATAAAAGAGTAATTTGCAGATTGACCATCACTCCAACACACAAGAGGGCTGCACCCATGTGGTCAAAGATCCTGCCCCCATGTGGACACAAGATGGCCACCACAAGTCCTAGATTGTGGGAAGAATGTCTGACTGCCTGTTTAGGCCCGATCCTGCTGTGATCAGGCCTAAATGGGCAGTTGGACATCCCTTGAGGGGTCCCAGATTGGAGAGGGTGCAGGCTGGGCTGAGGGATATCCCCTGCCTCCCGTGCATGAATTTCATGCACCGGGCCTCTAGTATTTTACAATACTAGAGGCCCGGTGCATGAATTTTGTGCACAGGGGTGTGTCCTCCAACCAGCCTGAACCTTCTCCAAACTGGGATCCCTCTCACAAACCAGGATTTCTGGCTCCCAACTGCTTGCCTGCCTGCCTTCCTGAATTCCCCTAACCGCTTCTGCCTGCCAGCCTGATCACTCCCTAACCACTCCCCTGTCAGCCTGATTGATGCCTAACTGCTCCCCTGCAGGTCTGGTCACCCCTAACTGCCCTCCCCTGCTGGCCATTTTGTGCTGGCCATCTTGTGTCCACATGGGGGCAGTCATATTTGACCACATGGGCGCAGCCATCTTGTGTCTTGGAATGATGTCCAATTTGCATATTACTCTTTTATTAGATAGGATAGAGGCCTGGTTCCTCTATGGGTGGGGACTGGCTGGTTTGCCCTGGATCAGGGTGGAGATTCTCTTGAGATGTAGGGCGGCCTGGGCAAGGGGCCTGTGATGGTTTTCACAGGCCTGCCATGTCCCCGGGCAACCCAAGCAGAGGCCTTGGTATATGGCATTTATTTATCTTCTATAATTGAAACTTTGTAGCCTTGAGCGGAGGCCAGGGCTGCAGGAAGCTTGGCTTCCTCCATCACCAGGGGCAACCCAAACCTTCTGCCTGCTCCGTGGCTGCAGCCATCTTGGTTGGGTTAATTTGCATACTTGCTTCTGATTGGCTGGTGGGTATGGCTGATGGGCATATCAGAGGTATGGTCAATTTGCATGTTTCTCTTTTATTAGTGTAGATTCTAACTGCAATAGAATAGGAATATTTAGGGGTCAGGAAGAGAAAGGAGATAGAAAGTGAGAGAGAAAGAGAGAGAATTTCCTGTCCAAGTTTCTAGTTTGTATTTGTATCTGAGGAGTTTATGCATGTTTCAAATATTTAGAATTCAATATTTAATTAAAACTTAGTATTTAGCCAATTCAAGAGATAGAAAATCAAATAGAAACTCTGCAATAATTGTATGGGTGATCTCATTTTATGTACAAAGCTGATATTATTCTTATGATTTTTTTTAAACAACCTTGAGTTAAATATGAAGAGTAGAATGACCCCTGGATAAGAATGGGCCATCTCAGGTCCATACTGGCTTTTCCTCTCTGTGTGTATTTAGAGGAGAATCTGATATTCTTGGGGCTGTTGCCCTTTGGTCAAATGGTAGAGCAGATGAGACAAAATAATTGCTCTTCCTACTTTGAGGGTTACTGTCATGGATAATTGGAACATTGGATACAGAGAAACATTAAATTTTGACCTTATTTCTCCACTTGTCATATGCCCTTCCTAAGGGCAAACAATCCTCATCATCAACAAAGACACCAAAACCCTCTCAGAACAGAGAATATTTAGTGGATGTTTAGTCCCATCAAAGTGTGTGTGGAGAAAGATGAAAAATAAAATGAAATTGGGAAATACAAACTTAACAATGAAGCAAGCAAAAAAAGTACAACTTTAGTGTCCAGAGACCTGTGTCTCATATTCCCCAATGTCTGCAATATTCCCAAGCCCAAAAGAAAGACTAGAGGACATCTAAATAGGTTTCCTCTGTGTGTGTGTGTGTGTGTGTGTGTGTGTGTGTGTGTGTGTGTGTGTGTCACAGAGGTAGGGAGCAGGCTAGGGGCACATCTGCCTCTTTCAAAAGAGTAAGAGGGGAGTGAAGGCACAGCCACAAGACACCCCCCCTTCAGGCAGGGTGGGAGGCCTTCACTCCACAAGAAAGCAGGGAGACAAGTCAAGCTTATAGCAAACCCTGCTTTCCACATCATCACCACCTGAAACACAGTACCATAAAATTGATGTTGATGATGACAATCCAGAGCAGAAGAAAACCAATAAGTTATGTCCTGGAAACTTTGTGTGAGAAAGCAGGAAATTGGGTAGTATATTTCAAAATAAGTGTCACACTAAAACTGTTCAAATTTAAATAATAAAGGATTCAAATTTCTACCATCTAAAAAGATCCCTTTTATAAAAGAGTTTATTCATTGCGATTTTATGTCATAATATTTGGCAACTTCTTTATTTCTTCTATAATGAGGAAGAACTCTGTTAAATTCTAACTATATTTTTTCTTTGTACCCAGAAACTTCTCTATCATTTATAAGACTTTCAAAGAGGATTTTTAGGTTCAGGTTCCAAAAATAGGCTAGAGCCAACATTAACTGAACATTTACCATGTGCCTGGACTGTGCTAAACATTTTACAGGAATTAGCTCTCAGTCCTCGGAACCACACCATGGGGGCAAAAAGAGTACTGGTATTGCTCCCAAGTGATTAATGAGGAAACTGAGGCTTGGAGAAGTTAATTAAGTAATTCAAAGCCAAGCAAGGACTATGTCAGGATCCAAAGTCAAGCTCATTGGGCTCCAAAGCCAAGTATTCAACTGCTAGAAGAAAGTGCAAATGAGAAGAAAGCAAATCACTGGGCTTAGATAACCTATAAAGGAATTGGCTCTGACAAAAAAGGCAAGTTGGCTACAGTACTAAATCCTAAGCAATTTTTTTCTCAGCTGGTATTTAGACATCCATTTAAAGCAGTGTTAACAGTGGCCATTGTAACCTGAGCCTGCTTCTAGCAACTGCTTTGGGTCCCATTAATAGAATATTTGGGACCAACTATAATTGTAAGAAATATTAATGCTCTGTTAACTGTGATTGTTTTGTGCTGATTAAAGAAGGCACATTCTAACCTGGCTGGAAGTTGCACATGGGACGTGGGAGCTCAGCTGGAAATGCAGCCCATCCTCTGGATAAGGGGGCTGCCTATAATCATGGAAAGATTGACAACCTTGTTGCAGAAATCAGAGCCACCATTTGAAGATCTGCCAACCCTTTGTATACCACAAGCCCAATGAAGACCCCAAGCCCTTTGCATACTGGCAGCCCTTTGCAAATCTCAGCCAGCATTACCTGTCAACTGCCCCTTTGGCATACCCTTTAGCTACTTCCCCATGTAATCTTTGTCCTTCTACCAAATTTAAGCAGCTGGCTTATGGTGGGGGGCAGAGCAGAATTTTGTGGATGATCGGCTGTTCTCCCATACTGCCAGCGGTGTTGCAACAAACATTCCTATATACTTCAATCCTGCCTTTGTTTAATTGGCATGGACCCATTGATTGTCCAATAAAGAATAGGACAATCAATTTTTCAGGAGATACATCTTTCATTTCATCCTAAAATCAGAAAATTGACAACAGGAGGAAGCAAGAAGCACTCACTCTTAGCCATAATCTGGTTAACTTCACTTTAGTTTTCCTGTTAAGGCAAGGAAAGAGCTCTTGAATGTCTCAACAGAACTTGGAAGTTTCACCAGGCAGAATTCAGATCATGAATTTCCATGTAAGGAGGCTCTGTGACCACACAACTGGTAGACAGAAGTCACCACATGAATGATGAATGCTCAAACTCAGCTTGTAGCGAGAGCCATTGGGGTAAGAGAAGCCTCAGTGTTCAGGCCATGGGTCTCTCAGAGATCTCAGTGCCAGGTTTTTTGGAACTCTGGGCACCATTGCAGATGTGTCCACAGAAGCGGTGTGCTCCTGTGAGGGGGAAAACGCACAAGTCAGGAGCAGTGCCAGGAACACAGACCCTTTTCATCAAACCTCTGCACATAGGACTCCATCGCTCTCTGGAACTCCCCTGTGAAGATGCAGTTTCAGCCTTAGGAGCTGCTCCTACAGGAATTTAAATTTGGGCTTTCAGCTATTTCTAATTTTTGTTTGTTTCTGGAAAGGAAGGAAGAAAAAGGGGGAGAAAGGAGTTGAAAGAGGGGCATTGAATGACCTTTTTTCTATTGTTCTTCACCATGTGAAACTCATTATTTCACTGCTAAACTAATGATGATCCAGCCAGAAAGTCCCGGGATCTGGGAAAGAGTCCATAATCCCTAAGGGCTCCAGGCACGTCTGTCCCCAAGGCACACTCAGAGACTGTTGAGCTATTAACATTAATGAGGCTTACCTTTAAGGGCATGATCAACACTGCTGGAGTCAACTGGAGATAAAGGCAGAGGTCAATCAGAATTGGTGCAAAACTCTGGTGTCTAAACGCACTTGGGCATTGCAGAAGAAGCCAAGGATGACATAGCACTGCCTGGGAGACAGAGGCCTCTCCGGCACTCTGTGCCAGGGCCACTAGCAGTTATTCTTTCACAAAGAAGCTCAGGTGGCTTTTCATCATCATGTGACTTCAGGCAGATAAGATGTAAGTGGAGACAAGAATGCCAGCCTCCCAAACATCTGGTTCAATGCCATTCCATTACCCCACACTGCGTTTGGCAGGCAAGGCTTCCTTCTTCCATGTTTGGGGCTGTGCTTGTGCTTGGACATTACTCAGCTATTTCCCCCAGACTGGTGCCTTTCTAAGTTGAGCAAACCACACTGGGCAACCTCAGATCCTTCTCCTGCTGAAGTGGAGCCAACTGTAGAAGGGACCCATCTTAAAAGTGGTGGATGTCATGCTTGCACACAGGATGCCATACCCTCTCACTATAGATTTTGAAAGGGCAGAGCGGGACTACAAAGAACAATTTAGACAGTGGCCGTTTTGGACTGTGTGACTTGGCAGCCACCATGTTGGCCGCGTGATATGTAAACATACCTGGGGGCTGCCATCTTGAAATCACAAAGACCAACCCCTCCCTTTGAATTAGCCAATCGCGAAAGACTGTGCGCTTGAGCTCCAATCAAGAGCAAAGGACAGGACAGGTCACGTGCGTTAGAAATTATTTGCATCACTAGCCCCAGCCATCACCCAACCAATTGGAATCAGCCAACTCATTGGTTCACATCTGGCCCCACCTCCCTATAAAATCATCATGCTCGGGAAATTCTCCCTCTTTTGCTTCCTGCTGCTGAGGCGGTGGGTGTAGAGGGCCAAGCCCGGGCTTGAAATAAAGGTTTTATGCTATTGCATCAGTTTCGGTTCCCTGGTGGTCTTTGGGGATCATGAAATCTGGGCATAACAATTTCTTGATATTTATTCTTATAATATAGTAATAGTAAAATGCTCTACTGACAAAAATAACTTTGAGCTGGTCCAATAAATTTTCAACAAAATATTAGTAAAAGAGAGAGGAAGCATGTTCTTCACTAACCCAAAAAGAAAATCAGAAATAGTGAGAAGTACTAAAAGTTTGATTCAGTATCTTTTAAAGAATTTCTAATGTTGATAATTTCTTAGTTGCCTGAAAGGAGAAACTGGTATTTTGGTAGAGAAATTGATAGGGGCAGAAATGGAATGTTGGGGAACAGTCAGAAATATTAATCATGCTCTATTAACTGTGATTGTTTTATTCTGATTAAAGAAGGCACTTTCTAACCTGACTGGGAGTTGCCTGTGGGACCTTGGAATTCACCTGGAAATGCAGCCCATCCTCCCCATTTGGAGCTGCCTATTATCATGTAAAGATTGACAACTTTGCTGCAGAAATCAGAATTGCCAGCCCTTTGAAGATTCCCATCCCTTTGCACTTCAAAAACCCTTTGAAGACAGCCAGCCCCTTTCATACCTGCAGGCCTTTGCAAATCTCCAACCTGCTTTCCTGTTAACTGCCCATTTGGCATAGACTTTAGCTACTTCCCCATGTAATCTTTGTACTTCTACCCAATATAAGCATCCAGTTTATGATGGAGGCAGAGCAGATTTTTGTGGATGATCTGCTGCTCTCCCATACTGCTGGCAGTATTGGAATAAATGCTCATATATGATTTAACCCTGTCTCTGCTTAATTGGCTCAAACATTGACAGGCCACATGGACCCATTGTTTGTTCAGTTACAAAATCACTTATCTTCTTTAGAAATGTTCGATAAGAAACTAACTTACTTTGTTATAGAGAAGATTAATTTATTTTATTCCATTGGTTTCCCTTACTTTTCATCCAGAGAAGAATATGGAGGTTCCATAAATCTGCATAAGGACTAGACAAATCCAGAGAGGTAGTCATGATTCTGGCTTCTTGGAGCTCAGGCTAGAGAAGGAGGTAGCAAAATAATGTTTAGATTTCCTTTCATTTTAAATCCTATGGTTTGGCAGTTAATGATGCTGATCAGAAACATGGCTGCCTCATTATCTGATATTCCTACAATAGTAGCATCAAGTAATTGGCTCTACATTTCCTTTTGTCTTTCTGTCAGCCTGAGAATCAACTGTGGCTTTTCTAGCAAAAAGTAACCTAGGCACCAAAAAAATATTTAGATGTACACCAGGGTCACCAGCCCCTGACATTTACTAAGATTGATCTGCCTCTAACTATGTTTTGTGAATGACTGATGCCTTCGGTAAGATTTCAGTGAGTCTCCTGAGGCTGGTTGCTTTATTCTCCTGCCCTCTGGCTCCAAATTGTGTGAACTATTTATAACTAGAGGCCCAGCTACGTCTCTAAAGGTCATCCAGAAGGACATCCAGAAGGTCGTTTAACTGTCTGATCTAATTAGCACATTATGCTATTATTATTATTTTATTTTTATTATTATTATTATCATTATTATTATTATTATAGATTAGCTTACTGTGAGACCTAGTCCTTTCTGATAATTAGTGACCATCACGACAAAAACCAAAGACATCCAGATGAGGAGTGGCAAATGCCACGTCAGTGAGAGTCAACATCAGAAAGCTCTGCTTTGGAAAGTCCTGTTTCTTTCTGAAGACCAGCCCCATGACTACGTCTTTGTCATGACCTCTCCACAGGCATTGGCTCCTCTCTCTCTCTCTCCCTCAGTAGCACATTCCTGTATATGGCCAGGTGTGCAAAACAGTTTGGCTATGTCATGTCACCTTTGTTCCACAACTATTCCTTCATCAAATATTTACTGAACACTTCTTCAAGGAGGGCACTGTGTTCTGGGGATACAGTTGGAACCATATGTTTGCCCTCATGGGGCTTATCTTCCAGTAGTGGAGACCAGCAGCAAGAAAACAGACCACATATCAGACAGCAATAGAGGCAATTCAGTGAAGTCAAAAAAAGGAGGTGTACAGGGGTTGCCAGGGCTGAGGGTGATTATCTTGTTTAAGGTGGTCCCGGAGTGCTGCTCTGAGAAGGGAGCATTTGACCAGAGACCAGGAAGAATACAATTATCTGGAATAAGAAAATTCCAGTGGGGGAAAAAGCATGTGCAAAACACTGAGGCAAGAACAGCAGCAATAACAATACAGTGTTGTTGGGTAGGGAAGGGAAGAAGAATGTGATAGATGAGGAAAGAGAGTCTGGGGCATGCAAGTCTTACAGGTATCTTGAAGACTCCAATTTCTGCTCTATATGAGACAGCAAGCCACTAGAAGCTGTTGATCTGAATGTTACTTAATTAGTCTGATTTATTGTTTAAGAGTCTACTTGCGATATAGGTGGATGATAGACTGTGGAGCTATGGTTTAGGAGGAAACCAGGCATGTAGCTTTGCAGAGAGCCTGGTGAAAAATGAGGGTAGCTTGAGCAATTAGGCAGCGTGAGTAACAGTGTGAAAGGGCTGGTTTTTTAATGTATCTTGAAGGTGAAGCCAACAGAATGTGTGATGAACTGGATGTGTGGCATGAGAGGAAGAGATGAGTCAAGAATGACTTCAGCTTTGGGCAGCCACAACCTCACCCACTCAGCATCTCACTCTCCTCTCCCAGGAGGTTTATCAAGGTAACTCTCTGGACAAAGATGTCCTGTCTGTAGGAGGGGTTTGGGTAAGGAATGTACCACACACTATATATCCCTGGGCTCATTTTCTCTGCTCCCTGAGCAGGCAAAGGGAGCTGAACAGTACTCTGGCAGGAAAATATTCAAAGGGAACTTTTCCTAGAATTGTGAGTAACAGAAAGCTACTAAAAATGAAGCCTGACTTTACAGGTCACATACTGGAAATGAAGGCTATTAATAGGCTCCCGCAGGAATGCTGCCATGCTGAAATAGGCTGCAGGGCACTGAGCCTTGCCCAGCAGCATTCACAGGAGGTGAGAAACAGAACTCCAGAACATCTAAGCAGAGCATGGAAAGAAAATCATTTCATTGACTTGCCTTAGTAATGCAAAAAAAAAAAAAGAAAGAAAGAAAGAAAAAAAAAGGTCAGCAATCCTGTTTTGATCCTTAGTCTATGGCCAAACAGCTATGAGCTGGTCTGTGGCTATATGAAATAAACTGAAAACTGAAAGTTTATGGGAGTAGTCAAGATTAAAGAATCCACTACAGTTTATCAGAGATAGTGATTTGAAAGGACCAGCAGGACATATACACCCTGGAACCTTAGAGCTAGTAAAATTGTTCACCTAAATTAGTAATTAGTAGCCACTCCCCATGAGGGATTCTGAACCAAACTCTCAAGGCTTAAATCCTGGACAAGGCACAAAGATGCTGAGTTAGAAGCTTTCTGGTCCAATTCTGCTTTTGAACAAATAATGTGAATGGATGCTTCAGTTCCTTTCATCAACATTTACTGACACCTAGTAGGTCAACATAGTGGATGAACCATGCTCATATGGGACAGCATCTGTGAAACCCAATGTCCTAGTGGGACAAAGAGAAAATCAGGCAGCAAAAATGAGAGTGCTTGAAAAACACCCATTTCTCTCCAGTGGTAAAAGGCAAAAATAAAAATCTGAATTCCTATTGTGTGATTTTCTTTCTTAGCCAATGCGTTGGAAAACCGCAGATATACAATGAAACCAATTCAGTGAAGTAAATCAATTCAGCTTAGTAATCTTAGATCCTATTTTGAATACCAACTGTACCTGCTACCAGGTGACCTCTGAGAAAATGACATCATCTTTTTTAGCCTCAGTTTGCTCATCAATAAAATAAGCACAACACTCCTCATTTCACAGGGTTGTAAGAATCCAATGGGATAACATCCAAAGTTGCTGTTCCCTAGTGAGTTACTGCAAATGTTAGTTTGCCTTCCCAGTTGCTAATGTAAGAGAAAAACAGAGTGTAAGCCAAGGGAACTTACAGAGCCTGGGAATCCAGAAGGAAACCATTGCAGTGGGCATGTTTTCCAAATAGTGTCACTGGACACTGGTCACATATTAGGTATATTGTGAGAAACAGTGCCCCACTTCTCTTCTCCCACCAGAATGTCTTCAATGCCAACACAATATTGGAGTAATTTTGCTTAGAATTTGTCCAGTTTCCAAATGAACATAAATTCCTTGTCTTTTTTCCTTTAATCTTGCAGATTTGTCATGTTTTCTTCATAATTGAAACGACCCCTGAGTTAGTCAAAGGGCATTAGTTGAATGGCAAGTCTCAGGAAACCCCATGAAACACTTGGTTTCCTTCCTCTCCTTCTGGATTTCACCTGCATATCACACAAAACTAGTTCCTCCTCAACTAGAAAGAGTCTGTGGTTGAATGAAAGCTTCTTTTTTCACTTCTTGGAAGGGATTTGGGAGGAATCTAAGTATTATTGTAAAATCCCAAACCCACCGAGTGAGCAACAGATGAGGGAAATTGTGCCATATCCTGCTGAGAGGAAATGAACAGGACTGGGAGGAAGAATGTGTCACGTGGCCTAAAACTTGGTTTTGATTCTGATGCCGAACATCTGTCACACTTTTGTGTGGACCCACCAGCTCAAGCTGACAGCAAGGAACCTAAACTCACACGCCTCCCAGTGCAAACCAAAGCTGTCACCCTCGGCAGCTATGGGAATGTGGACAGGAAGCAAAGGACCCTGGAAGAGCGAGTGTAGGAGTACATCCTGTGGGGATTGATAAAAAATAACAGCGAGGCTGTGGGAACCTCTTCCGAGCAGACATGTGAGCTGGAGACTATCCGGAGCCAAACTCTGACTCCAGTTACTTGCTCTATCGGTTTATTTTCTCGCAGTGATCTTGCTTAATTTTAACAAAGAAAAAAGACGTAAACCCAGAATGCATATGATTGCATTCTTAAGCTTTTTCTCGCAGAGTTCTCATGTGATAATGGGCAAAGGGGTACCAGTCTGGAACTCAGGATTGTCCATGTGGGCCAGCACAGCACAGGCAGAGGCAGGGGTGCCTGACAGCCCTTCCTGCTGGCAAAGGACGCTGGTCAGCAGGCACATTGGGGAGCTGCCCCGTGGATGGTCCCTCAGGCCCAGGGTGTGTTTTTCTATTGTGTCAGCCTCCTCAGGGCCAGTGAAGAGGAGTTCTCTCAGAGTCATCTAGCCAGGAAACAATTTATCGTTATCAGAGGCCTTATCAGAGTCTGGCATTTCTCTGAATTTCCAAGAAAGCTCCGTCATTGCTGGTTGTTTTTGATGTGTGTGTTTTTTGTGTTGTTGTGGGTTTTTTTCTACCAAGATTTAGAAGTAATGCACCTAACCCTGCACATTAGAATTTTAAACAATAAAGTACATCTTGGGTAAGATATGTTTTCAGTACTTTTTAGAGGCAGAAATTTCTTTCTGAATCCTTTAAAAATAATTATCAAATGGATTTTTGGATACCATTTTGGCAGCTGGTGTGATGCAGGTGTAGGTAAAGAGCTGTACACTCAAACAGGTGCATCTTTGCCCTCAACAAGTGCATGACCAGCTCTCCCAGACAGGCTCAGCTAGCCCGGAGCCCACACTGCCCTTCCTGAGGCGAGCTGTGCCTCCTGGATGCCTCATTGGAACCCGTCTCCAGGGTGTCAGGTCTCTTTCTGATCACATTTCCTCTCCCCTCAAAGCCTGCTTCACAACATAGACACTCTGCTTACACTGAGGGAATATTCATCAAATGCTCCATTGAATGGATGGAATTTACTTTTAGAGGTTTTGCAAGTTCACCCTTTTCTCCCTCCTCTTTCCAACCAAGAAACCTTCCACCTCATGACTTCCCCCTGCGGTCTCCTGTGTATGCAGTTCCTTAGGAGACCAAGTGTTGAAGGCCTCCTTCCTACTAGGGAGCAGCTGTGTCTCAAATTCAAGCCTCAGCTCAGAGACCCTACACTCATCGAGTGTGCTTTGTGCTCATGTAAGTTTCATTTCCGTTTGATCTAGATGTTACAGCTAGTTTTTCTTTAAAGAAATGCTCCCTTACTTCCATGACTTCATGGCACCCCTTTCTTCAAAATTTTTCTTCTTTTCTTCCCACCTTCCTTCCTTCCTTTCACACCCTACTGCTCTTCACAGACAGGACAGGGCAGGCCATTCCGGGTGAGGCCCCATGTGAACTTGGAAATTATTTCTGTGCCATTGCACCAGAGCCTCTTCCAGGGTGGCCTTTCTTTTCCCTCGCTTCCAGCAGCTGCAGTCAGCATGTCGATTCTTGCTCTGCCTGCATCCCTCTCTTCCTGTGTGTATAAGTTTACCTTCTATTGTGGGCCCGCCTAAACTAAAGCAGTCCGCCCAACAAACTTCAACCCACCCTGGGGTTTTACTGGCTGAATGGGAACATCCACCTGCGTGGCGGGGACGGATAAAGGACGTTCCCACAAAACACACAGTAATCACAAAAAAGAATTAAAAATACTGCAGAATTTGGTGCTGAACATCTCGCAAAGCGTCTTCTGATTTCCAAATCTGATGGAAATATTCTGAAGTTATTAATAAAATGCAGATGTTAGAGAAGTTGACTTAGAATTCTGCTGAACAAATGACCCTATTGGGAAGTTGTTTCCAGTCTCCAGGGACATTCCACAAAGGGCCCAGCTGACTGCCTCATATTGAAACAACATGTCCAAGACACATTCCAGCTAGAAGAAAACGGAACAGGGCCACTCTCACCAAATATAAATCATGAGGCAAAAGGGCAACTTAACTCCCTCAGCTCTCTCCTCCCGCCTTGCCTGATTCACCCTCTACCTTCCTCCCACCCTCTTCCAGCCCCTAAGGAAAACAGACATTGAAGAAAAGACTGCCAAACCAAGCTGACTCAGGCGCCAACTGGAGGCCCAGCACGGCCCAGATGGCAGCCGTTAGGGAAGTTCACAGCTTTTGGCGCTGTGGCCCCGATGTTTTTACTTCACTGCAATTTGTTTCTGATCTTCACTCAAATCCTTACAATGCTGGGGTCCCCTGGAGAGCTTATACTTTGACCTTATGACAATTAACACCAGAGGCCAAGGAAAAAATAGATAAGAGAAAAAGTATATTGAGAGGGAGATGGTAGGAAAGCGAGGTGGGGTCTTATTACTAAAGTAAATGTGTTATTTGTGAAATTATTTCCCATCCAATAAAAAGAATGCAGTGTCTTTAAAGAGACAAATTGCCAAAGTGGAAAGAAAGTCTTCTTTCAAAAACTGCCAGACCTGGTGATGTGTGTTCAGAAAAGGACACAAATGAGCTGAAGTTGAGGCTGAAGACCTTCCCAGGGTGGACAGAGCCTTTCACAGCTCCGTTTGGCTACAGAAATGTTGTGGAGTAGAGGAGTGTACCTATCTAGACCCTGCCTGCCCTCACCCCTGAGGCAAATCCAAGTTCTAGTTCAGAACCTGCAGTCTGGATTACTGATTCCCAGGGCCACCAGGGGGCATCCCGAAGGTCACCAAGCAGAGTAGGCAGGGACATCTGTTCTCACTTCTCAGACATGACACAAGGTGGCAGGGAAGGAGAACATAGGCAACAGCAGGATGCAGCCCGACATGTCACCAGAAAGCAAGGGACAGTGACATCAAAGCTTTCCCAGTGGTGTCCCCCAACAGCCCTACTGAAGAAAAGCAGGCATGTCTGAAATTTCACTCAGAGATAAGGACTTGGGAACAAATGCACCCAGAGAAACTTAGTTAATGTCCAGTCTGGACAGATGAACGTCAAAGCAGAGTCACCAAAGCCAGGAGCCCTTCTAAGCACAGGTGAGGCTTAGGGCTCATGTCCCTAGTTTCCATCCTCTTCCCTCCCCAGACTCCACATACATGCAGAGCCAAAGGCAGCAGAGATAAGGGATGCCAGATGGGGCATTTGCTTAATTCAGATCTTGGTTTCCTTTTAACTCTCTTTGTTTTTCTTTCAAAGACAGTCCTTATTTAGGGCTCTCTCCAGATCTGAAGTGAGGGGCTGGGGTGACAGGAACCAGCTGATGCTTGCTGTGCTTGTGGTTTGCTGGGAGACCAGGCCTTGCTCCCATGGAGATTCCTGTGGAGGAGAGCCCCAGAGGGCTTGGGGCTGCCCATAAATCAGCCGCCTCAGGAGTAAACAGCACAGAACATGACAGATAGAACATGGTTCTTATCCACAGAGAGGTGTATGAGCAAACAGAGCAGCAAGGCCAGCTAAAGAGGCGAGTTTTCAAGAAAGCTCCAAGTTAGAAAGAAATAGACCATATTATTTCTTCCCCCAGATAATTTATCAGAAAACAAGATGATTATTTTCTTTAGCAGCTGAAAGTTTGGGCTTACTTGGGAAACAAAATGTTCTTTTGATAAAGGATAATGACTGGCTCCTACTATGAGTCCTGCTTTGGGGTCTGTCCACAGTGGAGAGGGTGGAGGTCTGCCTACACACTCCCCTGGATCACGGAGTCCAAAGAGCTGAGGAGAGAATTTGCTCAAGTTTAGGGAATGAGGTAGGTTCACAGTGGAAGCAGACTCTAGACTGAGATCTGAATGAATTACCCAGGTAATTATTACAATTATTTTTTAAATTACAATTATTTTTTAAATATATTTTATTGATTTTTTACAGAGAGGAAGGGAGAGGAATAGAGTGTTTGAAACATCAATGAGAGAGAAACATGCAGCCCCCTACTAGGGATGTGCTCCCACAACCAGGGTACATGCCCTTGACCAGAATCGAACCTGAGACCCTTCTGTCCACAGGCCAACACTCTATCCACTGAGCCAAACCAGTTAGTACACAATTATTTTTAATATATTGATTTTAGAGAGACAGAAAGGAAGGGAGAGAACCATCAGTTTGTTGTTCCACTTATCTATGCATTCATTGGTTGATTCTTGTTTGTGCCCTGAGCAGGGATCAAACCCGCAACTTTAGTATATCTGGGGAAGCTCTAAACAACTGAGCTACCTGGTCAGGACTGAACAGTATTTTAGGCAAAGGGATCTGCCAGTCATTCTCTAGGGCCTGGTACAAAGAAAGGGTGGGAGATGGCAGAGGAGGATGCTGTGGAGAGAGTTTAGTCTGCAAAAGCCAGCAGTGGCAAACTGCTAACCAAACTAGTAAGCCAGGTTAAGGACACTTCTTTTTTAATATTTTTATTGTGATACAATAAACATAATATAACATTTATTATTTTAAACTTTAAGTGCACAGTTCTTAGGTGTCAAGTACATTCATATTGTTGTGCAACTATTACCAACATTTATTTCCAGAACTCTTTATGCACCAGAGGTCAACAAAGCTTTAAAAGTCAGATGGCTAATATTGTAAGTGTTGTAGACCATAGGATTATGTTGCAACTGCTGAATTCTGCTAATGTAACACAAAATCAGCCATAGAAGGTTTATAAACTCACTGCATGACATTGTTCCAATGAATCTTTATTTGCAGAAACAGGTGGCTGGCTAGATTTGGCCTGTGGGCCTGCATTTCCCAACCCCTCCACTCTTCTCTATCCTGAGTGAACAAATCCATTCTCAAGGTTTCAATTACTATGTAAATTTGTGGTTTCTACTAGGTTTCTCTTCTGAGTTCCAGACCCATTTTGCCTCTTTAGATAAATAAAATGCTTCTCAACTCAGCATTCTCATATGGACCTCATGGCATTTCCACTGTTTACTCATCCCCTTTCTGTATTCTACTTCAGAAATGATACACTCTTCGGGAGCCATTCTGAACACCTCCTTCACCCTCAACCTCCATATTTAAATCCATTTAACTCTATGCACAATACATGCATGCCTGACTTTGCTGCCCTGAAGATGAAAGGATTTAGGATCACAATGAGGAACAATGGGTCAGACCTTCCTTCCCATAAAATGACTCCAGCTCCTAAATTACCCCCATTACTCCATTCTCTCAGAGAAAATGATTTAAACTATCTTAAGTGAAGAGCAATTTTATTATCTGAACAAAATTTATTCACTTAAAATAAATAAAAGAGATAATTCTCTCCAGTGATTTTTGAATTTAAAGAGAAACTTGCCTACTTACATATAAATTGAACATCAAAATACTACAGTTTATGTCCCCACCTATACTCTATGTTTGTAAATAGGGATCCATTAAGCAGCATACTTCAGAGGTGCTAATATTGAGGGGTATTCTACTTAGCATCCTCTTAAAATTTAGGTAAAGTTCCCCATCTGGCAGATGACACATGCAATACAGGTGACATTACAAAGTGCTGGAGTTGACTGCATGAGGGAGCTATTTTTTCTTTTCTTTTTCTTTCTTTTTCTTTGCATTTTATTTATTTATTTATTGGCTTTAATCTTTATTGTTCAGTTTATTAATTACATTGTTCCACCTTTTTTCCTGCTATAGCTCCCCTCCACCCGGTACCCATCCCATCCTCTGCCCTCACTTCCCCGTCACTGTCCTCTACCATAGGTGCATGATTTTTGTCCAGCCTCTTGCTGCACCTCCCACACCCCTTTTCTCCCCAAGAATTGTCAGTCCATTCCCTCTCTATGCCAATGATTCTGTTATATTTACCAGTTTATCCTGTTCATCAGATTTTTAATTCACTTGATTTTTAGATTCATTTGTTGATAGTTGTGTATTTGTGGTTCATAATTTATATTTTTACCTTTTTCTTCTTCCTCTTCTTAAAGAATATCTTTCAGCATTTCATATAATATTGGTTTGGTGGTGATGAACTCCTTTAGCTTTTTCTTATCTGTGAAGCACTTTATCTGACTTTCAATTCTGAATGATAGCTTTGCTGGATTCTTGCCACTCCTATCTGGCCTGCATCGTTTCTGTTGAGAAAGCCGCTGATAATTGTATGGGTGCTCCCTTATAGGTAACTAACTGTTTTTCTCTTGCTGCTTTTAATATTCTCTCTTTATCTTTTGCTCTTGGCATTTTAATTATGATGTGTCTTGGTGTGGTCCTCTTTAGATTCCTGTAGTTTGGGGTTCTGTGCACTTCTTAGACTTTTAAGTCAATTTCTTTCACCAGGTGGGGAAAGTTTTCAGTCACTATTTCTTCAAGTAGGTTTTCATTATCTTGCTCTCTCTTTCCTTTTCTGGCACCCCTATAATTCGGATGTTGGTATGCTTGAGGTTGTCCCAGAGGCCCCTTACACTATCTTCAATTTTTTGGATTCTTTTGGCTTCTTGCTTTTCCAGTAGATTTTGCTTCTTTGTATTTCAAATCTTTGACTTGGTTCTTGCGGTCCTCTGGACTGCTTTTAGGTCTTTGTGTAATATTTTTTATTTCAGTCAGTGTATGCTTAATTTCTAGTTGGTCCTTTTTCGTATCCTCGTAGGTCTTGTTCATTTCCTTGTAGGTCTTATTAAGTTCATCGGCCTTTTCTAGGAGCCTCTTGAAAAACCTTATTACTGTGGATTTGAATTCTGTGTCTAGTCATCTTTTTTTCCTCCATTTCTTTCACGTGTGATTTCTTTCCATTTCTCTGCATTGTGGCTGCTTTCCTGAGTTGGTCCATTAGTTTTTTGTGGTAGATGTTCTCTAAGGGACAGTGGCTCAACCTTTCCAGTTTCCTGAGATGGTTACTCTTACTGCAGCCCTTTATGGGTTGTACAGTCTTTTTGAAGTTAAGTTCAGCTTATTGTTGTTAGCACTAGGAGGATTTGACCTCCAGGCCAATTGGCTGTGAGGGTAAGCTGTATTCAGCAGGCAGTGTCAGCTCCACCTTATGCGGCACCTGGGTCTCTGTGCAGGGTGGTAATGGCTGCACGCTCCTCTGAGAGAAAGCTGCCGCTGATCTCCACCCTCTGCCAGACAACTCAGTCTCTCCCCAAATGAGTCTGAACACCCAAAGTCTCTCCCAGGGTTGTAAAACAATGCAGTCCAGTGGTCTCCTGAACGAGAGAGCAAGTCATGAGTCCTCTCTGCCCAGTCGTACACTTCTGCTCCCAAGTTTATGTGCACTCTCCACAAGCTCACCCTCTCCACAAGCTCGCAGACCTCTGCCGCTCCCGGGTTTCAGCATGCTTTCTCACTGTCCAGTTTCACCCTGTATGAGTGTGAGTTCCCCAGACCTCGCCTGGAACTGGGGAATCAGTGCAGTGGGACGCCTTTGTCTCCCTCCCCATTGGAGAAAACCAGCCGGGTTTGCAGCCGTCCGCCCTCTCCGCTGGCACGCGCGCATGGCTCCAAACCTCTGACTCCATGCGTATCTTGAACGCTGCCCTCTGCCGCTCCTCTGAGTCACAGTGTCCTATATTTACTTTTATTTGTGGAATTTTCACTCAGCCAGCTTTCCGGTGATTCTGGATGATGTTTGTTCTGTCGTTAAGTTGTAGTTCTGGAATTGTTGTGTGGGGCACCAAAATAGGTGTTTACTTATGCTGCCATCTTGGTTCCTCCGTGAGCTATCTTTTCTGATGCTCTCCAACCTATTCTTGCTGAAAAAGGCAGAAAACCAAGAATCACAAAGAACCCACTTTTCAAAGCTTCTTGTTTCCTCCTCAGTAGAGAGTTGAAAAATATGCAACTCAGCTACACCCGGAGATTACAGAAGGATACTTATGCCAGGCCCATACTGTCACACCAATGTGGCCACAGAGAATGCCAGATAACACTGGGAAGGAAAAGAAGGGAATCCTCAACCTTGGACCAGAGCTGGGCTACAGACCACTGAAATTTGTGTCTCAACAAGTCTCAAGGAGAAAAATTCTTGGAAGCTGACAAGACAGCAAGTGAAAACAAAAATTCTAATATGCAAAAAATAGGACATAATGTAGAAAAATTTGTTTTGTTTTGGGGAGAAAAAAAATAAACAATAAACCATTGAACTCAGGTCAGGATTGCACAGCAACCTTTCCTCAGAACTGAAAGCAGATAAAGAAGGAAGTGTGGCAGAGACATGTATTAAAAAAAAATAATAAGCTATTTTGAGGAACATAGTCTTAAACCCAATATGGCTTCTTTCTTTATACGAGGTAGCGTCTTCATGAATAGACTGACCAAATCCTTTATGGTGAAAAATCCCCAAGCTTGTAGGAGAGAGCTCTCTGGTTTCTTTATGCAGATCCCAGACAGAAGGCTGGGTGCTTCTAAATGATGCATACTGCTCTCTTCTCTCAGTGGATTGCCTCACTGAGTGAGTCACTCACCAAGTTTACATTTGACTTTGTAATCTGTAGGCCAAACCCCTAGTCAGAGCAACCTCAGATATATCAGCCTCATTCAGAAAACCTGAGCCATTTCCCACTCACTTTCAGATAAGGTCAATGGTTACAGGGTTATTGTATTTAAAAAACACACAAACACAAACTTTGGGCCAATAGGATTTTCTATATGCTTTGAGTTCAATAATTATACAAATGCATTTTTGCTAGCAGTAATTCATTGAATGTTTCTTGAATGCATTTACCAACTACCAAAAGGGCTTAGAACTGTAACTGCCAGAAGAGCTTTGTGCCACCTTTATGTGGTTTGTACCTAGGTATTTTCAGAAGTGGAGTAAGCCTCCTGATTGGGTGAATTTTCTCCTATTTTATCTTACTTGACCCTCTTCTGTAGGATGGCAGAAGGAATTTCTCAACAGGGTCCATTACATCAGGAGATCCTTAGAAACTGATCAACTCATTAATGCTTCCTTGGAAGAGCTTGTTCCCTAAATGTGCATCTAGCTTTATTCCAAAGTCTAGCCATAGTATTGGCCATGTTCAATATGAAATCCAGTAGAGCATAGACCATCTGACCTTTCTTATAGAAGTATATAAATAAGCCGTCTCATGAGCAAGTGATTTATGCAGTTATCCACAGCAGTTCTGGCAAAAGACACAGAAATTGGGACAGAGGATTGTGTGAGATTTATAGTGATAGCTAATTATCATGGTAAGAGGGTTAGAGGACTTCCCTGCCACTATGTAGCCATGAATGAATGCAAACAAAATACATATATGTAATCAAACATCAGTTCTGGAATGTCTCCCATCTCAAACAATTTGCTCCTCAACCTGACAGCCATTTCATGTTCTTACCTGTATGATCAGTCACATTCTTTCTGATGACAAACAAAGGAGAGAATGCAAGAGTATGAGTCAGTTTACTGTTAAACTTCACATTCCTAACATCTCAGGAAGTTGTGCTATGAATATTTTCATGTTTTACTGTATATTTTATATATTTTATTTCCTTCTTGTTAGATTTTCATTTACATTTCATGTCTTTTTTGTTTTAAAGTGTTTATTTATAGATTAATAGTACATTAGACATGTACTGTATATAAGAAAGGTTAAAACAGGGAATCATTTGGGGGTCTGGAATGGATTAATTCAATTTACATTATTTCTAATGAGAAAAAAAGATGCAGTCTTTGAACAGCCTTCTGGAACAAATTATACAGGAACCAAGGTTCCTATATATATATATTGAGATAAAATTTACATACCGTATAATTCACCCATTTAAAGTGCATAGTTTAATAATTTTTAGTATATTCATAGAGTCATGTGACCAGAACTGCAATCTATTTTAGAACACTTTCATCACTCCAGAAGAAAACTAATGCTTATTAGCAGCCATTCCCATTTTCAGGCAACCACTCCTGCCCTAGGCAGCCACTAATCTACTTTCTGTCTCTATAGATTCTAGACAAATGTTCAATATGCCTGGGCCACAGTTTCTCCATCTGCAAAAGAAAATAAACGGGGATATGTGCATGCTGGAAAAACCCTCAAAAGTCGCTATCTCTTTAAGATGCTTACAGATCATCCAGAGATGAAAGCCTTATCCATCCCACACTTAAAGAAGGAGAACATAGATGTGTGTGTATGTGTGTGTGTGTGTGTGTGTGTGTGTGTGTGTGTGTGTGCTCATGTTACATGTAAATAGGGATAGTTTTACTTATTCCTCTTTAATATGGTCATCTTTAATTTTTGCCTAATTGCTCTGGTTAGAATTTCCAAAAGTATGTTAAATAGCAGTGACAAAAATGTACACCATTGTAGTGTTCTTATTCTTAAGGGGAAAGATTTCAGTCTTTTACCATCAAGTGTGGTGATAGTTCCGGGTTTTTCATAAGTTTCCATATATTTCTATTTTGGTGAGGGTAGTTTTCATGAAAGAATGTTGAATTGTGTGCTTTATTCATTTTGTTAATATCAGCCTTTTGAAAAGAAGAGTCAAATCCATTTGCTTTTAATGTAGTTAAATGTAGGGAAGGAAAGACTGACAAGAAAGAACATCTTTATGACATTTTCCAATTTGTCTTTTTTTACATTTTTGTTCCTCATTTCTTCCACAACTGTGTTCTTTTATATTTAGTTGATTTTTTTTTGTAATGAGCCATTTTGGTTCCCTTTTATCTTTAAACACTCTGCTCCTATATAACTCTGTCCCCATCCATTTGTGATGTTATTGTCACAAATTACATTGGTGCACATTGTGTGCCCAATAATATATTTTTAATTATTTTTGTGCATTTGTCTTTGAAATCATGTAGTAAATAAAAAGTGGAGTTAAAAACCAAAAATGCAATTATATTGGCTTTTATACTTGCCTATATAGTTAACTTTCCTGGCAATCCCACTTATTCATATAGCTTCAAGTTATTGCCTAGTCTCCTTTTAATTCCCTTTATTATTTTTTGTAGGGCAAGTTTGGTAACAAACTTCCTCAGCTTTTGTTTATTTGGGAATGTCTTAATTTTAACCACATTTTTTAAGGATAGTCTTCCCAGATATGGAATTTCTGGTTGACCATGTTTTTCTTCATGTTTTAAATACACCATCCCACTCTCTCTGTCCTCCATGGTTTCTGATTATAAATGGGTTGTTAATATAGTTGAGGATTGCTTGTTTGTGATGAGTTACCTCTCTTCTGCTTTCAAGATTCTTTCATTGTCTTTGGCTTTTAACAATTATGTAATATCTCAGTGTGAATCTCTTTGAATTTTTCTTAAAGTTTGTAGAGCTTTTTGATTTTCTAAATCCATCACTTTCCTTCTATTTGGGAAATTTTCAGCCATTATTTTTCAAATATTTATTTGATCCCTTGTTCTAGTTCTCTTTCTGGGAGTTCCATAATGCATACATTGGCTTGTTTAATATTATTTCAAAAGTCCCTTAGGCTCTATTTACCTTTCTTCTTTTAACTCATAGAATATATAATTGAATTGTCCTTTCTTAAATTTTTTTTACATCTTTCTTCTGTCTGTTCAAATCTTATGTTGAAATCTTTCAATGAGTTTTTCATTTCAGTTA
The DNA here is from genome assembly GCA_027563665.1 of Antrozous pallidus. Lineage (NCBI taxonomy): Eukaryota > Metazoa > Chordata > Mammalia > Chiroptera > Vespertilionidae > Antrozous > Antrozous pallidus. The sequence goes on from CM050510.1 coordinate 51,046,301, forward strand.
TTAAACTATTTTTAGATCCAGAATTTTTATTACTTCTACTTAGTTCCTTTTTAATAATTCCTATCTGTTTTTCTTAATTTCTTTGACCATGGTTTCTATTAGTTCTTTAAACATATTTAAAACAGATGACTTAAATTTTTGTCTAATAACAAATATCTAAGCTTTCTCAGGAAGATTTATGCCCATTTATTTTGTTCCTTTCAATCAGCCACACTTTCCTATATTTTTGTATGTTTGTGATTTCTTGTTTAAAAATGAATGTTTAAATATTATAATGTGGCTACTCTGGAAATCATATTCTCTTCCTCAAGATTCACTGCTTTTGATTTGAAGAGTATAGTCATCCATTTGTATAGTGACTTCACCATACTAATTTTTCAAAGATTTTATTCCTTGTCATGTGTGGTCACTGAAGGTTTTGTTTGTATAGCTTGCTTGCAGGTTTCCTTGAATGCCAGGAGTTAAAACACGCACACACACAAAACAATTGTCAACCTATTTTAAGGTTGACAATTTGCTGAGCATTTCATTAACAGTTAGCAGATACTTTTGCAGTACTGCTTTAGCCTTTATTTTGTGCTTGAATTAAGCCTTCAGATCATCCACAGATGAAAGCCTGACGTTTTCAGATATTTTCTGTACATATGTCTTGTCCTGAGCTTGCATACTGCTTTATAAATTCCCTAGAACATATCAGTATTTTTAAATGCCCTAATTTCACAAAGAAACTCTCTCTGGCTTTCCCTCAAAGCATTTAGGTAGATTATTGTACGTCTCGACCACAGTCTTGCTCAGGAGGCTGTAGGTTACTTGTTTGCCTTATAATGTCTTCATGAAATGCCTACTGCTTTCCCAACCTCGATTTCTGAGTTAGGTGAATCAGAAACAAGTACCCACTGTCAGTCCTTTAGGTAACCCCCAGAAAAGTGAAAAGGGACAAACACTATAATTTGCAAATAAGGCCCTATAGTCAGGGACCAGGATTCCACTGTGGGAGTTTAGGCTGCCTTCTTTAAAATCACTGTTAATCATAAAGGGGTGGGATAAGACTACAAAACAATGCCACAAAGAATAAATACCATTTCGAAGTCAAATTTTCCTTAACTCAGCAGTTTTTTGCTATGAAATTTTGACTATTTTTTAGAGTTCTGAAAAAGTTGGTTCTGCCAGTTCTGCTTATTTTCTCGCAGTTCTATAAAAGGACAATAGCTGCCTACTTTGCCATTTTGCTGACTTGCCCTGCCAAAAGGAAAAAAAAATTATAAGAGAGGTTTTCATCTTGTGGGAGAGGAGGTGCTATGATATCCCACTTCCGAAGATACATGTTCATCAAGCCAAATGAAGTTGTTTCACAAGCCCAGTGATATCTACAGGGCCTGTCATAGGCAAGGAACTGAATAGGTATGCCTGCTTTTTTTTTGGGGGGGGGGGGGCAACGTCTAACCACAAGGGGCTACATAAGCTGCCCTAATGGCAAAGCAAGGAAAGCAAATTGCAGCAGGAGTTGCATTCCCACAGGTCACAGCCATGTCACCATGAGCCAGGTTCTATAGAGCAGAGGTAGCTGAGCTTAAGCTCTCTTGAAAAGTTCCTAACCTAAGAGAACTAAAGAGAAAGGCAAACCACCAGAAAGTGTCTAGGTGGGGTGTACTGTTGGAGCAGAAATCAAGAGGAAATCAAAGTGGTCAGCTCAACCAGGTAAGTGTGTCAGGAAATATCTTAAGTTCCCCGCTTAAATTAATGTTTTCTAAAGAATCAACTGGAGCATTTATTTAAAGAAAAAGCCAACATTTGGGCATCTGGACAGGGAACCAATGTCAAATAAAAGCTACACTAGGCAAATGAGATCTTCCTAATAAATTCTCCCCCTTTTCTAGCCATAACTCCTGAGGAGAAGAAAGAACAGATAAATGTTCACTTTCCCCAAGGCCTGGTCTCAAGCCTGGATCACAACTGAGATGGTGTTAGGTCAGGGAATGGAGCATACTTCAAAGTTGATGAGAGATTAAAGTTTTTATTTAACTTAAGCTGAACTTTTAATACCCAAAAGTGAACAAGAAAGCTATGTGCTCTGCTCAAGATCTCATCCAAAGACAATGAAAGAAGCTTCAACTGGATTAATTATTTCCTGCTTTTTATGTTTCCAAGCCAAGATAATTCAATATATGGATGACACATAATTAGAAGATGAGTGGCAGAAAAAGAAGGGCAGGAGAAAACAGGAAGTCAGATTCAAACAGACTTAACCCATTGCCCTATTTTATAAAACAAAAAAAAATTGGAGGCAAAAAATTAAATTAAAATTTTAGCATCACACACAAATGCATTAAAAAAACAACTTAGAGTTGAATTGTGTTCTCATAGCACTGCCTTCCCTGCCTTGTTATGCAAGATGTGAGGGAAGAGTGCGAGCATCAGTCCATATGATCCCAGGCTCCTCTCCAGAGAAAGCCCTTTTTCACTCTCAGGCCTATAAAATACCCAAGGCAGAGAGGACTCTTGGAGGACTGGTGCTGGGAGTGCTGGAGCCTGGGAAGGGTGTGTCCTGGCCCAGGGAGTGTGTGGGGGAAACCATGTGCTCCTTGATGGTTTCTTTAAACTTAATGCCAGGGAAGCTTTAGCAAATGTCTCTGAGTATATGAGCCAATTCTAATACTCAACACAAAATCTAAAAAGGAGAGGTGAGAAAAGGAACCTTGAAGTTCACTGGAGTAAGATAAGGCTTGAACCAACTTTTATCCATAACTCGACAAATACCATCTGGAAATGGGTTAAGTGAGAAAGCGACCCTTGTCCCCCTGTCTCAGAGCTCTAGCTCACAGAACAGCAGGGGACACCCAGCAGAGTGTGCTTGTCTTCTTTCCAAGCAGATCCTGTTTAACCTTGTTAGTACTTGCTATACACTTAGTTGATGTCTTTTTGGTAATAAAATTGAAATCATTTATTTTCTTGGCTGCTTCATAAAATGTTCTATGAATTTATTCTAAAGGAGAAAAGCGAAAAGAGGTAATAAATGTGGTGTTGGTTTTTCAATTGTGGTTTTTATTTCCATAAACCTTAGATTACAAGAATGCATGAGATATTTAGACAAATCTTTCCACAATTCCTGTGGCCTTTGGGAGCATAGCATTTGCATGACTTCACCCCCGTGTCTTCCATGTGCTTTCTCAGCAGCTTTGCTTGCAACAGGGAGCAGTTCCACTGGTGCTTGTAGTCGTGTGTGTGTGTGTTTGTGTGTATGTGGTTGGGGGGGTGTTGTATATATGTGTGTGAGAGGGAGAGAGGGAGATCAGAAGAAAAAGAGAAAATGTCCTTTCTTGTCTTTCCTTGCTATTTCTGTAGAAAAATCCATTTTGAAAGGGAATTCAAGTTTTTCTACATCACAATATGCTCTTTTCTCACAGTAACTGTTTTATTCTTTCTGGATAATTTCTTTGGGAATGACAAAGTGAGAAGACCCTAACTGAGAAGAACAAGAGATATCATTTTTGCATTAAGGAGCATTATGGGTTATCTGACCTGGATGAGGAAAATGGAACCCAGTTTCAAACTTCTCAATAAGTTAGGCTTCTGTGTCTGCAACAGGCTCTCCAACAGCTGGAGAATGAAATATCTGGGCTTGCCCTCTGGCCAAGCAAGGCCTTGGAACCAAGCTGGGAAGCCAGAGTCACCCACACACAAGAACAGAGTGCACAGTAGGTCCCGGGCCACGCAACTCCTAGATTTGTTACAGCTCCTTTCAACTTGATAGCTACTAATTGAGAAGCACCTGTACAGAAAACTTCAGGGGCCAACTATATGCATCAACTTAGAGAATGAGTAATATGTTTCTGCACAAAACCACCTGGTGTCATGGTAGAATACAAATGAATCATGTAGACACCACAATGGCTTTACTCACAATAGTCACTTCATATTTCTCTGATTTTGCACATTAATAATGTTGATATCATAATCATCACCATAAATGACAGCAGATACAAAGGGATGGTGTGGGTGTTGAGAAAACACAGCCCTTACATAGCAGACACTTTTGCCATTTTAGTTCCATTTCTACATCCTCTTCATTCCACCTGTGGCAAATAGTGCACTTTGGGAGAAAGAGTACAAAGTTCAGCCAAAATAGACCTTCATTTAAATCCTTTCCTCACCACTTCCTAGTTTTAAATTTTGGGTTAGGTTCTATGGCCTCTCGGTGCCTCAGTTGCCTTATCTATTAGGTAGAGAAAACACCCTGTGCCTTACAAGAGTGGTGTGAGGATGAAATGCAGTGATTCATGGCAATGCACCAGTGTGGGCATAGGAGGTGGCTCAGTAAATGGAAAGTTAAAAAGGCTCCAGTTGACTCTGAGAACCCGTGTTCTCTCATACAGGTCTATCATTCTCCTAATTCCCTCATATCTGCAGTGGGCAGAAATGACAGAGAACAGGTGACAGTGCCTCCACCGAAGGGAAACAGAAGACCTTTGTGCACAGCAGGGAAACACAAGGCATCCAAGGAGAACTGTTCAGTGTTTCACATTTATCATGTGGGGGCCGTATTAGCTGCAGGAGTGAGGCCTGGGTGCCCTGACCAAGTGCCTGGTGCCCCTGTGAGAGTGATGCCTGCAAGAGAAGATGCACACTCTGATTCCCAACAGGAGCTCATGTGCACAACCAGCTTCATGGATACATGTCCATGTACACATTTCCAGCTGATTACAGGCTCTCCCACTCCATCTATCCCTTAAGAGGATTTCTTGGAAATTTTGTTTCTTTCAAACCGATTTAACAAGAAGCAATATGGCTTTCTCTACATGTAAACTACATAGCCTAATAGAAAAACTTCAATATATTGCAATATTTTAATGTGACATTAGACTCTGTTCCATCTTGGAGAGCATGACCCCAAGTCAAAGGCCCTGTGCTCTGAGCTCAGGAGCCATTCCTTCATAGCACTCTCCCAGGATTGGTTGAATCTTCTTTCACTGACCATAGGCAGCACATTTGTCTCCTTAAATGAACAATAAAATGGTTAGCTGTGATACACAGCATCGTCAGTATTTTTATTCCATCTGTTTAGCACCTTTAAGTTCAAAGCTAGAAGATTTTAAGAGTCAAAACCTTATAAACTTCAGAATTCTGCATAGTGATTCTTAAGTTAAGCAGGGGGCAGAGAGAATAAGGAAGTTACCCCACAAAAATAAAAATAAAAAAACCAATCATCCTTTTAAAAGTCAATGCATATTAAAATTCCCAGTAAAAGCATATGCTCCATGCACATTTTTTGTGAGAAAGACTTTCCCTGGGGTATTCAGCATATGATCTAGAAATGGATTTTTTTCTTTGCTAGAAACTACTAATCCTTTATATATTACAACCAGATCAGATAACTCCCCATGGTTGTGATTCTAACAGTGTTCGAAGTTAACATAGGAAGTTATTTAAACAATATCATTTCACAAACCAAGTAAAAACACAAAAAGCAGCATGAAAAATCCATCTGAGAGTTTCCTTTCAATAGTGATTAACTAGGAAATAAGATGTGCAACAATCTGCAGTGCATGAGAAAGTTCCTGGAGGCACAAATAAAGACAGAGAGCACTCATTTGTCTCATCCTCAGGAGCAGGGTCAGGAGTGGTAAGCGGAGGAAGCTCTAGGAAAAGTAAGACACACCTCCACCAAGCATTTTCCAATTTAGGAACAATTTGTGGCAATTTCCAGATAAGTGACGAGTTTTCTTCTTTTCACATAGTTTGTTACACTATTGTCAATACACATTAAGGGAGATCTGTTTGGCATGGTTCTGTGTTTGGTTTTCCTTTGCTAACAACAGCTTAATTAATAACAATCAACATTGACTGTAGTTTCCTCACCAGAAATTCAACTGTAGCATTGGAATTTAGATAAAATAGGAAGAAATTTTCGTTGAAGCCAAGAAAGCAATGCAAAGCCTATAACTACTAGAAGGAAAAATCAATTCATCAAAACACTCCATTAGTTGTAATCCTGAAACTTCTACTGTTTACTACAAGCACACACCTGTAAATGCAGCTCGGTACATAATCAAGTTGCATTTATTCATCCATAACCTCCTTCAGTCCGTTTGTGCTCAAATAAGTGCAGTGATTTACTTCCAACTGACCAAAGCCTCAGGCAATCATTTATTCCTAGGCAGCATATGATGATATAGCCTCTGGGAAGAGTATATGACAGGGTCCAACTCCTTGTCATCAGAAGAGTAGAGGACACAGCCATAGGTATGTGCATCTTCCTTTTTGGCCATCATGTCTTTCCTCACCTGTGTTTATTTCAGGGTGTCTGTGTCCACCTGATTCAATGAATCCTGTACCAAGGACACAGCTCTGGGTGGTGACCACCATAAGGGCTAACGCACCAGATAAGCTGGTCAGAACTCTGATGGAGGAGGCCAGTTCCAGGGGTTGCTTCACCTCAGACTCACCTGTCTGGACTTCAGGGTCTCTACCTACTATGTGAGGAGTGGGTGTTGCGTGATCTCTGAGGGTCCTGCGAGCTCCAATGCCTGGGAAAACGCTGTTCTGCTTGACAAACAGAGCCACCACACCTGTACAGATTTCCCTTGGCCAGCTTGGAGATTAACGTCTGGTTGTACTAATGTAGAGAAATCTTTTCAATAGAAGAATGAGGGGATTAAAATAGCTACAGACACCCTTTGGAGACAAATAAATTTTTTGCTCTAAATTCCATCCCTCATTCAAAAACTATTACCTCTGTTTTTGTTTTTCCCTTTGACTTTATAACTATAGCTTGGCCCAGATATTTAAGGCTCAGATATAGTTTACAGCAGGCAATCAGGCAGATATCATAGATCCAGGTGGAAATTGAGGCACAGATCCTGGTTAAGGAAGTAAGAAGGGCGCAATAGATCATTCCGGATATAGTATTGCAAGCTGTTTCCACTAGGCCTTTCTGTCAAGGTCATTGATTTAAACCATGTATTCCTGAAATGTTAAATCAGATCCTCCAAATGGCTTCTTCATAGACACAAGCTGGGATGCCAGGTTGGAATTATTTGTTTGTAACAACAAAGTGGTGAGTCATATTTCTGTGCTTTCTAAACCATCATCTACCTGTCCTGTCAGTGTGATTTCATTGAATTCTCTTTGACTGCAATAAAAAGAAACCTACTTGGCTAACCTAAAGTAAATGTATCCGCAGAACCAACTCGAACTGGTCCTATCCTGTTTCTAACAAGGCCTGGAACCAAAGTATACAAGTAACACTTGGGAACAGCACTTATGTGAACCCCCATGGAATCCAAAGACCGGGAGATGCTGTCTTAGACCACACTGAACTCGAATGCCAGAACCCTTTCAGAAATGAAGGTTTTGTTGTCCAAAAAGGCCTGGTGCTGAAATCCCTTTAAAACTTACACTAAACCCTGGCTTCCTTTCTTCTTGCCAGTCAATCTTGCAAAAAAAAAAAAAGCCTTTCCCCCCCTCAAAAACCAGTACCACCGTATCAGCTTCTATATACACTGGGCAGCAAGCTCTTGTTCAGTAACATAAATAGTAATTTATTAAAAAGATATGTTATAACTCACAAAATCTAGGGAAAACAGGAAGAGCTGGGCTCAAGGTATCTTGGTTAATTAAATTATGTTGCTAATTATAACCTAAATCCGGAAGCAAGTGAAACTGTTCCTGGGATCTTTACCGTGATGAGACAGCAGCTTGTTCTTCACATACCTGGACATGTCTTTTAAAAAGCAAAGCTCTTGGTCTGTGCAGTGTACATATACACAGCACATGTCACATCAGCATGTGCAAGAGCCTTGATTACAATCTCAAACTCTGAAAAAGTAAAGCAACTGCTCAAGGCCAGCCATCTGTCTCTTCCCCACTTTCTCACTTGCCACGAAGGCCTTGGCACCAGGAGGTCACTCTGTGACGGTAGCCTCCAGGCACAGGATGCTCAGGCTTGAAGAAGCTCGTCTCCATACACAGAGGCTATGGTACTTCTAACCAAAAATGTAGAAATGCGTAAGAGATACACCTGGCCCCTGATGTATCCACATCTGTACCAATGAGGAATTAATCAACTTGCTCCACCCTATGAAGTGCAGTGTTCCAGGACAAACTGCCTTAAGTCTGTAACAGGGGAGTAGTGAGAAAACACCAACACCTCTTTGGCAGGATTGAAATTTCTTTCCTTAAGGTGTTTAAAACTCAACCAAGTTATTGAATGTTGTATAGCTCTCAAGCATGATGTATATGAATGAGCTGCCCTCCTCTTCCCTTGCCATTTTTGCTGCCTTCCAATCATTCCATAATCTTTTGCAAGAAGCCACCGGGGCAGCCCATGTGATTTGGGGGAATCTGACACCATGCCCTCCTCTGGGAGCGAGCCCTGAGTCATCTATGCCAAGTTCAAATCCTCATCTCCTTTGTCAGTAGTTCTGGAACTCCATCTGCAGCTGCTCAGCCTCAGCTTCAGATGAGAAGCTCCAGTGAGAAAGCTGCTGCCCCCAGTGGATGGGAAGCTCCAGTGAGAAAGCTGCTGCCCCCAGTGTTGCTGCCCTTTGGGGGTCTACCATAAGGAAATGGAGCCAACATCATGGATCTTGCCTTCCTTTTGGCCTTTCAGAGCTAGGAGAAATGCCTTTCTTTACTATTTAAATCACTTTGCAGTGGGCTTTCAACTACTTGAAACCAAATGCATCCTACAAGGTCCTCATTGGTAAATATAGTATAAAATACTCCAGCCCCAGTTCTGCCACTAATGAGTAACTGAGTGCTTTGTTTCCCATCCACAATAGGAGGGGATCATCTCCATGCTTCCAGCGTCCCTATGGGCCTTCATCTTTTCAAATGTAAATCTTCATGGTTCTTCCACAGAAAATGGGACCCTTGGGATCCAGTCTTCTAACACATCTCTCTTTTTCCAAGATCAGGAAGAAAAACTAGGGTACAAATTATGTACAGTAGAGATTTCAAAAGAAAAAAATTACATGACTTAGTTAACTGGTTAAAAGAATTCAGCTAACTTCTGGAAGTTTCTAGTCATTATTTCCCTTTAATCCTTGGAGTCACCATACTTCTGGCTGGTCTGTTATAGAGACCAGAGTTGAGTCATTTCCTTTAACTCACTTAAAATAAGGTCTTCCACACGTGAGTCCCAGACACAATCAGACTTGATCTCCATTGAATACTCATTTGAAGATACAGCCTCTCCAACTCAGGCATCCCTGTTCCAACCATGCTATGGCTGCTTTCTCTTTGTCTGTGGGTTCTGTCCCATTCCCTATATAACTTCTTCTCATCAATAGCCCTGGATATGATGCCCCTCCTGAAGCCCTAAACAAGTTTACTTCTGTAGATGGATATGCTGTGTCATCACTGTACAGTCTAACAAGATAAAGAGTAGGGGTCTCTGCACTTGGGGGACTTAGAGTCCAGCAGGGGTTCCAGGATAAAAATAGCTTCAACCTGAGATAGTGTCAGATGCTCTCATGGAAGAGAGCCAAATAAAATGCTGAACGATTTTGGGAGAAATAAGATTTTCAGTTGGGCCTTGTCTACACCTTTCTGTTGTTGAGGTAATGGCTGGTTCCTGACAGGTATCTGCTTTACTTTTCTCTGGAGCCGGTGGAAAGTGGGTTGGGGGGAGTGTTCAAATACTGCTATAATTCCCTCAAGTGAGTACCCTGTGGGAAATTTCCTTCTGTGGGATTCATCTTTTAGTAGCAGAAACTCTCCTGCAGTATGACAGGCCTGTAAAGCCCTAGAATTGAGGAACAGAACTCATGACATCTAATCAAAATTAATTTCATCTTTCCCACTGACTAGGTATTTCCCTGACCTTGGATAAATTTAGGGCAAGTTCCCAATTTTGCTGACCACTTTTAGGTAACAAAGAGTTTTAGTCACTTCTAGGCAAAGTCATAGTCTTGGTTTAGTAACTAATATGTTTAATCTAGTAAAATAGCTAAAAAAAAACTGGTCATCTTAAAGGTTAAGCTTCCTCTCCCTAAGTTTGGACCTCCTAGGAAAGGAAGAGGGACATGACCAGTTCCCTCTCTTCAGGCAAACTGCTAAAGAGTTTCATCACCATCACAGGGATGTGATTTGAAGGAGAAATAAAGAAACAGGAAAGATCTGTCTTGGCTGATACCATTTATTATCTCATTGAGCACCTTCATTGGGACTTCTTGGTAGCCAATCACAGGTGATCTCTCACCAGCATACTTTTTCTGAGAATTAAAGCAATTTTTCGGTCGGTCACTTACAAATTTCTTTTCCCTCCTGGGTTCTGGGCTATATCTCCAATTTTTATTTTCTCAGTTCTCACGATGCTCCAGGCAGCACTATAGTCAAGATAAATGCAGTTCCTTGGTGTGAGCTGGGCCCTCTCTGGAGAAGAAACCTGGGTCACCCAAGATATGTGATCAGTACCAGGACCCCGCCAGCAGGCAAGGGGACCCCAAGGCAGGTGCTAGACATGGAGGCCATGGGGGCATAGACTACAAAGGAGACAGAACTAAACCTCACATCACCCTGCTTGGCCCCAGAGGATGGCTGGTTAGCCAGAGACGGGTAAGATTCCTCAGGGAAGGAACAACCTAAGACAGGCACAGTCGCAGAGGGGCCAACAGGAGAGAACTAAAAGGTCAACAGAGGTGGGGCACAGAACCTCAACCACAAACCTTGCAGGGGCTTGAATTCTCACCCCTCCTGAGGGAGGTATCCTACCCCCACGGCTGCTTCGCCTCCCACGCACAACTCATACTGGGACCCAGGTGGCAGACAGAGACTCGGCCAGCAATAGCTTCTCTATATCTAAATTCAGTCTATTACCAGGAATGCTCAGGACCTACTCAAAAACGCAAATATTCCTTTCCACTAGTATTTACAGGGTAAACTAAGATTTCTGCTTGAGTATTAAATCTGACAGTAAAATAGTAATCAAGTTTTCAGATTAATTTAAATTGGCCAAGTGAAATCAGTGAATACTCAAGAAAATTTAAGTGTACTGGACAAAAAGCTTTTCCTAAAACATGAACTAAAATATCTATTAGTAGTTCATCTCACTGTAAAATTGCCTAACATCCAAAGAACCTAAAGCAGTCATATTTGTGTGCAAAAATTAAAATTTAAAGTTACCAAGACTGCACTATAAAATTTCCAAAAGCCCCCATTAATCAAAAAAGGAGGGGATAGCAGGGTAATATCATGTAAGGAAAAATATCCTGTAAGTAAAATACATCTAGAAAATTCTTACTCCAGAAAAGTAACTTCCGAGAGAACTTAAGATGGCGCCATAGGTGAGCACCTATCTAGCTGTCCACACAACAATTTTGAAACTACAACTTAGCAACGAAACAGACAACACCCAGAAATCGCCGGAGAGCTGGCTGTGGGGAAATTCCGCGCATGAGAGTAAAGGCGGTGACTCGGGAGCAGCGGTGTGCAGCTTTGAGGTTCGGAGCGCGAGAGAGCGGTGAGGGACGGGCGGCAGACAGCCGGCCAGGCTGGTTTTCTCCTGCGAGGAGGGCGGAGGTCTCCCACAGCACCGACCCCCCAGTTCCAGGCGAGCTCCCAGGTCAGGGAAAGGAGGATCCCCGGCGCGGCTGAGGTCTGTGTGTTTGGGGAGAGTGCACGAGTAAATTGGAGTGCGCAACCGGGCAGAGAACGCGGGCAGAGAACGCGAAACTACTTGCTTGGAGACCACCATACTGCTTTGTTTTACACCCCTGAGTGAGTCTTTGACTGTGCAGACTCAGTTAGGGAGAGGCAGAGTTGTCTGGCAACGGGGAGACTAGCGGTGGATTTACATAGCCACCCAACACCGAGACCCGTGAGCCGCACAGATAAGCACAGATAAGCTGATGCCGAGAGCCCCATAGACCTGAAACGGGGAGGGAGCCAGGAGGGACGAACGTAAGCCCGACGGAGCCCGCCCATCAGACACAAACTCCGCGCCAAGCAGGGCGGGCCCAAGCCCGACACTGCGCCCCCAATAGACGCAAACTGCTTGCCAAGCAGGGCGGACCTAAGCTTGACGCTGCGCGCCCTTTAGACGCAAACTGCTCGCCAAGCAGGGCAGACCTAGGGCTGACGCTGCGCGCTGCAAAGGAAGCTGAGCCACTGGTTCCTTAGAGGATACAGGATACCTATCACACACCGCTAAGGAACTGGCTCAGGAAAACAGCAACAATGCAGAGAAAAGGAAAGAACTCAGCTGTGAAAGAAATGGAGGAAAAAAGACGATTAGACATAGAGTTTAAAACCACAGTAATTAGGTTTATGAAGAGACTACTAGATAAGGCGGATAAAATTAATGAGAACTATGCCAAAATAAATAACACTTACAAAGAAATGAACAACGCTTACAAGGATATGATAAAAGACCAACTAGAAAGTAAGCATATACTGACTGAAACAAAAAATATTATACAAAGACCTAAAAGCAGTCCAGACGACCGCAAAAACCAAGTCAAAGATTTGAAATACAAAAAGGCAAAATCCACTCAGCTGGAAAAGCAGAAAGCCAAAAGAGTCCAAAAAATTGAAGATAGTATAAGGGGCCTCTGGGACAACCTTAAGCATACCAACATCAGAATTATAGGGGTGCCAGAAAAAGAGAGAGAGCAAGATAATGAAAACCTACTAGAAAAAATAGTGACTGAAAACTTCCCCCACCTGGTGAAAGAAATTGACTTGAAAACCCAAGAAGTGCACAGAACCCCAAAATATAGGAATCTAAAGAGGACCACACCAAGGCACATCATAATTAAGATGCCAAGAGCAAAAGATAAAGAGAGAATATTAAAAGCAGCAAGAGAGAAACAGATGGTTACCTATGAAGGAGCACCCATACGACTGTCAGCGGATTTCTCAACAGAAACGATGCAGGCCAGACGGGAGTGGCAAGAAATATTCAAAGTGATGAACAGCAAGAATCTACAACCAAGATTGCTCTATCCAGCAAAGCTGTCATTCAGAATTGAAGGTCAGATAAAGTGCTTCACAGATAAGAAAGAGCTGAAGGAGTTCATCACCGACAAACCAACACTATATGAAATGCTGAAAGGTATTATTTGAGAAGAGGAAGAAGAAACAGGTAAAAGTGTACATTTCGAACAATGGGTACACATCTATCAAATGAATCTAAAAATCAAGTGAATTGGCAACCAGAGGGTCAGGATAAAATGAGGAATAGAACTGAATCATGGACATGGAGAGGGAATGGACTGATAATGCTTGGTGAGGGGAAGGGTGCGGGAAGTACAGCAAGAGACTGGACAGGGGTCATGCAACTATGGGAGAGGACAGAGGGTGGGGGAGGTGAGGGCGTAGAGTGGGATGGGTACTGGGCGGAGGGGAGATATTGGGGAAAAATGTAAGTAATAAACTGAACAATAAAGCTATTAAAAAAAAAAGAAAAGAAAAGTAACTTTCATTTGTAAAGCCAACAGCAAGACACCATGAAAAAACACACATTGTTTCAAAATAAGCCAAAGGAAAATCATTTAGGCAAAAATAAAAAGAATCCCAAGTCTAATTTGCAGAGAGGATCCCTTTCTTAACTTTTTATGTGTTTTCAGAGAACAACTCCAAGACCATGTGGGTTCCTGCGATAGTGAGGAACTGATGGGTCTGTTCCAGTCATGAGGACGGTCCAGAGATGGGGGACACTGACGACACCTTGCCATGCTAGCAGTCGGCAGCTGTGCATGGCTGCAGGTGGCCCAGGACCATACCAGAGAGGATGGATCTTGCATTGCCACGATGTGTCCACCATCTGGATACCATTGCTGACATGTACACATAAAGAATTATTTGACACTGAAACTGGGACTCAGAACAGTTGGACATTGAAACTGACACTCAAACTTTTTTGCTCTTATACATTTATCTCTAGTATGCAAAGGCAAGATATTTTTTGAAGAAAAGAAACAGGGGAGAGTGATTGATATAGAGGCAGGAAGGCATTGAACAGGCTGTCAAGCTACAGAGGGAAAGCTGGGGTGGATGGGAGGCAGATGCTGAAGGACTTGTATGCATGCATATGAGCATAATCAATGAATGAAAGACACTGGGGCGGGGAGGATGGCAGGTGGGGACATGTGCTGGGGGTAAGGGAGCCTGGGGGGAGGATAATGGGAGGAAAAAGGAAAACATATGTACTACTATAAGTTACACTGCAAAAAAATAATAAAAAATTAATTAGAAAAAAAAGATTTTCAGTTGGGGGAATTCTGAATAAAAGCTGCTTGTAAGACATGGAATTTAAGCTCGGTTATAGAGGCTAGAGAGACTATGAATTGAGAGTGATGGTGGTAAGGGGATGGTGTTGTAGATAAAAAAAAAAAAAAACAGAGGAAAACTAGGATGGCGGAAAAGGTGGAGGGTGCTCCAGATGACGCAGTTAATGGAGTGTGGCCCTGGGGACAGGAAGCACATTAAAGGAAGCTAGGAAGCCAGGTGGCGCCCAAGTAGTGGGCAGTTTGGGATCCAAAGTAGAAAAAATAAATTTAATACGGTAGATGATAGGAAATCATCTATCACAGCAGTTAACACACTGTTTATTAATTTGGCATTTGAAGTAGATTGTGAGATCCATAAGGACCTCGAGGATGTCTCTCTTTTCTCTGGAATTGCAGCACTTATCCCTGTGTGTGGCCTATGGCAGGCTCTCAATATATGAATGCTGGAATTGATCAGATTTCTACTGTGCAATGTAATCCAGCAGCTGGGAGAGGTTGTATCACAGTGACAATGTGGTAGATCTGAAGAAGTTACAAGTAGTTGGGAATTTAGAACCATGGAGAATGATGAAGAACAAAAAGGGGGAAATGGATTAGAAAGAAATTGTGAAAAAAGAAGCAAGGGGCCTTAATGAAATGTAAAAATTAAACATGAAAGGAAACTTAAACCGATGCTAAGTGTTTGCTGAGGAGCAAGCATGGCAGTCCTGGGTGCTTGGAACTTTGCTCCTGGTAGGTTCTCACACCCATCAGGACAGACTGGACTGTTCCCCCTCTGCCTGTATTCCCAAAACCAAAACCTAGACTACTGGGCTCTCAACAGTATTTGAACAAACAAATAAATGGATATCTTGTTTGTAATATTTTGGGAGAGCCATAGCCCTCTCTTAGCTGCAGAATACTGCACATTGGTTAGGAAAAAGAACTTAAGGGATTAAAAGGCAAAACACACTTCTCGACATCCAAGGCAGCATTAGCACAGAGAAGAGGTTTAGAGAAATCAGATCTGAGGAATTAATGGCTTGTTAGATTGAGTTGAAAGGGATCCCAAATATTGAGTGTTTTAACATCTTATTGAAGTATTGCGGAAAATTTTTTTTTTAAGTCTGCCTAGTACGTCACTCTAGCTGCCAGCCATCTGCTATGACACCACAAATTTTCTCATTCCCAGGTGCTCCAGGCGGACAGGAAAGCGCTGAGGCGTGCACAGGGCCGGCTCTATAAATTTCCAGTAGGTCTGACAGAGGCGTGGGGAGCGACCGAGTGGCCACAAACAGCTCCTTTCCTTCAAAGGTCTCAAGATCGCAGCTGCGATGTGGCCTGCGAGAGTGGATGCTCCGGTGGAGGATGGAGGGCGCGAGAGATGGAGCCTGTGAACAGAGAGGCCTAAGCCACAGAGGCAGGAGCCGGCCTGGGAGCCACTTGGGAAGGATCTCATAAAAGTGTCATTTGTTGGGAGGCAGGAGGAAGTGGAGGCAGCTTTGGCACACGTGGCCGAGGTGCTAAATTAACTGTTAACACAAATAATCAAAGTGCAAGACCTATCCAGCACTGGCGCCAGCAAAGCGCGGAGGAGGGGTAAGGCGGGGAGGGGAGGTGGAGTCGGTGGGGTGTTGTCTGGGGAAGGAGGACAGGGTGGGGAGGTGGGCAGCCTGGGAGTGGGAGGGTGGAGACTGGGAGGAATTGGCGAGGCGGCGCCCAAGGAGGGGAGGCGGTGCGGGACGTACCAGCACCCTAAGAAGGGGGTGTGTTGTGGTTGTTACCTGCTGGCAGCCACCCTCTGAGGCCCAGAGCAAAGGTGGTGGCCTTAATGGCAGCGAGGCCAGAGCAAAAAGAAGAGGATTGGGTGGGGGGTGGAATAAAGAGATAGCGTTACCAGTAAGGCTTGGTGACTGGCCAGGCCTTCACAGGCCTGCTCAGACTATGGGGTGCAGAGACTTCTAGGGTGGCTCCCCAGGGAGACTCAGGCAAAGAAAGCATTCCAAATCTGCTTTGTGGGATAGGTACTCCTTGTTTCCATCAGTAGAAAGGTTGGAACATTCTACCACAAACTCTTTCACATGCCATCTCCGCAGCCTAAGACCATTGTCTTCTATGTGTAGATAGAGAAATTGAGTGAGTGCACATAATGCTGGCCTGCTCAGGGTGGTCCTCCTAACCCCTGTCCTGCCAGGGGCCCTGGCTGTCCAGTAAGGTGACACTTACACTGTAAAGAAGTGGCATGGCCCTGTCCAGTTGCTCAGTGGTTAGAGTGTCAGCCTGCACATGAAGGGTCATGGGTTCAACTCCTCATCAAGGGCATACACCTGGGTCCCAGGTTCATCCCTTGTGTCAGTGGGGTGCGTGTGGGAGGCAACCAATGGTTGTGTGTTTGTGTCTCTCTCACCCTCCCTCTCCTCCACCTTCCTCCCTTCAACCATTTCTAAAAAACTCAATGGAAAAAATATCTTCCCCTGAGGATTAACAACAACAAAAAGAAAAGTGGGATGGACTATAACCCTGTTTTTGACAAGGTGGGAGAGGAGACCCCAAGTAATGGCAAATGTTTTGGGGAGGCCTTCCTGGGGTCCTGGAATTAAGAGAGGGTACTTCCTAGAAAGAGCTGACCTTTAAGAAGATTTTTAAACAAGCCTTCTTGAGTAAGGTATTCTCACTCTTCTGTGCCTCCAAGAATCAAAGCAAGGTACAAGCAGAATTAGTCCAACAAATAAACTGCAAAAACTAAGAGAGGGAGAGGCAAGCTGTACAGCAGCACAAGGGCAGACCCGTATCTGTGAGACAGCCCCACTCCGTGCCCCGGGGAGAACCCAGTCGTGCCTTTACGGAGCCACGGCAACTTCAAAAGGCTGAACGCAAGGTCAAATTGGGCAACTGGCATAATTTAGTTTTTATACGTTTTTAAAAACTAGATTTAACTTTAGTGCATTTATGTCCAACATATATGATACAGACACAGTCAGTGAAAAACAGAAATTTCCTCTTTGAAAAGGTATTAAAATTATGAGCTGGTGATTAAGGAAACTATAACCATGCTAGTTAAATTCTCATAAAATGTTTTAATATAAAAGGAAGAGTGCAGAATTTTTCCTTCACTACGTCTTTGTATGCTCAGAAACACTCTGTGAGCTAGTTGTGGTTATGAGTCCCACACCTCACACCTGAGGACCCCAGGCATGAGGGTCAGCAGTGCGGCCACAGCCAGCCAGTCAGTGAGTGTGATTTGAACCCAAAGCTACATCTGTAGGCTATACAATCCCAAAAGGTGATGTCCAGAAAGGCATCAAGAATATGTAATCCCTCTGTACTCATTCATTCAACCAACATTTATTGAGCACCTACCGCATACCTGAGTCAGGAGCTAGGACCCAAGCAGGAAAAGCAAACAGATTGGATTAGCAGAGCAGCCAGGCCTCCCTGAGCAGGGAGAGGGGCCTGAAGACTAGCAAATGACTTGCCTAATAAAGATTGTGTCTTTGTGGAGGTCAATGGTATGGAGACACCCCCAGGAGCCAGATGCTCTCCCAGCTCCAATGGAAGAGGACAGGGAGGGACCTCAGTTTCCTCACAGCCCTCATCCTAGTGATGAGGCCACTGCAGAAATAGCCACAACTCCATGTAGGGAGCACTGCTATGTGCCAGCCGCTGTAGGAGCATCTCCAGAGATTGTTTGCTCCTACCAGTCATCCCATGGCTGAGGCTCTGTTGTGACACCCATTTTACAGATGAGGAAACAGATGCAGAGAAATTAAGGTCTCAGGGGACAGGGTAGAGCCCAGTTCTAAAATCCAGTCAGATATTGTAGTGGTTGTTCTTTAAAAAAAAAAGAGAGAGGAAAAAAAGCTTGCTTTCTTAACCTGTATATCCCACAATAGAAAATAGAAAAGAATAAAGCTGATGTCCTTGCTCTGCTTTCATTACAATAGTAAGAACATGACCATAAGTGGTGCACCATGTAAGCACAGGGCATATTCCAGGGCACACAGCAGAGTGTCCAGTGTTGGGGCTGGGGACACAGGCCACTTGCTCTGCCCTGGATCTGCACTGTTTCTCTAAACACAGACAGGGCCATGTACTTACGTAGGCTGCTGATACCAATAGCACCATGCCTTCCACATGGCCACCTCATGTAATCCTTAGAGCAACTGTGGGGTACATGGCACTATGCCCTTTTTAGAAAGGAAGAAACTGAGATGTCAAAAGCTTCTGTACCTCACACAGTTAAGATCCAAGAATCAGCATTTGGGTCTGTAGGCCTCCAAAGCCTGTGCTTTAGCCCTGCTAGTACATGACTCCTCCACAAAATGAAGTCATTGAGAACTAGAAGTCTCCATTCCAGTTCTTGGGTGCAGTAATTACAGGGTGAGAAAGGCTATGAATTTGGTTTCTTGTTTAAAAAAAAACAAGCTGTGTAACTAGGTCAGGTAAACAAAATGATATTTGTACTAACTTGGTCTAACTCTGAAGATTTACAATGGAACATCTGAACTCAGTTGGAAAAGGGCTGAGTTTTCTATAATTGTGTTCCAGTTCACAATGCAGATCGACTTGGGCACAGAGGCAGCCTACAAGGTCCCTCTTAGCCTGCCCAGTGATGGTTTGGTGACACCTACCCTGACAGCTCCCAATGATAACCAACTCTCACAGGAGCCTCTAATATTCTTTCTATTCGCAACTGGCAAGACTTTCCTAATTCTGTGTGTTCAGAACTATTCATAGGAGGAAGAAACCCTTAGAAATAGAATTTCAAATGCCAGGAATGGAGAAGGTTCCATCTGTTCCCTGTAAAACAATTTAATATTCTTCATAATTAGAAGAATGCCCTGATCTAGAAAAACAAATTGCCAATAAGTCAGATTGATTTAGCAAAGTGGTCTGCACTCCTGTGAGCGGTGTCCTTGGGCAGACTCTCGGGCCACTGAGACAACCCAGCACCTGTCAGGCCATGCCTCCACACCTATAGGATTTTAAATGGGACCTTTTTCATCTCTAGCAGAGATGATGAAGTGTGCTGAAATCAGCAGAGAACTTCTTTTAAAAATCAAAAACCAAAATTATTTTTCCCCTCTGAGCATACTGTTAGATCCTCCCATATTCCAAGGACAGTTCTCTGAAAATCTCAGAGTATCTCCAAGTGAATGGCTCTTACCACCATTGCATTCACCTAGACTGCTTTACACAGGCACATGCATTGGAGAGCCATAGCCATTCCTTGAGACTGGATTTGGTGAAAAATAAACATATTGGGTCTGCCGCAGAGGCCGCTCTGGCTGGAGGAACACCAGCACCTGGCTCTGCCTGCTCTCCAACAAAACTATTCAGTGGGTTGCTCCATTCCTCCCTGCCCTCTGTGCCATTCCTTTCCATGGCATCTCTCCTTGTTGAACTTCCCCTATGGCGTGGATTGCAACCATCCCCTTCCCCAAAGTCCTACCAGTTCTGCTCCCATAGAACTTGGTATGAGCCTTTATTAGAGAACTTGTTGGATCCCGTGTATTGCCTTCCATGTTTTTGTTTGCAGTGCGGTGTGAGTTCCTGTAGCACAAATGGCAGTCTTCTGTTTTCATGTGCAGCCTCACCGTCTACTACACAGGCTCTGAGGAGAAGCAGGCATGTCTTTGCACCTCTGCTTTCACCAAGAAGTGCCAAGCTCACTGCTAGAAATGGCAAAGGATCATTTTGAGCAAACTCTTAAGACCAATAGGAGGTCTATGAGCAAAATCATAAATAGCAAATGTCCCTACAAACAGCACCTTGTGTTTGCCGTAAAATACCAAGCTGCATTTGTGGAATACACAAAGGTATAGCACATAAATAACACTTGATAATTTCATTGAAATTTTAAAAGGACAAAATTTATATATTGTATTCCTTACAGGTAGGATTTGTGTCTTATTTACTTTCATTTTCCCACATAGAAATATGATAGGTACTCATTAAGAAATGAATGAATGAATGAATGAATGAATGAATAACAACTAATAATAGAGGAGATAAAAAATGAAAAAACTAATATTGGATAAAGTATTAAATTAATAAATAGAAACTCATTTCAGGATTTTAAATTTTTTAATTAAATAAGATAGCCACAGCAAATTATAAGTAAAAGAACTCTGAGGAGCTATATTGCCTTTATCAAGATCATTTAAAATATTTTATTGTAGTTCTATTTATAAGTTGGACTTCCTTAGCATTTAGCGTTGCTTTTCCTCTGCATGCTTCTATTTCTGTTTAAATGAAAAGTCTGGAACAGTTAAATGTGATGCCTCTTATGAAATTTCAGAGGGTCAAAAACTAATAGTAAAGTGAAATGACCTGATTTTTTTTTTTAAGAAACATGTCTCAGACCACATTATGGGTATCCTTCTACTAGTAATAAGACAAATGAGAACTGGAGAGAGGTGAAAGAAAAAATGCAAGCAATTAAAGAATTTTTTAAGTTCTTACAACAAATATGGTTTAATTGATGTTAATATTTCTAGTGCCTAAGCTACTT
Source organism: Antrozous pallidus (assembly GCA_027563665.1). Lineage (NCBI taxonomy): Eukaryota > Metazoa > Chordata > Mammalia > Chiroptera > Vespertilionidae > Antrozous > Antrozous pallidus. The sequence continues at coordinate 51,067,025 of CM050510.1, forward strand.
GATTGCAGTATCAGAGAAAATATGTAGTTTATTTTTATTAGAGAAAGTTTTTTAATATAAAAATGTTTTTATGCGAAAAAACAGCATAGTGAGGAGAAGCCAAGATGTCAGCATAAGTAAACACCTATACTGCTGCCTCGCACAATTTCAAAACTACAACTAAAAGACAAAACGGACATCATCCAGAATCACCAGAAAAGCTGGATGAGTGGGAATCCTACAACTAGAAAGAAAGATAAAAAGAACACTGAGACTCAGAGGCTGTGGAGGGCAGAGGTGCTGAAATCCAGCTCCAGCCAAGACTCGGGAAACTCCAGACTCAGCGGGCAAAACCCGAGATCAGCTTTCTCTGAGAGGTGTGTGCAGCCAGTCCCACAGGGCACTGACACCCAGGGGAACTGGGGAAGACAGAAGTGAGGAGGTGCACAAGCACAGAGAGGGCTCGGGCAGATAGCTTAATGGTCACTGGTTTTCTCATTTTGGCGGGAAACAAAACCTCCTGATGGCACCATACTCCAGAATACTCACACTCATTCGGGGAGAAACTGGACAGCTGAGCCTCACAGCCAATTGGCCTGGGGATCAACTCTGCCCAGTGATACCAACAACAATCTAGGCTTAACTACATAAAGGTGTACACCAAGATTATCCACCTCAGGTAATTGGGGAGGCTGAGCCACTGGGCCCAAAGGACACCTCACACACAAAGCCACTCTATCAACTCAGGGAAGCAGCTAATATGCAGAGACAAAGAGGCAGGTCACAAATGTAAGAAATGGAGGAAAACAAACGACTAGATAAAGAGTTCAAAACCACGGTTATAAGGTTTTTCATGAAGTTCCTAGAAAAGGCCAATAAATTTAGTGAGACCCTCAAGGATATGAAAAGGGACCAACTAGAAATTAAGCATACACTGATTAAAATAAAAAAATATTATACTGAGTCCTAAAAGCAGACTAGAAGATTGCAAGGATCAAGTCAAAAATTTGAAATACAAAGAAGCAAAAAACACTTAACCAAAAAAAAGAAAAATGAATCCAAAAATTTGAAGATAGTGTAAGGAGCCTCTGGGACAACTTCAGGCATACCAACATCTGAATTATGGGGGTGCCAGAAGAAGAGAGAGAGCAAGATACTGAAAACCTATTTCAAGAACTAATGACAGAAAACTCCCCCACCTGGTGAAAGAAATAGACTTACAAGTCCAGGAAGTGCATAGAACCCCAAACAAAAGGAATCCAAAGAGGACCACACCAAGACACATCATAATTAAAATGCCAAGAGCAAAAGTCAAAGAGAGAATATTAAAAGCAGCAAGAGAAAAACAGTTACCCACAAGGGAGCACCCATATCAGCGGATTTCTCAACAGAAACTATGCAGGCTAGATGGGAGTGGCAAGAAATATTCAAAATGATGAACAGCAAGAACCTACAACCAAGATTACTCTCCTCAGCAAAGCTATCATTCAGAATTGAAGGCCAGTAAAGTGCTTCACAGATAAGAAAAAGCTAAAGGAGTTCATCACCACCAAACCAGTATTATATGAAATGCTGAAAGGTATTCTTTAAGAAGAGGAAGAAGAAGAAAAAGATAAAAATAAAAACAATGAACAACAAATACATATCAATCAACAAGTCTAAAAACCAAGTGAATAAAAAATCTGAATAAACTGGTGAATTAATAGAATCAGGAACATAGAAAGGGAGTGGACTGATAATTTGGGGGGGGGGAAGAGTGTGGGGGTGCAGAAAGAGACTGGACAAAAATCATACACCTATGGATGAGAACAAGGGGTGTGGGGGTAAGAGAAGATTGTGAGGTGGGAACCGGGTGGAGGGGAGCTAGGGGTGGAAAAAAAGGAGCAATTATAATAATCTGAACAATAAAGATTTATTTTTTAAAAACAGCATAGCAAGATTATCTTTTTTTTTGTTTGTTTGACATTTAACAAACATTTATTTGGAACTATGAGGAATAATTTTTTTTCAGAATAACATTGTGTTATTGGGGAAGTTAAGGTATCCCCTTCCCCACTGAGTGCTGGGGATGGAGTCCTTACAATATCTTAAGAAAAAGAATTTTCTGAGACTCACACAGGAGGATGCATTTGCGTGGAATTACATCCCTGGGTTTCCAAAGTCCCATTTCTCTTAATCTAGACCTGGAGTAAGTATAATTGGGGTTTCAGCAGAACTAAAAGCCAAGCCAGTGTCCAGAGTTTCCATTCCATGCTATAGCTGGGTCCAGTTTAGCATCAGACCAGTTTCAGTCCATTAGTCCATTGTGTGTGGGTCCACATGGCTGTGAGCCACGAGAGCAAATGCAAAAGAGCACAACATGCCAAGAGCACAAGAAAAACCAGAGGCACAAGAGAGCAAGTTCCTTTGTTCAAGGATTAAGCATCCCAAATTTCACCCCGCGCAGTGGCCATGCCTATTCTGGTCAATGATCTGTTCACAGGTGTGAATGAGAGACAGTACCTTCCCTAGTTTCTCCCCATCCTCCAACTTCACTGGCATACACCTCCCTCTGTAAGGTCCCTTCCTCCAGTGATCTCTGGGAATAGACCAGTGGCTCCCTGCAAAGTGTAAAGCTAAGCTTCCTGGAGAAGCTGCTCAAATGAGATGCCTATAATATTTGGCCATCCTTTTGCTTCTTTCTTGTTATTAATAAGTAGGTTAATTAAAATGGTATCAATTATAGAAATACAAATATTTATGAAATGAGTGGATTAGTAATGTTATTGTAAGCCACCAAAATCTAAAAGACTCATTATCCCTGAAAGAATAATTATGTTCTGTTGTATAAAATCTTTTTTAATGACAATATGATTTATTTTAAGTTACTCTTATTGAGGCACATAGCTTAGTCTCATACTTTTCTAAATTCATTTTTAATTAATTTAATTTTTTCGTCACCATTTATTCCCTCTTGCCCTCTTCCACCTTCAACTCTCTCTGCAATCATGATACTACTATCATGTCCATGAGTTAGATATCACTTTTTTTTTTCTTTTTTGCTCAATCCCTCCATTTTCCCCTGCCCACCAGAGCTGTCTGTCTGCTATGAGTCTTCTCTATTTTGCTTAGAAGTTCAATTTGTTCATCAAATTCCACATGTGAGTAAAATCATATGATACTTATTTTTCTCTGACTGGCTTATTTCACTTAGCATAATGCTACCCAGTTCCATCCATTTTATTGCAAAGGGCAAAATTTTCAGCCTTTTTATTGAAGAGTAGTATTCCATCCATCTACTGATGGACACTTGAGCTGATTTCAAATCTTGGTTATTATAAATAATGCTGCCATGAACATAGGAGTCCATATCTTACTTTAATCAGTATTTTGAGTTTCTTCAGATAAATTCCCAGAAATGGAATCACTGAATCATAAGGTGTGCCACGCTAGCACAGTCAAGGGTTCAGCGAGCCTGTGGGAGGGCTGGCAAAGGATGAAGAAAAGACAGAGAATAAGCAAGGTCTAGGTAGATCTTCTGTGCATGGCTGAGGCCACAGAACAGATCCAGACTGCAAGCGGATGCTTTATTTTATAGTCAGAGGTAAACAAGGTAATTTACAATGTTCTTGTAAGTTTCACTTGTTTTGCCAGTACTTGCTGCACCTCCCACAGCCCATCAGCTACCCAGGAAAGATCTAGGGAGCAGTCACAAGATCAAGCTTAATTATGCTAAGAGGGCTGTGCCCTCTAAACTGGGCTTTTTTGTGGCTTTGCCAGCAGATCAGTCCAAGGCTTAACCCTATAACTGCTCCCTACATCTCACCCTTATTTTAATTTTAAGCTACTAATAATGGAAGTAAAATTTAAACATCAAGAACAAAGTTCTGACTATTAAAATATTAACAAAATAATGCCAATGCAAAACCCAGTAACAAAACAATGCCAATGTAAAACCCAAAAGTGGTTATTAATAAAACAATGCCAATGCAACACTACAATAATAGAAAAATCAAACTACAGTAACATTTTTCTACTAAATGAAAGTTTCTTTTGCTGATTTACTCAAGAGTCCTCGGAGTTGGCTGCGTAAGAGTTTGCAGAAGACTGGCAGCTAACCAATGCTAGCGTGGCCAGAAACATGGTTGAGGGAGTAGCTAACGCTTCTTGCTTTTCTGCCATCTGCTGAGCCTCAGTTGTTAACTTCTTCAGCTGACCCCACGATGGCAGCTCAGTCTTTTGTATAGCCTTTGTCATCTTCCTTTTCCGCTTTGCTGTCAACGATGACACAGGAGCTTCTCTGGGTCCATTGTAGTGATGCATGTAACACTCTGGCACCCAAAATGGCTGTGTTGCTCATTCTGGAAAGATACAAACACAACCTCTTCCCCACATCATTACTGGATCTGGTCCAAACCATTGTCCAGTTTGTGTATCTTTCCATTGGGCTAACTCCGCGGAGGCTATTGTACTGGAGACCTGATGCCTTTCGGATGCTGTATGACCCTCTGCATCGCAATTCAAAAAATTTAAAGTATAAAGGACATGACTGAGTTTATTTTGAGGTGACACATAAAATCCATCTCCCCCTTTCCATTTTAGTAATTGCATTTTAAGAGTACGATTTGCTCTTTCCACTATTGCTTGACCTTGAGGGTTGTAAGGGATACCAGTTTTATGCCAAATTTGATATTGCTGACAATAATGTTGAAAAGCAGAACTAGTGTATGTGGGTCCATTGTCTTTAGCTCTAAGGGAGGACCTAGTACTGCAAAGGCAGCTAGGCGATGATTAATTACATGCTTGGCATTCTCTCCATTTGGGGAGTCGCAAAGATAAAGTGGGAGCAGGGCTTTGTTGTGGCTTTGCCAGCAGGTCAGTCCAAGGCTTAACCCTATAACTGCTCCCTACAATAAGGCAGTTCCATTTTTTATTTTTCAAGATAACTCCATACTGCTTTCCACAGTGGCTGCACCAATCTGCATTCCCACCAACAGTGCAGGAGGGTTCCCTTTTATTTACATCCTCCCCAACACTTATTGTTTGTTGATGCTAAGTCATTCTGTCAGGTGTGAGGTGAAATCTCATTGTGGTTTTCATTTGCATTTCTCAGATAATTAGTGACATTGAGCATCTTTTCATATATCTACTTGCTATCTGTATGTCCTCTTAGGTCCTTTGTCGATTTTTAAAATTAGATTGTTTGTTTTTTGGTGTTGAGTTTTGTAAGTTCTTTATAAATTTTAGATATTAACCCCTTATCAGATGTATCATTTGCAAATATGTTTCCCATTCAGTGGGTTGTCTTTTCATTTTGTTTCATTTGGTTTCCTTTGTTGTGAAAAAACTCTTTAGATTAATTTAGTCACATTTGTTTATTTTTCCCTTGCTCAAGGAGACATATGAGAAAAAAATATTGCTATGAGCAATGTCGGAGATTATACTGCCTATGTTTTCTTCTAGTATTTTTGTTTTGATTATAACATTTAAATGTTTAATTCGTTTTAAGTTTATTCTTGTATACAGTGTAAGAAGGTGGTCTAGTTTCATTTTTTTGCACATATCAGTAATTTTCTCAACAACATTTATTGTATTAACTATCTTTAGTCCAGTGTATGTTTTTGCTTCTTTTGTCAAATATTTTTTACTATAAGGGCATAGATTTATTTCTGGGCTCTCTATTCAACATATTCCATTGATCCATATGTCTATTTTTCTGTTTGTTAAGACATACCAAAAGATATTTTTCCATTGATTTTTAGAGAGTGTGGAATGGAGAGGGACAGAGAAAGAGAAACATTGATGGGAGAGAGACACATCAATTCATTGCCTCCTGTACACTCCCTGACCAGGGCCATGGATTGAGCCTGCAACTGAGGTAGATGCATGCCCTTGACTGGAATCAAACCCAGGACCCTTCAGTCTGCAGGCCAAAGCTCTATCTGCTGAACCAAACTGGCTAGGGCTCTATGTCTGTTTTTATGCTAGTACCATGCTGTTTTGATTACTATAGCCTTGTCCTATATTGTAGTGTAATTCCTCCAACTTTGTTCTTCTTTCTCAAAATTATTGCTATTCAGGGTCTTTTGTGGTTATATATATATATATAAATTTTTGAAATATTTTTCTAGTTCTGTGAAATACACCATTGGTATCTTGATAGGAATTGTGTTAAATCTGTAGATTGCTTTGGGTAGTATGGACATTTTAATGATATTAAGTGTTCTTATCCATGAGCACAGTATATGCTTCCACTTATTTGTATCTCCCTTTGTTACTTTCTTCAGTGTCTTATAATTTTATGCGGACAGGTCTTTTACATCAGTGGTTAAATTTCTTCCCAGATATTTTTTTGAAGCAATGTGAATGGGATTTTTTTTTTCAGTTTCCCTTTCTGATAGTTCATTGTTGGTGTATAAAAATGAAGCTGCTCCTAAGCTGATCCACAGAAACTGTGAAATAATAAACGTTTGTTGTCTAATTTGTTTAAAAATTTTTATAAAATGAGATGTCTAAAAATGTTATTGTACTTGAGACTTCTCCAATCTTAGCCATGCTTTTTGTGTGATTTTGCCTTTGTTTGCATTAGAGAGCATCAGCATTTCACCACTAAAATCACTAAAGATTCCAAAAAGCTTAGAAAACTAATCTACTTGAAATCAATGTAATTTGTTTCCCTTTTGCTCTACACAATTGATAAAAATCAATGCCTCCGGTTTCAGACTTACACTCCACTTCTATTACCACATGTTCTAAGACAGTGATCAGCAAACTCATTAGTCAACAGAGCCAAATATCAACAGTATGATTGAAATTTCTTTTGAGAAACAAATTTTTTAACTTAAACTTCTTCTAATGCCACTTTTTCAAAATAGACTCACCCAGGCTGTGTTATTTTGTGGAAGAGCCACATTCAAGGGACCAAAGAGCCGCATGTGGCTCGCAAGCTGCGGTTTGCCAACCACTGTTCTAAAATGACAAACCCCCTCTCTCCATTTATTGTTTAACTTAAAGAAAATCATAGGGATATTTTTGGAAGATTGTACATTTTCCATGAAATTTTAACAAAGGTTTTTTGAAGTTTTGCACTTTTGTAGATTTGGCATCCACAAATAATCAAACAAGGACAAAATCTAGTATTCAAAACCACTTTCGTTCTTCAAATTATTTCTCTCACTTAAAATCACTATGTGAACCTAGACTTATTGTATATACAAATAAAATAAGCATATTTTTTTATTTTGGTGATCTTTTTAACACATTATGTATGTTTCTCTTGACCTGGTGTTAAAGATTTCATTAGAGTTATCCTGCATACTCTCACAGCCAAACAGGAATGAGTAATATGGATTTTAGTCCTAAATGTATTTATAAGAGCAGATGAATAGTTTCAGGGTTTTACTGAATATTATAGACTGTGTGGAGGTTTTATGTTTATGTTCTTCTTTTGTCCCTTTTATTTCATAATAGGAAGTAGATGTTGAGCGTGTGGATAAAAAATAATTAATGTTTGGAGAGTACAATCTGATCTTGCTCTAGACAGCCTCCTGGCCCTTCTCAGGTTATGTCATCCCATGCCACATATGGAAATCCAGTTAATTAGAGAAGCAGACATTCTAAGGTAAAAAAAGCAAGAATGTATTTTAATCTCTTAAGGGAAAAAATGAATTTATTCTGTGTCTCTAGATAGAAGTGAATCAAATGATGAAATTTAGCCTATCACTTCATCCTCCCCTTATATCTTTTGAACCAGCACTATCTTGACTTGGGAAGCTGATAAAGATCTGTGAACCATTTGCTTTCTCCCTTTATTTTTTTAAATATTTTTATTGGTTTCAAAGAGGAAGGAAGAGATAGAAACATCAATGATTAGAGAGAATCATTGATTGGTTGCCTTCTGCACATCCCCTACTGGGGATCAAATCCACAACTGGGGCATGAGTCCTGACCAGAATTGAACCATGACTTCCTGGTTCATATGTCAGACATTCAACCACTGATCCACACTGGCCAGGATGCTTTCTCCCTTTCTTACTCTGCTCCACATTGCATGTTCATGGGAAATATAGGGAATACCAAAAATAAAACATAATCAAATTTGTCTTTTTTATTTTATTTTTATTTTTTTTTAATTATTTTTTATTGATTTTTTGCAGTATAATAGTAGTACATGTTTTCCTTTCCCCCTCCCCCTTATCCTCCCCCCAGCCTCCCCCACCCCCCAGCACATATTCCCAGCTTCCCCCCCTCCCCGCCCCAGTGTCTTTCATTCATTGGTTATGTTCATATGCATGCATACAAGTCCTTCGGTTGATCTCCCCCCGCATCTGCCTCCCATCCACCCAAGCCTCCCCCTGTAGCTTGACAGCCTGTTCAAGGCCATCCTGCCTCTATATCAATCACTCTCCCCTGTTTCTTTTCTTCAAAAATATCTTGCCTCTGCATACTAGAAATAAATGTATAAGAACAAAAAGTGTTTCAGTCTCGGTTTCAATGTCCAACTTTTCTGAGTCCCAGTTTCAGTGTCAAATAATTCATTATGTGTATAAGTCAGCAATGGTATCCAGATGGTGGACATATCGTGTCAATGCAAGATCCATCCTCTCTGGTTTGGTCCTGGGCTGCCTGCAGACATGCACAGCTGCTGACTGCTAGCATGGCAAGGTGTCGTCAGTGTCCCCCATCTCTGGACCGTCCTCGTGACTGGAACAGATCCATCAGTTCCTCACCGTCGCAGGAACCCACATGGTCTTGGAGTTGTTCTCTGTAAACACACAAACACATTCTCGACCAAAAGTTAACAAAGGGATCCTCTATGCAAAATAGACTTGGGATTCTTTTTAATTTTTGCCTAAATGATTTTTCTTTGGCTTATTTTGACACCATGTGTGTTTTTTCATGGGTGTCCTGCAATTGTTTTTACAAATGGAATTTACTTTACTGGAGTAAGAATTTTCTAGATGTATTTTACTTACTCGATATTTTTTTTTTCCCTTACATGATATTACCCCGCTGTCCCCTCCCCTTTTTTGATTAATGGGGACTTTTGGAAATTTTATATTGCAGTCTTGATAATTTTAAATTTTAATTTTTGCACACAAAGTGACTGCTTTAGGTTCTTTGGTTGTTAGGCAATTTTACAGTGAGATGAACTACTAATAGATTTTTTAGTTAATGTTTTAGGAAAAGCTTTTTGTCCAGTACACTATAATTTTCTTGAGTATTCTCATATTTCACTTGGCCAATTTAAATTAATCTGAAAACTTGATTACTATTTTCCTGTCAATTTTAATACTCAAGCAGAAATCTTAGTTTACCCTGTGAATACTAGTGGAAAGGAATATTTGCAATTTTGAGTAGGTCCCGAGCATTCCTGGTAATAGACTGAATTTAGATATAGAGCTATTGTCTTTTTTATTTTAATCAGGAAATCTCACTTGTCACCTATTGGAAACAAACAAATATTTTGGAAGATAGGTGAAAATTTAAGTGGATGGGGGAGGAAAAGCATCTACTTGTTAGGTCGAGGCAGGGGGGAAGACCAGAGCCTATGCATGCAAGGTAGACGGTGACTGAGATAACTGGAGTCTTCCTAGACCCTGGCCAGAGACAGAAATTCCACACTTCTCATGCCCTCCTCCCTCCCCTCAACTGGTGGGCAGAGTTTGACCTTACCAGCGTCTCCCGAGGGGACATACCCGAGGCATTGAACTACCAATTAGCGCATGCCGAGTGCCCTGGGCCCACCTCTTCCCATTATGCTTTGGGCCCAACCCCTTCCTCTTCCTCCCTTCAAAAGGCGTCTTCACCAATACACATGTTGCAGCTCTCTCCAGCCCAGCTGCAGTTCACCTTCTTCTCCTCCCCCTCCTCTAATCCTGGTTTCTCTTCCTCCTCGGTAATGAATCTTGCTCATTAGTGTGGAATAAATCTCCCCTTTAACATGTCTTGGTCTCCAACTCCCGTTTCCTGCACCTCAAACCTTACACTACTGTTATCTCCCTTGAAAGGCATTGCCACCTATAGCTCCGTGTATTACTTTCTCCTTGCCAAAATATAAATACCAAGGGTTTCTAGAAGAGCTTGGAATTCCTTTATGTCTTCAAATAAGAGCTGAATTGAATTTGTAGTTTCTTTGATTTTTATATGACCTGATTTTGAGACCTTGGCCAATCTCTCCATTTCCTTGAGTCTGAGTTTGTTAATCTAGTAAAATATAAAGTTTGGACTATTTATTGCTATGATTATTCTTATTCTAAAATGCCATTCTCACCAAATCTAATAGGAGACAAATGACTGTGAAAGAATAGAAAATGACAGGTCCCAAATGGTCACATCTCTGAAGTGTCACCTGAAGGGAGAACTCCACTTTAGAAGGAACACCTATTTGAGATTTAAATGAGTGAAAAATAAACCTTTGACGTTTTTAAACCTCTTGAGGTTTAAAATACAGTTGAGGGTGTATTTGTTACAATAATTAGCTTTTCCATTTAATAGAATGAGAATAGCAATTAGCATATAGGAAAGTTTTTGTGCCATTGAAATCAGATGCTGCATGTGAAAGGGCCCACACTGTGACTATACGAGTGAGCATAGTTTCTCTGATCCTTCCATCCAGCTGCAGAGGGAGGACAGAGACCCCTTTTGCACTGTGTGGGCATGAATGAGGGCCATGTTCCAGGAGGTTCACCCATGGGTGACATGCCTCTGAAGAGCAGCCACAAGCCTGTGGTCCCCCAGCGGGAGCTGTGTGGGATGCAGCTTCCTCATAGGGTGACAAAAGGGCATTTGGATAGGGCTCCAAAGGCTGGGGAAGTTGAAAAAGTAAGTTGAATTTTCCTTCTGTTCCTTGGTCTCTCTGCCATAGTGCTTTTCCTCACCTTAAGGTCTGGCTGCTGTTCTTACCCCAAAGACCATGCTATGATTTGGAAACAAGTAATGCTATGAAGATTGTGTGTCACAAGGTCCCAGTTTCCTGTGTCTGCCATGGAAGCAAGGGGAAAATCTCCACTTTTCTTTGGGGGACAGCAGACACTTAAAATCTGGACTGTACCTTTTAGGAGCCATGTGGTCACAGCAGCAACTCCCACCAACAAAACCCAAAAAAAGACCACACAGAGTTGATTCAGAAAAATCTATGATATGCAATTATAAACATAAGTGGAGCACAAGATACCAAGTAAGACCTCAGAGAGTCAGGAAGAAAAATAGTCAGGGAATGGATGACTGACATTGACCGCAATGACACACATGTCAGAGAGGCTCCACCTCTAAGTCATAATAAATATCTGCCACAAGTGAGACTAAGAGCTGGGTTAGTGTGGGGGCATTCATTTTACATTAAACCATGTGCTAAGTAAACTTGGAACTAGAATCACACATACCTCTTCATTCATTATGATGATGATAAAAACAGCGCACACGCCCATGAACTTTCCTTGATTTCCTTCTGCATCAACCTGGATGGCTTCCAAAGTTCCCTTGATTTCACAACATGTCCCTGCTATTCTCACAGTCTTCCTATTGCTTTTCTTGCAGATTTTCTCTAAAGAGATCTCAGTGTCTAATTTTGTTGTTGTTGTTGTTAGAATGCTTTGAAATGTTTGAGAATTTTCCTCACCCAGAAGGAAAGCTAATTCTGGAGCCTGCCCCTGACAGAAGCCTATGCCTTCCAGAGCAATCCCACTACTCTTGTTCCAGGAGGCATGCAAATGAGCCCAAATGTGTGGGACAAACAAAATCAATTCACTGGAACCCCAGAGAAGGTAAAGTCTGTGCAGAAAGGGCTCTTGCCTATGAGCTCATTCTGAGAGATCACACGGCCCCACCCCTCTGGACTTTGTCTGGCAGGGTGAAGCCAATGTGAACTGAGGGACAACAGTCAACACCATCAGCACATGTATCCTTCTGGACCATGCGCTGGCTCTTATCTCCTGCCCATCCCCCATGTGCTCTTTTCTTCTCTCTCTAACAAAGCTTCACTCTTGTTATAAGCTGGTGTTCATCGTGGCTGACTCATCTGGGCTGGTTTTCCTGCTACATCCTCTGGATCCTGAGCCAGGTTTCCTTCCCTCAGTGACTCAGTGAGACACTCCCAGTGAATGAGATCAGATGGGAAACCTTACCCCCTCCCCTCCTGTACTCCTCTCTCATTTGGATGCCTCCTATCACACTACCCTTTTGGCTTCTAGCAGCCTTGTCTACTTTCCCAATCCTTCCCTCAATTATTCCTTAAAATTATCTTCTCCCCCAGGAAAACCCCTATGTTAACATACTTCTATATTCTCTATTAGTGCTTCTTCATTTTTTTAAGACTCCTCTGAGACTCTGACAGAAGATACTGATCCTGCCCAGGAGAAATGTCCATATGCTTTCATCTTGGTCAACCTCAGAGCACTGCCCATTCCTGGGGCTTCAGGAGAAGCACCTTTGTTCTATTTCAGGAGCACTGGGCACTGGCAATGCCTGATGCCCAGCAAGGGAGTAGCTATGAAAATGCCTCTGTAGTTGGTAAGACCTCAGAGAGCCTGGCACCACTCATGTTAACCTCTCTCTTCCCAGGCCCAAAGCTGTGGATAAACCTCCAGAAGAAATAAGATGTGGCCTGGGATGGGGGGAGGGGGAATAAGAAACTGTAATTCAATCTAATATTTGAGACTTGGCAAGTGTACCTATGGGATTTCATGAAAACCCCTGAATCTTTTTCATTTCAGAGCAATTAAGCAGACCCCAGAGCCCTGGCTCCAGTACGCTGCTCAGCTCTCAGTTTTATTTCCCGTTTCCTTTCGCTTAGCCAGCACTAGCTCCCATCCTTGTACTGTTTTGATGCCACAAAGGGGCCTCCACAAGCATAGGGCTGGGGGAGGGGGCATGGGCACAGACTCAGGCCAAGCCGGTGAGGCACATGTGACTGCCAGGGCCGCGGCACTCAGGCACCAATGTGTGGTATAATCAAAAACATCCAGCCGTAATTTAATAGTTCCCACCGAGAACAGACAAAAAGTCTAGCAATTCTTTCCTCCACATACTTAACCCTTAAAGGAGAAGAGAGGGGCCAGAAGAAAAGGGAAATAGTCCTGAATAGTTGCTACGTTAGGATTTTTGGGGGGTTTTTTGTTTCCTGCTCTGATGTAGAGAGACAGCTGTGAACTTTGGAAAGTTGCAGTGAGCAGGAATTTATATTAAAATGTCTTCCTTCAGTTCTGACAGAGGGGAAGCCGGGGAAGAAGGGCAAGGCCAGTCCTGTGGAAAGGTCTGTCCATCTGACAGACCAAACAAAAACATCAGTCAACACAGGGCCACGAACAAGGTGGCATACTTTTTAAAAAGTGTGTGAAACTGACTTTGATACACAGTGAAAAAACTGATTTTATTGAAACTGAGGCCACATCTCCTCCATGGGACAGTGATCAGCAGCCCTCCTTCTCCAGCTCTGAGCACCATTATCATCCCTCCGGAGCGTGGGCACATTCTGACTGGCAAGTGGAGATCAAAAATTAAGGAACTGACAAAACTGGATGCATAAGCTTTGGAAGAAATGTGTCTTCCAGTTAGAAGTTTTTAATTTAAATGACAGTAAGTCATTTAAATTAAGTTTAAATGACTAAGTTTTCCTAAAATTAGTCATCCACCATTGCCAAAGTTTTTCACATATGATAAGATCAGTGGCAGTTCTCAGCTTGGCATTCGAACTACAGACTCACATGCATCTGAGACTTCTGATATTAAGGCCTCTGCTAGGCAATTTGCACACACACGCACACACAGACACATACTAGTACACATACTCCTGAGACACCGACTGTGCACCTAAGATCATGCTGCAGCAAATACAGAGCATGTCCCCTTACTTGGGCTTCCCTGGAGAAGCTCCCCCTTGATTTGGTACCTGCAGGGAGAGGCTGGACCAGATGGCTAAGTGCATGGCTTTGTTTTCCAATTTTGAAAAACTGTGTGCCCTGCAGAAACCAGTGACCTCTGGGACTTCACTTTCCTTATTTGCAAACAGAGTCCCTTTGCCGAGTTTTGTGCACATGGAATGAGTTAACCTTTGAAACGCATTTGGAACAGTAAGTGGCATATTGTGAATACCATATAAGAGTTTACTCCTATTTCACTCTGAGATGAAAGTTAGATGATGTCGAACTGCTTCCACTGCTAAGGAAGCTCGCAGCATTGAGGGAGTCAGTCAGGAGTGGTTTCATAAGTAATGAGGACTGTCAGCTAGATGTGGCAGTAATTCATTACAAATAATATTTTCAGCCATCCCAACAAGTAAGAGGCGTGGCTCTCCTTGGGGTGGGAATGAAGGTTTCTTCAGAAAACACATGCCCACCCCCTCCACAACCTGATATCTATACTTGTACAGACTACGCAAGGACCACATGGAAAAAACATGGATGAGATGAGCTTCCAAGCTCCTCTGATTGGATAAAATGTACCTCTCTGCCCACTAAGAAAGACAGTAAGGAAGAGGCAGGCCAAGTCCCTCATCTGTACCTGGACCAAGAATGGAATTCTCCACATGGAGGGTCCTGGTGTGTGGACCAACATCCACCTCTTTCTGGTAGAGAAAAGTTCTCTATCAGATGCAAAATATCTAACATATATTTATACACTACATAAATGAATCTGGTATTTTTTAATAAACGTATTTTATAAATATGTAAAACTATGAAAAACACATGTTATTCTGTGATGGGAGAAGTTGGATTAGATGGCTCTAAGAACTTAAGCTTTCCAGAGAAACCAGTGTTTCCCCTTGAGATCAGGAACAGTACTTTCTTGTGAAATGTGTCTTAAATGACAGTGTTTAGTATCCTGTCCCAAATAAGAACCTCCCAAGTGAAATCTAAGAAACCGAAACAATCATGACAAGAGAATATGCTGTATCAGACTATCTGGGTCCTAATTATTTTCTATACTTGCTTTGACATTAGCTATTATCTGAGAAAAATATGACTCAGAGTGAGCCATCTGTCTTTAGATTGGGGGAGAGGGGTTGCCACCCATAGTAATCAGCCTACTCCCAAAATCAGTAATTCTGTTGTGCCTATAGGGCTCTGATTAGAGGAAAGTAAATTAGGAATCTATGTTTGTTTCCCTAGGTTCCTTAGAAACTTACAATGTGGCTTTCATCGCTCAGTGCAGGTTAACTGGAGTACCAACACATTCTGGTACCACCAGGGCCTCCAGACACAGAGAGAGCAGTGTCTACTTTCATACTAGTCTCCTATACTCTCTTCACTGCAGTCTTCCCCTATAAAGCTGTGCATTGCTTCAGCCAGCTACCTTTCCCTGGGGAAGCTGCCCCCACTCCCTCCCAGCCACCCAACCACTTCCACCCTCCAGACCATCCATTTCACAGCAAGAATTACTCTACTTGGGTGGCTTAAAGTCATTCATCCTTTCTTCTTATGCCTAGAACGCCACCTAAAACACAAAGAAATGGCCCTGAAATGCGATGTTCAACATGTTAGATTGATTCCTTGCAATATAACCTCACTTTATTAATGTATGCAATCTTTTCCTTTAGAGAATCACTTTTCACAGAGCCTTCTATGGCAAAGAGGCCAAACGGGTTGGTATAAGACCTCATTCCTGGAGGTGGTCCAGCATCACATAACCGAAGTCACAGATGTTTCTCCAACAATTCCCATTGGCCTAGAACAGATCCAGAAAAGCAGAGACCTAAGGCAAAATTGGGGCTGTCTTTGGGTCTGATCACATTTTCCTTCTTCTCTCCTAAAAGGCATCTCCCTCTTCCCTCTCCTGTCTCTTGGAGCTTCCCATTTCCTAATCTTCTCTATAAAGTAAAGGAACATATTTATCCTGGAACTCAAACCCTTTCAAGTCAGGGTAAAATTCTCCAAGCATTTGTGTGTTCAGGTTTTTATCTCTAATCATAAAATGGAAGCTTTGAATCTTTTTTAAGGAATGTCTGGTTTCAGGGGAGGATTTTTTAATAAATCCTCCTTACACCTCAAATCATAAGAGCTTCACATGGCTAGATCTAAATGAGCTATGGGCACTGGGGTTGGGACCCTTCTGCCTGCCCACACTCTCTCTCCCTGGCTCCCAACCTCTCTTCCATTCCTTCACCTAAGACTCTCCAGTGGGTGTAGAAGAGCAGCCTCTCTTCCTCCCATCATTGGTCAGCTCCCAATGGGAGACTGCATCCCTATTGAGCTACTTTGACAATCTTGACTCTTTCGATAGCATTAATCTCAGCACAGGGACATGAAGGTGCGAGGTAGAAGGTGGGCAATTCTGGTACATGTGGGGAGGTGAAGAGGTGCCCCATGGGGGTCAGTTGAGCCCAGGAAGGACCAGCTGATGAAGCATGAGATGAAGAGCTCTGTCTTTGCAGACTGGGAAGTGACAGCTACACATTGCATCAGGAAAGCTAAACTGACACCAATTCTGCATGCTAGACCTAATAAGAGAAAACATTTAGAAGGTGACTTATCTGTGTAAGTCATACTGATTGGATTTATTTTAATTAAGTGCTCATCACTTAAGCCTAATTATCATGCAGCACAACAATGGCTATATATATCATGAAATGGGTGTCAGATTAACTTTTTATTACAGTGGCAAATCCTGCAAATGTATGACCACTTGATCTCCTTAGAATTAGTTTATTCTATGGCACGAACTACTCTGCTGGCATGGGTTTTATGCATTTGTACTAAAATTAATGAAGTGAAGTGAAATGAAATTAATTAATAATTAATTTAATTAAATAAAAAGAGGGATAAACTATACTGGGCCTGTCCAGAAGCTTCAAGTGACCAGGCCCATGCCCTTCCTGCCTCCTGGAAAGGAAATCAAGTCCTGACCATCAGGCCACAGCTTTGTTCCTACCTCCTTCTCTCCAGTGCCCATAACAGTACTTCATGGTGGGTATTAGTAAGTGAAGGTTAAGGGATGACTGACAGTAAAGGTAGAATCAGTGTAGGTGAGGTTTTGACAGTTCTGCCATGACACCCCTGAGCACAGGTAGGATAAAGAATAACTTACTGCATTTCTGTGATGAGGGAAGAAAAATGGTAGTGGGAAAGGCGAGCAGGGAGAGCAAGGAGGAGTCCCTAAGCTTGACAGCCAAAGAGGAGGAGGTGCTCAGCAGATTGGACAGCGGGCTCTCTGAGTTCGTGAGGCTTCACAAAGATGGCGCCAGAACGAAGATCCTATTGGGCAAGGCGGTTTGCTGTTATGAATCTTTAATCTTAAAACTGAAGGAAAAGTGAAGTCTGATTTCTTTTGTCAATTAGATCACTTCAAACTCCTGTTGGAAGATTATTCAAAAGCATTATCTGCATATCAGAGATACTACAGTTTGCAGTCTGACTACTAGAAGAATGCTGTCTTTTTATATGGTCTTGGTTTGGTATACTTCTACTACAATGCATTTCATTGGGCAATTAAGCCATTTCAGGAGATGTTGATCCCAGCTTTTGTTGAGCCAAGGAAATTCATTTACGACTTGGGCTTATGTTCAAAGTGAATACAGACTATGAATCTAGCTTAAAGTAAGAGAATACAGTTAAAATTGTCAAAAGAAAAAGATACCAATGAAAGAGTTAAGAAAAATACTACTCACAAGAGTCCAGTTCTTCTCTCCTTTTGCAGCCCTGTGGATATCACTAATTTCCCCACCTTTACATGTGCATTATAATTCATTTGGACTATTACTAACCAGGGGCAGTACTCAAGCCTTTCTAGGGCTCTTTCTATTTTTTTTTCTATTATCTACTTAATACTAGAGGCCCAGTGCACAAATTCATGCACATTGAAAGGAAATTAATTAGAAGAAATCTATATTATAAAAGGCCTATGGCCCTACCGCTGTAATAACCAAAAACTGGTGCAGGTGGGTGGGGCTGCACCATTTTGAGTGCTGCTCTTCTATTATTTTAATATCACTGTTCACTCTTTCTGTATAATAGAAGTGTCAACCAAATTCATGATCGACAATGACAGATGGAAACATATGCATGTGATTGGCACCTGCAAGACCTTTAGATATATAATTGCTTAATTAGACTTGCTTTAGAATTTAACTAAACTTTTTTCATCCCAGTGAAGCACCCCAACTTCTCTTTCAGTTAATTGTCAGCAACACAGCAGTAAATATCAACACAGAGCAGATTATTATTATAGATCATGCAGGGAGAACAAAGGGTAAAATATTTAACTGCAGCTGTTAATAATGACAGAAATAATGACAGAAAACTTTCCTTACCTGGTGAGAGAAATAGACTTAAAAGTCCAGGAAGTGCAGAGAACCCCAAACAAGAGGAATCCAAAGAGGACCACACCAAGACACATCATAATTAAAATGCCAAGGTCAAAAGACAAAGAGAGAATATTAAAAGCAGCAAGAGAAAAACAGTTGGTTACCTACAAGGGAGTACCCATACAACTGTCAGCTGATTTCTCAACAGAAACTATGCCGGCCAGATGGGAGTGGCAAGAAATATTCAAAGTGATGAACAATAAGAACCTACAACCAAGATTATTCTACCCAGCAAGGCTATCATTCAGAATTGAAGGTCAGATAAAGAGCTTCACAGACAAGAAAAAGCTAAAGGAGTTCATCACCACCAAACCAGGATTATATGAAATGCTAAAGGGTACTCTTTAAGAAGAGGAATAAGAATAAAAAGGTAAAGATAAAAACTATGAACAACAAAATGTCAACAAATACAATCAACAAGTGAATCCAAAAATCAAGTAAATGAAAAATCTGATGAACAGAATGGACTGATGAATATAATAGAATCAGGGACATAGAAAGGGAGTGAACTGACAATTCTCAGAGGGAAGAGGGTATGAGGGGTGCTGGAAGAGACTGGACAAAAATCTTACACCTATGGATGTACACCAGTGGCGGGAGATAAGGGCATGGGAGGGGGAGTGGGGGATGGGCTGGAGGGAAGTTATGGGGCGGGGGGGGGGGGGAAGAGGAACACCTATAACAATATGAACAATAAAGATTTATTTTTTTAAAGGTATAATTGGCATACAACATTATATTTGTTCCAGGTATAAATAAAAGAAAATGAAAATAGGATTACATCGAGTTGCCTATGTACCTACTCCAGGACTTCTGTGAGAATCAAATGAGATGAGGCACAGAAAAACATACATTTGGTTACACGAACATTTGGTTACAGTATAAAATATTTGCACCTGGCTATATTGCAAATTGTGTTCCTGGACTGAAGAAATTCCAAGGAGGCTAGTTGCTAGGAAGAGGAAGCTGGACATTGCTACGTGATGTCATTACCCAGCACCCACAGCCACCATTTCCAGGCTGGGCTAGGCTGTTGCAGGATCAATCCCCAGGAGGCAGCAGATCAATTCTCTCTCATCATTGATGTTTCTATCTCTCTATCCCTCTGCCTTCTTCTCTGAAATCAATAAAAATATATTAACAAAAAACAAAAACAAAACAAAGAATAACTTAACCACAGGTGAGAATGGTCTAGATAGTTATTGGCATCCTGGTTCCATCACAAGTTCTTACTTTGTCCACATCATTCATCTCTTGGAATCTCCATTTTTTTAATTGAAATAATTTTTATTATTATTAGAAGCACAGATATAGTCTGTAATTTCCTTTTTTTAAATATTTTTATTAATTTCACAGAGGAAGAGAAAGATATAGAAACATCAATGATGAGAGAGAATCATTGATCGGCTGCCTCCTGCATGCCCCCTACTGGGGATCAAGTCCACAACCTGGGCACATGCTCTTGACCAGAATTGAACCCTGGATATTTCAGTCCACAGGCTGATGCTTTATCCACTAAGCCAAACTGGCTAGGGTGGAGCCTCCATTTTTAACCCAGAAATATGGATATATTAATTACCTCAGAGAATTCATGAGAGGATTAAATAAGTTAAAGAAAAAAACTTTGTAAATGCTAATGCCAAAGGAATTACATGCTTTCCTCATGGGCCCTCTCTACCCATTTCAATGGGAATATGTTGTGGCTGGGTGTATAGTGAGTGATTTAGGGCCTCTCTTCTATGGAGGTTTATTGAAAGAGCCAACTAGGTAAGGGATGGAGTCCATGATTGGGCCTTATGTTTCGGAGAGAACTATGTGTGTTTTCTGAATTTTGCTTTTCAACTTACTAAACATCTACAGAGGAGAAGCATCAAGTGGCCACCCTGTACTAAGCATCTTCACTGTCCAGGCCCCATCCAAGTGTCCTCAGAGCAAAGTTAAGTGACAGATTGGATGGGGCCTTCACCCCACCCATCTTTCTAAACAAAGCCCGGCATCTAGACCTTCTCATAGCTCACTGTGCTCTGTGGCTGACCAGCCAGTTCTCCAGCATCAGGTGAGCCACTACTTTGTACTTTATTCCTCATCTTTGGCCTCAGTATCCTCTTCTGTAACTACTGTTTCATTTTAAACATACTTAACTTGAGTCAATGTGAGTGCTATGGACTGAACTGTACTAGTATGCCCAAAAGTGTATGTTTTGAAGTCCCAATCTGCAATATAAATGTACTTGAAGACAGGATTTTTAGGCAATTATTAAGGTTAACTAAAGTCACAAAGGTCAGGTCCTCCACCGATAGGAATGATGATCTTATAAGAAGAGGAAGAGAGAGAGCTCTGCCTCCACAGGCACTGAGGAAAGGCTGTGTGAGAACATGATGAAAAGTCAGCTGTCGGAAAGCCAGGCCTAGAGCCCACGCCAGAAATTCAATTCGCCATCTCCTTAATCTTGGACTTCCAATCCCCAGAAGTGAGAAATAAATGCCTATTGTTTAAGCAATCAGTCTGTGGTAGTTTGTTCTAGCAGCCCAGCTAATAGAGTGAGTTTAACTAAAAATTTTAGGTAAAGCTCCCACATTAAAGTATGTGTTATATAAAAGTCAGTTCTCTCTTCCCAACACAGTATTGTGAGTATGACTTAAATTTGCTTTGCTAAATTAAGATCATGCAATGGCTTAGGACAGTGGTCAGCAATATCAACAGTACAATGATTAAAATTTCTTTTAAGAGCTGAAAATCGACTTCTGTGCATGAGCCATGAAGTTTCAATTGCACTGTACATGCATGCCCACATGTGGTATTTTGTGGAAGAGCCACACTCAAAGGGCCAAAGAGTTGCATGTGGCTCACGAGCCGCAGTTTGCCAACCACGGCCTTAAGATGTTGTTCTGAACAATAAATCTTCATATATATTTACTAGAGGCCTGGTGCACAAAATTTGTGCATGGGGGGAGGGGAAGGGATGTGTGTCCCTCAGCCCAGCCTGCATCCTCTCCAATCTGGATCCCTCGAGGGATGTCCGACTGCCCTCTCACAGTCCAGGACTTCTGGCTTCCAACTGCATGCCTGCCTGCCTTCCTGATTGCCCCTAACTTCTTCTGCCTGCCAGCCTGATCACCCCCTAAACATTCCCCTACCAGCCTGATTGATGCCTACCTGCTGTCCCCTGCAGGCCTGGTCACACCCTAACTGCCCTTCCCTGCAGGCCCGGTCACACCCAACTACCCTCCCTTGCAGGCCTGGACCCTCTGAACTGCCCTCCTCTGGAGGCCTGATCACCCACAACTGCCTTCCCTTACAAGCCTTGTCCCTCCCAACTGCCCTCCCCTGATAGCCATCTTGTAGTGGCCATCTTGTGTCCACATGGAAGCAGCCATCTTTGGCCACATAGGGGCAGCCATCTTGTGTGTTGGAGTGACAGTCAAGCTGCATATTACTCTTTTTTAAATATATTATATATTATTGATTTTTTACAGAGAGAAAGGGAGAGGGATAGAAAGTCAGAAACATCGATGAGAGAGAAACATCAACCAGCTGCCTCCTGCACACCCCCTACTGGGGATGTGCCCGCAACCAAGGTACATGCCCTTGACCAGAATCGAACCCAGACCCTTCAGTCTGCAGGCTGATGCTCTATCCACTGAGCCAAACCAGTTTTGGCTGCATATTACTTTTTTATTAGATAGGATAGAGGCCTGGTGCATGGGTGGGCACCAGCTGGTTTGCCCTGAAGGGTATCCCAGATCAGAGTGGGGGTTCCCTTGGGATGTGTCTTCCCAGTGGCCTGGGAGAGGGGCCTGTGGTGGTTTGCAGGCCAGCCACGCTCCCCAGTGACCCAAGCAGAGGCCCTGGTATCTGGGATTTATTTATCTTCTATAATTGAAACTTTGTAGCCTTGAGTTGAAGCCTGGGCCTGCCAAGGTATGCGGACAGCTTGGTTTCCTCCATTGCCAGGTACACCCAAGCCTCCTGCTCACTTTGTGGCTGCAGCCATCTTGGTTGGGCTAATTTGCAAACTCACTCTTGGTTGGCTTGTGTGTGTAGTGGAGTGATAGTTAATTTGCATATCACTCTCTTATTAGATAGTATAAGAAAAAAACTATAGAAGCTGTTGGAGGTACTGGTGATTAGACAGCTTTTGGAAAGCAAGCATATTTCTCTTTCTTTTGCCAGTAATATTCGCTTCTGCTTTTCTGTGATACACAGAGAAGTGTGACTCTAGTAAGTCAAGGATCTTTTTCAATTAGAATAAAAACTACATTCTTTAAAAACAAGGATCTTATAGGAAGGTATGTATCTAACTTCTTCTGTTGAATGTTTTCAACATTGATAGTCTTTTGATAATAAAGTTATTGTTTAAAGAGTTAATATGCAATTTCCCCCTCTAAAGGCCGGTCAGAAGCAACAGGGTGAAATGGCAAGAATTTGTGTTTTGTCTGTCTCCAGCCATTTCTGAATTTCTGTCTTCAGGCATCCCATCCCCTCTGACTCCTCTCTTAGTCCTCTCTGGTGTCTAATGTTCTGAAATGATGTGATGAACTAACCATCCTTAAAAAATCACTAGTGGTTAAGGAGTTTGGCACTTTCTTCTGGGGAGGTTCCATTTTCATAAGCAATGCATAGTTAAGAAAAATAAAACCCCTCCCGATTATAAATGTCAATCATCAACTCTAAGTAAGGATAGTTGTAACTCAGGATGGGAGGAGATGACATCTGTTCACAGATGACCACCTTCTCTAGCAATCCTGGTCCTTTTCTGTCAATATCCATCTCCCTTTTTTCAACAAGATTACAAATAGTCAAAAAATTAAAAATGGAAGAGCCATTTGACCCTATGATCCCATTTCTAGGAATGTATACTAAGAATCCAGAAATACCAACCATAAAGAATATATGCACCCCAATATTCATAGCAGCATTATTTACAAAAGCTAAGATCTGGAAAAAGCCCAAGTGCCCATCAGTAGATGAGTGAATAAAAAAGCAGTGGTACATTTACACCATGGAATATTATGCAGCTCTTAAAAAAGAAGGATCTGTTTCCCTTTGAGACAATATGGAGAGACCTGGAGATTATTAAGCAAAATAAGCCAATACCAGGCAGTTTTAAATACAAAGGCTTTGTAGTATAGTTTGATATCCAGTATTGTGAACCCTCCAACTTTGTTCTTCTTTCACAAGATTGTGAAACTATTTGGTGTTTGTTGGTTCCATATAAAGGTTTTGAATTTTGAAATCTGTGAAATATGGCATTAGTGTTTTTATAGGGATTACATTAAATCTATAGATTACTTTGGGTAGTATAGATTTTTCAATTATGTTAATTCTTCCAATTCATGAACATGGTATATTCTTCACTTGTTTGTATCTTCTTCTATTTCTTGTTCCAATCTCAGTAGACAGAACTACTGAGTATGGAATATTGCTGAATATAGGATATTGAAGTTTCCAATTTTAATTAGAAGTGCTCTATATTTCCTCTCAGTACTGTCAGTTTTTGCTTCAACTTCTTTCATCTTTGTTTTTTCTTTATGCATTTTGAATGACTATGTCTTCATGATTGATTAATCCTTTTATCATTATGTAATGTTCCATGGTAAGTTGCTTTGCTTTCTTTTGTTAATGTTTGCATGGTATATTTTTTCCATCATTTAACTTTCAACCTACGTTGAATTGAAAATTAGTTTCTTATGCACACAATATAGTTTGTCAAGATATTTTTATCCACTCTGCCAATTTTTATGTTTTATTCATATATTTAGATTATAAACATTTGAAATAATTATTAATATGGTAGAGCTTAAGTGTGTCATTTATTGGTTTTCTATTTTTTCTCTTTGTTTTTCATATCTCTATATTCCTGTCTTCCTATATATTACTTGTATATTGTTAGCACTCTATTTTGATTTACCTAAAGTTGTTTGGGGTATATTTATTTCTATAATTCTTTTAATGACTATTCTGGGTATCACAATATATATACATATCTCATACGTATCTATCATATTATGTATCCATAACTTACTACAAACTTCTGGTATCAAATATAGAGAGAGCAGAACTGTTCTCCAACTAATTACCTTTTACTAATGGTCCACTCATTCACTTAGCATAATAAGCCTTCTCTTGATGGAGTCCTTCTTGTTATTTGTGTTGTTAAAACATTTTTTCATTCAATAGCTCTAAGTTATGAATGACTGCTCTGTAGGTAGAAAGAGTGTGCCTAAGATGAGTCAAGTAAAATAACTTAGAGAAAGAGATTAAACTTCAAACTGAGTTGAGAAAGTCCAAGACTTCATGAGGCTCAGATTATAGTATTCATCTCTGCTTAACTGATGATCTGTGAACTATAGCCTCCAGCCACCATCACCCTACCAAAACTAATCTTCCTAAGAGTTTCAAATGGACACAGACTTTGAGCAGCAAAATAGAGAAGTCCTTTGTGAAATTTAGGAGGAACTTATGTCCATGACAAACTTCTGGAGTAAAAGTGATGTTCATAGAGGTCAATAGTCTAATATTGAGAGTAGCAGAGGGAAGAAGTAACCTATACTCAAAAGTAAAATGAACCCCTGATAACCAACTACGGAATAAGTTTTAGGCAAATTGAAATAGACAAGGGATAATCAGTTTTGTTTTGTTTTTGTTAACTCTCACTCAAGGATATTTTTTCTATTGGGTTTTTTAGAGAGAGTAGAGGGGAGAGGGAGAGGCACACAGAGAGAGAAACATTGATGCCTCCTGGTTGCCAGGGCTGGGGATCTGGGATCAGAACTGCAACCTCGGCACATGCCATTGACTGGAATGGAAACTGAGACCCTTCAGGTCGTGGGCCAATGCTCTGTTCACTGAGCAAAACTGGCCACGGCAGGGATAATCAGTTTTTCCAGGGCCTATAGTCATAGAGTCCATTGAGTAAGAGAGATTACATGATGAAAGATGAATGGCCTTCTGAAGCATAAGAGAGGAACCCAAAAGAGGAGACCTTTCCTCCTCCAGGGAGACAAAACCTAGGACAAGACACCACAGATCATGTCAGTCCAAGCCAGCTCAAGTCCTCAGCTCCAGGCACAGACATTGCTGATGATCTTAGTGGTTTTAGTCCTTTCTTTTTTTCTTTGTCAAGCTAACTAAAGGTATGTCAGTTTTGTAGATCTTTTAAAAGAACCAACTTTTGGTTTTGTTGATTTTATCTCTGGTTTTACTGTTTTCTGTTTCATTAATTTGCACTGTAATCAATATTATTTCTTTATTCTGAGCAATCCAGATCAAAATCTAATGTGTGAGTTTTCAAACCAGAGAAAGACTTTGTGTGCAGGATCATAGTGGGGAGATGCCTTGGGGCATAGCCAGGGTGTTACAATTTGGGGCGTGGGGAGAAGGAAGGAGGAGGCATTTGTTTTTTTCTCTGATTGGTATTTTTCCACTCCCAGCCCCTTACTGAAAGGGCAGAGCAGGACTGACTCTACTTTGTACCATGTCCTCCATCTTGTGTAACTGTGTCCCCTCTTCCAAGAAAAACCACAGAATGTGTCAGTTACTCAGCCCGCCCTTAATTCAGCCAATGGGAATACAAGAGGAACTAACCTAAGGCCAAAAGTATGCTGATCACATCTGTCTTTGTGTAATCAGACCCTAGCTGCACCCTGCCTTTGCATCACTAGCCCCAGCCCTCACCCAACCAATCGGAATCAGCCAACTCAGCAGTCCGAGTATGCCCCCACCTCCTGAGCCCTAGTCCTATAAAATCATTGTGCTTTTGAAACTTGCTCTCTTTTTGCATCCTGCCACTGCGTCGGTGGAGGCAGAGAGCCAAGCTCGAGCTTGAATAAAGGCTCTTTGCTTTTGCATCGGACTCAGCTCCCTGGTGGTCTTTGGGGATCTTGAAATCTGGGCATAACATTTGGGGGCTCGTCTGGGATCCCCAAGACCCACAAGGGACCCCGATCCGGAGACCCTGACTGACCGCAGTAGGTGTCTGTGTGTTAGTGAGTTCTGTCCTGTGCGAGCTCATCTCTGGTATTCTGGTTGTGCCCATCGCAGTCTAAGTGGACGCACTGGAGGACCATGTGCCAGAGGACTTGGAAAATGTTCCAATTCTCCTTTCTGGAGCGATGGGGATTCCCCCCACAAATCTGAGACGAGGCGGGTTGCTCCCACCGGTTGGATGAGACCATCATCTAGCTTTCGGTTTTGCTTCCATGGAGTTGGAAGATGGTTATTTGGGGCCCTTTGCTTGTCTGTTTGTGTTTCTCTGTTTTATTCTGTGGACTTACTGGACGGACATTATGGGACAGACTCAGGCTGCTCCTTTAAGTTTTATGATTGATCATTTCAAAGAGATTAGGGGAAGAGCCAACGACCTCAGTGTGGAGGTCCAGAAGGGCCGGTGGCAGATTTTCTGTTCCAGCGAGTGGCCAACTTTCAATGTCGGATGGCCACCAGAGGGAACATTTCAGCCTCCCTACCATCCGCCGGGTCAGGGACGTCGTCTCCCGGCCCAAGGGAGGTCATCCTAATCAACTCCCTTACATTATTACTTGGCAAGACCTTGTGGAGGACCCACCATCCTGGCTTAAGCCCTTCCTGGCCCCACGCCCTCCAGAGCCAAGACCTGTTCTTGCTTTGCAGGGGGCAGAGAAGAAGGAGGAGAAGAAAATCACCCAGCCATCAGCTCCCCTCTACCCTGTCTTGCAGGGGGAACTGAAGAAGAACTAATTTTTCCTCCCTGTATCAGTCCCCTAGAGTGCCGGAGGGACCCGGCTAGCACCCATCTGGGGAAGCAGATGCTGCTCCGAGAGCAGAGAGCAGAGGAGTTCCCGTGGGAAGCCCGCCCTATACCAGACAAAGGGCTCAGAAAGAGCAGTCTGCCTCCGTCATTGACTCCACTATTAAGACTCTACTCCTGCAGGCCTCCGGCCCCCCAGATGAAGATCGCAATCAGCCCCATCACTACTGGCCTTTCTCCACTAAAGACTTTTATAATTGGAAAGCTCAGAATCCTAAGTTCTCTGAAAAGCTGGTGGGGCTCATTGATTTACGAGATTCTGTTCTTTTTCACCCATCAGCCTACCTGGGACGACTGTCAGCAGCTTTTGCAGGTCCTATTCACCACCAAGGAGAGGGAGAGGATCTTAATGAGGCCCGGAAGCCAGTTCCAAGTGTGGACGGGAATCCTACCATCAATCAGGCTCAGATAGACACCTCTTTTCCTCTAACTAGGCCTGAATGGGATTTCAACATGGCAGAATGTAAGGAGAGGCTCTGGGTCTACCACCAGACTCTAATGGGGGGTCTTTGGATGGCTGCTAGGAAGCCAACTAATTTGGCTAAGGTAGGAAATGTACAGCAGGAGAAGGATGAATCTCCAGCGGCCTTCCTAGAGTGAGTCATGGAGGCGTTCTGTACCTATACCCCCATGGACCCAGAAGCACCCAAAAAACAAGGTAACTGTTATCATGGCCTTTGTAAACAATCTGCAGCAGATATTAGGAGAAACTGCAGAAGATAGATAGACTAGGGGAGAAAAGTCTGCAGGACTTGCAGACTTTTGGTAGTAGCCAAAAAGGTGTACAATAGCCAGGAGCCCCCCTGAAGACAAGCAAGCTCGCACTGTGGCAGCTGCCAGCAATAAGCAAACCAGAGACCTGACCAGGATTCTGCTGGCTACCCACGCGGACTCTCCCGGGGAATGGGACCGGCTCCTCTGGCAGCTTGCCAACGACCAAAAAGAAGGTAAGAAGGCCGCTGGGGGAGGGAGGTGGAGGCTGCAGAAGGATAAGGAGATAGGGCATTGGGCCCGAGAATGTTCAAAGAAGGCCGGCGGGAAGGGAAACAAGACTGATCGAGTGAAAGTCTTAGAGCTGGATGAACTGAGTGATTAGGGGAGTGCGGGTTTGGACCCCCTCCCCGAGCCCAGGGTAACTCTTAGAGTGGAGAGGACCCCTGTTGACTTCCTTGTTGACACCGGAGTGCAACATTTGGTCCTCTGCACACCGCAGGGGAAGCTGGAAAACAAGAAGTCCTGGGTACAAGGGCCAACTGGTATGAGCCAGTATTCATGGACTATTTGAAGAATTGTAGATCTAGGGCCGGGCCAGGTATCCCACTCCTTTATGGTGATACTGGAATGCCCCTACCCATTATTAGGATGGGACTTACTGACCAAGATTGGAGCTCAGATAATTTTCAGATGGGGGGGGGGCGTCAGTCACCAATGGCAAAGGCCACCCTATCCAGGTTTTTACTCTGAGGCTGGAGGACGAGTACCACCTCCACCAGAAGGTTTCCCCAGCAGAAAGCAACATGGACAGGTGGCTACAAGAATTCCCCACAGCTTGGGCAGAGACGGGGGCAGGGTAGGACTAGCCACTCACAGGACCCAAATCCTGGTAGAGCTAAAACCAGGAGAAGGCCCAGTAAGAATCAAGCAATACTCTATGTCTCAGGAGGCCTGGAAGGGAATCCAGTCTCACATACAGAGACTGCAAAGCCTAGGGGTACTAGTTCCCTGCCAATCTGCCTGGAACACCCCCCTCCTGCCAGTCAGGAAGCCCCACATGAATGACTATCGACCAGTACAGGACCTCCAGGAAGTAAATAAAAAGTCATGGATATACACCCAACTGTTCCCAACCCTTATACTCTCCTGAGCTCCTTAGCACCCTCTAGAGTCTGGTATACCATATTAGATTTGAAGGATGCCTTCTTCAGTCTGCCGCTGGTGCCCCGAAGCCAACCTTTATTTGCCTTCGAATGGCACAACCGAGAGGAGGGTTACAGTGGACAATTAACCTGGACACGATTGCCCCAGGGGTTTAAGAATTCACCCACCATCTGTGACGAGAACCTGGGTGAGTACAGGAGACAGCACCCCAGCCTCACCCTCCTCCAGTATGTAGGTGACATCCTGATTGCTGCCGACATGGCCGAGGACTGTGAGCGGGGAACCCAGGATCTGCTGGCTACCTTGAGGGCCTTAGAGTACCGGGCATCTGCGAAGAAAGCTCAGATATGCAGAGAGAGGATAAGTTACCTGGGATACATCCTAGAGGGAGGACAGCGGCGGTTATCAAATACCAGAAAAGAAACTGTCCTGAAAATCCTTACTCCCACCTCCCGAGGGAAGTAAGGAAATTTGTAGGATCGGCTGGCTACTGCAGCCTCTGGATACCGAGTTTTGCTGAGACCGCCAAGCCCCTCTATGGAGCTACCAAAGAGGGGAGGGCGTTTGAATGGACTGAGAAAGAAGAGGCTGCCTTTAACCAGTTAAAGAAATCTCTCCTAGCTTCTCCAGCCCTGGGCCTGCCAGACATTATGAAGCCCTTTCACCTTTTTGTAGACCAACATAAAGGAATAGCGAAGGAGGTTTTAACTCAAGCCTTAGGCCCCTGGAGCCGCCCAGTAGCGTACCCGTCTAAGAAGCTAGATCCAGTATCTGCCAGTTGGCTGCCGTGCCTAAGAATTATTGCGGCAACAGCGCTCTTAGTCAAGGACACTGACAAACTGACCCTGGGGCAGGAAATCTGGATCACAACCCCGCATGCCATTGAGGGAGTCCTGAAATAGCCTCCTGATAGATGGATGAGCAATGCACATATGACCCACTATCAGAGCCCCCTACTCAACCCTCCTATAGTGTGATTCCACCCTAGTGCAGCCCTTAACCTCGCTACTCTGCTGCCCGACTCTGACCTAGAAGCCCCACTACATGACTGTGCGGGAATCCTAGAGCAAGTACTTGGATTCCAAAAGGACTTGACCGACCGGCCCCTCCCAGATGCCGAGGCCACTTGGTTCACGAATGGGAGCAGCTTCATACGGGATGGGCACAGGTACGCGGGGGCAGTGGTGGTCACTGAAACGAACACTGTCTGGGCAGAGGTTCTACCCCCCGGGACGTCAGCCCATTGCCCTAACTAAGGCGCTGACACTGGGAGCTGGAAAACGGCTAAACATCTATACAGATAGTTGTTATGCGTTTGCCACAGCTCATGTTCATGGGACAATCCATCAGGAGAGGGGGTTACTGATGGCAGAAGGATGGACTATAAAGAACAAGCAGGAGATATTCAACCTTCTTACAGCTTTTTGGCTTCCTGCCAAGTTAGCCATTATCCACTGCCAAGGGTACCAAAAGACTGATGACCTGGTAGCAAGAGGTAACCAAAAGGCTGACCAGGCAGCCAAGGCAGTGGCCCTTACTTCAATCCTCACCATGACCCTACAACTACCGGACCTGAGGGACCCAGTTTTACCAGACCATCCCAAATACTCCCAAGAGGAGTTGCAGCGAATCAGGAAACTCCCCATGGCCCAAGGAATAAATGGATGGTGGTATACACCGGACAAGGAGCTCATACTGCCATACCAGCTCGGATTCCCAGTGTTAGAACGCATGCACCAGTCCACCCACCTGGGGGCCCGGAAATTAATCCAGCATGCCGGAATCAAGATTCACTAGCAAGACTCTAAAATAAATCAAATTGTATCCGCCTGTAACACCTGCCAACTCACAAACGTGAGTGCCGGGTCAAGTGAAAAAGGAACCAACCAGGTTCAGAGGAGCTAAGCTGGGAGCTCAATGGGAGATCGATTTCACCGAAATCAAGCCAGGAAAGTATGGTTATAAATATCTTTTAGTATTTGTAGACACCTTTTCTGGATGGGTAGAGGCATACCCAACCAAGCATGAAACAGCTCAGACGGTGGCCAAGAAACTGCTAGAAGACATCCTACCCAGGTATGGATTTCCTGCTATGATAGGGTCAGACAACGGACCAGCTTTTATTTCACAGGTAACACAGGCAGTAGCCAAGGCTATAGGGGCAGATTGGAAATTACATTGTGCTTATAGGCCCCAAAGTTCAGAGCTGGTAGAAAGAATGAATAGAACTCTAAAAGAGACCCTTACCAAATTAACCATGGAGACTGGCGGGGACTGGGTGGCTCTCCTTCCGTATGCCCTTTACCAGGTGAGGAAGTCTCCCTACACCCTGGGCTTTACCCCCTATGAGATCATGTTTGGCAGGCCACCCCCTATCATTCCCAACCTCAAGACCGAGCTTCTTATTGAATTTGAAAACCTAGACATATATTTTCTCTTAAGAGAGCTCCAGAGGGCACACGAGGACATTTGGCCACTCCTCCATCTATGAGGCTGACTCAACCCCGACGCCTCATCGGTACAGACCAGAAGACTGGGTTTTTGTCAAGAGGCACAGCTGGGAGACCCTTGAGCCATGTTGGAAGGGCCCCTATGTCGTAGTGATGACTACACTCACTGATCTCAAGGTAGACGGTGTCGCAACCTGGGTCCACCACACCCATGTCCGCCCAGCTGATCCCTCTGCAGTCCAGGAGGACCTCCTCATACAGTGGAGCCTCGATTACAATCAGCACAACCCTCTCAAGCTCAAGTTATGGCGCATTCGACCTGCCTGATGTCGGTAACTCTGTTGACTCTGTTCGCTGTCACCCACACTGCCGGGAGTCTCCACACCCCTTGCAAATCATAGACACCAGTTCGGGGACCGTGCTTAATCAGACTTCCCAGTTGCACCCTAAAGACACTTGGTACCTGGACCTCTACATAGACTTCCTTACCCTTTTTCCCAGCAATAGTCATGGCCTACCTATGTATTCATACAGCAAGGAGGCCTATGTGCAGCCCTAAGGGAAGAACGTTGTTTTTATGTTTATAATTCAGGAGTTATTAAGGAATTCATGGCCCTCATAAGAGAGGGACTACAGAAGCAGAAGCTAGAGAGGGAGCAATCTCAGTCTTAACTAGTACAATTTGTCAAAGAGCGCATAGGGGCGGTTCAGTTGATGGTTCTGCGTGCCCAGTATAGGCCTCTAATAATGGAAGGCGAGGTAGAAATGCAGTCCATCTCATGACTGAGCCGTAAGTTCCAAGACAAGGAGGGAATTAAAGGGCAGAGTGGGACTGACTCCACTTTATACCATGTCCTCCATCTTGTATAACTGTGTCCCCTCTTCCAAGAAAAACCACAGGATGTGTCAATTACTCAGCCTGCCCTTAATTCAGCCAATCAGAATACAAGGGGAACTAACCTAAGGCCAAAAGTATGCTGATCACATCCTGTCTTTGTGTAACCAGACCCTAGCTGCACCCTGCCTTTGCGTCACTAGCCCCAACCCTCACCCAACCAATCAGAATCAGCTAATTCAGCAGTCTGAGTATGCCCCCACCTCCTGACCCCTAGCCCTATAAAATCATTGTGCTTTTGAAACTTGCTCTCTTTTTGCATCCTGCCACTGCATTGGTGGAGGCAGAGAGCCAAGCTCGAACTTGAATAAAGGCTCTTTGCTTTTGCATTGGACTCGGCTCCCTGGTGGTCTTTGGAGATCTTGAAATATGGACATAACATTACCTTCATCTTTTAGACCCCCAGGTCCACAAAAGGACAAAAAGGAGTCTTTTGTGGGGCAGGGAAGGAGGGAGGCAGAAACCATTCTGCCAATTTGTTCCCTGATCTTCACTCAGTACTGCTCCTGGGGAATATGAAACATTGGAAAGCCAGCAAGCACCTTTCTCTTTTGCCTCTTATCCGAACTGCAAATAAATAAAGGCTTGCTGCTTCTGTTTGGCTTGTTGTCCTAATTGAACACTTAGAGTCTTTTGTTTGGGATACAGTTTTCTCTTCCTTTCGGTGTCTTAAGTTGAAAGGTTAGGTTATTGATTTGAGATCTTTCTTTTTTTTTAAGGTAGGCATTTATACCTGTAAGCATTGCTTCAGCTGCATTCCATAGGTGTTGTATTTTCATTTTCATTTATCTCTATGTATTTTTTCATTTTCCTGTGATTTCTTCTTTGACTCATTGTTTATTTTAGTGTTAACTTTCATGTATTTGTGAATTTTTCAAGTTTCTTTGTTATTAATTCCATATTTTACCCTACTGTGACCAGAGAATGTACTTTGCACAATTTCAATTCTTTTAAATGTAATGAGGTGTGTTTTATGGCCTAGCAGGGGGGTCTATCCTAGAGACTATCTTATGATAATTTAAGAATGTATAATTTAATGATCAACAGATATGTGAAAATATGCTCAACTTCACTAGCTTTAGAGAAATGCAAATCAAAACTACAATGACATAGCACTTACCACCTCTTAGCTGTTAAGATAGCTCCTACCAACAAGACAATAATGCAGAAAACCAGCCACTGGCTCACCAATAGAAAGGTATGGACAAGGAACCTGAAAGGCTTAGTCAACCTTGAAGCTCTGAAAGGTCAGAGCCAACCACTCCCTATCTTTTGAGACAAGGGTGGCAAGGGCAACTTCCCCACCAAATAATCATGTAAATCCTTACTGATAAGATAATCTGTTTATTTCCTGTCTAAACTCAATGGGTGTATCCCAAAACCTGAATAAAAAGAATGGCAAGGCCAAAGCTCAAGGAGTCCTTCCACTAGAGATAGGCTGCTGCCTGGCCCCCCATTTTCCCAAATTAATAGCTTTCTGAGTCTCTTTATTCATTTGTGCGCAGCCTTCTCCAGAACCTGAACCCTGAACTAGAACCCTGAACCACACGGGACGTGAAAGGAGTTTCTACAAAGTAATAACAAGTGTTGGAGAGGTTGTGGAGAAAAGGGAACCCTCATTCACTATTGATGGGAATGTAAACTGGTACAACCTCCACGGAAAACATTATGGAGGTTCCTCAGAAAATTAACAATAGAGTTACCATATGTACTAGCAAACTCTTCTGGGTATCTATCTGAAAGTTTTAAAAACATTTCTTTGTAAAGATATATATACCCCTTTGTTTATTGCAGCATTATTCATGGTATCCAAGACATAGAAACAGCAGACTGTCCTTCAATAGACTATTGGATAAAGCTGTGGTATTTACATACAATAGAATATTATTCAGTCATAAGAAATGATGACATAATGCCATTTGCAATAATATAGATGGATTCTGCGAATATTAAGCTAAACAAAATAAGTCATATAGAAAGTCAAAAAACATGATTTCTCTCATCTGTGAGATATAAAACTGAAAGCAGTGAATGATCAAATAAGACAAACAAAAACTCATAGACACAGACAACAATATAATGGTTACCAGAGGGAAAAGGGGGTAAGAGGAAATAGTAAAGTGGCTCAAACACATGGTGATGGAAGGAGATTTGACTCTGAGTGGTAAACACAATGCAATATATAGATCACATATTATAGAATTGTACATTTGAAAACTATGTAATTTTATTAACCCCAATAAATTTAATTAAAAATGTTAAATAAAGTGATTATTGATAAAATAAAAAAGAATGTGTATTCTGATGTTGTTGGATGAGGTCTCTGTTAAATCCAGTTGGCTTATAGTACTACTAGAAGCCCGATGCATGATATTTGTGCACTGAGGAGAGAGAGGTCGTGGAAGGTCCCTCAGCTCAGCCTGTGCCTTCTCATAGTCTGGGAGCCCTTGGAGGATGTCTGACTGATGGCTTAGGCCCACTCCCCGCAGGCAGTCAGACATCTTTCTGCCATGGAGTTGGAAGGGGTTCCCACCACCACCACTGCACAGCCATGAGCCCAGCTTGTGGCTCAGTGGAGCTCCAACTGTGGGAGCGCACTGACCACCAGGGGGCATCTCCTGCATTGAGCATCTGCCCCCTGGTGGTCAGTGCTTGTCATAGCAACTGTTTGTTCCACATTTGATAGATTTGCATATTATCCTTGTATTATATAGGATTTAAGCCTTCTGTTTCCTTGTTTGTGGTATGCTTAGCTTTTCTATCCATTGTTGAGAGTGAAGTATTGAAGTCTCCAACTATTATTACTGAATTTATTTTTTCTTCAATTTGTCAGTTTTTGTTTCATATATTCTGGTATTTGTTGTTAGATAGTATATATGTTTTAAATTGTTATATCTTTTTGATGAATTGACCTTTTGATCATTATAAAATATTCCTTTTTGTCTCTACTAACATTTTTTGTTTCTAAAATCTATCTTGTCTGCTATTATTAAAATAATAGCATTCCAGATCTCTTTTGGTTGCTGTGTGCATGATCTATATTTATCATTTTTTACTTTCAACCTACTTGAATCTAAATTCTAATCCCTGTACAGAGCATATACTTGGATCTTGTCTCTCTATTCAGTATAGCTATTTCAATATTTTAATTGTTTAATTGGTT
The DNA here is from genome assembly GCA_027563665.1 of Antrozous pallidus. Lineage (NCBI taxonomy): Eukaryota > Metazoa > Chordata > Mammalia > Chiroptera > Vespertilionidae > Antrozous > Antrozous pallidus. The sequence continues at coordinate 51,102,455 of CM050510.1, forward strand.
AGATTGGTTGATTCACTCATACTTAATATTATTATTGATATAGTTAGATTTAAATCCACCATTTTTACATTTATATTCTATTTATCTCATGTCCCTTTTCTTCCTCTGGTACTCCTTTACTGAATTATTTTATATTAAGTAAATATTTGTGGCTTAATATTTTAATGCATCTAATGATTTTTAAATCATATTTTCTGTTATTTTCTTGATGATTGCTCTACGGCTTACCACATACATTTTATCTTATCATAATCTAATTCAGATTTATACTAACACTAGAGGCCCAGTGCACAAAATTTGTGAACAGGGGTGTGTGTCCCTCAGCCCAGCCTGCACCCTCTCCAATCTGGGACATCCCTGTCATGATCCAAGACTGCTGGCTCCCAACTGCTCACCTGCCTGCCTTCCTGATTCCCCCTAACCACTTCTACCTGCCAGTCTGATCACCCCATAACCACTCCTCTACCAGCCTGTCTGCCCCTAACTGCCCTCCCCTGCTGGCTGGGTCCCCCCCCAACTGCCCTTCCTTGCAGATTTGGTCACCCTCAACTTCCCTCCTCTGCTGGCCTGATCACCCCCAACTGCTCTCCCTTGCAGGCCTGGTTCTCACAACTGCCCTCTCCTGCTTGCCTGATTGCTCACAATTGCCCCTCCCTGCTGGCTTGGTCCCTCCCAACTGCCCTCCTCTGCTGGCCATCTTGTGGTGGCCATCTTGTGTTCACATGGAAGCAGTCATCTTTGACCACATGGGGGCAGCCATCTTGTGTGTTGGAGTGATGGTCAATTTGCATATTACTCTTTTATTAGATAGGATAATACAGTGAGATCTAGAAGTGCCTGCCCCATTCTTGAGCCAGTTGCAACAAGGAGAGGCAATGTGCTTACAAGGACATCACAGCAGCAAAAGGTGAAGGCATTAGTAGGACCATTTAGTTACTGAAGTGTCTCAGTCTTTGGCTGTACCTTAGAATCAGCCCTGTAGCTTTTAAAATATCAATATATCTTTCTACAGAAGACTTTTTTGGTCAGTGGCTGAGCCCTGGGCATCAGTATTAAGTTTTTTAGATGATTCTAATGTGTGGTCAGAGTTCAGAACCATGATAAACACAATATATATTCTGGGGTGGCAATTTCTGAGGAGACAGATCACCAAGCTATACTGTTTCTAACTGCCAGCTTGTCCAAGCAACTACATGACAGTCCCACCAGAATTGTTAGTTATCCGGGTTTCCTCTGAGGCTAAGCAAAAGCTTAGTGCTTGCCTCTCATTTAGACCCCAACTATCACACTCCCAGGTGCTAGCCAAGGTCCCTCTCCATACAGACCACTCTGACCAATGGTGTCATCACTGTTCCTGCCTTATGTATGGTCACTACCTAAGGCTTTTGCCTCTGCTCATTCCCGGCCCATCAATCAGGTCCCCTTGGATACTGATGTCAATTTTCACCAGTGCTATTGTTTCCTCTGAAGCATCCCAGGCCCGCACTCTTCCTGCTGCATTCTCCAGAAGCAGAGGTTCTAACATCTGGAAGGGCAGTTGGGAGACCAAGCTAGGGATCTTAAACCACATTTAGTATGCTCCACAGAGGCCAATCACAGTGGAAGCCTTCAACATGAGAACCAAAAATCTGCAGTGCTCAAATTCCAAGAATCAAAATTAGGTTCTTATACACATGACTCTTTGCTTCATTGTACTACCCATGGAAAAAGTTTTCTTTTTCTCCTGTCTAACCTTCCTTTCTGTCACTCCTCTCCCATTTACATTTGGGTTTATGATCAGCAGCTGCTTTAGTTATCAACTCAGTATCTCAATGAAGAGGAAATGTTTCCACAAAGCACATTTGTCCACAGCTTGACAACTATGAATCCACTTACTGTACCAGGAAATGGCAATCAGGTAGGGTTCATCTGTCGGTGTGAACAAGTCTATCTGGGGCTTATGTGTGTTGTCTACCCTCATGTATGTATGTTTGATTAAGGAAGGAGATGAGCAATTAGTCATAGAGAGTTAAGGAAGGAAGGCCATCCCCATACACATACTTATAATATGTAGATTTTATTTTTTTAATTATTCTAAGCAAACTATCTGCTTGCCTGCATTTGATGACTATATCCCTAGGAAGTAGAGAATGTTTTTGGTTGTATAAAATAAAATAAAATAAAATAAAATAAAATAAAATAAAATAAAATAAAATAAAATAAAATAAAATAATAAATGCACCACATGTGAATGCATAATACACAGTTAACTTCTGAAATCTAAAATCTCATAGATCACAGTTTTTGTGTTTTGTGGTGTGGTTTTTGTTGTTGTTGTTTTGTTTTGTTTTTGAGAAAGTAAACCTTCTCGGTTCTCGAGAAGAGAAACACACTGAGTGTTTTCTCATCCCACACCCAGTAGGCACCAACACTGGAAAACATGGCTAAGTGAGGTACTTGGCAAACTGATACCTCACACTTTATCCCTTTCCCAAGCACAAACCCTTCCCACGCCTGCATTTCTGGAGCTTATTCCCTTTCCCTTTGCCGAGGCAGAATATGTTGTCCAAAGCTGGCACTCTTGGGTTTCTGGCTGCCAGGGCGCTGGCTGGGTCTCACCACAGAGGTGTAGCTTGATGGGTTGCATTTCTGGGGATTATTTGGAGATGTGAAGAGGGAGGGGGGAAGAGTTCCAACTGTCTCTATTGTGACACAGGGTATATTTCAAGACAAAAATAGGACCTTTGTTCAGAGGTATTAGCTGATCTGAAATGTGCTCTTTTAAGCAATGGAGCAAAAAGCACCCAACACATTCAACAGAAGAGGCCAGAAACTATTTTTACACTTTAGAGAATATATTTAAGAACTTTGGAGAGCACAGCATGTACTATACCTACCTGACTGGAAGAATTAAGGTGTCTCTAACTGGTTTCTTTTTTTCCTTCTTTGAATTCTGTCTCATACTCTCCCTCATCACCCAACCCATACCCAATATCCTACAAGAACACCTACCTCTGTCCATTTCCACTGCCACAATCCTATCTCATGCCAACACCTTCAACTGTCATCTGTTTTGTTGTCTTCATATGCAATGCTCCACAGACATCCCTGTCCTGCTACTGATCTATACACACACAGAATAATAGTTTCAAAATCCATACCTAGCATGTGTCTTCCATGCTATCCTATCTAATAAAAGAGTAATATGCAGATTGACCATCACTCCAACACACAAGATGGCTGCCCCCATGTGGGCACAAAATGGCCACCATAAGATGGCCAGTAGGGGAGGGCAGTTGGGAGGGACCAGGCCTGCAAGGGAGGGCAGTTGGGGGCGATCAAGCCTGCAGGGGAGATCAGTTAGGGGTTATCAGGTTGGCAGAGGAGTGAAGTTGGGGGCAAACAGGCTGGCAGAGAAGCAGTTAGACATCAATCAGGCTGGCAGGGAGTGGTTAGGGGGTGATTAGGCTGGCAGGCAGAAGTGGTTAGGGGCAATCAGGAAGGCAGGCAGGCAAACAGTTGGGAGCCAGCAGTCCTGGATTGTGAGAAGGATGTCCAACTGTCCGTTTAAGCAGTCCCACCGGGATCAGGCCTAAACAGGCAGTTGGACATCCCTCACGGGGGGGTCCCCAGATTGAAAAGGGTGCAGGCTGGGCTCAGCGACACTCCCTCCTCTCCCTGTGCATGAATTTCATGCACTGGGCCTCTAGTTAATAATAATAATAATAATAATAATAATAATAATAATAATAATAATATAATAATAATAATAGCAACAACAACATTCAATAAAAACAAAACTTTTAATGGCTTTCCATTGCTCTTATAATAAAGAAAAAAACCATTAATAGGAACTATGTGTAGGTGGCCCCTACCTATCTCTACATCATTATATTGACTTGTTCTTTCTTTCCCTTCTATCTTGGAGTCAAGATGGAGTAGGTTCAATCTGATGGGGAAAACTCAGTAATAAGAGATACTGGAAATCAGGCAGGTAAAAGCATCATAGATAATGGGACTGAAGCTCATTTCTATGTAGCTTCCTCATTAGCAATTTAACAGAATTTCCTATTAAAGCCCTCATTATGCTGGACTTATATTTTAGAGTAAAATTATGTATCTCCTCTCAATGTGATAAATTAGAGAAAATACAGAAGAGATATACGAGCAATGAAGTCCCTGAAATTCTTGTACCATTTGTATTGAAATCTTACCTACTACTTGGTTAATATCTCTTACATAAAGACACACATAATATATTCCTCTGAGTTGAGAGCAAAACAATTAAGTCAATATTCAAACTGGTCTACTGCTATTCACAATGGAGACCACAGAATTCATACTGTTTTATGTAATTTTATCTCTAATATTATCTCCCAGGTTGCCAGCAGTTTCAAAATTGAGTAAGGCTGAGAGCTCTGAGTATCTCTAGATTATGATTATAGTAGGGGCCTGGTGCACAAAATTCATGCACGGGGAGTGGAGAGGGTTGTCCCTCAGCTCAGGCTGCACCCTCACCAATCTGGGACCCCTTGAGGGATGTCCAACTGCCCAAATTTGGCCTGATCCCTAAAAGGGTAGTCAGACATCCTTCTCACAATCCAGGACTGCTGGCTCCAAACTGCTCGTCTATCTGCCTCCCTGACTGCCCCTAACCACTTCTGCCTGCCAGCCTGATCACCCCCTAACCACCACCCTGCCAGTCTAATTGATGCCTAACTGCTCCCCTACTAGTCTGTTTGCCCCCAACTTCCCTCCTCTGTGGGCCTGGTCACCCCTAACTGATCTCCCCTGCAGGCTTGATTGCCCCCAACTGCCCTCCCTTGCAGGCCTGGTCCCTTCCAACTGCCCTCCCCTGCTGGCTATCTTGTGTCCACATGGGGACAGGATCTTTGACCACATGGGGGCAGCCCTCTTGTGTGTTGGAGTGATGGTCAATCTGCGTATTACTCTTTTATTAGATAGGATAGAGGCCTGGTGCATGGGTGGGGGGCAGCTGGTTTGCCCTGATAGGTGTCCCGGAGCAGGGTGGGGATTCCCTTGGGCATGGGGCAGCCTGGGTGAGGGGCCTGTAGTGGTTTGCAGGCCAGCTACACCCCTCAGTGACCCAAGTGGAGGCCCTGGTATCTGGGATTTATTTATCTTCTACAATTGAAACTTTGTACCCTGGAGCAGAGCCAAGCCTTCTGCTCGCTCTGTGGCGACAGCCATTTCTGTTTGGATTTATTTAAATTCTATAATTGAAACTTTGTAGACTAGAGTGGAGGCCTAGGTGCTAGTGTTGAAGAAGCTTCACTTCCTCCATTGTCAGGGCAACCCTAGCCTCTGCTCTCTACAGCTCTGTGGCTGCTGCCATTTCTGTTGGGATTATGTATCTTCTGTAATTGAAACTTTGTAGCATTGAGTGGAGGTCTAGGCCAGCAATGGCAGGTAGAAAGCTTGGCTTTCTCCATTGCTGGGGAAACCCAAGCCTTCCTTCTGCTCTCAGTGGCCACAGCCATCTTGGTTGGGGTTTATTTGCATATTCGCTCCTGATTAGCTGGTGGGAATGGCTTGTGAGTGTGGCAGAGGTACAGTCAATTTGCATATTACTCTTTTATTAGATAAGCTCCTCCTTTCTATCTTTTAATTTTTATTATTTATTTACTTATTTTAATTTATACTTACTGTTTAAAGTTTTACAGATGTTCCCATTTTTCCTCCTATTGACCTCTCCTCCCCATTCCTGTCTCCTCCCCACTATTGTCTATGTTTATGGGTTATGCATATAAGTTCTTTGGTTAATCTTCCCTCCCACTTCCCTCTAAGAATCCTCATTTGTTGCATGCTTCCAGGTCTCTAGCTCTATTTTGTTTATTTTGTTCATTAGATTCCACATATAAGTGAAATCACATGATACTTGTCTTTCTCTGACTAACTTATTTCACTTAGCATAATATTCTCCAGGTCCCTCTATTTGATCTTGAAGAATAAGGGAGACTCTTTTATACAGCTGCCTAGTATTCCATTGTGTAAATGTACCAGAGCTTTCTGCCATTTGACCCAGTGATCCCACTTCTAGTAATATATCATCAGAAGCCTGAAACACCAATCAGAAAGAATATATGCACCCCTATGTTCATAGCAGCATTACTTACAATAGCTAAGATCTGGAAATAGCCCAAGTGCCCATCAGTAAATGAATGGATATTTTATTTATTTTAATCCTTACCTGAGGGTATTTTTTTATTGATTTTAGAGAAAGAGGGAGAGAGAGAGATATAGAAGCATTGATATGAGAATAAAACATCAATCAGTTGCCTCCCCTAATCTCCCAACAGGGGATCAAACCCACAACCTAGGTATGTACACTGACCAGGAATCGAACTCACAACCTTTTGGATGGTGTTCCAACGAATTAAGCCACCAAGCCAAGGCTCTTTATTATAATTTTAATGGTCTTTTGTATATGACTTTTAACCTAGGCAACTTCAGTTCCTTATCCTCCTATCTAATAAAAGAGTAGTATGCAAATTGACCATCACTCCAACACACAATATGGCTGCCCCCATGTAGTCAAAGATTACTGCCCCCATATGGACACAAGAAGGCCGCCACAAGATGGACAGCAGGAAAGGGCAGTTGGGAGGGACCAGGCCTGCAAGGGAGGGAAGTTGAGGGTGACTGGGCCTTCAGGGAAGGGCAGTTGAGGGGGACCAAGACCTGCAGGGGAGAGAAGTTAGAAGGGGGGCCAGGCCTGCAGGGTGGGCAGTTAGGGGTGACCAAGCCTTCAGGGGAGGGTAGTTAGGGGCAAACAGACTGGCAAGGGAGCAGTTAGACATCAATCAGGCTGGCAGGGAGTGGTTAGGGGGTGATCAGGCTGGCAGGCAGAAGCAGTTAGAGGCAATCAGGAAGGCAGGCAGGCAAGCAGTTGGGAGCCAGCAGTCCTGGATTGTGAGAGGGATGTCTGACTTCACGTTTAGGCCTGATCCTACTGGGACATGCCTCAAGGGGTCCCGGATTGGAGAGGGTGCAGATTGGGCTGAGGGACACACACCCCCATGCACGAATTTTTGCACTGGGCCTCTAGTTTTAAAATAAACGGTATGTAATAAATTATATGGCACATTTGTAAAGTATTAATCAACAAGAAGTAGCTCTAGAGGAGACCTGGAGAATAGAAGAAAAAAATCATAGCCAGCCTTCACTCCACCCTTTTGTGACCCCTACACGAAGGGAGACTCCCAGGGCCAGGGGAGGAAGGCAATGCTACAGATGCCTGAGCTGCTGGCCTGCAAGGGAGGCAAAGAGCTGTGAGGACAGTCTGACCCTCAGGAAGGTTCTAGGCCAGCTGGTCTGTTGGCTTGTTGAGAGGGATGGCAAAGGATCTTCCATGAATCCCATGCACAGGTGATGAAGTCATTGAAAGGCAATCAAAAGATTTTGCAGGCTGTGTTTTTCAAACTACATTTAAACCAGAAACATTTAAGACTATAAAGCCAACTGATGTCACCCTAAAACAGAACCTTTTTTAAACATTAAAGAACATATAAGTCACTCTGAAAATACATAATATTATTATTTTTGAAAAATGGAATGTCTTTTGTAAAAATTCATGCAAATTTCAGCCTTGGCTGGTATGGTTCAATTGGTTGGAGCTTCACCCCATATACCATGCTGAAAGGTTGTGGATTCAATTATCGATCAGGGCATATATCTAAATTGTGGGTTTAATCCCAGGTCAGGGCACTAATTGATGTTCTCTCCCACATTGATGTTTCTATCTTCTTTCCTCTCTCTCTAAAAAACAATAAAACTGTCCTCAGCTGAGAATTAAAAAAAAAATCCATGCAAATTTCACAGCCAAAAGAATAATAATTTTAGAGAGAACCAAGATGGCGGCATAGGTAAAACACCTATCTTGCCATCATACTCAGCAATTTTAATACTACAACTTAACGAAAGAACAAACACCTTCCAGAATCACCAGAAAGCTGGCCGAGTGAAAATTCCACAAATAAAAGTGAAAATAAGACACTGTGACTCGGAGGAGCGGCTGAGGACAGCATTGAAAGATTCGCGCGGAGAGAGGTTTGAAGCGCAAGCCAGCGGAGAGGACAGGCGGCTGAAAACCAGCCAGTTTTCTCGAACGGGGAGACAAAGACGTCCCACTGGGCTGATTCTCCAGCTTTGGGCGAAGTCCAGGGAACCCACTATCATACGGGGTGAAAACTGGACAGTGGGAGGGCACTCTGAAGCTCGGGTGCTGCAGGGGTCTCCGAGCTTGTGGAGAAGGCAGCTTGCTCGAACAGCCCAGCTGCGTGACCGCGCAGAGCGCGCTCTGCGACTTCCTATCTCATTCGGGAAACCATCAGACTGCTTTGTTTTATGACCCTGGGTGAGACATTGGGCGTGCAGACTCATTTGGGGAGAGTCTGAATTCCCGGCAGCTGGTGGAGCTCGGCAGCGTTTCTCTCTCAGAGGTGCTGGCAGCCATTGCCCCCAGCACAGAGTCCCTGGGGCCGCATAGGGCGGAGCTAACGCTGTCTGCTTGGCCCGGAGACTCCGCCCATCCAACCTGAGCACAGCTGAGCTTCACAGACAATTGGCCTGGAGGTCAACCCTCCAAGTGCTAACAACGATTAACCTGAGCTTAACTTCAGCAAGACTGTGCAGCCCATATCCACCCCAGGTAACTGGGGAGGCTGAGCCACTGTCCCTAGTAGGAAGTCTACCACACAAATCTAATTGACCAACTCAGGGAAGCAGCCACCATGCAGAGACATGGAAAGAAATCAGATGTGAAAGAAATGGAGGGAAAAAAAACGACTGGACATGAAATTCAAAACCCCGGTTATAGGGTTTTTCAAGAGGCTCCAACAAAAGGTCGAGGCCTATAAGGAATTAAACAAGACCACAAAGGAAATGAATGAGTCCTACAAGGAAATGAAGGAGACCCTCAAGGATATAAAGGAGACTCTCAAGGATATGAAAAGGACCAACTAGAAATTAAGCATACACTGACTGAAATAAAAAATATTATACAAAGACCTAAAAGTGCTCTGGAGCACCCCAAGAACCAAGTTCAAGATTTGAAATACAAAGAAGCAAAATCCACTCAGCTGAAAAAGCAAGAAACCAAAAGAATCCAAAAAATTGAAGATAGTTTAAGGGGCCTCTGGGACAACCTCAAGCATACCAACATCCGAATTATAGGGGTGCCAGAGAAAGAGAGAGAGCAAGACAATGAAAACCTATTTGAAGAAATAGTGACCAAAAACTTCCCACACCTAGTGAAAGAAATTGACTTAGGAGTCCAAGAAGCACACCGAACCCCAATATAGAGGAACCCTAAGAGGACCACACCAAGGCACATCATAATTAAAATGCCAAGAGCAAAAGACAAACAGAATATTAAAAGCAGCAAGAGAAAAACAGATGGTTACCTATAAGGGAGCACCCATATGATTGTCAGTGGATTTCTCAACAGAAATGATGCAGGCCAGACAGGAGTGGCAAGAAATATTCTAAGTGATGAACAGCAAGTATCTACAACCAAGATTACTCTATCCAGCACAGCTATCATGCAGAATTGAAGGTCAGATAAAGTGCTTCGCAGACAAGAAAAAACTAAAGGAGTTCATCACCACCAAACCAATATTATATGAAATGCTGAAAGATATTCCTTAAGAAGAGGAAGAAGAAAAAGATAAAAGTGTAAATTAGGAACAACAAATATACATCTATCAACAAATGAATCTAAAAATCAAGTGAATTAATAAGCTGATGAACAGGATATACTGGTGAATGTAACAGAATCCCAGACATAGAAAGGGAATGGACTGACAACTCTTGGGGAGAAAGCAGGTGTGGGAAGTGCAGCAAGAGCCTGGACAAAAATCATGCACCTATGGGAGAGGACAGAGGAGGGGGGTGAGGGCGGAGGGTGGGATGGGTACCAGGTGGAGGGGAACTATAGGGTGAAAAAAAAAGGAACAATGTAATTAATAAACTGAACAATAAAGTTTAAAAAAAAGAATAATAATTTTTTTAAAACTAAGTAGTTTCTCAAAGTGTTATTATGCCTATCATAGATTGTTTCCTCTTTGCAAAAATTTTTATTAAATTTATTGGAATGAAATTAGTTAATAAGATTATTTAACTTTCAAGTGTAGGATTTTATTACACATCATCTGTATATCGCATTGTGTGCTCACCACTCAAAGTCAAATCTCCTCCCTTCACCATATATTTAAGCCTTTCTTCTCTTTTCATTCCTCCTTCCCCCCATCCCCTCTGGTAACTACCATATTGTTGTGTTTATGAATTCTTTGTCTTTTGTCTGTTTGTTCATTGCTTTCTGTTTTATATTTTACACATCAGTGAAACCATATATTTTTGTTTTTTCTGATGTATTTCACTTATCATTATATTCTCAAGTTCCATCCATATTGTTGCAAATTCAGTATTTCATCTTTTCTTGTGGCTGAATAGTATCCCATTGTATATATATATGTACACATCTCCATTATCCAATCATCCATTGAAGGATACTTCAGCTGTTTCCAGGGTTTAGCCACTATGAACAATGCTGCAACACAGGGGTCCAAAACATTTACAAATAAATGTTTTCAAAGTATGAGGTGGTATCTCCTTGTGGTTTTGATTTGCATTTCCTTATAGCTAGTGAAATTGAACATATTTTCATATATCTGTTGGGCATTTGTATTTCTTCTTGGGAGAAGTATGTGCTCAGATGCTCTGTCCATTTTTTAATTGGAGTATTTTTTTTTATATTTGTTGTTGTTGAGTTATATCAGTTCTTTATATCTTTAGATATTAGCCCCTCATTTGGAGGTATTATTTGCCAATATCTTCTCCCATTGAGTTGGTTTTCTAATTTTCTCTTTCTTATTTATATACTAGAGGCCCAGTGCACGAATTCACACATGAGTGTGGTCCAGCTGGCCCAGCCCTGACCTGCGGATCAGGGTCAGGCCTGACAGGAGGAGGAGATGGCAGGAGGTTGGTGGGCCTGCCTGCCCCAATTGGAGCCACAGGGGGAAGGACCCTTGGGTGATTGGCTGGCAGGCCCCAGTTAAGGTGGAGGGATGATTGGGCATGTGGCCAGCCATGGGGAAGGACCATGGGAGGTTGGCCAGCCAGCCCCACCCCCAATTGGTGTGGGATGAGCCGATAGGGGATGGAGTTGGCTGGGGGGAGGGACCAAGGGCCAATTGTGGTGGGGGGGACTGATGGGGATGGGGCAGGCCATGTGGAGGGGCTGTGGGTGGTGGGCTGGCCATCCCCACCCCCAAATGAGGTTGGGGAGCCGATCAAGGGCCAGTGGCCTGGGGGAGGGACCATGATGGTTGGCTGGCCCTGCTCCCCCTGATCAGAGTGGGGGGGGGAGCAATGGGGGTGTAACTGGCTGGGGCAGGGGCCAAGGGTCGATTGGTGTGGTGAGGGTCCATCAGGGGTGAGGCAGGCTGGGGGGAGGGGCTGAAAAAGATTGGCCAGTTGGCCTCTTCCCCTATTGTGGTGGGGGGGGGGGGGCAGCGGGTGGGAAGGGCTGCATGGGGGGGGGGGGGTTGGCCTGATACCCTCCCTCAATCCGGGTGGGAGAGACAGAACAGGGATGGGGCCCACTGGGGGAAGGAGCTACGGGAGGTTGGCTGGCCTGCCCCACCCCTTAATCAGGCTCATTCATTGGTCGCAGTGGTCATCATAGCAACCAGACGTTCATTCCAGCCACCCACCTGCTTTATATATATATAGATATATATTTATTATTTTGCTGTGCAGAAGGTTTTAGTTTGATATAGTCTCATTCATTTATTTTTGCTTTTACTCCCCTTGCTTTTAGGATCAATCTCATAAAATCCTTTCTAAGGTCGAGGTCCATTAATTTAGTACCTATATTTTTATGTATTTTATTATTTCAGGTCTTAATTTTAAGTCTTTAATCCATTTTAATTAATTTTTGCATATGGTGTCAGATAGCTGTCTAGTATTCTTTTGCATGTGGTTTTCCAATTTTTTAGCACCATTTATTGAAGAGGTTTTCTTTTCTTCAATGTATGTTTTTGGCTCCTATGTGAAAAATTATTTTCCCATGTACATGTGGGTTTATTTCTGGGCTTTCAATTCTGTTCCATTAGTCTGTGTGTCTGTTTGTTTGTTTGTTTGTTTGTTTGTTTGTTTGTTTCATCGATATCATCCTGTTTTGTAGCATAATTTGAAATCAAAGAATGTGATACTTTGGGGGGATTTTTTGGTGTTTTGTTTTTGTTTTTGTTTTTGTTTTTTCAGGATTGCTTTTGCTATTCAGGATCTTTGGTGGTACCATACAAATTTCAGAATTTTTTGTTGTATTTCTTTTTTAAAAATGCCAATGGGATTTTGGTGGGGATTACATTTAATCTGTATATTGAATTGGGTCATATGGCCATTTTACCTATGTTGATTCCTTTGATCTGATAACACAATATCTCATTTCTTTGTCTTCGTCAGTTTCTTTAACAATGTCTTATCCTTTTCAGTGCATTGGTCCTTCACATTCTTTGTTAAGTTTGTTCTTGAGTATTTTATTCTTCTGGTTGCAATTGCAATTGGAAATGTGTGTGTTTTTTTCATTTCTTTTCCTGAAATTTCTTTGGTAGTGTATAGGAACACAATGAATTTTTGAACATTGATTTTTGTATCCTGAAACTTTACTATGTTTGTTTACTGTTTCTAATAGATTCTTAGTGGAGTCTTTAGAGTTTTCTATGATTTCACAGCTAAATATGTTTCTAAAAGCCTCTTCATCCTGAAAATTTATTTTTCTCAAACATGATTAGTGATTTTTAAAAATAATTTTAAGGTTGACACTAAAATATTTTCATTAACACTCAAAATCCCTGAGTAGGCCATCCCAATTATAAATTCTTCTTAGATTGCCAAAAGAATTATGTGGACTTACACTTGGCTCCTTGGGAAGGATTCTTCCCCTGTTAAAAAAATTTCAAACCACAGTGACCAAGTGGGAGGAAGTCCTCAACTTTGAAGCCCCTTTCCTCAGAGCTGCAGAATCACCCATTTTTCTGGCAGCCATTGTACCCACTGGACTTGGAGCTCAGCTCGTGCCCTTCCACATGGTCCAAGAAGCATCTCAAGCAAGTAGAGCTGGCCACAGGCAAAAAGAAACCTAAGTATGCCCCTCTGGTAACCATCCCCAGAACAGCACACCCAGGCCAAGTTCAGGGCACGACCCCTCCTGCCATGTACCCAGGTAAGGCATGTCTCCATGTCATTGATCAGGGGCACCATAGGTGGTTTGGGCCACATGGCAGGTCCTGCAGGCTTATCGCTCTTCTGTGCAGTGGGGCTTTCTTACATCCACATTGCATTTGGCTGTGGATAGGACAATCTTCTGGTGGAAAAGGCTATGCATAAACATAGCATCAAAAGCAATAGCTACTCACAAGCAGATGCTGATAAAGCAAACTTGTCATTTCATTTGGAGCCTATGGAATTACCCTGTCCCCTGCCAATATTGGCAGAGGGCCTGGACCCTAGCCTCAGCTAGCTCACCTGGATTCAGCCTCCTGGGCCTCCATTTAAGGGATGCATTGCCATACCTCACTAGACCATTTCCCCATTTGCTGGAAAGGAGTCAAGGAGACCCCAGATAAACTTTTCTGAAGAGCCAAACCTTTTTCTCCAGTTAATATTAATGGAGTATAAATTTCATTCTGAAAACATTTATGTGCTGGTCAGAACTGTCTTTGTGTAGAGGGAGGAGGCAGAATCAAACACCCCCAATATCAATGTGAAACTTTGGCATGAAAATTCAACTTCCATACAATAAATTAAACATTTTACTATATTACCATTAATTGTTTTCATTCTCTCTTGGATAGCAATCAATTTATAAGAGCTTTCTATGAAACAATTGCATAATTTTGAAACAAAGTCAGGATTCTGAGATTGGAAAGTTCACACTCCCAAGAAAGATTGTGTAGAGGCCTCGGCAGACTACTTCTGGAATATTCATTGTTGTTGTACTCTCATCTATCACCTTCAACCCCTAAGAACTGGACCCCCACATAAAGCAAGAACAATGTCTGCAAACCTGCTGTCCTCTGGCAAGTCCTCTGAATGCCTCCAGGTCAATGTCTGCTCTCAGCCAACCTCTGTCACACAGCCTACCCCACGGAGCCAGCCTTTCAGTCTATATTCCAAATCTCAACACTTACTCTGAACTGTCTTGGTACAAACTAATCCCAGGTCTCTAAGGCCAGGAACACCAACACATCCCTGCCCCTAAGACTGGCATCAGCATCAATTTCCCTAAGTTTTGTCCAAAACATGGTCAAGAAATGAAGCAATTTCCTCAGTCTGAGTTCTGTCCTTTCCATTTCCAATGCATAGCAAACTTGACTGTGAAATTAGGATCTTGAGTTGTGGAAACACTGGTAACAGTAGTCCTTTAAAATAATTAGATTAAAATTACTTATGTAAACTCATAAAGGTTTAGAAAAATCAGACCAAGTGATTGGTGATTTATGTAAATAAAACTCTTTCCACATATCTACAAATATATATACACACACATATACATATACTATATACATGCACAATCACACATATACATATGCATATATACATACATATTCATTTTGCTTGGAAGTAATTTGTTTGGAATGCGGTATATGTCATGTATTTATTTATATATACTTATTTACATGTACTTGCACCATGTGAAGATACAAGAAATCTTTGACTTGGAAGAGGCCTTCACCAGACCATGCTTGCACCCTGATCTCAGACTTTTAGCCTCCAAACTGTGAGACATAAATTTATGTTGTTTGTAAGTCACCAGTATATGATACTTTGTTATAGCTGTATGAACATACAAGACACATAAATGGCCCTAGCCAAGTGCCTTCTCATGAAACATTTAGACAAGCATAAGGCAAAGCAAGCCAGCTCAGTCAATGCTCCCCATTGCATACAGAATAAAATGTGTACCCACACTTTGCCTAGTATATCTTGCACCTGGCTTTTCTCTCTCCTCTCAGGAAAAATCTGTTCCTGCCCCCAGCAGACATCTGATTTCACTGTCACATAAAGGAGGGCACAAGCCTATTGTGTTAGACTCACTCCCTGCAGGGTCAGAGTAACACTCTTCCAGGCAATCCTTGGAACCACTTCTCCATAGAGCCCACCCTGTCTCAGGCTTTGCCCTCTGGTTTAGCTCTTTCTTCGTGTTCTGTCTGAGCCCTCCCAGACCTGGGCCAGCATTCTCCTCTCACCTCTGAATCTGCTTCTCCCTCAGAGAAACTCTAACCAGCTTCTGTTGCTTGAGGACACAAGACAGCCTGAGCATAGTCAGCTTGCTCACTTTGCACTGCTCCCTACTCCAGTTTTGCTCTGATTGCTTCTTTCTGTCCACATTTATCATTGCTCTTACAATTTTTCTGGAATCGTGTTTCGTTCCATCTCCTAAATTCAGCTTCAATGACTCTTGCTTTCCCTTTTCTCTTTCTAAACCACAGTTTTACTTGAGGTAACATAACTTAGCTTCTTAAAATGCTGCCCTCCACACTGTTCAGCTTCCCATTATCATTCATGCCTTCTTTATTGTAAGAATCACCAATTACTCTTCTTAAGCTGAACTACTAGGCAAAATAGGAGATAGACTCATAGAGAAAAGGCAGACATCTCTGGTGTTGGGGAAATGGAGTGTTGAGGGTGCTGGAGGGATTGAGCATAATGAAAAAAAGAAAGAGAACTCATGGACAACAAAGTGGCAAGGCCAGGTGGGGTGGGTGGAGATAGAAGAAGGCATAGAGGAATAAATGGTGGCAGAATACACACACCACACACACACACACTAGAGGCCCAGTGCACAAAATCCATGCACTCGGAGGGGTCTCTCAGCCCTGCCTGCACCCTCTCACAATTTGGGAACCCTTGGGGGATGTCCGACTAATGGCTCCCCATGGGGAGCAGGCCTAAGCCAGCAGTCAGACATCCTTAGTGCTGCCACAGAGGCAGAAGAGGCTCCTGCCACCACTGCAGCACTTGCCAGCCATGAGCCTGGCTTCTGGCTGAGAAGCACTCCTCCTGTATTGAGCGTCTGCCCCCTGGTGGTCAGTGTGTATTATACCAACTGGTTGCTCCACCATTTGGTCGATTTGCATATTAGCCTTTATTATATAGGAGATAGATGATATAGATAGATATAGATACATATAGATATAGATATAGATATAGATATATAGATATATACAAAAAAAGAAGTACCACATTTGTACATACTAAAAGCACATGTCCATGTTAAAAATAGCTATCATCTCATTCAGGGAGAACCCTTTAAATATGTAATTCCCACTGTTTCACAACTACCTGTCCTCCCAGGGAATGGCTTAGAATCAACCCTTCAATCTGCAGTCTCTCTGCGAAGGAGAACTTTTAGGAATAATTTTTGTCATTAACTTTGCTTTTATTTAAAATTTGATTCTGCATCTATACCAAGAATTGCTAATATCAAAACCCCCATTTACCTAGATGACTAATATCAAAACCCCCATTTACCTAGAAAATCATTGAATATGACCAAGTGTTAAATATGCTCAAGAAATATTTGTTCAAAGTTTAAATGGATAGATGAATGGGTGGATGGATGGATGGATGGATGGATGGATGGATGGATAAATAGATAAATCCAATTTAAACATTTATGGAGATGCCAGAGCCTCTTACTTGGAAAAGGGTAAGAAATGAGGGGCATGTGGCTTCTCCTGATTCAACAGGAGCTGCCTTCTCCCCTTGAAGTCATCAGTCATTTCCTGAGGGTCTGTGCTATAGACCTTTGCACAACACAACCACATTCATAGAAACTCTGTAAACTTAAACTGATTAGAATTAAATAAAGTAATCATTATAATAAATAATAACATTGCAGTACACTAGCCACAGTCAAGTGTTCAATAGCCACATGTGACTGGTGATTACCATATAGAAATGTTTCATCACCACAGAGATGTTATTAGTTAGTGCTGATACAGAGGGTATGTTCTCTGAGACAAGAAAATGTGAGAAAGTCACTTTCATGAGCAGTGACATGATCATATCAGTACTTTGGCTTCATTTTAAAGTGACCAGTACTGGTCAAGGGAAACACTGTCACTTATGTGGTATAATGGGAACTATATATTTGGTGTCCCTGGTTCCTGGCATGGAGCTCCTAAGACCCTTAAATTTTCCTATGTATTACTCATAATAAGCACCTTTAGACTATACCTACATTGGGCTAATGAGGTGACTCTTGTGAGTCCCTAGATAGTTTTAAGACAGGCTGGTCACCAGAAAAACTGAGGCATGATTAATGGATTGGAACATTCAGCCCCACCTTTCCTCACAATCTGGGGAGGGAAGAGGAGCTGGAAATTGAGTTCAATCACTGATGGGCAATGATTTAATCAATCATGCCTCTGTAATGAAACCTCCATAAACGGTTCAGAGACCTCCAAGTTGCTGAATACGTGGAGATGCTGGGAAGGTGCATCTCAGGAAAGCATAGAGGCTCCATAGGCCCCTCCCCCATACAATGTCCTAAATATCTCTTTCATTTGCCTGTTCTTAAGTTTTATCCTTTTTAATAACCTACTAATAGTAAGTTAAGTGCTTTTCTGACTTTGTGAGTCATTCTAATGCATTATTGAACCTGGGAGAGGGAGTGGGTACCCCCAAATTTGTAATTAGACAGACAGAAAAGTGGGTAGCTTGGGCACCATATTTGAAGCTGATGTCTGACATGGGGGCAGTCTTGTGGGACTGAGCCCTTAACCTGTGATATCTGTTCTCACTCCAGGAGTCAGTGTCAGAACTGAATTGTTGGACACCCCGTTGGTGTCGAAGAACTAGAAAATTGACTGATGTGAGAAAAAAAATCCTCTTAATTTGAAATGGAGAAAATAGTCTTCAATATTCTCCTTCAACTAAAAGACTGGGTGGTATTTTGGTCACACATATTGTATCTGTAAGAAGGCTGCTCTTTGGTGGTGAGGAAAGGTGTTTCTATTTATACATTGTCTGCATAGCATTTTGCAATCCTTTAGCATAAAAGGTTATATATAAGTTCAAGGTGTTATTGCAAGGTGTTAACAGTTCCAACCTAACTTTTTTATTTAACTATGTCAACCTCTAAATTAGGCAGTTTCAACTCAGTAGATGGTGAAGTGGCTGGACTAATGAGTTTTTGTTTAAAATATTTACATGTCTGACCTAGGAATTATGAAAGATTTTTTTTTTTGCCTTAGTTGGTAGCTCAGTGGATAGAGTGTTGACCCATGGGACTGAAGGGCCCCAGGCGGGTTTGATTCTAGTCAAGGGCATGTATTTCGGTTGCAGGCTCAATCCCCTCCCCAGTCCAGGTGTGTGCAGGAAGCAACCAATGGATGTGTATTTCTCACATTTCTTCTCTCTCTCTCTCTCTCTCTCTCTCTCTCTCTCTCTCTCTCTTTCTCTCTCTTCCTTCCAAATAAATAAATAAATAAAACATTGAACCCTATTCCTCACTTTATTTAAATACTAGAGGCCTGGTGCATGAAATTAGTGCACAGGTAAGGTCCTTAGGCCTGGCCAGAGATTAGGGCTGATCAGGTTCCCCACCTCTCTGCCTCTTCCTTTGCTTGCCACCCATGCACCATCACTGTATGGTTCCTCTGCATCCCTTCCTCCCTGCCTCCTCCTTCCCTCGCTCCCTCAGTGCCCTGCCACTGCTGCTGGTCGCCCACCATATTCTGAACAGCCCCCTGGTGGTCAGCACACATCATAGCAAGCGATCGAACTCCTGGTCTTACGGTCAAACTCATGAGGGGACACTTTGCATATTAGTGTCTCCTAATATAGGTAGAATGAAGTCCAAAAATAATAATGGTAATAATACTAAATATTTTTCTAATTCCTTTTTTTTTTCAAAAACATTAAGGATATACACATAAGTTAGCTTTCTTATCCTCCTTACAACATCCAAGGGCTTGTTTATCTGAAAACTCAGTGTGAATAATGGGGGGAAATGTGAATTGATGGCATTGTGCACTCTCCCCTCATCTCTGCGAAGGAGGAAAAAGCTTCACATGTATCTGTCCAATTTTCCCAACACATTTATTGAAGAGACTTTCTTTCTCCATTGTATGCTCTTGTCTCCTTTGTCAAATTTAATTGACCTTAATGTGGCTCAATTTCTGGGGTCTCCCTTCTGTTCCACTGATCCACATGCCTGTTCTTGGACCATTATCAGGTTATTTTGATTACAAAGGCTTTGTACTATAGTTTGATACCTGGTATTGTGATACCTCCAACTTTGTTCTTCTTTCTCAAGATTGCTGAGGCCATTCAGGTTCGTTTTTGGTTCCATTAAATTTTTGTATGCCAATAGTCCTTTAATAGGAATTGCCTTGAATCTATAGATTGCTTTAAATAGTATGGACATTTTAATGACATTAATTCTTCCAATCTATTAACATGGTATATGCCTCCACTTCTTTGTATATTCCTCTATTTCATTTTCCAATGTCCAATATTTTTCCAAGTATAGGTATTTTGCCTTCTTGGTTAATTTTATTCTTAGGTATCTTTTTTTTTTTTTTTTGCTGTTATTGTAATGGTAAAGGGTTTGGTTTTTTAGTTTCTTTTTCTGAGGGTTCATTATTGTTATAGAAAAATGCCGTCAGATGTTAATTTTGTATGCTGCTACTTTGCTGAATTCATTTATTAAGTCTAGTACTTTTTGGTGGAGTCTTTAGGTTTTCTATGTACAATATCATGTTATCTGCAAATAATGACAATTTTACTTCCTCCTTTCCAATTTGAATGCCTTTTTTTTCTTGTCTGATTGCTGTAGCTGGGACTTTCAGTACAATGTTGAATAAGAGTGGTGAAAATGACAAGCCTGTCTTCTTCCTGTTCTTAAGGAAAACACTTTTAGTTTTTGACCATTGAGTATAATGTTAGCCAAAGGTTTGTCATAAATGACCTTAATTATGTTGAGGTATGTTCCCTCTATTTCCACTTTATTAGACTTTTTATCAAAAATGGGTGCTGGATTTTGTCAAATACCTTTTCTATGTCTACTGATATTAGTGTGTGAGTTTTATCCTTCATTTTGTTTATGTGATATATCTCATTTATTGATTTGTGAATATTATAACAAACTTGGATCCCAGGAATAAATCCCACTTGATCATGGTATATAATCTTTTAAATGTGTTGCTGGATCTGTTTTGCTAATATTTTGCTATGTTCATAAGGGATATTGGCCTACAATTTTCTTTCTTTGTAGCATCTTTATTTGCTTTTGGGATTAGGATAATGCTGACCTTGTAAAAAGAGCTTGGAGTCTTCCCTCCTCTCAGATTTTTGGAATAGTTTGAGGAGAATAGAATTTCTAATCTGTGCAGCATCACAGCATGTCCAGAATATATCAGCATTTCCACAGTGCAGTTCAAACTCCTGGTTTTAACTCATGCAATCACTTCTTTTTATAGCTTATCTCCTTAACAAAAGCCTGAAAACATTTCCTGACCCTTCCAGAGATAACGGCTTCACAGAGATAGATATATATCATTATGAATAGCTGATACATAGATATAGATAGACGATAGATAGATAGATAGATAGATAGATAGATAGATAGATAGATAGACAGACTTATTATGAGGAATTAGCTCATATAATTATAAAGTCTGACAAAGTCCAAAATCTTCATACCCAATAACTGAAGTCCAGGTCAAGTCTGAAGGCCAAAACTGATGTAGACCTAGGAAGATCTGAATCCCCTGTTTCATCTGAATCCCCTCAATGGAGGCTGAGTCCATTGTGGCTTTTCCCATTCTCTCTTTCTTGGAGTAGGTTTGCCTTTTATTTTATTCAAGGTTTCTATTAATAGGAGAGGGCCCACCTTAATTAGGGAGGACTATCTACTTTACTCAAAGGATTAAAGGTATTTTTTAAATATTTTTTATTGATTTTCTACAGAGAGTAAGGGATAGAGATAGAAAGTCAGAAACATTGATGAGAAATATCGATCAGCTGCCTCTTACACACACCCCTACTGGGGATATGCCTGCAACCAAGGTACATGCCCTTGACCGGAATCAAACCTGCAGGCCTACCCTCTATCCACTGAGCCAAACCTGTTTCGGCAAAGGATTAAAGTTTTAATCTCATCCAAAAACACCCACATAGGAATACCCAGAATAATGTTTGATCAAATGTCTACACACGCCCTGTCCCAGTCACGTTGACACATAAAATTAACCATCACACTTTGTGTGCATGTCAAGCAGAAGTGCTGCTCAGAAGGAGCACAGAGAGGAACATGGCACAGTTCACAACTTTCCTTTGGTGAAATACAGTTTTATCAACCCTTCAATGAACCATGAGAGGAACCAACACCTATGGCAGAGCCCAACCCAGTGAGACCATGAATAAATTTCCTTAGAAAGCTTACATTTCCATTTATATGAGCTGAAAATCTCTGCATGAGAATGCTGGGACTATTGTCAACACCACCTGGCAACTAACTGCATGGAGGAGCCATCACCATTCTCATGGCATGTTCCCGCCTAGAAAGCACTCTCCCCTTAAAACTCAGTTCAACTCCTCAGGAAGTGGCATCTGCCCACCTGTCCTACTGAGAGGAATTTTTTAACCTGATTCCTGTTCCACTCAAAAACCATAGTGGACTAGGCCTCAGGATCATCTCTGTATATCACTTGGTTTTACAAAAACATGGATGCCTGGAGAGGGTAAGCAACTTAACCATGATTACTCAGAGAACTAGGGAGACCTAATCTAAACACTGCCCCCCTCTCCCACTCAAAAGCTCTGTCCAAAAATGCAATGCTGTGAACTCTGTGTGAGTTTTCCAGGCCCTCTTCAGTTTTCATTCTTCTGTGACAGAATTATAGCTACATTCAGTGCATAAATCAGAGATTTTGTCTTTTTTTAAAGTATCTTTATTGTTGAAAGCATTACAGATGTCTCCTTCTTTCCACCATTGGCACCCTCATATGTCTGTTGTACCTTCCCACTGTAGCCATAACTCCTGCTGAATGCAGTAGCAGGTACTACCTTGCATCACCCCAAGGGGCATATTGGCATTTTGAGCAGGGCAAGTTTGCCTGCTGGGGGCCACTTCTTAATGACAGTAACATTCTCCATGCTTCAGGAAAATCAAGAGAATTCCCTACATATTCCCAGACACTTCCCATGGGAAGAGGACGAGCAGCCATAGCTCCCTGCAAAGACAGGGTATGGGCTCAAAGTACCAGATCCCCACAAAATCCTTAGAGAGGCTGAGTCCATTGTGGCTTTTCCCATCCAAAAGAGTGAGTCAAGACCACATGGAAATGGTGCCGGGACTTCACGGCTCCAGCCTGAACGCCTGGCCCACCACAGCCCTCACTTCAGATTTGCACCTCTGGGCTCCCTGCTCCCAGCTGGAACCATTCATACTTATGGACATGGGCCATCAGTGCCAGACTATATAGTAGGTGAAAGTTCTGGAAACTTTACAGAAAAGTCAGTTTTTGTAAAATTTCCAATGTGTTTTTGTAAGTCCCAAAAGGGAGATCTTTGTGCTTTGAATTGCTCTAGTTCCAGATGCTGAAGAGTGCCCACCATATATAACCTGAGTGAGGGCTAAGTTCTTACTAAAATTTAATTTTAGATGTCCCCCATAACAAAGAGGCTATATTAATAAAACCAAATATGTCAAAATCACAGATAACAGCAAAATAATTCTTATTGAACTTTGAGATGAACTCTATTATATTTTTCAAAATGTTGGGGAACACAATATTTAGTTCACTGATTTCCTCAGGAGGTACAGATTTAGATGGAAAGACAGGAAGTTTGATAATATGCCAGGAGAAGAAGGTTCAGTGCATATTTTACATAACTAGAAAAAAATATTTTTAAAAATGTATATGAAATCACAAAAGATCTTGAATAGCCATGGCAATCTTAAGAAAGAAGATCAAACTACACTACAAGGCCATAGTAATCAAAACAGCATGGTACCAGCATAAAAACAGACATATAGATCGATAGAACACAATAATGTGCCCAGAAAAAAATACACTTTTATAGTCAAATAATATTTCACAAAGGAGGCAAAACATATAATGAAGTAAAACAGTTTATTAAATAAATGATGTTGGAAAAATTGGACAAATAGATGCAAAAAAAATGAAACTAGACTATATTTTTATACCACACACAAGAATAAACTCAAAATAAATTATATACTTAAATTGTTAGACTCAAAAGCATAAAAGTTCTAGAACACATCAGCAATAAAATCTCAAATATTCCTTGTAACAATTTTTTTCTGATATGTTACCTCTGGTGAGGAAAACAAAAGAAAAAATAAACAAATGGGACTGCATCTAACTAAAGAGTTTTTGCACAACAAAGGAACCCATCAACAAAATGAAAAGACAACCCACTAAATACAAAAACATATTTACTGATACATCTGATAAAGTCTTACTATCCAAAATTTATAAGGAACATAAAATTCAACACCAAAAACAAGCAAACAATTCAATTAAGAAATGAGCAAAGGACCTGAATAGACACTTCTCATCATCACTAATCATCAGAGAGATGCAAATTAACACCACAATGAGATATTACCTCACATCTGTCGGATGATTATCATCAATAAATCAACAAGCAAGAAGTATTGACGAAGATGTGGAGAAAAGGAAACCCTGGTGTGCTGTTTGTGAGAATGCTGATTGGTGCAGCTACTGTGGAAAGCAGTATGGAGTTACCTCAAAAAATTAAAAATGGAACTGACTTATGACCCGACTTCACTTCTGGGGATATATGCAAAGAAACCTGAAATCCTAATTTAAAAGAATACATGCCCCCCTATGTTCATTGCAGCATCTATAATAATAAAAGCATAATATGCTAATTAGACATCCTTCCGGACATCCTTTCAGACAAAGCCGCTGCAGTGGGGGCTGAGGCAGAGGACTGCAGCTGCTGCAGCAGGCAGGGGCCAAACCCCTTGCGCAAATTCCATGCATCAAGCCTCTAGTTATATATAATTGCCAAGATTTTGAAGTAGCCCAAGTGTCCATCAGTAGATGAGTGGATAAAAAAGCTGTAGTACATTTATACAATGAAATACTATTTGGCCATAAAAAAGAAGGTTTATGGGACATGTATTTTTTCCAAAACAGCTCATAGAAATGGAGGGAAAGAATGGATACAGAGGCAAAAAAAAAAGCATTGAACAGACTGTCAGACTACAGTGGGAAGGCAGGGGAGAGTGGGGGGCGGGGGCTGTAAGAGATTGACCAAAGGACTTGTGTGCATGCATATAAGCATAACCAATGGATACAAGACACGGGGGGGGGGGGTGAGGGAGGGGGGAGACAGGGGGCAGGTGAGGGCATGTGCTGGGGGTTGGGGAGGCCGCGGGGAGGTCAATGGGGGGAAAAAAGGAAACATATGTACTACTATTTGTAATACTTTAAACAATAAAAAATATTTTTTAAAAAAAAACAGCTCATAGAAATATCCCCCAGTGGGCCAATGGACTCTGGCTCCTCTGGCATGATTATATAGAACAATTACCCAGCTCTCATCATTTTAAGAAGAAAGACTATGGACTTAAGTATGTGGTAACTTTTAATCATACTAGTAGGGTACTTTGCATACCTACTTCCTCCTGAAAAGACACAAAGTGGATATAATAGCTAAGCAGAAATTAAGCAAAAAACACAGCACTGTGAGTAATACAACCTTTCCCTCTAGTGACTGAAGGTTCCAGGGCAAATCATCCTGTGGTGTACTGAGAATCTGGCTATTCAAAAGAAAAGAGCCTCAATTTGTAGCACTTGATAATTTATACAGTGTAAATATTCCCACCATGGTCCATTTCAAGCTACCAATGGCTTAACCATCAGGTGACAGAATTC
The DNA here is from genome assembly GCA_027563665.1 of Antrozous pallidus. NCBI lineage: Eukaryota > Metazoa > Chordata > Mammalia > Chiroptera > Vespertilionidae > Antrozous > Antrozous pallidus. Next base: position 51,127,408 of record CM050510.1, read on the forward strand.
CTGAATATTTAACATTGCTAGCCAGTCCAGCACAGAGCTGTGTCTCCTGCCATATTCAATCCAAATATATCCAGATAATGACTATTTCTCAGAATCACCCACTACCTCTTAGGTTTTACCATCTCTTACTTGGATCATTTCAACAGCCATTTCATCAGTCTTCTTTCAGCCTTTGTCTCCTTTTGTCTATTCTCAATAAATCTTTAAGCATTAAAAATAGAAGTCGGAGCACGGCACATCTTTGCCTGAGCTGACCTTCAAGCTCATAACAATCTGGTCCTGACCCCTCTTCCCCATCTCAGCATGTCCTCCCAGCTATCTGGCTATTCCTCAAGACACCAGCTGGCTCTGCCTCAGGATCTGGGCACTGCCATCTCTATCACTAACTCCTACACATCCTGCAAAGATTTACTGAAAGGTCACCTTCTCAGGGAGAACTTCCAACCTCCCCCCCCCCCCTCCCTTCTCTGCTTTATTTTCTCCTTGGCACTTCTTAATGTATTCACATACCATGTAATTGGTTTCTCCCATTTCAACTGTATATCTTCCCACTAGAAAACACATTCCCTAGAAGCATGTGACTTTTGTTTGTTTTACTCATGTGTGTACCCCCAGCCTAAAGCAGCATATGGCATATGGTCAATGCCCCGCGTTTACTAATCAAATGAACCCCAGATTTAGTTTGAGTATCTGGTAAACAATCATTTGTTTTTCCTGCCTTTTCCTCTTTTGGCTTCTCTCTATTTTGTGAAATACTCCAGCACATTGTGCTCTAGCAACCTTGTTCCAGGTCAGAGCCCCTGCTGAGGTTTCCCTTTACACCTACGGGGTCCTGTCCCTGTTTCACTAAAACCATCTCAGCCACAGTCCAAACACCGCTGTGGATGAAACCTTTGAATCCTGTCTAGCAACCAATTCCTTCAAGCAAGAACAGAAAAAAATGGAATCTGTCCAAATGTGCTCGGAAGAAAGAATTCTCACTAGCCCGGGGGGGTGGGGGGGGCTGCATTTCTAGCCGGCTGGCAGAAGAAAGTGATCATCTCTGCCCCTTACCAGGCTGACAGGTATTTCCTTGACGTCTGGAGTTCAGAAAGAGGAAATCAACACCCTCAGATCCCAAACACAGGAGAGTCTGCCACAGAAGGTGCTTCTGAATTTACTCAAATGAATAAAAATGCAGAACTTGCTATTTTGTTATCCTCTTTCTTCTGGAATCCTAGAATACTGTAAGCTTTCTAGCTGTAGCTGGATTGTTACAGACTAACTTGGGTTGTTATCAACTTACAGATCATTTCTGCTATGATCTGCACATGAGTTTGTTTCCACATCTAGAAATGGATATTAAAATTGCGCAGCATTGTAAAAAGAAAATGATTTAATCACAAAATATAAAAATGTTAGCAGAAAAATGAATCCAAGCCCTAGCCATGCTACCCTTGCAACAGGCTCGAGAAACAGAACTTTTCCCTTAAAGTGTGATCTTTGCCCCAAAGAAACATTTCCAAATATTTGGTGATTCCAGGTTACTCCTTCTAAGGCTTTAAAGGCCTGTGGACCAAGTGCCTCATGTCCTTAGTGACATTAATTATGTGTTCCAAAGCTTCCCTATTTAGTTTGCACCCATCCCCTAGGGACCGGCCCCATTCTTCATCCAGAGCCAGGTGGGCCCCGCCCAGGGGCACAGTGAACACTGCTCCCTGATCTGATGGGGGAACAAGTTCCCATGCCTGTTACTGACTCCCCTCATTCTGTTTCCTGTCCTGTGAAGTGGAAACAGGCAGAGGAGCAAGCAGCCATAGGCCAGCACATGTGGGGACTCAAGGCATGCACCTGCTCCCGCAGAGAGAGTGCCCTTCCATTTTCTGGGGACCCAGCTGCCCAACCTGGCCACATCATCCGAGCTCGCCTAGCCCACGCCCTGCTGGGAGTCTTCTGCAGAACCCTCCAAGTTCAGCTTCTCTCCCTCTGAAACGCACAGGCTCCTGAACAACTCAGCAAGTGGCAGGAAGCAGAACAGATTGAAGGTAGTGACACCTAGTGGCTCTAGAAGAGGATCTAGGGAAGAAATTTTAGAAAATCCACTACAGGTATCTCGGCAAATTACACATGTTAAGAAAAAGGCACCAATAAGCCATATCTGTCCTTGCTTTTGCCCTTCGTGCTGGAAAGACTGGTTCAGTTTGGCATTTTTCTCCAACTCTCTATTTGCCAAACTAGTTCTCCAGGAGGCAGTGAATTTCGACTACAGCAGACGGTTGTCAGCTCAGGAGAAGGTCCCTGGGTTAAGAGTCAGTGCACAGAAGTGAGCATGTCAGCGGGAACCACACAGGGTGAAGTCTATTATAAATAGATAGGTAGGTAGGTAGGTAGGTAGATGATAGATAGATAGATAGATAGATAGATAGATAGATAGATAGATAGATAAAATATAATATAGTATGGAGATGATTAGAGATCAGTCATCAGGGCTCTGGTGGGAATAGCGAGGTTTCATTTTTCTTAAAGGATAAGCACTAGAGTTTGTAATTAAGGATATGCTTCCCATAGTGACCAGCATTTCCAAATGCAATTGCAATTGCCAGGAATAGGCAGAGATAAGGAAGGTGTACCTTCAGCCAGGACAAAGTCCAATGTTGAGTAAAAATGCAGAAATACAATTGGAACCTTAAGTACAGTTTCATGCAGTCTAAATTTCCAAAGAGATTTATTACTTGAGGGTGCCAAAATGTTAGATACATATGTCCAGTTAGCACATGGAGAAATCTTGATATTTATGCATATGGGTAAGAATATTAATTACATAGTTTATAATTCAAACATACAAAATTCAAGAAATGTAGAAAATCATTTTTATTACCAACTCACTAATGTGATGTATGTATACTTGGCAAATTAAAATAAGAGTGAAAATTATGTAGTGAACAATAAAATTCTTATATCCATACACAGCCAAGTAATGTCACAGGAAAGCTTATATTTACATCTATGAACTGACTTATTTAAACTTGAACGTAAATAGTATTCTGAAGCCTTGAGTTTTCTTGACCTCAGTTTTAAGGATTGTTGATCTTAAAGAATGAAAGAGGAAGTCACCCTGAAAACCATGCCACATTCTTATATTTACCTAATGATCTACAGCATCTTACATCCAACTACCTAACATTATTTTTAATCACTGTAAAAATTACTGCTGGCCTGTGTGTCTTAATTATAAGTCTACCAGTAATAAGCACATCAAACTATTTTATGATTAAATATCAAGACTATGTCCTGATTTAAGAGAGAAAAAGGACAAAAATAATTTAAGAAAACCTAGCTGACTGAAAACAGGACCAATAAAAAAAATTCCACTTAAACCCCTACTCAAAAATTATCAAATGAATAAAGAGAACAATATCTAGTTGTTTTCTTTTCTTATGTTTCTTTTTATTTTATTTTATTGGTTTGGGGGTTTTTTGTTTTGTTTTGTTTTTGTTTTTTAGAGATAGAGGAAGAGTGAGATAGAAACATCAATGAGAGAGAAGCATCAAATGGCTGCCTCCTGCATGCCCTGCAATGGAGATCGAGCCCAGCCCACAACTGAAGCATGTGCCCTGACCAAGAATAGAACTGGTGAAAAAAGAGACTGAGAGAAACCAAGATGGCGGCAAAGGTAAATACCTAAACTTCTGCCTTGCACAACAATTTCAAAACTGCAACTAAAAGACAAAACATCTATCACCCAGAACCATGGGAAAGCTGGCTGAGTGTAAATTTTGCAACTAGACGGAAAGAGAAAAGAGCATTGGGACTTGCACAAGTGCTGAAAAGCTGAGGTGTGGAGGCAAATGAGCCGGGCTAGCTGCGGGCAACTTTGGGGCTGCTTTTTTTCAACCTGAAGGGAAACGGGCTCCTGATTACTCTGAACTCATTTCTGGGGAGACACTGGCGACCAAGATTCCTATGGAGAGAAGTGGGATGGTCTGCCATCTGGTTGGAAAGTGAGGGTGGCTCCCTTGCAGAGGTGTCCACAGCATTCATTGTTCACTGTGTGGGGGTGTGGCACACGGAGACTTGGAGACGCGGAGACACAAAAACAACTGAGTAGCAGCCATTGCTGTTTGCCACATCCTCGCCTGGTGACACCCTGATATCCTGCCCTGCCCAATCTGCAAACTCTCCTGAGTTGTGAGAAGCACAGAGCTGTGTCTCCTGCCACATTCAATCCAAATATATCCAGATAATGACTATTTCTCAGAATCACCCACTACCTCTTAGGTTTTACCATCTCTTACCTGGATCATTGCAACAGCCATTTCATTAGTCTTCTTTCAGACTTTGCCTCCTTTTGTCTATTCTCAATAAATCTTTAAGCATTAAAAATAGAAGTCGGAGCACGGCACATCTTTGCCTGTGCTGACGTATAAGCTCACAACAATCTGGTGCTGACCCTTCTTCCCCATCTCAGCTTAATCTAAACTGTAGCTCTAGTCAGACCAGGATAAATCTTCAGACTTTGCTGTAGCTCCTGCTGGGTTGCCTCAGACAGTAGCTGACTTGCACCCCACTGGAGACCCAGAAGCCAGTGTTTTTAGAGGTCAGTGTGAGATGACACCAGAATTCAACTACTCACATCCATAAGTGACACATTCAAGAGGCAGACTCAGTGAACACCAAAGCCCCACTGAAGCAAATCCGACCCTATAGGCGTGTCTCCAGCACAGCAGTTCTTCCACTCCATCAACACAGGGAAGAAGCAAAATGCGGAGACAAAGAAACATGTCATGGAGGAAAGCAGACTATTGGACATAGAGTTTAGGGCCACATTTAAAAGGTTACTCAAGAATCTTCTATAAAATGCTGAGAAACTTGATGAGACCTCTGAGGAGCTTAGTAAGACCTTCAAGGACCTTAATGAGAATGCCAAGAAAATGGAAAAGGACCAGACAGAAATTAAGCATGCACTGTCTGAAATAAAGAATATACAGAAATTCAACAGTAGATCAAAGATCTCTAAGAATCAAACCAAAGATCTGAAATATAAGGAGACAAAAAACACTCAACAACAACAAAAAAAATAATAATCCAAAAACATGAAGATAGTGTAAGGAGCCTCTGGGACAATTTTAAGCATATCAATATCAGAATTATTGGGGTGCCAGAAGAAGAGAGAGAGCAAAATATTGAAAATCTATTAGAAGAAATAATAACAGAAAACTTTCCTTACCTGCTTGGAGAAATAGACTTACAAGTCCAGGAAGCACAGAGAACCTCAAACAAGAGAAATCCAAAGAGGACCAACACATCATAATTAAAATGCCAAGAGCAAAATACAAAGAGAGAATCTTGAGGAGAACTAAGATGGCGGCAATGGTGAAACACCTATCTTGCCGTCATAATCAGCAATTTTAATACTACAACTTAACGAAGGAACAAACATCTTCCAGAATCACCAGAACGCTCGCGGAGTGAAAATTCCACAAATAAAAGTAAAGATAAGACACTGTGACCCGGAGGAGCGGCGGCAGACAGCGTTGAAAGATTCGTGCGCAGAGAGAGGTTTGGAGTGCGCGCCGCGGAGAGGGCGGGCGGCTGAAAACTGGCCAGTTTTCTCGAACGGGGAGACAAAGCCGTCCCACTGGACAGATTCTCCAGCTCTGGGTGAAGTCCAGAGAACCCACTATCATACGGGGTGAAAACTGGATAGTGGGAGGGCACGCCAAAGCTCAGGCGCTGCCGGGTCTCCTGGCTTGTGGAGAAGGCAGCTTGTGCGAACAGCTCGGCTGCGACGGCGCAGAGAGCGCTCTGCGACTTGTCTCTCATTCGGAAAACCGTCAGACTGCTTTGTTTTACGACCCTGGGTGAGACTTTGCGCATGCAAAGTCATTTGGGGACAGTCTGAATTCCTCGGCAACCGGCAGCCGGTGGAGCTCCGCAGCGGCTCTCTCTCAGAGGTGCTGGCAGCCATTGCCCCCGGCACAGAGCCCCTGGGGCTGCATAGGGCGGAGCTAACGCTGTCTGCTTGGCCCGGAGACTCCGCCCATCCAACCTGAGCACAGCTGAGCTTCACAGACAATTGGCCTGGAGGTCAAACCCTCCTAGGGCTAACAAAAAAAAGCTGGGTTTAAATTCAAAAACACTGAATACAACCCATAAAGGATTGCAGTAAGAGTACCCACCTCAGGTAACTGGGGAGACTGAGCCACTGTCCCTTTGAGGACATCTACCACATAAAGCAGCCACCATGCAGAGACATGGAAAGAAATCAGGTGTGAAAGAAATGGAGGAGAAAAGACGACAAGACATAGAGTTCAAAACCACGGTTATAAGGCTTTTCAAGAGGCTCCTACAAAAGGCCGATCAACTTAATGAGAATTACCAGGAAATAAACAAGACCAACCAGCAAATGAATGAGACTTACAAGGAGATGAATGCTACTTACAAAGAAATGAATGAGACCCTCAGGGAAATGTACAAGACCTCTGAGGATACGAACCAGACCCTCACAGATAAAAAAAAGGACCAACTAGAAATCAAGCATACACAGACTGAAATAAAAAATATTACACAAAGTCCTAAAAGCAGTCCAGAGGGCCACAAGAACCAAGTCAAAGATTTGAAATACAAAGAACCAAAATCCACTCAGCTGGAAAAGCAAGAAACAAAAAGAATTCAGATAATTGAATATAGCGTAAGGGGCCTCTGGGACAACCTCAAGCAAGCCAACATCCGAATTAATGGGGTGCCAGAAAAAGAGAGAGAGCAAGGTAATGAAAACCTACTTGAAGAAATAGTGAGTGAAAACTTTCCCCACCTGGTGAAAGAAACTGACTTAAAAGCCCAAGAAGTACACAGAACCCCAAAATATAGGAATCTAAAGAGGACCACACCAAGACATATCATAATTAAAATGCCAAGAGCAAAAGATAAAGAGAGAATATTAAAAGCAGCAAGAGAAAAACAGTTGGTTACCTACAGGGGAGCACCCATACGATTGTCAGCGGATTTCTCAACAGAAACGATGCAGGCCAGACGCGAGTGGCAAGAAATATTCAAAATAATGAAGAGCAAGAATCTACAACCAAGATTACTCTATCCAGCAAAGCTATCATTCAGAATTGAGGATCAGATAAAGTGCTTCGCAGATAAGAAAAAGCTAAAGGAGTTCATCACCACCAAACCAGTATTATATGAAATGCTGAAAGATATTCTTTAAGAAGAGGAAGAAGAAAAAGGTAAAAATATAAATTATGAACAACAAATACACATCTATCAACAAATGAACATAAAAATCAAGTGAACTGATAGGCTGATGAACAAGATAAACTGGTGACTATAACAGAAACATGGACATAGAGAGGGAATGGACTGACAATTCTTGGGGAGAAAAGTGTTGTTGGAAGTACAGCAAGAGATTGGACAAAAATCTTGCAACAATGGGAGAGGACATTGGGGGAGGGGGAGGTGAGGGCGGAGGGTGGAATAGGTACAGGGTGGAGGGAAGATATAGGGGGATAAAAAGGGGAAACAATTTAATTAATAAACTGAACAATTAAAAAATAAAAAAAATTTTTTTAAAATTAAAAAAAACAAAAAAAAAACAAAGAGAGAATCTTGAAAGCAGCAGAAGAAAAACAGCTGGTTACCTACAAGGGAGTACCCATACGACTGTCAGCTGATTTCTCCACAGAAACTATGCAGGCCAGACGGGAGTGGCAAGAAATATTCAAAGTGATGAACAACAAGAACCTACAACCAATATTATTCTACCTAGCAAGGCTATCATTCAGAATTGAAGGTCAGAAAAAGAGCTTCAGAGACAAGAAAAAGCTAAAGGAGTTCATCACCACCAAACCAGGATTATATGAAATGCTGAAAGGTATTCTTTAAGAAGAGGAAGAAGGTGAAAAAGGTAAAGATAAAAATTATGAACAACAAATACATATCTATCAACAAGTGAATCTAAAAATCACATGAATAAAAAATCTGATGAACAGAATAAACTGGTGAATATAATAGATTCAGGGGCATAGAAATGGAGTGGACTGACAATTCTCAGGGGAAAGGCGTGTGGGGGTGAGGGAAGAGACCAGACAAAAAGTGTACACCTATGGATGAGGACAGTGCGGGGGAGGAGGGAGGTAAAGGTAGAGGGTGGGGTGAGAACCAGGTTGAGGGAGCGATAGGGGGAAAACAGAAGAACAATTGTAATAACCTAAACAATAAAGATTTATTAAAATTAAAAAAATAAAATTAGTAAAAAGATTTTTTTTAAAAGAATGGAACTGATGACCTCTTGCCCTGTTTCCCCAAAAATAAGACAATGTCTTGTATTAATTTTTGCTCCCAAAAGATGCACCAGATCTTATTTTCGGGGGGATGCCTTATATTACAGCGAGTAGGTTTTATTTTCAGGGGATGTCTTACTTTCGGGGAAACAGGGTAGTACATGGATCAATGCTTTATCACTGAGCCACTCCAGCTGGGTGGATACCTATTGCTTTTTTGATTAACTTCTTATATATCTCTCGCCATTCTTACCCAGTCACCCTACTGCTGATAACAAATAAATTAGTAAGCAGGCTTATCGCCTGTAAGGGAGTGAGTTCACACACTTCCTACGGGAATCTCTTTGTTCAGAATAGAAATCATGGCAGCTAAGCCCAGAGAAGAAAACAGTTTATTAATGCAACCATTATCACCTTAATCAAAGTAACTAAGAAATACCTTTAAGAAAGAGGGTGTACCAACAATGTGCTTCAGATCAGAGCAGGGGTTAACAGAGGCAGAAATGGTACAAGAGACAAAAAGATGCTTTAGAGCAAGCATCACACCCTACAGGCACTTCCACTGTCTCCCCTCCAGGTGACCTCCTCCTCGGGGAAAGACCCATGGTCTCACAGGGATCCCGGAAGCCCGGAGCCTGAAGCTCCTCCTGTGGACAGCTGGGCACCTTCACTTTGTCCAGAAGAGTTTGCTTTGCGGAGGAGAATCCCACTGCATTTGACCTCAACTCTCTGAAAGATATCTTTCAGCAGAGAAAAAATGCACACGCATTTCCACTTGATATAAAAACAGCCATCATTATCTCAGAACAAAGGAGTCCCAGAAGTTACTTTAAGGGAAGCAGGCAACTGAAATAATCTTGTCAGAGGGAAGCCAATGAGCAAAAGGAAAGTCCCCCAACTCAGACTTCAGGAGGGTGTTGTCAATCAGACCCCCTCGGAGGATGTGAGAGACTCAGTTCTCTTCTTATCCAGAAGAGTGAGCTATCCCCTTTAACACACACACACTCTCACAATAAAACATTCATAATCACATACTCACATGCAAACACACACACACACACACACACACACACACACACACCACACACACATTCACACTATTGCAACGTTGATTCAGTAATAATTCATAAAAAGGGTTTACCACTGGGTGAATCACCAGCTTCAATCCATGGGATTTCCTGGAAGGTCTTCCTTATAAATCCTGGCCAGGCCTGGCTCTGCTTAGCTAATGAGATCACCTCCCAGGAAATGGATGGTTATTACCACTTATCTGTCTACAGCAGTAGTTCTCAACCTATCTAATACCGCGACCCTTTAATACAGATCCTCATGTTGTGGTGACCCCCAACCATAAAATTATTTTCATTGCTACTTCATAACTGTAATTTTGCTACTGTTAATGAATCATAATGTAAATATCTGTTTTTCGATGGTCTTAGGCTCCACAGCAGCTATTCTCAACCTGTGGGTTAGGGCTTTTGTTCTATTTCCTGCTATATCCCAGTGCCTACAGCAGGGTTTGAGACAGTTAGTGCTCAGTGCAGATCCTTTGCATGGAAAGTGTGTGAGCCCAGATCCTGAAGACCCTCCTGTTGCAAAACCCCATTGGGCATCTTACACATGTGGTTATACTGTGTCCTCTGGTTGGTAGATCTGTTGTCCAAAGTCCATGGAGTTCTTAAAAGCAGGGGCAGCTCTGACTCCATTTTGAGGAGTGAGTTTCAAACAGGGGATATCCAGGGAGTAGCTACTCCAATTCAGTTGACTCTTCATTTTTTTCCAGTGGAAAAGGTCGGAGAGAGGGAGCTGTTTTGATATATCCTAGCCCAGCCACACAAAGCCCCTTCTCAATAGGAAAGGAAAAGGACAGCTTCAACCTCCCTAGTATCCAACATCCAAAATGCCCTAAATTAAGCCTCTCTCCAAGACAAATTCAACTTAATTCAACAAAATGTCACCTCTACAGAAGCCACTGGATGAGGTGCCACGTGGCCACATCTGGACACATTCCCAAGGCTCTCCACCTATCCCTGCAGAAGAATGATGTGAGGGTTACAATCATCTCACACATTTTCTATCCAAAAGATCTGTACTGAGGACTAATTGTGTCTCAGACCCTGCTGTGGGCAATGGGATACAGCAGGAAATGGAACAAAAGCCCTGACTCATATTCTAGTTGGAGAAACAGATAAAAAGAGTACACAAATAAAAAATACAATATGATTTTAGATATCTCCATGTAATAAAAAAATTGGAACAGATAAAAGAACAATTAATATACATTATCAATTTATTTGAGATCCGTGACAAACAAAATTACTAACATTTTAATATAAATTAATTTATCTCATTAGCCTACCCTAGAAAAGTCTGAGAAAATGGGACTGGTAAGCTTCAGTGGGGAAGAAGGGAGGTAGAAAAGATTTAGTGCCTAGAGGCTGAAGCTGTGATGGGGTTGGGGCTCCAGGGAAGTCCTCCCTGTTGAGCTAACATTTGGCCAGTGACCTGGGTGAACTGAGGGAGCAAGCTCTGGGACAGGAACAATTCCAGACAGAGAACAGAATGCAACATCCTAGGGCGGGCTAAACACAAGGTGGGAAAACTCATGCACCCTCAGTAAAAGAGTGAGGGAGGCAGCATGAAGCGGGTCCCCTGCCAGCTTCTCCACTCCATCCCATGTCTGTGCAGCAGCTCAGAATGGCCACCCTTCCTTCCAAGAAACATCTGCAGCTTCCTGCTGTGGCACATCAGGCCTCTCATCCTTATCTGCAAAATTGAGGTAAAAGGATTCCTTCTAAGTTGCTCAATTGGGGTGTTGTAACAGCTTAACCACAACAAAGAAGTCTGTCAAACATTTTGTTCTTCTTTACCATAATCTGAAGCCGAGCTGCTGTAGCTCCCACAGCTAGTAAACAGAAGTCAATTGTCCTGGAAAGTTTACGTGATACTTTGGAATCCTTCTGGAATTGACGTGTTATGTAAATTTAAGTGCATTATCATTAATCTCAGCATAGATTTATCTTTCTTTTCAGGTGCCAGGTTAATTTAATGATGCAGCTGCTGCAAGACAGGAAAAAAAAACTATGGATGCAGGGAAAATTCCCCAAGACAGGCCCAACTGAGTCCCAGAGCCATAGGAAGTTGTGTTTCTCTGACATCACCCAAACCAGGGCCAACCTTCACTCTGTGGGGGAAAATAAAGGTGTATTAAGGCCCAAAGCCTTTCAAATTTTTCCATATCTAACATACAATCATGTAATTACTAACATTACTTTCTTAGCCACTATATACTTTCTGTCTGCATTTTGTTTAAGTAAATATATATATGTGTGTGTAATCCCATATATACATATATATTTTAAAATATATTTTTATTGCTTTCAGAGAGGAAGGAATAGAGAAATAGAAACATCAATGATGAGGACCATTGATTGGCTGCCTACTGCACACCCCCTACTGGGGATCGAGCCTGCAACCTGGGCATGTGCCCTTGACCGAAATCTAACCCGGGACCCTTTAGTCCACAGGCTGACGCTCTATCCACTGAGCCAAACCAGCCAGGGCCATATATATTTCAAAATTTTTCAAGTCCTAACATATATCATGCATCTCAACCATTTTGTAGTTCAGTACAACTTCCACTTCCCACCAACTTCCATCCTGCTGCAACTACTCTGTATGCATACATGCACCACATACACATGTGCACACATATGCATATATACATGCATACATGCACACCACAGGCACATGCACACAGAGATATGTCCACACATTCCATCAGTTAATATATTGGACACTTTCTCTTTTCTACCTCTCTTCCTTCCCACTGAAATGTACCCAACCCATTTTCTCAGACCCTACTAGGGTAGGTGAATGTGATCAATTAATGTATGTTAACATGTTAATAACTTTGCTTATCATGCATCTCAAATAAATTGAAAATACATGTTAATAGAGTTCTTGGAAACTTGAACACAAAGACTTAACTAAAATGGGATTATCTGGCCCAAAGGAGGCATTTGAGGATAGGATGGCATGAGATGTTCCTCACATTCAGACCATGCTGTTGAGGCAGCAGTGGGGAAGGCCTGTGTGTGAGCCTAACCCAGTCTGTGTCCTATAAAATTAATTCACTCAAGTTTTAGGGAGGGTAATGTGTGAACATAAAATGAAATAAGAGTTATTTGAGCCTTTCTTTCACCACACTAGCACTCCTGGGAATGTGCATGTTTCATGCCTGCCAGCAATCCAGCTTTAGATGGAAAAAGAAGACTGCCCTCAAGTGGAAAAATCTACCTGTGACTTAGTGATTTAGTAGGTGACAGTCTAACCTGAAATAATAAATACCATTATGATGTCACTGTCTCGCTGCTCATTTTTAGAGTCTCTGGACCTTGCTTCCAAAAACATGAACTCATGAATAGGACTCTGTGGTACCTGACATGTTGTTTATGGGTCAGCACAGTCATGGTGGCTGAGTTCACACTGAGAGGCCTTCCAGGACCCTCTCCAGCATGCACCCTGATAGCCAGTTGGCCCTCCTGTCTCTGAACCAACCCAATTCAAATTTTAAAGTGCCAAAGCAGAAACTCAGACTTGCCACAGTAAGTTATATAACTGCTTCAAGAGCTGGTCTTGATGTACAACCTAGGCGGGGGCTGGGGGAAGATTTTTCTTGGTCCCTAATTGTGGTGCAACTTAAAATTATTTAATTTGCTCTCACTTCCGTTTTTTCTGAATGTTGCAACATTTTGTGTATGTGTTTTCATGGACAATAACTAGAGATAAAACACAAAAGCCAATTTCTGACACACAGCTACTGCTTTCAAGGAAACATTTTTTGGGGGGATAACAAAAATAGGAGAGTGGGCAAAGAGATAGAGATTTAAAAAAAATCTAACCTCAAATAACTTTAACTCACCAAGAGTACCCAAGAGGAAGTTGTTAGGTCATGGTGCACCTGGGTTGGATTGAGCTGTATACACTGAGTTGAAAGTCCAGGAAGGCAGCCACCTTCCTCTTTAACCTGAGGTGGAAGAACACCTAGTACCGTACAGTCAGCATGGTGTTTGCAGAACACTTTGTTCCCCTCCTCACTGTCCCAGCCAAGAGTTTTTGAGAGGGACCTAAATAGACACTTTTTAAAAGGGGACATACCCTTTTAAAGAAAGCCAAGAGACATATGAAAGCATGCTCAAAGTCACTAATCATCTGATAGATGCAAATTAAAATGACAATGAGGTACCATCTCACATCTGTCATAATGGCTATCATCAACAAATCAACAAACGACAAGTACTGATGATGTTGTGGAGAAAAGGGAACCCTAGTACTCTGCTAGTGGGAATGCAGACTGGTGCAGCCACTCTTGAAAATGATATTTTCAAAAAATTAAAAATGGAGTTTCCATTTGATCCAGTAATCCCACTTCTAGGAATATATTTCAAGAAGTCATAAACATCAATCAGAAAGGATATATGCACCTCTATGTTCATAGCAACACTATTTACAATAGCTAAGATTTGGAAACAACGTAAGTGCCCATCAGCAGATGAGTGGGTAAAAACTGTGGTACATCTACACAATGGAATACTACGCTGCAGTAAAAAAGAAGGAAATCTTACCATTTTGCAATAGCGTGGATGGACCTGGAGAGCATTATGCTAGGTGAAATAAATATCACACAGTCTCACTCACTTGTGGAATATAATTGAACAACATAAACTGATGAACCAAAATAAAGCCAAAGAAAAAAAATATTTTAGAATATAATAGAAGTAATCCTGTTGTTTGCAGATTTTTAATATTTCATACAATTTTTGTGATACTATACTGTTAGTACAGTTTTGGTAATATTATTATATTTAAAATCTTTTTTCTTAACATATTAATGTTTATTGCATGTAACATTATTATATTTTAAATCATTTTTCTTGAAATAAATAAAATAAAATTACCACAGTGAAAGAGAGAGAGAGAGAGAGAGAGAGAGAGAGAGAGAGATTTTAAATATTTTATTTATTTTTTTACAGAGAGGAAGGGAGAAAGATAGAGAGTTAGAAACATCAATGAGAGAAACATCAATCAGCTGCCTCCCGCACAGCCCCTACTGGGTATGTGCCCGCAACCAAGGTACATGCCCTTGACCAGAATTTAACCTGGGACCCTTATAGTCCACAGGCTGGTGCTCTATCCACTAAGCCAAACTGCCCAGGGTGAGAGAGAGTTTTTGAGAGGATTCTCAAGCCCTGAGACTCCCTGCCTTATTGGCCTTCACATCTCAGCTGGACTCTCTCTGGGTGCTCCTTATGAAACCAATATCAGCCTCTCAGGACTTTCAAATAATTCATTCCTAACTCTGCCTATTGTTGACCAGTCCAGGAATCATGACACCCTATTACTCTTGTTGGTGGCCATCCACCTCATTTCTTGACTAGGTAGGCCATCAGCCTTGCCCAAGTGTTTCCTAATGTTTGTAGATTCAAACCAGATACTCTCCTAGAAAGCATCCAATCTTACCTGCATAAATTAAATAAATAAAAATATTCAACCAATTTCAGAATTACCCTCCTTCACAGATTTCACTGACTTGCATGTGCCTCAGAAAACTCTACAGGTTACATTTGCAGTTGAATCCATAGAGTATTTAAAGCATTCTTTTAAGTGAAGGGATAAGGGGGACGGAGGAGTGGGAGGGAAACAGACAGACAGCAGTATTATAATTGTCAGAGGGAAAGGGGTTTGGGAGGAGGTGGAAGAGGGCAAAGAGAGGATAAAGTAAAAGACCACAGGGGCAATTATTGTGGAAGAGTTACACCCAGGCTGAATTTTAACCAGAGCAGCACTGACGAGAGAGGCTGAGGTTCGAGCTCAGAACAGAGGAATGCTGATGTTGGAACAGGTTTCAAGATTTCTACCAATGAGATACTAATGTGGAAAATAAAAGACCAGCTCTGGTTCAAGGTAAAATTTCTGTCAATGGAAATAGAGTCCTTTCACGGAGTCATGAAAACAGCATTTTGGAAGACTCGTGTATGGGAGGTTGAGGTTTCATGGTAAGATTTATTGAAATGGAATCAAACACAAAAGACTGTCCAGAGTTTAGCTCCAGTCTTTCACCTTGGTCCATCCTGCCATGGAAAAAGTCCAATCTTGTCTTCATCAAGCCCAGTACAAAGGCCAGTGTCCAAAAATCCTGTGCCATTCTTTCAGTCCAGTTCAATTCTTGACCTCATCAGGCCAGTTTGGTGTTACAAGATGCAGTTCTGTTGGTGCTGTGTTGTTGTACCCAACAACATGCTGCTAGGGACGCATGGCTGCTATGGCGAGAGAATGTGTGAATGAATGGGGTAAGTGTGGCTTACCAAGTGAGAAAGAGTGAGTGAACTCTTGCTTAAGCTTGAATTATATTATGTTAACTCAGGCTTGGAAAGGACCAGGCTCCCTTTCAAAATAACCAATCAACTTCCCAATCTTTCACAGGCTTATGATGGGTCCACTTCCTAACCAAACTATTTCCTAGATTTTCCTGGATGTCCCTTATTCAATCTGGTCCTTTACCCAGGCTAGACAGACAGGCCTTATTGTTGTCCTCTTGGCTTCTACTAGGATTGTACAAAATAGAGGAATTTCTGCTCTTCTTATTCCTCCCCCCAGGAATGATGCTTCTTCCTGCAAGCTTCAGGGGGATTTGGTTCCAAGGGCAGAGGATGTCCTGGGGAGTGTGTGAAGCTGTAACTTTCTAGTGATGCAAGCAGGCTTATTTTTCCAATTCAGTTCCCTGGTTTATTGGGCTTGATGTCTGATGGCTTTTGCTCCCTTCCCTTATTAATACTGAGCGATATATGCTAAGAAATCAGAAGGAATTTGATTGTGGAAGAGTTAACAGAAACAAGTCTCAAGGGATTTTATTTTAGATTTGAATTTAGTTTGGTATCCAGAATATATAAAGAACTCATTACCTAACAACAAAAATCTATTTTAAAAACAGGCAAAAGATTTGAAAAGACATTTTTCAAAGAAGATACACTCATGGCCAATAAGCTCATAAAAATATTCTCATAATCAGCAATCATAAAAAATGCAAATCAAAACCACAGTGAGATATTACTTCATACCTACTAGGAAGTCTATAATAAAAGCAAACAAACAGAAGATTTAAAATGGCAGTGGAGTAAGTGGATGCTGTGAGACACACTCTCAGAACCAAACTGTAATTACAACTAAAATACAGAAAAACTTCCTAAATAATCAACGGAAGACTCACTGGAGACAACCTTGATAACCAAGGAATGAAAACAGAGATTACATAGAGACTGGGAGAAGGGGTTGATGTGCAAAAGGGCTGGCCAGGCTCCCACAGACAGTAACTGAAGTCCCAGAGAGATATCTCAGCTGAGAGAGGTTGCCATTTCTGCCTCTTCTGACACACCTGCTATGTGAATATTGTTACGTTTCATGTTGCCCCACAGCCATTTGCTAAAGGGACTGCTGTAATGAAAAGAAGACACAGAGAAAGAAACCTAGGCATATAGAATTAAAATAGCAACAAATAACTACTTACCAGTAATAACCTTAACTGTAAATGGATTAAATGCTCTAATCAAAAGGCACAAGGTAGCTGAATGGATACAAAAATATGAGCCAACTACATGCTGTCTACAAGAGATCACCTCAGAACAAAAGACTCACATGGGATGAGAGTAGAGGAATGGGAAAAAATTTTCCATGCAAATGGAAATGAAAAAAGGCTGGGGTAGCAATAGTCAAACAAATAGACTTCAAAATGAAGGCCATCACAAGAGACAACAAAGGTCCCTATATAACATTAATGAAACCAAGAGCTGGTTCTTTAAAAGGAAAAACAAGATTGATGGACCATTAGCCCAACTTATTAAGAAACAAAGAGAGAGGACCTAAATAATTAAAATCAGAAATGAAAGAGGAGAAGTAACCACTGACACCACAGATATACAAAGGATTGTAAGAAAATACTATGAACAACTATATGCCAACAAGCTGGACAATGTGGATGAAATGGACAACTCCCTAGAAAAATACTATCTCCCAAAATTGAATCAGGAAGAATAAGAAAAGGCCAAATTTATCAGTCATTTTTTGATAAAATATAAGCAGTAATCAAAAACTTCCAGCAAAAATAAAAAGCCCAGGTTTGGATAGCTTCACAGGGGAATTTTACCAAACATTCAAAGAACTATCACCTGCACTCCTCAAACTATTTCAAAAAATCCAAGAGAAAGAAACAGTTTCCAAGCTCATTTTATGAGGCCAGCATTATCCTAATTCCAAAACCAGATAAAGACACTATAAAGAAAGAGAACTACAGGCCAATATCTTCAATGAACAATGGACTTAATAAACACTTCTCCAAAGTGGACACACAGATTGGTGTTTTGAGTTTCTTAGGGTATACAAGTAGCTGCGCTCCCCAGCTAGAACCTCCAAACAAGCTCTCAACATCCATTTGTAGGAGAACTAGGGTAGTCAAGCTTCCAAGACTCCAGACACATCTAAATGAGGCGCTGCTCATGGCAGTGTGCCTTTCTTTGAAAACAATGAAAAAAGAAAGAAAAATAAGACTTTACTCATAACTTGTTTGTATGGAAAAATTAGATTTGATTGGCATTACTTCCTCTTGCAAATATTTCAAATATAGCCCTGTCTGGTTTGACTCAGTGGATAGAGCGTCAGCCTGTACTGAAGGGTCCCAGGTTCGAGTCAGGTCAAGGGCATGTATCTCCATTGCAGGCTCCTCCCAGCAGACCCTGGTGGGAGCTCATGCAGCAGGCAACCAATCGGTGTGTTTCTCTCATGTGGATATTTCTGTCTATTTCTCCCTCTTCCTTTCCACTCTCTCTAAAAATCAATGGAAAAATATCTTCAGGTAAGGACATATGAGACATATGAGAAAATTGTCAAAGTCACTGATTATCAGCAAGATACAAATTAAAATGACAATTAACTATCACCTCACACCTGTCAAAACGGCCACCATCAACAGATCAACAAATGACAAATCCTGGTGCAGATGTAGAGAAAAGGGAACCTCATGCATTGCTGGTGGAATGCAGAATGGTGCAGCGATTATTGAAAACAGTATGGAGTTTCCTCAAAAAAATTAAATATGGAACTACCATTTGAGCCAGTAATCCCATTTCTAGGAATATATCCTAAGAAACCCAAAACACCAATCAGAAAGAACGTACGCACCCCTATGTTCATAGCAGCACAATTTATAATAGCTAAGATCTGGAAACAGCCCAAGTGCCCAGCAGTAGATAGACGAGTAGATAAAAAAAAACTTTGGTACATTTATGCCATGGAAACTATGGAGCAATAAAAAGAAGGAGGGGGAGAGGGGAAGATCTTACCCTTTGAGACAGCATGGAGGGACATAGAGAGTATCATGATAAATAAAAAAGTCAGTCAAGAAAGCTAAGTATCACATGATCTCACTCATATTTGGAATCTACAGAACAAAATAAACTGATGAACAGAGTAGATCCAGAGACTTGGAAGCATGGAACAGAGTGCAGAATCTCAGAGGGAAGGTGGGGAAGGGTGGGAGGTAATCAACCAAAGACCTTGTATGCATATAGGTATAACCCATGGACACAGACAATAGGGTGGTGAATGTCTAGGGTGGGAGTCGGGGTGGGCTAGAAGGGGTCAATGAAGGGGAAATATGTGATATTTTCAACAATAAAGATTTATTTTAAAAAATAAAATAAGATAAATTCCCACAAAAAATAATAATTAATAAATAAATAAAGCAAACAGAAAATGACAAATCTGTGGGAGCATATGGAGAAATTGGTACCCTCCTACACTGCTGATTGGAATGTAGCATAGTACTACCACAGTGGAAAGCAGTGTGGTGATTCTGTAAAAAGTTATAAATAGAAATATTATGAAATTATACAATTCCATTCATAAGTATATACTCAAAAAAATTAAAAACAGGTGTTTAAACAAACATTTGTACACAAATGTTCATAGCAGCACTATTCATATTAGCCAAAAGGGGGAAACAATCCAAATGTCTATGAACTGATGAATGGGTAAACCAAACATGGTATATCCCTACAATAGAGTATTATTAAGCCATGTAAAGAAATGCTACCATGTAGGTGACTCTTGAAGAGAAGAGATTATGCTAAGAGAAGAAAGCCAGACACAATAAAGCACATACTACATAATTCTATTTATATTAAATATCTGAAATAGGCAACTCCCTGGTGACAAAAACAGATTAATGATAGGCAGGGGCTAGGGGTAGGGAGGTAGGGGAGGAACTGCTCATGGGTACGGGGCTTACTTTAGAGGGAGTGGAGATGGTCTGGAGCTACACAATGGTAATGGTTGCACAGCACTGTGGATGTATTAATGACATTGAATTGTACAATTAAAATGGCTAAAATTGTAAATTTCACGCTATGTGTATTTTGTTATGATAAAAGGTGTTAAGTCTCAAAAAATTTCCTTTAACTTTTATGTGTAAGTCCTTTCTTAGAAAAAATAAGCCTTGGATATGAAGGCAATCTGGCTGCGACATCTGTCACCTAATTGATCGCCAGGGTTGTTGATTGGGCTGATCTGGCTGGCTAGTAGGTGTCATCCTCCCTCACCGATCCATGTGCATCCCTCCCAAAGTTGTGCACTCAGTGGAAGAGGACAACCTCCCCCTAGAGAAGAGGACGGGTCTTCGGTCAAGGGTATACAAGTAGCTGCGCTCCCCAGCTAGAACCTCCAAACAAGCTCTCAACATCCATTTGTAGGAGAACTAGGGTAGTCAAGCTTCCAAGACTCCAGACACATCTAAATGAGGCGCTGCTCATGGCAGTGTGCCTTTCTTTGAAAACAATGAAAAAAGAAAGAAAAATAAGACTTTACTCATAACTTGTTTGTATGGAAAAATTAGATTTGATTGGCATTATTTCCTCTTGCAAATATTTTAAATATAGCCCTATCTGGTTTGACTCAGTGGATAGAGCGTCAGCCTGTACTGAAGGGTCCCAGGTTCGAGTCAGGTCAAGGGCATGTACCTCCATTGCAGGCTCCTCCCAGCAGACCCTGGTGGGAGCTCATGCAGCAGGCAACCAATCGGTGTGTTTCTCTCATGTGGATATTTCTGTCTATTTCTCCCTCTTCCTTTCCACTCTCTCTAAAAATCAATGGAAAAATATCTTCAGGTAAGGATTTAAAATATATGTATATTCCAAAAATGCCAGAAAGACTGCTATGCTTGAAAACCAATCATTTCTTTTCTTCACTACTCTTGTTCTCCTAACATTTAAATTCTCTAAAGTGTTTTTAAGTAAGATAGTGATAATAATAAGTAAAATTTAAAAATTAAAGCTAATGAAAACACACACCGGTACAGAGATTATTTTGTCAAATCCACTGAGTCATGTCACTGTGAGACAGAATTTAAAAAGCTAGTATTGGAGATTAAATACCATCACTTTACAATCTACATTACGCTCAAGTTTCAGAATAAAAATCAAGTAACAACAGACACTATTTGAATATTTTTCATTGTCACCATCCTTGTCATTAATAATATTCTGTTTGGTTTCCCTTCTTGTGGTAATTTTTAAATATGATTTTAAATTATTCTTAATATTTTTCCTTTATTTTAGTAAATACATTTATTTTGTGCTTCTACCCAGAGAAGCTTTACTTTATAAACAAACAGAAGGTTCTGAGGTTGTCAGGTGCTGATGCTGAAACTTGTCCAGGGATATGAACCTACACTTGGGCAGATGATCAGCTCTGGACTTACCCAGGTGCACCTAAAATTTTGATGAGTAAAAGTGCAAAAGCCTTGCATGTGCACTCATTTGTGTACTTTACTTATAAAATGTTTTAATTATAGTGTCAGATAATTTTCAAGTTAGGACCTCATCCTATCTAATAAAAGAGTAATGTGCAAATTTGACCATACCTTTGCCACGCCCACAGCCATGCCCACCAGCCAATCAGGAGCAGATTATGCAAATAAACCCCAACCAAGATGGCTGCCACCACTGAGAGCAGGAGGAAGAGTTGGGTTTCCCCAGCAACAGAGGAAGCCAAGCTTTCGTTGCCTGCCTAGGCCTCCACTCAATGTTACAAAGTTTCAATTATAAAAGATACAGAAATGGTGGCAGCCACTGAGCTGGAGAGAACAGAGGCTTGGGTTTCCCTGGCAATAGAGGAAGCCAAGCTTTCAGCCTGCCATTGCTGGCCTAGGCCTCCACTCTAGGCTACAAAGTTTCAAATAGAAATGGCTGCCACCACGGAGTGAGCAGAAAGCTTGGCTCTGTTCCAGGCTACAAATTTTCAATTATAGACATAGATTAATCCCAGATACCAGGGCCTCCAGCTTGGGTTGCTGGGGGGCATGGCCAGCCTGTAAACCCCCACAGGCCCCTCCCCCAGGCTGCCCTTTACCCCATGGCAACCCCCACCCTGATCTGGGACACTCTTCAGGGCAAACCAGCTGGCCCCCACCCATGTACCAGGCGTCTATCCTATCTAATAAAAGAGTAATTTGCAGATTGACCATCACTCCAACACAGAAGAGGGCTGTCCCCATGTAGACACAAAATGGCCACCACAAGATGGCCAGCAGGGGAGGGCCATTGGGAGGTTCTAGGCCCTGCAATGGAAGACAGTTGTGGGTGATCAGGCTAGCAGGGGAGGGCAGTTAGGGGTGACCAGGCCGGCAGAGGAGGGAAGTTGGGGGCAAACAAGCGGGCAGGGGAGCAGTTAGACATCAATTGGCTGGGAGGGTAGTGGTTAGTGGGTGATCAGATTGGCAGGTAGAAGAGGTTAGGGGCAGGTAAGTGAGCAGTTTGGAGCCAGCAGTCCTGGATTGTGAGAAGAATGTCTGACTGCTTGTTTAGGCCCTACCAGGATCGGGCCTAAATGGGCAGTCAGACATCCCTCGAAGGGTCCCAGATTGGAGAGGGTGCAGGCTGGGCTAAGGGACACCCCCCGCCCCCATGCACGAATTTTGTGCACCAGGCCTCTAGTTTCTTAATAACATACATGGTGTAAAGGAAAGAGCAAGTTCTATAACTCCAAAGATAAATATCATATTCTGGACCTTTCCTTTCACAAAGTCCAGAGCTATCAACTTTTGAATAATCCTCTTTTGAGAAAATACTACTTTCAGTGCTTCTGGCTTCCCTAACTTCTTTCTTGCTGAAAGACTCCCTAAGAAAATATAGTAAATTTACCTTTTATACCCTGAAACCTAAATAAATAAAGCCCAAGTGCTTCATGTCCCACACTTTCCCCTATGTGTTGTCAGCAGCAAGATAATTATAAGTGCATTTCCTATGTGAGCTGCTCTAGCTAATCAATTAGCAAGGAAAACGAACATAAGCTAATTAATTAGTGTGAGCTCCCTCTGCTGGTTAATGAAGATGCCAGGAGCCCACAAAGAACACAGTACCCTAGAAGTATATCCTTTACAAAAAAAACTTTTGAAAATCAACCAAACACAACATCACCAAGAGTATCAAGACCTGTGAAGCATCCGGAACCTGCTTTCACCCTCCTTCTCTGCTAATAAATTAGCCTGTTTCTGTCTCATGAATGCTGATGAAGACAGGAGAATTCTGGGTCAGAGACACATGCTGTATTACTCAGGGCACAGGAAGCCCTAGGAGCATCAGCAGGTGAATGTCAGTAACTTTCCTCCCCTGGTTCTACAAGCTGACATGGAGGGGCCCCAATGGGTGTTTTACTTGCAGTGTATTTGTATCACTTCCAGGAACACTGAGCTTGGGAGGTCCACCTTTGTTACAGGGAGCAATAAGCAAACCCATCCTTTGTCATAGAGGGGAGTCCTGTTGCTCAAAGATACTCACTGCAAGCACAACCCTGAGAAACGACCCAACTAAAGAACAGTCAATGCCTTACATTTTTTGGAATACTCACCAAGACTTGTAGAAGTACAAAAACCCATGGAAAAACTGTCTTCTCTATTAAAGACCAGATGTTATTGTTAATAATTTAAAGTTTCCCTTTCATTAAAATCTTTGCAATAATCCTTAATTCTTGTGTACTTTAGATGATTTTCTTTTTTAAAATTTCTATCATTTATTAGTTAAAAGTTTTTATTACTCTCTAAAACTAGAAGTAAAAACTTCACTATCAAATAATTCTTGGTTCATTTGGTTGAATTATAGATAATGACTAATACTTTACAAATTTTGGAAATTTAAAAAATAAAATTATAGATATAAAGTTTCTTGATTATACGTTAATAATTCCTTGAGTCTCTTTGGAAGTATTCAGAACTTAAAATTTTTTAATGGAATAGAGAGTTATAGAATGGCAGAAATCCACAGATAAGCCCTTAAACTTATAGCATCACAGAATTTAAAGCTTAGGGTTAGTCAGAAACCAATTATATTTTGACAGCTGACTGTTATGTTCTTATTTTAGCATTAGCCAAAAACTTTGTACCACTAGCGTGTAACAGCTTTAAATCATGAAGTGGCCGAGTTTTCACTATTGCTATAAATATTTCTGCACTGCATTTATAGAACACTTGATTGTCACCAAAGTGTTTTGACATACCTTCTTCCCTTTATACTCACTTGGACTGTGAAGTTTGGGTATAAAAGATATTGATTTTTCCTTTTATTCATGAGGAAACTAAGGTGAGAGTGGTCAAGTGAGAAATGGAAATCATGCAGCCCATCACCAAAGAGCACTGTGTTTGTGCTTCAGAGCTGTGTCCAGCGTACCACGCTGAGTCTTTAGTCACTGTAACTCACCACTCCAACCGCTCACAGGCTTACATAGGAAGCAACACCAAAAGCCTTTACTCAGACTTCAGCTGCAAGGAATGTATACCTCTCCTGCCTGAAAAGTCCAGCGTAGGGTCAGTTGTAGTAAGGGCCTCCGGGTGTATGCTTCCAACTGGCTCACTCCCTTCATTGTAATAAAACACCCACAGCAGTCTCATCCACCCCACAGACCAATCACCCATCATCAAAGGGAGATTCTCTCCCTATCTATCAAGGAATGTTCTTGAACATCCTTCTCATTAGAATAACTAACCAGTCATTTTTTCCAGAAGGACGTGACCAATGCTAAGCAGCCCCAGTGTCCACCACATTGATATTTTGCAACACTTATACTGCAGGAGGCTTTATATTGATAGCATGCTAAGATTTAACTACCTCTGAGGCTATGGAAAAATTCAGTACTTTATATGAGCTATCTGATTTATTTCCCACAAAGTTATATTTATCAAGTAAGTGTTATTATTATGCTGCTTTTATAGATGAGAAATTGGAGCTAAAAGAGGTTAAATAAATTGGGTAATTCCACACAGCTCATAGATGGAAGATGCTGATTGGAGCAGACCAGCTGATTCAAGACACTACATGCTTATCCATTATATTAAGCCACCTCCGATGGGAAAGAGGAAAACAAGGTCCCATGATTACACGGATTCAGGAAACACTGTATACCATATTCCTCTGCTGGAGACTCAAATGAACATTAGAGTAGTGGTGTTCGGAGAAATCGCGCAGTGAATAATTTATTTAACCTGCTTAGCCCATCATCTTCCAAACTCATGTTGCTACAGAGCTTTAACTTCTAACACTTCCAGAAAACAGCCTTTGGGGCTTACATACACAGCAAGCCATCCATTTATCTGCCTTCAGTGATATATTTTGAAATATGATTCTGCAATAAAATTTATGGTAAATAAGTTCATTTTCTGTGGAAAACCTTTGTTTTCCTCCTGTAGCTTCCCTTTGGAAATTCAACAAGGGTTTTTTACTATTGCTGTCTCCGCTCTCTTTACACTGGCAGTGATTTACAATAGCATTGCAGTTAACAGTCACTCTGTGTGGAACGCAGTGGGGCCTGGCCTGGTCATCTGGCAGCTTGTCTGCTTCTAGTACTTTCCTGAGAGTGTTTGGACATTGAAAAAAAATGAGCTGGCCCCCTAGCCAGTTTGGCTCAGTGGATAGAGCATTGGCCTTCGGATTGAAGGGTCCCAGGTTCCATTCCAGACACGGGCACATGCCCTGGTTGTGGGCTCGATTCCCAGTAGGGGCAAGTAGCAGGCAACCGATCAATGATTCTCTCTCATCATTGATGTTTCTATTTCCCTCTCCCCATCCCTTCCTCTTTGAAATCAATAAAAACATTTTTAAATGATCTGGTAAGATAAAAATAGAATAATACAAACACCTCTGATCTTATTTTTTAAAGAAATTACACAGAAGTAACTATTTCGCTTTTATTGGAGAACTGTTTGCTCTTGCAATTATTCCTTGGGAAAAGAAAGGTAAAGGCACTATGATAATTAGGCAGTTCTGAGCCTTTTGGCTAGGAAAGCCTGCATAGCAGAGGGTTCCCTAGCATTCTTAAATTATTTTATTTCCGTAGCCTGCTCACGCTTCACACATCAAAGTCTTTCTCTTCAATGATCCTGACCTAATGTCTGAGACTCTGACTTGTCAGACACTGTCTTCATTTCATGTTTTGTGAATGTGTCTTGTCCACAATTCAACCATCAGGCAATTGTTGCCTTTCTCTGTCATTTGCTCACCTGCTACAATCCTCAGAATGCTTGTTTTTCAAAGCACACAACTGAGAAGAGGTTGACTCCACTGAAGTCAAAAGAAGTATGAAAAACAAGTTCTGGCCAAGATGGCAGAGTAGGTAAATGTTGTGCTTGCCCACTCCCATGACCACTTCAGAATTACAACCAAATTCTAGAACAACCAGCCCAGAGAACCATCAGAAGACTACCTGAACAGAAGTTCTATAACTAAGAATATACAGGAGAAGCTATTTAGAGACTGGTAGGAGGACTAAAAGTGGGGAGCAGGTTAGCCCCACATCCCCATGTGGTGGTTGAAAATTGAGAAGGATATCTTGGATGCAGAGGTCCACCTTAAAGTGTGAGGGGTCACAGTCCCACACTGGACTCTCAGTTCATGCTCCAAGGCTGGGAAGAGGAGGCTCCACAACAGCTGGCTATGAAAATCAGCAGGGGTTCCATCTGAATTAAACAGATGGCTGCTGGAAAGCCAGGTGTCCCCTTAAAGGGCCCACACACAGACACTCACAGACACTTACCCTAGGCTCTGGCAGAAGGATAGTGGCTTGGGAGGCACCAAGATACACAGAAAGGAAATGAGTTATGTGGCGTCAGGGTGAGGGCTGGAGGGACAGCTGCCATTGTCCCTGTGTTGAACCCTCCTTTGCTGGCCAACTCTGAACCTGCATTATCTGGTAAACACTACTTGCTCCACCCTGATGATTCTCTGAGACCTCACCCTACCCAACTGGCACAACACCAGGGGTTAGTCCAGGGGCTGGCAGTGCCTTGGACCATGATGCAGTTTTTCTTATAAAACTCTCAAAGGCCCACAGCCTCCAGGAGGGTAGCTGCTGGCTTCAGTGTACCCTGTACCTTTCACTGAATGGACACACGCTCAGCACCTGGTATAAAATCTGAATCTGAATTAACATAGTGAGCATCATTTTCCCCACCATGAGACACCCTGAGACCCCCCCTCCTCACTCAACTCTAGAATTCCCAAGGCTTTTTTGGCAACTGTGCCATATGGACAGCTAGCAAATGGCAACAGGCTTCGTGCCTTTTTCTGAAATGCCCCAGCTTAGCACTGGTGGCAGATGGTCTCTGTTTGCAGCATGGCCTCTACTGTGCACCTTAAGGTCCAGCACAGGCAGCTACCAGCTGTGGATCACTTTGTAGCTCCCACCAGGTAGCCTTAGGCTTGTCACAGGCACTGGCTGACCTTGGCTCCTCCAAATAGGCCCCCAAAACAGCACACCCAATGAGTGGCTTCAACCACAACAGAGGACCACCCAAGTAATCCCAAAAGCAGAACACCAAAAGGGTGGTCTCAGTAAACACCTGGGCCCTGCTGGAGTAAGTCCCATTACATGGGGTCCACCCTATACAGCAACTCTTATGCTGTGTGCAAGATGAATCCTCACAGCCAGTCACCCTGGGGGTCAATCCCTCTCACTGACCTGCCAACAGTAGTCAAGGAGCAATACAAGAAGAGTGCACACACAACCCACACAAGGGACACTCCTGGAGCACCTGGCTTAAGTTATCTCACAGGACACCTGCTACCTAAGGCCACCCTGCGAAGACTGGGAGATACAGCAGATCAACCTAAAACCATGATTGGCAAACTGCGGCTCATGAGCCACATGTGGCTCTTTGGCCCCTTGAGTGTGGCCCTTCCACAAAATACCATGGCCTGGGCAAGTCTATTTTGAAGAAGTGGTGTTAGAAGAAGTTTAAGTTTAAAAAATTTTGGCTCTAAAAAGAAATTTCAATCTTTGTACTGTTGATATTTGGCTCTGTTGACTAATGAGTTTGCTGACCACTGACCTAATACACAGAAACAAACAGAGAAGTAGTCAAAATGAGAAGACAAAAAAACACAACAAATCAAAGAAGAGATGAAATCTCAAAAAAAAAAGATATAAATGAAATGGAGGCAAGAAATCTACCAGATACAGAGTTTAAAACACTTTTATAAGAATGCTCAAGGAATAAGTTTAAAATAATGGCTGCAGTGTAAGGAAGTTCAGTCTCCTTGCTCCCAACAATGGATCAGATCTATGGGGAATCTGCAGAACATTCAACTTGAAAAATGAGCTGAAAAAACTGATTGGAAATACTATGAGCATAGAGTGTGGAGAGAGAACAGAAGATACAATGAGCCAACAGCCCACAGCTGTGCACTGTGGCTAGGAGGTATGGAGTACAGTTACTGCCCCCCTGGGTGTGTGGAGTCTCAGCCACATGCAGGTATCACCAGGCCAAAGCAACAGAGAAGGGAAGGGGAGTCCATATAGCATGGGAAAGTGGGAACTCAGTCCACCAGGGGAGCTCAGACTGCCTTATTCCAGGCAAAAAGGGAGTGCTGAGTTACAATATCAGTCTAGGAAGCTCAAACGGATCACTGTCTGCAGAAGGGTTTGCTCAGCAGAACTCCGGGTCCCCAGAAGAGTCTGAGCAGACCACCCAGTAGTGAATCTGAGGACTGATTATTCTCTGACAGAACTTTTGGCAGAGAGCAAGACAGGGGTCAGTCTGAGTGTCTTGGGAAAGAGGCACAATCCTCCCCACCTCAAGTGAAGAGGAAGTGCCCAATCTCCCACCTGTGGAATGACTTTAGGCTAGAAATCTGCATCCCAGTGGTCCTGGTTGGGTGGGTGGGGTTCGGGGGGGAACTCTGACATCTGGACAAGTGGGAGCCTGAGCATAAGCTCCACCGAGTGAGATCCAGCTGTGCTGAAAGATTAGAGAGCCAAGTGGGGCAGGGGTTATTTTGTTGTTGTTGTTTTCTGTGTGTATGCTTTGTTTAAATCCCCCACTGTTAAAGGTTGTTACAAGGGAGTGCCAGCAACCCAGGCAGAGTTGAGAAGAGGAAGCACCAGCAAGCCCCTCCTACCAGCTACAGGAGCCACCCACAATGCAAATCTATTGAAACCATCCTGCCTAGGGCCAGATAATCTGCAGAGCTCAGAAAGGAAAAGCAGCCCCAAGGGCAAGACCAAGCAGACCCAGCCTTGCAGACCCAGGCTTCAGCCAGGCTGCCAAGGGCCAAGCAGAGATGACTCTCATGAGGCCCAGGATCCACATACCAAGAGGCTAGAAACAATAGCATGGAAGCAGAATTCAGCAATCTCCACAAATAGTAGACCCAAAACATTTTTTATTTGGGGGGGGGGGTTATCATTGTTTTCCTTTTCTCTTTTAGTTGGTTTATTTTTCTCCAGTTTGGATTTTCTTTCTCTTCTCTCATTTTTCCATATTCTCTAATTGCTATCTTTAATTTTAGCCCAATTTCTTTTTTTCTCATTCTCTATACTTTTTATTAATTCCTATTTATAATTCAACTACAGGCCTGGTGCATGAATTCATGTACCAGTGAAGTCTTGCCACCTGGCCAGTGATTGGGATCATCAGACTGGCTGGCTAGACTGAGGGAGGAATTGTGGGAGGTAGGCTGTGGGAGCATACTGACCACCAGGGGGAAGCTCCTGCATTGAGTGTCTGCCCCTGGTGGTCAGTGCACATCATAGCAACTGGTTGACCAGTCATTCAGTTATTCAATCATTCAATCACTCAATCATTCAATCACTTAGGCTTTTATATAGAGAGATTCTTTTCTTTTTTCTTTTCTCTTTTCTTTTTCCATTCTATATTTTATTTTCATTAGTATTATTACTTTTTAAAATTATTATTATTATTTATTCATTACGATCCATTGTTTATTTTTATACTTACCCTATTTTATACTTACCTTACCAATATTTCTGGTCTCTTCCTTCTTTGTTTTCATATTCAATTTTATTCATTTATTTTAGTATTTTTCTTTCCTCCTTTGAGCACTCTTTTTGTGTGTCTGAGTGATGACTTTATTTGTTCATTTGTTTGTTTTGTTTCTTTTTAGTCTCTTGATTGAAGCTGTTGTTTTCAGTATTGTTGGTGTTTTGTTTTTGTTTGTTTGCTTTTTTTGTTGTTTTTTCCTTCATGTTCTTTTTTGGCTGGTATTGTTTGTTTGTTTGTTTTTTTGTTCCATCAGAACCTATATAACAGTGGACACGATGTCATCAGGGTTGAGACTCACAGTTAACAAGCCTGAGGATGAACTCATTCAGAAATGGAACAACAGCAATCAAGATCAAATTCAAAAGGATAACCAGCATAACCCACACAGGGGTCATTCCTAGAGCACCCAACTCAGAATGTCAAAAAGACTACTACAGAATCCCACAAGAAGACTACCCACCAAGACATGGAGACAAGCAAACAATGAAATAGGCCCCAAGTGTAAAAACAGGAGGAATGTTCAGAAAAAAAGAGGTAAAAGTAATGGAGGGGACCAATTAATCAGATATAGAGTTCAAACAAATTGTTATAAGGATGCTTGAAGAAATCAATGAGAACTATAGGGAATTTAGTGAAAACTATATTAGCATGAAAAAATATATAGAAAAAATAAATAAGAATCTATTGGAAATGAAGAATGACATAGCTAAAATGAAGAATACCTTGGAAAAAAACAACAGTAGATTAGAAGAAACTGAGGACTGAATGAGTGAATTAGTAGATGAGATAGAAAAACACCCAAACAATGTGAAAAAAATGAAAAAGCAGGAGGATAGTTTAAGGAAGTTTGGGACATCATGAAATATAACAACATCCACACTGTAGGAGTAACAGAAGAAGAAGAATCAGAGCAAAAAATAGAGAACATGTTTGAAGAAATAATGACAGAAAACTTCCTTAACCTGATGAAGTAAAAACTCACTCAAGTTCAGAAAACACAGAGAGTCCCAATCAAAATGAACCACAAAAGACCCATGGGAACATAATAATTAACATGGAAAACATTAAAGACAATGAAAGAAATGTAAAGGTTACAAGAGAGAGATAGAAAGTTACCTACAAGGAAATTCTCATTAAACTGTTGGTTGACTTAATAGAAATACTTTAGGCTAGAAGAGATTGGCATGAAGTATTCAAAGTAATGAAAACCAAGGAACTAAATCCAAAAATACTCTGTCTAGCAAGGCTATCATTCAAAATTAAAGATGAAATAAAGAGCTTCACAGATTAAAAAAAAAAAAAGGCTAACTGAGTTTATCACCACTAAACCATCACTGCAAAAAAAATGCTAAAGGGACTGGAGAAAGAAAAAGAAATAGAGAGAAAGAGATGAACATTGGCATAAGGAATGAAATTGAAATAAATAATTACCTATTAATAATAATCTTAAATGTAAATGGCTTAAATGCTCCAATCAAAAGACCATAGAGTACTGTCTATACCAGGCCCACCACAGAACAAAAGAGTCACACGAAGATGAAAGTGAAGGGATGGAGAAAAATTTTCATGGGAATGAAAAAGAAACTGGGGTAGCAATATTCATATCCTTCAAAATGAAGGCCATAACAAGAGACAAGGAAGATCACTACATCATACTAAAAGTATCAATACAACAAGAGGGTATACCCTGATAAACATATATCCACCTCATATAGAAGCACCTAAATATAGAAAAAACATCTGGAGGACTTTAAGGGAGAGACTGACAGCAATATAGTAATAGTAAGGGACTTCAACACCCCACTGACATCACTGGATAGATATTCTAGACAAAAAAAATCAACAAGGAAGCAGTGATGATAAAGGACACACTAGATTAGATGGAATTAATTGACATTTACAGAGCATTTCACCCCAAAGCT
Organism: Antrozous pallidus; assembly: GCA_027563665.1. Classification (NCBI taxonomy): domain Eukaryota; kingdom Metazoa; phylum Chordata; class Mammalia; order Chiroptera; family Vespertilionidae; genus Antrozous; species Antrozous pallidus. The sequence continues at coordinate 51,158,973 of CM050510.1, forward strand.
GCAGAATACACATATTTATCAAGTACATATGAGTCATTCTCAAAGATAGACTACATATAAGGACATAAATTCTCTACAAATTCAAGAGGATTTAAATCATATCAATCATCTTTATATATTAAAATGGCATGAAACTGGACATAAAATACAATAAAACATTCAAAGACATTGAGGCTAAATAACATGTTACTATACAATGAATGGGTTACCAATGAGATCAAGGAAGAAATCAAAAACTTCCTGGGAAACATATGTAAATGAACAAGAAACAACCAAAAATATATGGGACACAGCAAAAGCAATCTTGAGAGGAAAGTTCATAACAATACAGGTATACCTCAAAAAACAAGAAAATTTTCTAAAAAATATGCAACCCTACAACTTAAAAAATTAGAAAGAGTAAAAACATATAAATAAAAAGATCAAGACCTGGCACTAGCACCAGCCTCCCCTGGGCACATCTGCAAATCTCTCTGTAGCTGGATGGCCCCAAGCAGTAGCTGACTTTGTACTTCCACAGAGGCCCCAGAGCCACTGCATCTGGTGGACAGCTTCAGCTTATACCAGATTACAACTCTACACATCCACAAGCGACACACACAAAGGGCAGACTCAGTGAGCACCAAAGTCCTACTGAAGCAAGTCCTGCTCCACAGGGATGTCTCCTGCACAGCAGCTCTTCCATTGTAGACACAGCTTGTCCTCACAGCCATTTGGCCAGCAACACCAAAAACAATCAAGGCTCAACTACAACCAGACTGTGAACACAGCCCACAGCGGTGCATCTAGAGTACCCAGCTCAGGTGATTGGAGAGGTTGATCCACTGGACCGTATAGGACACCTACTACATTAGGCCACTCTACCAATTCCAGAATACATAACAGCTCTACCTAATACATAGAAATAAATGCAGGGAAGCAGCTAAAATGCAGAGACAAATAAACATGTTTAAAAAGAAAGAAATAGAATCAAGCAAATTACTGGATACAGAGTTCAAAACAATGGTTATAAGGTTACTCAAGAATCTTAATGAGAGCTTTAAGGGACTTAATGAAAGCTTCAAGGTAATTAATGAGAGTGTCAAAAGGCTTATTGAGACTCTCAAGGATCTTAGTAAGAATGTCAAAGACATGAAAAAGGACCATTCAGAAATTAAGCATATACTAGCTGAAATAAAGAATAATTTACAGGGATTCAATAGTAGAGTGGAGGATTACAAGAGTCAAATAAATGATTTGGAATATGAAGAAACAAAACACTCAATCATAAGAGGAAAAAACTGAAAAATATAAAGATAGTCTAAGGAGTCCCTGAGACAACTTCAAACACACCCACATTTGCCAGAAGGAGAAGAGAGAAAGCAAGGTATTGAAAACCTATTTGAAAAAACCATAAACACTAATCAGAAAGAATGTATGGACCCCTATGTTCATAGCAGCACAATTTACAATAGTTAAGATTTGGAAACAGCCCAAATACCCAGCAATAGATGAGAGGATAAAAAAGCTGTAGTAAATTTACACCATGGAATACATGCAGCAGTATAAAAGAAGAATCTCTTACCCTTTGAGACAGCATGGAGGGACCTAGAGAGTATCATGCTAAGTGAAATTGGTCAGGCAGAGAAAGACAGGTATCATATGACCTCACTCATATGTGGAATCTAATGGACAAAGTAAACTAATAAACAGAGTGGATCCAGAGACATGGAAGCATGGAACAGAGTGTGGAATCTCAGAGGGAAGGTAGGGAAAGGTTGGTGGGAGATTATCAACCAAAGACCATGTATTCATATATGCATAAAACATGGACACAGAAAACATAGTGGTGAAGGTCTGGCTATAAGAGGTCAATGGGGGGTATGGGAGGAAGGAAAGTATTATACTTTCAACAAAAAATATTTTTCTTAAAAAGTAATAAATAAACAAAAGAAATATCAGCCATAAATGAAACAGTAGATCAAATGGACATAATTGACAATCACAGAACCTTGCATCCAAGAAAATCAGATTATACATTCTTCTTCAGTGCACATGGGCCATTTTCAAAGATTGACCATATGTTGGGTTGCAAAACTAGCCTCAACAAATTTAAAAAGATTGACATTATACCAAGTATATTCTCTGAAAATGATGCCTTTGAATGAGAATTAACTACAAAAAGAAAATAAAGAAACCCAAAAAAGGTGGAGATTAAACAACATACTGCTAAAAAATGACTGGATCTGAGAGAACCAAGATGGCGGCAAAGGTAAAACACCTATCTTGCCATCATACACAACAATTTTAAAACTACAACTTAACGAAAGAACAAACATCTTCCAGAATCATCAGAAAGCTGGCCGAGTGAAAATTCCACAAATAAAAGTGAAGATAAGACACTGTGACTTGGAGGAGCGGCTGAGGACAGTGTTGAAAGATACGCACAGAGAGAGGTTTGGAGCGCGTGCGCCAGCGGATAGGGCGGGCGGCTGAAAACTGGCCAGTTTTCTTGAACAGGGAGACAAAGACATCCCACTGCACTGATTCTCCAGCTCTGGGCAAAGTCCAGGGAACCCTCTATCATACGGGGTAAAAACTGAACAGTGGAAGGGCACGCTGAAGCTCGGGTGCTGCAGGGGTCTCCCGGCTTGTGGAGACGGCAGCTTGCACGCGAACAGCTTGGCTGCGTGACGGCGCAGAGAGTGCTCTGCAACTCGCTCTCTCATTCGGGAAACCTTCAGACTGCTTTGTTTTACAACACTGGGAGAGACATTGCGCATGCAGACTCATTTTGGGAGAGTCTGAATTCCCCGGCAGCTGGTGGAGCTCGGCAGTGGCTCTCTCTCAGAGGTGCTGGCAGCCATTGCCCCCTGCACAGAGTCCCCAGGGCCCCATAGGGTGGAGCTAATGCTGTCTGCTTGGCCCAGAGACTCCGCCCATCCAACCTGAGCACAGCTGAGCTTCACAGACAATTGGCCTGAAGGTCAACCCTCCAAGTGCTAACAATGATTAACTGAGCTTAACTTCAGCAAGACTGTGCAACCCATATCCACCTCAGGTAACTGGGGAGGCTGAGCTACTATCCCTAGTAGGAAGTCTACCACACAAAGCTAATTGACCAACTCAGGGAAGCAGCCACCATGCAGCAACATGGAAATAAATCAGATGTGAAAGAAATGGAGGGAAAAAAACGACTGGACATGGAATTCAAAACCACGGTTATAGGGTTTTTCAAGAGGCTCCAACAAAAGGTTGGGGCATATAAGGAAATAAGCAAGACCACAAAGGAAATGACCAAGACCAACGTGGAAATGAATGAGTCCTACAAGAAAATGAACAAGACCCTCAAGGATATAAACAAGACCTGCAAGGAAATGATCGAGACCAATGTGGAAATGAATGAGTCCTACAAGGAAATGAAGGAGACCCTCAAGGATATAAAGGAGACTCTCAAGGATATGAAAAAGGACCAACCAGGGAGAAGCAAAGATGGTGGCATAGGTGAACTCCTATTGTTCTGCCCCGCGCAACGATTTAGGAACTACAACATAACAGCAGAACAGACAGCACCCAGAATCGCCAGAAAGCTGGCTGAATGAACACTCCACTAACTGGAGTGGAGGTGGGACACTGAGACTCAGAAGCGGCGGGAGCGCAGCCTTTCAGACGGAAACAGGTTAGGAGCTGTCCTGGTTGCGCGCGCACGGGCTGGGGCTGGAGCAGCAACGCCCGTCCCACTGCCCAGATTTCCCAGCACCAGGCGAGATCTATCCCACTGTCCAGATCCCCCAGCGCCAGGCAAGATCCGGCCGAGGTCCAGGGGACGCACCCTGGAAGCGGGGCGTGGCAGAGGCTCATCCACTGAGAGTTTCCGCGAAAGGGTCGCGCAAACCCACGACTTGCCCCCTGGAAACTTGTCTCCTGGTTCTGGAAACCATTTATTTTTACAATCCTGGGCTAGACTTTTGGTGTGCAGGCACATTTGGGGAAAGGCGGAGTGGTCTGGCAAGGGGAAGAGACTAGCGGCTTTCTCTTGGAGGAGTCTGCAGCCATCCCCATCCAACAGATACCCATGCGTGTGAGCGACGCATAGGACGCAGCTGACACTACCTGCGCAGCTCAGAGACTCCACCCATCCAACCTGAACACAGTCTCCCTTCACAGCCAATTGGCCTGGAGGTCAAACCCTCCTAGGGCTAACAACAAAAACCTGGGTTTAAATTCAAAAATACTGAATACAACCCATAAAGGATTGCAGTAAGAGCACCCACCTCAGGTAACTGGGGAGGCTGAGCCACTGTCCCTTTGAAGATATCCACCACATAAAGCAGCCACCATGCAGAGACATGGAAAGAAATCAGGTGTGAAAGAAATGGAGGAGAAAAGACGACAAGACATAGAGTTCAAAACCACGGTTATAAGGCTTTTCAAGAGGCTCCTACAAAAGGCCAATCAACTTAATGAGAATTACCAGGAAATAAACAAGACCAACCAGCAAATGAATGAGAATTACAAGGAAATGAATGAGAACCTCAAGCAAATGAATCAGACCCTCAAGGAAATGAACAAGGCCTCTGAGGATACGAACCAGACCCTCACGGATAAAAAAAAAGGACCAACTAGAAATCAAGCATACACAGACTGAAATAAAAAATAATACACAAAGTCCTAAAAGCAGTCCAGAGGGCCACAAGAACCAAGTCAAAAATTTGAAATACAAAGAAGCAAAATCCACTCAACTGGAAAAGCAAGAAACAAAAAGAATTCAGATAATTGAAGATAGCGTAAGGGGCCTCTAGGACAACCTCAAGCAAGCCAACATCCGAATTATTGGGGTGCCAGAAAAAGAGAAAGAGCAAGTTAATGAAAACCTACTCAAAGAAATAGTAACTTAAAACTTCCCCCACCTGGTGAAAGAAACTGACTTAAAAGCCCAAGAAGTACACAGTACCCCAAAATATAGGAATCTAAAGAGGACCACACCAAGACATATCATAATTAAAATGCCAAGAGCAAAAGATAAAGAGAGAATATTAAAAGCAGCAAGAGAAAAACAGTTGGTTACCTACAGGGGAGCACCCATCCGATTGTCAGCGGATTTCTCAACAGAAACGATGCAGGCCAGACGCGAGTGGCAAGAAATATTCAAAATAATGAAGAGCAAGAATCTACAACCAAGATTACTCTATCCAGCAAAGCTATCATTCAGAATTGAAGATCAGATAAAGTGCTTTGCAGATAAGAAAAAGCTAAAGGAGTTCATCACCACCAAACCAGTATTATATGAAATGCTGAAAGATATTCTTTAAGAAGAGGAAGAAGAAAAGGTAAAAATATAAATTATGAACAACAAATACACATCTGTCAACAAATGAACATAAAACTCAAGTGAATTGATAGGCTGATGAACAAGATAAACTGGTGACTATAACAGAAACATGGTCATAGAGAGGGAATGGACTGACAATTCTTGGGGAGAAAAGGGTTGTGGGAAGTACAGCAAGAGATTGGACAAAAATCTTGCAACAATGGGAGAGGACATTGGGGAGGGGGAGGTGAGGGTGAAGGGTGGGATAGGTACAGGGTGGAGAGGAGATATAGGGGGATAAAAAAGGGGAAACAATGTAATTAATAAACTGAACAATAAAGAAAGAAAGAAAAAAAAGAAAAAAATAAGAAAAAGGACCAACCAGAAATTAAGCATACACTGACTGAAATGAAAAATATTATACAAAGACCTAAAAGTGCTCTGGAGCACCCCAAGAACCAAGTTAAAGATTTGAAATACAAAGAGGCAAAATCCACTCAGCTGAAAAAGCAAGAAACCAAAAGAATCCAAAAAATTGAAGATAGTGTAAGGGCCCTCTGGGACAACCTCAAGCATACCAACATCCGAATTATAGGGGTGCCAGAAAAAGCGAGAGGCCAAGACAATGAAAACCTATTTGAAGAAATAGTGACTGAAAACTTCCCACACCTGGTGAAAGAAATTGACTTAGGAGTCCAAGAAGTGCACCGAACCCCAATATATAGGAACCCTAAGAGGACCACACCAAGGCACATCATAATTAAAATGCCAAGAGCAAAATATAAAGAGAGAATATTAAAAGCAGCAAGAGAGAAACAGTTGGTTACCTATAAGGGAGCACCCATACGATTGTCAGCGGATTTCTCAACAGAAACGATGCAGGCCAGACGCGAGTGGCAAGAAATATTCAAAGTGATGAACAGTAAGAATCTACAACCAAGATTACTCTATCCAGCAAAGCTATCATTCAGAATTGAAGGTCAGATGAAGTGCTTCGCAGATAAGAAAAAGCTAAAGGAGTTCATCACCACCCAACCAACATTATATGAAATGCTGAAAGATATTCTTTAAGAAGAGGAAGAAAAAAAAAGGCAAAAATATAAATTATGAACAACAAATACACATCTATCAACAAATGAACATAAAAATCAAGTGAATTGATAGGCTGTTGAACAGGATAAACTGGTGAATATAACAGAGACATGGACATAGAGAGGGAATGGACTGACAATTCTTGGGGAGAAAAGGGTTGTGGGAAGTGCAGCAAGAGACTGAACAAAAATCTTGCAACAATGGGAGAGGACAGTGGGGAGGGGGAGGTGAGGGTGGAGGGTGGGATAGATACAGGGTGGAGGGGAGCTATAGGGAGATAAAAAGGGGAAACAATGTAATTAATAAACTGAACAATAAAGATTTTTAAAAAAAGAAAAAAAATAATACATCATGATCAAGTGGGCTTCCTTCCAGAGGAACAAGGATGGTTCAACATATACCAACAATGCAGTACATCATATTAACAAAAGAAAGGATAAAAGTCATGTGATCTTATCAATATGCAGAAAAATCATTTTATAAGATACAATATCCACTTATGATTAAAACACTTAATAAAATAGGAATAAAAAGAAAGAAATTCAATGTACTAAAGGCCATATATGATAAACCCTCAGTGGTGAAAAACTGAAAGCTTTTCCTCTAAGATCAGGAACAAGACAAGGATGTTCATTCTCACTACTCTTATTCAACACTAGAGACCTGGTGCACAAAATTCGTGCATGGGGAAGTGGGCAGGGGATGTCCCTCAGCTCAGCCAGCACCCTCTCCAATCTGGGACCCCTCGAGGAATGTCCGACTGCCCGGTAGGATTGGGCCTAAACGGGTAGTCGCACATCCTTCTCATAATCCAGGACTGCTGGCTCCAAACTGCTCACCTGCCTGCCTCCCTGAATGCCCCTAACCACCTCTGCCTGGCAGCCTGATCACCCCCTAACCACTACCCGGCCAGCCTAATTGATGTCTAACGGCTCCCCTGCCAGCCTGTTTGTCCCCAACTTTCCTCCTCTACTGACCTGATCACCCCTAACTGATCTCCCCTGCAAGCTTGATCGCCCCCAACTGCCCTCCCTTGCAAGCCTGGAACCTCCCAATGGCCCTCTCCTGCTGGCCTTCTTGTGTCCACATGAGGGCAGGATCTTTGACCACATGGGGGCATCCCTCTTTTTGTGTTGGAGTGATGGTAAATCTGCAAATTACTCTTTTTTTAATATATATTTTATTGATTTTTTTTTTTTACAGAGAGGAAGGGAGAGGGATAGAAAGTCAGAAACATCAATGAGAGAGAAACATTGATCAGCTGCCTCTTGCATACCCCCTACTGGGGATGTGCCCGCAGCCAAGGTATATACCCTTAACCGGAATCGAACCTGGGACCTTTCAGTCTTCAGGCCAACGTTCTATTCATTGAGCCAAACCACTTTCAGCTGCAAATTACTCTTTTATTAGATAAGATAGAGGCCTGATGCATGGGTGGGGGCCAGCTGGTTTGCCCTGAAAGGTGTCCTGGATGAGGGTAGGGGTTCTCTTGGGGTGTGGGGCAGCCTGGATGAGGGGCCTATGGTGGTTTGCAGGCTGGCCACCCCCCACCGACTCAAGAGGAGGCCCTGGGATCTGGGATTAATTTATGTTCTACAATTGAAACTTTGTAGCCTGGAGCAGAGCCAAGCCTTCTGTTTGCTCTGTGGCGACAGCCATTTCTGTTTGGGTTTATTTAAATTCTGTAATTGAAACTTTGTACCTTAGAGTGGAGGCCTAGGCCCTAGGGCCATGATTGCTGCCATTTCTATTGGGATTTATGTATCTTCTATAATTGAAACTTTGTAAGCCGGCAAGGGCAGGCAGAAAATTTGGCTTCCTCCATTGCCAGGGAAACCCAAGCCTCCCTCCTGCTCTCAGTTGCCACAGCCATCTTGGTTAGGGGTTATTTGCTCCTGATTGTTGGTGGGCATGGCTTATGGGCATGGCTTGAGGTACAATTAATTTGCATATTACTCTTTTATTAGATAGGATAGTGCTGCAAGTCCTGGCCAGAGAAAAAGGGCAAGAGAAAGAAATAAAAGACATTCAAATAGGAAAGGAAGAAGTCAAACTCTCACTTTTTGCAGATGATATGATTCTGTATATAGAAACCCTAAAGACTCCACCAAAAAACTTTAAAAACAATAAAAAAAAATACAGTCAAGTTGCAGGATACAAATCAATGTACAGCAATCCATTGCCTTCCTGTATATTAACATCAAAATTTCAGAAAAAGAAATGAAAAAACAATTCTTTTTGCAATTAAAACCAAGAGAATAAAATATCAATAATTAACAAAGACTGTGAAAGACCTATCTACTGAAAATTACAAATCGTTATTAAAAGAGATTGAAAAGATACAACAAAATGAAAAAATATCCCGTGTTCATGGATTGGAAGAATCAACATAATTAAAAGGACCATATTACCCAAAGCAATATACAGATTTCATGCAATCCCCATAGAAATCCCAATGTCATTTTTTAATGAAATAGAATAAGAAATCATCAGATCTGTATGGGACCACAAAAGACTTAGAATAGCTAAAGCAATCCTGAGAGAAAAGGACCAAGATGGAGATATCATGCTACCTGTCTTTAAATTGCACTACAGAGCTACAATAATCAAAAGAGTATGGTATTGACAGAGAAACTGACATGCAGATCAATGGTACATAATAGAGAGTCCAGCTATAAAAGCACATGTATATGAACATAATTTTCAACAATGGAGCCGAAAACACACAATGGAGTAGAAATAGTCTCTTCAATAAATGGTGCTGGGAAAACTGGAAAGCCACATGCAAACAAATGAAACTGGATTATAGTTTGTCCCCATGTAAAACAATTTAATTCAAAATGGATCCAAGACTTAACTTATATTTAAGACCCAAAACAATAAGTTATATAGAAGAAAATACAGGTACCAAATTTATGTACCTGCGTAGAACTGATTTCCTTTTTTTTTTAGATTTTTAAATTTTTTATTTTAAGAAAATTCAGAGCTGGGAATCATTTTACTTCTACTATGGTAGATATAACATATCTCTGAAAACCTAAATAAGCTTACTGATTGCTGAATCTTTCACATTAATTAACTGTGCTTAATTTTCACATTACCAATTGTTTTCATGGCTTATATTCTCACTGAACAATTTTTCAACATTATTTAAAATGACTGAAAGACAAAGATCTCCAATATCAATGAAATAAGTAAATGCATATTAATAAGTATTAGAACACTTACTTTCTTCAAGAAAAAAACATTAGTAACTTATTTCTGAATTGTCTGCATCACTTACAAAAATTCACTTGGAATTTTTGTTTCAATTTTGATAGCAAATATCATACTACTTAGAAGCCATTCACCAGTCTTAAACCTTAAACTCACATCCCATCTTGTGATCTCCTTGAGCTGGAGGCTGACCATTTTAACCCTGGGTAGCGGGGCTTCTTCAGGGCTGCTGATTAAGAGGTGGCATCAGCTCACCAGTTCTAACCATGACTGAGCAGGAGGCCTGCAAATCAATCCCATCACACTTGCAAGTTCATTCTGATTTACAACAATAAGAAGACCTAGATGAAAAGATCATGAAAAAATGGAGAAATATTCTAAATATTATAACCTTCCTTTGGCAGACCACCAGGGCATTTGTATCTTGGAGACAGAACCCATGCCATTTCAGTTCCTCTCTGCAGTTCTAGTTTAGAACACTTTAATTTTAGATTAAAAAAAAGATATGATCATGCCAAAAACATTAAAAAAAAGGGTATCTGGAAAATCACAAATTAAGAAAACGCAAGGAGAAATATGTATGTTTCATTCCCTTTTCCAGTACTCTTTTTTTTTTACATTTTTTTATTATTATTTTTAATCTTTATTGTTCAGTTTATTAATTACATTGTTTCCCCTTTTTATCCCCCTATAGCTCCCCTCCACCCTGTACCTATCCAATCCTCCACCCTCACCTCCCCCTCCCCACTGTCCTCTCCCATTGTTGCAAGATTTTTGTCCAGTCTCTTCCCACAACTCTTTTCTCCCCAAGAATTGTCAGTCCATTCCCTCTCTATGTCCATGTCTCTGTTATATTCACCAGTCTATCCTGTTCAACAGCCTATCAATTCACTTGATTTTTATGTTCATTTGTTGATAGATGTGTATTTGTTGTTCTTAATTTTCATCTTTACCTTTTTCTCCTTCCTCTTCTTAAAGAATATCTTTCAGCATTTCATATAATGTTGGTTGGGTGGTGATGAACTCCTTTAGCTTTTTCTTATCTGCGAAGCACTTCATCTGACCTTCAATTCTGAATGATAGCTTTGCTGGATAGAGTAATCTTGGTTGTAGATTCTTGCTGTTCATCACTTTGAATATTTCTTGCCACTCGCGTCTGGCCTGCATCGTTTCTGTTGAGAAATCCGCTGACAATCGTATGGGTGCTCCCTTATAGGTAACCAACTGTTTCTCTCTTGCTGCTTTTAATATTCTCTCTTTGTCTTTTGCTCTTGGCATTTTAATTATGATGTGCCTTGGTGTGGTCCTCTTAGGGTTCCTATATATTGGGGTTCGGTGCACTTCTTGGACTCCTAAGTCAATTTCTTTCACCAGGTGTGGGAAGTTTTCAGTCACTATTTCTTCAAATAGGTTTTCATTGTCTTGGCCTCTCGCTTTTTCTGGCACCCCTATAATTCGGATGTTGGTATGCTTGAGGTTGTCCCAGAGGGCCCTTACACTATCTTCAATTTTTTGGATTCTTTTGGTTTCTGGCTTTTTCAGCTGAGTGGATTTTACCTCTTTGTATTTCAAATCTTTAACTTGGGTCTTGGGGTGCTCCAGAGCACTTTTAGGTCTTTGTATAATATTTTTTGTTTCAGTCAGTGTATGCTTAATTTCTGGTTGGTCCTTTTTCATATCCTTGAGAGTCTCCTTTATATCCTTGAGGGTCTCTTTCTTTTCCTTGTAGGACTCATTCATTTCCACATTGGTCTTGATCATTTCTTTGCAGCTCTCATTTATATCCTTAAGGGTCTTGTTCATTTTCTTGTGGGACTCATTCATTTCCTTTGTGGTCTTGCTTATTTCCTTATATGCCCCAACCTTTTGTTGGAGCCTCTTGAAAAACCCTATAACCGTGGTTCTGAATTCCATGTCCAGTCGGTTTTTTTCCTCCATTTCTTTCACATCTGATTTCTTTCTATGTTGCTGCATGGTGGCTGCTTCCCTGAGTTGGTCAATTAGCTTTGTGTGGTAGACTTCCTACTAGGGATAGTGGCTCAGCCTCCCCAGTTACCTGAGGTGGATATGGGTTGCACAGTCTTGCTGAAGTTAAGCTCAGTTAATCGTTGTTAGCACTTGGAGGGTTGACCTCCAGGCCAATTGTCTGTGAAGGTTAGCTGTGCTCAGGTTGGGTGGGCGGAGTCTCCGGGCCAAGCAGACAGCGTTAGCTCTGCCCTATGCAGCCCCAGGGACTCTGTGCAGGGGGCAATGGCTGCCAGCACCTCTGAGAGAGAGCCGCTGCTGAGCTCCACCAGCTGCCGGGGAATTCAGACTTTCCCTAAATGAGTCTACATGCGCAATGTCTCACCCAGGGTCATAAAACAAAGCAGTCTGACGGTCTTCTGAATGAGAGACAAGTCGCGATGCGCTCTCTGCACCGTCATGCAGCCGAGCTGTTCGCGCGCAGGCTGCCTTCTCCACTAGCCGGGAGACCCGGCAGCACCTGAGCTTCAGAGTGCCCTCCCACTGTCCAGTTTTCACCCCGTGTGATAGTGGGTTCTCTGGACTTCGCCCAGAGCTGGAGAATCAGTCCAGTGGGACTCCTTTGTCTCCCCGTTCGAGAAAACTTGCCGGTTTTCAGCCAGCCGCCCTCTCCAAACCTCTCTCCGTGCAAATCTTTCAACGCTGTCCGCCGCCACGCCTCCGAGTCACAGTGTCTTATTTTCACTTTTATTTGTGGAATTTTCACTCGGCCGGCTTTCTGGTGATTCTGGAAGGTGTTTGTTCCTTCGTTAAGTTGTAGTATTAAAATTGCTGATTATGACGGCAAGATAGGTGTTTTACCTTTGCCGCCATCTTAGTTCTCCCCTTTTCCAGTACTCTTACAACTCTGCTTTCTTAGAAGGGAATTCATGAGCTATAATACTTGAGCAGATTCTCATCTGTGGGTTTTAAAATTTTTTTGTCTGCCATATTCACCACCCAGCCAGGAGCAAGACCAAAGAAAACCTGCCTTGGATCCTGACGAGTACTAAGCATTTTGAAAAGTTCATCTTTGGTGATATCTGGTAAAATGTAACCATACTTCTTGGCAAGTTCCACTCTTGCTTCAGGAAATTTGGCAGGATACGCCAGGTAACCACGATTCTTTGCATCAGTGTCATACGGGACCAAGGCTTCGTGCGGAAGTATTCTTTTTGGAAGGGGTAGTCCCCGCAGAAAGAATGGAGCAGGTTTGCATAGAACACCTAGACTTCTTGGATCATAGAAGGCTGTAGTAACAACACCGCCATTTTTTTTTTCAATTGCAGCAATGGCTAGTTCTGAAGCCAACTGTACTTCAATATTAATTTTTGCCTTAAAGATGCCAGCACCCTCCTCTACCAGCTGGACACCATAATCCCTTTTCAATGGTTGAATGGTCACACCTCTTCCATTGACAAGCTGGGTTAAGTCAATAGGTTGAGTAGGATCAACTCGACCCAAATCAATAAGATACTGCAGTCTCTTGAGACTCAAATGCTGATATTGAAGTCTGAAGCTATGTCCTTGATTAAACCCATATTTGGGGATTACGATGTAAAACGGGGTCTGGCCTCCCTCGAAGCCCAGTCGGGGCCCGGTTCCCCTCTGCCGTTCTCCTTTATGACCTCGGCCACATTTTCTACCTCTTCTCCGACCTCTTGGTCGTCTTTCCAGTCTCCTGGAGCCTGGATTCGGCCTTAGGTTGGCCAGACTCACGCGGGGCAGGGCCGGATCAAGTCAAAAGCCCTGGTCCCACCGCCTCGCACGGGACCTGCCATGACGGCCGGGACCCAGCACGGGTGCCCTCACCCGCCTCAGAACTGATTTCTGATAAGCTGCAAAAGCAGGTTAATGGTATAAAGATAGGTTATCAGTAAATGGTGCTGGAAAAATGGGTATCCAAAGACAGACAAAGAAAAAAAGGAAAAAATTAATGCAAACTTAAGTTTCACACCTTATACAAAAGTCATCTCAAAATAAGTCATGAACTTAAATTTAAAGTGTAAACTATAAAACTTTAAAGAAAAGCATAACAAAAAGTACTTATTATCTAGTATTCAGCTCAGAGTTCTTAAAACTTGAGAGCAAAAGCACAATAAAGGAAAATTTGAAAACTGGACTTCATCAAAATTAAAAACTTTTGTCTAAAAAAGACACTGATAAGAGGATGAAAAGACAAGCTACAGACTGGGAGAAAATATTTTCAAGCCATATAACTGACAAAGGATGTATAAATAATAAAGAACATATTACAGAACTCTCAAAACTTAGCAGTAAAAAAGAAAAATCCATTAGAACATGGGCAAAAGACAAAAACAGATTTCTCACCAAAGAAAATATACAGATGACAAATAAGCACTTGAAAAAAATGTTCAGCATCATTAGTCCATAAGGAAATGCAAAATAAGACTATAAAATAGCATTGCACAGTATCAGGATGGCTAATCTTTTTAGAAATAGTTATAGCATAGAATGCTGGCAAGGATGTCATGAAATTGAATCACTCATACATTGCTAGTGAGAATGTAAAATGACAGTCACTCTGGAAAAACAGTTTTACAATAAAAAACTAAACATGCAACTACCATACAACTTAGTAATTGCACTCCTGGGCATTTGTTGTAGAGTAATGGGGATTTATGTCCACACACAAAAAAATGTACATAAAATGTACAACTTTATAATAGCTGAAACTAGAAATAAATCAGATGTCCATCATTGGGTGAATGGTTAAATGAACTGTAGTACATTCATACCATGGAATAATCCTAAGTAATAAAAAGAAATTAACTGTTGATATACACAACAACCTGTATGAATCTCCAGAGAATTATTCTGAATGAATAATTGTTACACACCATATGATTCCATTTATATAACATTCTTGAAATAACAAAATTACAAAAATAAAGAACAAATGAGTGGTTGCCCTCTTTTGAGTAGTTGCACAGGAAAAGGTGGTAGGTATGGCTATAAAAGGAAAAATGGAAGGATCTTTGTAGTGATGGAAATGTGTATTTTGTATCAAAGTCAATATCTGAGTGCTAATATCCTATGTAATGAAAGCCTAATATGCTAAGTGTCTGGTCGTCCAGTCATCCATTCAACCAATAAAGTATAATATGCTAATGATATACTAAGGCTGTTCAACTGCTCACTATGACATGTACTGACTGCCAGGGGAAAGACAGTAGACCGATTGACCAGTCGCTATAACATGCACTGACCACCAGGGGGAAGATGCTCCAACTGGTAGGTTAGCTTGCTGCTGGGGTCCAGCTGATTGGACTGAGTGAGATGGGCAGACATGTCCTGGAGCCTTCCTTTGGTCCCTCCTTGGCTGGCCAGCCTCCCGGTTCCCTCCCTAGCCCTGATCATCCACCAGTGGGGTCCCTCAGCCTGGCCTGCAACCTCTCCCAATCAAGACCCCTCAGGGAATGTCAGAAAGCTGGTTTTGGCCCGATCCCGCAGGCCAGGCCGAGGGACCACACTGGTGCATGAATGCATGCACTGAGTCTCTAGTTGTACTATAATTTTTCAATATGTTACCATTGAAAAAATCAGATAAAGTTTACATAAGATCTTTCTGTATTATTTTTACAACTGCATGTGGACATACAATTATCTCAAAATAAAAAAAAAGTTCTTTAAAAATATTAATGACAGAGAGGAACCAAGATGGCGGCATAGGTAAACACCTATCTTGCTGCCCCACACAGCAATTTGAAAACTACAACTTAACAAGAGAACAAACATCATCCAGAATCACCGGAAAGCTGGCTGAGTGAAAATTCCACAAATAAAACTAAAGATAGGACACTGTGACTCAGAGAAGCAGTGGGGGGCAGCTTGAAGATACACGTGGAGTCAGAGGTTTGGAGCCATGCATGATCGTGAGCGAGTGGAGAGGGCGGGAGGCTGCAAAGACAAAGGCGTCCCATTGCACTGATTCCCCAGTTATGGGCCAGGTCTGGGGAACCCACACTCATATGGGGTGAAACTGTACAGTAGGTAAGCACGCTGAAACTCAGGCACTGCAAAGGTCTGCAAGCTTGTGGAGGGGGCGAGCTTGGGGAGAGTGCACGTAAACTTGGGAACAGTAGAAGGTGCACAGGTGCACAGAGAGGACTCATGACTTGCTCTCTCGTTGAAGAAACCACCGGACTGAATAGTTTTACAACCCTGAGTGAGGCTTTGGGTTTGCAGACTCATTTGGGGAGAGGCTGAATTGTCTGGCAGAGGATAGAGCTCGGCAGCAGCTTTCTCTCAGAGGTGCATGCAGCCATTACCATCCTGCACAGAGACCCAAGTGCAGGATAGGGTGGAGCTGATGGGAAATCAAGGCTGCCTGCTCAGCCTGGAGACTCCACCCATCCAACCCGAGCACAGTGGCTCTCACAGCATCCTCACAGCCAATTGGCCTGGAAGTCAAACCCTCCTAGTGCTTCCAACAATAATCTAGGTTTAACTACAACAAGACTGTGAAACCCATAAAGGGCTACACTAAGAGTATCCACCTCAGGTAACTAGGGAGGCTGAGCCACTGTCCCTTAGAGGACATCTCTGACACAAAGCTAATCGACCAACTCAGGGAAGCAGCCAAAATGCAGAGATATGGAAAGAAATCACATTTGAAAGAAATGGAGGAGGGGAAATGACTGGACATAGAGTTCAAAACCACGGTTATAAGGTTTTTCAAGTGGCTCCTAGAAAAGGCCAATGAACTTAATGAGATTCTTGAGGATATGAATGACACCCTCGAGGATGTGAACAAGACCCTTGAGGATATGAATGAGACTATCAAGGACATGAAAAAGGACCAACTAGAAATTAAGCATACACTGACTGAAATAAAAAATATTATACAAAGACCTAAAAGCAGTCCAGACAACCACAAAAATCAAGTCAAAAATGTGAAATACAAAGAAGCAAAATCCACTCAGCCAGAAAAGCAAGAAGCAAAAAGAATCCAAAATATTGAAGATAGTGTAAGGAGCAACAACCTCAAGCATACCAACATCCGAATTATAGGGGTGCCAGAAAAAGAGAGAGAGCAAGATATTGAAAACCTATTTGAAGAAATAGTGACCAAAAACTTCCCTCACCTGGTGAAAGAAATTGACTTAAAAGTCCAGGAAGGGCACAGAACCCCAAACTATAGGAATCCAAAGAGGACCACACCAAGACACATCATAATTAAAATGCCAAGAGCAAAAGACAAAGAGAGAATGTTAAAAGCAGCAAGAGAAAAACAATTAGTTACCTATGAGGGAGCACCCATACGATTGTCAGTGGATTTCTCAACAGAAACTATGCAGGCCAGATGGGAGTGGCAAGAAATATTCTAAGTGATGAATAGTAAGAATCTACAATCAAGATTACTCTATCCAGCAAAGCTATCATGCAGAATTGAAGGTCAGATAAAGTGCTTCACAGATAAGAAAAAGCTAAAGGAGTTCATCACTGCCAAACCAGTATTATATGAAATGTTGAAAGGTATTCTTAAAGAAGAGGAAGAAGAAAAAGGTAAAAATAAAAATTGTGAACAACAAATACACATCTATCAGCAAATGAATCTAAAAATCAAGTGAATTGATAGGCTGTGGAACAGGATAAACTGGTGAATATAACAGAATCATGGGCATAGAGAGGGAATGGACTGACAATTCTTGGGGAGAAAAGGGGTGTGTAAGGTGCAGCAAGAGACTGGACAAAAATCATACACCTATGGAAGAGGACAGTGGCAGGGAGGTAAGGGCAGAGGGTGGGATGGGTACCGGGTGGAGGGGAGATATGGGGGGGGGAGGAATGGGGAACATTGTAATTAATAAACTGAACAATAAAGATTAAACAAAAGAGCTGTATAAAGTTTAATTTTTGAAAGCAATCTAATGTAGTGAATACTAATTTCCCATTTCAAATCTATACATAAAGACACAAGGGAGCAGCCTACTTCCAATAGGAAGCCATGTCTGAACATAAAATGATAAGGTAGCAACTCCAGGGAGCAGAGGCCTTTCTCGAATTCCTGACCGCCTGTCCTGAACCCACTAAAGACTGGCTATGTTCCCGCTCACTGTGTGTGCACTGAGGTTCAGCTCCAGTTACAGATAGCTCTTGGGCCCAAACATCCCAGGGCTGCGAGGCAGCCTAGGAAGGACAGGAACTTCATGAGGTGCATCTCCCTCCAGCAGAAGCGCCAGCCCAGTTGCAGCCCACAGCCCCCACAGCTAATTCCAAAACTCTTGGAATCCAAGTATTCATTTAAAGGCCAAAATGTCATTTTCCATTTTATTTCTTTCTGTGACCCATAATAATCAAAGTCTCATTGTTAACATTCAAAGTAGATTATGTCATCTCTTACTATGGAAGGTTCTAACCCTATTGCTCACTCTAATCTAATTATAAATGACTTAATGGCAAGATTTTTCCCATACCCTGGTATCCAATATAAAGTGTCAGAAACTGATCAAATGTCTTCTTTTTTGCAATCACACCCCCTTGGACTACTAATATAAGCCCTGATTCCCAGAATCATGTTAGTGAGAGATTCCAAATTAGTCATTTGGCCCATTGGGCAACACTATGTCCCAGCGCTGGGCACTGGGGACCCTATCCCATGAACCAACGTGTTTCATAGGAAGGGCAAAGGGCACCCTCTGCCATATTTAAGTGTCTCCAACACAATAGGAGGATTGTGGCTGCAACACGGCAGCAGCACAGCATTTGCAGAAATAAACAACTAAGTAGGTGATGGAGAAGCACGAACAATCAAACTGGTTCAATTATAAATATATATACACTAGTAGTCATCTTGTACATTTATGGTCTGGAGTCTGCAAAAGTTTGAGTCTAGCTCGCTTTATGGTTCTGTAGGAGCTAAATATCACATTAAATGTTTCACTTCATTAATATTGTAACATTTTGTCAATCTGGAACACGTCTTCATCAAATCGCCCCTTGAAATGGTCTCTTTTGTTGAATTTTCTTGTTGGCTCATTTTATCAACATCTTTAATGTTTAGAAAGTATGAATTAAAACTAAGGAATGCTGTTTGTATTCAGCTACTTTCGTTGAGAGTGTAACATCCCCAGATTGGCAGTGTTTATGTAAATCAGTGTGGCTGATACAGCCATCATAAACAAATGAGGAAAACATAACAAACACACTGTTCACGCAGGAAATGTTTGTTTTGAGAGTTGGCTTTGGTCTCGCCAGATTGATGAAGAGTTGCTAATATTACAAATCTGTGCTGCACTGTATCCCAGGTCACTTCCACTAGCAAGCCAGGGCAGAACCACACATCCACTTGGGTAGACTCGACAGGTCCAGGACCTCAGCCAACTGCACACCATCCCGTGGCACTTACTAGTAGAATGGAAAAGGTTTCAGCAAGGCTCTTCTGACCCTAGGTCCTAATTCTGGTTCAGAAAATAAGGATGGTAAGGAAATCACACGCATGTGCAAAGATACATAACGTAGAGTGCTGTTCATAGCAGCATTGTTTATACACACAGGAGGCCATAATTCGTGTACAAGTCTATCATTAGGGAACTGATTAAACAGATGGCAATATATCCAAACCATGCCATACCACATAGTATAAGGAGCATGAGGCTTTAAAATACTATTGTGCTGTACTTACTCTTCAATATTGTGATGTATCGTGCTTTACTATACAGTACTATAATATATTGTACTGTGTTATACTTACAATGCTGTATATATTATACCACACTGCTACTGTACACATTGCTATTACAATGTCTATACTACTAGAGGCCCATTGTACAAAATTCATGCATGGGAGGAGAATGTCCCTCAGCCCAGCCTGCACCCTCTCCAATCTGGGACATCCCTCTCACAATCCAGGACTGCTGGCTCCCATCCACTCACCTGCATGCCTGTCTGACTGCCCCTAACTGCTTCTGCATGCCAGCATGATCAGCCCCTAATCATTCCACTGCCAGTCTGATTGATACCTAACTGCTCCCCTGCTGGCCCGATTGCCCTAAACACCCTCCCTTGCTGGCCTGGTCATCCCTAACTGTCCACCCCTGCCAGCCTGGTCACCCCTAACTTCTCTCCCCTGCAGGCCTGCTTGCCCCCAACTGCCCTCTTCTGCAGGCCTGGTCACCCCCAACTGCCCTCCCCTTCATGTCTGGTAACCCCCAACTGCCCTCCTCTGCATGCCTGACCCCCCCAACTGCCCTCCTCTGCTGGCCTAATCGCCTACAACTGCCATACCCTGCTGGCCATCTTGTGTCCACATGGAGCGGCCATCTTGTGTGTTGGAGTGATGGTCAATTTGCATATTACTCTTTTATTAGATAGGATACTTTGATGTACTGTACTATATTCTAATATGCTATAGGGTGTCCCCCAAAATGTATATACACTTTAACAGCTCATAGCTCAATTTTGAAAATTAAATGTATTTTAATAAACCCTGCCTTTATAATTATTCAAAGTGTGTATGAACATTTTGGGGGACACCCTATATACTAGACTGTACCATGTTATGCTCTACCATTTTGGACTGAAAGTACTAGACTGTACTAGACTATGCTGAATGCTATACTGTACAACACTGTACTTTATCATCTTGTTCTATACTGTACTGCATTGTACTGTATTACTCTTACTATACTGTATTGTATCACACTTTTCTATACTTTGCTGTACTGTTCTATACTGTGCTGTATTCTGTTATACTGTATGCTATACTATACTGGGATACACTGCTCTAAACTGTTCAAGTACTATATTGTACTAAACTATACTGTATAATACCATATTGTATTATATTGTATCCTTTACTATATCACACTGTTCTGTACTATACTGTACTGAATTATATTTTACTATATTGCATTCTATTATAGTATGCTGGACTATACTAGACTATAGTATATACTATACTGTACCACACTCTACTATACTATAGTATACTCGTTATACTATACTAGAGGCCCAGTGAACAAAATTTGTGCAAGGCGGGGAAGGAGCATCCCTCAGCCCAGTCTGCACCCTCTCCAATCTGGGACCTTCAAGGGATGTCCTACTGCCTGTATCAGGATCGGGCCTATAGGGGCAGTCAAACATCCGTCTCACAATCCAACTACCTACCTGCCTGCCTTCCTGATTGCCCCTAACCACTTCTGCCTGCCAGCCTGATTACCCCCAACCACTCCTGTGCCAGCCTGATTAATGCCTAACTGCTCCCCTGCCAGCCTTTTTGCCCATAACTGCCTTCCCCTACAGGCCTGGTCAGCCCTAACTGCCCTCCCATGCAGGCCTGGTACCCCCCAACTGCTCTCCTCTGCAGGTCTGAGTCCTCCCAACTGCCCTCCCTTGCAGGCCTGGTTCCTCCCAACTCCCCTCCCCTGCTGGCCATCTTGTGGTGACCATCTTGTTTCCACATGGGGGCAGGATCTTTGACCACATGGGGGCAGCCCTCTTGTGTGTTGGGGTGATGGTGAATCTGCAAATTATTCTTTTATTAGATAGGATAGAGGCCTGTGCATAGGTGAGGGCCAGCTGGTTTGCTCTGAAGGGTGTCCCAGATCAGGGTGGGGGTTCCCTTGAGGTGTTGGGTGGCTTGGGTGAGGGGCCTGTGGTGGTTTACAGGCTGGCCACACACCCACAGTGACCCAAGTAGACTCCCCAGTATCTGGGATTTATTTATCTTCTACAATTGAAACTTTGTAGCCTGGAGCAGAGCCAAGCCTCCTGCTCACTCAATGACCACAGCCATTTCTGTTGGAATTTATTTATCTTCTATAATTGAAACTTTGTAGCCTTAAGTGGAGGCCTAGGCCAGCCAGGGCTGCAGAAGCTTGGCTTCCTCCATCACCAGGGGCAACCCTAACCTACTGCCTCTCTCCAGCTCTATCGCTGCCACCATTTCTGTTGGGATTCTATAATTCAAACTTTGTACCCTGTTGTAGAAGCCTAAGCGGCAAGGGCAGGCAGAAAGCGTGGCTTCCTCCATTGCCGGGGAAACCCAAACCTCCCTCCTGCTCTCTGTGGCTGCAGCCATCTTGGTTGGGTCTATTTACACATTTTCTCCTGATTGGCTGGTGGGTATGGCTTGTGGATGTAGCAGAGATATAGTCAATTTTCATATTACTCTTTTATTAGATAGAATTACACTGTGCCATGCTATGCTGCATTTTACTGTACTATGCAGTGGTATACTACATGGTACTGTATTGTACTATAGTATACCGTACTATACTGTACTGCACTATACTGTGCACTATGCTATACTATCTATATTATACTGTACTTATGCTATACCATGCTGTGCTGTAATATACTGTGTTGTTTTACACTGTATTGTACTGTACCACACTACACCCTAGCACAATACAGACTAAGCTGAAATTGTAGCACATTGAATTAATGTAATTATTCAATGAGTATCTGTCCCGTGACTGTACATTTTATATTCTGCTGGCACTGGGATGCCCAGAAGAATTAGCTGGAATCTACCTCCTCAATGAACTCACAGTCTGCCTAACAGGCCTGGAATGACCACTGCCACAAATCAGAGTCTGCCAACACTACTCTTTATAGCTAAGGCTTTGGCCTAAACTTATATTGCAACAAGTTTCTCCAATTTTGAAATACTCTTCCATCCTTCTCCATTAAGCGCATTCCCTGTGCTCTTGCCTCTTTCAACAGCTGGGCAGGGAAGAGGGATCCAGCCACTACAGATGGTATACAGCCTGCCTTCCAGCCCCATCATGGATAGCCTTTTTCTATATTCAGATGTGGAGAAATCGAGGTGAAAAGAGAACCCACCAGTGCAAAAAACAGTGCTCAGTCTATTGAGCTAATGGGCTAGGAGACAGGAGTCTCAACTACTGGCAGATAACCCATTAATCTTCTTGGAATCTCCAATTAATTTAAATAATAAAAGGGATAGATTAAATGAGTCCTGGAGGCTGATTCCTACCCCTGAGTTCCCAGTGTGTCCCAGATATCTCCCTTACACAATTCTTTTAGAAGACCAGTTCTTCCCAAGGCACTATGTCCCACAGACTCTGCATCGATAAATATATAAGAGCCAGTGATTTGTCCTGAAGGCTCTATAGTTTGAACTCCCATGAAGGCCAATAGACAAAATGAGAATAGATAGTACCTGCAAATGATTCAGGTCTGTCTGCAACCAAGAGCTGCAGTCAGAACTGCCAGGTGGCCCTATGTTAAGGGTCGCTGTAAAGGAAGTTTTGTGTTTAAGTTTCTGTTTTAAGGCTGCCCTTTTTCCTGAGCCAGCATAGACCTGTTCCCTCCACTCGCTCCACCCACCTTCATCCAAACTTCTGTCTTGAACAGCAATGTGAGCTCCACATAAGCTCTCAAGTTAAGGTGACTTCATCATAAATAAATTTTTGTTTTAACCAAGAAGTGAGCCAAAAAAATAACACCTAATGAATAAATGCCTACTCTCTGATTGGAGGAGGACTCAGCAGAGGGTTATAGCAAAATGCCTAAAAATCTCACTAGGTAGGCAATGAGCTAATCTGAAGCATAACATTGGAGCTGTGGTGAAATTAAACTTGATGCCAGGATACCCCTTGCAGTGGACAGTTCCATGGGGGAAGGGAGAACAGCTCAGAACAGTGACATTCAAGGTGTAAGACAGGAGGCAGACCCTGCCTCTAGGCTAAGGAGACTGGCCCTACCTGCTGGACTACTTGAGGCTCCAACCTATCAGGCCTTAGTCAGGTTGCCCAGGGCCAGGAAGGGACAATGATTCAAATTTCTTGCACCAGAGAAGCTCCTGGGAAGCCCAGGTTAGTGACACCAAGTGACCAGATTCAACATCAGAACAAAATTGAGCGAGCTTCACAAATAGGGGACCCAAAAGTTTTCTTTGTTTGTTTTTTCTTTTGTTTGTTTGCCTTTTCCTCCTTTTTAAATCTTTTTTCTCTTTTCTTGCATATCTCTAATTTCTTTTTCTTTTTTAATATATATGTTTGTATTGATTTCAGAGAGAGAAAAAGAGAAAGATAGAAACATCAATGAGAGAAAATCATGAATCAGCTGCTTCCTGCACGCCCCCTAATGGGGGTCTAGCCCACAACCTGGGCATGTGCCCTGAACAAGAATTCAACCAGTGACCTCCTGGTTCACAGGTCATTGCTCAACCACTGAGCCACACCAGCCAGACTCTTTTTCCATTTTTCTATTCTTTTTCTCTTTTCTTCTTGTTATCATAATTTTTTCTTATTTCATTTTGATTTTGTTTCTTTTTCTTTTATTATCCTGTTTTACTTTTCCTATTTATATAATATATCCATTATTATTATATTTTAAATTCCTGATTATTTCATTTATTCTTTGTTTCTTTTTCTCTGTTATTCTTATTCTAGTTCTTTTAGCTTCCTTCTTGATTCCATATTTTCTTTTTTCTTCTTCTTTATCCCTGTTTCTTTATATTCCCTCTAAGTCTTTTCTCTCATGTCTTTTAATATTCTTTCTTTCCTTTTTTTCTTCACTTTCTCTTCTTTTTCCTTCATACACTTTCTTGTTTTTTGTTGCTTTGCTGAGTATGATTTTGGTGGTGCTTTTGGTTCAGTTCTATTGCGCCTTGTTCTGTTTGTCAACACCCAATAACAGCTTGCATGATAAGGTTAGAATTGAACCTCACAGTCAGCAAGTCATAGGGGAGATTCCACCTACAAATGAGATATCAACAATAAAGCCCCAATTACAGGAGGAGAGCCCAAATAATGCATATAAGGGGCATTCCTAGAGCAACCAGCTCAGGAGATCAAAGAGACAGCACCACTAGACCCCTCAAGAAACTTTCTACATAAGGCCATCCCACAAAGACTGGTAGACATAACCATTCTACCTAATATATAGAAACAAACACAAAGAGTTAGCTAAAATGGGAGGGCAAAGAAACAGTCACCAAAAGGAAAAAAAACAAGGAGTCTTCAGAAAATGAACTAAATGAGATGGAAGCAAGCAACCTATCAGACATAGAGTTCAAAGTAATGGTTATAAAAATACTCAAGGAATGATGTGCGAATTATGAGGATCTCAGTGGGAACTATAACAGCATAAAAAAGCAATAGAAATCATAAACAAGAAACAGTCAAAAATGAAGAATAACAAATTTGACATCAAAAATATACTGGAAGGAATTAAAAGTAGATAAGATGAAGGGGAGGATCAAATGAGTGATTTGGAAGACAATGTATAAATAAATACCCAATCAGAGCAGCAAATAGAAAAAAAAATAAAAGGCAGGAGGATAGATTAGGGGAGTTCTGGGACAACATGAAATGTAAAAACACCAGCATCATAGGAACACCAGAAGAGGAAGAATGTGAGCAAGAAATAGAGAACCTGTTTCAAGAAATAATGACAGAAAGTTTCCTAACCTCATGAATGAAAAAGTCACACACGTTCAGGGGTAGCAAAGAGTCCCAATCAAAATGAACCCAAGAAGGCCCACACTTAGACACATCATAATTAAAGTGGCAAACATAAAAGACAAAGAAAGAATCTTAAAGGCAGCAAGAAAGTGATAGAAAATTACCAACACTGGAGTTCCGATTAGAATGTTAGCTGATTTCTCAATAGACACTATTCATGCCAGAAGGCAGTAGCATGAAATATTCAAAGTGATAAAAACTCTCATAAAATGGTAATAAAGGGGTCATACCTCAACATAATAAAGGCCATATATAACAAACTTATAGCCAACATCATACTCAAAAGGCAAAAACTAAAAGTATTTCTCTTAAGATCAGGAACAAGATAAAGAAGTCAGTTCATATCACTCTTATTCAACATAGTACTGGAAATCCTGGCCACAGTGATCATTCAAGAAGAAAACATAAAAGGCATAGAGGAAAGTTACAAAAAAAATTGAAAGCCAGTTTGAAATTGAATTGACATGTCATGGAGCAAAGAATATCCTTACATGATATTATTCTACAATGTCATTATAATTTTTGATGTCATTATAATTATTTTACAACAGCATATTGTACAATTATCCCAAAGAAATGTACAAACTAATTATTTGAATGTTTGGCAGCAATTTAGAAAAGGATATGAAAGGATTTAATCCCTTTCAGAAGGAATTAAGGCACTGAGAAGGCACTTGAGCATTCTATAATGGCTCATCTTGCCCTTTTTGCCAAGAGAGACTCTCTTCTCACAATCCAATTGCACACAGCTGTTGCCTGAGCTTTTTTGTTCAAGCTTAGGTTGAAGCCTCATGGTGGCTGGCACCATGGATCTGTCTCTCGCCCAATAGTGTGAGATGGGCCCTCCCTGGAGACGAAACCTGAGTCCCCACATGATATGTGATCAGTACCAGTACCCCAGTAGCAGGCAAGGGGATCCCAAGGCAGGTGCTGGGCATGGAGCCCATGGGGGCCTACACTACAAAAGAGTCAGAACTGAACCTCACATCAACCTGCTTGGCCCCGTAGGATGGCTGGTTAGCCAGAGATGGGTAAGATTCCTCAGGGAAGAAACAACCTAAGACAGGAACAGTCGCAGAGGGGCCATCAGGAGAAAACTTGAAGGTAAACAGAGGTGGGGCACAGACCCTCACCCCCATAACCTTGCAGGGGCCTGAACTCTCACCCCTCCTGCTTCCATGGCTGCTTCGCCTCTCATGCCCACCTCAGATCAGGACCCAGGTAACAAAGACTTGGCCGGCAGCAGCTGACCTATATATAAATTCAGTCTAGCACCAGGAATGCTTAGGGCCTACTCAATAATGCAAATAATCCTTTCCACTAATATTTACAGGGTAAACTAAGATTATTGTTTAAGTATTAAATTTGACAGTAAAATAGTAATCAAGTTTTCAGATTAATTTAAATTGGCTAATTGAAATAAGGGAATACTCAAGAAAATTTAAGTGTACTGGACAAAAAGCTGTTCCTAAAATATTAACTAAAATTTCTACTGGTAGTTCATCTCATTGTAAAATTGCTTAACATGCAATGAACCTAAAGCAGTCATATTTTTGTGCAAAAATTAAAATTTAAAGTTACCAAGACTGCACTATAAAATTTCCAAAAGACTCCATTAATCAAAAAAAGGGGGGAACGGTAGGGTAATATTATGTAAGGAAAAATATTCTGCAAGTAAATGACATTGAGGAAAATTTTACTTCAGAAAATTAATTTCCACTTTTAATGCTAAGAGCAAGACATGCATGAAAAACCCACAGGGTGTCAAAATAAGCCAAAGGAAAATCATTTGGGCAAAAATAAAAACAACCCCAAGTCAAATTTATAGAAAATATTCCTTTATTAACTTCTGGTCGAGAATATGTTTGTATATTTTCAGGAACCAACTCCAAGACCATATGGATTCTTGCAGCAGAGAGGAGTTGACAGGTCTGCTCCAACCATGAAGACAAAAAGAGAAACAGTCCAGAGATGGAGGACGCTGACGACACCTTGC
Source organism: Antrozous pallidus (assembly GCA_027563665.1). Taxonomy (NCBI): domain Eukaryota; kingdom Metazoa; phylum Chordata; class Mammalia; order Chiroptera; family Vespertilionidae; genus Antrozous; species Antrozous pallidus. The sequence continues at coordinate 51,186,031 of CM050510.1, forward strand.
CATGGTAGCAGTCAGCAGCTGTGCATCACTGCAGGTTGCCCAGGATCAAACCCAAGAGGGTGGGACCTGCATTGCCACCATTTGTCCACCATCCAGATATCATTGCTGACATGCACACATAAGGAACAGTTTGACATTGAAACTGGGATTCAGAACTGTTGGACATTGAAATTAAGACTCAAACATTTTTTGTTCTTGTATGTTTATTTCTAGTATGCAGATGCAAGATTTTTAAAGAAAAGAAACGGGGGAGAATATATTCAGAGGCAAAGAAGCATTGAACAGACTGTCAAACTACAGTGGGAAGGCAGGGGAAAGTAGGGGGCGGGGGCTGTAAGAGATCAACCAAAGGACTTGTATGCATGCATATAAGCATAACCAATGAATACAAAACACTAGGGGGGGGCTGGCAGGTGAGGGCATGTACTGGGGGGTAGATGAGGCCGAGGGGAGGTCAAGGGGGGGAGGGAAATATATATACTACTATTTTTAATACATTAAACAATAAAAAAATATTTTTGAAAAATAAAATAAAAATGCAGGGTGCCACCAAACATAGCATTTCTCCTTTTAACCAAAGGAATACCTTGAAATCAAATTATTATATATATAAAAACAAGGACAAACTAAAAATTTTTGGCCTTCCCAACAGTGTTAAGCAATTTTCTAAAATTTTATTATTATCAAGTCCCAATCTGAGATCCAAGAATAGAAAATTATAATTAAAAACAAAAAGATTATTAAAAAAATAAAAAAGCATTAGAGGTAGTAAAATTATCATTATTCATAGATGATATGATATTGTACATAGTAATCACCAAAGACTCCCCCAAGAAACTACTAAATTTAATAAATGAATTAGGCAGCATAGCAGGATACAAAATCAATATCCAGAAATCAATGGCATTTTAATACACCAATAATGAACTCTCAGAAAGAGAAACTTTATAAACAAATTCTACTTACCATTGCAACACAAAAATAAATAAATGAATAAATAAATAAGATACCTAAGAATAAACTTAATCAAGAAGGCAAAAGGCTTGTACTTAGAAAACTATAAACTATTGACAAAAAAGAAACAGAAGATACAAACAAATGGAGGTGCGTACCATGTTCATGGATTGGAAGAATTAACATTATTAAAATGTCTATACTACCCAAAGCAATCTATAGATTCAACACAATCCCTATTAACATACCAACAACATACTTCACAGAACTAGAACAAATACTCCAAACATTTATAAAGAACCAAACAAACAAACAAAACAAATAGTTACAGCAATCAATCTTGAGAAAGAAAAACAAAGTCAGAGGAATCACAATACAGATATCAAACTATACTTCAATTTCATTTTAATCAAAGCAGCCTAGTACTGGCACAAGAACAAGCATATAGAACAATGGGCCAGAAAAGAGACCCCAGAAACTGACCCACACCATTTTGGTTAATTAATATTTGACAAATGAAACAATAACATATAATTAAGTAAAGACAGTCTCTTCAACAAATGGTGTTGGGAAAATTGGGGAAAGACACATTCAAAAAGATGAAAGTTACACCATACATAAGAATAAACTCAATATGGATAAAAAAAAAAAACTTAAACGTAAGTCATGAAACCATAAAAATCCTAGAATAAAACAAAGGCAGTAAAATAGACATCTCACATAGTAGAATCTTCACCAATACATCTCTCAGGGCAAGAGAAACAATGGAAAAAATAAACAAATGGGACTACATCAAAATAAAAAGCTTCTGCACAGCAAAAGAAACCATCATCAAAATGAGAAGCGATAACATACTATATTTTCTAGTGATACATCTGATAAAGGTTTAACCTCCAAAATGTATAAAGTGCTCAAACAACTCAACAGAAGACAAACAATCCAATTTAAAAATGGGCACAGGATCTAAACAAATACTTCTAAGAGGGTATACAGATGGTCAATAGATACATGAAAAATGCTCAGTCACTAATCATCAGAAAAATACAAATTAAAACCACAATGACATATCACCTCATACCTGTCAGAATGGCTATCATCAATAAGTCAACAATAACAAGTGCTGGCGAGGATATGGAAAAAAGCAGTGGGAATGCAGGCTGGAGAAGCCACTCTAGAAAACAGTATGGAGTTTCCTCAAAAAAATTAAAATGTAACTGTTTTTTGATCCAGTGATCCCACTTCTGGGAATATATCCTAAAAACCTCAGAACACCAATTAGAAAACATAGAGGCACCCCTATGTTCATAGAAGCATTATTTATAATCGCTAAGATTTGAGAATAGCCCAAGTGCTTGTCAGTAGATGAATGGATGAAAAAGGTATGGTACATTCACCCAATGGGATACTATGCAACTTTAAAAAAGAAAGACTCTTTCCACTTGAGACAGCATAGATAGATCTGTAGAAAATCATGCTAAGTGAAATAAACCAATCAAAGAAAGACAAATACCACATGATCTCACTTATTTGTGTAATCTAATGAACAAAATTAATTGACCAACAAAACACCTGAGGCATGGAACAGACTGACATATCTTGGGGTCTGAGGGGGACAAGAAGAGATAAACCAAAAAACCTATGTACTTATATGCATAACTAGTGCACTAGAGACAATAGTGTGGTAAAGGCCTGGGGCATAGAGTCTGAGAAGAGGGTAGTAAAAGGGGGATGGGAGAAATGGAGGACATGTAATACTGTCAACAATAAAAATATATATTGAAAAATAAAATTCTACACACAGAACAAATGCAATAAGCTATTTACCTTAAATCTAAAACTGAACTCACACTTATCATTTTTTATGCAGACTTTTCAACAAGCTTCAACTGTTTGTTATTTATTAAAAATCCAGTATTCAAGGCATAGGGCTAAGCATTTAACAAAGCCAAAAAGTTTTCATAATCACTTTATTCTGATCTATATAATGAAGCCTCAACAAAACCTCCCTAAATATAGTAACCAACTCCATTTTTCAGTTTTATGGCCCATTAGCATCCTTTCAACCAGCTCATGCTATAGAACCCTCCTTAACTAGAACATAATGACTAGTGGACACAGAAGGGTGGTAGACTACCATCTTTATGTGAAGAATTCTAGAACCTATAGAAGACATAGGACCAATGAGTGAATGTGGGATGGATGGGAGAATGGTTGGATGGAGCATTTAAATTGTAATTTTTTAAAAAAAGAATTTGTGACTATTAATGAGACTCATAGTAACAGTATAGAATTTTGAAGCTGGCACAAAAAAAGGAAGACAAATAGAACAAGGAAATCCTAAACTGTACTAAGCTGAAATATACAAGTAAAGTGCTCCGTTTTCTTTTTGCCACAATAGAAAAGACAGTGAAAACAATTCCCATGTTCAAAGATATCTATCTGAAAAGTAAATTACTGATTTTCTAATTTCACCTTAGTCTTCATTTCCCAAGCCAGATGAAAATGTATGAATATTTAGTTCTCGCTTCAGCAGCACATATACTAAAAAAAATTGGAACGATACAGAGGAGATTATCATGGCCCCTGAGCAAAGATGACAGGCAGATTCATGAAGCGTTCCAAAAAAATAGAAAAAAGTAAATGTATGAATATTTAAATGTCCCTTTTTTTTGCAGAGGTTCAAATGTTTGGTGAAACCATGAAAATATAGCCTCCATTACTTACTGATGGAACCTTATTTTTTAAAATACTTTTAAATTTGCAATTACAATTTATGTACAATAGTGTATGTCTTTAGGTGTACAACCCAATAATTAACACATTTATATAACATACTAGAGGCCCGGTGCACAAAATTCATGCACAGGGGGCGAGAGGATGTCCCTTAGCCCAGCCTGCACCTTCTCCAATCTGGGACCCCTTGAGGTATTTTCGACTGCCCGTCTAGGCCTGATCCTATTAGGACAATTGGACATTCTTCTCACAATCCAGGATTGCTGGCTCCAAACTGCTCACCCGTCTACCTCTCTGATTGCCCTTAACTGCTTCTACCTGCCAGCCTGATTACCTGCTAACCACTATCCTGCCAGCATAATTGATGTTTAACTACTAACCTGCCAGCCTATTTTCCCCCAACTTCCCTCCTCTGCCAGCCTGGTCACCCCTAACTGTCCTCCCATGCAGGCTTGATCGCCCACAACTGCCCTCTCTTGCAGGACCTGGAACCTCCAACGGCCCTCCCCTGCTAGCCATCTTGTGGTGGCCATCTTGCGTCCACATGTGGGCAAGATCTTTGACCACATGGGGACAAGCCCTCTTGTGTGTTGGAATGATGGCCAATCTGCAAATTACTCTTTTATTAGATAGGATAACGGGATCACCTGATAAATCTAGTACCCATATGACACCATAAACAGTTTTTACAATATTATTGACTATATTCCCTATGCTCTACTCTATATCCCCATGTCTATTCCCTAACTTCAAATTTGTAACTCAATCTATTCACCTTTTTTTAACCATCCCCCAATGCTTCTTCTTTTCATCTGGCAATGGTCCAATATGTTCTCTGTAACTATGAGTCTGTTTCTGCTCTATTTGCTTGTTTATTTTGTTTTATAGATTCCATATACAAGTGAAATCATATGGCATTGGTCTTTTTCTGTCTGCACATCATAATATCGGCTAGGTCAGTGATAGGCAAACTTTTGAGCTTGGTGTGTCAAAATTCGCCAAAAAAAACTGAGCATAACTCGGGTGGTGTGTCACTTTGAGAAAAAAAAATATAATTTCACGATATTTATAGTTTAAATAACAAAAATGTATAATTGTAATATATAACTGCACTTAATAAACCAAAAACTAATTATTTAACTTACCTGCTTAGTGACTTCTTTGTTCATCTGTCAAGTCAGTTTCTTTTGTTGGTCTTGATATTATTTAACTTGTGTGGGGTGCCATGAAGTAAGATAAGTGATGGGGAAGGAGAACTCTTTAACTAACCTACCTATTAGTGACTTTTTTGTTGCAGAATTTCATTGGCTAAAGCTTCAATTGAAGATTGGTATTTTGTACACTTCAGTTCAAGCAAACGCTACTAACTTCATCTGTCAATTTGTTTCTTTTGTTGGTTTTGATATTATTTAATGCTGATAATAAGGTCTTACAAAAGTACATAGAGGGAAAAATTGTGAGTAAAGCCATTGCTATATTTTAGGGTGCTAAAAGTGTCTGGAAATCCATTCCAGGTGCTCCAAATTTCCTGTTCATAGTGGCACTCCTCTTGATTCTCCAAGCGGCACCTTTCCAGATTCTCAAGCTTTGATCTCAAGTCGACAAAAACCTGAGCCCAGATGCTATCTTGAAATTATGCAAGTTGCATCTCCAAATCATCAATTTGCATCCATTGGAAACCATTTAATTCCAAACTACTGTAGTCTACTACATCAGGATACTTAATTATTTTTATGCTCTCTTCTAGGCTTCTAAATTGATTAAATCTACCACTGAACTGGTCAAGTAATGAGTCTAAAACATGCTGGTACTTTATATGCAAGGGTTCCATTTCATTTTGTACAGCTGCACTGGCCTTCTCAAAATACTTTGTTACTCGAGGGAAATACTTATAAGTTTTAGTTTCTACATCTTGCTTCAAAATTTTAAGTTTACTTTCAAAAGCTTTTATGTATCCAAACATGACGTCAATACTTTTGTCCAAACCTTGTAACTTTAAGTTCAGTTCATTAATATGAACAGAGAGAGACATCTGTAAAAAATATCAGGGTGTTGACCCACTTATCATCATTGAGCTGAGAAAAGTTTCCCAGATCCTTATCCTCAAGAAATACCTTAATTTCTTCAAAGCACTCCAAAAAGCGCTCAAGAACTTTGCCTCAGCTCAGCCATCTTACATTATTGTACATCAGCAGTCCACTGTAGGTGGAATCAACCTCCAATAAAGTGCAGAAAATTCTCGCTTGTGAAGGGGGCGAGCAGCTATTAAATTAACTATTTTTGTAACAACTGACATTAAGTCGTTTAAGTCGGTGAATCCTGCCTTGGCACATAAAACCTCCTGATGGATAATACAATGAAAAGGCACAATTGGATGTCCAATAGCTTCCATAAACAATTTGACAAATCCGCCTTTTTTCCCCACCATGTTTGGTGCCCCATCTGTTGTCACTAACCCAACTTTAGAGATATCAATGCTTAGGTCACGGAATGTTTGTATAACAATCTTACATATTTTGCTTCCTGATGTACTTGTTGGCACTAATACTAACTTTATCAACTCTTATCTCTTTGTGAGACCATCAGAATATCAACCAATAATGGCCAACTGAGCATGTGATGTGACATCAGTAGTTTCATCAAGAGAGATTGAAAAATATTTACAACTACTTATGTCTCTCTTTAATTGATGTTGTACATTTGTGTTCAGTCTCATTATTCAATCTTTTATGATATTTCTACTGAGTGGTAACTCAGATATTCTCTTAATAATTGAATCTTTACTCTATATATCATGAAATAGAACTGGTGCACATCTTAGGAGAATTGCTTTAATAAATTCTCCCTCATGAGTGCTTTTCCATGCTGAGCTATGGAGTGAGCAATGCTCAAACTTGCAGATGTTAAATTTGTAGAGCCTTTTATAAATTTAAGGATGGAATTAGATTGGTTCTTATAAAGGTGTAGCTGCCTGGAAATGTATTCCTTCCTTTCATCCTCACTTTTTTTCAAGAGCTGGGAATGATTAGTTTCAAAATGTCTATTTATATTCCATGTTCTGCTTACTGCCATTTCAGTACATAGAATGCAAAATGATCTGCCATTTTTTTCTATAATGCCATACATCTCAGTCCATGTCCCTTGAAAGGGTCAGCTAATGCTACTACCACTTCCTTTACTTAACCTTGGTTTTTTTTATTTTTTGGGTTCTCCATCAGGGGGGCAGTGACAGAAGATAGAATTATAGATAACCTGTTAGCCCTGCAGGCAATTAGGGGTTAAGTAGCCTAACTGACCACAAGATGGCACATGTAACTGTCTTTTAGGAAAGGGCAGGGTTAATAAGCAGAAATAGGCGTTAATAAGTATACACAACAGTACCAGCGGTGAAATGGAGTCTACACTATGCTGCAAAATGACGTTTCCTATATAAATTAAGATGACTACGGCTATTTCTAATGGTGGGAAACGTACAGGCCCTTGCCTCTCCCAGCCTCCCCTCACTTATCTCAGTAATGATGGTCAATTAGAAATCCACGCCACCCCAGAACAGTAGGTTAGATTATGGTTGCGATGGTTATGTGGTTGCTGGTAATGGCGATCACAGGGCCCCCAGAGATGCGTCCCCTGTGGCATTCCACTGCTCCCTGCTCCGCCAGCTGGAAGTGAGGTCAAAGATCCCCTAACGGCCTAACTGGAAGTCCTAGAACTAGATGCTCTGTGCTGGAGTTCTGTTGTTTTGGCCTACAGGGCTCCTGCATAGAATGTCTACACTACACTATAGCACATGTTTCATACTTGGCCATGCAGTAGCCAAGGATGAAACATACTTCTCGGCATGTGGCCCCATACTTCTCTGTATGAGACCGCATGCAGCTGTGTGTCATCGAACATGGCTGACATGTGTGTCATAGGTTCGCCATCACGGCTCTAGGTTCATTCATGCTGTTGCCAATGGCATGATTTCAATAATTTTATGGCTGAGTCATATTCCATTGTATAATGCACCATTACCCCTTTATCCATTAATCTATTGATGGACAGTTAGGTTGCTTCCATATCTTGGCTATTGTAAATAGCATTGCCATGCATGTATGAAATTCATCTTTATTTTTAAGGTTCTGCTGCAGATATTTAGGGAGCACTGCACACAATGTGTTAACATTTTTGGAAATTAAATATACTGAGCATATTCGCCAGGATATATGACATATTGGAATGCTCTGCAGCATGAAAATAAAGGATATGCCCCATGTATTTCATTGTGATTGTATAAGTATGTCAGAGACAACATCTTATAGGGTTAGCAACATCAACTGAAAAAAGAAGAACACCATACAGCAGTAGTCTTACTCATCTCTATAATCCACTGCTGAGGCCTAAAAAGTATGAGCTCAAGAAATAGTGATATAGGGTGGAAAGATGGCGGTGGAACAGAAGGACGCGTAATCATCTGTGTCCCAGGCAGAAGGAGGAAGCAGCTGAGGGTGGCGCGGGGAGTGTTTGTTGGCGAGTGGGGGGACACCTGGGCTCTGGGAGGAGGGGGACTGCTAGATTAGCCTCCCTTAACAGAGCGGCTCCAGTGCGGCTTGGTTCTCTCACGGAGCCATTAGCTCAGAGGCGGACTGCGCCATCTTGAAGGGGAAGAGCCTGAAAATTTCACAGTTGCGGTACCCACTGGGTGGCTGAGACCCCCCCAGAACATCGATTCCTAGTTGGCGCCGAAGCGGATTCTGAGGAACCCTGTGCTCTGCCATGGAAAGGTCAGATTTCCCCTGGGGGTTTTTTCCCCAGGGACATTCGCTCCTGGGGAAAAAAATAAAAGAGAAAAAGTCCGGGGTTGTTGGAGCTGGCAAACATGGAAGAGGGCCCTCAGAGCTGGTGGCAGGGGGGATACATAGAAGGCAACCCATTTGGACCTGACAGAGAAAGCCAGCCTAACAATTTTAGGAGGAAGCGGGCTGCCAAACCCAAGGGGGAAGGGGAGTTTCGCGCAACATACGAGCGGGACGTGAGCGGGAAGTGAGCTCGCGCGCTTGCATTTGTCCTCTCCAAATTTGAATTTCTCAGTGCTGAACCAGGAACGTGGGATCGCGTGGTGGGGGATAACCTGGGAGACTGCAGGGGCAAGCTGTTTTGCTGAGGCTGGGGATCAGAATAGGTGCTCACCATTAGAGAGGCAACTCTGGGTTACCCTATTTCCACAAATCAGCAGAGAATACCATAGACATAGCGGGATTTTAGTTCAGGCTAGAGAGGACTAATAGACCTGAAGGTCAATTCAGAAACACTGCCACCTAGGGGCTGAATCACAAATTGACTCTTGTGTAACACAAATTAAGGAATCAATTTTTTTTCTACTACTATTTAAACTTTTTTTAAGTGCCATTTTATTTCATCTTTACTCTACTTAGAGATTAGGGTTATACAGTCTTTTTTCATCTATCCTTTAGTATCTTTTTACTTTACCTCAACTTCACCCTTATGCCAGCACTCTCTTGCTGACCTTTCCCTAGTTAGTGTCTTATTCCCCTTACATTTTTTCCTTATTCTCTCCTTTTACCCCCTGTCAAAATTTCACCCCACACTTATATCCAATATACAACCACCTGTTCCAAGTCCATACACATCTATTGCTTCTCCAACTTCACTATCCTAAATTGTTTTTCTCTCAGTCCTGCTGATGTTGTTTACCTGACTGTTGATTATATCGATATTTTATGCATGTGTGTGAGATTGGTTTGGTTATTCTTTTCTTTTAATTTGTTTTTTTGGGGGGTGGCATTGTTTTTTGTTTTGGTGTTGTTCACATTGTTTTTTTTTTGATAGATTTAAGCTTCTGTGTTCCCTAACCTCCCTTGATATTAGTTGTTGTATGTAGTTTGTAAGGTACTTGTTGCTGGCTTTTGCTGGGATTAGTGGCGGTCCTTTGGGACTTTCCAACCCATATTTATAGTTTATTCCCTTTTCCTATCTTTTCACTCCTTCCCCTTTTCCCAGTTTTATTTTGACATTCCCTTTCTCCTTTCTTTCTTTCTTTCTTTCTTTCTTTGTTCTTTTTTTTCTTTCTTTTGTGTGTGTGACTATTTTCTCTTACTCTCTTTTTTCCCGCCTATCACCTAATTTACCTTCCTCTGGCAATCACCTTTAATTTGGAGTTACCAATACTGTGAATACATTCTTCTTCAGTGCCTGGTGTGCTGCACCTGGTTGTATTGTAGTTTGAGCCTTTAAATCAACACAGGAGAGTGAGAACTACATAACAAGACACATAGAGAAGAGAGATCATGGGGAGACAAAGAAACAGCACACCAATGAAAGAAAAACAAGCCTCACCAGAAAAAGAGGTAAAAGAAATGGAAGCAAGCAACCTGTCAGAGAGAGAGAAAAGAGAAATGGTCATAGGGTGGCTGAAGAGAATAGAAGTCAATATGAGTAAGAACCATGAGGAATTGAAGAGGAATCAAGAGGAAATGAAGAAGAGCCATGAAGAAATGAAGAAGAGCCAAGAAGAAATGACAGAGACCCAAGAAGAAATGAAAAGTGACATTACTGAGGTAAAGAACTCCATAAAAAGTATCAGGAGTAGACTAGATGAAGCAGAGGACCACATCAGTGAGCTGGAAGACAAGGTAGGAAAAAATACACAAGTAGAGCAGCTTCTAGAAAAAAAATTAGAAAGCAGGAGGAGAGCCTAAGGGAACTTTGGGACAACATGAAACAAAACAACATCCACATAATAGGGTTTCCAGAGGGACGGGAAACTGTGCAAGGAATAGAAAACCTGTTGGAAGAAATAATGACAGAAAACTTCCCTGATATAGGAAAGAAAAAACCCACACAAATCCAAGAAGATCACAGAGTTCCAAGCAAATTAAATCCCAAAAGACCTACACCAAGGCACATTATAATTAAATTGGCAAACATCAACGACAAAGTGAGAATCTTAAAAGCTGCCAGAGAGAGAAGGAAAGTCACCTACAAAGGAACCCCCATCAGATTAGCAAGTGATTTCTCAACAGAAACTTATTAGGCCAGAAGGGATTGGAATGAAATATACAAAGTCATGCAAAGAAAGGGTCTGAATCCTAGAATACTGTACCCAGCAAGGCTATCAATCAAAATTGAAGGTCAAATCAGGAGCTTCACAGACAAAAAAGGTCTAAGGGAATACAATACCACCAAACCAGCAATGCAAGAAATGCTAAAGGGTCTGCTGTAAAAAGCAATAGGAAGCCAAGAAAGAACACAGGGGTAAGGGAAAAAAATGGTTACAAATAACTACCTATCAATAATAACTTTAAATGTAAACGGTTTAAACGCTCCAATCAAAAAACATAGGGTAATAGACTGGATAAGAAAACACGACCCATATATCTGCTGTCTTCAAGAAACCTACCACAAAAAAAAAAAAAAGACGCACACAGACTGAGGGTGAAAGGATGGAAAAAGGTCTTCAGGTGAATGGAAATGGAAAAAAAGCTGGGATACCAATACTTATATCTGACAAATTAGATCTCAAAGTGAAGGATGGAACAAGAGATAAAGAAGGCCACTACATAACACTAAAGGGAGCAATCCAACAAGAAGAAATAACTCTGGTAAACATATATGCACCCAATACAGGAGCACCCAAATACATACAAAATCTCCTAGAGGATATCAAGGGAGAGATAGACAGCAATACAATCATAGTAGGAGACTTTAATACCCCACTATCACCATTGGACAAATCCTCTAAACAAAAAATCAGTAAAGAAACATCAATCCTCAATGACGCACTAGACCAGATGGAATTAATTGACATCTTCAGATCATTTCATCCCAAAGCCACAGAATATACATTCTTTTCAAGTGCCCGTGGGTCATTCTCAAAGATAGAAGATGTGTTGGGTCATAAACAAAGTCTCTCCAAATTCAAGAAGATAGAAATCATATCAAGCATATTCTTGGATCACAGTGGCATAAAGAAGGAAATCAACTACAATAGAAACAATCCAAAGAAATCAAACACATGGAGACTAAATAGCATGCTATTAAACTATGACTGGGTTATTAGAGAGATCAAGGAAGAGATAGAAAACATCATAGAAACAAATGACAACGATAGCACAACAATCCAAAATCTATGGGACACAGTGAAAGCAGTTCTGAGAGGGAAGTTCACAGCTCTACACTCCTACTGCAAAAAAACTAGAAAGAGTTGCGATAAATTATCTAACCCAACAACTCAAAGAGTTAGAAAGAAAGCAACAAGAAAAGCCCAGCTCAAGAAGAAGGAAGGAAATAGTAAAGATCAGAGCAGAAATAAATGACATAGAGACCAAAGAAATAATATGGAAGATCAACAAAACCAAGAGCTGGTTCTTTGAAAAGATAAAAAAGATTGATGAACCTCTAGCCAGGCTCACCAAGAAGCAAAGAGAGAGGACCCTAATAAATAAAATCAGAAATGAAAGAGGTGAAATAACAACAGACCCCACTGAAATACAAAGGATTATTTAAAAATACTATGAACAACTCTACTCCAACAAACTGGACAACTTGGAGGAAATGGATATATTTCTAGAAAAATATAACCTCCCAAAACTCAATCAGGAAGAATCTAAACAACTCAATAAACCAATAACTGTGGAAGAAATTGAAACAGTCATCATAAAGCTTCCAGCAAACAAAAGCTCAGGGCCAGACGGCTTCACAGGGGAGTTTTACAAAACATTCAAGGAAGAACTAAAACCTATACTCCTCAGACTATTCCATAAAATTCAAGAGGATGGAACACTTCCAAACTCCTTCTATGAACCTAGCATCACCCTAATACCAAAACCAGATAAATATGACACAATAAAAGAGAATTACAGGCCAATATCCCTCATGAATATAGATGCCAAAATCCTCAATAAAATTCTAGCAAATCGGATACAGCAGTACATCGTTAAGATCATACACCATGACCAAGTAGGATTTATCCCAGGAATGCAAGAATGATACAATATCTGCAAATCAATAAATGTGATACATCACATAAATAAATTGAGAGATAAAAATCACATAGTCATATCAATTGATGCAGAAATAGCATTTGACAAAATCCAACACGCTTTCTTGATAAAAACTCTCAACAAGGTAGGAATAGAAGGATCATAAATCAACATAATAAAAGCCATATATAATAAACCCAGAGCAAACATCATACTCAATGGGCAAAAACTACAACCATTTCCCCTAAGAACAGGAACAAGACAGGGTTGCCCACTCTCACCACTCCTGTTCAACATAGTACTGGAAGTATTAGCCATTGCAATTAGACAAGAAGAAGAAATAAAAGGCATCCAAACTGGAAAAAAAGAAGTAAAGCTATCCTTATTTGCAGATGACATGATATTGTGTATAAAAACCCGAAAGACTCCATAAAAAAACTAATGGACTTAATAAATTAGTTCAGCAATGTAGCAGGCTACAAAATCAATGCCAAGAAATCTATGGCATTTCTATACATTAATAGTGAACTTACAGAAAGAGAGATTTAAAAAGCAATCCCATTTACCATCACACCAAAAAAATTAAGATACCTAGGAATAAACTTAACTAAGGAGATAAAACATCTATTCGCGGAAAACTACAGGACACTAAAAAAAAGAGATAGAGGAAGATGTAAACAGATGGAAGAACATACCATGCTCATGGATTGGGAGAATCAACATAAGTAAAATGTCCATACTACCCAAAGCAATCTATAAATTTAATGCACTCCCCATTAAAATACCAATGGCATATTTCACAGACCTAGAAAGAACTCTCCAAAAATTTATCTGGAATAAAAAAGGCCCCGAATAGCCACAGCAGTCCTGAGAAAGAAGCACAAAGTCGGTGGGATTTCCATACCAGATTTCAAGCTGTATTACAAAGCTATTGTTCTCGAAACAGCCTGGTACTGGCACAAGAACAGACATATAGATCAATGGAATAGAATAGAGAATCCAGATATCAACCCAAACCTCTATGGACAACTGATATTTGACAAAGGAGGTAAGGAAATACAATGGAGTAAAGACAGCCTCTTCAACAAATGGTGTTGGGAAAATTGGACAGCAACCTGCAAAAAAATGAAACTAGACCACCAACTTACACCACTCACAAAAATAAACTCAAAATGGATAAAAGACTTAAACGTAAGATGGGAAGCCATAAAAACATTAGAGGAATCTACAGGGAAAAAAATCTCAGACATATGCCAAAAGAACTTCTTTGATGATACTGCTCCTAGGGCAATGGAAGCTAAAGACAGAATAAACAAATGGGACTACATCAAAATAAAAAGCTTTTGCACAGCTAAAGAAACCATCAACAAAACAACAAGAAAACCCACTGTATGGGAGAACATATTTGCAAATGTTATCAGTGATAAAGGTTTAATCTCAAGCATCTACAGGCAACTCACACAACTCAATAAAAGGAGGACAAATGATCCAATAAAAAAAATGGGCAACAGACCTAAATAGAATCTTTTCTAAAGAAGACAAAAGGAAAGCCCAGAGGCATATGAAAACTTGCTCAAAGACACTAATTATCTTAGAGAGGCAAATCAAAACGACTATGCGATACCGTCTCACACCTGTCAGAATGGCTTACATCAACAAATCAACAAATGACAAGTGCTGGCGAGGATGCGAAGAAAAAGGAACTCTCCTGCACTGCTGGTGGGATTGTAGGCTAGTGGAGCCACTGTGGAGAACAGTATGGAGTTTCCTCAAAAAACTAAAAATGGAGCTCCCATTCGACCCAGTGAACCCACTTCTAGGAATATACCCCAAGAAACTAGAAATGCGAATTAGAAAGGATATATGTACCCCTATGTTCATAGCAGCACAATTTACCATAGCTAAGATTTGGAAACAGCCTAAGTGCCCATCAGCAGATGAGTGGATTAAAAAACTATGGTACATTTACACAATGGTATACTACGCTGCGGTAAAAAAGGAGCTCCTACCATTTGTAACAACATGGATGGATTTAGAGAGCACTCATTTGAGGAATATAATGAATGACATAGACTGATGAACAAGAATGGATCCAGAGACTGAGAAAAGTCCATCAGAATGTCAAACCTCAGGGTAAGTGGCAGGTGGTGAGAGTAAGGGGGAAAGTCAATATATTTGACCTCTTGAACTAAGGTAATTTGGATTTTACATCCCTGACAGAGTTTATATAAAGTTATAAAAAAATTAGCAGCTAGTTTGAGATTGAATTGACATGGCCTAGAGCTTGTCATCTCCTATGGACACCATCCTTAGGCTAGGCCCTCCTTAACCTCCCATGACAGCATAATATCCTTACATGATATTATTCTACAATGTCATTATAATATTTGATATTTGACAACAGCATATTATACAATTATCCCAAATAAACTTACAAACTAATTCTTTGAATGTTGGGCAGCAATTTTAAAAAGGATAGGAAAGGAATTAATCCCTTTCAGAAGGAATTAAGGCACTGGGAAGGCATCTGAGCATTCTATATTGGCCCCTCTTGCCCTCTTTGCCAAGAGGGACCCTCTTCTTACTATCCAAATACACACAGCTGATTCCTGAGTTTTCAGTTCAACCTGTGGCTGAAGCCTCTGGGAAGCTGACACCATGGATCTATCTCTCGACCAATGGTGTAAGCTGGGCCCTCTCTGGAGAAGAAACCGGGTCGCCTGATATATGTGATCAGTACCAGGACCCCGCCAGCAGGTAAGGGGACCCCAAGGCAGGTGCTGGACATGGAGGCCACGGGGGCATAGACTACAAAGGAGACAGAACTGAACCTCACATCACCCTGTTTGGCCCCGTAGGATGGCTGGTTAGCCAGAGACGGGTAAGATTCCTCAGAGAAGGAACAACCTAAGACAGGCTCAGTCACAGAGGGGCCAACAGGAGAGAACTAAAAGGTCAACAGAGGTGGGGCACAGACCCTCATCCACAAACGTTGCAGGGGCTTGAATTCTCACCCCTCCTGAGGGAGGTCTCCTACCCCCACGGCTGCTTCGCCTCCCATGCAAAACTCATACCGGGACCCAGGTGGCAGACAGAGACTCGGCCAGCAAAGCTTCTATATATCTAAATTCAGTCTATTACCAGGAATGCTCAGAACCTACTCAAAATTGCAAACATTCCTTTCCACTAGTATTTACAGGGTAAACTAAGATTTCTGCTTGAGTACTAAAATTGACAGTAAAATAGTAATCAAGTTTTCAGATTAATTTAAATTGGCCAAGTGAAATCAGTGAATACTCAAGAAAATTTAAGTGTACTGGACAAAAAGCTTTTCCTAAAACATTAACTAAAATATCTACTAGTAGTTCATCTCACTGTAAAATTGCCTAACATCCAAAGAACCTAAAGCAGTCATATTTGTGTGCAAAAATCAAAATTTAAAATTATCAAGACTGCAAGATAAAATTTCCAAAAGCCCCCATTAATCAAAATAAGGGGGGATAGTGGGGTAATATCATGTAAGGAAAAATATCCTGTAGGTAAAATACATCTAGAAAATTCTTACTCCAGAAAAGTAAATTCCATTTGTAAAACAAACTGCATGACACCCATGAAAAAAACACACATCGTGTCAAAATAAGCCAAAGGAAAATCATTTAGGCAAAAATAAAAAGAATCCCAAGTCTAATTTGCAGAGAGGATCCCTTTGTTAACTTTTGGTCAAGAATGTGTTTGTGTGTTTGCAGAGAACAACTCCAAGACCATGTGGATTCCTGCGACAGTGAGGAACTGACAGGCCTGCTCCATCCACGAGGACGGTCCAGAGATGGCGGACGCTGACGACACCTTGCCATGCTAGCAGTCAGCAGCTGTGCATGGCTGCAGGCAGCCCAGGACCATACCAGAGAGGATGGATCTTGCATTGCCACAATGTGTCCACCATCTGGATACCATTGCTGACATGTACACATGAAGAACTATTTAACATTGAAACTGGGATTCAGAACAGTTGGACATTGAAACTGACACTCAAACATTTTTTGTTCTTATACGTTTGTTTCTAGTATGCAGAGGCAAGATACTTTTGAAGAAAAGAAATGGGGGGAGTGATTGATATGGAGGCAAGGTGGCCTTGAACAGGCTGTCAAGCTACAGGGGGAAGGCTGGGGTGGATGGGAGGCAGATGCTGAAGGACTTGCATGCATGCATATGAGCATAACCAATGAATGAAAGACACTGGGGCAGGGAGGGGGCCGGTGGGGACATGTGCTGTGGGGTAAGGGAGGCGGGGGGGAGGATATTGGGGTTAAAAAAGGAAAACATATGTACTACTATTAAATATAAGTTATATTATAAATTAAAAATAAATATAATAATAATAGTAATAATAATAATAATAAAAGAAATAGTGATATAGGAGGAACCAAGATGGCAGCATAAACACCTATTGTGCTGCCCCGCACAACAATTCCAACACTACAACATAACAACAAAACAAACATCATCCAGAATCACCAGAAAGCTGGCTGAGTGAAAATTCCACAAATAAAAGTAAAGGTGGGACACTGAGACTCAGAAGAGTAGTGGAGCGCAGCCTTGAAGATACACCGGGAGACAGGTTCAGAGTGGTGTGCATGCGCGCGCGTGTTGTAGGGCTGGCAGCAGCAATTCCGACTGGATTTCTCCAATGGGAAGGGCAGAAACATCCCACTGCACAGATTCCCAGTGCCAGGCGAGGTCCAAGGTCCGGGGTATGCACGCTAAAAGCCAGGTGCGGCAGAGGTCTCCAAGTTTGAGGAGAGTGCGCATAAAGTGCGCAACAGCACAGACAGGATGCGCAGACCACCGGACTGCTTTGTTTTACAACCCTGGGCGAGACTTTGGGTGTGCAGACTCATTTGGGGAGAGACAGAGTTGTCTGGCAACAGGTGGAAACCAGCAGCGGCTTTCTCTTGGAGGTGCGCAGCCGTTACCACCCAACACAGAGACCCGCGCACCGCATAGGGCGTAGCTGACACTGCGTGCTCAGCCCAGAGACTCTGCCCATCCAACCTGAACACTACTCAATTCCACACCCAACTGGCCTGCAGGTCAAACCCTCCTAGTGCTAACAACAATTAGCTGGGCTTAACTCCAACAATACTGTACAACCCATAAAGGATTGCAGTAAGAGTATCCACCTCAGGTAACTGGGGAGGCTGAGCCACTGTCCCTTAGAGGACACCTACCACACAAAGCTAATCCACCAACTCAGGAAAGCAGCCACAATGCAGAGAAATGGAAAGAAATCAGGTGTGAAAGAAATGGAGGAAAAAAGACGACTAGACATAGAGTTCAAAACCACAGTAATTAGGTTTTTCAAGAGGCTCCTAGAAAAGGCCAATGAACTTAATGAGAACTACGAGGAAATGAACAAGACCTACGAGGAAATGAATGAGACCTACAAGGAAAGGAATAAGACCTATGAGGATATGAATGAGACCCTCAAGGATATGACAAAGGACCAACTAGAAATTAAGCATACATTGAATGAAATAAAAAGTATTACACAACGTTCTAAAAGCAGTCCAGAGGGCTGCAAGAACCAAGTCAAAGATTTGAAATACAAAGAAGCAAAATCTACTCGGCTGGAAAAGCAAGAAACAAAAAGAATCCAGATAATTGAAGATAGTGTAAGGGGCCTCTGGGACAACCTCAAGCATGCCAACATCCGAATTATGGGGGTGCCAGAAAAAGAGAGAGAGCAAGATAATGAAAACCCACTTGAAGAAATAGTGACTAAAAACGTCCCCCACCTGGTGAAAGAAACTGACTTAAAAGCCCAAGAAGTACACAGAACTCCAAAATATAGGAATCTAAAGAGGATCACACCAAGACACATCATAATTAAAATGCCAAGAGCAAAAGACAAAGAGAGAATATTAAAAATAGCAAGAGAAAAACAGTTAGTTACCTATAAGGGAGCACCCATACGATTGCCAGTGGATTTCTCAACAGAGACGATGCAGGCCAGATGGGAGTGGCAAGTAATATTCAAAGTGATGAATAGCAAGAATCTACAACCAAGATTACTCTACCCAGCAAAGCTATCATTCAGAATTGAAGGTGAGATAAAGTGCTTCGCAGATAAGAAAAAGCTAAAGGAGTTCATCACTACCAAACCAAAATGATATGAAATGCTGAAAGATATTCTTTAAGAAGAGGAAGAAGAAAAAGGTAAAAATATAAATTATGAACAACAAATACACATCTATCAACAAATGAATCTAAAAATCAAGTGAATTAATAATCTGATGAACAGGATAAACTGGTGAATATAACAGAATCATGGACATAGAGAGGGAATGGACTGACAATCTTAGGGAGAAAAGGGGTGGGGGAGGTGCAGCAAGAGACTGGACAAAAATCTTACAACAATGGAAAAGGACAGTCGGGGGGGAGGTGAGGGCAGAGGATGGGATGGGTACAGGGTGGAGGGGAGTTTTAGGGGAATAAAAAAGGGGGAACAATGTAGTTAATAAACTAAATAATAAAGATTAAAAATAAAAAATAAAAAAATAAAAGAAATCGTGATATAGAGAATCCAGAATGGCAATGGCATAGACTGAAACTATACTTATGTCCTCCCAAAACCAAGCAGGAAATACAACTGATTTATAGAAAAATCATAACCAAAAATTTAAATAATCAACTGAAGATAGGCTGAAGAGAAATAAAAAACATACTAGAAACAAATTAAAATGAACACACTACAATCCAAAATTTATGGGACACAGTGAAAGCAGACCTGAAAATGAAGATCATAGCACTAGAGGTCTACCTCAAAACACAAGAAAAACTGGTAAATCTAATACTGTAATTTAAAGAATTAAAAAGAGAACAGCAAAATCCCACAATAAGTAGAAGGAATGAGTAAAGATCAGAGGAAATAAATGACAAAGAGACAAAAAAAAAGGTTAATAAAATCAAAAGCTGGCACTTTGAAAGGATAAACAAGATTGATTAATCTCTAGCCAGACTCATCAGGAAACAAGAGAAAGGATCCAAATAAACAAAATAAAAAATGAAAGGGTGATCCTGTAAAATGGGTACTTGCTCTTGAAAGTGTTATCAAAAGTCTCATTAGAGGCTAGGAAGATGGCTGCCGATGGGAAGGCAGACTGCAAGATAGTGTGTGAGAAATCAAAGGGAGAGTGTGTGGTCTCACGGGGATTGTTTATTGGTGAATTGAGGGACAGGTATACTCCAGAAGACTGTGCAGGACTACTGGACAGGGCTCCCCTGACCAGGCAGCCCCCACTGCTGCCGGGTTCCCTCCCAGAGTGACCGGCTTGGACGCAGAGACTGCGTCATCTTGAAGGGGAAAGTGGATGTTATCGGGAGCCTGAAAAACCCAGGGAATCTACAATTATAGCACCCACCAAACAGCTGTGAACCCAAGAACACAACACCAGTCTCCAAGTGGCACAAGTACACAGATTCAGAGGAGCTCTACACTAGCTCACGAAAAGATCAGATTTTGCCTGGGTGAGGTCTGTGGTCCCAGCAGAAAAGAGAAACGCAGGCAGGGCGGGAGCTGGAGGACCAGGCGAAGTCTGCGCCTAGAGAAATCAGTGGCTGTTGGGGCTGGCATGATCTGTGAATGTGGAAGGGGGTCCTCAGAGCTGCTAAGAGAATGGAACTCCAAAAAGCACCCATTTTTATCTGGGCACAAAAGGACAGCCTAAAAATTTTTTTAAAGTGGGCCAGCTGCTTAGACCCAAGGGAAAAAAGACTGTACAGACATATGCACAGCTCCGGAGTCCGCACACTTACTCTGACTCTTACCCCCCCTCCCCCTTAAATCCCTTGCTTCTGATTTCTAAGGCCAATTGGGGACACTTTAAGAAACTGGAGGGTTAAGTAATTTTTCTGGAACCTGGGGATCAGAGCAGGGAATAACCATCAGAGAATCAGCTCTGGGGCAACCCACTCCCCCAAACCGGTAATTAAGTACCACAGGGAAAATAAAACCTAAACACTAGCTAGAAGGGACCTATAGACCCAGAGGTCAATCCAGAAACACTGCCACCCAGGGGTTGAATCATAAATTGACTCTTGTGTAAACACAAATAAAGGAATAGAAGAAACAAGGACTTACTGTCTGCTTAAAAATCAGGACTGGCTTACAACACTGAGATGCAGTGGAATGCAGGGAACTTCAATGACCTTCACTATTGTACATTTTTATTTTTATTTTTTTTATCTTTTACTTAAGAAAATTAATTTTTTCCTTTTTTTCACTTGATTTTACCTTTTTAATTATTACATTTTTATTTTCAATCAGTATTATTACTACTACTGTCTTACCTTTTTTTTAAAGTGTTATTTTATTTTCTCTTTATTTTATTTTGGGATTAGTTTTCTACATTCTATTTTTATATTTCCTTTAGCATCATTTTACTCTATTCCAACTTTACCTTTATACCATCACTCTCTTCCTAACTTTTCCTATTTGTTGTTCTGTTTCTCTTACCCTATTTCTGCTTTAGATTTTCCCTATTCCTTCTTTTTACTCCCTGTTAAAATTTCACCCTACATATATATATTTAATTTCCAAGTCCATACACACCAATCTCTTCTCTTTCATCACTATTAAAAATTCTTTTTTCTCTCTGTCCTTTTCTTGTTGTTTGCTTGATTGTTGATTCTATCAATTTTTTATACTTGTTTGTGAGATTGTTTTGCTTTTTTCTTTTTTCTTTTTTCTTTTGTTTTTTGCTTCTGTTTTCCTTCGCCTCACTCAATATTAGTTGTTGTTTGTAGTTTGCAAGCATCTCCAGGTAATTATTGTTGGCATGTGTTGGGATTAGTGGCTGCTCTATTGGAGTTTTCTCCCCATATATAGAGTTTTTTCCCTTCTTCTTTGTTTTTTTTAATTTCTTTATTTATTAAGGTATTACATATGTGTCCTCATCACCCATTACCCCTTCCAATCCCCTCCTTCCCCCATCACCACTTATGCCCTCACCCCGCTGGTGTCTGTGTCCATTGATTAGGCTTATATGCATGCATAAAAGTCCTTTGGTTGATCTCTTCCCCTTACTCTCGCCCTCCCCTATCATCTCTCTGAGGTTTGACAGTCAATGCTTTTCTGTCTCTGGATCTGGTTTTGTTCAACAGTTTATGTTGTTCATTGTATTCCATAAATGAGTGAGTTCATGTGATACTTATCTTTCTTTCACTGGCTTATTTCACTTAGCATAATGTTCTCCAGTTCCATCCATGTTCTAATTTGAAGCAGACACCTTTTTCTTCTTCCTAAAGAATACGTTTCAGCATTTCATATAATACTGGTTTGGTGTTGATGAACTCCTTTAGCTTCTTCTTATCTGTGAAGCACTTTATCTGTCCTTCAATTCTGAATGATAGCTTTGTTGGATAGAATAATCTTGATTGTAGGTTCTTGCTATTCATCACTTTGAAAATTTCTTGCCACTCCCATCTGGCCTGCATAGTTTCTGTTGAGAAGTCAGCTGACAAGCATATGGGTGCTTACAAGGGTAAGTAATTAAGTGTTTTTCTCTTGCTGCTTTTAATATTCTCTCTTTGTCCTTTGCTCTTGGCATTTTAATTATGATGTGTCTTGGTGTGGTCTTCTTTGGATTCCTTTTGCTTGGGGTTCTGTGTGCTTCCTGGACTTGTGAGTCTATTTCTTTCACCACATAGGGGAAGTTTTCAGTCATTATTTCTTCAAATATGTTTTCTGTATCTTGCTCTCTCTCTTCTTCTGGCACCCCATAATTCTTTTTTTAAATGTATTTTACTGATTTGTTACAGAGAGGAAGGGAGAGGAATAGAAAGTCAGAAACATCGATGAGAGAGAAACATCGATCAGCTGCCTCTTGCACACCCCGCACTGGGGAAGTGCCTGCAGCCAAAATACATGCCCTTGACCGGAATCGAACCCGGGACCTTTCAGTTCGCAGGCCAAGGCTCTAGCCACTGCACCAAACCAGTTTCGGCACCTCCATAATCCTGATGTTGGTACATTTGAAGTTGTCCCAGAGGCTTCTTACACTATCCTCAAATTTGGCGATTCTTTTTTTCTTTTTCGGTTGAGTGTTTTTGGCCTCTTGGTATTTCAAATCTTTGACTTGATTTTTGCGTTCCTCTAGTCTGCTGTTGGGTTTCTGTAAAATACTTTTTATTTCAGTGTATATTTAGTTTCTAGTTGGTCCTTTTTCATATCCTCGAGGTTCTCGCTGAGCTTATCGGCTTTTTCTTGGAGCCTCTTGAAATACCTTATCAATGTGGTTTTAAACTCTATATCCAGTTGTTTGTTTTCCTCCATTTCTTTTGTTTGTGATCTTTTTCTTTCTCTCCCCATTTTCACTGCTTCCCTGAGTTGGTTGGGTAGCTTTGTGTGCTAGGTGTCTCGGCCTCCCCTGTTACCTGAGGTGTACACTTTTGGTGCACCTCTTTGTTGACTGTGTATAAAGCCTTGTTGTAGATAAGTCTTGTTTGTTGTTGGTATCACTGGCAGGAATTGACCTCCAGGGCAACTGACTGTGAGGATCAGCTGTGTCTACTCTAGGAGACAGCCTTCCGCGCCTGGACTTGCAAACTTGCCAAAGTCTCTGAGCTCAGTTTGGATGGGGCGGAGTTTCTGGGTGGGATGGAGTTTCAGGGTGGAGCCAACAGCCGTAGCTTCCAGTCAGCCCCGGCCCAGGAGGTCGCTGGTCCTAGCACCTGCAAGCAATCACCGCAGGCACCTCTGTGAGAAAGGTGCACTCGCATTTTGCCTGCCTCCAGAACATCAAGTCCCCAATGGATCCAGAATCTCAGATTTTCACCTGGCACCTGGGTTCAGTGCAATCAGAACTCCTTTTCCTTTCTGCCAGACACCAGCCACACAGTCAACTGAACGCCCTCACCGTGAGCACTCATGTGCACCCCCCGGAGTTCCGTCTCTGGCCGTAGCTCCTTTCTCCTAACAGACACAGCCAGCGACCCGTTTGTCCCCTCTGTTTGCATTCATGCACACGCCTATGGAGGTCTGCCTCTGGCTCTTCCCCTGGGATTCCGCCCGCAATCCAGGTTCTCCCTACAAGGGCCTGATTCTCCCAGGTTTTGAGTGCAAACCAAACTGGGTTCAGCACAGCCTGGAGTTTTTGTCTCCTTCCTGCCAGAGCACCCCTGCCAGGTTCAGACACCCTGTCCTCTCACGTGCATGAGTCTCCACTTTACTTGGGCTTTGCAGAGGCTCTGATTATCCGTGTGCTCTTCTATGACCCTCCAATTTCAGATCTTCCAGTCAGCCAGCCTTCCCATGGTTCTGTACAGTGTCTGTTCTATCCTTCAGTTCTATTCTCATAATTGTTGTGCGGGGCAAAAGCCTAGGTGTTTACCTATGCCGCCATCTTGGTTTTCTCTCCCTTCTTCTTTCTTATTCTCTCTCTTTTCTCTCTTACTTTTCTTTCCTGTACCCAATTTCACTTTTGTGCTCCTTTTTTTTTTCTCTTCTCCTTTCTCTCATATCCTCTAATTTGCCTTTTTCTGGTGGTCACTTTTATTTGGCATTATTAATATTGTGAATACATTTGTGTTCAGTGCCTTGTTAGTTGTACCTTATTGTGTTGTATTTTGTGCCTTTAAATCAATGCAAGAGGGAGAAAACTACATAACCAGACACCTAAAGAAGAGAGATCATGGGGAGATAAGAAACAGCCTGCATACGAAAGAAAAGCAGGCATCACCAGAAAAGGAAGTAAATGAAATGGAGGCAAGCAACCTGTCAGAGAAAGAATTCAGATGAATGGTCATAAGGTGGATGAAAAGAATGCAAGACAAATTTGACAATATCTGTAAGAACCAAGAGGAAATGAAGAAGAACCAAGAAGAAATGAAAAATGACATCACTGCTGTAAAGAACTCAATAGAAAACATCAAGAGTAGACAAGAAGAAGCAAAGGACCACATCAGTGAACTAGAAAGACAAGGTAGAAAAAAATAGTCAAATAGAACAGCTTCTAGGGAAAAAATTAAAAAGCAGGAGGAGAGCCTAAGATAACTTGGGGACAACATGAAACAAAACAACATCCTCATAATAGGGGTTCCAAAAAGAGAGGAAACTGAGCAAGAAATAGAAAACCTGTTTGAAAAAATAATGACAGAAAACTTCCCTGATATAGGGAAGAAAAAAACCAACAAATCCAAGAAGCTCACAGAGTCCCAAGCAAAATGAACCCCAAAATACCCATGCCAAGGCATATTATAATTAAGCTGGCAAACACTAACAACAAAGTAAGAACCTTAAAAGCAGCCAGAGAGAGACAGAAATGATCCCTCATCAGACTAGCGAATGATTTCTTAACAGATTCACATCAGGCCAAAAGGGAATGGAATGAAATATACAAAGTCATGCAAAGGAAAAATCTGAATCCAAGAATACTGTACCCAGCAAGGCTATCAATCAAAATTGAATGTGAAATCAGGAGCTTCACAGACAAAAAAGGACTAAGGGAGTTTATTACCACTAAACCAGCAATGCAAGAAATGCTAAAGGGTCTGCTATAAAAAAAAGAAGAAAGAAGAAAGAAAGAAAGAAAGAAAGAAAGAAAGAAAGAAAGAAAGAAGGAAGGAAGGAAGGAAGGAAGGCAGGAAGGAAGGAAGGAAGGAAGGAAGGAAGGAAGGAAGGAAGGAAGGAAGGAAGGAATAGAAAGTGAAGAAGGAACACAGGGGTAAAAAATAAAAATGGTGACAAATAAGTACCTATCAATAATATAAGTGTAAATGGAATAAATGCCCAAATTAAAAGACACAGGGTAACAGATTAGATAAGAAAACATGACCCATATATCTGCTGTCTACAAGTAACCCATCTCAGAAAAAAAGATACACACAGACTGAGGGTGAAGGGATAGAAAAAGGGTTTTCAGGTGAATGGAAATGGAAAAAAAAAAGCTGGGGTAGATCTCAAAGTGAAGGCCATAACAAGAGATAAGGAAAACCACTTCATAATACTAAAGGAAGCAATCTAACAAGAAGAAATAACTCTGTAAAGATATATGCACCCAATACAGGGGGGCCCAAATACATACAAAAAAACTTCTGGATGATATCAAGGGAGAGATTGACAGCAATACAATCATAGTAGGGGACTTTAATATCCCACTATCACCATTGGACAAATCCTCTAAACAAAAAAATCAGCAAAGAGACATCAATCCTAAATGACTCACCAGACCAGATTGAATTAATTGACATCTTTAGAACATTTCACCCCAAAGCCACAGAATATACATTCTTCTCAAGTACCCATGGGTCATTTTCAAAGATAGACCATATATTGGGTTACAGGCAAAGTCTCTTCAAATTCAAGAAGATAGAAATCATATCAAGCATCTTTTCAGATCACAGTGGCATAAAACTGAAAATCAACTACAATAAAAACAATTCAAAAAAATAAAAAACATGGAGACTAAATAGCATGCTATTAAACAATGACTGGGTTACCAGAGAGATCAAAGAAGAAATAAAAAACATCATGGCACTAAACTAAAATGAAAACACAATAATCCAAAATCTATGGGACATAGCAAAAGCAGTCTTGAGGAGGAAGTTCATAGCTCTACAAGCCTGCTGCAAAAAAAAGAAAGAAAAGAAAAAGAAAAGAAAAGAAAAGAAAAGAAAAGAAACAATGGTAATAAATTATCTAACCCTACAACTCTAAGAGCTAGAAAGAGAGCAACAAGAAAAGCCCAGCTTAAGCAGAAGAAAGGAAATAATAAAGATCAGAGCAGAGATAAATGACATAGAGACCAAAAAACAATACTAAAGATCAGCAAAACCAAGAGCTGGTTCTTTGAAAGGATAAGCAAGATTGATGAACCTCTAGCCAGGCTCACCAAGAAGCAAAGAGAGAGAACCCAAATAAACAAAATCAGAAATGAAAGAGGAGAAATAACAACAGACCCCATAGAAATACAAAGGATTGTTTTAAAAAATACTATGAACAACTCTATTCCAACAAACTGGACAACCTGGAGGAAATGATCATATTCCTAGAAAAATACAATCTTCCAAAACTCAATCAGAAAGAATCTAAATATCTTCATAGGCCAATAACTATGGAAGAAACTGAACAGTCATCAAAAAGCTTCCAGCAAACAAAAGCCCGGGGCCAGACAGCTTCACAGGGGAGTTTTACAAAACATTCAAGGAAGAACTAAAACCTATCCTCCTCAGACTGTTCAAAAAAATTCAAGAGGAAGGAACACTTCCAAGCTCCTTCTATGAAGCCAGCATCACCCTAATACCAAAACCACATAAAGACAACACAATGAAAGAGAATGATAGCCCAATATCTCTCATAAAAATAGATGCCAAAATCCTCAACATAATTGATCCAGCAGTACATCAGAAAGATCATACACCATGACCAAGTAGGATTTATCCCAGGGATGCAAGAATGGTACAATATCCGCAAATCAATAAACATGACACATCACATAAACAAATTGAGAGATAAAAATTATATAGTTATATCAATTGATACAGAAAAAGCATTTGACAAAATCCATACACCCTTTCTTGATAAAAACTCTCACCAAGGTTGGAATAGAAGTATCATACATCAAGATAATAAAAGCCATATATGAAAAACCCACAGCCATCATACTCATCTGGAAAAAAAAAAAGACCCCTAATAGCCACAGCAATCCTGAGAAAGAAGAACAAAGTAGGTGGAATCTCAATACCATATTTCAAGCTGTATTACAAGGCCACTGTAATCTGAATCTCTCATGTATATGGTCAAAACAGCCTGGTACTGGCACAAGAACAGACATATAGACCAATGGAACAGAATAGAGAACCCAGATATCGACCCAAACCACTATGCTCAATTAATATTTGACAAAGGAGGCAAGAAAATACAATGGAGTCAAGACAGTCTCTTCAATAAATGGTGGTGGGAAAATTGGACAGATATATACAAAAAAATTGAAACTAGACCACCAATCTATACTATACACAAGAATAAACTCAAAATGTATAAAAGACTTAAATGCAAGTCATGAAACCATAAAAATCCTAGAAGAAACCAGAGGCACCAAAATCTCAGACATCTCTCATAGCAGTATGTTTACCCATACATTTCATAGGACAATGAAAATGAGAAAATAAACAAATGGGGCTACATTAAAATAAAAAGCTTCTGCACTCCAAAAGAAACCATCAACCAAATATCAAGAGAGCCCACTGCATGGAAGAACATATTTGCCAATGATGCATCAGAAAAGGGGTTAATCTCCAGTAAATTGGGAACTCATACAACTTAACAAAAAGAAGACAAACAATCCATTTTAAAAATGTGCAAAGGACCTAAATAGACACTTCTCCAAAATGGACATACAGAAGGCCAAGAGACATATGAAGAAATGTTCAAAATCGCTAATTATCTGAGAGACACATATCAAAATGACAATGAGATATCACCTCACATGTGTCAGAATGGTCATCATTAACAAATCTACAAACAGTAAGTGTTGGCAATGATGTGGAGAAAAAAAACAACCCTCATGCACTGCTGGTGGAAATGCAGACTGGTGCAGCCATTATGGAAAACAGTATGGAGTTTCCTCAAAAAATTAAAAATGGAACTCCCATTTGACCCAGTGATCCCACTTCTAGGAATATATCCAAAGAAACCCGAAACACTCATCAAAAAGAATATATACACCCTTGTTTTCATAGCAGCGCAATTAACTGTCTAAGATTTGGAAACAGCCTAAGTGCCCATCAGCAGATGAGTGGATAAGAGAGCTGTGGTACATTTACACAATGAAATACTACATGGCAATAAAAAAGAAAGAACTCTTACCATTTGTAACAGCATGGATGGAGCTGGAGATACTGTGCCTAGTGTAATAAGCCAGTCAGAGAAAGATAAGTATCACATAATCTCACTCATATGTGGAATCTAATAAACCAAATAAACTGATGTTCAAAAAATAGACCCAAAGACACAGAAGCATGAACATACTGTTGAACCTCAGAGGGAAGGCAAGGGAGGGTGGGTGGGAAGAGATCAACCAATGAACTTGTATGCATATATGCATAAGCCATGAACACAGATAATGGGGTGGTGAGGGCCTGCAGGTGGGATTGGGGGCATGGGAGCAGTCTGGAGAAGGTTAATTAGGGGTTGGGGAGATCTATGGAATGAGGATCTATGTAATACTTTTGACAATAAAGATTTTTTAAAAGGATGGCATTAAAAATAATAAATAAATAAAAAGGATGGGATCAGTAGGGGATCCCAAAATACTGGCTTTTATTTTTTCAAACTTAAGTACATGAATCATTCTTAGAACATGGTAGAAACCTAAGGGAACATCATGTTTGTTTTAAGAGAGAAATGGATTTTCTGTCTTTTAAAAAATATATTGTGGCATAAGCATATGTTTAAAATAAGTTTGGGGCACAAAATGTAACTCAAATCAAACTGAGTTTTTGTGGAATTTTTTGTGTGTGTGTGTGGTTGTTGTTGTTTTTCAATTTAGTCACTAAACCATTTCCTGAAGCAACAGGAAGGCTGTGTCTTCCTTTGCAGACCAAGGGTCTTAAAACAGGCATCCAAGCAGGTTCAACCTTGTGAAGCCTGTCCTTCAGGCTGCCCCACCTACAAGGCACCTGAGGGCCCTCACACTTTATATTTCTAGTCATTACTGGTGATAACTGCTTGATTTGTCTCAAACCTTAACTTTTTAGGATGATTCTTTGAAGAACACAATGATCTGCTGAGGTACTAGTACAAACACTTTTCTGCTCCCCTCTGCTATTAATCTGGGGAGGCCCTTGTGCAGCACAATGAGGTGGCACATGGCACGATGGAGTGCGGCCTATACAGGATACTGGTGCTCTATGTGGGACATGGACTTCCTTTCCAGAGAGGCAGACACATGCACTGACCTTTCGCTCTCTTCTTCCCAGGCTGGTATGGTGGGGTTGGTGATGCTTCCCCAGTGAGTCCAATGTGGTGTCAAGGTCAAGAATCAGTGACCAGTCTGTGGCAGTGATCTAGTCTAATGCAGGTATGTAGTCTGAAGCAGTGATCCAGGCTGAGATAGTGCTCCAGAGGAAGCAGGGATACAGTCAGAGGCAGTGATCTAGTCAGAAGCAGGGATCTAGTCAGTGGCAGCTTTAGAACTGCTGATTTCCTGAAATCTACCCAAACCTACAGTATTAGGGACTCTGTGGGTGGAGCCCAGCACCCTCATTATAACACATCCTGGTGATTCTTCTGTGTTGCCAGACTTGAGTTTCGTCAGTGTTCTTGTAAAACAAACTAAAACCCATGAAGTACCACAGTGCTAGGCCTGGAAGGGCACAGATAAGTGCCCTACATGAGCACTCCCTGCTGGATTCTGAAAGCAGTTCTAGGTGTGTGAGCATGATGCCCATCCTTTGGAGGCCCTGTCCTCAGGCAAGCACCTTGCTCATCATGCCACTCCTTGAGGCATCACATGAAATCATCTCCCAGGAAGCCCATCTAAGATGGCTTCTTGTTCCTCACATACAAGTCTCAGAGCATGGAATGATGCTTCTTCAGATGAGATCCACAAGCCAGGGCCTTGAAGAGCAGGGATACATCACACCGTAGAGCTATCTGGTCAAGGAGCTTAAGAGGCTTATGGTGCTCGCCTGCAAGAGGAGTGCTCAGAGCCACTGTTAGCAGAGCTGCTGCTTCCCTGTGAGGTTTCTCTAGCTTGCTGATCCTTTGAACAGGGACCAAGAATCCTATATAATAAAAGCCTAATATGCTAAGTGTTCGGTCGTCCAGTCAGTCATTCAGCCAATCAAACTTTAACATGCTAATGATATGCTAAGGCTACTCAACCGCTCGCTATGGCATGCACTGACCACCAAGGGGCAGATAGTTGACCAGTCGACCAGTTGCTATAATGTGCACTGGCCACTAGGGGACAGGCGCTATAACCTGTAGATTAGCTTGCTGCTGGGGCCAGCCAATAGGAAGGGCCTGACACCTCCTCTATTCCTTCCCAGCTCCGATCATGCAACGGTGGGGTCCCTCAGGCTGGCCTGTGCCTCTTCTAATCTGGGCTGAGGGTCCCTCTCCCCACAATTGCACAAATTGGTGCATCGGGCCTCTAATTATGAAATAAAACAAAAGCATTCATGTCTTCTTTCTGGGAGATCTGTGCTGCCTGGTGTACAGTCCCACTGGAGAACCAGGCTGCAGGATTTCTTCATTTACTGATAGCAAAAGTGGAAAAGTGTGAGCCATCTGAGCAGCCTTTTGAAAGCAGTCATGAAAGAGTCTTATGGGCAGCTTCCCTGGCCCAATGCTGGCAGAGTCAAGTTCCTACTCCTGTTTCCCCACTGTGTCTGCCGGTGGCCAGCACCACACACAAAGGAAGGCAGGACAGGAGTTAACTCAGCCCTCTGGGTGCTCAGAAGGCAGAAACAACCTGAGACAGCTGTGCCCACACACATGGCCTGTGTTTTACCCTTGCTCTCAGAGTACCCGCTTGCCACCTGAAAATGCACCACAGGAAGGTCTGCTACATCATCAACCTGCCCCAGTTGGGGTTTCCACAGACTGCATGCCAGACAAAGTTTTTCAATCCACAAGTGCCACCTTGCTTGCTTTCATAGAGCCATGGCCTTTCATAGTGCCAGACTGTTTTGACCTTCATTGCCCAACACTTGCCCCTTCTGCAAGGCCCCCATCAATTGTGCTCACAGCCACCTCCACCTAGGGCTAATCAGAGATCTCTCCATATCTCTTTTCTGATCTGTAAAATTAGAAACTGAATTAGATGCATCTCAGGTTCTTCAAATTCTAACAGCTAGTGAACATTCACTTTCCTTTGTCCTGTGTCGGTCTTCCCTCATTGTCAGTTACCAAAGGTTGTTTCCAAATGGGAGGTTGTTCTCCCATGGCACAGCCTCGGTGCTCTCTCAGTGGCTGCCCACAGCCTGAGTGCCATGACACTGACCGCTCAGCAGGAAGCACACAGGGCACTCCATCTCTTCATTTTCAGCACTCTTTTCCTAAGCTAATGCTTCACCAGAACAGAAGGCATCTGCCAACACTTGGGAAGAGACTTCTGAGAGTTCATCTTGTGCTACACACATTGGCTGCTATCTACAGGCTGCAAACAACCTGCTGGATAACTTGCTCTGCCGCTGAGCAAATAAGAGCACCGTTTGGGGGCTCAGGGCTGTCTGGAACCAGCCCATCTGATTACACACATTTTAAGGGTGACACTAGTCAAAATCTACTCTCCAAAGACCATTGGGCTTGGCTTCAGGTTCTATGATGCAAATGGGGGCTCTTCTTTAGGGAAAAGAATACATGTTTACTATTCTAAAATTACATCCAAACTTTACCTGATGAAAAAAAGAAATTGAGTGAGCTTTGGGGGTTCAGATCCTTTCACCTGAAAGCCCTTTTATTGACTGGAAATGCTTATAAAGTAATGCTTGCTGACAGCCAGCCACCTGGCTTCCTCTCTCTGCCGAGAACACTACTCCCAGACTCTCCCACCAACCCCAGCTAGGGAGGGCCTACCCTTTGAGATTCCTTAGCTCCCTCATTAACTTCATGCTCTACTGCTAGGGGAGGAGAAGCAGTGCCTGGCCTCCGCCTTCTAAGTGCACTTCGACCCACTCTTTCTGGTCGTGAGGTGAACCCAGGCCTCGCTGTGCCCACTTGTCTGGTAGTGAGCTGAACTGACCCCAGTTCTCTCCCAAGCCTCCGTGTTTACAAACTCCTAATGGCTTTTCAATCCATAAGAAGAACAGGGAACCAGAGCATTTAAATATCAGGGCTGCACAGCTCCATGCAGAGTAGTTGATGTCATTCTGAAACAAACACTTAATAGGAAGCACACGCATGAAAATGGAATTATGATCTGATGTGTACTTCAAGTCTGTCAACATGTGTCCCTTTCCCAACAGTGACTGTTAAAGTGTTCCCGTCTCCCTGTCCTGCCTGCCCAAGGCACCCCTGACTCATGGCCACTGGGCTCCATTTTTGGACAAGGGAACACTCCAAATGCCATGAAAATATATATACACTCCCTTGTATACATTGTTTTCTTCTAAAGGATGTTACTGTGTGATACAGCTTTAAGTTTTCAACGCTGTCATATTTTCTAAACTATGATTTCTTCCATTTACTTTAGGGGATGTGGCATTCCCCTTTCTGGAGTGAAAGCTAAACAATGTGGTTTGGATTTAGTGTTCCCATGCATCACCATGAAAATGTTTGTTTCAGCAATCATGTCATTATTGTTACCGGTAACAGCTGTTCTGCCCTCCTCCATTTGTGAACCATGATTTATTGTTCCGGTTTGCAAGTTAGCAAGATGGATCCATGCCACTGGGATAAAAGACCAGCCACAGGACAAATCAGAATCTGGTGGGATCCATTCACAAGTGACTCAGGATCAAGTAGAAGGAAAACTAGTCCTGAGCAATGAGCTCAGAGTGTACTGTGTGGAGTTGGTCTTGCAACCCTCCTATTCAGACTGTGACTCTGTAGGAAGTGGGACAGGGAATGCCACATTCGAACACTCTGGAGATACATCAAGAAAGGATGATTTGGGCTTTTTCCTACACTAGCAGACACCACATATTCTCAAAGAAGAAGAGTGTGCTAGGCAGGGAAACAGTCCCCAATGGAGCAGTAAATTACCCCTTGTGGGTTTCTGGACATGAGCAGGAGATAAACCTACCTGATGGAGCATGGATATGGGTTCAAGATATTGGATGCCTCTTCTGTACTCTCACCCTGATCTTATCAGCTTGGCTAGAAACCAGGCTTTGTACAGATACTTGCAAGATAAGAAAAGGCTCAGCATTTTGGAATCTGTGCCAGTACTTGAGATCTCTGGCATGTCGCCTGCCACACCCACCTAGCTTTTTATATCTTTTCTTTTATATCCATTAACAAAAGCCTAGTTATGTAAGTTATGGTATACATATACAAAGGAATTCTTCTGACCATTTAAAAATAATGATATAAAGTTAGTTTATTGGAATAGATAGAAA
Source organism: Antrozous pallidus (assembly GCA_027563665.1). NCBI lineage: Eukaryota > Metazoa > Chordata > Mammalia > Chiroptera > Vespertilionidae > Antrozous > Antrozous pallidus. The sequence continues at coordinate 51,219,765 of CM050510.1, forward strand.
TCCATGACATGTTATTTATAAAAAACTATGTAACATGGCCACATATAAAATGTAGCCTAATTTACCATATGTAAAATGATAAATATCTATTTACCTATATTTGTATATTTGTATATATACACTAGGGGATTCTAGAATAGTGTTAAACCAACATATTAACAGTGATCATTTCTTAAAAAATTAGATCTTGTCTAACTCTGATTTCTTTATATCTATCTCTCTAGATAGATATAAAAAATGTAATGCACATAAAATATATAAACTTTGTGATAAAGAGATATCATTTTTTAAGTAATGAATATTTTTCAAAAGTAGTAAAACATGTAAATACAAAGGCAGCAAGGGGATGAGCGAGCAGCTCCAAGAAGGACTCAGGCAGGCATCTGGGCTCCCAGCTGGCCATGGAGCGCTGTGGAGCGTACCCTGGCCCTGATAGGAGGAGGGATTTCAACACAGAAGCACAGCCCCAGGTGAAGTGGTTCTGGGCAAAGCCTGAGAGCTACAGCTACACAAGGAAGAGGTCCACCTTCTTTTTGTGGCTCCTCCTCAGGATAAACTCTGAGCAGTTCATTATTTCATTATCTTTACAGTTTTCCTTCTCAACATATAAAGGGAACTGGTCCCATTTTTCAATTCTAAAGGATTAAATGGAGATCAAGGACAAGAATATACTAAATTAGAATAGGAGGCAACTGAGATATATGCGGGGCAAGGAAGTAGCAGAAATGCATAGGGAGAGACTGAGTTGTGTGGCTCTAGAGCAAGATGCTTTTTCTCTCACATCCTCTAACAGGCACTACCATTTCTCTGTAGAGACTTCTTTCAACATGGCCAAAACCTCATCTTTTTCAGCCTGATGAACACAGTTGCCCTTATCCTGACAACTCCTTGATACCCCACAATATCACAAAGGTTTGCAGGGCCCAGGAGGGTGACAGCTGGCTTTGTTATACACTGAAACTTTTGCTGAATGTCCACAAACCTAGCACTGGTGCCAAGTTTGAATCTATATCAACCTTGTGAGCACCATTCACTCCTACCTGGTAACTCACTGAGAACCTACCTCATGCAATTCATGCACCACTACAGTATCTTCCAGTTACTGACCCTAAAAGGCAGTCATCAGGCAAATGCAGATCTAGGGGTGCCTTGGGCCATTTAGTGACCTGCCCCTAGGCTCTTTGTCAATTAAATCTGGCCTTGGTATGTACCTTGGACCCTCAACACACACACAGCTCAGCAGAGGAAGTCACAAACTTTAAATCACTTGGTAGCTACAAACATATACCCAGGGCCAGTCAAGCGCAGCATTTGACATTGACCTGAACCAGAGTCTCTCTGAAGAATCCTCAGAAGTTACATACTTGGTTTTGGACTTCAGACCATATCAGAACATGGCCTAATTAGCTCCGCAAGAAGCATACACAAAGGGAGATCTAGGCAGGCACCAGACCCTGCTGGGATGAATTCCTCTTGGTGGAGTCAGCCCCTGAACAACAGCATATATTCTGTGGTCAGGATCAATCCTCCAAGTCAGCCAACCTGATGATCAACCCTACAAATGTACAGTAAACAGCAATCAAGATGCAACTAGAGCAGGAGCATGTACATAATTCACACAAAAGAGATTCCTGGAGCACCTAGCTCAGCTGATCAGGAAGACTCTGCCACTGAACCCCACAAGACACCTACAGCATGTGAATAGACAAAATAGGGTGACAAAGAAACATTCCCCAAATAGGAAATAAAACAAAACTTTAGATAAAGAACTAGATTAAATGGAGGAAAGCAATCTACCTGATACAGAGTTCAAAACGATTATAAGGATGCTCAAGGAACTTAGGGGATGGATTCGGTGAGAACTTAAACAAAGATACTAAGCATAAGAAAAGGAAATAGAAAACACTCTGAGTTGAAGAATATAAAATATCAGAACTAACAAATACATTGGATCAAAAGGTTAAATGAAGCAGAGGATTAAATGATTTGAAAAACAACATCAAGCATAACATCATTTGCATTATGAGGATGCCAAAAGGAGAAGAGAGAGAGCTAGGAATTGAGAACCTTTTGAAGAAATAATGACTGAAAACTTTCTTAATCTGGTGAATGAAAAAGACACTCAGGTCCAAGAAGTGCAGAGTCCCAAAGAAAATGAACTCAAAGATGCCCACAACAAAACACATCATAATTAAAATAGCAAAGGTTAATCATAAAGAGAGAATCTTAAAAGCAGCAAGAAAAAGACAGTTACCTACAAAAGAGCTATCAATAACTGTCAGCTGATTTCTCCACAGAAATATTTCATGCCAGAAGACATTTGCATAAGATATTAAGATGATACAAAGCAAACAACTACAGCTCAGACTTCTCCATTCAGCAAGGCTATCATTTAAAATTGAAAGATAAATAAAGAACTTCACAGACAAGAAAAAACTAAAGGACTTCATTACAACAAAAATAGTTTCACAAGAAATGTTAAAGAGAATTCTTTAAGAAGAAAAAAAAAGAAAGAAAACAGACATAATTATAAATAATATAATGACAATAAATACATCAATAATCACTTTAAATGCAAATGGATTAATTTTTTAAACAAGATCAAGCTGAAACTGGTTTAGCTCAGTGGATAGAGCATCAGCCTAAAAGGTCCCAGGTTCAATTCTGGTCAAGGGCATGTACCTTGGTTGCGGGTACATTCCCAGTGGAGGGTGTGCAGGAGGCAGTTGATTGATGTTTCTCTTTCATCGATGTTTCTAACTCTCTATCCCTCTCCCTTCCTTTCTGTAAAAAAAAATCAATAACATATATTTTTTTAAAAAGCAAGACTGAAAGTAAAGTCATGGAAAAATGATGTTGAGAAAGTTGGAAAGATACATTTAAAAAAATGAAACTAAACCATCTCAATCTTCATATGCATTAAATAGATATATTAACACAGTATCACCTGGCAAACTGAAAGGCCATGCAAGAGTATAATTTTAAATTATATAATTCATCTTCATAATGTGCTAATAAAAACCAAATTACTTTATAGTTACATTTTGTATTATTTAGAACATCATAAATAATTCACCATTTTTAGTTTTAGATATCTACCTCCCTTTCTTAGTAGACCAGGGACATACTTCACATATATCTCTGCAAATGGTAGCAGGCCAGGCACAGTTTGTTCATTATGGACAAGTCCAGAACAAGCCCTGGATTCCCAAGGTACATTTTCTGCCTTTCCTCCCCTGAGTGGAGGTCTCTCAAAGATTTTTCAGTCACTAGAACTTAATAGAAGATTCTTACAGAAAAAAAAGTGAAAATAAATATAATTGATATACTTACCTAATTATATAAATACTAGAGGCTTGGTGCATGGGTTTATGCATGGGTGGGGTCCCTCAGCCTGGCCTGCACCATCTCACAATCCAGGACCCCTCAGCATGTCAGACTACAGGGTTTCAGCCCAATCCCCAAAGGCCCAGCCTGCAGGGATCAGGTTGAAACCCAGCAGTCCAACATCCCCCCAAGGAATGTAGCAATGCCAAAGTGGCAGGAGCCAGGCACAGCTCTGCTGTTGTTCATCCCAGCCCCACTGCACCGCCCAGTAGCACTGCAGCTATGCTCGCCAGCCATGAGCCCAGCTTCTGGCTGAGTGGCACTCACTTCTGGCTGTGGGAGCACACTGACCACCAGGAGGCAGCTCCTACATTGAGCGCCTGACCCTGATGGTCAGTGTGCATCATAGCAACTGATCGTTCCAGTCATTCTGTCATAATGGTCACTTAAGCTTTTATATATATAGACTAGAAGCCCAATGCATGACCTCCATCCAGAAGGTCATTCAGTCATTCCGCTGTTCAGCTATCTGATCTAATTAGCATTTTACACTTTTATTATTATAGACTAGAGGCCCAATGCACAAAATTTGTGCATGGGTAGGGTCCCTAGGCCTGGCCGGGGATCAGGGCTGATCTGTGGGGCAACTGGCAAGGCAATTGAGGGGCCCTTCTGGCACCCACCTTGGCTGACCTGGCCCCACCCACTCACTGTCTCTTCCCTCCACTGTCAGTTGCTTCCCTCTGTGATGGGGGTGGGGGCAGCACTGCCCCCCACCACTGCTTGCTTGCTGGCAGCCCTGCCCCCACCACTGTCGCCAGTTGCCTCCCTCTGTAGGGCAACTGGCAGGGTGATCAGAGCCCCCCTCTGGCACCCACTTTGGCTGGCCCAGGGCCTGAGGGCTGGAGGCAGCTTCTGCATTGAGCATCTGCCCCCTGGTGGTCAGTGCACATAATAGCGACCAGTCATTCCACCAGTTGTTCCACTATTTGGTCAATTTGGATATTAGGCTTTTATTATATAGGATAACATATTACATTATGTAGATAGTTAACTCCTAAATTAACATTCTCATTTAAACAAGAGTATGGCATATATTCTTGCTAAACTAAATTCAACATTCTTTCTCTCCTTCCTTAACAAATGAATGCAATTTTATTGGTAGGACAACCATGACCAGGTCAATGAGATGAAACTGAATTCTCCTCAGTGGCAAGTCTAATAAAGCTATTGTTTTCTTAATAAAAAAGAAGAGATAAATGGTAGACATCTTTGGACATTTGCTCCAATACAGAAGTAATGTCTGGATTCTAATATCCTTGGACTCAGAAAGATTAAAAACACAAACTGAGGAAAAAAACAAGATGGCGGCATAGGTAAACACCTATCTTGCTGCCCCACACAACAATTCCAAAACTACAACTGAACAACAGAACAAACATCATCCAGAAACACTGGAAAGCTGGCTGAGTGAAAATTCCAAAAATAAAAGTAAAGATAGGACACTGTGACTCAGAGGAGCGGCGGAGCTATGTGTTGAAGATACACACACGGAGAGAGGTTTGGAGTCCTGTGCGTACCAGCGGAGAGGGCAGGCGGCTGCAAACCCGGCTGGTTTTCTCCAACAGGGAGGGTAGAGGCGTCCCACTGCACTGATTCCCCAATTCCGGGCAAGGTCCGGAGAGCCCACACTCGTACAGGGTAGAACTGGACAGTGGGAAAGCACGCTGAAGCCCAGTGTGGCAGAGGTCTGCGAGCTTGTGGAGAGTGCGTGTAAACTTGGAACAGCACTTTGTGCGTAAACTTGGGAATAGAAGTGCGTGACCACGTGGAGAGGACTAGTGACTTGCTCCCTCGTTCGGTAGACCACTGGACTGCATTGTTTTGCAACCCTGGGTGAGACTTTGGGGGTGTGGACTCATTTAGGGAGAGGCTGAGTTGTCTGGCAGTGGGCGGAGATCGGTGTCGGCTTTCTCTCAGAGGCACGTGCAGCATAGGGTGGAGCTGACGCTGCCTGCTCAGCCCGGAGACTCCGCCCATCCAACCTAAACACAGCTTACCCTCACAATCAAGTGGCCTAGAGGTCAAACCTTCCTAGTGCTAACAACAATAAGCTGGGCTTAACTTCAACAATACTGTACAACCCATAAAGGGCTGCAGCAAGAGTATCCACCTCAGGTAACTGGGGAGGCTGAGCCACTGTCGCTTAGAGGACATCTACCACACAAAGCTAATGGAGCAACTCAGGAAAGCAGCCACAATGCAGAGAAATGGGAAGAAATCAGATGTTAAAGAAATGGAGGGGAAAAAACGAGTGGACATAGAGTTCAAAACCACAGTTATAAGGCTTTTCAAGAGGCTCCTACAAAGGCCGAGACCTACAAGGAAATGAACAAAACCTATGAGGATATGAAAAAGGACCAACTAGAAATTAAGCAAACACTGACTGAAATAAAAAATATACAAAGACCTAAAAGCAGTCCAGATGACCGCAAAAACCAAGTCAAAAATTTGAAATACAAAGAAGCAAAATCCACTCAGCTGGAAAAGCAAGAAGCAAAAAGAATCCAGATAATTGAAGATAGTGTAAGGGCCCTCTGGGACAACCTCAAGCATACCAACATGCAAATTATAGGGGTGCCAGAAAAAAAGAGAGAGCAAGATAATGAAAACCTACTTGAAGAAATAGTGACTGAAAACTTCCCCCACCTGGTCAAAGAAATTGACTTAAAAGCCCAAGAAGTGCACAGAACCCCAAAATACAGGAATCTAAAGAGGACCACACCAAGACACATCATAATAAAAATGCCAAAGGCAAAAGAAAAAGTGAGAATATTAAAAGCAGCAAGAGAAAAACAGTTAGTTACCTATAAGGGAGCACCCATACGATTGTCAGCGGTGTCTCAACAGAAACGATGCAGGCCAGATGGGAGTGGCAAGAAATATTCAAAGTGATGAGTAGCAAGAATCTACAACCAAGATTACTCTATCCAGCAAAGCTATCATTTAGAATTGAAGGTCAGATAAAGTGCTTCGCAGATAAGAAAAAGCTAAAGGAGTTCATCACCACCAAACCAATATTATATGAATTGCTGAAAGATATTCTACAAGAAGAGGAAGAATAAAAAGGTAAAAATATAAATTATGAACAACAAATATACATCTATCAACAAATGAACCTAAAAATCAAGTGAATTAATAATCTGATGAACATGATAAACTGGTGACTATAACAGAATCATGGACATAGAGAGGGAATGGACTGACAATTCTTGGGGAGAAAAGGAGTGTGGGAGGTGCAGCAAGTGACTGGACAAAAATCATGCACCTATGGGAGAGGACAATGTTGGGGAGATGAGGGCAGAGGGTGGGATGGGTACCGGGTGGAGAGGAGCTATAGGGGGGAAAAAGGGAAACAATGTAATTAATAAACTGAACAATAAAGATTTTAAAAAATAAAATAAATAAAAACACAAACTGATAAGGGTTGAGCAGGAAACTTGAAAGAATAAAGGATTCTTAGCATCTACAGCAGCCCAGATGCCTCTCTCTCAATACCTTGTGAAAAGTAAAATGATGCTATTTTAGCATCATTGGTTAAATTTTTGTTGCAATTCCAACTAGCATTGGTTATTCAGAAGTGCGTTAGTTTTCATCTACTTGTATATTTTATAGCTGTCTTCTTGTTGATTTCTACCTTTATAATATTGTAAACAGAAAAGATAGTTATTTTCATCTTAAATTTTCTAAGATTTGTTTTGTGTCTTAGTATATGATTTATCAGATTTATGTACACTTGAGAAAAATGTATATCCTGCTATTGTTGGGTGGAATTTTTTATACATGCTTGTTAAATCAATTTGGTTTAAAATATGGTTTATGTTTATATTCTGTCTAGATAATCTACCCATTGCTGAAAGTGAGATACAGAAGTCCCCTACTATGATTATTTTGATGTCCATTTCTCCTATTGAATTTTTTAGTACTTGCTTAATATGTTTAGGTGTTCCAATATTCAATGTGTATGTACTTGACATCATTCACAAGTTTGTGGTGATGTTGGTGTACACAAAACTACTGTGTCACCAGTTGTATCAAAATATGTCACAATTATTTATAGAATATAATAATTGATAAAGATAAACTACTAGTTCCTAGTTTACTTGTTGACTATACTCTATATTTCAGTATTATTTTATTTTTATTTTAAAGCATAAGCTTTTTACTTATTAAAAAAAGTCTTTTGTGAAGTATTATGCTATTATGCCAGGAACAGTCTCATACATCTTGTGTTTAACTCTTGATTATATCATTTCTTGTGCTTAATCTAATCTTTAAATTGTTTTTTTCAGCATTTTTCCCTCAGCACACAAAATCTACTGCTAATTTTGTCAGTAAGAGTCCATGTCAAATGATTTGCCTGAAATGGAATTAAAAGTGATTAGGATTACAAGTAGGAAAATCTGATGGTCACTGATTTCCATTCAATTATGTCCTGTTCCATCGTAGCTATGATTTTTTTTAATCTTTATTGTTCAGTTTATTAATTACATTGTTTCCCCTTTTTATCCCCCTATAGCTCCCCTCCACCCTGTACCTACCCCATCCTCCACCCTCACCTCCCCCTCCCCACTGTCCTCTCCCATTGTTGCAAGATTTTTGTTCAGTCTCTTGCTGCACTTCCCACAACCCTTTTCTCCCCAAGAATTGTCAGTCCATTCCCTCTCTATGTCCATGTCTCTGTTATATTCACCAGTCTATCCTGTTCAACAGCCTATCAATTCACTTGATTTCTATGTTCATTTGTTGATAGATGTGTATTTGTTGTTCTTAATTTTCATCTTTACCTTTTTCTTCTTCCTCTTCTTAAAGAATATCTTTCAGCATTTCATATAATGTTGGTTTGGTGGTGATGAACTCCTTTAGCTTTTTCTTATCTGCGAAGCACTTCATCTGACCTTCAATTCTGAATGATATCTTTGCTGGATAGAGTAATCTTGGTTGTAGATTCTTGCTACTCATCACTTTGAATATTTCTTGCCACTCCCGTCTGGCCTGCATTGTTTCTGTTGAGAAACCCGCTGACAGTCGTATGGGTGCTCCCTTATAGATTAACCAACTGTTTTTCTCTTGCTGCTTTTAATATTCTCTCTTTGTCTTTTGCTCTTGGCATTTTAATTATGATGTGCCTCGGTATGGTCCTCTTAGGGTTCCTATATATTGGGGTTCGGTGCACTTCTTGGACTCCTAAGTCAATTTTCTTTGACCAGGTGTGGGAAGTTTTCAGTCACTGTTTCTTCAAATAGGTTTTCATTGTCTTGGCCTCTCGCTTTTTCTGGCACCCCTATAATTCGGATGTTGGGATGCTTGAGGTTGTCCCAGAGGCCTCTTACACTATCTTCAATTTTTTGGATTCTTTTGGTTTCTTGCTTTTTCAGCTGAGTGGATTTTACCTCTTTGTATTTCAAATCTTTAACTTGGTTCTTGGGGTGCTCCAGGGCACTTTCAGGTCTTTGTATAATATTTTTTGTTTCAGTCAGTGTATGCTTAATTTCTGGTTGGTCCTTTTTCATATCCTTGAGAGTCTGCTTTATATCCTTGAGGGCCAAGACCGGTTTGGCTCAGTGGATAGAGCTTCGGACTGCGGACTGAAGGGTCCCGGGTTCGATTCCGGCAAGGGCATGTACCTTGGCTGCGGGCACATCCCCAGTAGGGGGCGTGCAAGAGGCAGCTGATCGATGTCTCTCTCTCATCGATGTTTCTGACTTTCTATCCCTCTCCCTTCTGCTCTGTATAAAATCAATAAAATATTATATCCTTGAGGGTTTCTTTCATTTCCTTGTAGGACTCATTCATTTCCACGTTGGTCTTGATCATTTCTTTGCAGCTCTCATTTATATCCTTGAGGGTGTTGTTCATTTTCTTGTAGGACTCATTCATTTCCTTTGTGGTCTTGCTTATTTCCTTATAGGCCTCGATCTTTTGTTGGAGCCTCTTAAAAAACCCTATAACCGTGGTTCTGAATTCCATGTCCAGTCGTTTCTTTTCCTCCATTTCTTTCACATCTGATTTCTTTCCATGTTGCTGCATGGTGGCTGCTTTCCTGAGTTGGTCAATTAGCTTTGTGTGGTAGACTTCCTACTAGGGATAGTGGCTCAGCCTCCCCAGTTACCTGAGGTGGATATGGGCTGCACAGTCTTGCTGAAGTTAAGCTCAGTTAATCGTTGTTAGCACTTGGAGGGTTGACCTCCAGGCCAATTGTCTGTGAAGCTCAGCTGTGCTCAGGTTGGGTGGGCGGAGTCTCCGGGCCAAGCAGACAGCGTTAGCTCCACCCTATGCGGCCCCAGGGACTCTGTGCCGGGGGCAATGGCCGCCATCACCTCTGAGAGAGAGTCGCTGCGGAGTTCCACCGGCTGCCGGTTGCCGGGGAATTCAGACTTTCCCAAAATGAGTCTGCATGCACAATGTCTCCCCCAGGGTCGTAAAACAAAGCAGTCTGACGGTTTTCTGAATGAGAGGCAAGTCGCGGTGCGCTCTCTGCGCCGTCACGCAGCCGAGCTGTTCTCGCAAGCTACTTTCTCCACAAGCCGGGAGACCCGGCAGCACCCGAGCTTCGGCGTGCCCTCCCACTGTCCAGTTTTCACCCCGTGTGATAGTGGGTTCTCTGGACTTCGCCCAGAGCTGGAGAATCAGTCCAGTGGGACGGCTTTGTCGCCCCGTTCGAGAAAACTGGCCGGTTTTCAGCCGCCCGCCCTCTCCGCGGCGCGCACTCCAAACCTCTCTCCGTGCGAATCTTTAAACGCTGTTCGCCGCCACTCCTCCGAGTCACAGTGTCTTATCTTCACTTTTATTTGTGGAATTTTCACTCGGCGAGCTTTCTGGTGATTCTGGAAGGTGTTTGTTCTTTCGTTAAGTTGTAGTATTAAAATTGCTGATTATGGCGGCAAAGGTAGATTGGTGTTCTACCTTTGCCGCCATCTTAGTTCTCCCGTAGCTATGATTTTGAACAAAGGATAGCCCAGTGGTGTGGCTCAGTGGCTGAGCATCGACCTATTTGCTAGAAGGTCACAGTTTAATTCCTGGTAAGGGCACATCCCTTGTGGGGATATGCAGGAGGCAGTTGATCAATGATTCTCTCTCATCATTGATGTTTTTATCTCCCTCTCCTTCTGTCTCTAAAATCAATTATATATATATACTAGAGGCCTGATGCACAAAATCTGTGCAAGAGTAGGTAGGCTTTCCTTCCTCCAGCTGCTGACACTGGATGGGCAACCGGGACCTGGACTTCCCTCACAGGCCCAGCTTCATCTAGAAGGTCATCCTGAAGGATGCCTGGTCTAATTAGCGTATTATGCTTTTATTTACAGATTAGAAGCCTCATGCATGAAATTCATGCACTTGGGGGAGGGGGTCCCTCAGCCCATCCTGCACCCTCTCCAATCCAAAACCCCTTCAGGGATGTCTGACTGCCTCTCACAATCTGGGACCACTGGTTCCTAAACCCTTGCCTGCCTGCCTGCCTGCTTGATCACCCCTAACCACCTCTGCCTCCCTGCCTGATCGGCCCTAATTGGTCCCCTACTGACCTGATCACCTCGAACTGCTCCCTTTCTGGTCTGATCACCCCTATCACCTCTGCCTTGTCCTGCACCCAGGACCCAGGATTCCCTCCTCCAGTTAGTTGCATGCACCCAGGACCCAGGCTGGCTTCATCCGGGCCAGTCGCAGCCACAGGGGATCTTGGGCAGGCAGCCTTGCCAGGACCACAGCTGCAGGTGCTGGCACCCAGGACTGTGGGGCGGGCAGCTTATCCCTCTCCCAGGCCACAGATGCAGACACAGCCACTGGCACTCGGCACCATGGAGCAGGCAGCTTGCTCTTCTCCTGGGCCACAGCCTGGCTGGTGCCCATTCCTCTCTAGCAGGCTCATTTGTGCCTGGCTGGTCCTCATTCCTCTCTCCCCAGTGTTGAGTGTCTGAGCTATTACTGCATGACAGCATGAGGGTGTTATGACCATTTGCATATCATCTCTTTATTATATAGGATATATATAAAAAATATAGAAGCTGTTAAAGGACCTGCTTTGTTGAAGGCAATAAGACTAACAAAAAGGAAGAAAAAATGGCAATTGAATAGGCAGACTTGTAATGTAAACAATTTAGTTGTATTTCTGGGGCCTGGAAATACAACTAAATTGGAGAACATCCACCCAGAATTAACAACTTAGGCACAGTTGAGGAGGCATCTATATATATAAAAGCGTAAGCAACCTTTATGACCGGGCGACTGGTCACTATGACATGCACTGACCACCAGGGAGCAGATGCTCAATGCAGGAGCTGCTCCCTTGTGGTCAGTGCACTTCTATAGACAACCTCCCACAGCCAGCCAACCTCCTACAGTCCCTCCCCCAGCCAGCTGGCCCTGATCAGCCCCAATCATGACTGGGTGAGATGGCCCAAATCGGCCCCAATAGCCAGCCAGGCCGAGGGACCCCACCTCTAGTCTTACAATAAGGAAAGGCAGAAAATGCCTGGAGACCAGTAGGAAGGGTGACAGGGCTCCAGCGGGTGGCAGGCTCGAAAGGGAGAGGGAGAGGGAGGGGAAGAGGGAGGAAAGAGAGAGGGAGGGAGGAAAGAGAGGGAGAGGGAGAAAAAAGAAGGAGAGGGAGAGAAAACAGGGAGAGGGAGAGGGAGAGGGAGAGGGAGAGGGAGAGGGAGAGGGAGAGGAAGAGGGAGAGGGAGAGGGAGAGGGAGGAAAGAGAGGGAGAGGGAGAGACTGATAAAAACTCCAGGATCCCAGCTCATCCCATTGGTCTCCATACAAGGACTTCTGTCCAACAAAGGGCAGAATAATATTTTAGGTCACTCATGGAGGAGTAGCTCCGAGTCAAAAACAAAACAAAACAAAAAAAACACCCCTCCTATTCCCTGAAAGCGAAACAGCACCAACCCCACCTAAAGCCCTGTCAGAAACAGATGCTTAAGTGATTAAGATTGACAGCTGGCAGACAGGCAAAGAGGGCAGACTGACCCCTCACACTTGCAGCCAAGGCCTATGGAGACAGACACTACCAGAGGGTTAGGTGGATCACTTGGAGTTTTAAACAGTGTGCCAGAGCCAAAAGACATTGCCTGACAGTGCTACTTAAGTACCTAACAGAAAACCCAGAATTGACAAACAGAACAGAAGAATGGGGTCCTAAACCAGCTCCCATGGTGCATTAAAACTTGGCTGAATTGAATGACACTTCACTTTTTTATTTTTATTTATTTTTTTATTTTATTTCTTTTTATTTTTTCTTCTTATTTTTATTTTTTTCAGTTTTTGCACCTTTTTCTTCCTCTCTTCTTTTTTTTCTCCCATTTTTCTTCTCTTTTCTCCATTTCAGTTTTTCTCTTTCCTTTTTTTTTTGCCCCTTTTTTTAAATTGATCTTCTTTATCTGCTTTATTGATGGTTACTATTCTAGTCTCTGTTGGTTTATTCATATATCTAACTTGCTCTTCCCTGTTCCTACTCAATTTCCCCTTCTCTTTTCTTTTCTTCACTACTCAATTTTTCTATCTCTCTTCTCTTGCTCTTTTCTTCTCTTAAGATTTTGAAACAGCCTTAGTATCCATCAGTAGATGAGTGGATTAAAAAACTGTAGAATATCTACACAATGGAATACTATGTTGCTGTAAAAAAAGAAAGATCTTTTACCATTCACAACAGCATGGATGGATCTGGAGAACATTATGCTAGGTGAAATAAGCCAATTGGAGAAAGATAAATATCACATGATCTCACTCATTTGTAGAATATAATGAACAACATAAACTGATGAACAAAATAGATCCAGAGACATAGAAGCATCAAACAGATCTTCAAACCTCAGAGGGAAGGCAGGGTAGGGTGGGAGTGGGAGGTGAATGATCAACCAAAGGACTTGTCTGCATGCATATAAGCATAACCAATGGACACAGACACTAGGGGGATGAGGGCATGTGCCAGAGAGTCAGGGAGGCCGAGGGGAAGCCAATGGGGAGGGGGGGAAGGAGACATATATACTACTATTTGTAATACTTTAAACTATTTTTAGAAAAGAAATCATGACCTATATATATGCTGTCTACAAGACACCCATGTTAGAACAAAGGACTGACACAGACTGATAGTGAAGGGATGAAAAACAATTTTTCAGGCAAATGGAAATGAAAAAGAAGCTGGGAAAGCAATACTTATATCTGACAAAATAGAGCTCAAAGTGAAGGTTATAACAAGAGATAAGGAAGGCCACTTCATAATACTAAAGGGATCCATAAAATAAGAGGCTATAATTCTGGTAAACATTTATCCACCCAATACAGGAGCATCTAAATATATTTTTAAAAACTTCTGGAGGGCCGAAACCGGTTTGGCTCAGTGGATAGAGCGTCGGCCTGCAGACTGAAGGGTCCCAGGTTTGATTCTGGTCAAGGGAATGTACCATGGCTGTGGGCACATCCCCAGCAGGGGGTGTGCAAGAGGCAGCTGATCGATGTTTCTCTCTCATCGATGTTTCTGACTTTCTATCCCTCTCCCTTCCTCTCTGTGAAAAATCAATAAAATATATTTTTAAAAAAATAAAAACTTCTGGAGGATATCAAGGGAGATATCAATAGCAATACAATCATAGTAGGGGACTTTAGTACACCACTGACATCATTGGATAAATTTTCTAGACAAAAAATCAACAAGGAACCCCAGTCTGTTTGGCTCAGTGGATAGAACATCAGCCTTCAGACTGCATGGTCCCAGGTTCCATTCCAGTCAGGGACACATGCCTGGGTTATGGGCTCGATCCCCAGTAGGGGTGTGCAAGAGGCAGCCAATCAATAATTCTCTCTCATCATTAATGTTTCTATCTCTGAAATCAATTTTAAAAAATTTTTAATCAACAAGGAAACAGCAATCCTAAATGAGGCTCTATGCCATGACCTTTGCAGCAGGAGTCAGGGTCTGAAGGAGGGGCTGACGCACAAATGAAAATACTATCCAAGAAATATGAATTTAGAAGGCATTGGGAACCAGGGGGAGCCTCTTTCTTGAAGAGACACCCCAACCTCTGGCCTGGTCCACCTTTTATTTATTTGAATACACATCTTCCCTTTAGCAATGCCTACAGGCATATAAAAGGTAAAGTTTGGTAAACAGTAAAAGGATTATCAGATTAGGGAATTGCCTTGAACCACCACTAACTCAACAATTGGATGCTTATCATCAGTCCTGCCCACGTCCAAGGTCTATGGGCCTTCCGAGTTCCATGGTGCACTCTCAAGATAGTATCAGCAGTGGGTGACTTGCCACAACTCTAGAACAGATAGAACTTATTGTCATCTTCAGAATATCCTACCCCAAAGCTGTGGAATATACATTCTTCTCAAGTGCACATGGTACATTATGAAAGATAGATCACATGTTAGGACCTGGGCTAAGTCTCTACAAATTCAAGAAGATTCAAATCATATCAAGCATCTGCTCAGACCACAAAGGCATGGAATTAGAAATCAGTTACAATAAAAATACTCAAACACAATCAAATATATGGAGGCTAAAAGCATGCTATTAAAGAATGAATAGGTTACCAAAAAGATCAAAGAAGAAATAAAAAAACATCTTGGGAACAAATTAAAATGAACACACAAAATTCCAAAATCTATGGGACACAATGCAAGAAATCCCGAGTGATAGCACTACCAGCCTACCTCAAAAAACAAGAACAACTGGTAATAAGTTATCTAACACTACAACTTAAAGAATTAGAAAGAGAACAACAAGAAAAGTCCAGAACAAGTAGAAGGAAGGTGATAATAAAGAGCAGAGTGGAAATAAATAGCATAAAGACAAAAATAAAAAAACATACAAAAGAGAGTTTGTGGTACCAGCGAAAAGTGTAGTGCTGCGACCGCAACAAGGTTCTGAGTTGTCAGGTAAACCCAGTGGACCGGAGCCTTCTGGATGTCTTTCCTGAGGAAATCGTGACCAAGATGTGGAATAGTGGATTTGAGAGGTACGGCAGCTCGAATTTTGGGGGAGCCAGTGGCTATACCAAGTCCCCTGGAGGCTTTGGATCGCCGACACCTTCTCAGGCTGAAAGGAAATCATCAAGAGCCCAAGCCCAGCATATTGTACGCTATACCGTATCTCAGCTGCTTTCTGCCACTCTGGTTGATGAAGTGTTCAGAATTGGAAGTGTTGAGATATCACAGGTCACTATTGTGGGGTAATCAGACATGCAGAGAAGGCTCCAACCAACATTGTTTACAAAATAGATGACATGACAGCTGCACCCATGGACGTTTGCCAGTGGGTTGACACAGATGATGCCAGTGGTGAAAACACTGTGGTTCCTCCAGAAACATATGTGAAAGTTGCTGGCCATCTGAGATCTTTTCAGAACAAAAAAAGCCTGGTGGCTTTTAAAATCATGCCCCTGGAGGATATGAATGAGTTAACCGCACATATTCCGGAAGTAATGAATACACACATGATGCTAACCAAAGCTAACAGCCAGCCCTCAGCAAGAAGAGCACCTGTCAGCAATCCAGGAATGGGTGAAGCAGGGAGCTTTGGTGGGAATAGCCTCATACCAACAAATAGCCTCACTGTGGCCCAAAACCTGGTGCTGAATTTGATTAAGGCTTGCCCAAGACCTGAAGGATTGAACTTTCATGATCTCAAGAACCAGCTTCAACACATGCCTATAGCTTCAATCAAGCAAGCTGTGGATTTTCTAAGCAACGAGGGACACATCTATTCCACTGTAGATGATGATCATATTAAATCCACAGATGCAGAATAACTGGATCTAATTGGTACCCAACATATTTTCCAGCTGGACCTATTTTCTCAGTCTATTGTGTCCAGCTGTGCATACATTTTGAACAGTTGACTTCTAGAAAGTAGGTTTCATCCATAAAATGTCTCAATTGACATCATTTTGAAACTTACTGCTCTTCCGTCATTTTGAAATTCAAAGTGAGATGGGCAACTCCTAGGGGTAAGAGCCAAAGTGAAATTTCTTAAAAGAAGTTACAAATTAGGTAGTTATAATACATCTGGATGGATGGAAGTGGAAGAGGGAAGCTGCCAGTATAGCTGGGAAGTATTACTTAAAACTCAGGAGTCTATTCCTAAAATATTACCTGTTGAGTACAATTAGGGTCTGTCAGCAGAGAGCTAGCCAAGAAACCTGCTAACTTCTGCCTGGTTTTGTTACCCATTTTGGTTATGTGGTGTTACTTTCAGAATTGCACTTTGCTTCAACTTGTCATGGCTGCTGTCAAGTGTTTTGGTAAATATAAAGTTCTAGAGTGGTGGCCTCATGTGGCAGAGGAGAGAAGAAAATGTCACCGTGTTTTGTACAAAATAAGTACATCCATATGTTTAATAAAATAGTTATATTATTGTAAGATAAATAAATACATAAATGAATAAGTAAATAACATACAAAAGATCAATAATACCAAGAGCTGGTTCTTCAAAAGGATAAACAAGATTGATGAATCCTTAGCTAGGCTCACCAGGAAATAAAAAGAGAGGACCCAAATAAACAAAATCAGAAATGAAGTAACAACCGACCACATAGAAATACAAAGAATTTTAACAAAATACTATAAATGACTTTATTCCAAAAAATGGGAAACCCTGGAAAAAATGGACATATTCTTAGAAAAATAAAACCTTCTAAAACTCAATCAGAAAAAATAAAAAAAATTGAATAGGTTGATAACTACTGATGAAATTGAAGCAGTATTTTTTTTTAATGCCCAGCAAACAAAAGCCCTGGTCTATACAGATTCTTGGACGTTTTACCAAATATTCAAAGAAGAACAAACACCCATTCTCCTTGAACTATTCCAAAAAACTCAAGAGGAAGGAACACTTCCAAACTCTGTCTATGAGGCTGAATTACCCTAATTCCAAAACCAGTTAAAACACAACAAAAAAAGAGAATTACAGGCCAATATCTTTGATGAACATAGATGCTAAAATCCTCAACAAAATTTTAGCAAACCAGATCAAGCAATACATTAAAAAGATCATACTTCATGAAATTTATTCTGGGGATACAGGCTGATACAATATTCACAAATGAATAAATGTGATACAGCAATTAATCAGATTGACAAACAAAAGTTGCATGCTCATATAAATAGATGCAGAAAAAGCATTCGACAAAATCCAATGCCTTTTTTTAATTAAAACTCTCAGCAAAGTGGGAATCGAGGGAACATATCCCAAGATAATAAAGGCCATATATGACAAACCTACAGCCAACATCATATTCAATAGACAAAAACCAAAACCATTTCCCCTAAGAACAGAAACAAGACAGGGATGCCCTCTTTCACCACTCTTGTTCAGCATGATACTAGAAGTCCAAGCCACAGCGATCAGACAAGAATAAATAAAGGGCATCCAAATTAGAAAGGAAAAACTGAAACACTTACTATTTGAGGTTGACATGATACTTCACATAGAAAACCCTAAAGACTCCATCAAAAAACTACTAGATTTAATATTAATTCAGCAATGTAGCAGGATACAAAATTAATACCCCAAAATCCATAGCATTTGCATACACCAATAGTGAACTCTCAGAAAGAGAAACTAAAAAACAATCCATTTACCACTGTGACAACAACAAAAAATTAATATATTTAGGAATGAAGTCAACCAAGGAGGTAAAAGACCTGTACTCTGAAAAGTATAGGACATTGAAAAGAGAGAGAGAGGGAGATATACAGAAGTGGAAGAATATACCATGTTCATCAATTGGTAGTATCAACATTATTAAAATGTCCATACTACTCAAAGCAATCTATAGATTCAATGCAATTACTATTAAAATAACAACATATTACACAGACCTAGAAATACTCCAAACATTTATGTGGAACCAAAAAAGACCCCGAATAGCTGCAGTAATCTTGAGAAAGAAGAACAAAGTTGGAGGAATACCAGATTTCAAGTTATACTACAAAGCCACTGCACTCAAAACAGCCTGGTACTAGTACAGGCATATAGATCAATGGAACAGAGCAGAGAACCCAGAAATCGATACAAGCCACTATGCTCAATTAATATTTGATAAAGCAGGCAAGAGCATACATTGTAATAGAAACAGTCTCTTCAATAAATGGTACTGCAAAAAAAATAAAACTAGACCACCAACTTATACCATACCACCATACCATGCACAAGAATAAACAAAATGGATAAAAGACTTAAATGTAAGACATAAAATCATAAAAGTCCTAAAAGAAACCACAGGTAGCAAAATCTTAGACATCTCTCATAGCATTATGCTTACCGATACATATCCTTGGACAATGGAAAATAAGGAGAAAATAAACAAATGAAACTGTGCAGCAAAAGAATCCATCATCAAAATAACAAGAGATCCCACTACATGGAAGAACATATTTTCTAATGACACATCTAATAAGGAATTAATATCCAAAATATATAAGGAACTCATATAACTTAACAAAATAGAGACAAACAATCCAATTTAAAAATGGGCAAAGGACTTAAATAGACATTTCTCCAAAGTGGACATACAGAAAGCCAAGAGACATATGAAAAAAATGCTCAAAGTCACTAATCATCCAAGAGATGCAGATCAAAACAACAATGATATATCAACACACACCTATCAAAATGTCTATCAACAAATCAACTAATGACAAGTGTTGGCAAGATTATAAAGAAAAGGAAACCCTAATATGCTGGTGGTGGCAATGCAGACTGGTGCAGCCACTGTGGAAAACAGTATGGTGTTTCCTCAAAAAATTAAAAATGGAACTTTCATTTGACCTAGTCATCCACTTCTAGAAATATATCCCAAGAAACCTGAAATACTCATTTGAAAGAATATATGCACCCCTATGTTCATAGCAGAGCAATTTACAATAGCTAAGACATGGAAACAGCCTAAGTGCCTATCGGCAGATGAGTGTATAAAAAACTGTGGTACATTTAAACAATAGAATACTACATGGCAATAAAAAAGAAAGAACTCTCATCATTTGCAATAGCATTAACGCACCTGGAGAGTAAGTATTACGCTGAGCAAAATAAATCAGTCAGCGAAAGATAAGTACTACATGATCTCACTCATATGTGAAATCTAATGAACCAAATAAACTGATTATCAAAAATACATTCAGAGTCATAGAAGCATGAACAGACTGTTGAACCTCAGAGGGAAGGCAGGAAAGGGTGGGTGGGAAGATAACAATCAATTAACTTGTTTGCCTATATGCATAACCTGTGGACACAGACAATGGGTGGTGAAAACCTGGAGGGTGTTGGGGGAGGACAGGAGCAGGCTGGATTGGGTAATGGGGAGAAAAGGAGAACCCATGTAATATTTTCAACAATAATTTTTTTAAAAAAACTAACAAATATTTTAGTAGGGTCTATGTCAGATATAGAGAAACATCTAATGATCTAGATTATAGACCATGCATAGAAATATATTCCTCTCAGAACCATGAAGATCATTGCCAAAACAAAATAATTATTTGCAATGTTGCGGGGAAAGCTAAAACCAACTATGATGCTAAATTTACTGCTGCTTCTTATTGGTTTAAAAAATTTAAGAATTATAAATCATTAATGTGAAAGTGAACAGTGAGTCTTTGAATGCTGATGTAAAGGCAGCTAAAAAATTTTGGAATGTTCTGCATAAGCTGATTGTAAAGAAAAAAATACTTGCCAGAGAAAATATTCAATATGTACAAAACCTCTTTATTTTAAAAACAGATGCCTGAAAGAACCTTTACCTATAACAAGGCTAAGTCATCACCAAGTTTTAAGACTTTTAAGGACAAAATAACAGTCTTGTTTGAGAGCAATGTTGCAGGCTACAAATTGAAACCCTTAGTGAAATGGCACAATTGAGGAACCCACGGCCTTTAAAAATGAGCAAAGGATCTTCTAAGTAGACACTTTTCGAATGACATAAATGAACAAACTCTTTCAAGATGCCCTCCTAAACTGCTGTGCCAGCAAAACTGAGAAGTACTCTTTGGAGAACAAGATATCTTTCAAGACTTTGATTATTGCTGATAATGTCAGGACATCCTCCTTTTATTCTCCTAAAAAAACTTTTTCCCAGACTATTGCTGCAACTGAAGACACTAATGAAATTCTGGGAGAATTGAAACATCTGTGACTGTATCAAGAACCTTTCTTAGACTTTGGATGATGTCACCAAAAAGTATACAAATGGCATCTGGAAAGAGACACTCAAGAGATTCATCCAAACATCAAAAGATTTGCCAAGGATGAGATAGGTTGCAAAAATCAACAAGGCTGTGGTTGAGATGACAAACAACTTTAATAAGGGTGTGCATGAGAATAACATTAAGAGGTGTTTCCCGGGGAATAGACTAATAAGGAGTTGTTGGAACTGGAACAGGAACACATGGCAGAAAAAGAGTCAAGAGAAAATGAAACTGCAGGGGTAGAAAAAATTAGAACCCCTCTCCAAGAAAATTCCCAGTGAAGGATTTAGCAGCTTTTGAAAATTTCAACAAGCTTCTTAAATGTTTTTGAAAATATAGATCCCAGAACTAAAAGTTTTTAATTACTGGAGAAAAATGTTCATGGTGCACTGTTTATAAGTAAATCTATAATTTTTTTAAAGAAGCAAACCACCAGGGATTTATTTCTAAAAATATTGACAATTCCTTAAGAGCCTCAAGTCATTCACAAGGTATTCCAAAGAAGGCATGGTTACCATAGGAGATCACTTCTCCAACTGTGTTACTGTCCTTGAAGACCTTCTAGTGGGACAAGTTGTGGAGTTGGAAGACAGTGATATTGATGATTCTGACCTTACACGGGATCATCAATATGTTTGTGTTAGTTTTTAACAAGAAAACTAAGTAGAAATATTTTTAAATTTTTACACAGAAAAAAGCTTATAGAATAAGGAAATAGAGAAAGAAAATGTTTTTGTACATGTATGTGTTTGTGTTTTAAGCTAAATGTTTTTACAAATGAGTCAATAGTTTGAAAAAAATGTTTATAGAGTGACATCAGAGGAATGGTGGTATGAGAGCACACCTTGTCCTCATGCCCTGAAATATCAACAAGTTAACCAGTTATAATTCAACAAAGAAATCCCTGCTATCACAGATGCATGCCTAAGAGACCCACACATTGAAACATCCAAAGGTGGGCAACCAGAATAAATGGGAGACAAGAAGGGAGAAAAGCACAAACGTAGCCCAGGAGGAACAGTGTCTGAGCCAGCAGACCTCTTGACAGAGCATGGGGTTCTCCCTTGTGGCCCTATGGTGGTGTTTCAAAAAAACTTAATCACAGCTCCCAAAACTCGCTCCTGTTACCCTTAGAGTTGGGGCAGGAGCATGTTATTTCTAAACCAAGAGCTGTTGCAGTAGACTGCTATTTCCCTTGGTTATTGATACCCAGAGAGGGGTGCTTGAGGCAGAACCACATGGATGTCAGGGGTCACCATTATGGTGAGGGCAAAACAAACCCCACCCCCCCACCCCAAGCAATGCAGCTATATTGTCTTACAGAAGCCCGGGAGGTTCAAAACTGGGAGATCACAGAGCTAAAAAATCTTGCAATTCAGTGCCATCTACTGGAAAATTATAGAAATATCTCTTCAAATTAAAACTTCTATCAGTACTTATAAGAAGATAGATAAATGATTAAGCAAAGGAGAACAGCAAATACCATAAATAACCATAGTAATGAGGATGACCAAAAAGAAAATGAAAAATTCCCAAAAAGCAAGCTGGAACACATGGAAATATATCGTATACATGACAGAGTTTTCAATATTGCAGTTCTGAAAATACTCAACAAGATGTGAGAAAATATATACCAGCAATTCAATGCACTCAGAAAACAAACCAATGAACGAAGAGATTGAAATTTTAAAAAGAACCAATCAGAAATCCTGGAAATGAAGAATGCAATCAAGGAGATTAAGGTTGAGCTACTGAGCGTAGAAAACAGAATCATCCCGATGGAGAAAAAAATTAGTGATATTGAAGATAGGAATCAAGAAACAACGCAGAGGGAAGACAAGAACAAACTAGTTGTAACATAAAAGATCCCTATGAGAACTATCTGACTTCATAAGTAAAAGCAATATTAGAAATACAAGCATTCCTAAGGAGGAGGAGAGGGAGCATGGAACGGAGTCTATTCATACAAATAGTGCATGAGAATTTCCCAAATCTATGGAAAGATCTAAATCCTTGGATCTAAGAAGCAAACAGAACATGTAGTTACCTCAGTCCACAGAGGCCCACTCCAAGGCAATTGGTATTAAAACTGTCAAAAATTAGTGACAAAGAAAAAAATTCTCAAAGCAGCCATGGAAAGGAAGGAAGTGATCTACAAAGGAAAACCTAACAGAATTTCTTCCAACATCTCAGCAGAAACTGTACAAGCAAGAAGACAGTGGAACCAAATATACAAATGTCTGAAAGAGAGCAATTACCTACCATGAATAATACTAGTATATCCAGCAAAATTATCCTTATATATGAAGGAAAAATAAAGATGTTGCTAGACATACAGAGGGCTGAGGGATATAGCACCAGAAAACCTCCATTTCAGGAAATACTCATAGGAGTTTTTCTACCTAAAACAAAGAAGAAAAGGTCACAACCACTAAGAGTAAGATAAACCAAAAAACTTACAGCATAAAGAGGGATGATTTATGACAACAAAAACATAAAAGGTTAAAGGTCTGAACTGGCAAAGGAGGATGAAGAACAGATGCACTAAAAAAAAAAAGGCAACTACTATATATATGCAATTTGATTTTTTAATAAATCTAATGATAACCACATACAAAAATCCCAAAACCAGGACACACCACTTTAAAAAAAAAAAAAAGAGGAATCAGAGAGGAACCAAGATGGTGGCATGGATAAACACCTATACTACTGCCCCGCACAACAATTTCAAAACTACAACTAAAAGACAGAATGGACATAATCCAGAATTACCAGAAGGCTGGCTGAGTGGAAATTCCACAAATACAAGGAAAGATTGAAGGACACTGTGACTCAGAGGAGCTGTGGAGGGCAGTTGCAGAGACGCATGAAGAAGGAGTTGCAGAGCCGTCCTCGAGCGGAAAGGGTGGGTCCTGAACACCCAGCTGGTTTCCTTGAACGGGGAGGGAGACAAAGGCATCCCACTTATTCCCCAGTTCCGGGCAAGTCTCAGGGAACCAAGGCTCATACACGGTGAAACTGAACCGTAAGGAGGAAACACACTGAGACTTGGGAGATGAATAGGTACGTGAGCTCCCAGAGGTGCGCAAACGTGCAGAGAGGAAGCATGGTTTTCTCTCTCATTCAGGAGGGGGAAAAAGGGAAACCACTGGACTGCATTGTTTCCAGCTCTGGGTGAGACTTTGGGTGTGCAGACTCATTTGGGGAGAGGCTGAACTGTCTGGCAGCAGGCAGAGCTCGGGGGCAGCTTTCTCTCAGAGATGCATGCAGCCGTTACAGCAGGGCACAGACACCCAGGCACCTCTTAGGGTGGGGCTGATGGAAAGCCAAGGCTGTCTGCTCAGCCCCATCCAAGCTGAGCATAGAAGCTCTAACAGCGTAGACACAGCTAATCCTCACAGCCAATTGGCCCGGATGTCAAACCCTCCCAGTGATACCATCAACAATCTAGGCTTAACTACAACAAGACTCTGCAACCCATAAAGGGCTATACCAAGAGTATTCATCTCAGGTTACTAGGGAGGCTGAGCCACTGTCCCCTAGAGGACTTCTACCACATAACGCTATGTGACCAACTCAGGGAAGCAGCCAAAATGCAGAGATATGGAAAGAAATCACATTTGAAAGAAATAGAGGGAAAAAATGACTGGACATAGAGCTCAAAACCACGGTTATAAGTTTTTTCAAGAGGCTCCTAGAAAAGGCTGATAAATTTAAGGAGACCCTAGAGGATATGACCGAGATCCCACCTGATGAAAGAAATAGACTTAAAAGTCCAGGAAGTGCACAGAACCCCAAACAATAGGAATCCAAAGAGGACCACACCAAGACACATAGTAATTAAAATGCCAAGAGCAAAAGACAAAGAGAGAATATTAAAAGCAGCAAGGGGAAAAAAGTTAGTTACCTACAAGGGAGCACCCATATGATTGTCAGCTGATTTCTCAACAGAAACTATGCAGGCCAGACAGGAATGGCAAGAAATATTCAAAGTGATGAATAGTAAGAACCTACAACCAAGATTACTCTACCCAGTAAAGCTATCATTCAGACTTGAAGGTCAGATAAAGTGCTTCACAGATAAGAAAAAGTTAAAGGAGTTCATCACCGCCAAACCAGCATTATATGAAATGTTGAAAGGTATTCTTTAAGAAGAGAAAGGTAAAGATAAAAATTATGAACAACAAATACACATCTATCAACAAGTGAATATAAAATTCAAGTGAATAAAAAATCTGATGAACAGTGAATATAATAGAATCAGGGGCATAGAGAGGGAATGGAATGACAATTCTTGGGTGGAAAGGGGGCTGGGAGGTGCAGGAAGAGAGTGAACAAAAATCATACACCTATGGATGAGGACAGTGGGGGTGAGGTAAAGGCAGAGGGTGCGATGGGTACCGGGTGGAGGGGATCTATGGAGGGAGTGGGGATAGAGGAACATTGTGATTAATAATCTGAACAATAAAGATTTATTAAATTTAAAAGATAAATAAATAAAAAAATAAAGAGGAATTAGAGGGAAGATTATGAAATACCACCAAACAAAAACAACAGACAGAAATACAAAATAAAAAATATATATTGAGGCACAGATTACCAGAAAACAAAGTATAAAATGGCTATACGAAATCCTTATACATCAATAATTACCTTAAATGTAAATGGCCTGAATATACCAATAAAGAGGCACAAAGTAGCAGAGTTGATCAAAATACAAAACCCAACCATAGGCTGCCTATAAGAGACACATCTAAGCTACAAAGACCAAGGCAGGCTCAAAATAAAGGGAGAAAAATGATTCACCAAGCAAATAACATCCACAGAAAAGCAAATGTAGCTATATCACATTTTATAAAATAGATTTCAAGGTAACAGGAGACATATGAAAACATGCTCAAAGTCACTAATTATCCGAGAAATGCAAATCAAAACGACAATGAGGTAGCATTTCACACCTGTCAGAATGGCAATCATCAACAAATCAACAAAGGACAAGTGCTGGCGAGTATGCAGAGAAAAAGGAACCTTTGTGCACTGCTAGTGGGAATACAGACTGGTGCAGCCACTGTGGAGAACAATATAGAGTTTCCTCAAAAAACTAAAAATGGAACTCCCATTTGACTCAGTAATCCCACTTCTAGGAATATATCCTAAGAAACTAGAAACACAAATCAGAAAGGATATATGCACCGTCTGTTCATAGCAGCACAATTTACAACAGCTAAGATTTGGAAATAGCCTAGGTGCCCATCAGCAGATGACTGGATCAGAAAACTATGGTACATCTACACAATGGAATACTATGCTGCTATAAAAAAGAAGGAATTCTTACCATTTGCAGCAGCCTGGATAGAAATGGAGAGCATTATGCTAAATGAAATAAGCCAGTCAATGAAAGAAAAATACCACATAATCTCACTCACTTATGGATAATAAAGAACATTACAAACTGATGAACAAAAAGATATATTCAGAGGCAGTAAAGCATCAAACAGACTGTAAAATTATAGCAGGAAGGTTGGGGAGGGGTGGGGAAGATAAGAGATCAACCAAAGGACTTGTATGCATGCATATAAGCATAACCAATGGATGCAAGACACTGGGGGGTGAAGGCATGTATGGGAGTGGGGTGGAGGGGGCAAGGGAAGATATGTATGCATGTAATACCTTAATCAATCCTATCTAATAAAATAGTAATATGCAAATTGACTGTATCTCCTCTACACCCACAAGTCATGCCCACCAGCCAATCAGGAGTGAATATACAAATAAGCCCAACCAAGATGGCTGCCGGCCACAGAGAGCAGGAGGGAGGCTTGGGTTTCCCTGGAAATGGAGGAAGCCAAGCTTTTTGCCTGCTCTTGTCAGCCTAGGCCTCCACTCAATGCTACAAAGTTTCAATTATAGAAGATAATGATGGCAGCCACACAACTGGAAAGAGCAAAAGCTTGAGTTGCACCCAGAGAAGGAGGAAGCCAAGCTTTCCACCTGCCCTGGGTGGCTCAAGCCTCTGCTTAAGGGTACAAAGTTTCAATTATAGAAGGTAAATAAATCCCAACAGAAATGGCTGCCACCACAAAGCAAGCAGAAGGCTTGGCTCTGCTCCAGGCTACCAAGTTTCAATTGTAGAAGATAAAAAAAAGCCCAGATACCAGGGCCTCTGCTTGGGCTGCTGGGGGACGTGGCCAACCTGCAAGACACCACAGGCCCCTCACCCAGGCTGCCCCAAGCCCTAGAGAATCCCCATCCTGATTCAGGACACTCTTCAGGGAAAACCAGCTGACCCCATGCACCAGGCCTCTATCCTATCTAATAAAAGAGTAATATGCAGATTGACCATCTCTCCAACACCCAAGATGACTGCCCCCATGTGGACACAAGATGGCCACCACAAGATAGCCAGCAGGGGAGAGCAGTTGGGCGGGACCAGGCCTGCAAGGGAAGGCAGTTGGGGGTGATCAAGCCTGCAGGGGAGGGCAGTTAGGGGTGACCAGGCTGGCAGAGGAGGGAAGTTGGGGGTGACTGGGCCTGCAGAGAAGGGCAGTGGGGGTGGAGGGCCAGGTCTGCAGGGGAGGACAGTTAGGGGCAAACAGGCTGCCAGGGGAGCAATTAGGCATCAATCAGGCTGGCAGGGGAATGTTTTGGGGGTGATCAGACTGTCAAGCAGAAGCAATTAGGGGCAACCAGGAAGGCAGGCAGGTGAGCAGGTGAGAGCCAGCAGTCCTGGATTGTGAGAGAAATGTCCAACTGCCCGAGTAGAATTGGGCCTAAACGGGCAGTCAGACATCCCTCCAGGGGTCCCAGATTGGAGAGGGTGCAGGCTGGGCTGAGGGACACTCCACCCTCACCCTCCCATGCACAAATTCCATGCACCAGGCCTCTAGTAAAAAAATAAAATAAAATAATTTAAAGATTAAATATATGAGGTTATCCAAGCAATTGTGTGGATGGTAATTTATTAGTAGTATTTTTATCCATTATTGTTATCACTGTCACTACTCTGACACACTTATAGTTTATCTTTGTGGTTAGGAGTCAGGTCTGCAGTTGGATTTCTGCATCCCTTGGTTTTCATCTCTTCCTCTCTTACTTGCTAACTGTGTGGCCTTGGGTTAATTAATTAACCTCACAAAGTCTGTTTGCTCATCTATAAAATGGAGACAGCCATATTCCCTGTTTCAAGGTGATTGTTGGGGAAATTTTCTGAAATGGTCAACATAAAGTGTTTTGAAAATGCTAAATAAAACTCTGAAGCTTTCTTATGGTCCCAATAAAGAAATACTTCATTTTAAATCTTGGTTGAGAAATTCATGGATAGGTTTCTCATTATTAGCCAACAGAAGGTATTTCTTCTATATTAAGAAATCAAGAGAGAATTGTCCTACAATTGTAAATGCTTGTAATTTCATTCAGGAGAATATAATTCAATCTTCCCTTCAAAGAGCATTGTTGTTTTAGAGATTTATTCTACCACAAACATAATTGTTCAGTTAAAATGGTAATAGATGTTAGCTGTCAGATTTTTTTTTTTACTTTATTTTTTTTATTATTGTTCAATTTATTAATTACATTGTTTCCCCTTTTTTATCCCCCTATATCTTCCCTCCACCCTGTACCTATCCCACCCTCCGCCCTCACCTCCCCCTCCCCAATGTCCTCTCCCATTGTTGCAAGATTTTTGTCCAATCTCTTGCTGCACTTCCCACAACCCTTTTCTCCCCAAGAATTGTCAGTCCATTCCCTCTCTATGTCCATGTTTCTGTTATAGTCACCAGTTTATCTTGTTCATCAGCCTATCAGTTCACTTGATTTTTATGATCATTTGTTGATAGATGTGTATTTGTTGTTCATAATTTATATTTTTACCTTTTTCTTCTTCCTCTTCTTAAAGAATATCTTTCAGCATTTCATATAGTAGTGGTTTGGTGGTGATGAACTCCTTTAGCTTTTTCTTATCTGCGAAGCACTTTATCTGATCCTCGATTCTGAATGATAGCTTTGCTGGATAGAGTAATCTTGGTTGTAGATTCTTGCTCTTCATTATTTTGAATATTTCTTGCCACTCGCGTCTGGCCTGCATCGTTTCTGTTGAGAAATCCGCTGATAATCGGATGGGTGCTCCCCTGTAGGTAACCAATTGTTTTTCTCTTGCTGCTTTTAATATTCTCTCTTTATCTTTTGCTCTTGGCATTTTAATTATGATATGTCTTGGTGTGGTCCTCTTTAGATTCCTATATTTTGGGGTTCTGTGTACTTCTTGGGCTTTTAAGTCAGTTTCTTTCACCAGGTGGGGAAAGTTTTCAGTCACTATTTCTTCAAGTAGGTTTTCATTAACTTGTTCTCTCTCTTTTTCTGGCACCCCAATAATTCGGATGTTGGCTTGCTTGAGGTTGTCCCAGAGGCCCCTTATGCTATCTTCAATTATCTGAATTCTTTTTGTTTCTTGCTTTTCCAGCTGAGTGGATTTTGGTTCTTTGTATTTCAAATCTTTGACTTGGTTCTTGTGGCCCTCTGGACTGCTTTTAGGACTTTGTGTAATATTTTTTATTTCAGTCTGTGTATGCTTGATTTCTAGTTGGTCCTTTTTTTTTATCCGTGAGGGTCTGGTTCGTATCCTCAGAGGTCTTGTTCATTTCCCTGAGGGTCTCATTCATTTGCTTGTAAGTATCATTCATCTCCTTGTAATTCTCATTCATTTGCTGGTTGGTCTTGTTTATTTCCTCATAGTTCTCATTAAGTTGATCGGCCTTTTCTAGGACCCTCTTGAAAAGCCTTATAACCGTGGTTTTGAACTCTATGTCTTGTCGTCTTTTCTCCTCCATTTCTTTCACACCTGATTTCTTTCCATGTCTCTGCATGGTGGTTGCTTTATGTGGTGGATATCCTCAAAGGGACAGTGGCTCAGTCTCCCCGGTTACCTGAGGTGGGTACTCTTACTGCAATCCTTTATGGGTTGTATTCAGAGTTTTTGAATTTAAACCCAGCTTTTTGTTGTTAGCCCTAGGAGGGTTTGACCTCCAGGCCAATTGGCTGTGAAGGGAGACTGTGTTCAGATTGGATGGGCGGAGTCTCTGGGCTGCACGCAGTGGCAGCGGTGGTGGAGGCAGCTGGGTCCTATGCGGTGCTTGCGCGCGGGTCTCTGTTGGATGGGGATGGCTGCAGACTCCTCCAAGAAAAAGCCGCTAGTCTCTTCCCCTTGCCAGACAACTCTGCCTTTCCCCAAATGTGCCTGCACACCAAAAGTCCAGCCCAGGGCTGTAAAATAGATGGTTTCCGGAACCAAGTTTCCAGGGGGCAAGTCGCGGGTTTGCGCACCGCGCCCCGCTTCCAGGGTTCGTCCCAGGACCTCGGACCGCGCCCAGTTCTGGGTAATCTGTGCAGGGGGACCTCTCCTACCCTGGATCTCGGACCTCGCCCGGCTCGGGAAATCTGGGCAGTGAGACGCCTCCTCCCTTCCTCGTGGGCGAAATCCGACCGGTCCCTGCTCCAGCCCCAGCCCGCGCGCGCGCGCGACCAGGGCGGCTCCTAACCTCTTTCGGTCTGGAAGATTGCGCTCCCACCGGTCCTGAGTCTGTGTCCCACCTTTGCTCCTATTAGTGGAGTTTACATTCAGCCAGCTTTCTGGCGATTCTGGGTGCTTGTCTGTTCTGCTGTTATGTTGTAGTTCTTAAATAGTTGCGCGGGGCAGAACAATAGGTGTTTGCTTATGCCGCCATCTTGGTGTCTCCCCAGCTGTCAGATTTTGATTAATAGAATCTAGAATGGAATTTGGATTGATCTTTAAAATGTGTGTGTGTCCATAACCTACTTCATAAGAATGTATCCTCTGTTGTTTTGATTGCTGGAATAGTATTTGGCAATTTTATGTGTATTTTATATTGATTGATATCTCTCTGACTTGAAAAAGCTAAGCCCATTTTAAAAAACAACAACATATCTTGTATATGTAGGAAATTTTCTACTTTTCTCTTTTCATTTTGCTTCAATAAATATTTTAGCATCCATATGCCAGGGACTATATAAGATACTGGGAAATAGTGACCAACAAAAGTTAATGATTTGTCTTCTAAAGAGTTTAAGGTCTATGTATTTCATACCTGGAAATTGTTATACATTTATTTTACACTCAAATGTGTGATGATTTTTTGTTATTTGCTCCAGAGAAAGAATTCCACAAAAATAACACCTGTGAGAAAGAATTCCACAAAAATAACACCTTCTGTGGGAATATAGAAAAATCTCTGTGTTTTTCTTAAATAGAAGGTTCCTCCCCACTTACTTATGATTTTATAAAAATAAAAAAAACTCTGATTAAAATGATTCCCTTATTTTCTCATTACTTTGGGAAATAGTTTACAAGACCATATGATTTGTTATAACAGTCTGCATATTCATTGTCTTACTTTTTAACTAAAAAATTATACATTTTTATCATTAGTTCTTAAAAAAAGATAACAGGAGACAAAGATGAACACTTTATAATGATAAAAGGGACACTACATCAAGAAAACATAACATTTCTTAGTATATATGCACTAAAACAGGAAGCAATAAAATATATATAATATATAAAACTACTCACAGAACTGAAAGAAACAAACCAAAACACAATTATAGTTGAGGACCTTAATACTCTATTGACAGCTCTAGACAGCAACCAAACAGAAAATCAATAAAGAAATATCAGCCTTAAATGAAACACTAGACTAAATGGACATAACTGACAATCACAGTACCTTTCATCCAAGAACATCAGGTTATTCATTCTTCTCCAGTGCACATGGACCATTCTCAAGGATTGACCATATATTGGGTCACCAAAGTAGCCTCAACAAATTCAAAAAGATAGACATTATACCAAGTATATTCTCTGAACATGAAGCATTGAAATGAGAATAAACTTCAAAAAGGATATAAAGAAACTCACAAATATGTGGAGATTAAACAACATACTGCTAAAAAATGACTGGGTCAAAGAAGGAATAAAAGATATAGAGACAATGAGAATGACAATTCAACATACCAAAACTTCTGGGATGCAGCAAAAGCTGTAATAAGAGAGAGGTTTATACCATTATAGGCCTATATTAAAAAAAAAAAAGCCCAAGTAAACAACCTAACCGATCTTAAAGAATTAGAACAAAAGCAACCCAAAGTCAGCAGAAGAAAGGAAACAATAGAAATTAGAGCAGAATTGAATGAAATAGAGAGAGCAAATAGACTACATACAAAAATAATGAAACAAAGAGCTGGTTTCTTTAAAAGATTAATAAATTTGACAAACCTAGAATCACTAAGGAAAAAAGGGAAAAGACCCATATTGATCGAAACAGAGAGGAAAAGTCATCACAGATATTCAAAGGATATTACTTGAATATTATGAAAGACTATTTGCCACCAATTTCAATAGCCTAGAAGAAATGGGTAAGTTCCTAGAAATATATTCCTTTCCTAGACTGAATTATGAAGAATTTGGAAAATCTAAATAGACCAATCAGCAGTGAGGAATTGAAACAACCACCAAAAAACCTCCCAAAAAAATAAAAGTCCAAGAACAGATGCCTTCACCAGTGAATTATGACAAATGTTAAAATAAGATTTAAAACTTATCATTCTAAAACTCTTCCAAATACTTGGGACCAAGATGGCGGCATAGGTAATCACCCATATGCTGCCCCATACAACAATTTCAAAACTACAACTAAAAAACAAAACAGACATCATTCAGAACCACCAGAGGGCTGGCTGAGAGGACATTCCACAAATAGAAGGAAAGATAAAAGGACACTGTGACTCAGAGGAGCTGCAGAGGACAGAGTTGCGGATACGCGTGAGGATTCAGAGGTTCAGAGCTGCGTGCCAGCGGAAAAGGTGAGCAGTTGCAAACCCAGCTGGTTTTCTCGACCTGGGAGGGAGACAAAGGCATCCCACTGCACAGAGCCCAGGTTCTGGGCGAGTCTCAGGGAACCCAGACTCATACGGGATGAAACTGGATAGTAAGGAGGAAGCACACTGAAACTCCAGAGCTGCAGAGGCGTGCGAGCTATCAGAGAGGGCTCGTGGCTGGCTCTATTGTTCGGGAGAAAACAAACAAACAAACAGCCGGACTGCTTTGTTTTCTTGTTCCAGATGAGTCTTTGGGTGTCGTCCAGACACGTTTGCGGAGAAACTGGACTGTCTGGCAGCGGGCAGAGCTCCAGGCAGCTTTCTCTCAGAGGTACGAGTAGCCATTGCGGTAGGGCATGAAGACCCAGGTCTCCGTTTTCTATCCTCAGTTCTCTCCAGTGAGTCGTCTGTTGATTATTCGGGAAATTTTCCATATTTTAGTTGTAATGACAGTTTGGTCCCGGGCGTGTGTCTGTATAGCCATTTTTTTATCTTTGCTTAGCTACGAGAGGATTTTTGGTCTCTGCTCTGGTGTAGTGATTGAGCTTTAAGAGGTCTAGAAAAAAGGAAATTACTTTGTTATTGCAAAGGCATTGTTTAGCAGGTATGTTGTACTAGACGTTCTGTACAAAAAGACTGACAGGCTCAATTAAGGTAAAGATTGATCACAATGAACTGCTTTTAGTTAGAAAATGGTAATTTCAAACCATTCTGTGTGATTACTTTTGGTCTCTTAATCTGTAAGGCCACCATGCAGGCCTCTCCTGAGCTTGTCAGGTTTACTATGGGGCCCCTTTCATCCACACATATTATTTTCATGATTTTGTTAGTGCTTTGTCCATTTTTCTTTTGGTTCTGGGGAAAATTTAGGACAACTGTTTTTAAAATCTTTATATAATAAATCTAATGTTTAAGCTTCCTCGGGATAGTTTCTATAATTTTTTTTCCTTTAAATATGTCACAGTTTTGTTTCTTCGTGTGCCCTGTTTTTTATTTCATGAAAATTTGGCCTTTAAATATCACAGTATGATATCTCTTAAAACCAGAAACCTCCTTCTCCAGGAGTTGTTTTCTGTTTTGATTGTTAAATACTGTAGTAGTCCATTAGTTTTGAGACATTTCCAAACAATTTTTGCAAATACTAGTCCTTCTGTGTGCTCATTAAAGTCACTGTTCTTTTAGGTATGCTTAGCTAATGTTTTGTGACAGAGATTTCCTTGACTTTCAAGAGCTCTTCAGTCCTTACCACTTGGCTCTGTGCTATGGAAATTCTAACACTTAGGCTTTCATTGAGCCTAGAAATGAGCCCAATGTGACAGTTTAAAGTCTTCTTGTGATTTTTCTGGGCATGTGTCTTACCCATCCTGGCATTCGGCTTTCTAATGTCCCCTGTATACAGCTGCTTATGAATGTCCTAATTTTCTAAGTGTTGTAATCCAAACTTCTGCCCCAATCTTTAGATTGTCTATTTTATGTCTCACCACCACCCCCACAATCTCTTACCCTAGGCATCTGTGAGTGACCTTATAGCTTTTATAAGCACTGCCCATAAATTTTCCTCCTGAATTCTGATTAAACAAAATAGAGATGAACACCTTGCATTAGTCTTTATCACCCCCAAATAATTCAGAATAAAAATATACAATAATTTTCCAATAAAGTATAGTCTATCCCTTCCAGTTAAAGGGAGAAGACTGAAAACTTGGCCTTTGCTGCTGCTGCTTCAAGACCAAGACAACCACTATGCCAGGAAAGAAGTTGGGTAAGAGTGAGTAAAAATACCACAAAACTTTCTGGCCATTCTGAATATGGTCTTTTCTTAATTGGGTGTAAGTTTGGTGGCTATGAAACTGCTTGCTGTTTAGAGCTCTGACAAAGTTGGTGGAGACAGTTTTTGATTTTTGTTGGTGATGATGGAGCTATCATCTTTCATGTTTCTAAAGGGAACTAGAGCTTGGAGCTTCCTTAGGCCACCAATTTGCTAAAATGAATCCCTCTCTCAATTCTTCTTTTTTAATTTTTAGAAACTTGCCTATTTTAAATATTATTTCAGCCTATTAGATTTTCATGATTCTAGTTTTCAGATAATCTCACCCAGCATGTCCTATATCTCTTGACATCTTCTTGACATCTATAATCCAAACCCTTTACTGTTGTCCAGTTCTCTCTTTAAAATTTCAAAGAATAACATGGTCAATGCAGTGTTCTCCAAGTCTTCTGTTCTTTCTTAATGCTCTCACCAACATCTATG
The DNA here is from genome assembly GCA_027563665.1 of Antrozous pallidus. Taxonomy (NCBI): domain Eukaryota; kingdom Metazoa; phylum Chordata; class Mammalia; order Chiroptera; family Vespertilionidae; genus Antrozous; species Antrozous pallidus. The sequence goes on from CM050510.1 coordinate 51,254,494, forward strand.
CAATAATCAGAACAGTGTAATGCCATTGTAATAAACCTAGTTATGAAAGGAGCACAGGGAAGAACAAAAAGTGTGTAGCTTTGTCAGGAAGCTGCTATTGAACACTACCCAGGGAGCCACAAGTCTGTTCTCCATGGATCTCTGGGAGAGGGAACAGACAGGTGGAGAATAGATGCATGACCAATAAAATCTGGGTGAAAGAGGGGAGATATTTGTCTATCAGTGACACCTGGGAACAAGTCATTGGCCAGAGTAGGCATGGTCATTGCAAGCATGGGAAGATTTGAAGTATTTCATCTTCTAAACAAAGGAGTTTGCTCTCTTGGGCTCGTGGGCTCTTGTGCTCCTGGTTTCTCAGAGGCTCTCATGCTCCTACATTTGCCCATATGGCTCACAACCTAGTGGATCCCACACAATGGACTAATGAACTGCCACCAGCATACTACTAAGCTGGACCCAGCTCCACCATGGAAAGGAAACTTGTAACACTGGCTCTGCTTCTAGCTCTACAGAATCCCCATCTGCACATTCTCCAGGACTGGATTAAAGAAAGTGGGATTTTTGTAAAACAAACTGTAATTCCATGAAAATAAAGCTTTCTACCATATCTCATTCTCCCATGGGGGCCTTTAGAAATGCTTATTCCAGTGGTATCCTAAGAACCCCATTCTCACTAGCAACAAAGAGAGATATCCATGCAATTCTCTGATAACAAGTTTCTTACAATTATTTTGGTTATAAATGATTTCTAAAATAAGGTTTCCAACCCATGAAATCTCCCCAGCAAACAGTCAATAGATATCTAGCAGTCCTGCCAATTTCAAAAGCACTAAATGTCAAAGGAGTTCATTATTATAGATTCTTTCATTCCCACAAATTCCATTACAAAAAATAATAATTTATTTCACATTTAAATTTTTAAATGTAATTTTACTTATAGCAATAAAAACTAGAGTCTAACTCAGGAGTCTGGAAGCACTCTAGCTCGTGATGGTGTGCAGGCCAGGCATCCGTGGTGGGTCGACTCTCGGAGCGCACGGAGGCGAACAAGGAACTAGTATTAGGGCGGAACAGGATGTGGAAAACGAGTTTCTGGATTATGAGGAAGATGAAGAGCCCCAGGCTCCTACAGAGAGCACCCCAATGCCCCCCCAAAAAAGATGTCAGGGGTCCTACGTTTCCATCTACAGCTCTGGCTCCTGGGACTTTCTGCTGAAGCCTCAAATCCTGAGGGCCATAGTGGACTGTGGATTTGAGCATCCATCTGAGGTTCAGCACGAGTGTATTCCCCAAATCAATAAAGGTATATTTTTCAAAAGAAAAAATACATATAAATATAATAAAAATTTTATGCAATACAAGATATTTTTAATTAAATTTAAAATTTCAGTTTTATTTAATAATTTAAATTTTTATATTTATTTTATGAAATGTGTGTTTTGTATTTTAACTTTAATATTAATTTCAGGAGAAAAATATCTTTTCAAAATCATAAAGTATTAAAAAATAACCTTTTAAGAATTATAAATGCTTTCATTTATATTTTATAAAAATAGGTCTATTTTAATCATGTAGATCATTACTGTCAATTGAATATAAATTATATTAAAATCTTTATTGCTTTTATATAATGACTGATTTGCCAGAAATTAATGCAGGTTATAATAAATTTTGTAATAAAAGTATATTAATTATGTATATTTTATTGTATTATGCCTTCAAATATCTATCAAACACCGAGATATGTAGAATGCTTAAGTTCATCTTTGATATTTTACTTTCAATTATACAAAAATTATAGTTTTATGTATATTTTTATTTTGGTGTTTATGAAGACACTAGAAGCCCAGAGCATGAAATTCGTGCATGGCTGGGGTGGGAGGGTGGGGATTGTCCCTTAGCCCAGCCTGCACCTTCTCCAATCTGGGACCCCTCAAGGGCAGTCGGACATCTCTCTCACAATCCAGTACTGCTGGCTCCAAACTGCTCACCTGCCTGCTTTACTGATTGCCCCTAACCACTTCTGCCTGCCAGCCTAATCAACAACTAACCACTCCCCTGCCAGCCTGATTGATGCCTAACTGCTCCCCTGCCAGCCTCTTTGCCCCTAACTGCCCTCCCCTGCAGGCCTGGTCCCACCCAACTGCCTTCCCCTGCTGGCCTGATTGCCCACAACTGCCCTCCCTTGCAGGCCTGGTCCCTCCCAGCTGCCCTCCCCTGCTAGCCATCTTGTAGTGACCATCTTGGGTCCACATGGGGGCAGGATCTTTGACCACAAGGGGGCAGCCATGTTGTATGTTGGAATGATGGTCAATATGTATAGTACCCTTTTATTAAATAGGATAGAGGCCTGGTGCATAGGTGGGGGCCAGCTAGTTTGCTCTGAAGGGTGTCCCGGATCAGGGTGGGGGTTTCCTTGGGGTGGCCTGTGGTGGTTTGCAGGCTGGCCATGGCCCCCAGCAACCCAAGTGGAGGCCCTGGTATATGGGATTTATTTATCGTCTACAATTGAAACTTTGTAGGCTGGAGCGGAGCCAAGCCTCCTTCCTGCTTGCTCCATGGCAGCAGGCATTTCTGTTGGGATTTATTTATCTTCTATAATTGAAACTTTGTAGCCTTGACTGGATTCCTGGGCCCACCAAAGTATGTGGAAAGCTTGGCTTCCTACATTGTCAGGGAAACTCAAGCCTCCCTCCTGCTCTCTGTAGCTGCAGCCATCTTGCATGCTCGCTCCTGACTGGGTGGTGTGCATGATTGGTGAGCATGGCTGGTTGTGTAGCAGAGTGATGGTTAATTTGCATATTACTTTTTATTATATAGGATTTATCAAGATACAATAATAAAATGTGTACATTTTTAAGTGTTTATTAGTTTAATTTATTATTTAACTACTAGAGGCCCGGTGCATGAAAACTCATGCACTGGAGAGAGGTCCCTCAGCCCTGCCTGCCCCCTCTCATAGTCCAGAAGCCCTTAGGGGTGGGAGGCAACCCTGCAATCAGGGTAAGGCAATGCCCCATCACACCTCCACTGCTGCCACTGCCAGCAGTGCAAGCCTTGGCCAGCCCTGATTACCTGAGCCTCAAGCGGCTCTGGGAGCCTAGGCAACTGGGGTACTGTGGGGACTGGGGAACTCCAGAGGTGGGTGGGTGGAGTGGCCAAGCCCGCCTAGGGGCAGGCTCGGCCACTCCACATACCTGCCACCCTGGTGGGGATGAGGGGACTGGGCACCACCATCTTGTGTCTGTGGGTGCCGCCATCTTTGAGGGTGGGACAGTCAATTAGCATATTCCCTCCTTATTGGCTATGGGTGCCACCATGTTTGTGATGGCTTGGGGGTCAATTAGCATACTCCCTCTTTATTAAATAGGATTTACACATGTAAGCCACACTTGTTAGGGGCAGTCTGGGTGGGATGATTCAGAGACTCTTAAGTAAGAAGACATTAGGCCTCAAACTGTAGCCAGAGAATTCAGTTGGTGGGATTCCTCCATTGTTAGTGAGAGTGGGGTCCTTACGATATCTTTAGGAAATAAATTTTCTAAGACTCACATAGGAGAATAGTTTTTTTTATTGGCATGGAATTATGTCTCAGGTTGTAAAGTCCCACTGTCCTTAAACCAATCCTGGAAAATATGTAGCTGAGGATTCAACAGAGCAATAAGCAGGTCTAGCTCAAAAGTGTCTGTCCCACGGCTGAATCAGGTCCAATGCAGCCTCAGGCTAGATTCAGTACCATGTGTGGATCCCACTGGCTGTAGGCCCCCCAGGAGTCTGTGGAGAGCAGATTTGGAGAATGTTAACTGCAGCTGTCTGGCAAAGTTGTGTAAATGGCATGCCTATATCATCTAGCCTCACCTTTATTCCTTTCATGTTTAATAAGGAAGTTATTAGAACAGTATCAAAACTTCTCTGGCAGCGGGGAGGAATGAAGATGGCAGCATAGGTAAACACATATACTGCTGCCTCTCACAACAATTTCAATACTACAACTAAAAGACAAAACGAACATCATCCAAAACCACTGGAAAGCTGGCTGAGTGGAAATTATACAATTAGAAGGAAAGATTAAAGGACACTGAAACTCAGAGGAGGTGCAGAGGGCAGAGGTGTGGAGACACGGAGACAGAGGTGCAGAGATATGGAAATGTGCATGAGCGGAAAGGGCAGGTGGCTGAATATGCAGCTGGTTTTCTCGAATGTGGAGGGAGACAAAGGCTTCCCACTGCACTGAACTCCAGTTCCTGCCAAGTCCCAGGGAACCCAGACTCATACTGGGTGAAACTGGACTGTCAAGAGGAAGCACACTGAGAATCAGGGGAGCTGCAGAGACATGCAAGCTCTCAGAGAGGGTGCACAGCTGAGCTCATGGCTAGCTCTCTAGTTCTGCACTGTACTCCAGTTATGAGTGAGACTTTGGGTATCCAGACCCACACAGAGAGAAACTGAACTGTCTGACAGCAGGCAAAACTTGAGGGCAGCTTTCTCACAGAGGTGCATGCAGCCATTGCAATGGGACACGGAGACCTAGGTAACTCTGAGGGCAGGACTGACAGGAAACCAAAGCTGACTACTCAGCCCTGAGACTCCACCCCATCCAAGCTGAGCATAGAAGCTCTCCCAGTGTAGACACAGATGATCCTCACAACCAATTGGCCTGGAGTTCAACCCATCCCAGTGATACCAACAACAATCTAGGCTTAACTACAAAAAGACTGTGCTCATAAAGGGGTACACCAAGAGTGTCCACCTCAGATAACTGGGGAGGCTGAGCCACTGCTCCCTAGCGGACACCTAGCACACAAAGCTATCGACCAACTCAGGGAAGCATTGAAAATGTGGAGACAAGGAAACAGATCACAAATGAAAGAAATGGAGGAAAACAAATGACTTGATATAGAGTTCAAAAACCCTGGTTATTAGGTTTTTCAAGAGGTTCCTAGAAAAGGCCGATAAATTTAATGAGACCCTCGAGGATATGAAAATGGGTCAACTAGAAATTAAGTATACACTGACTGAAATAAAAAATAGTATACAGAGACCTAATAGCAGACTAGAGGACTGCAAGAATCAAGTCAAAGATTTGAAATGCAAAGAAGTAAAAAACACTCAGCCGGAAAAGAAAAAAGAAAAAAGAATCAAAACATTGAAGTAAGTGTAAGGAGTCTCGGGGACAATCTCAAGCATACCAACATCCGAATTATAGGGGTGCCAGAAAAAGAGAGAGAGCAAGATACTGAAAACCTATTTGAAGAAATGGTGACCGAAAACTTCCCCCACCTGGTGAAAGAACTAGACTTAGTCCAGGAAGTGCACAGAAGGCTAAACGAAAGAAATCCAAAGAGGACCACACCAAGACACATCATAATTAAATGCCAAGAGCAAAAGACAAAGAGGGAATATTAATAGCAGCAAGAGAAAAACAGTTACCTACAAGGGAACACCCATACAATTGTCACCTGATTTTTCAACAGAAACTATGCAGGTCAGACAAAAATGGCAAGAAATATTCAAAGTGATAAATAGCAAGAACCTACAGCCAAAATTACTCTACCCAGCAAAGCTATCATTCAGAATTGAAGGTCAGATAAATAGCTTCACAGATAATAAAAAGCTAAAGGAGTTCATCACCATCAATCCAGTATTATATGAAATGCTGAAATGTATTCTTTAAGAAGAAGAAGAAAAGTTAAAAATTATGAACAACAAATACATGTCTATCAAAAAGTGAATCTAAAAATCAAGTGAATAAAAAATTTGATGAACAAAATGAACTGGTGAGTATGATAGATTCAGGGGCAGCCGAAACCAGTTTGGCTCAGTGGATAGAGCATCGGCTTGCAGACTGAAGGGTTCCAGATTCGATTCTGATCAAGGACATGTACCTTCATTATGGGCACATCCCCAGTAGGGGGTGTGCAGGAGGCAGCTGATCAATGTTTTTGTCTCATCGATGTTTCTAACTCTCTGTCCCTCTCCCTTCCTCTCTGTAGAAAATCAATAAAATACATATTTTTAATAAAGAATCAGGGGCATAGAAAGGGAGTTGACTGACAATTCTTAGGCGGACAGGGATATAGGAGGTGTGGAAAGAGACTGGACAAAAATCCTACACCTATGTATGAGAACAGTGTATGGGGGTAAGGACAGAGGATGGGGTTGGAACCGAGTGGAGGGGAGCCATGGGGGGAAAAAAGAGAAACAATTGTAATAATCTGAACAATAAAATTTATTAAATTTTTAAAAATCCTTCTCTGGCAGCTATGGGAGAAGTCCTCCCTAAAGCCAGAGTAGAAAATTGAAAAAATGGAAGACATAAAGAAGCTTCAGAGAATCATCACCCAGTACATGGGATCGAACTTTAGAGATACCAAAACCAGGTTGGGGAAATTTAAGGTTAAACTAAAGGTCCAAGAAAGTGTGGAGAAATATATACATAAAGAATACTCTTGAGCTTCTCTGTTTGTGACTATTTCTATCCAAACATCAAGTAGCCTGAAAAAATCTTGAATTACATAAAGAAACAGAAAAATTATAATAACCCAAATTTCCAGAATAATATGCTTAGCGAACATTTAAGCATATTTTAATTTTGCTGTAATAGGCAGCTCACTATTCAAATAACCACAAAGAGAAAGCCATAAAAAACAACAGTTTAGCTGAGCTATACAAACTACAAGAAAGGAAGCTATAAACATAAGCCATGAAAGGGCAAGAGATTACTAATGTTTTAGGGGTCTTGCAGCATATGCAACTGAATTACCTGTATAAACACATTATCTTCATCTTGGGTGAGCAGTCATTACAAACACAAGTCAAATCCAACATAAACTCTCAGGAATTATTTATGTAAAATACAGGGTTGCTAGAGATAATGAAACAGTCACTTACAGGAAGCCCAAATAACATCAGATAGCTTCCAAAACAAATACCCTGTGGGTAGTGGATTGACCAACATTCTTACCACAGTAAGGGAATCTGATGGTTTCATGGCTGCTTAACAAGACAAAAGCAAACCTAAAAATGACTAAAAGCAAAGGGCTTTCTATACTTCTGCAGCTTGCTTTTTGGTTTGTTTGTTTTGTGTGTGTGTGTGTTTTTTTTTTGGGGGGGGGTGGTTTGAGTCAACAGCACCTTAGCTCTGGCTGAATACTCAGTTAGTGTGTCATCTCAATACATCAAGGTTGAAGGTTCTATTCCCAGTCACAACACATACAAGAAGCAACCAATGAATGCATAAGTAGTGGTACAACAAATTGATATATCTCTCTCCCTTTATCTCTCTCTATATCTAAAATCAATAATTTTTTAAAGAGTCAACATTACATGAAAATTTAGTCCTCAGTGTCCGTCAGCTTTTTTTCTATGCTTGTACTTTTTTGACTTAACTTGCTTGGAATAAAGTGCTTCCAATGACCTAGCCTGACCATGAAATATTGATAAGTACAAAATGTTCTCTAGGAATCAATTTTTCATTAATATGACCTAACTGGTCTGAAAGTGCACTAGAATTGTCAATACACAAAACTGATCATAGCACACATCCTGGCATTTTCATTTATTTGATTCCTACAGAGATTAAATGTTCTCAAATATTCCAGACTGGCCTTCACTATTCAAATGTTTTCCTTCTTTCCAGAGTCGGAGAAACATGTTCAATGGCAAATAATTAGGTAATTGCAATTTTATGGAAAAATCATGTTATCAAGATTTGGATCTTTAGTGCTCCTAATAAATTCAGAGCATTGCTTCTTTGTGACATCTCAGATTACAGAGCTGGGAGTAATTTCTAAACAATATTCTTGAAGCTAAGCAACCATAGAAACCATTCATGGAACATTTCCATAGAATAGTAGATCAAATCTTAAGCTTAAAATTATGCTAACCTCACATGGAGAAATATATAACAAAAAAGAATGGATAGGGAAGGAAGGAAAATGAAAGATTTTTAATGTATAATCTGGGATAAGAAAATATTTTGCAGCAATAAAAATTCTATTAAATCAGTATTTAAAGTTACAGGTGACAGAATATGAAAGTTGGGTTTTTTTTAAATATCCTATCTAATAAAAGAATAACATGCAAATTGACCTACCTATGCTACGCTACCAGCCAATCAGGAGCAGGGGGCATGGCTAGTAGACAAGGGGCATGGCCAAGGCGGGGGGCAGCAGGCGTGGCCAGCAGACAGGAGGCGAGGCCGGCAGGGTCATGGCCGCTGAGCCATGAAAACAACCACCACACCGTAAGCTCTGCCTGCACAGTACTTAAGGGCCAGCCCTTCTTACAGTTATGGTGACTGAATCACATGCAAATGAGCGCCCAGGACCCCTTGGGTAATGAGAGCCAGGTGTGAGGTGGAGCTGTGAGCCAAGCAGCAGTTTGGGACCACACCCCCAACCCAGCACCTATGATGGAACAACTCCCTTGCTATGTGAGGCCCAGGGGTCCCTGCATGCCCCCAGCCCAGCACCCATGATGGGGGTGGGGGAGCTGGCTGCCAGTCTCTGGGGTGTGCGGAGTCCCCAGTGGCCACCACTAGGTGGAGAAAGTTCACAGTGCTCTTGGTTCGTGCAGGGTGTGGGGAGCCCCAAGAATGCTGGGAAATGTAGGTCTGGTGGCAGACTCACTGCAGGAGAGGGTTTGAAGTATTGTGATGTTTGGAGATGTTTCAGAAAGTTGTCTCTTAAAACAAATATGAGTTCAGAGGATGGTGCTTATAGAGAATGGTTAATAAAATTTGGAGATGGCGGGCTGAGGAGCCAATGGGGCAAAGCTACCATCTCTGGGATTATGACTGACCGCCTCTAAGTCAGAATACCATCCAGGCGGAATGATACGGCAGAGCGCTGCAGAAGCCTCGGTTGGCTTCGGATAGCCGGTCCCCTGCCATCCCCGCCAGGCCGGGGCCACCACACCCATCTGCTTCACCACCGTGGCGGCGGCATGCACATTGGGACCGGAGTCTGGTGTGGACAGCCCTTCCTTCGTCCTGGGAGACGGGGCACAGCCAGAAACGGGGCCGCCCCACGCCCTTCATGCAACACAAGTTTGTGGGGAACCTGGCGCTAAACCATTCTGTGACCTGCTTCTGTGTCAGCGTTTCCTAAGTAGCAGAGCAACTCCCTCACTGTGATCTATTGAAAGTCAACCCTCGACACAAGGGTTTGTTTTTTTTTAAAGCAAAAAAAAAATTTTTAAGAAAATATAAAATAAAATCAAAAACTTGGAGATGGCAAACTTGACTAGCGGTTTTCATTTAGGAATGGATATTATTGAAATTCTCTATGAAATTATTTGTAATGGATCTATTATTGAAGCCATCTTTGGAAATAGTATATCCTCTATAGATAATATTAAAAATATATCTAAACGTGCAATTCTTTGTCCAAAAAATGAGCATGTTCAAAAATTAAATGAAGAAATATTGGATATACTTGATGGAGATTTCCACACCTATTTGAGTGATGATTCCATTGACTCAACAGATGATGCTGAAAAGGAAAAATTTCGCATTGAATTTCTTAATAGTATTACTCCTTCAGGAATGCCATGTCATAAATTAAAATTGAAAGTGGGTGCAATCATCATGCTATTGAGAAATCTTAATAGTAAATGGGGTCTTTGTAATGGTACCAGATTTATTCTCAAAAGATTACTACCTAACATTATCGAAGCTGAGTATTAACAGGATCTGCAGAGGGAGAGGTTGTTCTGATTCCAAGAATTGATTTGTCCCCATCTGACACTGGCCTCCCATTTAAATTAATTCAACGACAGTTTTCCGTGATGCCAGCATTTGCAATGATTACTAATAAATCACAAGGACAAACTCTAGACAGAGTAGGAATATTCCTACCTGAACCCGTTTTCACACATGGTCAGTTATTATGTTGCTTTCTTTCGAGTTCAAAGAGCATGTGATGTTAAAGTTAAAGTTGTAAATACTTTATCCCAAGGGAAATTAGCCAAGCACTCTGAAAGTGTTTTCATTGTTAATGTGGTATACAGGGAGATATTAGAATAAGTTTAATCACTTTATCAGTCATTATTTGCATCAATGTTGTTTTTATATCATGAGTTTGTTATTGTTGTTATATCATTTTGTTATTATTTATTTATTAATGAAATTATTTATTATTTTCATATACATTGTACTCATTACCTTTTATCTGTCACACTTTTATTATAGAGAAAGGGCAAATAGCACTATTAAAATATTTCCTCTAATTAATACCCTTTTAATGTGCATGAATTTCGTGCACCGGGCCACTAGTTTGAAATAATCAAGAGACTTGAAAAGGAATGAGACATAGAAGGAACAAACAGTGGAGTAAAATAAATCCAACATAATTTTGTAAACATAATTGTGGATACCAGCATTTGTCGGGTGTGTTTTGTAAAGAGTCACTATAAAAGCTGTATGGTTTATGAGTCACTTGGTCTCTGCTGCAACTGCTCACCTCTGCCATTGTATTATGGGAGTTGATGATACACAAATGAATGAATATGGCTGTGTTCCAGTACAACATTGACTTATAGATACTGAAAGTGTAACCATGTAATTTTCACTTGTCACCAAATGATATACAATCATCAAAATGTGGCCTCAATCCTTAGACTGCAGGCCATACAAAAACAATAGGTGGTGGCCAAATTTGGCCCATGGGTTGTAGGAACAAGATCACTAACCATACATCTTGTGGGAAAGAAGAGACAAGTGGGATCTCAGCGAGGGCATTAACTAGCTTTGCCCCCCAAAGCGAGAGTTGCAGCATGATTGGAGAGTTTGTTGTGGGAAATTCAGCTCTAGCCAGGCCAGTTTCAGCAACCAAAGATCATCTCTGCTGACTAGATAGCATCGGGTCTCTCTTTATAGTGACAACGCTTCTAGTGGAACAGGTGGTAACAAGAAAGGTCATCAATTTGAAATGGGAGCTTTGAGAAAAAAAGGGCTGAGATCTATGGCAACATGGTAGGAGCAGGCAGCAGGGAGCATGCAGCCCAATGGGCTGGGCATCATAAAAGATTCAAGACTTTGTGGGGAGGGAAAAAGAGACCATTAAGTAACCAGAGAAGCAACTCTGTCATTAGGCTTAGAGGTGTACCTCACCAAGTACCCCATCCTAGTGGCCTGAACAGAGCTTAAGGCATCAATACAAACACTATCCCCACCTTGTGGCAAGAATAGAGCTCCTTATACACTGCAGGCATTTTCAGGTCAAGTCAAAAATTAAGTGAGACTGAGCTGCAATTGTGTAGGTCCATGAAAGGCATAGACTGGAGGAGATCTAAGATGACAGCAGTGTAAAAGGATGTTGACTTTGTCCCTTCCATGAGCAAACACAAATATACGTGTAGAGAGGGAAATTATTCCTGTGAGAATAATGAGGCTACATGAACGACTTCTGAATAACAAGCAAGAGAAAAAGACTAAATAGGTGAAAAACTGCAGGAGCTGCGGGAACTCTCTGTGCCCATTGGTGCCACTGTTGATATTCCCTCCATTTCAACAGCAGTAGTTCTACTCAGGTGCTTTTGCCTACCTGTCAGATCACCACAGGGCATTCTTAACTACATTGCCAGGAGTTTTTTGCCTCCAGACAAAGCAAGCAAGCAAGAACAACAGGGTGTCACCACAAGCACCTGGTCTCCCTCCTGGGAGCCACTCCAGCCTGGCAAGTTATATTAATAACTAGCTATCTACACTAACAAAACCACCTGATTACCAGCTCCCCAAAACTCACCAACACATAAAAACTACACAGAGGTTGCTTCTGCACAATACCACTTTCTGTACAACAAACAAGTGAGAGACGGTACTGAGAAGGTCATAGAGACATGAGAACTCTCCAGGGACTGCAGAAATTCTCTGGGGTCAAGTGATGCTGATGAATACCATTGCTTATAGTCTCTTCCATCTTCATAAGGTGAGGAGAGGGTTCATTCCAAGTGCTCTGGCTTGCCTGTCAAGGTCACTGTAGCATGTCTCTGGACACACTGTCTGAGTCTATTTTTGCCCCCAAAAAAGGAAGCAAACAGGATTAACAAGGCACTATTACAAGCAACTGGCCTTCCCTCCTGGAACCCCTCTATCTCACTAGGCCAGTGCCCCAAATACCTTAGTCACACAGCTCCTGCTAGCCTCCAGAACTACCCTACACAGTCTATTCAGAGATTTCTTCTACAAAAGGCCATTTTTTTCCAAGGTTGGAAAAGAGAGTAGTTTTGTTTAATTCATATAAACAAAAAATAAAAAGTCAAACAAAATAAACCTGATAAACAAAAAGATAGATACAGAGGCAGTAAAGTACCAAACACACTGTCAAATTATAGTGGGAAAGCAGGAGAGTGTTGGGGATGGAGGGAAAGAGATCAACAAAAGGACTTGTATGCATGCATATAAGCACAACAAAGAGACACAAGATACTGGAGGGTGGAGGGGGAGGAGGGAAGGTCAAAGGGGGGAATAAGGAGATATATGTACTACTACATGTAATTCTTTAAACAATAAAAAATAAAATAAAATAAAGCATATTTCAAAAACCATAGAGAAAGGGGAGAAAATGTCGGCTGAATAGGCAGACCTGTCATGCACCTCGTCCCAGGGCCAGACTGGAAATACAACCAAATGAAGAACATTCACCTGGAATTACCAACTGAGTGAGGTCCAGCTAAGGAGGAGACATATCCAGGAAGGACAGAAAATACCTCGAGACAGGTAGGAAGGACAATGTCAAGAGAGGATCTGACCCAAGCTTCCAGGGGCAGCAGCCTGGCAGGCCTGGAGTGAGGAGGAAGTTCTCAGCTATGGAAGGGTTGACCCCTCAGAATAAAGAGGTCCAGAATCCCGGGCTGGGCTCCACAGCCTAGAGCGCCAGAACCACGACCAGTGGCCCACGTAACATCCAGTCATGAGAGGTAGCAGGGTTGCTGGCCCCAGGAGAGTCTGGAGCTGGTAGACCAGTGCCAGTCAGAGAGAAAGCCGCAGTTTTGTTTTAGGGGGTTTCTTTTGGTTTTTGTGTATTTTTTGAAACCCAGAGCACATGAGTTTTCATTTGCAGCTACTCACCCAAGGTTTTGGTGCAGAGAGGGAGATGCAGACTCGAGATGTCGAGTGGGGGGCTGGGTGAGAAGCATTGCAGGGAGATGGGAAAAAGCAGCAGCCTTTGGTCTTAGGCCCCCAAATCAAAACAGCCATTTCTCCTGAGAGAAGCTAACCGCTCCCAGGAGGTGCAGGGCAGGAAAAGAAAAAAAGAAAAGAAAAAAAACACCCTAGGTGATACAGCCTGTCCCACTCAGGAGCTCTGCATGCCACACCCTGCATTTTGACCTTTCAGGGGAAACCAGAGCAGAAGCTAAGCCTCCTGATTTAAATGGTCTCAGGAGCATCAGTGGTTGGATTGGGGGACAGGACATCTGCCCCACTATCCTGGGAACCAAACTGGTACTTTCCCTACAGGGGGAGCTGATAGAATCTCCAGGTTTGCAGCTGACCCCACTGGCCTCCTTTAGGATCTCTGTCCAGCCAAAGGCAGAATAATAATTTGGGCCAATCTCAGAAGGGAGCTCTGGTACAGGAAAGCACACCCACCACGTTCCCCAGGAGCTAAACAGCACCTGCTTCACCTGAAGTCCTTTCAGAAACATGTTTCAGTGATTAAAATTGACAGCTGGCTACAGACAAAGGCAGGCATAGGTGGAGCCCAGGGAAGCAGAGGAAGTTCACTGACCCAGTGAAGGCCCCATGCTGCTAACAAACCCAGATTAGAGGGCAGATTGTCCCCTCCTGCTTGCAAAGACAAAGAGAGAATATTAAAAGCAGCAAGAGAAAAACAGATGGTTACCTATAAGGGAGCACCCATACGACTGTCAGCGGATTTCTCAACAGAAACAATGCAGGCCAGACAGGAGTGGCAAGAAATATTCAAAGGCCTGTAGAGAGAGACACAAATGGTGGGTAGTTGTATTGCTAGGAGCTTCAAGCAGGTTGTTAAAAGCCAAAGAAGGAAAGTTCCTGACAGTGGTTAGCACCTGAGCACTTCACAGAAAGCCCAGAATTGGCAGACAGAAGAGTAGGACCCAAAGGGGAGATCCCGTACTAAACTGCTGAAATGAGCACCACCACACATTTTTTTCCCTCACTTTTTCTTTTCTATTTTTCTTCCTTTTTTCTCCTTTTCTTTTTTAATTTTTTCTCTTTTCTTTCTTCCACTTTTTTTACTTTTTTAAATTTTTTATCTTTATTATTCAGTTTATTAATTACATTGTTTCCTTTTTTTTCCCCCCTTATAGTTTCCCTCCATCTGGTACCCATCCCACCCTCCGCCCTCACTCCCCTCCTCTTTCCTCTCCCATAGTAGCATGATTTTTGTCCAGTCTCTTGCTGCACTTCCCACACACCCTTTCTACCCTAGAGTTGTCAGTCCACTCCCTGTCTATGTCCGGGATTCTGTTACATTCACCAGTTTATCCTGTTCATCAGCTTATTAATTCACTTGATTTTTAGATTCATTTGTTGATAGATGTGTATTTGTTGTTCCTAATTTACACTTTTATCTTTTTCTTCTTCCTCTTCTTAAAGAATATCTTTCAGCATTTCATATACTGTTGGTTTGGTGGTGATGAACTCCTTTAGCTTTTTCTTATCTGCGAAGCACTTTATCTGACCTTCAATTCTGCATGATAGCTTTGCTGGATAGAGTAATCTTGGTTGTAGATTCTTGCTGTTCATCACTTTGAATATTTCTTGCCACTCCCGTCTGGCCTGCATCGTTTCTGTTGAGAAATCCGCTGACAATCATATGGATATTCCCTTATAGGTAACCATCTGTTTTTCTCTTGCTGCTTTTAATATTCTCTCTTTGTCTTTTGCTCTTGGCATTTTAATTATGATGTGCATTGGTGTGGTCCTCTTAGGGTTCCTATATATTGGGGTTCGATGCGCTCCTTGGACTCCTAAGTCAATTTCTTTCACCAGGTGTGGGAAGTTTTCGGCCACTATTTCTTCAAATAGGTTTTCATTGTCTTGCTCGCTCTCTTTTTCTGGCACCCCTATAATTCGGATGTTGGTATGCTTGAGGTTGTCCCAGAGGCCCCTTACACTATCTTCAATTTTTTGGATTCTTTTGGTTTCTTGCTTTTTCAGCTGAGTGGATTTTGCTTCTTTGTATTTCAAATCTTTTTTTTTTTACTTTTTTTTTAATTTTATTTACAATATAACATATTTAATAGTACATATGTTTTCCTCCCCCCCAATATCCTCCCCCCAGCCTCCCCTACCCCCCAGTACATGTCCCCCCCCTGCCTCCCTCCCCACCCCAGAGTCTTTCATTCATTGGTTATGCTCATATGTATGCATACAAGTCCTTCGGTTGATCTCCCCCAGCATCTGCCTCCCCTCCACTCCAGCCTTCCCCCTGTAGCTTGACAGCCTGTTCAAGGCCACCCTGCCTCTATATCAATCACTCTCCCCTGTTTCTTTTCTTCAAAAATATCTTGCCTCTGCATACTGAAAACAAACGTATAAGAGAAAAAAAAGTTTGAGTGTCAGTTTCAATGTCCAAATGTTCTGAGTCCCAGTTTCAATGTCAAATAGTTCTTCATGTGTACATGTCAGCAGTGGTATCCAGATGGTGGACACATCGTGGCAATGCAAGATCCATCCTCTCTGGTATGTTCCTGGGCCGCCTGCAGCCACACACAGCTGCCGACTGCTAGCATGGCAAGGTGTCGTCAGCGTCCGCCATCTCTGGACCATCCTCGTGGATGGAACAGGCCCGTCAGTTCCTCACTGTCGCAGGAACCCACATGGTCTTGGAGTTGTTCTCTGCAAACACACAAACACATTCTCGACCAAAGGTTAACAAAGGGATCCTCTCTGCAAAATAGACTTGGGATTTTTTTTATTTTTGCCTAAATGATTTTCTTTTGGCTTATTTTGACACCATGTGTGTTTTTTTTATGGGTGTCCTGCAGCTGGTTTTACAAATGGAATTTTCTTTTCTGGAGTAAGAATTTTCTAGATGTATTTTACTTATAGGATATTTTTCCTTACATGATATTACCTCACTGCCCCGAACCCCCTTTTTTTGGTTAATAGGGGCTTTTGGAAATTTTATCTTGCAGTCTTGGTAATTTTAAATTTTAATTTTTGCATACAAATATTACTACTTTAGGTTCTTTGGATGTTAGGCAATTTTGCAGTGAGATGAACTACTAATAGATATTTTAGTTAATGTTTTAAGAAAAGCTTTTTGTCCAGTACACTTAAATTTTCTTGAGTATTCACTGATTTCACTTGGCCAATTTAAATTAATCTGAAAACTTGATTACTATTTTACTGTCAATTTTAATACTCAAGCAGAAATCTTAGTTTATCAGTAAATACTTGTGTAAAGGAATATTTGCATTTTTTAGTAGGTCCTCAGAATTCCTTGTAATAAATTAAATTTAGATATAGGGCAGCTATTGCTGGCCGAGTCTCTGTCTACCACCTGGGTCCCGGTGTGAGTTGTGCGTGGGAGGCGTAGCAGCCGTGGGGGTAGGAGACCTTCCTCAGGAGGGGTGAGAATTCAAGCCCCTGCAAGGTTTGTGGATGAGGGTCTGTGCCCCACCTCTGTTGATCTTTTAGTTCTCTCCTGTTGGCCTCTCTGCGACTGTGCCTGTCTTAGGTTGTTCCTTCCCTGAGGAATCTTACCCGTCTCTGGCTAACCAGCCATCCTCCGGGGCCAAACAGGGTGATTTGAGGTTCAGTCCTGTCTCCTTTGTAGTCTATGCCCCGATGGCCTCCACGTCCAGCACCTGCCATGGGGTCCCCTCGCCTGCTGGCGGGGTCCCGGTACTGATCACATATCTCGGGTGACCCAGGTTTCTTCTTCAGAGAGGGCCCAGTTCACGCCACTGGTCGAGAGACAGATCCATGGTGCCAACTGCCCAGAGACTTCAGCCACTGCTTGAACTGAGAGTTCACGCATCAGCTGTGTGTATTTGGATAATAAGAAGAGGGTCCCTCTTGGCAAAAGGGCCAGAGGGGCCAATATAGAATGCTCGGATGCCTTCCCAGTGCCTTAATCCCTTCTGAAAGGGATTTCCTATCCTTTTTTTAAGTTGCTGCCCAACATTCAAAGAATTAGTTTGTAAGTTTATGTGGGATGATTGTATAATATGCTGTTGTCAAATATCAAATATTATAATGACATTGTAGAATAATATCATGTAAGGGTATTGTGGTGTCACGGGAGGTTAAGGAGGGCCTAGCCTAAGAACTGGTGTCCATAAGAGATGACATGCTGTAGGCCATGTTAATTCAATCTCAAACTAGTTGCCAATTTTTTTATAACTTTATATAAACTTTGTCAGGGATGTAAAAACACAAATCACTTACCTTAGTTCAAGCATTCAAATATATTGACTTTGCCCCTTACTCCCACCACCTGCCACTTACCCTGAGGTTTGATATTTTGATGGACTTTTCTCAGTCTCTGGATCCATTCTTGTTCATCAGTCTGTGTCATTCATTATATTCCTCAAATGAGTGAGATCATGTGATATTTGTCTTTCTCTGCCTGGCTAATTTCACTTAGCATAATGCTCTCTAATTCCATCCATGTTGTTACAAATGGTAGGAGCTCCTTCTTTTTTACCGCAGTGTAGTATTCCATTGTGTAGATGTACCACAGTTTTTTAATCCACTCATCTGCTGATGGGCACTTAGGCTGTTTCCAAGTCTTAGCTATGATAAATTGTGCTCCTATGAACATAGGGGTACATATATCCTTTCTAATTCGCCTTTCTAGTTTCTTGGGGTATATTCCTAGAAGTGGGATCACTGGGTTGAATGGGAGCTTCATTTTTAGTTTTTTGAGGAAACTCCATACTGTTCTCCACAGTGTCTGCACTAGTCTACAATCCCACCAGCAGTGCAGGAGAGTTCCTTTTTCTTCGCATCCTCACCAGCACTTGTCATTTGTTGATTTGTTGATGTAAGCCATTCTGACAGGTGTGAGACGGTATCGCATAGTCGTTTTGATTTGCCTCTCTAAGATAATTAGTGACTTTGAGAAAGTTTTCATATGCCTCTGGGCCTTCCTTTTGTCTTCTTTAGAAAAGATTCTATTTAGGTCTGTTGCCCATTTTTTTTATTGGATCATTTGTCCTCCTTATATTGAGTTGTGTGAGTTGCCTGTAGATGCTTGAGATTAAACCTTTATCACTGATAACATTTGCAAATATATTCTCCCATACAGTGGGTTTTCTTGTTGTTTTGTTGATGGTTTCTTTAGCTGTGCAAAAGCTTTTTATTTTGATGTAGTCCCATTTGTTTATTCTGTCTTTAGCTTCCATTGCCCTAGGAGCAGTATCATCAAAGAAGTTCTTTTGGCATATGTCTGAGATTTTTTTTCGTGTAGATTCCTCTAATGTTTTTATGGCTTCCCATCTTACGTTTAAGTCCTGTATCCGTTTTGAGTTTATTTTTGTGTATGGTGTAAGTTGGTGGTCTAGTTTCATTTTTTTGCATGTATCTGTCCAATTTTCCCAACACCATTTATTGAAGAGACTGTCTTGACCCCATTTTATGTTCATGCCTCCTTTGTCAAATATTAATTGAGCATAGTGGTTTGGGTTGATATCTGGATTCTCTATTCTATTCCATTGATCTATATGTCTGTTCTTGTGCCAGTACCAGGCTGTTTTGAGGACAGTAGCTTTGTAATACAGCTTGAAATCTGGTATTGAAATCCCACCGACTTTGTGCTTCTTTCTCAGGATTGCTGTGGCTATCCGGGGCCTTTTTTTATTCCAGATGAATTTTTGGAGAGTTCTTTCTAGGTCTGTGAAGTATGCCATTGGTATTTTAATGGGGAGTGCATTAAATTTATAGATTGCTTTGGGTAGTATGGACATTTTAATTATGTTGATTCTCCCAATCCATGAACATGGTATTTTCTTTCATCTGTTTACATCTTCCTCTATCTCTTTTTTTAGCGTCCTGTATTTTTCTACGAATAGGTCTTTTACCTCCTTAGTTAAGTTTATTCCTAGGTATCTTAATTTTTTTGGTGTGATGGTAAATGGGATTGCTTTTTTAGTCTCCCTTTCTGTGAGTTCACTATTGGTGTATAGAAATGCCATACATTTCTTGGCATTGATTTTGTAGCCTGCTACATTGCTGAACTCATTTATTAAGTCTATTAGCTTTTTTTATGGAGTCTTTCGGGTTTTTTATGTACAATATCATGTCATCTGCAAATAAGGATAGCTTTACTTCTTCTTTTCCAATTTGGATGCCTTTTATTTGTTCTTCTTGTCTAATTGCAATGGCTAATACTTCCAATACTATGTTGAATAGGAGTGATGAGAGTGGGCAGCCCTGTCTTGTTCCTGTTCTTAAGGGAAATGGTTGTAGTTTTTGCCCATTGAGTATGATGTTTGCTGTGGGTTTATCATACATTGCTTTTATTATGTTGAGGTATGATCCTTCTATTCCTAACTTGTTGAGAGTTTTTATCAAGAAAGGGTGTTGGATTTTGTCAAATGCTTTTTCTGAATCAATTGATATGACTATGTGATTTTTATCTCTCAATTTGTTTATGTGATGTATCACATTTATTGATTTGCAGATATTGTGCCATCCTTGCATTCCTGGGATAAATCCTACTTGGTCATGGTGTATGATCTTTCTGATGTACTGCTGTATCCGATTTGCTAGAATTTTATTGAGGATTTTGGCATCTATATTCATGAGGGATATTGGCCTGTAATTCTCTTTCATTGTGTCATCTGTATCTGGTTTTGGTATTAGGGTGATGCTAGGTTCATAGAAGGAGTTTGGAAGTGTTCCATCCTCTTGAATTTTCTGGAATTGTCTGCGGAGTATAGGTTTTAGTTCTTCCTTGAATGTTTGGTAAAACTCCCCTGTGAAGCCGTCTGGCCCTGAGCTTTTGTTTGCCGGAAGCTTTATGATGACTGCTTCAATTTGTTCCACAGTTATTGGTCTATGGAGTTGTTTAGATTCTTCCTGATTGAGTTTTGGGAGGTTATATTTTTCCGGAAATATATCCATTTCCTCCAGATTGTCCAGTTTGTTGGAGTAGAGTTGTTCATAGTAATTTTTAACAATCCTTTGTATTTCAATGGTGTCTGTTTTTATTTCACCTCTTTCATTTCTGATTTTATTTATTAGGGTCTTCTCTCTTTGCTTCTTGGTGAGTCTGGCTAGAGGTTCATCAATCTTGTTTAATCTTTCAAAGAACCAGCTTTTGGTTTTGTTGATCTCCATTGTTTCTTTGGTCTCTATGTCATTTATTTCTGCTCTGATCTTTACTATTTCCTTCCTTCTGCTTACACTGGGCTTTTCTTGTTGCTTTCTTTCTAACTCTTTGAGTTGTTGGGTTAGATAATTTATTGCCACTGTTTCTAGTTTTTTGCAGTAGGATTGTAGAGCTATGAACTTCCCTCTCAGAACTGCTTTCACTGTGTCCCATAGATTTTGGATTGTTGTGCTGTCGTTGTCATTTGTTTCCATGATGTTTTCTATCTCTTCCTTGATCTCTCTAATAACCCAGTCATAGTTTTTTTTTTTAAATAGTTTTTTTTAATATATTTTATTGAATTTTTACAGAGCAGAAGGGAGAGGGATAGAAAGTCAGAAACATCGATGAGAGAGAGACATCGATCAGCTGCCTCTTGCACGCCCCCTACTGGGGATGTGCCCGCAGCCATGGTACATGCCCTTGACCGGAATCGAACCTGGGACCCTTCAGTCCCCAGTCCGACGCTCTATCCACTGAGCCAAACCGGTCTCGGCTAACCCAGTCATAGTTTAATAGCATGCTGTTTAGTCTCCATGTGTTTGATTTCTTTGGGTTGTTTCTATTGTAGTTGATTTCCAGCTTTATGCTATTGTGATCTGAGAATGTGTTTGATATGATTTCTATCTTCTTGAATTTGGAGAGACTTTGCCGATGACCCAACACATGGTCTATCTTTGAGAATGACCCATGGGCACTTGAAAAGAATGTATATTCTGTGGCTTTGGGGTGAAATGATCTGAAGATGTCAATTAATTCCTTCTGGTCTAGTGATTCATTGAGGATTGATGTTTCTTTACTAATTTTTTGTTTAGAGGATTTTTCCAATGGTGATAGTGGGGTATTAAAGTCTCCTACTATGATAGTATTGCTGTCTATCTCTCCCTTGATATCCTCTAGGAGTTTTAGTATGTATTTGGGTGCTCCTATATTGGATGCATATATGTTTACCAGAGTTATTTCTTCTTGTTGGATTGCTCCCTTTAGTGTTATGTAGTGGCCTTCTTTATCTCTTGTTACATCCTTCACTTTGAGATCTAATTTGTCGGATATAAGTATTGCTACCCCAGCTTTTTTTCCATTTCCATTCGCCTGAAGAAACTTTTTCCATCCTTTCACCCTCAGTCTTTGTGTATCTTTTTTTTTGGAGGTGGGTTTCTTGTAGACAGCAGATATATGGGTCGTATTTTCTTATCCAGTCTATTACCCTATGTCTTTTGATTGGAGCATTTAAACCATTTACATTTAAAGTAATTATTGATAGATAGTTATTTGTAGCCATTTTTGTTCTTTTCCCCTATTTTCTTTCATGGCTTCCTATTGATTTTCACAGCAGACCCTTTAGCATTTCTTGCATTGCTGGTTTGGTGGTAATGTATTCCCTTAGACCTTTTTTGTCTGTGAAGCTCCTGATTTGACCTTCAATTTTTATTGATAGCCTTGCTGGGTACAGTATTCTAGGATTCAGACCCTTTCTTTGCATAACTTTGTATATTTTATTCCAATCCCTTCTGGCCTGATAAGTTTCTGTTGAGAAATCACTTGCTAATCTGATGGAGATTCCTTTGTAGGTGACTTTCTTTCTGTCTCTGACAGCTTTTAAGATCCTCACTTTGTCCTTGATGTTTGCCAGTTTAATTATAACATGCCTTGGTGTAGGTCTTTTGGGGTTTAATTTGCTTGGAACTTTGTGATCTTCTTGGATTTGTGTGGGTTTTTTCTTTCCTATATCAGGGAAGTTTGCTGTCATTATTTCTTCCAACAGGTTTTCTATTCCTTGCTCAGTTTCCTGTCCCTCTGGAAGCCCTATTATACGTATGTTGTTTTGTTTCATGTTGTCCCAAAGTTCCCTTAGGCTCTCCTCCTGCTTTCTAATTTTTTTTTCTAGAAGCTGCTCTACTTGGGTGTTTTTTCCTACCTTGTCTTCCAGCTCACTGATGCCGTCCTCTGCTTCATCTAGTCTACTCCTGATACTTTCTATGGAGTTCTTTACCTCAGCAATGTCACTTTTCATTTCTTCTTGGGTCTTCTTCATTTCTTCATAATTCTTCTTCATTTCTTCATAATTCTTCATTTCTTCATATTTCTCATTCATTTCTTCCTGGCTCTTCTTCATTTCCTCTTGATTCCTCTTCAATTCCTCATGGTTCTTACTTGTATTAGCTTCTGTTCTCTTCATCCACCCTATGACCATTTCTCTGAACTCTCTCTCTGACAGGTTGTTTGCTTCCATTTCGGTTACCTCTTTTTCTGGTGAGGCTTGTTTTTCTTTCATTGGTGGGCTATTTCTTTGTCTCCCCATAGTCTTTCTTCTCTGTGTGTCTTGTTATGTAGTTCTCACTCTCCTGTGTTGATTTAAAGGCTCAGACTACAACACAACCAGGTGCAGCACACCAGGCACAGAAGAAGAATGTATTCACACTATTGGTAACTCCAAATTAAAAGTGATTTCCAGAGGAAGGTAAATTAGGTGATAGGTGGGGTAAGAGAGAGTAAGAGAAAACACACTCGCACACACAAAATAAAGAAAGAAAAAAGAAAGAAAGAAAGAAAGAAAGAAAGAAAGAAAGAAAGAGAAAGAAAGAATGAAAGAAAGGAAGAAAGAAAGAAAGAAAGAAAGAAAGAAAGAAAGAAAAAAGAAAGAAAGAAAGAAAGAAAGAAAAAAGAAAGGAAAAAAAAGGGAATGCCAAAATAAAGTTGGGAAAAGGGGAAGGAGTAAAAAGAATGGAAAAGGGAGTAAACTATAAATATGGGTTGGAACCTCCCATAGGACCGCCACTAATCCCAGCAAAAGCCAGCAACGAGTACCTGGAGACTGATAGAAACTACATACAACAACTAATATCAAGGGAGGTTAGGGAACACAGAAGCTTAAATCTATCAAAATACAATGTAAACCTCACCAATACACAAATCAATGCCAACTCCCACCCCACAAAACAAATTAAAAGGAAAGAATAACCAAACCAATCTCACAAATATGAATAAAATATAAACAACATCAGCAGGATCGAGAGAAAAACATTTTAGGATAGTGAAGTCGGAGAAGCATTAGATGTGTATGGACTTGGAGCAGGTGGTTGGAGATTGGATATAAAAGTGGGGTGAAATTTTAACAGGGGCTAAAAAGAGAGAATAAGGAAAATCTAAACCAGAAAAAGTGTAAGGGGAATAAGACACTAGCTAAGGAAAGGTTAGCAAGAGAGTGCTGGCATAAGGGGGAAGTTGAAGTAGATTAAAGAGATACTAAAGGGTAGATGAAAAAAGACTATATATCACTAATCTCTGAGTAGAATAAAGATGGAATAAAATGGCACTTAAAAAAATTAAATAGTAGTAGAAATAAAATTGATTCCTTAATTTGTGTTACACAAGAGACAATTTATGATTCAGCCCCTAGGTGGTAGTGTTTCTGAATTGACCTCCGGGTCTATTGGTCCTCTCTAGCCTGATCTAAAATCCCGCTATGTCTATGGTATTTACTACTGGTTTGTGGAAATAGGCTACTCCAGAGATGTCTCTCTAATGGTGAGCACCTGTTCTGATCCCCAGCGTCAGAAAAACAGCTCGCCCCTGTGGTCTCCCAGGTTCTCCCCCACCAGGGGATCCCCCCTTCCTCGTTCAGTGCTGAGAAATTCGGATTTAGAGAGGACAAAGGCAGGCGCGCGAACTCACGTCCTGCTCGTATGTTTGCACGAAACCCTTTCTCCCCTTGGGTTTGGCAGCCCGCTCCCTCCCAAAACTGCCAGGCTGGCCCTCTCCTTCAGGTCCAAATGTGTCGCCCTCTATCTATCCCCCACTCCTGTCCCCAGCTCCGAGGACCCTCTTCCACGTTTGCCGGCTCCAACAGCCGCAGGTTTTTCCTCTTTTTTCGCCAGGCGCGAATCTCCCTGTGTTACCAGCTCCCTTAACCCCCAGAGAAACCTGACCTTTCCGTGGCTGAGCACAGGTTTCCTCGGAGTCAGCTTCTTCACCAACTAGGAATCGATGTTGGGGGGGAGGTGGGAGTCTCAGACGCCCAGTGGGTACCGCAACTGTAAAATTTTCAGGCTCTTCCCCTTTAAGATGGCGCAGCTGCCTCTGAGCCAGGCTCCGGGAGAGAACCGAGCCGCACCGGAGCCGCTCCGTTAAGGGCGGCTAATTTAGCAGTCCCCCTCCTTCTCCCAAAGCCCTGCTGTCCCCCCACTCCTGTATTTCAAATCTTGGACTTGGTTCTTGGGGTGCTCCAGAGCACTTTTAGGTCTTTGTATAATATTTTTTATTTCCGTCAGTATATGCTTAATTTCTGGTTGGTCTTTTTTCATATCCTTGAGAGTCTCCTTTATATCCTTGAGGGTCTCCTTCATTTCCTTGTAGGACTCATTCATTTCCTTTGTGGTCTTGCTTAATTCCTTATAGGCCTCGACCTTTTGTTGGAGCCTCTTGAAAAACCCTATAACCGTGGTTTTGAATTCCATGTCCAGTCGTTTTTTTTCCTCCATTTCTTTCACATCTGATTTCTTTCCCTGTCTGTGCATGGTGGCTGCTTCTCTGAGTTGGTCAATTAGCTTTGTGTGGTAGACTTCCTACTAGGACAGTGGCTCAGCCTCCCCAGTTACCTGAGGTGGATATGGGCTGCACAGTCTTGCTGAAGTTAACCTCAGGTTAATCGTTGTTAGCACTTGGAGGGGTTGACCTCCAGGCCAACTGTCTGTGAAGCTCAGCTTTGCTCAGGTTGGATGGGTGGAGTCTCCGGGCCAAGCAGACAGCGTTAGCTCCACCCTATGCAGCCCCAGGGACTCTGTGCTGGGGGCAATGGCTGCCAACACCTCTGAGAGAGAAACGCTGCCGAGCTCCACCGGCTGCCGGGAATCCAGACTCTCCCCAAATGAGTCTGCACGCCCAATGTCTCACCCAGGGTCATAAAACAAAGCAGTCTGATGGTTTCCCGAATGAGATAGCAAGTCGCAGAGCACTCTCTTTGCGGTCACGCAGCTGAGCTGTTCGAGCAAGCTGCCTTCTCCACAAGCTCAGAGACCCCTACAGCTCGCCGAGCTTCAGCGTGCCCTCCCACTGTCCAGTTTTTACCCCGTGTGATAGTGGGTTCCCTGGACTTCGCCCAAAGCTGGAGAATCAGCCCAGTGGGACGTCTTTGTCTCCCCGTTCGAGAAAACTGGCCAGTTTTCAGCCGTCCACCCTCTCCGCTGGCGCGCGCTCCAAACCTCTCTCCGGGCGAATCTTCACCACTGTCCTCAGCCACTCCTTCGAGTCACAGTGCCTTATTTTCACTTTTATTTGTGGAATTTTCACTCGGCCAGCTTTCTGGTGATTCTGGAAGGTGTTTGTTCTTTCGTTAAGTTGTAGTATTAAAATTGCTGAGTATGACGGCAAGATAGGTGTTTTACTTATGCCGCCATCTTGGTTCTCCTCCTCTTTCTTCCATTTTTAAGTTATTGTTTTTATGGATCTGTTTTATTGATTTATTATTATTCTAGTCTCTGTTGTTTAATTTATATATATAATTTTCCTCTTCCCTTTTCCTATTTAATTTTTTTCATTTTTTTCACAGTTGAATTTTTTTTTATTTCTCTGTTTTCTTTTTCCCCTGCTTTCTCATATTTTTTTTCTTTTCTTATTTTAAGTTGATCTGACTTCTCTATTTTTCCTTTTCAAAATTTTTGGCTTTCTTTTCTATGCTTTTTTTTTCCTTCTTTTTGTTCTTTTTTATTTTCAATTGTTTTCCTTCTCTTATTCCCCTATTTCTTTATTCTTATTTTCTTTATTTTGGCTCTTCATCTACCTATTCCTTTCCTCCCCCCTTTTTTGTTGTTTTTTGTTTGTGCCTTTTTAAATTTGTTTTGTTTTCTATTTTTATTTCTATATTTTTCTATAATTCTTGCTCTCTATTCTCTCTCCCAATTCTCTCTTCTCTGGTGCTTGCTTTTGTTGGTGCTGCAGGGGGATTGTATATGTTTTTGCTTTATTCTTTTTGTTTCATGTTTTGTTGTGTTGTATTTTGTTCTGTTCAGTCAGCACCTCCACAACAGCTAGAACAACATAGTTGGAGAAAGCAACGTAGTCAGCCAGCCTGAGAGGAGACTCCACCCACGAAGGGAACAATAACATTCAAAAGCCAACTACAACAGGAGAACACAAATAACTCAGATAATGGGCTTTCCTAGAATTCCCAGGTCAGAATATCTAAAAGACTGCACCACTGGGTCCCACAAAACACCTTCTACATAAGACCACCACACAAATTCTGGGTGCTATAGTAGCCTTATCTAATACACAAAAACAAACAAACAAACAAAAAGGCGTAGCAAAAAGCGGGGGACAAAGAAACAGCCCTGCTGAAACCGGTTTGGCTCGGTGGATAGAGCATCAGCCCGCAGACTGAAAGGTCCCAGGTTCAATTCCGGTCAAGGGCATGTACCTTGGTTGTGGGCACATCCCCAATGGGGGGTGTGCAGGAGGCAGCTGATCGAAGTTTCTCTCTCATTGATGTTTCTGACTTTCTATCCCTCTCCCTTCCTCTCTGTAAAAAATCAATAAAATATATATTTTTAAAAATAAAAAATGAATAAATGAAATAGGGGCAAGCAATTTGTCAGATAAAGAATTCAGAATAATGGTAATAAGGGTATTAAATCAATTCAGTGAGAACTACAAGCAACTTAATGAGAATTATAAGAGACTAAATGAGAGCTACTAACTTGAAAAGAGAGGTTGAAACATTGAAAAAGAATCAATTGGAAAAAATTTAAATACATGCAAATAATGAAACTGGACCACTTTCTTAAATCATATATAAAAATAACTCAAAATGAACTAGGACTTGGGCGTGACTGAATATAGAAGATGAAGGAAATAAAGAATATATATACATTTACGATGGACACAGATAATAATTTGGTAAAGGCCAAAGAAGGTGTAGGCAGGGGAGGGTGGAGGTGGGCAAAGTGGGTTTGGGACTCCTGTAATAATGTCAACATTAAAATATATTTTAATTAAAAAATTTTTTAATGAACTAATGACTTCAATGTATGACCCAGAAACCATAAAACTCCTAGAATAAAAACATAAGTAATAAACTCTAAGACATTGTTCTTAGTAATATTTTTCCAATATTTCTCTTGTGTAAGGGAAATAAAAGGAAAAATAAACAAAGGAGATTACTTCAAACTAAATAGTTTTCACACACTTTAAAAAAATTCAAGAAAAATGGAAAAGAACCTACTAAATGGGAGGAAATATTTTCCAATGTTACATCCAAATAAGGGGTTAATAAATACAATTTATTAAAAACTTATAACTTAACACCAAAAAAACACACCAAATAACCCAATTAAAAGTTGGGCAGAGAATCTAGAAAGAATTTCTCCAGAGAGGGCAGACTGAGCGCCAATAGAACTATGAAAAGGTGTTCAATGTCAATAATCAGAGACATGAAATTAAAACCATAATAATATATCACCTCAACCTGTCAGAATGGCTATCTCAATAAATCAACAAGTGTTGGTGAGAATGTGGAGAAAAGGAAACACTTGTGAATTATTGGTAGTATTGCAAATTGGTGTAGCCATGATGGAAAACAGTATAAAGGTTCTTAAAAAATAGAACTTATTTACAGTGGCCATGATATGGAAGCAATCTATAATCCTACCTAATATATAAATTAACCATCACTCTGCTACACCCACAAGCCATGCCCACTAGCCAATCAGGAGCAAATATGCAAATTAGCCCCAACTAAGATTGCTGCGGCCATGGAACAAGCAGGAGGGAGCCTTGGGTTTCCCTAGCGATGGAGGAAGCCAAGCTTTCCACACACCCTGGCAAGCCCAGGCCTCCACTTAAGGCTACAACGTTTCAATTATAAAGAAGATAAATAAATTCCAGATAGCAGGACCTCCGCTTCAGTTACCAGTAGGGGGGGGGTGCATGGCCAGCCTGCAATCCACCACAGGCCCCTCTCCCAGGCTGCCCCAAACCCCAAGGGAACCCCAACGCTGATCTGAGACACTCTTCAGGGTAAACCAGCCAGCCCGCACCTCTGCACCAGGCCTCTCTCTATCCTATCTAATAAAAGTGTAATATTGAGATTGACCATCACTCCAATACACAAGATGGCTGCCCCCAGATGGACACAAGATGGCCACCACAAGATGGCCAGCACGGGAGGGCAGTTGGTAGGGACCAGGCCTGCAAAGGAGGGTAGTTGAGGATGATCAAGCCTGCAGGGGAGGACAATTAGGGGTGACTGGGCCTGCAGAGGAGGGCAGTTAGGGGCAAACAGGTTGGCAGGGGAGTGGTTAGAAGGTGATCAGGCTAACAGGCAGAGGCGGTTAGGGGCAATCAGGAAAGCAGGCAGGTGAGCAGTTGGAAGCCTGCAGTCCTGGATTATGAGAGAAATCCCAGATTGGAGAGGGTCAGGCTGAGCTGAGGACACCCCCCCCCCATGCATGAATTTTGTGCACTGGGCCTCTAGTCAATATATAATTGGATATAAAAGATGTGGTACATTTATACAAGGGAATATTACTCAGCCATAAAATAATGAAATTATACCATTTGTGACAACATAGATGGATCTAGAAAGTATTATTCTAAGTGCAATAGGTTAGAGAAAGACAAAAGAAAAAATATGTTTTCACTTGTATGTGAAATCTAAAAAACAACAGAACAAACAAACTTATAGAACCAGAGAACAAACTAATGGTTGCCAGGAAGGAGTTGGTTTGGTGGACTGTGGGAAAAGATGATGGGATTAAAAAGTACAAATTGGTAGTTACAAAATAATCATGGGGATGTAAAGTGCAGCATAGGAAATATAGTCAATAACATTGTAATAACTCTATGGTGCCTGGTGGGTACTAGACTTACTGGGGGTCACTCTCTAAATTACAAATGTCTAAGTAAACTACTATGTTCTACAGCAGAAACAAGTATAATATTGACTGTCAATTG
This sequence comes from Antrozous pallidus, assembly GCA_027563665.1. NCBI lineage: Eukaryota > Metazoa > Chordata > Mammalia > Chiroptera > Vespertilionidae > Antrozous > Antrozous pallidus. The sequence continues at coordinate 51,283,755 of CM050510.1, forward strand.
CCATTGAAAATAAAAATAAATATTAATTTTTGATTAAAAATAGTAATAATAAGCCGAGACCAGTTTAGCTCAGTGGATAGAGCGTCGGACTGCGGACTGAAAGGTCCCAGGTTCGATTCCCGTCAAGGGCATGTACCTTGGCTGCGGGCACATCCCCAGCAGGGGGAGTGCAAGAGGCAGCTCATCGATGTTTCTCTCTCATCGATGTTTCTGACTTTCCATCACTCTCCCTTCCTCTCTATAAAAAATCAATAAAATATATATTTAATAATAAAAAATAAAAAATAGTAATAATAATAATAGTACCTACCTAATACATCCATTATGGAGATAATTATTTTAAAATATAAAACACTTAGTGAAATACCTGGCATAGCATAAACATTCATTAAGTACCATATTTTGTTTTTATTATCCAAAGTGTGGCATAGCCCTTAATGTTTGTTATTCCAGAGATAACATAAACCATACATTTCTCTTTCTTTTGTAGAGTTTTTTTTTTTAATATTTATTGTTGAAAGTATTACATATGTCTGCTTTTCACCTCATTGACCTCTCCCAGCCCAACCTCACCCCCACCCCAGGCCTTCACCACCCTACTGTCTGTGTCCATGGGTTATGCATATATGCACACAAGTTCATTGGTTGATCTCCTCCCACCCACCCACCCTCCCCAGCCTTCCCTCTGAGGTTTGATATATGTTTTAAAATGTTCAGCCATGGTTCCAACTGCCAACTACTCTGCTGCTGGCTCCCAGATCTAGATATTTTGTCTTAAAATCCCGACCAAATTCAAAACCGACATGTCCACAAACAAAACTTAAATGCTACATCTTCCCTTCCCCAACCCTGTCTATTCAGGGTCAGCTACACAATTTGCAGCACCCAAGAAAGAATGAGAGGCAGAGGAAACTGATTATGGAACTAAAATATACAGCTTTTACCCTTCCTCCAGGATCTCTCTCTTTCTCAGCTTGTCGTGGTGTTTATTTGCTATTTAAAGTTGTTCTGGGTAAACAAAAAATACAATTTTAATTGTAAGAGAGAATTTTATGGTTTGTTCTCATTTTATGGAATACCAGTTTTAAGTATAAACACAGAAGCATTAAACTCATATTGGACTCACAGAAATCACACAATTCCCATTTTATAGCTCATACATGCACATGTATTTTGTTCTTACCAAAACAGTGGAAATATAACACAAAACAAGCAAGATTGTTTTTAATTTTGCTTCTTGACATGTGTACATCTACCCATCCTGTCTTTAGCTTACTGATGAACAGGAAGAACTCGCCCTTTCCTTCAATGTCATCATTTTCAGCAAATACAGGAGAGAACATGAGCAAAAAGGATATAATAGAGTTTGTCATTCGTGTTTCCCAGCATGCCTTTGCCTTCTTTCTGAGTTCTCAGCCAGTTCTAGTTTGACTGGAAAGGGTGGCCTCTCGGAGCTGTCACAGTTAGAACCACTTACCTGGTCCTCACTTTGATTGTATCCACTGAAATATTATACTTATGTCAACGGGACTGCAAGAGATATATGCATACAAGTTCATTGGTTAATCTCTTCCATCCCACCCACCCTCCCCTGCCCAGATCTCCTCTGCTCACAAGCATGCTTCGTCCATTCCATGGAACTTCACTTAGAATATTCAAGTTCAGAGGACAATTTCAAGACAGTGACAATTAGAAAGCATGTTTGTTTGTTGTTTTCTGAGAAGGAGGCCCTGTATCTACCCTGAATTCTGTGGCTCAATGTGGGAAATCACAGAGCCTTGGAGGTCCAAACCACTAAGCTGAAGGCTAGCGTAGCCTCCTCTGCCTCACCATACACAAGACCCAAGCAAAGCATGCCTTAAATCCCTTTCTCTTCCTGCCTTCCTATTGCTTCTACATTTGGAGTCCTATAACTTTCATGTTCTTCAACTCTAACCCTGCTCTCTGTCTATTTATCATCTCAGTAGGGACCAGTGATACTCTTAAAATGGACATCTGACCCTCACAAATACATACACACTAATTAAAACCCTCCATCTTCTTTTAAGATTCAATCCATATTCCTCACAATGGCTCAGGCCTTATTCCCTCCTGGCCTCTCTAGCCTAATCTCTCATCATTTGCTCAGAGGCCCCACATATCACCCTAACCAGCTTCTCCCGGTACACACATTGTTCTCTGCCCCTATACTCTCCCTCTCCTGCCAATCTTAACCTGGCCCCACCCCTTCTTTACCAACTCCTCAACCTTCTAGACTCAGTGTAGGGCTAATGGCTTGTGACAACCCTAAATACATATACCTGGGCTAAGTGGCCCTCCACTCTGCTATCAGTCACAGAGTTTATTAAGTTATGTATAAATGATTTCTTTCCTTAGCTGCCTTCCCAGGAAGCAATAAACAAGGTTTGGACAAGGACAGTAATTTTCATCCTTCATCTCCAGCACAAATTTAAGGGATTGGCCTAGAGTCACTTAAAAGATTTCTTCAAGGACAGTGCTCCAAAGACGTCAGAACCTGGGCAGCAGCCTGCAGAAACAGACCTGCAAAATCTCTCATTTTCACATTGAAATATTTTTATATCCAAAAGACAATCATAAAAACTTATCATCAAACCCATTCCGATTTATTCTTTCATGAGGAGTTATCCAAAAGACTTGAATTGTAGTGTGGTGAAATGGAAAAGAGCGCTCCTCAGGACGGCAGGAGAAGGGGTCTGTTCTTCAGTGCTGTGTGCTGCTGGGCAAATTACCTAGCTTCTCTGGGCTTTGCTGTGTTTACCTCCCAAATAAAGTTATTATATTGGATGATGGTAATAGACATTCACTTACCAAAGTCACCTGCTACATCCAGGCACTTTTCAATAAATTATCTAATTTCTCCCCAAACAAGCCCCTTTTTCTAGGACTTGGAGTTTAAATATTTACATCCTCTGGAACTAGTAAAGCAGTGGTTATTAGGAACATGGTCCCACTGTGCTATACGTCATGCCTCTTTTCTAAACATCAATCATATTCCATTTCAAAATTATCACTTTGCCAGTCCTTCCGAGAGGTAAAAGAAGGCCGAGTCCAGGTGTCTTCAGTTGGCCCACACTGTGCAAACTGCCCTGGGCCCTCGGGTCAGTCTCATCTTGTTACTTTGGCTCCTTCCACTCTGCAACTCTGTCCAGAAGTGCCTTGCAGCTGTGAAATTCAGTGGTTCTTATACAACCTCTGAATAATTCTGACCAGCCCTTCTACCTCAAACCCCCAGGTGGAAAGATGTTGTGTTATGGTATAGCAAACGCCAATTCCCTGGAAACAGCATATGTGCAAAAATAGTCTGAGCCCAAGGTGCTTTCCTCGGTGCCACCCAAACAGAAGAAATGGTTCACCCTGAGGAAGAGCAGATAGGGGTGAGAGCCAGACCTCTGGGCAAACTCTAAAATCTGGAGTGCATTTTAGACTCCAGTGGTGATGCTGAGGGAGGCAGGAGGCATTCAGGTGGACAGGACATATGTTTGAGCAAGCCTCTTCCACCCTCACAGACCGTGGTGTGGTTTCCACACTAGCCCCGATGCAAGGAGGCAGAGGCCGCAGCCAGGGAAGTGGATCATCTTGGCAGCGCCTACAGCTGGTTTCTCAGAATTGCTTGTGTCTTCTTCCAGGCAAACCTCTGGAGAACCACAATTTTAAAACTTACTTCAGGTCACAGTTATTTTGGCAGGTCTCTGGAAGGGGGAATGAGGACTAATATTCCCTTCCCAGCGCCCTCCCTCCCCATGACAAAAAGAAAAGTTACAACACAGGCATATTGGAGCCAGCTACAGAAACACATTTCAAGATCGGCAGTGTTGCAAAATGTGCAAACATGGAGAAGTAATTTTGCATCTAAATAAATGTCTGGAGACTGCATTTAAATGGCCCTTTGTCTTTGCTGGCCAAACTGGCACTTGAGGATCACAGAAAAGGCCTTTGTTTCCCCGTGATATTGGGAAACTCTGGGCAGAGAAGGCAAGCTGTAGGGGATCTTAGAAGAGCAGAGCCTGAGGATGCACCTCTGCTTCCTGCAGGGTTACAGTGGCATTAAACGCTTGGCTTCAGTTAAATATATATATATATATTTAACATAATTTTTAATATATTTTTATTGATTTCAGAGGGGAAGGGAGAGGGAAAAAGAGAAATATCAACGATGAGAGAGAATTGTTCATCAGCTGCCTCCTGCACGTCCCCTACTGAGGATTAAGCCTACAACTAGGTATGTGCCCTTGACAGGAATCGAACCCAGGACCCTTCAGTCCACAGGCTGACACTCTATCCACTGAGTCAAACCAGACAGGGCTACACTTAATTAATTTTTTTATCTTTATTGTTCAGTTTATTAATTACATTGTTTCCCCTTTTTTATCCCCTATATCTCAACCCAACCTGGTACCCATCCCACCCTCCACATTCACCCCCCTCCACTGTCCTCTCCCATAGTTGCATGATTTTTGTCCAGTCTCTTGCTGCACTTCCCACACCCCCTTTCTCCCCAAGAATTGTCAGTCCATGCCCTCTCTATGTCTGTGATTCTGTTACATTCACCAGTTTATCCTGTTCAAAAGATTATTAATTCACTTGATTTTTAGACTCAGTTGTTGATAGATGTGTATTTGTTGTTCATAATTTACACTTTTATCTTTTTCTTCTTCCTCTTCTTAAAGAATATCTTTCAGCATTTCATATAATACTGGTTTGGTGGTGATGAACTCCTTTAGCTTTTTCTTATCTGCGAAGCACTTTATCTGACCTTCAATTCTGCATGATAGCTTTGCTGGATAGAGTAATCTTGGTTGTAGATTCTTGCTATTCATCACTTTGAATATTTCTGGCCACTCCTGTCTGGCCTGCATCGTTTCTGTTGAGAAAGCCGCTGACAATTGTATGGGTGCTCCCTTATAGGTAACTAACTGTTTTTCTGATTGAGAAATAAGATGGCGGCAAAGGCAAAACACCTATCTTGCCGTCATAATCAGCGATTTTAATACTACAAATTAACGAAAGAACAAACACTTTCCAGAATCACCAGAAAGCTCGCCGAGTGAAAATTCCACAAATAAAAGTGAAGATAAGACACTGTGACTCGGAGGAGCGGCGGCGAACAGCGTTGAAAGATTCGCACGGAGAGAGGTTTGGAGTGCGCGCCGCGGAGAGGGCGGGCGGATGAAAACCGGCCAGTTTTCTCGAACGGGGCGACAAAGACGTCCCACTGGACTGATTCTCCAGCTCTGGGCGAAGTCCAGAGAACCCACTATCACAAGGGGTGAAAACTGGACAGTGGGAGGGCACGCCGAAGCTCGGGTGCTGCCGGGTCTCCCGGCTTGTGGAGAAGGCAGCTTCCGCGCGAACAGCTCGGCTGCGTGACGGCGCAGAGAGCGCACCGCGACTTGCCTCTCATTCAGAAAACCGTCAGACTGCTTTGTTTTATGACCCTGGGTGAGACATTGCGCATGCAGACTCATTTTGGGAAAGTCTGAATTCCCCGGCAACCGGCAGCCGGTGGAGCTCGGCAGCGGCTCTCTCTCAGAGGTGCTGGCAGCCATTGCCCCCGGCACAGAGTCCCTAGGGCCGCATAGGGCAGAGCTAACGCTGTCTGCTTGGCCCAGAGACTCCGCCCACCCAACCTGAACATAGCTGAGCTTCACAGACAATTGGCCTGGAGGTCAACCCTCCAAGTGCTAGCAACGATTAACTGAGCTTAACTTCAGCAAGACTGTGCAGCCCATATCCACCTCAGGTAACTGGGGAGGCTGAGCCACTATCCCTAGTAGGAAGTCTACCACACAAAGCTAATTGACCAACTCAGGGAAGCAGCCACCATGCAGCAACATGGAAAGATATCAGATGTGAAAGAAATGGAGGAAAAAAAACGACTGGACATGGAATTCAGAACCACGGTTATAGGGTTTTTTAAGAGGCTCCAACAAAAGATCGAGGCCTATAAGGAAATAAGCAAGATCACAAAGGAAATGAATGAGTCCTACAAGAAAATGAACAACACCCTCCAGGATATAAACGAGACCTGCAAAGAAATGATCAAGACCAACGTGGAAATGAAAGAAACCCTCAAGGATATAAAGCAGACTCTCAAGGATATGAAAAAGGACCAACCAGAAATTAAGCATACACTGACTGAAACAAAAAATATTATACAAAGACCTGAAAGTGCTCTGGAGCACCCCAAGAACCAAGTTAAAGATTTGAAATACAAAGAGGTAAAATCCACTCAGCTGAAAAAGCAAGAAACCAAAAGAATCCAAAAAATTGAAGATAGTGTAAGAGGCCTCTGGGACAACCTCAAGCATACCAACATCCGAATTATAGGGGTGCCAGAAAAAGCGAGAGGCCAAGACAATGAAAACCTATTTGAAGAAATAGTGACTGAAAACTTCCCACACCTGGTGAAAGAAATTGACTTAGGAGTCCAAGAAGTGCACCGAACCCCAATATATAGGAACCCTAAGAGGACCACACCGAGGCACATCATAATTAAAATGCCAAGAGCAAAAAACAAAGAGAGAATATTAAAAGCAACAAGAGAGAAACAGTTGGTTACCTATAAGGGAGCACCCATACGACTGTCAGCGGATTTCTCAACAGAAACGATGCAGGCCAGACGGGAGTGGCAAGAAATATTCAAAGTGATGAACAGCAAGAATCTACAACCAAGATTACTCTATCCAGCAAAGCTATCATTCAGAATTGAAGGTCAGATGAAGTGCTTCGCAGATAAGAAAAAGCTAAAGGAGTTCATCACCACCAAACCAACATTATATGAAATGCTGAAAGATATTCTTTAAGAAGAGGAAGAAGAAAAAGGTAAAGATGAAAATTATGAACAACAAATACACATCTATCAACAAATGAACATAAAAATCAAGTGAATTGATAGGCTGTTGAACAAGATAGACTGGTGAATATAACAGAGACATGGACATAGAGAGGGAATGGACTGACAATTCTTGGGGAGGAAAGGGTTGTGGGAAGTGCAGCAAGAGACTGGACAAAAATCTAGCAACAATGGGAGAGGACAGTGGGGAGGGGCAGGTGAAGGTGGAGGGTGGGATAGGTACAGGGTGGAGGGAAGATATAGGGGGATAAAAAGGGGAAACAATGTAATTAATAAACTGAACAATAAAGATTAAAAAAAACACGCTGCAAAAAAAAAAGAATTAAGGAAATCCAATTACCCCAAGCAAAAAAAAAAAAAAAAAAACTAACTGTTTTTCTCTTGCTGCTTTTAATATTCTCTCTTTGTCTTTTGCTCTTGGCATTTTGATTATGATGTGCCTTGGTGTGGTCCTCTTAGGGTTCCTGTATATTGGGGGTCGGTGAGCTTCTTGGACTCCTAAATCTATTTCTTTCACCAGGTGTGGGAAGTTTTCAGTCACTATTTCTTCAAATAGGTTTTCATTGTCTTGCTCTCTCTCTTTTTCTGGCACCCCTATAATTCGGATGTTGGTATGCTTGAGGTTGTCCCAGAGGCCTCTTACACTATCTTCAACTTTTTGGATTCTTTTGATTTCTTGCTTTTTCAGCTGAGTGGATTTTACCTCTTTATATTTCATATCTTTAACTTGGTTCTTGGGGTGCTCTAGAGTACTTTTAGGTCTTTGTATAATATTTTTTATTTCAGTCAGTGTATGCTTAATTTCTGGTTGGTCCTTTTTCATATCCTTGAGAGTCTCCTTCATATCCTTGAGGGTCTCGTTCATTTCCTTATAGGACTCATTCATTTCCACATTGGTCTTGATCATTTCCTTGCAGGTCTCGTTCATATCTTTGAGGGTCTCGTTCATATCCTTGTTGGTCTTGCTTATTTCCTTATAGGTCTCGGCCTTTTGTAGGAGCCTCTTGAGAAGCCCAATAACAGTGGTTTTGAATTCCATTTCCAGTCGTTTTTTTCCCTCCATTTTTTCACATCTAATTACTTTCCAAGTCTCTGCATGGTAGCTGCTTCCCTGAGTTGGTCAATTAGCTTTGTGTGGTAGACGTCCTACAAGGGACAGTGGCTCAGCCTCCCCTGTTACCTAAGGTGGATATGGGTTGTACAGTCTTGCTGAAGTTAAGCTCAGGTTAATCGTTGTTAGCACTTGGAGGGGTTGACCTCCAGGCCGATTGTCTGTGAAGTTAAGCTTTGCTCAGGTTGGATGGGTGGAGTCTCCGGGCCAAGCAGACAGCGTTAGCTCTGCCCTATGTGGCCCCAGGGACTCTGTGCCAGGGCAATGGCTGCCAGCACCTCTGAGAAAGAGCCGCTGCCAAGCTCCACCGGCTGCCAGGGAATTCAGACTCTCTCCAAATGAGTCTGCACGCCCAATGTCTCACCCAGGGTCGAAAAACAAAGCAGTCTGAAGGTTTCCTGAATGAGAGAGCAAGTTGCAAGTGCTCTCTACGCGGTCACGCAGCTGAGCTGTTCCCAAGTTCACGCACAAGCTCGCCTTCTCCACAAGCCAGCAGACCCCTGCAGCACCCAAGTTTCAGCGTGCCCTCCCACTGTCCAATTTTTACCGCGTATGATAATGGGTTCCCTGGACTTTGCCCAGAGCTGGAGAATCAGTCCAGTGGGACGTCTTTGTCTACCCCGTTCGAGAAAACTGGCCGGTTTTCAGCCGCCCGCCCTATCTGCTGGTGCGCGTGCTCCAAACCTCTCTCCACGCGAATCTTTCAACGCTGTCCTCAGCTGCTCCTCCGAGTCACAGTGTCTTATCTTCACTTTTATTTGTGGAATTTTCACTCGGCCAGCTTTCTGGTGATTCTGGAAGGTGTTTGTTCTTTCATTAAGTTGTAGTATTAAAATTGCTGAGTATGACGGCAAGATGGGTGTTTTACCTATGCCGCCATCTTGATTCTCCTACACACTTAATTAATTTAAAAGTTTCACCATCATTTACCCAATACAAAATCTCAAACTTGTGTACAATTTCCATTTCTAATGTCAAATCATTCTATATCACTGCACATCCTATATAATAAAAGGGTAACATGCAAATCGACCTAACAACGGAAAGACCAGTTGCTGTGACATGCACTGACCACCAGGGGGCAGACGCTCAACACAGGAGCTGCCCCCTCGTGGTGAGTGTGTTCCCACACAGGGAGCACTGCTCAGCCAGAAGCCAGGCTGACAGCTGGTGAGTGCAGCGGTGGTGGTGGGTGGTGCTGGAAGCCTCTCCCACCTCTGCAGCAATGCTAAGGATGTCTGACTGATGGCTTAGGACCTGCTCCCAGGGACCTAAGTCGTCAATCAGTCGAACATCCCCTGAGGGCTCCTGGATTGCAAAAGGGCACAGGCCGGGCTGAGAGACCCCCAATTGAGTGCACAAAGGACGTGCCTTGGGCCTCTAGTTAAAAAATAAAAATAGAACAATGCTAAGGAAGTCAGTTAAAGTGTTGGGAGGGATGTCAATATGAGACTAATTTTTAAAAATGATGAAAATACAGAGTACAAATGATCAAAATATGTAACAACACAAAGGTTAACAGGAGCCAAATGTGAACATGTCACCAAGTTCCAGAATTTCCAGGAAGAGAGGCACACTGTAAGCATCAGGTGGGAGAATTTAGCATAAATAAAAGGATTAGTGGATAATTGGAGATTGCTGTTTCTATTCATGCATTTATCTATCCAATCCATGTATACAGTCAGTTACAGTGTATGTTTTCAGAGTTAGCACAGTCCCAGACCTCAACAAGTTCGTGATCTCAGAAGAAACATGGTTCCAGTCCATTGTTCACACATGTAAGGGAACCTACTAATTGCTTCGAGCTGTGCCAGGGGATGCCCACAGTTTAGATGCTGTGACAGAGAAGCTAAGAAACCACATTAAAAAAATGGTCAACACAGATGACTGAAATTGCATAAGGATCCAGAAAGGCTTCTTGGGGAAGCAATGCCTGAGTGGAGTTTTAAAGGATGATAAGAAAGCAATCAGAAGATGGAAGCATAGGTAAACACCTGAACTTGATTCCTCGCAGAACTTCAAAACTACAACTAAAGGACAAAACAGACATCATCTAGAACCACAGGAAGGCTGGCTAAGTGGAAATTCTACAACTAGAAGGAAAGAGAAAAACATGCTGAGACTCAGAGGAACTGCAAAAGTAAAATGCAGAGGCACAGAGGCACGTGCATGCAGAGAGGGCCGGCAACTGAGTACGCGGCTGTCTTTTTCAAAGCTCCTGATTGCTCTGAACTCCAGTTCTGGGCAACACTCTGGGGACTCAGACTCATATGGGGAGAAACTGGACTGTCTGGCATCGGGTGAAACTTGAGGCCGGCTTTCTCTCAAAGGTTCTTGCAGCAATTACCAAGGGACATTGAGACCCGGGGCCTCTTAGGGCAAGGCTGAAGGGAAGCAATTGTTGTTTGCTCTGCCATGAGACTCCACCTCATCCAAGCTGTGCACAGAGGCTTTTGCATATGGATGGCCTGGTCCTTTGAAACCTAAATTTATCTAACAAACTGCAGCTAAGTCAGTGAGACCTAGAATATCCAAAAGAAGTCCCAAGGCCCCACAGCAGCTTGCATTTCTTCATGCTGGGCTTCATCTGGGCACCTCTGAAACCAAAACAAAGAAGAGGAATCTGCAGATCCCTTGGTAGATCTGGCTGGGTGGCCACAGGCAGAGGCTAAATTACATCTCCTTGGAGATCTAAGAGCCAGTGTATCCAGGGGTCAGAGTAGGACTATCCATATTACAACTCCTCAGATCCTTAAGGGACACACTCAGGAGGCAGTGTAAGTGAGCACCAAAACCCCACTGAAGCAAGTCTTGCATCATAAGGGTGTCTCCAGCACAGAAGTTCTCCCATTGTAAACACAGATGATCCTCACAGCCAATTGGCCTGGAGATCAATTCCTCCCAGTGTTACCAACAACAATAAAGGCTTAACTACAACAAGACTATGAACACAGCCCACAAACAGTGTACCAAGAGTGTCTATCTCAGGTAACTGGGAAGGCTGAGCCACCCGGCCCTAAAAGACACCTCGCACACAAAGCCACTCTATCAACTCAGGGAAGCAGCCAAAATGTGGAGATAAAGAAATAAATTACAAATGAAAGAAATTAATGAAAGCAAATGACTGGATATAGAGTTCAAAACCACAGATACAAGGTTTTTCAATAATTTTCTAGAAAAGGCCGATAAATTTAGTGAGACCATCAAGGATATGGAAAAGGACCAACTACAAATTAAGCACACACTGACTAAAATAAAAATAATATACAGAGATCCAATAGCAGACTAGAGGATCACAAGAATCAAGTCAAAAATTTGAAATACAAAGAAGCAAAAAACACTGAACTGGAAAAGCAAAAAGAAAAAAGAATAAAAAAATATGAAGATAGTGTAAGGAGCCTCTGAGACAACCTCAAGCACACCAACATCTGAATTATGGGGGTGTCAGAAAAAGAGAGAGAGCAAGACAATGAAAACCTATTTGAAGAAATAGTGAGCGAAAACTTCCCCCACCTGGTGAAAGAAATAGACTTAAAAGTACAGGAAGTGCACAGAACCCCAAACAAAAGAAATCCAAAGAGGACCACAACAAGATACATCATAATTAAAATGCCAAGAGCAAAAGACAAAGAGAGAATATTAAAAGCAGCAAGAGAAAAATAGTTAGTTACCTGCAAGGGAGCACCCATACAATTGTCAGCTGATTTCTCAACAGAAACTATGCAGGCCAGACAGGAATGGCAAGAAATATTCAAAATGATGAATATCAAGAATCTACAACCAAGATTACTCTACCCAGCAAAGCTATCATTCAGAATTGAAGGTCAGATAAAGAGCTTCACAAATAAGAAAAAGCTAAAGGAGTTTCTCACCACCAAACCAGTATTATATGAAATGCTGAAAGGTATTCTTTAAGAAGAGAAAGAAGAAGAAAAATGTAAAGATAAAAATTATGAACAACAAATACATGTCTATCAACAAGTAAATCTAAAAATCAAGTGAATAAAAAATCTGATAAACAGAATAAACTGGTGAATATAATAAAATCAAGGGCATAAAAAGGGAGTGGATTGACAATTCTCAGGGGAAGGGGGGTTTGAAGGGTTCAGGAAGAGATTGGACAAAAATCGTATACCTATGGATGAGGATAGTGGTGGGGAGGAGGGTAAAGGCAGAGGGTGGGGTAGGAACCAGGTGAAGGGGAGCTATGGGGGAAGTGGAGAGGAACTATTATAATAATCTGAACAATAAACAATTATTTTAAAAAAAATAAAAACCCAAAAAAAGAAAGAAAGAAAGCAATCAAGCAAGGAGGGAGGAGAGATGGAAACGTCAATAAATGGGACATTTTTCCGGACTGTTGAGCCTTGCTTTGACCCAGAAGCAACAGCCATCCAGACCTCTCTGGAGCCCCTTCCTGTGGCCTGTGGAGAGCGACATTTCTCTAATCTTCTAAGACACCCAGACCTTCACTTCCCCACCTCTCTTCCAGTGTGCAAGGCACTTCCTACAATAAAGTTTTCATTACACATCATGCATTGTGGAGCTGCACCCTTGATCAAACCCTGACTGATACAAATCCTATCTAATAAAAGAGTAATATGCAAATTTACCATGCCTCCACTACACCCACAAGCCCTGCCCACAAGCCAGTCAGGAGCAAATATGCAAATAAACCCAACCAAAATGACTGCAGCCATAGAGAGTAGGAGGGAAGCTTGAGTTTCCCCAGCAATGGAGGAAGCCAAGCTTTCCACTGCCCTTGCTGGCCTACACCTCCGCTTAAGGCTACAAAGTTTCAATTATAGAATCCCAACAGAAATGGCAACAGCCACAGAGGAAGCAGAAGGCTTGGCTCCACTCGGGGCTACAAAGTTTTAATTGTAGGAGATACATAAATCCCAGATACCAGGGGCTTTGCTTGGGTCGCTGGGGGCGTGGCCGACCTGCAAACCACCACAGGCTCCTTGTCCAGGCCATCCCATACCCAAAGGGAACCCCCACTCTGATCTGGGACATCCTTTAGAGCAAATGAGCTGGCCCTCACCCATGCACCAGGCCTCTATCCTAACTAATAAAAGAGTAATATGCAGATTGACCATCATTCCAACACACAAGATGGCTGCCCCCATTTGGTCAAAGATCCTGCTCCCATGTGGACACAAGATTGCCACCACAAGATGGCCAGCAGGGGAGGGCAGTTGTGGGCAATCAGGCCAGCAGGGGAGGGCAGTTGGGAGGGACCAGGCCTGCAAGGTAGGGCAGTTCGGAGCAATCAAGCCTGCAGGGGAGGGCAGTTAGAACTGACCAGGCCAGCAGAGGAGGGAAGTTGGGGGTGACCAGGCCTTCAGGGAAGAGTAGTTGTGGGGGACCCAGGCCTGCAGGGGATAGCTGTTGGGGGGTACAAGGCCTGCAAGGGAGGCAGTTAGGGGTGATCAGGCCTGCAGGGTAGGGCAGTTAGGGGCAAACAGTCTGGCAGGGGAGCAGTTAGGCATCAATCAGGCTGGCAGGGGAGTAGTTAGAAGGTGATCAGGATGGCAGACAGAAATAGTTAGGGGCAATGAGGAACACTGAGGGACAGTTCAACAGTTGGGAGCCATCAGTCCTGGATTGTGAGAGGGATGTCTGGCTGTCCGTTTAGGCCCAATGCTGATGGGATCGGGTCTAAACTGGCAGTCAGACATCCGTCAAGGGGTCCCAGATTGGAGAGGGTGCAGGCTGGGCTGGGAGACCACTCCCCCTCCCCATGCACAAATTTCGTGCACTGGGCCTCTAGTTGTATATAACCTCTCACCACCTTTCCCCCCAACATACTGCAATAAGAATTCTGTTTCCATCTCTCAATTAAAAAAGCTTGCCCTAGCCAGTTTTGCTCAGTGGATAGAGCACCAGCCTGTGGACCAAATGGTCCTGGGTTCAATTCCAGTCAGGGGCATGTACTTGGTTGCAGGCTTCTCCCTGCCCTGGGACCTGGCCTGGGCTCATGCAGGAGGCAACCAATCAATGTGTTTCTCTCACATCAGTATTTCTCTTTGTCTTTCCCTCTCTTTTCCACGCTACCTATAAATCAATGGGAAAATATCCTTTGGTAAGGATTAACAAAAAACAAAACAAAACAAAAAAGCTTGTTAAGGTCACGTGTAACATTAAACTTCCAAATCCTATGGTTTCTTTCTTTTTTTAATTAATAAATCTTTATTGTTCAGATTATTACAATGTTGCTCTTTTTACCCTCCCATAGCTCCCCTCCCCCAGGTATCCATCCCATCCTCTGCCCTCACCTACCCCCACCCACTGTCCTCATCCATAGGCGTATGCTTTTTGTCTAGTCTCTTCCCACACACCCCTTTCCAATGAGAATTGTCAGTCCAGTCCCTTTCTATGCCCCTGATTCTATTATATTCACCAGTTTATTCTGTTCATCATATTTTAATTCACTTGATTTTTAGATTCACTTGTTGATAGATGTGTATTTGTTCATAATTTTTATCTTTAGCTTTTTCTTCTACTTCCTCTTCTTAAAGAACACCTTTCAGCATCCTATCTAATAAAAGAGTAATATCCAGATACTTTTTGAGAGAGAAACAAGATGGCGGCATAGGTAAACACCTATCTTGCTGCTATACACAGCAATTTCAAAACTACAACTTAACAAAAGAACAAACACCATCCAGAATCACCAGAAAGCTGACTGAGGGAAAATTCCACAAATAAAGGTGAAGATAAGACACTGTGGCTCGGAGGAGCGGCTGAGGACAGCGTTGAAGATACACGCAGAGTCAGAAGTTTGGAGGAGTGCGTGCACCAGCGGATAGGGAGGGTGGCTGAAAAACGGCCAGTTTTCTGAATGGGGGAGACAAAGATGTCCCACTGCACTGATTCTCCAGCTCTGGGCGATGTCCAGGGAACCCACTATCACACAGGGTAAAAATTGGACAGTGGGAGGGCACGCCGAACCTCGGGTGCTACAGGAGTCTGTGGGCTTGTGGAGGAGGTGAGCTTGTGCAGAGTGCGCATGAGCTTGGGAACAGTGCAGCTGCCTAACGGTGCAGAGAGCACTCATGACTTGCTCTTTCATCCGGGAAACCGTCAGACTGCATTGTTTTGCGACCGTGGGTGAGATCTTGGGTGTGCAAACTCATTTGGGGAGAGTCTGAATTCTCCAGCAGCTGGTGGAGCTCGGCAGCGGCTCTCTCTCAGAGACCCTGGGGCCGCATAGGGCAAAGCTAATGCTGCCTGCTTGGCCCGGAGACTCCGCCCATCCAACCTGAGCACAGCTGAACGTCACAGACAATTGGCCTGGAGGTTAACCCCTCCAAGTGCTAACAACGATTAACCTGAGCTTAACTTCAAGAAGACTGTGCAACCCATATCCACCTCAGGTAACTGGGGAGGCTGAGCCACTGTCCTTTGTAGGAAGTCTACCACACAAAGCTAATTGACCAACTCAGGGAAGCAGCCACCATGCAGAGATATGAAAGAAATCAGATGTGAAAGAAATGGAGGGAAATAAACGACTGGACATGGAATTCAAAACCATAGTTATAGGGTTTTTCAAGAGGCTCCTAGAAAAGGCCGAGACCTATAAGGAAATAAACAAGACCTATTAGAAAATGAACAAGACCTACCAGGAATTGAACAAGACCTGCAAGTAAATGAACAAGACCAACAAGGAAATGAACGAGACCCTCAAGGATATGAAGGAGACCCTCAAGGATATGAAAAAGGACCAACCAGAAATTAAGCATACACTGACTGAAATAAAAAATATTATACAAAGACCTAAAAGTGCCCTGGAGCACCCCAAGAACCAAGTTAAAGATTTGAAATACAAAGAGGTAAAATCTACTCAGCTGAAAAAGCAAGAAACCAAAAGAATTCAAAAAGTTGAAGATACTATAAGGGGCCTCTGGGACAACCTCAAGCATACCAACATCCGAATTATAGGGGTGCCAGAAAAAGAGAGAGAGCAAGACAATGAAAACCTATTTGAAGAAATAGTGACTGAAAACTTCCCACACCTGGTGAAAGAAATTGACTTACAAGTCCAGGAAGCGCACCGACCCCCAATATATAGGAACCCTAAGAGGACCACACCAAGGCACATCATAATCAAAATGCCAAGAGCAAAAGACAAAGAGAGAATATTAAAAGCAGCAAGAGAAAAACAGTTAGTTACCTATAAGGGAGCACCCATACAATTGTCAGCGGCTTTCTCAACAGAAACGATGCAGGCCAGACAGGAGTGGCCAGAAATATTCAAAGTGATGAATAGCAAGAATCTACAACCAAGATTACTCTATCCAGCAAAGCTATCATGCAGAATTGAAGGTCAGATAAAGTGCTTCATAGATAAGAAAAAGCTAAAGGAGTTCATCACCACCAAACCAGTATTATATGAAATGCTGAAAGATATTCTTTAAGAAGAGGAAGAAGAAAAAGATAAAAGTGTAAATTAGGAACAACAAATACACATCTATCAACAAATGAATCTAAAAATCAAGTGAATTAATAATCTGATGAACAGGATAAACTGGTGAATGTAACAGAATCACGGACAAATAGAGGGAATGGACTGACAATTCTTGGGGAGAAAAGGGATGTGGGAAGTGTCGCAAGAGACTGGACAAAAATCATGCAACTATGGGGGAGGACAGTGGGGGGGGGTGAGGGCAAAGGGTGGAATGGGTACCGGGTGGAGGGGAGCTATAGGGGGAAAAGAGAAACAATGTAATTAATAAACTGAACAATAAATATTTTTAAAAATAAAATAAAAATAAGATAAAATATTAAAACAAAAAAAGGAGTAATATGCAAATTTGACCATAGCTTTGCCACGCCCACAGCCACACCCACCAGCCAATCAGGAGCAAATTACGCAAATAAACCCCAACCAAGATGGCTATCATCACTGAGAACAGGAGGAAGGCTTGGGTTTCCCTGGCAACAGAGGAAGTCAAGCTTTCCGCCTGTGTTGCCTGCCTAAGCCTCCATTCAATGTTACAAAGTTTCAATTATAAAAGATATAGAAATGGTGGCAGCCACTGAACTGGAGAGAACAGAGGCTTGGGTTTCCCTGGCAATGGAGGAAGCCAACCTTTCCACAGGCCATTGAGAGCCTAGACCTTCACTCTAGGCTACAAAGTTTCAAACAGAAATGACTGCTGCCACGGAGCAAGCAGAAGGCTTGGCTCCACTCTAGGCTACAAAGTTTCAATTGTAGACATAGATTAATCCCAGATCCCAGGACCTCTGCTTGGGTGGCTGGGGGGCATGGCCGGCCTGCAAACCTCCACAGGCCCCTCGTCCAGGCCGCCCCTCACCCCAAGGGAACCCCCACCCTGATCTGTGACACTCCTCAGGGCAAACCAGCTGGCCCCCACACATGCACCAGGCCTCTATCCTATCTAATAAAAGAGTAATTTGCAGATTGACCATCACTCCAACACACAAGAGGACTTCCCCATGTGGTCAAAGATCCTGCCCCCATGTGGTCACAAGATAGCCAGCAGGGGAGGGCAGTTGGGAGGGAACAGGCCTGCAAGGGATGGCATTGGGGGCAATCAAGCCTGCAGGGGAGGGCAGTTAGGGGTGACCAGGCCGGCAAAAGAGGGAAGTTGGGGTCAAACAGGCTGGCAGGGGAGCAGTTAGACATCAATTATGCTGGCAGGGTAGTGGTTAGTGTGTGATCAGGCTAGCAGGCAGAAGCAGTTAGGGGCAATCAGGGAGGCAGGCAGGTGAGCAGTTTGGAGCCAGCAGTCCTGGATTTTGAGAAGGATGTTCGACTGCCCGTTTAGGCCTGATAAGAATCAGGCCTAAATGGGCAGTCGGACATCCCTTGAGGGTTCCCAGATTGGAGAGGTTACAGGCTGGGCTAAGGGACATCCCTCTCCCGCCATGCACAAATTTTATGCACCAGGACTCTAATTTCATATAATACTGGTTTGGTGATGAACTCCTTTAGCTTTTTCTTATCTGTGAAGCACTTTATCTGACCTTCAATTCTGAATGATAGCTTTGCTGGATAGAGTAATCTTGGTTGTAGGTTCTTGTTATTCATCACTTTGAATATTTCTTGCCACTCCCGTCTGACCTGCATCGTTTCTGTTGAGAAATCCACTGACAAGCGTATGGGTGCTCCTTTGTAGGTAACTAATTGTTTTCCTCTTGCTGCTTTTAATATTCTCTCTTTGTCTTTTGCTCTTGGCATTTTAATTTTGATGTATCTTTGTGTGGTCCTCTTTGGGTTCCTTGTTTGGGGTTCGATGCGCTTCCTGGACTTGTAAGTCAATTTCTTTCACCAGGTGTGGGAAGTTTTCAGTCACTATTTCTTCAAATAGATTTTCATTGTCTTGCTCTCTCTCTTTTTCTGGCATCCCCATAATTCAGATGTTGGTATGCTTGAGGTTGTCCCAGAGGCTCTTTACACTATCTTCAATTTATTGGACTCTTTCTTCTTCTTGCTTTTCAGGCTTAGTGATTTTTGCTTCTTTATTTTTCAAATCTATGACTTGATTCTTGCCGTCCTCTAGTCTGCTTTTGGATCTCTGTATATGTTTTATTTCAGTCAGTGTATGCTTAATTTCTAGTTGGTCCTTTTTCATATCCTCCAAAGTCTTGTTCATATCCTCAAGGATCTCGTTCATATCCTCAAAGGTCTCATTAAATTTATCGACTTTTTCTAGGAGC
Source organism: Antrozous pallidus (assembly GCA_027563665.1). NCBI lineage: Eukaryota > Metazoa > Chordata > Mammalia > Chiroptera > Vespertilionidae > Antrozous > Antrozous pallidus. The sequence goes on from CM050510.1 coordinate 51,302,429, forward strand.
CTCTTGAAAAACCTTATAACTGGTTTTGAACTCTATGTCCAGTCTTTTTGTTCCTTCTCTGTCAACACACTCTCTCTTCAGCCAATCTCACCCAGAGTGGAGGCTATAAATGTTGCCAGTGCTGGGACTCTCCAACCTCTCATCCCCATCTCTCAGCTGAATTCCTAGACAAATCCGGAACCACCTTCCAGATGCATCCTGGCTGATGCCTAATAGGCATTTGAACCAACCAGTTAGAAACTGAGCTACTCCCTGCTCTCAAAACCTGCCCTCTACCAGTTCCCCACATCTAGGTGATCACCACCCTGTCGCTCAGGCCAGAACTCTGGAAGAGTTTTTTATTCTTCTCTTTCCTCACCCCACTGTCCCTACAATAGCAAGTCCTAGAAAGTTCACCTCAAAAATATCCTAAGTAGAACTCCTCTCCACATCTGTTGCTTCCATACTAACCCGTATCTTCCTCTTTTCCCTAGACTATTGTACCATCTTCCAATGCCTAACCTAAAGGGCCTTCCTACCCACTCTCACCCCTCACCAGCCTCCATACAGCAGAGAGAGTATTGAACTATCTGTTCAAACTTCCAGATGCTTCCATCTGCAGTTACCAAAATGTGTGGTCCCATGGGAACCATGCCTCACCTACACCCTAACCTCATTTCCTACCATGAGGATTGTGGTCGTCAGGAAAACAGCCAGCTCACACAGGTACTGGTGTGTGTCAGTTTGCCTTCCTGAGTTCTCAGCAGGAGCATGTAAACAATAATATAAATAAAGGCACTTTAAAATGGAGCTGAAGCTGCCAAAAATACTGCCTTGCACACCTTATGTCTCAAATCTTTGAATGATAAAACGGCAAAATAACCTCTGGACTGTGCTTAAGCAACCTTGTTTCCCAAGAACTGCAAAGATAACAAGAAAGTAATTACGCCCTAGCCAGTTTGGCTGAGTTAGAGGGTCAGCCAGCAGACTGAAGGGTCCCTTCCTCTCTGGTATCAATAAAAATATATTTTAAAAAAAGAAAGCAGTTATTATGACAACTGGATTGATGACTACTGGAGTGAAAATTAAAAATATTATTTAGAGCTGAAACCGGTTTGGCTCAGTGGATAGAGCCTCGACCTGTGGATTGAATGATCCCAGGTTTGATTCCGGTCAAGGGTATGTACCTAGGTTGTGGGCACATCCCCAGTGGGGGGGGGGGGGTGCAGGAGGCAGCTGATTGATGTGTCTCTCTCATCACTGTTTCTGACTTTCTATCCCTCTCCCTTCCTCTCTGTAAAAATTCAATAAAAATATTTTTTTAAAAAACATTATTTAGAATTAACATCACTATGTTATGTTATCTGCACCAATAGAAATGCCTTCCTTTTGTTGATAAAATTGTTCCCCTTCTGCCCTAACCAGTTTGGCTCAGTGGGTAGAGCACTGGCCTGCGGACTGAAAGATCCCAGGTTCAATTTCAGTCAAGGGCATGTACCTTGGTTGCGGGCACATCACCACTGGGAGGTGTGCAGGAGGCAGCTGATCAATGTTTCTCTCTCATCGATGTTTCTGACTCTCTATCCCTCTCCCTTCCTCTCTGTAAAACAAATTAATGAAATAAATATTTTTTAATTGTTCCTCTTTCCCTTCTAATAAATACCCATTGCCTTTGTGTCCTAATCAAACACTATTTGGCATTATGCCTGAATCAGTGCATCCCAAATAGCTATTATTGATCTCAAATAAATGATTACTGGCTCTCACTTTGAAAGGCTTTTATTTTAAGATTAGTGAGAATACAATCTGTTAGGTCTGCAATAACAAAATACCACAGGCTGAGTGCCCTGTAAGTAAAATAAATTTAGTTATCACAGTTCTGGAGCTGGAAGTCTGAGATATGGATGTCAGCATGGTCAGACGAGGAGCCCCTTCCAAGTTACAGACTTATTGTATCCTCATGTGGCATAAGGGCTCACTGTTATAAGAGCACTAATCTGATTAATGAGGAAAGGGCCTTCCAAAGGGCTCACCATTAGGATTTCAACATATAAATCTGTTCAACACAATATTTAGACCATAGCATATGGGAAGTGAGACTTACGGGGAAGTCTACAGAGATTTTTGAGAGTTTCCACAGGAGAGGTATCCTAAAAAGAGAAATTCTCTCTTTTACCTCTGGATATTGTCATGCCTCAAGTTGATCCCTGGGAGTTGTGCTTGCTGTTCAACTTGTTTCTTGTCTCATAACAAAGCCATCACCAAAGACATCAACACAATGCAGAAAGATGAAAAGGTTCTGGATCCTTGATGATGAGTCCTTCAATCACATGACTTTAGAGTTCATCTCTTATAAGACTTCCTAAAGTAGTAGATCATAAATTTTCTCATGGTGTGAATCAATCTGAGTTTGGGAGTCTGTCACATGTGTCCAAAAGCAATGTGAGATTACACCTTCCTTCATCACACTCAGTGCTGCTCCTTCCTACTTGGAGTGCTCTGTTCCAAAATCTTAGTTCAAGTGCCACCTAGTCAACGGAATCTCCCTGATCTCCTGGCTGAAGTGGCATCTTTCTCCTTACCTACATTTTTGTTGTTGTTGTATTGCTCTCTTCTTTTCTCATGACATTTGTCATTATATAATAGTCAAGAAATGTGACCCAATGCGAATTTGACAACACAGAATAGACCAGGTTCATGAGATATTACTAATGAAGAATTGGCAGTACTTCATCTCCCACTAGATATAGAGTTCAAATAAGCAATTCATATTAAAATACCAACAGCATATTTCACAGATCTAGAACAAATACTCCAAAAATTTATATGGAACCAAAAAGACCCTGAATAGCCACAGCAATCTTGAGAAAGAAGAACAAGGTAGGAGGAATAACAACACCAGATTTCAAGTTATACTACAAAGCCACCATAATCAAAACAGCCCGGTATTGACACAAAAATAGGCATAGCGATTAATGGAACAGAACAGAGACCCCAGAAATCAAACCAACCCATTACACTCAATTAATATTTAACAAAGGAGGCAAGAGCATACAATGGAATCAAGATAGTCTCTTCAATAAATGGTGATGGGAAAATTGGACAAATACATGCAAATAATTAAACTAGACCACCAACTTATATCATACACAAAAATACACTCAAAATGGATAAAGGATTTAAATGTAAGACATGAAACCATAAAAGACTTAGAAGAAACCACAGGCAGCAAAATCTCAGACATCTCTCATAGCAATATGTTTACCAATACATCTCCTAGACTAAATGTTACCATGTAGTTGGAAGCTGTGAGGATTAGGCAATTGTGGCATATTGTGTGCAAAGAGGCAAAGGGTACTATATATGACAGTAATCGGCAAACTCATTAGTCAACAGAGCAGCAAACCACGGCTCACGATCCACATGTGGCTCGCGAGCCGTGGTTTGCCGATCGCTGTCCTAGGACACTGGAAACTAAGGAGAAAATAAACAAAAGGGATTGAATCTACACAGCAAAAGAAACCATCATCAAAACGTAAAGGGAGCCCACTGTATGGGAGAACATATTTGGCAATGATACATCTGATAAAGGGCTAATATCCAAAATTTACAAGAAACTCATATAACTTAAAAAAAGAAATACAAACAACCCAATAAAAAAATGGGCAAGGGACCTAAATAGATATTTCTCCAAAAAGAAAATACAAATGGCCAAGAGACATATGAAAAAATTCTCAAAGTCACTGATCATCAGCAAGATGTCAATTAAAATAACAATGTTATCACCTCACACCTCAGAATGGCTACCATCAATAAATTAACAAATGACAAGTGCTGGCAAGGATATGGAGAAATACACTGCTGGTGGGAATGCAGATTGGTGCAGCCATTATGGAAAACACTATGGAGTTTCCTCAAAAACTTAAATATGGAACTGCCATTTGACCCAGTGATCCCACTTCTAGTAATATATCCTAAGAAACCCGATATATCAATCAGATAGAATGTATGCACTCCTATATTCATAGCAGCACAATTTACAATAGTTAAAATCTGGAAACAGCCCAAGTGCCCACCAGAAGATGAGTGAATAAAAAAGTTGTGGTATCTTTACACCATGGAATACTATGCAATAAAAAAGAAGAATCTCCTACCCTTTGAGACAGCATGGAGGGACCTGGAAAGTATCATGCTAAGTGAAATAAGTCAGTCAGAGGAAGACAAGTATCACATTATCTCACTCATGTAGAATCTAAGTAACACAATAAACTGATGAATGGTGTGGATCTAGAGACTTGGAAGCATAGAGCAGAATGCAGAATCTCAGAGGGAAAGCAGGGGATGGTGGGTGGGAGGTAATCAACCAATGACTTTGTATGCATCTATGCATAGCCTATGGACACAGAAAATAGGGCAGTGATGGCCTGGGGTGGGTGCATGGTGGGCTGGAGGAAGTTAATGGGAGAAAAAGAAGGATATATGTAATATTTTCAACCTTAAAGAATTATTTTTTTTTTTTAAAAGAAACACATCAGGCCAGAAGGGAGTGGCATGAAGTATACAAAGTGATGAAAGCAAGGGGCTAAATACAAGAATACTCTATTCAGCAAAGCTATCATTCAAAATTAAAAGTGAAATCAGGAGCTTCATAGACCAAAAAAAGGCTAAGAGAGTTTATTGCCACCAAACTGGCAATTCAAAAAATTCTAAAGGAACTGTTGTAAAAATAAGAAATAGAAAGGGACACAGGTATAAAGAATAAAAAAGGCAACAAACAGGAGAAACCTGGTGGCATAGGTGAACACCTAAACTGCTGCCTCGCACAACAATTTCAAAACTACAACTAAAAGACAAATTGGACATCATCCAGAATCACAGGAAGGCTGGCTGAGTGGAAATTCTACAACTAGAAGTAAAGAGAAAAGCACACTGAAACTCAGAGGAGCTGTAGGAGACAGAGAGTGAAGGCAACTGAGTGCACGGCTGGCTTTCTCAAATGGGAGGGAGACAAAGCTCCTGAGTGCACTGAACTCCAGTTTTGGGCGAGACTCTGGGGACTCAGACACATATGGGTGAAAATGGACTGTCAAGAAAGATAAAATCACACTGAGACTTAGCGGAAGGCTGACTACCAGGGCGTGTGCGAAGAAGGAGGGTAACTGAGTGCGCAGCTGACTTTCTCAAACAGTTCTTGACTGCACTAACTCCAGTTCCAGGGGAGACTTTGGGGACCCAGATTCATTTGGGGAGAAACTGAACTGTCTGGCAGTGGGTGGAACTCGAGGGCACCTTTCTCTCAGAGGTGTTTGCAGTACACTGAGACACTCTCAGAGGTGCTTGCAGTGAATACCACAGGACACTGAGGGGCTTATTAGGGTAGGGCTGGCAAGAAACCAATGCTGTCTGCTCCACCCTGAGACTCCACCCCATCCAAACTGAGCACAGAGGCTTTTGCAAGTCTTGTCTCATAAGGGTGTCTCCAGCACAGAAGACCTCCTGGCATAGACACAGCTGATTTTCACAGCCAATTGGCATGGAGGTCAAATCTCCCCAGTAATACTAACAAGAATCAAGGCTTAACTACAACAATACTGTGCACACAACCCACAAAGTGGTGTACCAAGAATGTCCACCTCAGGTAACTGAGAAGGCTGAGCCACTGGGCCCTATAAGACACCTCACACACAAAGCCACTCTATCAACTCAGGGAAGCAGCCAAAATGTGGAGACAAAGAAACAGATCATAAATGAAAGAAATGAAGGAAAGCAAACAACTGGGTATAAAGTTCAAAACCACCGTTATAAGGTTTTTCAAAAATTTCCTAGAAAAGGCCGGTAAATTTAGCAAAATCCTCAAGGATATGAAAAAGGACCAACTATACATTAAGCACACACTGACTGAAATAAAAAATATTATACAGAGATCTAACAGCAGACTAGAGCAGTGGTCAGGAAACTCATTAGTCAACAGAGCCAAATATCAACAGTACAACGATTGAAATTTCTTTTGAGAGCCAAATTTTTTAAACTTAAACTTCTTCTAATGCCACTTCTTCAAAATAGACTTGCCCAAGCCGTGTTATTTTGTGGAAGAGCCACACTCAAGGGGCCAAAGAGCCATATGTGGCTCACGAGCTGCAGTTTGCCAACCACTGGACTAGAGGATCGCAAAAATCAAGTCAAAGATTTGAAATACAAAGAAGCAAAAAATACTCAACCGGAAAAGCAAAAATAAAAAAGAACCAAAAATATGAAGATAGTGTAAGGAGCCTCTGGGACAATTTCAAGTGTACCAACATCAGAATTATAGGGGTGCCAGAAGAAGAGAGAGAGTGATATACTGATAACCTATTTGAAGGAAAAATGACTGAAAACTTCCCCCACCTGGTGAAAGAAATAGACTTACAAGTCCAGGAACCCCAAACAAAAGGAATCCAAAGAGGACCACACCAAAACACATCATAATTAAAATGCCAAGAGTAAAAAACAGAGAGAGAATATTTAAAGCAGCAAGAGAAAAACATTTATTTACCTACAAGGGAGCACCCATACAACTGTCAGCTGATTTCTCAACAGAAACTATGCAGGCCATATGGGAGTGGCAGGAAATATTCAAAGTGATGAATAGCAAGACCCTACAACCAAGATTACCCAGAAACGCTATCATTCAGAATTGAAGGTCAGATAAAGAGCTTCACAGATAAGACAAAGCTAAAGGAGTTCATCACCACCAAACCAGTATTATATGAAATGCTGAAAGATATTCTTTAAGGAGAGGAATAAGAAAAAGGTAAAGATAAAAATTATGAACAATAAATACATATCTATCAACAAGTGAATCTAAAAATCAAATGAATAAAAAAATCTAATGAACAGAATAAACTGATGAATATAATAGAATCAGGGTCATAGAAAGGGAGTAGACTGACGATTCTTAGGGAAAAAGGGGTATTGGGGTGTGGGAAGAGACTGGACAAAAGTCGTATACCTATGGATGAGGACAGTGGGGGAGGAGGGATAAGGGCTGAGGGTAGGGTGGGAACCGGGTGGAGGGGAGCTATGGGGGAAAAAAGAGAAACAGTTGTAATAATCTGAACAATAAAGATTTATTAAATTTTAAAAAGACAGCAAACAAGTACCTATGTATCCTATGTAATAAACGGCTAATATGCTGAGTGCCTGGTCATCTGGTCAGCCATTCAGCCAATCAAAGCATAATATGCTAATGATATGCTAAGGCTGCTCAACTGCTCTCCATGATGTTCACTGACCACCAGAGGCAAGTCGACCAGTCAACCAATCAAATGACGTGCACTGACCACCTGGGAGCAGACGCTCTGACCGTTAGGTTTGAGCTGCTGGAATCTAGCCTATCAGGACTGAGTGAGACAGGCTGGACATGCCTGGAGCCCTCCCACGGTCCTTCCACCGCTGGTCAACCTCCCATGTCCTTCCCTGGCCCGATCATGCACTGGAGGGGTTCCTTGGCCTGACCTGCACCCTCTCACAATCTGGAACTCTTCAGGGTATATCAGAGAGCCAGTTTTTGGCCCAATCCCACAGGCCAGGCTGAGGACCCCCACTGGTGCACCAGGCCCCTAGTCTATATATAAAAGCCCAGTGACAGTTACAGCAGAACGACCAGAATGACAGGTCTCTATGACACACACTGACCACCAGGGAGCAGACGCTCAACACAGGAGCTTCCCCCTGGTGGTCAGTATGCTCCCACAGCGGGAGTGCCGCTCAGCCAGAAGCCAGCCTCATGGCTGGTGAGTGCAGCAGCAGGCAAGTGGTAAGGCATGAGCAGGCGGGCAGTTAGGAGTGAGAGGTCCTGGATTGCGAGAGGGCACAGGCCAGGCTGACAGACCCCACCCCACCCCCCTGTACACAAATTTCATGCATCGAGCCTCTAGTCAATAATAACCTTAAACGTAAATCAATTAACTGTTCCAATCAAAAGACATAGGGCAGCTGAATGGATAAGGAAACAGGACCCATTCATGCAGTCTATAAGAGATTCACCTCAGAGCAAAGTACTCACACAGACTGAAAGGGAAGGGATGGAAAAAGTTTTTTTCAGGGAAATGGAAATGAAAAAAATGTGGGGTAGTAATTCTTATATCTGACAAAATAGACCTCAAAATAAAGGCCATCAAAAGAAACAATGAAGCCAAAACCGGTTTGGCTCAGTGGATAGAGCGTCGGACTGCAGACCAAAAGGTCCCGGGTTCGATTCCGGTCAAGGGCATGTACCTTGGCTGCGGGCACATCCCCAGTGGGGCGCATGCAAGAGGCAGCTGATCGGTGTTTCTCTCTCATCGATGTTTCTGACTTTCTATCCCTCTCCCTTCCGCTCTGTAAAAAATCAATTATATATATATATATGTATGTATAGAAACAATGAAGGCTTCTTCATAACACTAAAGAGATTGATACACCAAGAGGCTGTAACTCTGGTAAACATATATGCACCCAATACGGAAACATCCAAATACATAAAAAAAACTTCTAGGGGGTATCAAGGGAGAGATAGACAGTGATACAATCATAGTAGGGACTTTAATATCCTATTGATAAAAAATCAACCAGGAAACAGCAATCCTAAATGACTCATGACATCAAATGGAATTGACATCTTCAGAACATTACAACCCAAAGCTATGGAATATACATTCTTCTCAAGTGCACATGGAACATTTTCAAAGATAGACCACAGGTAAGGACACAGGCTAAGTCTCTAAATTCAAGAAGATTGAAATCATATCAAGCATCTTCTAAGACCACAATGGCATAAAGTTTCCCTGCCCCGAAAGCCAGAAATTACCCAAAATGAAAGCAAGCCCTGGAAAGCATATTTCAGGTTATTTGAAAGGCCTGAAACAAAAAGATGACTCAGATGTATGTCTTTCTTGTACTTTTTTATAGATGCCGTATTTATAAACTTAATCTATAGCTCTACTCAGTTTATCAAGTGAATGAAGGTATCCCAGCAATTAGATTTACTGCAATTCTCTAATAATTTTGTCATTCTTTATTAAGTAATATATATATGTATATATATATGTATATATATTTATATACTTTATTAAGTATATATATATATATGTATATATACACACACACACACACACACACACACACACACACACATACATATTTTAAATCCTGTACATTTTCGGAGCTCCCACACCTTCCTGGGCCCCTCACACAGGCACATGAGAGGAGGGGGTGATAAGGCGTGGTGCCCGGTCCCCACCATCCGCTGAACCTTTGTGGAGCTGATGAGGCTGTAGCCGCCTCCTCGTGGCAGCAGGGAGTTCCTTTGGTCCCCACTTCCCCCCACAGTGATGAACAGTGCGGGCCTCTGGGGACCCTGCCTCCGGCCGCAATGGCCCGAAGGAGTCAAGACTGAGAACAACAATGATATTAACTTGAAGGTGGCGGGACAGGATGGGTCTGCGGTCAGCTGAAGAGTCAGAGCCACACACCCCTCAGTAAACCAATGAAAGACTATTGTGAACGACAGGGTTTGTCAAGGAGGCAGATCAGATTCCGATTTGCCTGGCAGCTCAGCAATGAAACAGACACACCTGCACAGTTGGACACGGAGGATGAAGATACACTTGATGTGTTCCAGCAGCAAACAGGGGGTGTCTGCTAAAAAGGGAACCAGCTACTTACTCCAGAACTCTGTTCCAACATTCTCAATCAGAAAACTCCAATTTGGTTTCAACACATCTGACTAGTAGTTTTCTCTGTTCCTTCATTTTCCCCTTCCCCATCCCTTTATTGTACATAAAGTAACTGATGTATGTGCACACGCATTTGTGTGGGTTTTTTGTTTTGATTGACATCAAATGGAGATGGGATTGGGGAAAAATACTGGTTCTGTGAAAACACCCCTTTCTCCAATAGTGGCATGCTCATTCAGCTCTATCTTTACATTCCAGTAAGTTATTTTGCTCTCACTGTTTAACAAAAATGAATGAATGAATAAATAAATAAATAAATAAATAAATAAATAAATAAATAAAATTCTTGCATACCTTGTTTGATTGGAGAATTTTAATGTTTTCCATTTATCATTGTAAAACCAAGGACAATTTTATAACTTTTTTGTACATAGTTATTACATGTAGGGCAATCTGTGTCTTTAAGCAGGGATAAATTACTCTTAAAAAATGAAACCTAGATAATTTTCCCTTCAAGTCAAGTGTCATGTTGTTTAAATAAACTTCTTGTTTTAAAAAAAAATCCTGTATGAACCATAGCCAAGTCTATATTTAAACATAACCAAATAATGTGCCACCATCTATAAAGTAATAATTTGGGGCCTTAAAGAAAAATATTGGTTCAAATTCAATACTAGAAATACTAGAAATTCAATCAGAAAGTAGATAAGAGCTCCACTAGCATTTAGATTCCTTAACCAATCTCTGAATAGTAACCAACAGTTTTTATTTCCTTTCATAAATATTTGGCATAATCTTTGTTTGCTCATAAAAAAAAAAAAAGTGTTGCCCTGGCCAGTTTGGCTCAGTGGATGGAACATCGGCTTGCGGACTGAAGGGTCCCAGTTTTGATTCCGGCCAAGGGGGGCATGCAGGAGGCAGCCGATCAATGATTCGCTCTCATCATTAATGTTTCTATCTCTGTATCCCTCTCCCTTCCTCTCTGAAATCAATAAAGAAATATATACAAAAATAAATAAAATCAATGTCTAATTATAACTGCCAAGGATCAACTGAGGAAACACTATGGTTTCCTAGAGCATAGTTGCCACAAACATTAGTAGTATTTCAATAAAAGGAGGAGTAGAAATGCTCCCCTTCAAAATTGCTGAGCACCCCTTTTTCTAACTCCCACAGCCAGACTGAACTCATAACCTCAAATCACCAGCAAACACAGAAAGAAAGGGAAGTGAGTCATAGCTGAGGTAAGCGATGTTGCTGAGCCAGAGAGGAAAAGAGGGTTTCAGGACTCTGTTTTACTCATGTGCTTACAGCATGAAATAAAAAGAAAATCCCTCAGAAGAGTCAAAAAGGAAAAGAATCTAAATGCTCTGAAGACATAGGTTTGGCTTCTAATTTGCTTTTCAGGATGATTTGCTTCCTTGTGCACACATTTGCTTCACCCAATTTAGACTTCCTTCACTGGATGCAGTGCCCAACACTGTGGGCTGCCCTGATGTATATTGTATCATATAATGACAGACAATTGCAATAAAACACATCCATACATGTTTACAACTACAAATTTCCTGATATGAACAACTCTAGTCTTTGCAAAATGTCAGCTTTTATGTAGCTAAACCAATGTAAAACTAGTAAACAAATGCCTTATTTCTCTGAGGGAAGCACCTGTTAGCAAAACATGAGTTTTTGCTCTCAGAGGGGCCAAGACAATAAATATGCCTGTAAATTGCAGAGAAAGCTCCCTGGAAAGTAATCCATGGAAATGGGTTATGTCAAGCTCCTTTCTTTCTGTCAGTCTTGCATCAGTCTTGGTGAACTTCCCCAGGTGGCTGACTTGCTGTAGCCTGCTTGCCTTCAAGTCAAACTGGTCATTTTCTGCTATTACATATACCAACAGGACAGAAAAAAAACAGAAAGGATTTTAAGAATAATCCTTTATCCTGAGCACTGTCAAGTTATACCATATTTCATTCTGATTAACACTGTTTCTGTTGGAACTGCTCAGACATTAACCATCCTATATAATAAAAGGCTAATATGCAAATCAACCAAACAACAGAACAACCAATGACAGGTTGCTATGATACGCACTAACCACCAGGAAGCAAATGCTCAATGCAGGAGCTGCCCTCTGGTGGCCAGTGCACTCCCGCAGGTGTAGTGCCACTCAGCCAGAAGCCGGGCTCACAGCTGGCGAGTACAGAGGCAGTGGAAGGAGCTTCTCCCACCTCTGCAGCAGCACTAAAGATGGAGAGTGGTCCTAAGCCATCAGTTAGACATCCCCCAAGGGCTCCCAACTGCAAGAGGGTGCAGGCTTGGCTGAGAGACACACCCCACATACAAGTGCACGAATTTTGTGCACCGGGCTTCTAGTAATGATAGAATATATTCAGACTTTCTAACTTATTCAGGTTTCTTCATTTAGCTCAACTTTCAGATGTCTCTGCTACTTCCCAATTCTAAACAGATCAAATTCTACAAATAACCTCATACTCTTTCTCTGCATCCTGCCAACCAAGAAGGTCAGTTCTTACATGGGATTCCTGACATAGGCCAGTTAATGATATAAAATTGAGGGGGTGTGGAGGACCTCTGACCCCTGGCTGTTGCCTCAGATTGTGCAAATGTGATTGGCTCACTGCACACAAATTGCCAGGATGCCAAGGACACATATCTGCTCCACTCTGTGACTTAGAAAGTTCTCCCCACTCATCTAAAAATTAAAACACACAGTGACGTCAGCAACATGACAGTACAAGAACATATCCGGTCTCTCCCCTTGAAATTATAACAAATTGGACAAAAGATTTCCTGCTCAATAGACAAGCATGCCTGAGACATCATGCACTGAAACATTGTAAGGTGGGCTTATCTGAGCAAGTGGTGGAAAAAAGACAAAGATGGAGAAGTGCAGAGACAGAAACCAAGCACACCACAACACACCCCATGGCCCTTTAAACACAACAGCAGTGAAAGGCTTGGATACAGCATCCACTGGGCAGTCCAGACAAGAGGGTAGAGACAGCAATTGAGCTTAAGTGGCTGGCACACATTGAGACTGAACCCTGGGCCAGGAGCAGAAACATAATCTAAAAAATTTACAGCACTCCAAAGCTCAACAGCACCATACAAATTATTCCACAGATGCAGGAATCTGCCTACCTCACCCCCTGAGGCACAATAGGCAGCAAAATCCTCACTCAGCAGATCACAAAAGGGCTGGGGGAAAAAACACACTTCTATGTGGTCTGTACTCACTGTGGCTAAACCCACAAGGAAGGGCAAAACTGTAGACTCATGAACTCACATTCCCCCACCCACCCATTCCCTATCATTATAGCAAAGCCTGATAGAGGTAGCTGAGACAATTCTGCCATAAGCTTCAGGATAAAAGATGGTAACACAAACACAACTTCATTAGCTATAAGGAAAATTCAAATCAAAACCACATTGAGATAGCACCTACACCTATTAGAATGCTATTATCAATAAGAAATAACATGTGGAGATGAAGTGCAGAAACTGGAAACCTCATTCACTGTTGGTTGGAATGTAAACTGGTGCAACCACTATGGAAAAAAATATGGAGGTTCCTCAAAAAATTAAGAATAATCACCTGGCCAATTAGCTCAATTGGCTAGCAGTGGTTGGCAAACTCATTAGTCAACAGAGCCAAATATCAACAGTACAACGATTGAAATTTCTTTGAGAGCCAAATTTTTTAAACTTAAACTTCTTCTAAATAGATTCACCCAGGCAGAGGTATTTTGTGGAAGAGCCACACTCAGGGGGCCAAAGAACCACATGTGGCTTGTGAGCCACAGTTTGCCAACCACTGGGTTAGAGTATCATCCTGATACGCTAAGGTTGTGGGTTCAAACCCCGATCAGAGCACATACAAAAATCAACCATTGAATGTATAATGAGCAAAACAACAAACTGAAATCTCTCTCTCTTCCCCTCCCCTCTCACTCTCTCCCTTGCTCTCTCTATAAAATTAATTTAAAAAATAAAGAATAGAGTTTAACACATGACCCAGCAATCCTTCTTCTGGGTATCTACCAACAAAAAAGAAAGAAAAGATTTATTTTCAAAGATATATGTACTCCTATGTTCTTTGTAGCATTAATTACGTAGCTAAGACACGGAAAAAACCCAGTGTCCTTTGATGGATGATTGGATAGAGAAGATATGGTATATAAATACAAGAAATACTACTCGGCCACAAGATGAAATACTACCATTTGCAACAACATGGAAGATCTTACAAGTATCATGCTAAGTGAAATAAGTCATATGGAAAAGGACAAGAACCATGTGATTTCACTCATATGTGGGAAGTAAAACAGAAAGCAAGAAATGAATAAACAGAACAAAATAATTCATTCACACAGAAAGCAGTACAGTGGTAATCAGAGGGAAGGGAATAGAGGGAGGTTGAAGAGAATAAACTAGGACAAACATATGGAGATAAAAAAAGACTAAACTTTGGATGATGACCACAATACAATAAACAGATGATTTAGAAACATCGATGAGAGAGAAACATTGATCAGCTGCCTCCTGCACACCTCCTACTGGAGATGTGCCCATAACCAAGGTATATGCCCCTGACCAAAACCAAACCCAGGACCCTTCAGTCCACAGACCAACACTCTATCCACTGAGCCAAATGAGTTATGGCAAGTTATTGGTTTTACTAAAGAGAAAATAAACAAATTGGACTACATCAAAATAAAAAGCTTTTTCGCAGCAAAAGAAACCATCAAAAAAACAACAAGAAAGCCCACTGCATGGGAGAATATATTTGCCAATGTTATCACCGATAAGGGTTTAATCTTCAACATTTACAGGGAACTAATACAACTTAACAAAAGGAAGATAAACAATCCAATCAAAAAATGGGCAATGGACCTCAATAGATCCTTTTCAAAAGAAGACAGAAAGAAGGCCAAGAGACATGAAAATACTAGAGGCCTGGTGCACAAAAATCGTGCACAGGAGGCAGGATGTCTCTCAGCCCAGCCTGCACCCTCTCCAATCTGGGATCCCTGGAGGGATGTCTGACTGCCTGTTTAGGCCCGATCCCACCAGCATCGGGCCTAAACAGGCAGTCAGACATCCCTCTCACAATCCAGGACTGCTGGCTCCCAACTGCTCACCTGTCTGCCTTCCTGATTGCCTCTAACCACTTCTGCCTGCCATCCTGACCACCTCCTAACCACTCCCCTGCCAGCCTGATTGATTCCTAACTGCTCCTCTGCCACCTCTAACTGTCCTCTCCTGCAGGCCCGGTCACCCCCAACTTCCCTCCTCTGTCAGCCTGGACACCCCTAACTGCCCTTTCCTGCAGGCTTGATTGTGCCCAACTGCCCTCCCCTGCTGGCCATCTTGTGGTGGCCATCTTGTATCCACATGGGGGCAGCCATCTTGTGTGTTGGAGTGATGGTCAACCGGCATAATACTCTTTTATTAGGTAGGATAGAGGCCTGGTACATGGGTGAGGGCTAGCTGGTTTGCCCTGAAGGGTGTCCTGGATCAGGATGGGGGTTCCTTTGGGGTGTGGGGTGGCCTGGGCGAGGGGCCTTTGGTGGTTGCAGGCTGGCCACGGCCCCCGGCAACCAAAACGGAGGCCCTGGTATCTGGAATTTATTTATCTTCTACAATTTAAACTTTGTAGCCTGGAGCGGGGCCAAGCCTTCTGCTCACTCTGTGGCGGTAGCCATTTCTGTTGGGATTTATTTACCTTTGATAATTGAAACTTTATAGCCTGGAGTGGGTAAGCCAGGTTGTGCAGAAAGCTTGGCTTCCTCCATCACCAGGGAAACCCAAGCCTCCCTCCTGCTCTCTCCATGGCTGCAGCCATCTTGGTTGGATTAATTTGCATACTTGCTCATGATTGGCTGATGGTCGTAGCTGGTGGGTGTGGCTTGTGGGTGTGGCAGAGTGGTGGTTAATTTGCATATTACTCTTTTATTAGATAATATGCTCAAAGTCGCTAATCATCCAAGAGATGCAAATCAAAACAACAATGCGGTACCATCTCACACCTGTCAGAATGGCTATCATCAAAAAATCAACCAACCACAAGTGCTGGTGAGGATGCAGAGTAAAAGGAACCCTCATGCACTGCTGGTGGGAATGCAGACTGGAGGAGCCACTGTGGAGATCAGTATGGGGTTTCCTCAAAAAACTAAAAATGGAAATCTCATTTGTCCCAGTGATTCCACTTCTAGGAATATATCCCAAGAAACTAGAAATACCAATTAGAAAGAACCTATGCACCCCTATGTGCATAGCAACACAATTCATCATAGCTAAGATTTGGAAACAGTCTAAGTGCCCATCTTCAGATGAGTGAATTAAAAAACTGTGATACATCTACATAATGGGATACTACACTGCTCTAAAAAGGAAGGAGTTCTTACCATTTGCAACAACATGAATGGAACTGGGGAGCATTATGCTAAGTGAAATAAGCCAGTCAGAGAAAGATAAATATCACATGAGCTCATTCATTTATGTAATATAATGAACATAATAAACTAATGAACAAAAACAGATCCAGAGACTGAGAAGCATCAATCAGACTGTCAAACCTCAGAGGGAAGGCAGGGAGGGGGGTGGTTAGGGGAAGAAATCAACCAAAGAACTTGTATGCATGCATATAAGCCAAACCAATGAACAGAGACACCAGGGGGATGAGAGCATGAGTTGAGGTGATAGAAGCGGGTAATGGGGGGATAAGGACACATATGTAACACCTTAATCAATAAAGAAATTTTAAAAAATAAAGTTATTGGTTTTATTTTTATACATTACTACAATTAAAACTTAATTTTTATCTCCAATTTTTAAAAAATATTAGGGCATTTTATGTAAAAAAAAGAAAAAAGAAAAGAAACAAAATCTGAACAAAACACCATATACTCCCTCTGCTCTCTGCACATGGTTTTCCCAAAAACTTTTTGCTTTGGTGTGGTACATTTGTTTGTTGATGAACCAACATTAACACATTATTATTAAAATCTTTAGTTTTGGGTATTGCAAATGCATAAGGGAACGCATCTTTCATATAAAAACCCCCTGTGCTCCACCTCCTCTACCTCCCCCACCTTTCCCCAAACCCCTGACAACCACTAATCTTTTCACTGTTTGATTTTTCCAAAATTTCATGTAGTTGGGATCATATGATATGTAGCCTTTCAAGATGACTTCTTTTGAAGCATCCATCTTATATAAAAACTGCTGTTTGAAATCTTAACCCTGTTATTTTAGCTTCTGTAAATGCTTGCTTGCTTAAATAATAAGGAAAATAAGACTACTCCCATTCCAGAGAGGCCATAAACCTTCCCCAGATGAAGTTATCAGTGCTGGCACCAGGCCAAGCCTTTGGTTGAGGTATCAAAGCCCCAGCACATAGGGCTTTTTAAGAATTTGCAAAGGGGACCGGAAACACCCCATATTTGGGAGACAAAGAAGGTAAAAACATATAAACAGGTAAAGTTCCTCCATGTTGGGGCTGGAATTTGAAATAGTTTCTCTCGGCCCGAAGGTAATAATAAGTGTAACTCCATCTCTCTAAGGGTTGCTTGGCTCTTCTGTGGTCTTTTGTAACACTTCCTCCTGGCAACATGCATTTAAGCTTCTTCCATGACTTTGTAGCTTGATAACTCATTTCTTCTTAGTACTGAATAACATCCCACTTGAGAAGGCTTCTCTCTTCTTGCTCGTTTTCCATCACCATCACCGTCACCATCACCATTGTGACTATGTGCCAAGCATTATTCCCAGTGTTTCCTACATATTCATTTATTTAATCCTTATAAGGTAGGTAATAGTAATATATCCATTTTACATTAAACAGAGGAAACATTGTATTGAAATGGTTTACGGAAGGTTACAAAGCTAACAAATGGTGGAAGGGGATTTGATCTCAGGTAGCCTGGCCCCAGGGCTCATGCCCTTACCCACTACACGTCCTGCTTCGTGTAAAAATGTCTGAAATCAGTCACCGCCGTGAGAAGGTCGGTGAACCGCGACACTGCCGGGGCCAAGGAGGAAGCTGGCCGCCCCAAGGCCAGGGCCGCGCAGGGAGAGGAGGGACCTCGAGGAATGGGAGGCTGGGGAGCTCGCCCACGGCCGCCTCCTCGACGTGTTCTCGAAACCGAGGTCGGGGCCACGCCCCCACCTGGCAGTCAGACCCCCCAAAAAGGCGCCTTTCCTTCTAGAAGTCTTTCCAGTTGAATGGCTTCTCCTTCAAGAACAAGGAGGCGGAAACCAGTTTGGCTCAGTGGATAGAGCGTCGGCCTGCGGACTGAAAGGTCCCAGGTTCTAATCTGGACAAGGGCATGTACCTTGGTTGTGGACACCTCCCCAATAGGAGGTGTGCAGGAGGCAGCTGGTCGATGTTTCTAACTCTCTATCCTTCTCCCTCCCTCTCTGTAAAAAAAAAAAAAAAAAAATCAATAAAATATAATTTAAAGAAAAAAAAAAAAACAAGAAGGAGGCGTGAGAGGCGGTGGCAGCGGGGGCCTCCACCAAAGGCGACCGAGGCCGAGGGGGAGCAGGGGCGGCGGCCCCAGCCTCGGCAGCCCGCCGCCCCTGCGGCCTCCCGGAGGCACACCAGCCCCAGTGCGCAGGCGGAGGCAGCAGAGGAAAGGGGCAAGGCTCTCTGAGATGATGGGAGACCTTTTCTCCAAGTTTGCGTGTTGGAGCGGTGCCAGGGACTGGTTTTGGAAAACTTGTCTACAACCAGGGGCTGGTTTATAGAGATCTTTTTTTTTTCCCTTCCTTTTTTTAAGCAGCAAATTTTGTTTTCCTCCCCTCCCTACAAACCCATCTCAAATTATTGTTACCACCATTCCAACAGGTCCAGGAAACCTTCAACACCTTCCTCTACCTTGTTTCTCTTTTATTTATTTATTTTGCATCAGTACTAATGTCTTTTGCATATCTTGCATCTTTATTCGAACATGTAAACTTTGTCACCAGTCTACGGATATGCCCATATAGGAAGGAGGTGGGCGGGTCAAAAGGGATAGAAATCCGATGAAATAAAAGGTCGGGGCCCATAGGGAAATGTAAGGTGCCTGGCATTGCCAAGATACGGTGCCACAAACGGTGGGAGGCTCAGTTTGTTTTTGTTTTTAGAGAAAAGTTATTAGGATGTATTTTGTGAGGCAGATTTACAACACTACAAGTCTTGACTAAGGAAAGAGAAAACACCAATGCCCAGATTTTTAGGAAGATTATAGTCTTAGGAGTTCACTTACACCAGTGGTCCACAAACTCATTAGTCAACAGAGCTAAATATCAACAGTACAATGATTGAAATTTCTTTTGAGAGCCAAATTTTTTAAACTTAAACTATATCGGTAGGTACATTGCTATTAACTTAATTAGGGTACTCCTTCAATCGCACTGTATGTGTGCGGCTGCGTGGTATTTTGTGGAAGAACCACACTCAAGGGGCCAAAGAGCCTCATGTGGCTCTCGAACTGGGGTTTGCCGACCACTAACTTACACTATAGTGACTTTTCACTTAATCTCATGTTAGGTGCACCAGTCTGTAATGAAGATGAACTAGAAGTTGTATAGACTTATCGTTTATTGCTGGTTTATGACCTTAATGGTGTGTAATTATGTATTGCTAGCAGGGTGCTTTTAACTGTGACTATTGTATAAAAACAAATCCTTATTTTTTTAATCCTCACTGGAGGATATTTTTCCATTGATTTTTAGAGAGAGTAGAAGGGAGGGGAAGAGACAGAAATATCGATATGAGAGAAACACATCCAATGGTTGCCTCCTGCGGGAGCCTACAACAGTCACCTGCCCTTGACCTGAATCGAACCAGGGACCCTTCTGAGAGCAGGCCAAGGCTCTATCCACTGAGCAATATTATGGCTAGGGCTAATAAAAATTTTTGATATCCAGAAGCACATGAGGTTTGCTACTTTTGACCCTGCTCATTCTTATAAAACTTCAGTTATCTTGGACCTCTTAAACACAAATTTTAACTCAACCAAGCTGTAATAAGTGGAACAGTTACTGTCTATATTTGTGGTATGTTTTTTATTACAGCAGGCAATGCTTTCTTTTCCAGTTGTCTGTGAGTATAAAGGAAAAAATCTTCAAATGCAGTGGTTTTATGTAGCATCTTCTTCTGTCATGTTTTGTAAATAATGGAGAAGCCATGACCAATTTGACTTAGAGATGGAATGTAACTTTGCTTACAAAAATTGCTATTAGATTCCTGCATAGTGTTCTAATTTTCTGTGAGCAAAAAATGTAAATGTAAAAAATAAATAATTTTCAGTGCTTGTTTTATTCACAGTGCTATACTGAATATATAATTACACACACACTATAACTTCACTCTTTATTATTTCTCAGAAATAGTAACTCATCTGTCTACATATCATTTTCCTTTATTTGTATAAATATTTAATAAGTGTATCTTTTCCCAAATTCAATAATATGCGTAGATGTAATTGATAACATCAATGACTGGACTCAATCATCTAATCTTCAATTCATGTTAAATTCCCCTTACTATATGGTATTTCCATAACAACTTCAGACAATTTAGTCAAAGTTACACTTTCCAACATCATTGTAAAAACAACATTAATTTTAAAAGATGATGAAAATGTCACTCTAAATAACACTGGGCCTGCTTATATGCCTGCTGCTGTGAGAGGTCCTTAGACAGCTAGTGCTTCAATCTCAACACTGCCTCTTTTGTGCAAAGCCACAACCTGGTAAGCAGCTCTAGCTGGAAAACTACTCTTGAAATATTGTTTATAGATTTTATTGACAGTATCGAAGTCATTTATGTTGGCCAATAACAGTTGTTTGTATTATGTTAGTGAAGTCATGGCATACAGCTTTCAGAATCTCACCCATGTTGATAAAGACTGACTTAGCTCCTTCCACCATCCCTCCTGGAACAAGTTCCCCTTGAAGGGTCCATACCCAGCTGCCCTAAATGTCAATCAGGGGTGGGGAATGTTCAGCCCACAGACCTTATTTGGCCTGGCCCTGCCAAGGCATTAGGGGTGAGTTTATCAACTGTTTGACCAAATATACAAGCTAATTTGTAAGTCGCTAATTTTGTATGGCCCAAGAATCCTATATAATAAAAGAGAAACATGCAAATTTGACCGTACCTTAGCTCCTGATTGGCTATGCTACCAGCCAATCAGGAGCAGGGGTGGGGCCAAGTGGCACGAGTGCCAGGCCCCGGGGGTGGAGATGAGACGGCGGTGGCGGCGAGCATCCAGCCTCCGGCACTGTGAGGGGAGCAGAGGCAGCAGCAGCTGTGGTGGCTGCAGCAGGGAGCGCCTGGCCCCCAGGTGCTGTGAGCAGAAGTGGCAGTGAGTGCCCAGCCCCTGGGGCCGGGTGGTCGCAGGCAGCCGGGGCTGAGCTGAACAGGGCGATAGCTGGGTGCCCAAGGCCTAAAGCCTCTAGTGAGGCTTTAGGCCTTGGGCAGGTTGGGGGTGAGCCATCAGTTGGACATCCCCTGAGGGCTCCCAGTATGTGAGAGGGGGCAGGCTGGGATGAGGGACCTTCCACCCCCAGTGCACGAATTTCATGCACCGGGCCCCTAGTGGTGTTATAAATATCCAAATGGCCATTGGCAGAAAAAAGGTTCCCCCCCTGATGTAAATGGTTCAGCAGATTCACAGAGCACGACTGCAGGGACCAGTGACACTGAGGTTTTCAAAGTGCTGATCACATTTCTCATCAAGGACATGACTAAGATTTTTTTCTTGTGGGCCCCTGGAAGAGGAACCCCCTCTCCTCCCCCTATAAACCCTAGCCAGCCTAAGGCTTCAAGATTCTGACTTTAATATGTAAATTTACCATGGGGTTTCAAAAAATAACACTAGGCCAGATCACTAAGAGCTTAATGTTTAAGTTCTATATATTGATATTAATGTTTATTTAATAAGGACCAGAATGAAAGTAGGGGGATATTATATCCATGAATGACTATTCCCTCACTCCATTACCCTAGAGAGTAGTTGGCAAACTGCGGCTCGCAAGCCATGGTTTGCCATTCTGTTGATTAATGAGTTTGCCAACCACTGCCCTAGAACATGTTAATTGTCAGTGACTTGATTTCTCACTGGATTTGGGATCCTGAGAAGATCATAGGAAGAATTTGTGAGTAAAGACAATTATGAAGTACAAGGGCCCCAGTGCACGAAATTCATGCAGGAGGAGGGGGCGGTGTCCCTCAGCCCAGCCTGCCCCCTCTCACAATCCAGGACTGTTGGCTCCCAACCCCTCACCTGCCCACCTGCCTGATTGCCCCTAACAACTTCTGATTGCCACTCTGATCACCCCCTTACCACTCCCCTGTCAGCCTGATCAATGCCTAACTGCTTCCCTGCCAGGCCAATTGCCCCAATTGTGCTTCCCTGCCAGCTGGTCACCCCTAACTGCCCTCCCCCGCAAACCTGGTCACCCCTAACTGTCCTTCCCTGAAGGCCTGGTCACCCCTAACTGCCCTCTCCTGCTGGCCTGGTCACCCTTACCTGCTGTCCCTTGCCAGCCTGGTCACCTATACTGCCCCTTCCTGCAGGTCTTGCCCCCCCACAACTGCCCTCCCCTGCAGACCTGGGTGCCCCCAAACTGTCCTCCCCTGCTGCCCTGATCACCCCCAACTGCCCTCCCTTGCAGGCCTGGTCCCCTCACTGCCCTCCCCTGCAAGCCTGGTTCCCCCTCAACTGTCCTTCCCTGTTGGCCTGATCACCCCCAACTGCACTCCCTTGCAGGCCTGGTCCCTCCCAACTGTCCTCCCATGCTGGCCTGATTGCCCACAACTACCCTCCCCTGCTGGTCATTTTATGGAAGCCATCTTGTGTCCATATGGGAACAGCCATCTTAGACAACATGGGGGCGGCCATCTTGTGCGTTGGGGTGATGGTCAATTTGCATATTACCTCTTTTTTATAAGGATAGTCTGATCCTCAAGTTACTACTATGGAAGAGATGTGTGATCTCTCTGAACTCCTAGAACAATTTGATCTTCAGAGTTTATTTACTCCAAGTACATGGAAAGTTGGTATATAGTGCCCAGAAGTATAATGAGGATAGACTGCCAAACCAGCATGGCTCATTGGTTGAGTGTCAACCTATGAACCAGGAGGTCAAGATTTGATTCCCAGTAGGGGCATGTGTCCAGATTGTGGGATCCATCCCCAGTGTGGAACATGCAGGAGGCACCTGATCAATGATTCTCTCTCATCATTGATGTTTCTATCTCTCTCTCTACCTTCCTCTCTGAAATCAATAAACACACACACACATATACACATATATATTTTTTCAATCACTTAAGACCAATTTTAGATAATAGAACAATTCAAGAATATACTTCTTAAACAGCTGTCAGAAGGGAAGGGAGAGGGAAGGATTGGATGAAAGAAGGTGGATTAACCAAAGAACATGCTGTATATGCATAACCTATAGACACAGACAATATGGTGATAGAGGGAAGGGGTGGCTGGGGATTGGGTGGAGGTGGGCAAAGAGAGGGGAAATGGGAACATCTATAATATTGCCAACAATAAAAATAAAGTAAAACAAAATAGTGAATAGCCACAAAAGAAAAAGAATAAACTCCCTAGGATAGTTAAGAATGAAAACTGCCAATATTTTATCCTAATAAATGTTATTGCTAAAAATAATTGATATAAAACCTGACCATGACTATTAACTGTGCACAGTGGAACTTAGATCTGCAAAAAATAAAAATAAATAATAATAATAATAATAATAATAATAAATAAAAAGTATCTAGGGCCGAGGCCGGTTTGGCTCAGTGGATAGAGCATCGGCCTTCAGACTGAAAGGTCCCAGGTTCGATTCTGGTCAAGGGCATGTGCCTTGGTTGTGGGCACGTCCCCAGTGGTGGGGGTGCAGGAGGCAGTTGATCAATGTTTCTCTCTCATTGATGTTTCTGACTTTCTGTCCCTCTCCCTTCCTCTCTGTAAAAATCAATAAAATATATTAATAAATAAATAAATAAAAAGTATCTAGGAAAATTGGACTCATAAAATATTATAACTGTAAAAGATAACGTGAGCATCAAGGTGGAGTGAGAAGACCCCTTCATCTCTCCCCTTAAAGATACAACTTGGGGCCGAGACCGGTTTGGCTCAGTGGATAGAACGTCGGACTGCGGACTGAAGGGTCCCGGGTTCGATTCTGGCAAGGGCATGTACCTTGGCTGCGGGCACATCCCCAGTAGGGGGCGTGCAAGAGACAGCTGATCGATGTCTCTCTCTCATCGATATTTCTGACTTTCTATCCCCCTCCCTTCCGCTCTGTGAAAAGTCAGTAAAATATACTAAAAAAATTTTTAAAAAGATACAACTTGGACAACCAGAATTCAACAAAGGATCCTCTGCTCAACACACAAACACTTATGACAGATCCATCCATACACTGGTACACCTGAAGGTGGGGGTATTGGAATGAATAGGGAGGTGTGATGGTAGCCATAGATGCAGTTGTTTAGCAAACACCACGACCCCAGCTGACAAGGTAGCAGTAGAGGTGTCATGCTGTGGGCCTGGCATTATGGCTGAGAGGGTAGGAGGAGATGACCAACGTCCCTGCTTAAAAAGCAGGCTCCCATTGCAGCAAAGCCCAGTGGCAGTGGTCTGGCAGTCACTGTCACTTGGTGAACTTTACTAGCAAGGAGGCAAAGCTTCACTCTTGGTGAACATTACTGATAAAGAGAAAGCTTTGGACTCAGGGCAACCATTACTGACAAAGAGGCAAAGTCACAGGTTCATGAACCTGCCTCGCCTTGCCCACCATGGCAGTGGAACTTGGTAGAGGCAGCACAGCATGGATGGCATTTATTGGTAACTAAGAGACAATACCAGGGGCTCGCCTGCCCAGAGCCCTATTTCCCACCACATTCAACTATGGGGGTGGTCTCCTGAAACAGGTTACCAAGACAAAGGAGAAGGCTCACCAATCCAGGAAATACAGAGCATTTTCCATGAAGCAACATAGCCCCACCAATATCCTAGAAGGTCCAGTAGAGCAAGAGAAATAAACAAACTTGTGCTATAGCACCATCTACTGGAAAACAAGGAAAGAGCAAATGGTACCTAAAAAATGTAAAAGTTTACTATCTTAATTGTGCAAACAGAGAAACAATCTGTCAAATACCTTAAATAACCAAGGTAGCAAGATGAAATCAAAGTCTCCAGAAACCAAACTCAAAAGACATGAAAGATGGACACAGACACTCAGGTGGTGGGGGCTTGCCTGGGGGTGGGAATGACGGGGGGAGAGGGGAGGGGTGTCAATTGGGGGGAAAAGGAGACGTATGTGAAACCGTACACAATTAAAAATAAAAAGACATGAAAGATGTGACTTAAATGACAAAGGAGTCAGTGCCATGGCCCGTGAGGCTCAGTTGGTTGGGCATCACCATCCCACGCACCGAAAGGTTGCGTTTGATCCTGATTAGAGGATATGTCTGGGTAGGAGGCAGATGACTGATGTTTCACTCTCGCATGGATGTTTCTCTCCCCCCCCACCCCTTCCTCTCTTCCTAAATTTCAATAAATTAGATTAAAATAAAATAAAGAATTCAGGATTACAGTTGTGAAAAAATCAATTAAATATTAAAAACCTCAAAGTCACTTATATGAGCTCAGATATAAAACTAACAAACAAAATGAATACTTTACCAAAGAGAGTGAGATGATAAAAAAGAACCAAACAGAAAATCTGGAGCTGAAGAACTGAAAAAAACAGAGGAAGAATGAATTAGGGATCATTTAGATATAGAGCAGCCCAGATAGAAGAATGAGCAAATTCAAAGATAGAAACCTAAAATAACTCAGATAAAGAGAAAACTAAGAGTTTAAAAAAATAAAATAGCTCAAAACAACTGACTCCATCAAGGAAAGCAACATAAAGATAATGGGTATAGAGAGAAACCAAGATGGTGGCATAGGTAAAAACCAAGACAAAACGGACACCATCCAGAACTACAGGAAAGCTGGCTGACTGGAAATTCTACAACTAGAAGGAAAGAGGAAAGAACATTGAGACTCAGAAGAGCTATAAAAGGCTGAGGTATGGAGATGTGTGAGCTCATGGAGAGCATGGGTGGCTGAGTGTGTGGCTTGCTTTCTAAAGTGGGAGGGAGACGGAAGCTCCCGACTGTGCTGAATTCCAGTTCTGGGCGAGTTTCTGGGAACCCAGATTCATTTGGGGAAAAGCTGACTGCCTGGCAGGTGAAACTCAAGGGTGGCTTTCTCTCAGAGGTGCTTGCAGTGATTACCGAGGGACACTGAGACCTAGGGGCCTCATAGGGCAGGGCTGACAGGAAGCCAAAGCTGTCTGCTCTGTCCTGAGACTCTGCCCCATCCAAGCTGAGCACAGAGGCTTTTGCACCCCATACGGGTGTCTCCAGCACACAAGTTCTCCCAGCATAGACACAGCTGAGCCTCACAGCCAATTGGCCTGGAAGTCAATTCCTCCCAGTGATACCAACAACAATCAAGACTTAACAACAACAAGGCTGTACACACAGCCCACAAAGAGGTGCACCAAGTGTGTCCACCTCAGGTAATTGGGGAGGCTGAGCCACTGGCCCTATAGAACACCTACCACACAAAGCTATCAACCAACTCAGGGAAGCAGCAAAAATGTGAAGACAAAGAAATGGATCACGAAAGAAATGGAGGAAAACAAATGACTGGATATAGAGTTCAAAACCACAGTTATAAGGTTTTTCAAGAATTTCCTAGAAAAGGCCAATAAATTTAGCAAAACCCTGGAGGATATGAAAAAGGACCAACTAGAAATTAAACATACACTGACTAAAATAAAATAAAAATATATCATACAGAGACCTAACTAGAGGACCGCAAGAATCAAGTCAAAAATTTGAAATACAAAGAAGCAAACAACACTCAACTGGAAAAGAAAAAAGAAAAAAGAATTAAAAAATTTGAAGATAGTGTAAGGTGCCTTTGGGACAACCTCAAGCATACCAATATCAGAATTATGGCAGTGCCAGAAGAAGAGACAGAGCAATATACCGAAAGCCTATTTGAAGAAATAATGACTGAAAACTTCCCCTACCTGGTGAAAGAAATAGAATTACAGAACCCAAATCAAAACAAATCCAAAGAGGTCCACACCAAGACACATAATTAAAATGCCAAGAGCAAAAGACAAAGAGAGAATATTAAAAGCAGCAAGAGAAAACACTTACCTACAAGGGAGCACCCATACGATTGTCAACGGATTTCTCAACAGAAACGATGCAGGCCAGACAGGAGTGGCAAGAAATATTCAAAGTGATGAATAGCAAGAATCTACAACCAAGATTACTCTACCCAGCAAAGCTATCATGCAGAATTGAAGGACAGATATAGAGCTTCACAGATAAGAAAAAGCTAAAGGAGTGCATCACCATCAAACCAGTATTATAAGAAATGCTGAAAGGTATTCTTTAAGAAGAAGAAAAAGATAAAGATAAAAATTATGAACAACAAATACATGTCTATCAACAAGTGAATCTAAAAATCAAGTGAATAAAAAATCTGATGAACAGAATAAACTGGTGAAGATAATAGGAATATCAGAAATAGAATAGAAAACCTACTCAAAGAAATAATCAATGAGAACCTCCCCAACCTATAGAAAGAACTGGATATTCAAATACAAGAAGCTAACAGAATTATTGCTGTGCAAAAAAAAAGAAAGAAAGAAAAGGCGTTTTCCAAGACACATTATATTAAAACTCTCAAAAGTGGATCACAAAGAAAGAATTCTCAGAGCAACTGAGAAGAGAATAACCTACAAAGAAAATCCCATTTGATTACTTTTTTCAGTAGAAATCTTAAAAGCCAGGAGATAGTGGGATAAAATATTCAAAGTATTGAGAGAAACCAATATCCAATAATAATATTTACAGCGATATTATCTTTTTTTAAAATATACATTTTTTTTTTATTTCAGAGAGGAAGGGAGAAGGGGACAGAAACATCAATGATGAGAGAGAATCAGTGATCAGCTGCTTCCTGCACACTCCACACTGGGGACTGAGCCCTCAACCCCGGCATATGATCTGACCAGGAATCGAACCAGTGACCTCTGAATTCCTGAGTCAATGCTCAACCACTGAGCCACACCCAGCTGGGCAACATTATCTTTCATACATTAAGAAAAAAATAAAGGTTTTCTAAGACAAATACTAATGAAATTTACTACCACAACAACTACATTATAAGAAATGTTGAAAAAAACTCTTCTGACATAAAAAGACAAAAGTATATAATTTTAAATAAGATGATAGCCCTGGCTGGTGTTTCTCGGTGGTTAGAGCATCAGCATGCACACTAAAGGTCATGGGTTTGAATTCTGATCAAGGGCACATACCTGGGTTGCAGATTCAATCCCCCATCCTAGTCAGGGTACATGCGAGAAGCAACCAATCAATGTCTTTTTCTCACATCGATGTTCTTCTCTCTCTTCTCTCTGTCTCTCCCTTCCTCCCTCCTTGCCATTCTCACTGAAAATCAATGGAAAACATACCCTTGGCTGAGGATTAACAAAAATAAATAGATGACAGAAGCAGGAAAATATAACTGTACTTCAATTAGGGTATTTAAAATTTAATATAATGTAAAGATTAAATGAAATAAAGCATTTAAAGTAACTAGAACTTCTCCAATGTGATATGAATAAAAAATATTAAAAGGGAAATTTAGCACAACAAAAACATAAAAGGAGCTGAGGTAAAGGACTGAACTAAAGGTGTATAAAGATACAATCTAAAGAAAATGGACTATTGTAGGTATGAGACATTTTACATTAACCAAATGGTAACCACAAAATAAACCAGAGCAGAAACACACAATAAAAGGAGAAAACAGGAAAAAATAAAACCACCAAACTAAAATGGCAGACAGAAACACAATGGAAAAGAAACAATGGACAAAGTTACCAGAAAACAAGACAAAATGGCAGTAGTAACTCCTCATGCAAAAAAACTTAAAAATGGAACTCCTATTTGATCCAGTGATCCCACTTCTAGGAATATAGCCCAAGAAACTAGAAATACCAATCAGAAAGGATATATGCTCCCCTACGTTCATAGCAGCACAACTCATCATGGGCTAAGATTTGGAAACAACCTAAGTGCTCATCAGCAGATGAGTGGATTCAAAAACTATGGTACATCTACACAATGGGATCCTGCACTGCGGTACAAAAGAAGGAATTCTTACCGTTTGGAACAGCATGGATGGAACTAGAGAACATTATGCTAAGTGAAATATGCCAGGCAGAGAAAGATAAATATCACATGATCTCACTCATTTATGGAATATGATGAACAACATAAACTGATAAACAAAAACAGATCCAGAAACAGAGAAGCATCAACCAGACCGTCAAACCTTAGTGGGAAGGTAGGAGAAGGTGGGGATAAGGGGAAGAGATCAACTAAAGAATGTGTGTACATGCATATCAGCATAACCAATGGACACAGTCAACAGAGGGGTGAGGACATGAATGGGGGTGTAGGGGGGGACAATGGGATGATAAGCACACATATGTAATACCTTAATCAATAAAGAAAAAAAATAGTCAACCTAAATGTAAATGGACTGAACTTAGTAATTAAAAGGCACAGGATAAGCAGGATGGATTCAAAAATAAGATCCAACTATATGTTACCTTCAGGAGACCCATCTCAGTTCCAAAGACAAATACAGGCTCAAAGTGAAGGGGTAGAAGATGATACTCCAAGCAAACAGCATTGAGAGAAAAGTGTGTGTAGGCCCATACTTACATCAGACAAAACAAATTTCAAGACAAAAAAGGTACCAAAAGACAAAGATGGACATTTTATAATGACAAAGTGAACAACTCATCAAGAAGACATATTGCTTATCAATATAAATGTACTCAACCTGGTAGCACAAAATATATATAAAACAATTACTAACAGACTTAAAGGGAGAAAAAACCAATTATAGTCAGGGATTTGAGTACTGCTGTTACAATGGACGGATAATCCAGACAATGTCAATAAGAAAATAGCCTTAATTGACACTTTGGACCAAATGAGCTTTATTGACATTTATAGAACTTTCCATCCAAAACTACAAAATGCACATTTTTCAAAAGTGCACGAAACATTCTCAAAAATAGACCATGTGCTGGGACACAAAATTCTCGATAAATTTAAGAAGAGTGAAATCACACCAAGCATATTTTTTCTTCCTTCCACAATAGCATGAAAGTGGAAACCAAGTATAGGAAAGCTGGAAAAACCACAAATATGTTGAGATTAAACAATGTTACTAAAAAATAATTTTAGACCAAAGAAAGAATGTAAAAAAATTAAAAGGTACACAGAGACAAAAATACAGCATATTAAAATTTGGGGGATACAGTAAAAATAATAAAAGTTTATGACATAAACTAAAAAAAAATGAAAAAAACATGAAAATGTTGAGGGATTCCAAAATGGTGGCAGAATAGGTAAAAGCTACACTCACCTCCTCCTAGGACCAAACTGGAATTATAACTAAAACATAAAGCAACCAACCTGAATAACCAACTGAAGACTAGCTGAAGAGAAGTTTTATATAGACAAACAGTTTACAGAAGCAGCCACATTGAGATAGGTAGGGAGTGCGGACATTCGAAAAGGGCTGACCCTGCCTCACAGGCTGTTGCTGAGAGTCCAAAGGGCTATCTCATCTGTGAGGGACAGCACCTGAGAAGCATGGGGTTTCACCACCATAGCAGACTTCCCAGCCCAAAGCTTGAGAGCTAATAGCATCTGCTAATAGCACCCACATAGCATCTGCTACAAAAACCAGTGGGATTTTGTTCACTATGGGAGAGACAGAATCTGCTAGGGACACAGGTACCCTATTAAAAGGCCAACAAACAAAATCTTATTCACAGCCACTCAGTTTGGACGCTGGTGGAGAGAGCATGGAGCACACTAGAATCATGCAAGAGTGTCTGCAGTCTGGTTTGTAGCTGTGGGGAGGGAGCTGAGGGGACAGCCACTGGGACCCCCTATGTTGAGTCACTCTCGTACCACAAATGTCATCTTTCTTGGGTGGGGATCACACCCACGACATCGGCTTGTGGGAAAGCAATAGCCCCACCTTCTGGATTCCCTATCACCCTACCTTTCAGAGCTCATTAACTGCAGAAGAATCCAGCGGCTAGACCAATGTAGAGGTCTGGGCAGACACAGGAATGTCAGTACAAAGTTGTGTGGCTTTGGAGGTGGGGCCCATCCCTCCACTTTCCTATAAACCTGACTGGTGCCTCCACCCTGGGGGCTCCATGGCCCCACCTGCCCTATGCTTGGTGGCTCCACCCTGTCGAGGACTGGGCATAATCTGGGACAGACTGAGTTGTATGGCTACAGATAGAGGGACACACACCCCACCTTCCTGTAAGCCTTGACCTCCGGAGCTCTGACTCCTGGAAGATTCTGGGACAGACTTGAGTCGTGCAGTTCTAGAATGGGAGAAATTTTCCCCTTGCAGTCCCAGCTGGTACAGAGCCTTACCTGCACACAGCCAAATCTCAGTCTCTTAGGACCAGATAAACTCTGCTGGCCTTCCTCTGAAGGCTCCGTAAGATCCTGCCCCCCAAAAGGTAGCAGTATGTGAGCACCTAGCGGGTATAAGATAGACCTCGAAAACCCTTGAACATTTGCTGGGTGGTCTTAGGCCCAGCACTGGCACTAACTTTGAACCTGTATCAACGTGGTGACCACCACTTGTCCCTACCTATTGACCCACTGAGAATACATCTCATGCAGCTCAAGTACTAACCAGAGGCTCCTTCAGTGACTGAGCCTATCAGGCAGGCAGAAGGCGGAGGCAGGCAGAGGTAGATCTCAGGGTTCCTTGGGACTTTTGCTGACCTGCCCCAGGGCCTGATGTTGGTAAAAGCCAGCCTTGATGTGCAATTGTATCTTTGCCAAACACATCCAGATACAGCAGAGGCTGCCACACACACACACACACACACAAAAGCATGAAATGGCTATAGGAAATCCTCATACATCAATAATTGCCCTCAATATAAATGGACTGAATTCAACAAAAAAGAGCCACAGATTAGCACATTGGAGAAAAAAAAGAAAGAAAAAAAACAATCACACACATATGCTGCCTTCAAGAGATACATCTTAGGTCCAAATACAAAGGTAGATTCAAAGTGAAAGGGTGAGCCCAGGCAGGTGTGGCTCAGTGATTAGAGCTTCAGCTGGCACAATGAAGGGTCACCGGTTCAAATCCTAGCCAAGGACTCATACCTTGGTTGCAGGTTCACTCCTGCATCGAGTCAGTGTGTGTGAGGAAGGCAACCAGTCGATGGAAACCAGTGTCTCTCTCATACTGATGTTTCTTTCTCTCTCCTCTCTCTCTCTCTCTCTCTTTCTCACTCTCTTTCTCTATATCTATCTATCTATCTATCTATCTATCTATCTATCTATCTATCATCTCCCACCCTTCCACTCTCTCTGAAAAGCAATGGAAAACAATCCACAGGTGATTAAAAAATATATATACATTAAAAAATGGGAAAGATTGAAAAATGAAAATGACTCTCCAAGCAAATAACATCCACATACAAGCAGGTAAAGTCATACATGTCTTTGACAAAATAAATTTCAAGGTAATAAAGGTAACAAGAGACAAAGATGGACATTTTATAATAATAAAGGGGACACTACATATCAAGAAGACATAACACTTCTTAATATATATGCATCCAATCAGGGAGCACTGAAATGTATAAAGCAACTAGTCACAAAACTAAAGGGAGAAACATATCAAAACACAATCACAGCTGAGGATCTTAATACTCCACTGACAGCTCTAGCTGAAACAGAAAATCAATAAAGAAATATCAGCCTTAATGACACACTAGACCAAATTGACATTTACAGACCCTTTAATCCCAGAACATCAGATTATACATTCTTCTCCGGTGCACATGGAACATTCTCAAAGACTGACCATATGTTAGGTCACAAAAGTAACATCAATAAATTCAAGATTAAAATTGTACCAAGCATATTCTCTGATCACAATGACTTGAAATTAGAAGTCAAATGCAAAAAGGGGGTAAAGAAACCCACAAGTATGTGATTAAACAACATACTACTAAAACATGACTGGGTTAAAGAAGAAATAAAAGGTGAGACCTAAAGATATACAGACAAATGAGAATGATAATACATTTAAAACTTCTGGGATGCAATGAAAGCAGTAATAAGAAGGCACTTTGTATCATTACAGGCTTATCTCCAGAAACAAGAGTAATCCCAAGTAAACAACCTCACATTACATTTTAAAGCACTAGAAAAAGGAGAATAGCTGAAACCAGTCTGGCTCAGTGGATAGTGTGGCCTGCGGACTGGGGGGTCCCAGGTTCGATTCCGGTCAAGGGCATGTACCTTGGTTGCGGGCACATCCCAGTGGGGGGTGTGGAGGAGGCAGCTGATCGATGTTTCTCTCTTATTGATGTTCCTGACTTTCTATCCCTCTCCCTTCCTCTCTGTAAAAAATCAATAAAATATATATTTTTAAAAGAGAAAACCAACCCAAAGTCAGCCGAAGAAAGGAATAGAAATTAGATAATTGAATGAAATAGAGAAAAGACTATACAAAAAAAATTGATACAACAAATAGCTTTGTAAAAAATAATGAAATTTACAAACCCATGGCTAGACTCAATAAGGAAAAAAGAGGAAAATAATTTATATAATAAAAAGCCAAAATGAAAGAGAAGTCACCACAGACATCACAGGTATACAAAGGGTCATACTATAAGGAACTATATGCCACCAAATACAATAACCTAGAAGAAAGGGATAGGTTCCTAGAAATATATAACCTTCCTAGACTAAATTATGAATAACTAGAAAATCTAAATAAACCAATCAGCAGTAAGGACATTGAAACAAACATCAAAAACCACCCCCCCACACACACACAACCCCCAACCCAGCCCTACCCAGTTTGGTTCAGTGGACAGAGTATCCACTTCCGTAGCAAAGGTTCAATTCCAGTAAAGGGCATATACTTTGGTTGCAGTCTCCTCCCCAGCCTAGGCCCCAGTCAAGGCTAGTGCAGGAGGCAATCAATCGATGTGTTTCTCTCACGTTGATGTTTCTCTCTATTTTTACTCCCCTCTCCCACTCTCCCTAAAAATCAATGGAAAATATCCTCTGGTGAAGATTAACAACAAAAAATTTTAAACCACCCCCCCAAAAATGTCCAGTACCATATGGTTTCACCAGTGAATTCTACCAACCATTCAAAGAATATTTAAAATCTATCCTTCTCAAACTCTTGCAAAAAAAAATTGAAGAGGCAGCACTAACACAGCATGACCCTGATAAGAAAATCTGGCAAGGATAAAACACACACACACACAAAAATTACAGACCAGTATCTCTGATGACTACAGATGCAAAAATTCTAGACAAAATATAGGCAAACTGAATACAACAGTACATTAAAAAAAAACATCATGATAAAGTGAGATTCAGGGGCACAACAAGGATGGCTCAACATATGCAAATCAATGTAATATGCCATGTTAACAAAACAAAGAACAAAAATCATATAATCTACAATGGGGGGAGGACATATGTAATACTTTCAATAATATTTTTAAAAATCAAATAATCTTATTAATAGCCACAGGGGGGAAAAACATTTGCTAAGACACAGTATCTATTTATAATTAAGAGACTCAATAACATAGTAATAGAAGGAATGTACCTCAACATAATAGAGGCCACATATGACAAACCCTCAAACAATGTAATACTCAGTGATGAAAAATTGAAAGACTTTCCTCTAAAATCAGGAACAAGAAAGAATGCTCACTTTCGCTGAAACCGGTTTAGCTCAGTGGATAGAACCTGTGGACTGAAAGGTCCCAGGTTCGATTCCAGTCAAGGGCATGAGGCAGCTGATCGACGTTTCTCTCTCATTGATGTTTCTGACTTTCTGTCCCTCTCCCTTCCTCTAAAAAATCAATAAAATATATTAAAAAAAAAAAAGAATGCTCACCTTTTAAAAATATATATATTTTATTGATTTATTTTATAGAGAGGAAGGGAGAATAATAGAGTTAGAAACATCTATCAGCTGCCTCCTGCACACTCCCCACCAGGGATGTGCCCACAACTAAGGCACATGCCCCCGACCGGAATCGAACCCGGGACCCCTGAGTCTGCAGGCTGACGCTCTATCCACTGAGCCAAATCGGTTTTGGCAAGAATGCTCACTTTCATCACTCTTATTGAACACTAGAAGCCCAGCGTGCAAAATCACGTGGCCCTGCCCATCCTCGCTGGTCTTTGGTCGTTTCAGAATTAGGGCTACTGGTTTTTATAATATAGACTAGAGAAGATTCCCGTAAGAACAGAGCTTCCTGCAGCCTGGGCAAAGCTCCCTCCCGTCTCTGCTGCCTTGCTCGTTCCCATCTCCTCTGCCTCACTCCCTCGCTTCCTTCCTTCTTCTCCACCCCACTTGCTTACTTATCCGCAGCTTTGCTCCCTTCTGCAGTGCTTGGGTTCCTTCTATGCCGGCAGAGGATTTGCAAATTAACTGCCATCTTGATTGGGTTAATTTGCATACTCACTCTAATTGGCCAGTGGGTGTAGCAAAGGTAGAGTCAATTTGCATATTACTCTTTTATTAGATAGGATATAGAAGTGCTACCCAGAACAATGAGGCGAGAGAAAGAAATAAGACATCCAATCAGAAAGAAGTGTCACTTTTTGCAGAAGACATGATTCTGTACATATGTATAAAACCTAAAAGCTCCACAAAAAAACTTATTAGAAAGAAACAAAGTTACAACAGAAAATCGATAAATAAAAATCCACTGCCTTCCTGTATAACAAAACTTCAGAGAAAGAAATGAAAAAAACAACAACACTAGATTACAGTATGTCCCAACATACAAAAATTCATTCAAGATTTTTTTGATTCAACATGGCAGCTGGCAGGATGGGAGGGAGGGTGAGGGATGTATGTGGACGTGTGTGAGGTGTGTGTGTAGGAGATAGGAATAGTTAGATCTTGCAGTCTCAGAGGCTAATGGAACAGGCTTCCCTGGACAAAGAGCCCCTGCTACCTCTCTGGCATGGAAACCACACCATCTTGACAGGAGGGGGGGGTAAGGGGGAGGCAACAGTGCCTAGAAGCACAGCCTTTCCACCATCCAACTATCCTTGGATACCGACCCATACAGAACCAGTGAGCCACATGCCAGTGGTACCACACTAGGGACCTCCGTAGAGAGTTGCATACAACCCTCCACCATGGGCTCAGGGACTAGACAGTTAGTTGCACACTAGAGGGACCTCACAGGTGATCCTCACCACAGGTGCCAGGACCCTGCAGTGAGTCACATACTAGCAGAATCCATGACCTCACAGGCGGTTGTATGTCAAAGGGACTATGCCAAGGCCCCTGTAGACCTCAAGCATCTGCAGCTGAAACCTGCTGGACTAGATCCATGGGGGAAGGTACTACAACTCAGAACAGAGACAATCAAGGCATGAGTCTCAAGGCAGACCCAGCCTCTAGGCTGAGAAGTCCCTTACCACTGGACAGCTGGCAGGACAACACTGGAGTTGACCTCACTGGCAGCAAGTCAGAGGGGAGATGCCCCCCCCCACAAGTGCAACATCAATAATCAAGACCAAATAATAACAGGAGAGCTCAAACCACACACACAAGGGGCATTTCTAGAGCATCCAGATCAAGGTAACAAAGAGACTACACCACTAGACTCCTCAAGACACTTTCTACATAAGGCCATCCCACAAAGACTGGGAGGCATAGCAGTTTTATCTAATACATGGAAGCAAATCCAAAAAGACAGCTAAAATGGGGAGACAAAGAAACAATTCACAAATGAGCAAAAAGAAGGAAACTCCAGAAAAATAAATGAGATGAAGGCAAGCAACCTATCAGACAGAATTCAAACCAATCGTTATAAAAAATACTTAAAGAACTTAGTGCAAATTACAACAGCACAAAAAGGGAAATAGAAGACATTAACAAAAACGAGACAGAAATGAAAAATGAGATATCTGACATGAAGTACACATTGGAAGAGATTAAAAGTAGACTGGATGAAGCAGAGGACAGAATCAGCGATTTGGGACAGAATCAGCGATTTGGAAGATAAGGTAGAAATAAGTACCCAATTAGAGCAGCCAATAGAAAAAAGAATTAAAAAGCAGGAAGATAGCTTAAGGAGCTCTGGGACAACATGAAATGTTACATCTGCATTACAGAAATACCAGACAGGGCAGAGGATGAGCAAGAAACAGAGAACCTGAGCATTATGTTAAGTGAAATAAGCCAGGCAATGAAAGAAAAATACCACATGATCTCACTCATTTATGGATAATAAAGAACATTATAACCTGATGAACAAAAAGATAGAGAACGTAAAGCACCGAACAGACTGTCAAATTACAGTGGGAAGGCTGGGGAGTGTTGGGGGGCGGGGGGGCAGTTCAACCAAAGGACTTGTATGCATGCATATAAGCACAACCAATGGACACACGACACTGGGCGGGGCGGGTGTCTGAGGGGATGTGATGGGATAGGGGAGGCTGGGGAAAGTTCTATGGCGGGGAAGGAGATACACACACACACACATACTGTATGTAATACTATAAACAATAAAAATTTTAAAAATAAGATGCATCCATGTTGTAACAAAAAAGGGTAATATGCAAATTGACCATCACTTCAAGACACAAGATGGCCACCCCCATGTGGTCAAAGATGACTGCCCCCACGTGACCACAAGATGGCCAGCACAAGACGGCCTGCAGGGGAAAGCAGTTGGGGAGACCAGGCCTGCAGGGGAGGTCAGTTAGGGGCAATCAGGCCGGCCAGGGAGCAGTTTGGCATCGATCAGGCTGGCAGGGGAGTGGTTAGGGGTGATCAGTCTGGCAGGCAGAAGCAGCTAGGGGCAATGAGGCAAAAGAGTTGGGAGCAAGCAGTTCAGGTATGTGAGAGGGATGTCCAACTGCCACCAGGGATCAGGCCTAAATGGGCAGTCAGATATCCCTCTAGGGGTCCCAGATTGGAGGGTGCAGACTGGACTGAGGGGCACCCCCCATGCATCAGGCCTCTAGTTTTTAAAAATAATGACCCCAAGCTGGTGAAAAAAATGTCACAAGTTCAGAAGGCACAGAGAGTCCCAATCAAGATGAACCCAAAGAGACCCACACCTAGACACATCATAATTAAAATGGAAAATGTTAAAGACAAAAAAAGAATCTTAAATGCAATGAGAGAAAATCCTATCTAATAAGAGTAATATGCAAATTGACTGTACCTCTGATACACCCACCAGCCATGACCACAGCCAATCAGGAGCAAATAAACCCCAACCAATTTGGCTGTGGCCACTGAGAGCAGGAGGGAAGCTTAGGTTTCCCCAGCAATGGAGAAAGCCAAGCTTTCCGCCTGCCCAAACCAAATATATTTAAAGGAGAGAACAACAGCCAAAACCGGTTTGGCTCAGTGGATAGAGCATCGGACTACAGACTGAAGGGTCCCGGGTTCGATTCTGGTCAAGGGCATGTACCCTGGCTGCGGGCACATCCCCAGTGGGGGGTGTGCAAGAGGCAGTTGATCGATGTTTCTCTCTCATCGATGTTTCTGACTTTTTATCCCTCTCCCTTCCGCTCTGTAAAAAAATCAATAAAATATATATTTTTTTAAAAAATAAAGGAGAGAACAACAGAAATAGTCATAGTAAGTATACTACAAAGCCACTATACACAAAACAGCCTGGTACTGGCACAAACAGGCATAGAGGTCAATAGAACAGAACATAGAACCCAGAAATCAACCCAAGTAATATTGATAAATTAATATTTAACAAAGGAGGCAAGTGCATACAATGGAGTCAAGTGAGTCTCTTCAATAAAGGGTGTTGGGAAAATTGGGTACATGCAGAAAAATGAAACTGCACCACCAACTTACACCATACACAGAAATAAACTCAAAATGAATGAAAAACTTAAATATAAGTTGTAAAACCACAAAAATCCTAGAAGAAACCATAGGCAGCAAAATCTCAGACATCTCTCATAGCAATGTTTACAGATACATCTCCTAGGGCAAAGGAAACTAAGGAAAAAATAAACAAATGGGACTACATCAAAATAAAAAGCTTCTGCACAGCAAAAGAAACCATCTACAAAAGAGAACCCATTGTGTGGAAGAACATACATGGCAATGATACATCTGATAAAGGGTTAATATCCAAACTATATAAGGAATTCATACAACTTAACAGGAGTAAAAGACAAACCATCCTATTAAAAAGTGGGCAAAGGACCTAAATAGACACTTCTCCAAAGTAGATATACAGATGGCCAAGAGATATGAAAAAATGCTCAAAGTCATTGATCAGAGAGATACAAATTAAAACAACTAGGTACCAGCTCACACCTGTCAGAATGGTTACCATCAACAAACGAACAAGTGACAAGTGCTGGCAAGGATGAGGAGAAAAGAGAACCTTAGTACACTGCTGGTAGGAATGCAGACTGTGCAACCATTATGGAAAACAGTATGGAGTTTCCTCAAAAAATTAAAACTGAAACTCCCATTTGACCCAGTGAACCCACTTCTAGGAATATATCATGAGAAATCAGAAACACCAATCAGAAAGAATATACACACCCCTATGTTCATAGCAGCACAATTTACAACAGCTGAGATATGAAAACAGCCCAAGTGCCCAGCAGTAGATGAGTAAGTAAAAAAGCTGTGGTATATTTATACCCTGAAATACTATGAAACAGGGATGGAAAAATATATTCCATGCAAACGGAAAGGGCAAAAAAAGCTGAAGTAGCAATACTCACATCAGACAAAATAGACTTCAAAAGAAAGGCCATAACGAAAGACAAAGAAGGCCACATCACAATACTAAAGGGAATGACTCAACAAAATATAACCCTTGTAAACATTTATGATTCAACAAGAAATAAAACCCTGGCCGAACCGGTTTGGCTCAGTGGATAGCGCGTTGGCCTGCAGACTGAAAGGTCCCAGGTTCGATTCCGGTCAGGGGCATGTACCTTGGCTGCGGGCACATCCCCAGTTGGAGGTGTTCAGGGGGCAGCTGACCGATGTTTCTCTCCCATCGATGTTTCTGACTTTCTATCCCTCTCCCTTCCTCTCTGGGAAAAATCAATAAAATATATATATATATATATATATAAAAAGAAATAAAACCCTGTAAACATGTAAGAATCGCTTACCCTTTGAGACAGCATGGAGGGACCTGGAGAGTATCATGCTAAGTGAAATAAGTCAGTCAGAGAAAGACAAGTGTCACATATCATGCTTATGTGAAATCTAAGTAAGACAAACTAATGAACAGAGTAGATCTAGAGACTTGGAAGCATGGAGCAGAGTGCGTCATCTCAGAGGAAAGGCAGGGGAGGGTGAGTAGGTGAGAGGTAATCAACCAAAGACCTATGCACAACCTATGCACAACCCATGGACACAGAAAATAGGGTGGCAAGGGCCTGGGGCACAGGGCTGGAAGGAGTCAGTGCAGGGGATAAAGGAGGACATAGATAATACTTTCAACAATAATTTTAAAATGAACAGTGCTTCCTTATAGTCTTTGTTTTGTAATATATTTTTATTGATTTCAGAGACGAAGGGAGAAATAGAAACATCAATAAGAATCATTGATTGGCTGCCTCCTGCATGCCCCACACTGGGGATTCAGCCACATGTGCCCCAGCCAGAAACTGAAATGTGACCTCCTGGTTCATAGGTCAACACTTAACCACTGAGCGCCACACCAGCTAGGCCCTTATTGTCTTTGCGTAATATATATTTTTAGTCAACTATTGCACTGAACAAGTAACGAAAAGTTTTCCCTCTCAATCAGTTCTATGATTTGCTTTTTAACTAACCACAGGTTTCTCATTACTGTTGGTTTCTTAATGCCAACTATTAGTCCTCCTTTTGAGACAATTTACTTTCATATAATCTTCTGACTGCCAAAATTTCTAGATAAATTTAAAGTAGCTGATCACTGAACATGGACAACATACAAGAACTCACACAAGTCTTCATTTGCTAGCAAAAGGACCACTGTACAATCCTTACAAAGTATTTGGTCAGTTGCTCATTTGAGAAAGGGTAATTCCTGGAACCTTTCTAACTTAAGAAAGTGAAATCTGGCTTTATCACTAATTTCATAAAGGATCTTGCCAAAAAATTTTTGATCTTATGGACTACATCTAAAAATGAAATAGAGCCAACACTTTGGAATTTTTCAGGGTGAGAATATCCTACTACAAATCTAAATAACATGGCAACCTTTTCCTATCCAATTATTGTTTTTTAATCATGAACTCACTTCACACCATGAGTTCCCCAAACTCCTTTACTGACAAAATTATGGTTTTGACTTGTCATTTATTTTCAGTATCATCAAATGCCTTCATCAATTTTCTCTTCAGAAAATGCTTTTACTTTCAATGCTTCACAATACTTTTTAAATAGCCAACGTTTTCAGTATAAACCATAAGATTTCCATCTACTCTTCGTAACTTTTGTTAAGACCTATTAATTTTTAGCAGAAAAGATATTCTATTCCTATGCATGTCCTGCTTTTTAATAAACACAATACTGGATGGGAATTTAATGCTAATGCTCTAATCCACTCCATTGCTCAGTATACCCATTTCCTTTTTTAATGCTTCCATTACATAAACAAAATATATATACTTACCAAAATATTGACAATTGGAATCTTTTTGTGAAAATAACCAAAAAATCAATCAAATTGGCACTGGAAAATTATATTGGCACTTATCAAAAAGGTAAAACCAGTGCCTAATGATACCATGATTCTATACATATATGTCAAAAAATACACTTAAAAGGAAATCTGGGGGAAAAAATCCTTAAATACTTCTAAAAATCCAATTATTCATGATACTACAATTTCTCATTAGTACTTTTTAAAATGTATATAAGAACACAGTTATATACTTACTAAGAACCAACATAGTTTTGCCTAGGCAGCTCAGCTGGTTAGAGCATTGTCCAGATATGCCAGATAAGATTGTGGGTTCAATCCCTGGACAGGGCACACACCAGAATCAACCAATGAATGCATAATTAGGCGGAACAACAAATAGATGTCTCTCTCAAGTCAATAATTTTTTTAAGTTAACATAGTTGTGGCCAAAGTCTTTAATTTCATATATCTACCAGCATCACCCAAAGCCATGCACACCAAATCTATTAAAGAAAATGCATTATTTTCCAACTTGTCCTCTAAATTTTCAAATATATGAATTTTGTACATATATATCAACAGCAATATATATTTAGTGGGAAACACTTAATAAATTTGTACTAAGCAATCTAGACTAATAATATTACATGATATTAAAACTAAGTCACTCTGCAATTATCTATTCAAATCTGAAGTGTGAAAAATTCTTTTAAAATGATAATTTAAAATTATAAATTTGGGAATTTTATACATAAAAGACTTAAATACCATTAACTATCCTTATGTTTGTTTCAAAATTCTAAAAACTCCATAACAACTGCCATTACTTTAAAATACTAAAAAAATTCTGAAAATTAGAAAGCAATTAAAGCATAACACTGACCTAACAGGACAAGAATTTTATTTTTGCAATCTTTATTAATATAAGACCATCCCCTAGGGCTCATCTGCTGGTTTTTAAAACAAATTTCGAAGGCAATTTTACAGTTCATTTAATACCACACATTCCTACAACCTTAGCCCTTTTACAAAACAGGCAAAGGAAAAATAGCTTCAAAACTATTGTCTTACAAACGTACTACAATTAAGAGTGGTTCAGTATTAACTTCTATAATCAACTTGTGTGTCTTAGATTGCCACGTACATCTTGATTGTGACATGCAAAATGGATCTTGCTTTTGCATGCAGATTTCAGCAGAGATCCACAGTCCCAAAACAAAAAGGGGAAATAAACATTACAGGGCCAACTCAAACATATGGGGGGGAGGGGGGGGAGCCAACAAAAAACCTTCACAATTAGTGGATATGGGGAAAGGAAAGAGGACAAAAAATCAAAATACCCAGAGTCTCAGCTCACCAATATATGAATAATTTAACAGCATTCAGCACCCATGCATGATAAGACACATTTTCGAAGTGGAAAAGAAGTTCTTAAAGAGATTGACTTAGCCCATCAGTAACCATCAGACTCCTGTGTATGACATCAGTGTAATTCAACTTAATCTCCCTTAACAATTTAAAAGTTTTCAGAATGTATTCCAAGGTAATAGTTTATTTCAAATCTATTTTAATAAATTACATATGCACTAATTAGTATCTATATATTCTCTGTGTGTCATTTTAAACATCTTTGATAATTAAAATAGAATAGTCATGTTGAAATTAAAAGTTTAGACAAACTATCATTAATCACTAAGAAAAGTAGCCCAAAGTCTTATATATGAATGAACCTGACAAAAACATGTCAGGACCTGTTTAAAAATCTGTCCTTGTTACCAGAC
The DNA here is from genome assembly GCA_027563665.1 of Antrozous pallidus. Lineage (NCBI taxonomy): Eukaryota > Metazoa > Chordata > Mammalia > Chiroptera > Vespertilionidae > Antrozous > Antrozous pallidus. The sequence goes on from CM050510.1 coordinate 51,345,762, forward strand.
CACCTTTCTATTTTGTGCCATGAACCCATAAGAGTATTTTCAACAAAGTACTATACCTAGTGCTTTGAAATGAAAAACAATTACTTAAAATCTCTCACTTTGATAAAAGCATCAGTTCAGAATTACACAGATGCCAAAGTGAAAGACAAGTGGAATGGATAAATTAATCCCAGTCAGTAATAAAAACATTGGGAGAAAAAATGTCACCAAAAAAAATATGTTATGAATCAGAAATAGAATGTATATTTGGATAATTACAATCTATAATTCTATAAAAATTGCTAAAATTCAAACATCTTTTTAATATATTTCTTGTGAAATCAAAGTCAAAATATAATATTTGGGATTCCTCCTGCAAAGAAGAATTAAACTAATCGAGTAATTTGTTCTCTAAAATAATACTCTGCAAATTCCAATTTACAAGAAGCATACAAAACATGATAAACAATAAAACATTTTATATGGAGGAAAACCTACAATTCCAATCTTTGCTACCTCAGTAAGGTAGTTTTCATATACCACATCAATATAATAGAAATGGCACAGTTTCTGAGAACACGATCCACATTTTATTTACATTTTAAGACTAACTTTAATCTCAAAAAATCACATATCCATTCACCTATTTCCTTTTCATTGATTTCACTTCAACTTAAATGCATGGTTTGTCAAACGAAGACTGTAAACAAATATTTACCATGTATTTTACATGTAATACACAGAAACAGCTTTTAACAGAAATTCATTGACCTTCCCCGTGACTTTATTATAAATACAGATATGAAGACAATCCTGAACATATTTTTTATGCTACTGGTAGTACCCACACCACTTCAAAAATTCAAACAATTTGAGACAATATGCATTATACCTGCTACTTTAGACAATTTAAATTGAAGCTCTTTCACTAAGCAAGATGGATAAAGCATGCCATTACTTTTTCCTTCTTGGGATTTTTTACTTTTTAGTAAAAATCACCATACTTTCATCTTGTAAACCTGAATTCTGTTTTGAATACTCCAGGTGTATGTTTAAATGACAGTGCCTTAACACAATTGTGCTGCATTTTTTCTCCTATTACCTGAAAACATAATGTGTATACATATATTAAATATATTCTTACAAATGTCCAGGTTATATTTACCAGCTGGAATTCTTTTACTTAATATGTGGGTATTTTGCATTGTGATATTTAATCAAGACATTAACATGAGTAGAAGACTGTTGATTTAAGACAAGTTTGATATCTACTAAAATTAATTGTTGTATGTTTGTCCTTCTGGTGGCTGTGGAAGCTTCATATTTTCTTTGGACATCATTAGACGTCTTAGTTCTTGAAGTACAACTTTAATGCTATATGAATTTTGCCATTTTGCTAATACTGGTATGCTCCGTGCATCTACCTGGAAAGAAGGAAAAAGAATAAAATTCATTATCAGTTTAAAGTAGTATGGCATCATTTTATTAACTATTTAAATTAAGTCTTTTAAAAATTCATAGCCTGGCTCTATTTTCAAAAAAGTTAATATTATTTTAATGAATATTTAGGGAAAAATACTCCTTCTTTAACAGGTGTTTCCAAATAATTTATGTCTTTTATGTATGTGAATTGTGCTTTTCTATATTTTACAAATAAACATGTAGTGAACTTTAGTCATCAGAAATTCTTTAAATGTTGTATTAAATAACTACACTGTAAATATATTTGGCAATTCCTTCTTGATGAAATAAGGTTAGAAGGTTCCTCTCCATTTCCAATGCCACTACCTGAAATGTGGGCAATTATCTCCATTGGGATTTAGGAAAGAACTGTGAACCTGATTAATCTTCCACTATGGAAGACTAACAGAATGGGTCGGGGCTCCTTCAAAGTCTCATTCCCAAGTAAGTGACATCACTTGACAGTTCCCCTGGAAAATGTCAATCACAGGACTTTTCTCTATCTGACCTCAGAACTCACCCACTGGGTACTGCCTATTCTGCCACCATCCACTGCCTGGCATTGAAAGCAGTGCCAATTGTTTAACATCTTGACTGCCCAGAGAGGCATTAACAAGGCAAACATAAAGGTGACTAAAGGGGGTTCAGAGGATATTTACTGACATCCACAGGGACTTTGAAAAGGTCTAACATATGCCTATAAATCTACAAGACCACACACGTATAAGGCTGTGCACAGACTCATGAAAGATCTGACCTTGAGCAACATACAAAAAAAAAAAGATTATGTACCATAACCAAGTGGGATTCACCCAGAAATGCAAGATTGGTTCAATATTTTAAAAGTCAATCAATGTAATATGCCATAATAAAATAGAAACAAAAACATTATTATCTCAGTAGATACAAAAAAGCATTTGACAGAGTCCAATAATCTTTCATGATAAATACTACACTCAAACTAAGAATAGAAGGAAACTGCCTCAACCTAATGAAAGGAATCTATAAAAAAATATACAGCTCACATCATAATTTCATAATTTATGAAAGACTGAATATTTTCCTTTTGATATCAGGAAGAAGACTACTATTCAAGACTGTAAAGAAGTTCAAAATAAGCAATCAGGCAAAAAAAATTAAAGGCATACAGATAAAAAAGAAAGAAGGAAAACTATTTCTATTTGCAGTTGACATGATCTTCTATACAGAAAAAACTAATGTATGCATTAAAAACACTACTAGAGCTAATAAACAAGTGTGAGGCTTTGGGATACAGGATCAGCATACAAAAACTAGTTGTATGTCTGTATACCTGAAAATCAAAGAAACTAATGCCAATTACAGCAGGGATTAAGAGGATAAAGTACACAAGTATAAATTTAACAAAAGTGTTAAGACCTATACACCAAAAACTATAAAACACTAGTGGCCCGGTACATGAAATTCGTGCATGGGGGTGGGGGGCGGGGGATTCCCTCAGCCCAGCCTGCACCCTCTCCAATCTGGGACCCCCTCAGGCCTCTGGCTCCTAACCACTCACCTGCCTGCCAGCCTGATCCCCCTGACTGCTCTCTCCTGACAGTCTGTTTGCCCTAACTGCTCTCCTTTGCTGGCCTGGTCCCCCTAACTGCTCTCCCCTGCTTGCCTGATTGCCTCTAACCTCCTCTTCCTTGGCCCTGCCAACATGGCTTTGTCGGGAAGGATGTCTAGAAGGACATCTGGAAGGTCACCAGGAAGATGTTCAGTCTAATTAGCATATTACCTTTTTATTAGCATAGATGCTACCTTGTCCTAACAATGCAGGTTGTTCCCAGGTTTTCCTATCATGGAAGGAGAGCCCGCAGTAGCATCCTGGGTTCTGACCAGAGCTTAAGTGCTTGTGCTTTATCTCAGCAGATGTGATTCCTAGAAGAAGACTCTTGGATATACCTTGAACATTTCTATCAAATTTGCCAAGTCATCCTCCAAAAATGTCAAACCACTTTAAACTTCCACCATCAACCATGCGTGTGCCCTCCATCCCACTTTGATGCCAATATCATTGATTTCTCCCTAGAAGCTTCCCTCCCGTCAGCTGGGAACACTTGATACTTGAGCCAACCTCATTGTTCAGCTGGGGACTTGATTTCCAGAGATAGAATTATGGAGGAAGAAAAATAGTTTTCCTCAACCTTTCTGAGTTCTTAGTGGAGGCCCTTGTAATGAAAGACAGATAGCCAAAGGAAAAACGAAAGTTCATTAACATGTGTACCTCATGTATATGTGGGAGATCTCAGGGAAAAATGAATAACTCCCCAAGCTGGCTTAGAATGCAGATTTAAATACCTTCTTCCTAGGGAAAGGGAACAGGAGATGTAGGCCTCCTAGAGGAGAGTAAATGATTTTTAGGAAAGATGAATGGGGGTGGAGAGAAATAGTTTGTAACAAAGTTTGGGTGTTGCCGAGACCGGTTTGGCTCAGTGGATAGAGCGTCGGACTGCAGACTGAATGGTCCCAGGTTCGATTCCGGCAATGGCATGTACCTTGGCTGCGGGCACATCCCCAGTAGGGGCGTGCAAGAGGCGGCTGATCGATGTCTCTCTCTCATCGATGTTTCTGACTTTCTATCCCTCTCCCTTCCGCTCTGTAAAAAATCAATAAAATATATTTAAAATAAAAAAAAACACAAAGTTTGGGTGTTATGTCCTGTGACAGGAGTCAGTCTTCTCTGCCTAATGACACTTCTCCCATCAAGGGGACCTATGACATTTAAGCCCCTTTAGGGGGTTCCACTTTTAGACAGATCTGGAGACTTCAGTGAAATCCTCTGCATGCACTTGCAGTTTTTCAAGAATCTGCAACTCAAGATCATCAATATAACAATAAAGCATATGTTGGGGGGTGGCATGTTCTCTGACCTTCAGAATAAACCCAACAAAAGCTTGTTTCCTCTCTCATATGATTTGCCACAGTAGGTTATTCCCTGGAGACGGCATTCTGGGAGTGGTCATAACATACCCTCTGTATGTAGAAAGTTGTGGGCCACATCACTGAATAATCCAGGGACAGTTTTCTCATCTTGAGGAAAGGGAGATAAAGTTATAATAGTTTATCTCCCTTTCCACAGGTTTCTTGTGGGTTTGTGTCTCAGCTGCCCCCGCCCGCCGCGCCCCCCGCCCCCCAGCAGCCCCAGCGCCTACACATCGGGCCTTGGGGCTGCTGGCTGCCAGGCCTGCGGGTTTGTATCTCCAGTCCACCCCCCTCCAACCCCCCAGCCCCAGGTCTGCGGTGGCAGGGCTTGGGGCTGCTGAGTGCTGGCCTCCCTGCTGGTTTGTGTCTCAGATCCAGCCCCTCGCAGCCCCAGTGCCCCCATGGCGGGGCTTGCAGCTGCTGGATGCCAGCCTCCCTGCTGGTTTGTATCTCCAATCTGGGGGCCGCAAGGTGCTAGCCTCCACGCAGGTTTATGTCTCTGATTCGGCCTTTGCAGCTCTAGCACCTGGGTGGCAGAGCTTGTGGGTGCTGGGTACCAGCCCCCTGTGGGTTTGTGTCTCTGATCCAGGGGCTATTGGGTGCCAGCCTCCCAGCAGGTTTGCACCCCGCACATGCCCCGCCCGCCGAGCCCCCCGACCCAGCCTGCCGCTTCCACATCCCCCCCTTCAGTACTTCAAACTCACTCCTACAGTGGGTCTATCAAGAGAACTACATTTCCCAGAATTCCTGGTGCCCACGATACCCTGCATGAACCAAGAGCACCTTGAATTTTCTCCACCCGGTGGTGGCCACCAGGGTCTCCACACACCCCAGAGACTGGCAGCAGCCCCCCCACTCCCATGGTGGGTGCTGGGCTGGGGGGCATGCAGGGACCCCAGGCACTCATTTGCATGTGATTCAGACACCATAAGCTTAAGGAGGGCCAGCCCTTAAGTACCTTGTGGGCCACCCTAATAGGGTGGTGATTGCTTCCACTGCACTGTGGCCACACCCCTGCCAGCCTCCCCCTCAGTGTGCTGGCCACGCCCCTGCTCTGCTCCACCCCTGCTCCACCCCCTGTTCCAACTGGCTGGTGGCATAGCCAATTAGGAGCCACATTTGCATGTTATTCTCTTATTATTCAGATTGTTGACAGAAAGACAACGATGCCCACTATCATCACCATAAGATATCACTTATATGTAGAATCTAATGAACAAAATAAACTGATAAGCAAAACAGAATCAGAAGCATGGCTATATGGAACAGATCTGACAGCTTGTGAAAGAGGAGAATGGTTGGGGAATTTGTGATGAAAAAAGGTGCAGGGATTAGCCCAAAAATATATATATACACCTAACACACAGACACAGACAATAATGTGGTGATAGCCAGAGGGAAAGAAGGGAGGGAGAATGGCAACAGAAAGAGACTTTGCATGGGGCAATGAGCGCGCGGTGCAGTGTGTTTTATTGAGTTGTACACTTGAAACCTATATGGTTTTGTGAACCAATGTCCACCCCAAGAAATTCAAGTAAAAAAAAACTGTTGACAGAAATTTAAGACCCAAATATATGTAAAGATCCTATAGAGATGCAGCAGAAGATTCAATATTTACGATAACAATATTCCTCAAATTGATCTACAGACTCAATACAATCCTTATCAAAATTTCAACTGCTTTTTTTTTTTTAAGAAATGAACAAGCTTATTTTAAAATTCATATAAAAATGCAAGGAAATGAGAATAGCCAAAGGAATATGAAAAAGAACCAAATTCTCTCAATTTCAAAAGTTAATACAAAGCTTCAGTAATCAAGAAGATAGTACTTCCATAAGAATGGATACCTATTAATGGAATATAACTGAGAGCCCCCAAATAAACCCATGCATTATACTTATAAACTGAACTGATCTCTGACAAGAATACACAATAAGGGAAGACTAGACTCCTCAATAGTGTTGCTGGGACAATAGGACATCCACATGCAAAGGAATGAAGTTGCACCCAAACAAGAGACAAAAAAGGCCACATCATAATAAGACAAAGGCCCCTTCTTTGTCTCTTGTGGCCTCTTTTTGTCTGATATAAGTATTGCTACTCCAGCTTTTCTTTTTTCCTTTCCTTTTGCATGGAATACTTAAAAACTCTTGATGGACTTTTAGGAAGAGACTGTCAGCAACAGAGTCATAAACACCCCACTGACATCACTGAACATGTCTTCCAGACAAATAATTAACAAGGAAACAGAGGCCTTAAAAGACACACTAGATCAGATGGACCTAACTGATATTTACAGAACATTTTACCCCAAAGCAACAGAATAGGCATTTTTCTCAAATGCACATGGAACATTCTCAAAGATAGAAGACATGTTAGAGCACAAAACAAGTCCATAAAAATTCAAAAAGAATGATACAACATGCTAAACATCTCAGATGGCATGAAGTTAGAAATCAACTACAATAATAAAAAACACTCAAATACATGCAGGCTAAATAGAATGTTATTAAACAATGAATGGGTTACAAATGAGACCAAGCAAAAAATTAAAAACTTCCTGGAAACAAAAATGAACACACAACCAACCAAAACCTATGGGATATAGCAAAAGCAGTCCTAAGAGGGAAGTTCATAGCACTACAGGCCTTCTCAAGAAACAAGAAAAAGGACTAATAAACTAACACTACAACTAAATAAACTAGAAAAAAAAAAAAAACCCAGATGAAGCAGAAGGAAAGAAATAATAGAGGAAATAAATGACATAGAGAGTAAAAATAAAATAAAAACAGTACAAAAGATCAATAAGTCCAAGAGCTGATTCTTTGAAATGATAAACAAGACTGATGAACCCTTAACCAGACTCATCAAGAAACAAAGAGAGCCCTGGCTAGTTTGGCTCAGTGGGCAGGTGCAACCTGTGGACTGTAGGGTCCTGGTTCGATTCTGGTCAAGGGCACATGCCCAGGTTGCGAGCTCGATACCCAGTAGAGGTATGCAGGAGACAGCTGATCAATGATTCTCTCTCATCATTGATGTTTCTCTCTCTCTTTCCCTTCCTCTCTAAAATAAATAAATAAATTTTTAAAGAGAACCAAAATAAGTAAAATCAGAAATAAAAGAAGTGAAATAGTGACAGCACAGAAATACAAAGGATTGTAAGCAAATACTATGAACAACTATATGCAAACAAAATGGACAACGTGGGTGAAATGAACAAATTCCTAGAAACATACAATCTTCAGAAAAAAAAATCAGAAAACTTGAGTATGCCAATAATAACTGATGAGCAGCACAATTCACCATAGCTAAGATTTGGAAACAGCCTAAGTGCCCATCAGTAGATGAGTGGATTAACAATCAGCAGATGTGTAGATACACAATGAAATATATTATGCTATAGTAAAAAAAAGGAGTTCTTACCATTTGCAACAGCATGGATGGAACTGGAGAGCATTATGCTAAGTGAAATAAGCCAGTCAGAGAAAGACAAATACCACATGATCTCACTCATTTGTGGAATATAATGAACAATATAAACTGATGAACAGGGACAGATCCAGAGGCAGGGAAGCATCAATCAGACTGCCAGACCTCAGAGGGAAGATAGGGGAGGGTGGGGGAAAGGAGAGATCAACCAAAGGATTGTATGCATAAACATAAGCCTAACCAATGGACACGAACACCAGGGGTATGAGGGCATGAGTGGGGTGGGGAGGGAGGTTGGGGGGTTAATGGAGGGATGAGGACACATATGTAATAGCTTAATCAAAAAATGATAATAATAGTAATAATAATAATAACTGATGAAACTGAAGCAGTAATTTAAAAACTTCCAGCAAAGGCTCCAGGAGAAGATAGAGGACTGCTGGGCTGGCCTCCCCAGCCTGAGCGGCCCCAGTACTGCTGGGTTTTCTCCCTGAGCCAACTGTGCGAGGAGGCGCGCGGAGACAGACCACGACATCTTGAAGGGGAAGGACCTGAAAATATACAGCTACGGTACCGGTACCGGCTGGACGGCTGAGACTCCCGGAACACCGGCGCCCAGTTGGCGCGGAGGCGCGCAGAGCCCAGGGAGCTCTAAACTCCAGCACGGAAAGGTCAGATTTCCCTGGGGGTACTTTGGGCGCGAAACTGAGGGGGCTGGCAGTCTGGGAGATCTGCACCTTGGAACTCAAAACCTGGAGATCTGCACCTGAAATAAAATCTGTGGCTGTTGGAGCTGGTAAACGTGGGAGAGGGCCCTTGGAGCTGGTGGCAAGAGTTAATCCCTGGAGCGCAATCAATTTGGACCTGACAGAGGAGGGAAACCCGGAAGATTTTGGGAGGGTCCTGGCTGCTAAAACAGCAGTAAACATTAGAGAGGCAGTATTGTTTAGTTCAGGACAGAGAGGACCGATAGACCCAGAAGTCAATCTAGAAACACTGCCACCCAGGGGCCAAATCACAAATTGACGCTTGTGTGACAGGGAATTGATTATATTTTCGCTTCGACCTTGGGAATACAGTCTATTTTCATCTACTCTTTAGTATCTTTTACTCCACCTCAACTTCACCTTTATACCACCACTCTCTTGCTAACCTTTCCCTATTTAGTGCCTTGTTTCCCTTACACTTTTCCCGCTTTAGATTTACCTAATTCTTTCCCTTTACCCCGTTAAAATTTCACCCCACTGATATACCTAATCTCCAACCACCTACTCCAAGTGCATATATACCTCTAGCTTCTATGACTTCACTATCTTAAAGTGTTTTTATCCCTGTCCTGTTGTTGTTGTTTACTTGACTGTTGATTATATCGATTTTTAAAGCAGGTTTATGAGATTGATTTCCTTATTCTGTTATTTTGGTTTGTCTTGTAGGGGGGGTTATTTTTATTTTTGGTGTTGTTTCTTGTTTTGTTGTCCTCATCTGCATTGTTTTTGAGATAGATTTTTGCTTCTGTGTTCCCTCACCTCTCTTGATATTAGTAGTTGTATGTAATTTGTATCAATCTCCAAGTACTTGTTGGAGGATTTGGTTCGGATTAGGGGCTGTCCTATAGGAGTTTTCACCCCACATTTATAATTTACTCCTTTTTTTCTTCTTCTTCTTCTCCCACTTTTCCCATTATCATTTTGGCATTCCTGTCTCTCTTTTTTGTGAGAGTGTGTGTGTGGGGGGGGTCTCTTTCTTTTTGTGTGAGGGTGGGTGTCTGTGTGTGTCTGGGGGAGGTTCTCTTTCTTTTTTCCCACCTATCACCGAATTTGCCTTTCTCTGGCGGTCACCTTTATTTGGAATTACAATTACTGTGACTACACTCCGGTTCAGTGCCTGGTGCGTTGCACCTGTTTGTGTTGTATTTTGTGCCTTTAAATCAATGCAGGAGAGTGAGAACTACATAACCAGATACACAGAGAAGAGAGACCATGGGAAGACAAAGAAACAGCCCACATATGAAAGAAAAGCAAGGCTCACCAGAAAAGGAGGTAAACAAAATGGAAGTTAACAACCTGTCAGAGAAAGAATTCAGAGAAATGGTCATAAAGTGGCTGAAAAGAATGGAAGACAAATTTGATAATATGAGTAAGAACCAAGAGGAAATGAGGAAGACCCAGGAAGAAATGAAGAAGAGCCATGAAGAAATGAAGAGGAGCCAAGAAGAAATGAAAAGTGACATTGCTGAAGTAAAGAACTCAATAGAAAGTATTAAGAGTAGACTAGAAGAAGCAGAGGATCGCATCAGTGAGCTAGAAGACCAGGTAGGAAAAAATAACCAAGTAGAGCAGCTTCTAGAAAAAAAAATTAAAAAGCAGGAGGAGAGCTTAAGGGAACTTTGGGACAACATGAAACAGAACAACATCCGTATAATTGGGCTTCCAGAAGGACAGGAAACTGAGCAAGGAATAGAAAACCTGTTGGAAGAAATAATGACAGAAAACTTTCCTGATATAGGAAAGGAAAAACCCACACAAATCCAAGAAGCTCACAGAGTCCCAAGCAAAATAAACCCCAAAAGACCTACGTCAAGGCACATTATAATTAAATTGGCAAACACCAATGACAAAGTAAGAATCTTAAAAGCTGCCAGAGAGAGACAGAAAGTCACCTACAAAGGAACCCCCATCAGACTAACAAGTGATCTCTCAACAGAAATCTATCAGGCCAGAAGGCAGTGGAATGAAATTTACAAAGTCATGCAAAGGACGGGTCTGAATCCTAGAATACTATACCCAGCAAGGCTCTCAATCAAAATTGAAGGTCAAATCAGGAGCTTCACAGATAAAAAAGGACTAAGGGAATTCGTCACCACCAAACCAGCAATGCAAGAAATGCTAAAGGATCTGCTGTAAAAAGAAATAGGAAGCGAAGAGGGAACACAGGGGTAAAGAACAAAAATGGCAACATATGAGTACCTATCAATAATAACTTTAAATGCAAATGGTTTAAATGTTCCAATCAAAAGACATAGGGTAATAGACTGGATAAGAGAACACAACCCATGTATCTGCTGTCTACAAGAAACCCACCTCCGAAAAAAAGATGCACACAGACTGAGGATGAAAGGTTGGAAAAAAGTTATTCAGGCAAATGGAAATGAAAAAAAAGCTGGGGTAGCAATACTTATATCCGACAAATTAGATCTCAAAGTGAAGGACATAACAAGAGATAAAGAAGGCCACTTCATAATACTAAAGGGAGCAATCCAACAAGAAGAAATAACTCTGGTAAACATATACGCACCCAATACAGGAGCACCCAAATATATACAAAAACTCTTAGAGGACATCAAGGGAGAGATAGACAGCAATACAATCATAGTAGGAGACTTTAATACCCCACTATCACCATTGGGCAAATCCTCTAAACAAAAAATCAGTAAAGAAACATCAATCCTCAATGACTCATTGGACAAGATGGAATTAATTGACATCTTCAGATCATTTCACCCCAAAGCCACAGAATATACATTCTCTTCAAGTGCCCATGAGTCATTCTCAAAGATAGACCACGTGTTGGGTCATAGGCAAAGTCTCTCCAAATTCAAGAAGATAGAAATCATATCAAGTATATTCTCAGATCACAGTGGCATAAAGCTGGAAATCAACTACAATAGAAACAATCCAAAGAAATCAAACACATGGAAACTAAACAGCATGCTATTAAACTATGACTGGGTTACTAGAGAGATCAAGGAAGAGATAGAAAACATCATGGAAACAAATGACAATGATAGCACAACAATCCAAAATCTATGGGACACAGTGAAAGCAATTCTGAGAGGGAAGTTCACAGCTCTACACTCCTACTGCAAAAAAACTAGAAACAGCGGCAATAAATTATCTAACCCAACAACTCAAAGAGTTAGAAAGAAAGCAACAATAAAAGCCCAGTGTAAGCAGAAGGAAGGAAATAGTAAAGATCAGAGCAGAAATAAATGACAGAGAGACCAAAGAAACAATAGAGAAGATCAACAAAACCAAGAGCTGGTTCTTTGAAAAGATAAACAAGATTGATGAACCTCAATTTTCAGATTAATTTAAATTGGCCAAGTGAAATAAGTGAATACTCATGAAAATTATAGTGTACTGGACAAAAAGCTTTTCCTAAAACATTAACTAAAAAATCTATTAGTAGTTCATCTCACTGTAAAATTGCCTAACATCCAAAGAACCTAAAGCAGTCATATTTGAGTGCAAAAATTTAAATTTAAAATTACCAAGACTGCAATATAAAATTTCCAAAAGTCCCCATTAATCAAAAAAGGGGAGGGGACAGTGGGGTAATATCATGTAAGGAAAAAAATATCGAGTGAGTAAAATACATCTAGAAAATTCTTACTCCAGTAAATTCCATTTGTAAAACCAATTGCAGGACACCCATGAAAAAACACACATGGTGTCAAAATAAGCCAAAGGAAAATCATTTAGGCAAAACTTAAAAAGAATCTTAAGTCTATTTTGCATAGAGGATCCCTTTGTTAACTTTTGGTCGAGAACGTGTTTGTGTGTTTTCAGAGAACAACTCCAAGACCATGTGGGTTCCTGCGACTGTGAGGAACTGATGGATCTGTTCCAGTCACGAGGATGGTCCAGAGATGGGGGACATTGACGACACCTTGCCATGCTAGCAGTAGGCAACTGTGCATGTCTACAGGCAGCCCAGGACCAAACCAGAGAGGATGGACCTTGCATTGCCACGATGTGTCCACCATCTGGATACCATTGCTGACATGTACACATAAAGAATTATTTGACACTGAAACTGGGACTCAGAACAGTTGGACATTGAAACTGAGACTGAAACATTTTTTGTTCTTATACATTTATTTCTAGTATGCAAAGGCAAGATATTTTTGAAGAAAAGAAACAGGGCGAGTGATTGATATAGAGGCAGGGTGGCCTCGAACAGGCTGTCAAGCTACAGGGGAAGGCTTGGGTGGATGGGAGGCGGATGCGGGGAGAGATCAACTGAAGGACTTGTATGCATGCATATCAGCATAACCAATGAATGAAAGACACTGGGGCGGGGAGGGGGAAAGGTGGGGATATGTGCTGGGGGGTAGGGGAGGCTGGGGGGAGGATAAGGGGGAAGGGGAAAAGAAAACATGTACTACTATTAATTATAAGTTATACTGCAAAAAAATCAATAAAAATATATTTAAGAAAAAAAAAAAACAAACTTCCAGCAAAGAAAAAGCCTGGACCAGATGGATTTACAGGTGAATTTTACTAAACATTCAAAGAACTAACACCTATGTTCCTCAAACTATTTTTTAAAAACACAAGAGGAAGAAACACTTTCAAGCTGTTTTTTTTACATAGCCAATATTATCCTAATTGCACAACCAGATAAAAACACTACACAGAGAAAAAACTACAGGCAATATCCCTGATGAACACAGATGCTAAAATCCTCAACAAAATATTAGCAAATTGGATCCAGCAATAGATCAAAAAGATCATACACCATGACAAAGTGGAACTTATTCCAGGGATGCAAGGCTGGTATAATATTTGCATATCAATAAATGTGATACATCACATGAACAAATTAAAAGATAAAAACCTCATGATCATATCAATAGATGCAGAAAAAGCATTTGACAAAATCCAATATCCTTTTTTGATAAAAACTCTCAGTAAAGTGGGAATAGAGGGATCAGAACTCAACATAATAAAGGCCATATACGACAATCCTACATTCAACATAATACTCAATGGGAAAAACTAAAAGTGTTTCCCACAGAAAAAGGAACAAGACAAGGATGTCCACTTTCACCACTCTTATTCAATACTAGAGGCCCAATGCACAAGGGGTCCCTCAGCCTGGCCTGCACCCTCTCGCAATCCGGGACCCTTTAGGGAATCTCTGTCAGTTTCAGCCCAATCACCACAGATCAGGCCAAGGCAGCCCACCAGTGCAAGAATCTGCATACCGGGCCTCGAGTATGCATATAAGATCTTCAGTTGATCACTTCCCACCTTCCCTGCTTCTTCCTTCCCTCTGAGATTCATCAGTCTGTTACATGTTTCCATGCCTGTGCACTGAGTGTCTGCCCACAGTGGTCAATGCGTGTCATAGCTACCAGTCGAATGTTTGGGAGTCGCTTAGGCTTTTATATATATAGGCAGTACTGGAAGTCCTAGCCATCAGATAAGAAGAGATAAAAGGCATCCAAATTGGAAAGGAGAAAGTAAAACTATCATTATCACAGATGACATGATATTGTACATAGAAAACCCTAAAGACTCTACCAAACAACTACTAGACTTAATAAAAGAATTCAGCAAGGTAGCAGAATACAAAATCAACATCCACAAATCAATGGCATTTTAATATGCCAATATCAGACTCTCAGAAAGAGAAACTAAAAAAGCAATCTCATTTATCATTGCAACAAAAAAGATATTTTGCAATAAACTTGACCAAGAAGGTAAAGACCTATACTTGGAAAATTACACGACATTGCAAAAAGAAATACGGAAGATGCAAAAAAAGTTCATGGATTAGAAGAATTAACATCATTAAAATATATATGCTACCCAAAACAATCTACAGATTCAACTCAATTCCTATTAAAATACCAATGGCATACTTCACAGAGCTAGAACAAATAGTCCAAAAATTTATATGAAACCATGAAAGACCCCAAATAGCTGCAGCAATCTAGAGATAGAATGAAGTAGGAGGGATCACAATACCAGATATCAAACTATACTATAAAGCCATTATAACCAAAACAGCCTGGTACTGGCAGAAGAACAAGCATACAAACCAGTGGAACAGACCAGAGAACAAGAAATCAACCGAAGCCTTCATGCTCAATTAATATTTGACAAAGGAAGCAAGAGCATACAATGGAGTCAAGACAGTCTCTTCTATAAAGGGGAAAACTGGACAGGCATATGCAAAAAAATAAAAATAGACCACCAACTTAAACCACACACAAGAATAAACTCAAGGTGGATAAGAGACTTTAATGTAAAGCATCCTATTTAATGAAATAGTAATATGCAAATTGACCATACCTCTGCTACACCCACAAGCCACTCAGGAGCAAATATGCAAATAAACCCTAAACAAGATGGCTGCAGCCACTGAGAGCAGGAGGAAGGCTTGGGTTTCCAAACCTGCCCTTGCTGGCCTAAGCCTCCACTCAAAGTTTCAAATATAGAAGATACATAAGTCCCATCAGAAATGGCAGCAGCCACAGAGCCGGAGAGAGCAGAGGCTAGGGTTGCCCCTGTCGATGGAGCAAGCCCTGGCCGGCCTAAGCCTCCACTCCAGGCTACAAAGTTTCAATGACAGAAGGTAAATAAGTCCCAACAGAAATGGCTGCCACCACAGAGCAAGCAGAAGGCTTGGCTCTGCGCCAGGCTACAAAGTTTCAATTGTAGAACATAAATTAATCCCAGATCCCAGGGCCTCTGCTTGGGTCACTGGGGAGTGGGGGCGTGGCTAGCCTGCAAAACACCACAGGCCCCTATCCCAGGCCGTCCCACACCCCAAGGGAACCCCACCCTGATCCAGGACACCCTTCAGGGAAAACCAGCTGGACCCCACCCATGCACCAGGCCTCTATCCAATCTAATAAAAGAGTAATAAGCAGATTGACCATCACTCCAACACACAAGACGGCTGCCCCCATATGGTCAAAGATCCTGCCCCCATGTGGACACAAGATGGCCAGCAGGGGAAGGGAGTTGGGAGGTGCCAGGCCTGCAAGGGAGGGCTACTGGGGGCAATCAAGCCTGCAGGGGAGGGCAGTTAGGGGTGACCAGGCCGGCAGAGGAGGAAAGTTGGGGGTTACCGGGTCTGCAGGGAAGGGCAGTTGGGGGGAACCCAGGCCTGCAGGGGAGAGCAGTTGGGGGGAAGCAGGCCTGCAGGAGAGGGCAGTTAGGGGTGACCACGCCTGCAGGGGAGGGCCGTTGGGAGGGACCTGGCCTGCAAGGGAGGGCAGTTGGGGATGATCAAGCCTGCAGAGGAGGGCAGTTAGGGTTGAGCAAGCCTGCAGGGGAGGGAAGTTGGGGCAAACGGGCTGGCAGGAGAGCAGCTGGACATCAGTCAGGCTAGCAGAGGAGTGGTTAGGGGGCGATCAGATTGGCAGGCAGAAGCAATTAGTGCTAATTAGGAAGGCAGGCAGGTGAGCAGTTAGGAGCCAGCAGTCCTGGATTGTGAGAGGGAGGTCCGACTTCCCGTTTAGGCCCGAAAAAGGAGTTCTGACTGCAAGGAGCCCCAGTGCCAAGTAAAAACCTGGGATTCCGGATTCATTGGGGGAGAGACTGGACAGTCTGGTGGTAGGAGAGACTCAAGGGCGCCTTTCTCACAGTGGTGCTTGCAGTGATTGCCCACGGATGCTAGGACCCAGTGACCTAGTGGGGTGGGGTTGAATGGAAGCCAAGCCTGTCGGCTCCACCCTGAAACTCCACCCCACCCAGAAACTCTGCCCCAACCAACCTGAGCACAGAGGCTTTGGCAAATTTGCAAGTCTTATCACATAAAGCTGTCTCCCAGGGTAGACACAGCTGATCCTCGAAGCCTGTTGGCCTGGAGGTCAATTCCTCCCAGTGATGCCAACAACAATCAAGACCTATCTGCAACAAGGCTGTACACATAGTCCACAAAGGGGTGCACCAAGAGTGTCCACCTCAGGTAACAGGGAAGGCCGAGACACCTAGCACACAAAGCTTCCCTACCAACTCAGAGAAGCAGTGAAAATGCAGAGATAAAGAAACAGATCACAAAGGAAAGAAATGGAGGAAAACAAACGACTGGATATAGAGTTCAAAAACCACGGTTATAAGGTTTTTCAAGAGGTTCCTAGAAAAGGCCGATAACTTTAACGAGACCCTCGAGGATATAAGTGAAACCCTTGAGGATATGAAAAAGGACCAACTAGAAATTAAACATACACTGAATGAAATAAAAAATATTATACAGAAACCCAACAGCAGACTAGAGGAACGCAAGAATCAAGTCAAAGATTTGAAATACCAAGAGGCCAAAAACACAACCTGAAAAGAAAAAATAATCCAGAAATTTGAGGATAGTGTAAGAAGCCTCTAGGATAACTTAAAGCATACCAACATCAGATTCATGGGGGTGCCAGAAGAAGAGAGAGCAAGATACTAAAAACCTATTTGAAGAAATAATGATTGAAAACTTCCCCCACCTGGTGAAAGAAAGAGACAAATCCAGGAAGCACAGAGAACCCCAAACAAAAGGAATCCAAAACCACACCAAGACACATCATAATTAAAATGCCAAGAGTCAAAAGACAAAGAGAGAATATTAAAAGCAGCAAGAGAAAAACACTTAATTACCTACAAGGGAGCACCCATATGCTTGTCAGCGGATTTCTCAACAGAAACTATGCAGGCCAGAAGGGAGTGGCGAGAAATTTTCAAAGTGATTAATAGCAAGAACCTACAACCAAGATTATTTACCCAGCAAAGCTATCATTCAGAATTGAAGGTCAGATCAAGAGCTTCACAGATAAGAAGCTAAAGGAGTTCATCAACACCAAACCAGTATTATATGAAATGCTGAAAGGTATTCTTTAAGAGGAAGAAGAAGAAAAGGGAGGAAAAGGTGGCTGCTTCAAACTAGAGCATGGATGGAACTGGAGAGCATTATGATAAGAGAAATAAGCCAGTAAAAGAAAGATAAGTATCACATGATCTCACTCCATTTATGGAATATAATGAACAACATAAACTGATTAACAAAAACAGAGCCAGAGTCAAAGAAGCATTGACTGTCAAATCTCAGAGGGATGGTAGGGGAAAGTGTGGATAAGGGGAAGAGATCAACCAAAGGATCTGTATGCATGCATATAAGCCTAATCAATGGACACGACACCAGGGGGGTGAGGGTATAAGTGCTGACGGGGAGGATGGAGCGGAAGCGGTAATGGGTGATGAGGACACTTATGTAATACCTTAATCAATAAAGAAATTTTTAAAAACCTGTGGTATATCTATATAATGGAATAAAAAATAAAAAGATCTCTTACCATTTGCACCAGCATGGATGGCCCTGGAGAGTATTATACTAAACAAAATAAACCAGTTGGAGAAAGAGAAATATCACATGATCTCACTCATTTGTGAAATATAATGAACAACATAAACTGATGAACAAAAGTAGATCCAGAGACACAGAAGCATCTAACAGACCATCCAACCTCAGAGGGAAGCCAGGGGAGGGTGAGAGTGGGGGGTAAGTGACCAACCAAAGGACTTGTATGCATGCAGATAAGCACAACCAATGAACACAGACACTGGTGGGCAGGGGTGAGGGTATATGCTGGGGGGAGGGGGGGCAAGAGCGTCCAGAGAGAGGTCAATGGGGGAAAGAGAAGACATGTAATACTGTAAACAATAAAGAATTTAAATTTAAAAATAATAAAGCACTGATAAATGCTACATCAATGAACCTTGAAAATATTAAGTGAAAGAAGTCACAAAAGACAGTGTATTTTATAATTCCCCTTATACACAAAGATCAGAATAGGCTTATCTACAAAGAAAGTAATTTAGTGGTTGATTAGTGTGGAGGAAGAGAGGTGGAAAGGGACAACTAATGGGAAAAGGATTTGCTTTGAAAACAACACAAATGTTCTAAAATTGGATTTTGGTAATAGGTCCACAACCATGTGACACTAAAAAACATTAAATTATATTTCAATGACTGGACTGTATGGCATGTGAATCATATAACAATAAAACTCTTTAACACAGGAAAGAGCCTGGATGGTATGGCTCAGCAGTTGAGCGTAGAGCCAGGAACCAAGAGGCTTCCAGTTCGATAGACTGGGTTTCAGGCTCAATCCCAGTAGATGTCTCTCTCTCATCGATGTTTCTGACTTTCTGTCCCTCTCCCTTCTGCTCTGTAAGAAAATCAATAAAATATATTTTAAAAAAAATAGAAAAGAAAAATAATTTTTATAATTTCTGACAAGAAATTGAAACAATGTTAAGATATATTAAAAATGCTTCCAGTGATGCTTTAAGAGTAGCGACTCCATTAAACTATATAGACTTCATCAGTGAACAAGTTCATAAAATAAATCAAAAGAATACCAAGTTCTTTCCAAAGCAGAAACAAACATTTCCAGCTATTTAAAAAAGATAGTTAAATAAACATAAGTGACTGCAAATCCTATAAAATACCAACAGAATGAATAACATTTTGGGGACAAAAATTAATAAAAAGGGAGGAGGGAGAAAAGGGCATGGGAAAATAAATATCATGTCAGAACAAATCTGCATCTCATCGGCCTATAATACACAATAGCCTCTAAAACTTGAGACCTCAGAGCATAAAGCACTGTAATTTATGCTTTGCAATGCCGACCACCCATAAGAAATAATTCTGACTAGTTGTGTCAAATAAATTTAAACCCAAATGACTAAAGCAATACCCATAATTCATCTGGTACATAAATAATCTCAAAATATATAAAATTAGCCTGGCACAATCATTAATGGTCAATGTGAAATTCCCCACTATTTACTAGTTATAAGTAATTTAAGTTCTTATGTATCAATCAAGAGAAAAACTCATGCCCAATATTTTCACCCTACCTCAACATTATACACACACTTACACTCCAATAATTAAAATCAGTATTTATTTTACTGCTTTCAAATCCCCATTATTAAGTATTGGTGGAAATGTACATTTACAGGGTCGAGTAGGACAGACATGGACAGAGCCCTGTGGAAAGCAACTTGGCAATATTCAATCAAGCTGAAGAAAAGCCCCACACCTCAGGAGACATTCTACTTCGAGGTATATGCACTGGAAAAGTGCTCCTCAAAGTATGTCCCATGGAACAGTGCCAAGCCTTGAAATGATTTTTACTAGTCCATAACAAGATAAACATAGGGATTGAGAGTAGGTATTTATAGAGATCAATGGCAATTTGACAGAGAAATTTTCTTTTTCTTTTTAAATCAGAGCTTGTATTTTGTCTTTTTTATTTTACTTTTCTAGTAATTCAATTTTATTATATTTTACAAGAGTTTTTCTCTACAACATTAGAACCAATAAATAAATACTAGTTCCAAAGAAATACTATAATGCCATAAAGCACTAAAACACTTGTATAATTTTTTCAAAGCAAACTGAAAAAAACCTAAATGCCCAGCAACTAAAAAATGGAATATTTAACAATAAAAAGAAACAATCTAATATGCATGACCCACAATGGATGAATTTTAAAAAATCACTGACATGATTCCACACAAAAGCACACAATATAGAGGAACACATATACACATAGTAAAAGTACAATAATCATGAGCACAAATTACAGCAAATTCAAAATAGGACTACCTCTAAGAAATGATGGAAAGGGGAAACTGAGGAGTTAACTATTTATAATGCACTCTTTAAAATAAGATGTTACAAATAAGTCAAAAATGTTAAGATCTGACAGACAGGTGGAGGATGTTGGTCATATCATTCTCTAAAACTGGTCTGTATATTAGAAATAGTTATTTTTAAAACATCAAAAATTAAAGTAAAAGTAACAAAAAATTTACAGTAACTGCTACAAAGGTAAATAATAACAATGTAACCATAACAGAGTACCAAGATATCTGATTAAGATTGGGAAATAATGAAAGAAGATTTCTCTAAGAAAGTGATATTTATATTTAGAATCTATAAGTGTTAGCCAGAGTGAAGATGTCCAGACAGGAAGAACAAAAAGTGCAAAGCTCATAGGCCCAATGACAGATGTTCAGAGCTGTGTGTACTCTGTGAGCTGATGAGCCATGGCAAGAAGCATGCACATGGTGGCTGAAGCCATTAAAGAATTCTAAGAACAACAGTAATGTGACACAATTGTTGCTTTAGGAAAATCCCTTTGGCAGCTAGCTTTGTAAAGATTGGAAGGGGTAAATAAACAGAATTAGAAAGGTTGTTGAAGGGTCCAAATAAGAGATATTAGACAATATTCATTTGCTGGCAATGTAAATAGAAATATAAGACCTGACTCAAATTACATTTTTAACAAAGACTGACAGGACTTGATAGGCTGAGGAAAAACAAATAGGGAGGAAGTAAAAATGTCAAAAGATATAAAAAAGTCTCTTTTAAATCAGATAAAGGTCATTAAAAAGATTGGTAGAGATTATTTAAGGTCAGTTTGAAACTGAATCCTGAACTTACTAGTTCCCACAATATTGCAGAATTAACCATTAATTACCTAATTTACAGAGTCTATAATATGAAAACAAACCAGCAGTTGAGAAGAAAAGCTACTCCTAGCAGAGAAATTATTATTGTTGTTGTTGTTATTCCTCACCTGGAAATATTTTCCCACTGATTTTAGGGAGAGTGGAAGAAAGAGGGAAGGATAGAAACAGCAATGTGAGAGAAACACATCAATTGGTTGCCTCCTGCACACTCCCCAACCAGGGCCTGGGCCGGGGAGGAGTCTGCAACCACGGTACAAGACTTGACCGGAATTAAACCTGGAATGCTTTGGTCCGCAGGCCAATACTCAATCCACTGAGCCAAACTGGCTAGAGCCTGGCAGAGAAATTTAATTAAAGAAATCAGCCTCGCTTGGCCAACGTGGCTCAATGGTGGAGCATCGACTTAGGCACCAGGTAGGGGTTCAATTCCCAGTCAGGGCACATGCCCAGGTTGCAGTAGGGGGTGTGCAGGAGGCAGCCAATCAATGATTCTCTCATCATTGATGTTTCTCTCTCTCCCTCCTTTCCTCTCTGAAACCAATAAAAAATATTTTTTTTGTTTAAAAAAAAAAGATATCACCCTCATAAAGTCAATGCTATGTCATAAAAGCAGTTCCCTAAACCAGTGGCTGGCAAACTGTGGCACATGAGCTGCAGTTTGCCACTCTGCTGACTAATGAGTTTGCCAACCACTGCCCTAGACTCTCGATTCCAGTAATTGCAGGCTGATGTTGTTCCTTGTGATTAAGACCCTATCCCAGTGATCAGCAAACTCATTAGTCAACAGAGTGGCAAACCGTGGCTCACGAGCCACAGTTTGCCAACCACTGCCCTAAACACTATCCTTCTGTAAATTCAAAATGTTTCTTAATCCTGCTCCCATCACTTTTTTTAATACTACTTAACATGAAAGTATTAAGTATTCACAATGTAATTTCTAGAATAACCACTGGAACAAAAGAATGAAAAATGTTGAAAAGAAATAGTTCAAAAGTAGGCAAGATAAAAGAAACACATGGGAAAATAAAATTCCCAAAATAAAACAAATTATTTTAAACTTGAACACATCAATAATTATTGTACAATAAATATAAATGGACTAATTGCTCCTGTTAAATTACAAAGATTGACTCTCTGGCCCACCTTTGAGTTGGCACATACCAGATAGGGAGGTCTGGGAATGATTTGGCAGGTCCGTTGCTGGGATTTCTAATGACCTTTGTACCTTCTTCCTCTGTCAAGGTCAGGCTTTTGGCTGGTGCACCCAGCAGAGGGGTATGAGCCTATATGAGACCAACCATTGGACCTGCATACTAGGCTGGGGTTGGAGGGTGAAGAGCTAGCTGTGCATCCAGGGCTAACCTGTTGCCAAAAGTGTGATTACTTACAGGGAGCACTGAGCAAATTTAAGTAAATTTAAGTGTGGCAAAAGTAGATAAATATCACATGTTCTCACTCATATGTGGCACATAATGATCAATACAATGTAATGAACAAGAATAGATCAATCTAGAGACAAATGATAGGAGAGGGGGGTTAGAGACCAACCAAAGGACCTGTATGCATGCACATTAGCATAACCAATAGATTCAGACACTGGGGCTGTGGGGGCTTGCCAGGGGTGAGAATGGCTGTGGGGGAGGGGTGTCAATTGAGGAAAAAGGAGACATACGTAAAACTTTAGACAATAAATAAAAAATAATAAAATGAAATTGGACACACACACAAAAGTAGGTTTATAAGGGAAAATAATACAATACTATCCTTGCCTATATAATAAAAGCCTAACATGCAAATCAGCCAACCGGTTGAATGACCAGTGGAACAACCAGTTCCTATGACACACATTGACCACCAGGGGGTAGATGCTTAATGCAGGAGTTGCCCCCAGCCGGCAGGCCCCAGGCCAGCAAAGGCAAGTCTGAGCAGGGGCCCTCCGATTGCCCCACTGGTAGCCCCACAGATTGGCCCTGATTGCCAGCCAGGCAGAGGGACCCCAATCGTGCACAAATTGCATGCACCAGGCCTCTAGTAATTAATAAGTAATATGAGAATAAACTCTGTGTTTCACATACTCACAATTATAAACTTACTTTTGCCCCAACCTGTATTGAGGATAATGAAAGCCAGGTTTCTTACAGTTGGAGGAAGGAATTACAAATATGGGGAAAATGAAATCTGTAATAAACCCTGTAGTTTTGGAAATGAATTAGAAGTACAGGTATAAATTCATGATTTTAGATAGATAGATAGATAGATAGATAGAAAGAAAGAAAAGAGGGAGAAAGAATAATGTAGTACATTATGTAAAACTATAAAGAAGAATAAGTAAATATAAAAATATTTTTCAAGATATTAATTACCATTGGTGGAAAAAGAGAACAAAGCGATGAGATAAGGAAGAGCACACTGAAGTTAAGAATATTAATAACAGACAGGGAGAGGAACCAAGATGGCGGCATAGGTAAACACCTATCTTGCTGCCCCACACAACAATTTCAAAACTACAACCTAATGACAGAACAAACATCATCCAGAATCACCAGAAAGATGGCTGAGTGGAAATTCCACAAATAAAAGTAAAGATAGGACACTGACTCAGAGGAGCTGTGGAGGGCAGAGTTGAAGATACGCGAGGAGTCAGAGGTTTGGAGCCGTGCGCGCATGGGAGGGGATAGGGAGGGCGGCTGCAAACCCGGCTGGTTTTCTCGAATGGGGAGGGAGACAAAGGCATCCCACTGCACTGATTCCCCAGTTCCGGGCAAGGTCCGGGGAACCCACACTCATACGGGGTGAAAGTAGACAGTAAGGAAGCATGCTGAAACTCGGGCACTGCAAAGGTCTGAGAGCTTGTGGAGAGGGCGCATAAACTTGAAAACAGCAGAAGCGCGTGAGGATGCAGGGAGGACTCGTGACTTGCTCTCTCGTTCAGGAAACCACCGGACTGCATTGTTTTACAATCTTGGGTGAGACTTTGGGTGTGCGGACTCATTTGGGGAGAGGCTGAATTGTCCGGCAGTGGGTAGAGCTCAGCGGCAGCTCTCTCTCAGAGGTGCATGCAGCCATTACCACCCAGCACAGAGACCCAGGTGCCGCATAGGGCAGAGCTAATGGAAATCAAGGCTCCCTGCTCAGTCCAGAGACTCCGCCCATCCAACGTGAGCACAGCTGACCTTCACAGCCAATTGGCCTAGAGGTCAGACCCTCCTAGTGCTAACAACAATAATGTAGGCTTAACTTCAACAAGACTGTACAACCCATAAAGGGCTGCAGCAAGAGTATCCACCTCAGGTAACTGGGGAGGCAGAGCACTGTCCCTTAGAGGACATCTACCACACAAAGCTAATGGACCAACTCAGAAAAGCAGCCACAATGCAGAGACATGAAAAGAAAACAGATGTGAAAGAAATGGAGGAAAAGAAAACAACTGGATATAGAGTTCAAAACCACGGTTATAAGGTTTTTCAAGAGGCTCCTAGAAAAGGCTGAAGAACTTAATGAGATCTACAAGGAAATGAACAAGACCTACGAGGATATGAACGAGATCCTTGAGGATATGAAAAAGGACCAACTAGAAATTAAGCAAACACAGACTGAAATAAAAAATATTATACAAAGACCTAAAAGCAGGACCCCAAGAACCAAGTCAAAGATTAGAAACACAAAGTAGCAAAATCCACTCAGCCAGAAAAGCAAGAAGCCAAAAGAATCCAAAAAATTGAAGATAGTGTAAGGGGCCTCTGGGACAACCTCAAGCATACCGATATCCAAATTATAGGGGTGCCAGAAAAAGAGAGAGAGCAAGATAATGAAAACCTATTTGAAGAAATAGTGACCGAAAAGTTCCCCCACCTGGTGAAAGAAATTGACTTAAAAGTTTAAGAAGCTCACAGAACCCCAAACTATAAGAATCCAAAGAGGACCACACCGAGACACATCATAATTAAAATGCCAAGAGCAAAAGAAAAAGCAAGAATATTAAAAGTAGCAAGAGAATAACAGTTAGTTACCTATAAGGGAGCACCCATACGACTGTCAGTGGATTTCTCAACAGAAACGATGCAGGCCAGACGGGAATGGCAAGAAATATTCTAAGTGACGAATAGCAAGAATCCACAACCAAGATTATCTACCCAGCAAAGCTATCATTCAGAATTGAAGGTCAGGAGAGAGAACTAAGATGGCGGCATAGGTGAGCACCTATCTTGCTGTCCACGCGACAATTCTGAAACTACAACTTAACAACGGAACAAACATCGTCCAGAATCACCGGAGAGCTGGCTGAGGGAAAATTCCGCACATAAAAGTAGAGGTGGGACGCAGCAGTGCGCAGCTTTGAGGTTCGGAGCGTGAGCGAGCGGTGAGGGACGGCGGCATACAGCAAGCCCGGCTGGTTTTCTCCAGCTGGGAGGGCGGAGGCCTCCCACAGCACCGACCCCTCCCAGTTCCAGGCGAGCTCCCAGGTCGGGGAAAGGAGGATCCCGGTGCGGCTGAGGTCTGTGAGTTTGGGGAAAGTGCACGAGTAAATTAGAGCAGCAGTTCCTGGAGTCCGCGACCAGGCAGAGAACGCACGGCTCGCTCACTTGCTCAGAGACCACCATACTGCTTTGTTTTACAACCCTGAGTGAGACTTTGGCTGTGCAGACTCATTTGGGGAGAGGCAGAGTTGTCTGGCAAAGGGCAGACCAGTGGTGGATTTACATTGCCAGCCAACACTGAGACCTGTGAGCCACACAGATAAGCTGACGCCACGAGCCCCATTGACGCTGAAGCTGTGCGCCACGTAGGGCAGACCTAAGGCTGACGCCCCACGCCCCTTAGACGCTGTAGGGAGGAGCTAAGGCTGACGCGCGCTGCATAAGGAAGCTGAGCCACTGTTCCTCAGAGGATACCTATCACACACTGCTAAGGGACCAACTCAGGAAAGCAACCACAATGCAGAGAAAAGGAAAGAACTCAGCTGTGAAAGAAATGGAGGAAAAAAGACGACTAGACATAGAGTTCAAAACCACAGTAATTAGATTTATGAAGAGGCTACTAGAAAAGGCCGAGAAACTTAATGAGAACTACAATGAAATAAATAACACCTACAAAGAAATGAACAACGCCTACAAGGATATGAAAAAAGACCAACTAGAAATTAAGCATACACTGACTGAAACAAAAAATATTATACAGAGACCTAAAAGCAGTCCAGACGACCACAAAAACCAAGTCAAAGATTTGAAATACAAAAAAGCAAAATCCACTCAGCTGGAAAAGCAAGAAGCCAAAAGAGTCCAAAAAACTGAAGATAGTATAAGGGGCCTCTAGGACAATCTCAAGCATACCAACATCAGAATTATTGGGGTGCCAGAAAAAGAGAGAGAGCAAGATAAGGAAAACCTACTAGAAGAAATAGTGACTGAAAACTTCCCCCACCTAGCGAAAGAAATTGACTTGAAAACCCAAGAAGTGCACAGAACCCCAAAATATAGGAATCTAAAGAGGACCACACCAAGGCACATCATAATTAAAATGCCAAGAGCAAAAGATAAAGAGAGAATATTAAAAGCAGCAAGAGAAAAACAGTAGGTTACCTATAAGGGAGCACCCATATGATCGTCAGCGGATTTCTCAACTGAAACGATGCAGGCCAGACGGGAATGGCAAGAAATATTCAAAGTGATGAATAGCAAGAATCTACAACCAAGATTGCTCTATCCAGCAAAGCTGTCATTCAGAATTGAAGATCAGATAAAGTGCTTCGCAGATAAGAAAAAGCTAAAGGAGTTCATCACCGCCAAACCAATAGTATATGAAATGCTGAAAGGTATTGTTTAAGAAGAGGAAGAAGAAAAAAGGTAAAAATATACATTATGAACAACAAATACACATCTATCAACAAATGAATCTAAAAATCAAGTGAATTAACAACCTGATGATCAGGATAAAATGAGGAATAGAAGAGAATCATGGACACAGAGAGGGAATGGACTGATATTCTTGGTGAGAAAAAGGGTGCGGGAAGTACAGCAAGAGACTGGACAAAATAATGCAACTATGGGAGAGGACAGGGAGGGGGGTAAGGGCGGAGAGTGGGATGGGTACTGGGTGGAGGGGAGCTATTGGGGGAAAATGTAATTAATAAACTGAACAATAAAGATTAAAAAAAATAAAAAATAAAAAAATAAAATAAAATAAATGCAAACAGAATTGAAGGTCAGATAAAGTGCTTCGCAGATAAGAAAAAGCTAAAGCAGTTCATCACCGCCAAACCAATATTATATGAAATGCTGAAAGGTATTCTTTAAGAAGAGGAAGAAGAAAGAGGTAAAAAGAAAAATTATGAACAAATACACATCTATCAACAAATA
Source organism: Antrozous pallidus (assembly GCA_027563665.1). Lineage (NCBI taxonomy): Eukaryota > Metazoa > Chordata > Mammalia > Chiroptera > Vespertilionidae > Antrozous > Antrozous pallidus. The sequence continues at coordinate 51,373,201 of CM050510.1, forward strand.
AATCTAAAAATCAAGTGAATTAAAAATCTGATGAACAGGATAAACTGTGAATATAACAGAATCATGGGCATAGAGAGGGAATAGACTGACAGTTCTTGGGAAGAAAAGGGGTGTGGGAGGTGCAGCAAGAGACTAGACAAAATCATGCATCTATGGGAGAGGACAATGGTGGGGAGGTGAGGGCAGAGGGTGGGATGGGTACTGGGAGGAGAGGAGGTATAGGGGGGAAAACAAAGGGGAACAATGTAATTAATAAACTGAACAATAAAGATTAAAATATTTTTTTTAAAAAGAATATTGATAACACTCTATTTCCTAAGATAGATGAAGTTCATTTATTATTACTGTGTTACTAGAGGCCCGGTGCACAAAATTCTTGTGGTGTGTGTGTGTGTGTGTGTGTGTTCCTCAGCCCAGTCTGCACCCTTTCCAATCTGAGATCCCTCTCACAATGCAGGACTGCTGGATCCTAATCGCTCGCCTGCCTGCCTGATTGCCCCTAACCACTCCCCTGCCAGCCTGATCAATTCCTAAATACTCCTCTACTGGCCCAACTGCCCCATAACTGCCCTCCCCTACAGGCCTGGTCACCCCTAACTGCTCTCCTCTGCCAGCCCAGTCACCCCTAACTGCCCTCCTGTGCTGGCCACAAAATTGTGTTCATATAGGGGTGGCCAGTTTGTGTGTTGGAGTGATGGTCAATTTGCCTACTACCTCTTTATAATATAGGCTTGATTCCTAACTTGCATTTTGCATATCAGTGTGATCTCAACATGGCACCTCAAGAGCCTAAACTTTAAAATCTAAACCTAACAATCTACTTATACTAGAAATTCAGCTAGTTTCACTCACTTTCTTGTGTGAGTCAGATAGAGTGTGTCATTTTGGTTTATTTGCTTTAAATAAACAGTTTCAACTATGACTACTTGTTCCAATACAGACATACTTGGTTCCTCAAATAAAAACCTCCTCTTCATAAATATTCATCATTTTAAGCTCACTAAATATAGCTTAACCCTAAAGAAAAATAACATTTTTTTTAAATGGTCTTTTCACCAAATAAGAATTCAATAAAATATGACTACTGAAGCAATAACTAAAACTCCAAGAGAAGTGTCACTATCATATCTATATAGGCTGGTATATGAAGGTTGTAAGGATGGGTTGATTTATAAAAGAAAAACAACATAAAATAAACTTCTTTAGATTTTTATCTAAACAAAGGTCCTTTTTTAAAATTTTCTCCTGACTATGTAAGTTATATAATAAGATGAGTAGTTTAACTTACCATTCCACTGGAATTATTTATTCCATTCATATTAATTTTGGTTACAAATCTAACTGATGGAGGAGCTTCTGGGTATTTAGGTCCACATTCTACTTTCAGGCTATATATTCTGTTTTCATAATTTGTCTGGAAAGCAAAAAAAAATAATAATAAAAATAATATTCAAATGCTAATAAAGAGGAAAAATACTTGATAGTATTGTGTATGTGATCAAGCATTTACTTTTCTACATTCATTTGATCTATTGGTAGAATTAACTGTAGCAAGTATATTTAAAAGTAGAGAAAAAGCAGAGATTTTATAAAATAATTCTATACAGCCATATCAAAATGATCACTTTTTGTGATACAAGCAATACCTTAATAAAATTAAACCACTTAAGTTCAGGTTTCACTAAAATGTTTACATTGTGGAGAAGAGACTACTTGACTATGTCATGCACATATAAAAGTTCCCATTTGTCCAGGACAATTCTGTTTATTCCTATTTTTCCATTATAAATATTAACAGTGCTTTTTTTCATCCTCAAAAGAATCTGGTTGGACAATAAATTATATGGTTATCCCACTTATAGTGCAATCAGTAACTTCTAGCAAAAATACTGTTTACAGTGAGAAAACAGTATTTCATGCCTAATTGGTTAGAGCAAACTTTATGTTTCCACATCATTTTAAAATAGTTTCTTAATTGAGAAATTTAACATAACCACAAAAAATCCATTTTAAAGCCATGAGACGTAATGGTTCTAGGTTATTCCTGGCTGATATTGCACATCCCTAATTAACTCTTCTTTATCCTTATAACTTGTTCACTTGGTTAACTTATTGTTATACAATTAAAATATAAAAGTGAAAAATAAGTGAAAAAGACAAATGTAATGCCTGTTGATTTCTACAATAAACCTGGGGGAGAAGGGAGTAGCTAACCATCCATCTACAGATTTCACTTACCAAAACTTTCTTTCCCTTAAGTAAAAGTTACTCCCAAGAGGAAGTCAAATTTTGGATATTAAGCTACTGTAGTTTAAAATGGATGCAACGTTCTTATTTACGTTAAATATTTCAATATTTTACAAAAGAAAGAGCTGTATAAAACTCATGACAATTTAATGGTAAATATGTTAATAATATGACCAGCACTTTTGATATGTATACAAAGGACTAACACCAGACAAATCTAAAGGAAATAATCTAGTCTGTGTTTCTCCAATCTGGATGTACATCAGCCCCTTAAAAACTTGCATTTTAAAAATGATAATTATAATAGACACCCTCTCCCAAATTCATAATGTTAAAGATACTCAAGGTATGTGGAAACAACCAGAACTCTCAAACGACTGGGTGACGAAAAATCATACAACCATTTTGTAAACAAGCTGGCATTTTCTTATAAAGATAAGCATATACCTACCCTATGAGTTAGCAATTCCATACCTAGACATTTTAACCAAGAGAAATGAAGACAAACATATGTTTACAAAAAGACGTGTAAAGAATGCTCATAATAGTTTTTTTTGTAATAGCCAGAAAGTAGATAAAAGCTAAATACCCATGTACAGGAGAACTGATAAACACACTATGGGATATCAATAAAGTAAAAGAGTTCTCAGTAATAAAAAGAAATACTACTACTACACAGAACAATACAGATGATTCTCTGAGACATTATGCCAAGTCAAAAGAAGCAAACTGGTACGTGAACACACTGCATGATTTCACGTATACCACGTTCTACAACAGTCAAAACTACTCTAGGGCGCACAAGCAGGGTGGGGATGAGGATGGGAAGGGACACAGAGAACTTTCTGAGGTAACAGAATTGTTTCTATCTCAATAAGCATGTAGGTAACAAGGTACATTGGTCAAAACTAATGGTACGTATTTCACTATATGTACATTATACCTCAAATTTTTCTAAAATAAAAAAAACTATTAATCTAATTCAGTGCTCAGAGTAAACATCATACTAACTTTTGATACCTTGGACTAATTTTTCTTTTCAATTAATTTATTTTAAGTTAACCACCAAGTATTTTTATTATCGAACAAAAGAATGAGATGAAATAGGAGAGAGCAATAAAAGAAACTAATAACTATTAAGAATGCCCAGCTGCCGTGGCTCAGTGACTGAGCATCCATCTGTGATCCAGGTCACGGTTCGATTCCTGGTCAGGGCACATGCCCAGGTTGCTGGCTCGATCCCCATTGGAGGGGAAGTGGGAGAAGGGGACAGCCGATCAATGATTCTCTCTCCTCATTGATGTTTCTCTTTCTCTCTCTCTCCCTCTCTGAAATCAATAAAAATATTTTTCAAAGAATGTACTATAGTCAGATACTCTCCTGTTGTCTAATTATTAATTCATTTAATTCTCAAAATTTCTAAAGATGAATATTTACATATAAAGAAACATACATATAAGGAAAAGTAACTAAATCTCTAATGCTAAAAAATATTGCTTCAGAAAACTGTCGCACAAATATATGGAAAAACAAAGTTGCTAATCCTATAAATCCAGATACTGGAGTAACACACACACACATAAAAATACAGTCATCTTAAGCAGTAGCAAAATACTAACAAACAGAAAAACAGCTAACCAAGTTACAGTATGTTAAGATAAGAATTTTCCTGTTACCCTGGCTGAATGTAGATAGCTAAAGCTGCGGACAAAATTGCTCTAAATATGGCATCTTCTAAACAGAAAACAAGATGAGACACCAATCTTGGCAGATTTTATTAAATGGCAAATGAGTACTGTGACCACTCACCTTTACCCAGTCCCATGTGCCTCAGTGAGGAAGATAACTTGAAAGAGGATACAAGGCAGAAAATCACTGTGTGCTATTATGTCTGGCTTAGGAGGAGTACTGTATGTACCACTGCAAAGTCCTCCCCTCCACTCTCTTCCTGGCACCAAAGAGCGAGAGGGTGCTCAAAGACTAATTGAAAGCAGAGGACTCACTGGGAGAGGCCTGGTCTGGCAGTCAGCAGCATTGGCCTATGTGTCCCCCACTTGCTAAGCAGGTTCTACCCTCCCTACAAGCTAGAAAAGTGTTTGCCTTCCCTCCCCTGCTGGGCACACCCTAGATATGGGAGTTTCCTGCAGTTCTATGACACCAACTTGGAGAGTCCTGCTGGCGGCCACAAGAGATCAGACAGGAGCTGTTCCTCCACATTTGCGAACTATGCTTTGAAACAGCCCACAAAAATTGTTGAAGAACTTACACATAAGCTCTAAAACATTCAAGTTTAAAGTTCACTGGAGATAGTGGCTCAGTGGACAGAGCATCAGCGCACAGACTGAAGCGACCCGGGCTCAATTCCAGTCAAGGGCACATACCTCAGCTGTAGACTTGATCCACAGTCTTGGTGGGGGTGCAGGTGGGAGGCAACCAATCAATGTGTCTCTCTCACATCGATGTTACCCTCTCCCTCTCCCGGTCTCTCCCCACTCCCTCCCTCTCTCTCTAAAAATCAATGGAAAAAATATCCTCAGGCAAGGATAAACAGACAAAAAATTTTTTGAAGTTTATACTCCATGAAGTTCAGACCATATCAAACTATTCATTAAGAGTGCGTATAAGCCAAAACCGGTTTGGCTCCGTGGATAGAGCATTGGCCTGCAGACTGAAAGGTCCCGGGTTCGATTCTGGTCAGGGACATGTATCTTGGTTGCAGCACATCCCCAATAGGGGATTTGCAAGAGGCAGCTGATCGATGTTTCTCTCTCATCGATGTTTCTGACTTTCTATCCCTCTCCCTTCCTCTTTGTAAAAAATTAATAAAATATTTAAAAATTTTTAAAAAGATCTTGAAAAAAAATTTTTAAGAAAAAGTTGCTTATAAGTTATAAGCACTTTTTTTTACCAGACAGACCATGATAATAATGTTCACAGGCAGTGAAAATCAAAGTTTTCATTATAAATACCAAGTCATAAAACACATAAAAAAATTCTAATTACCAGTATTATATTCCCTTCTTCAAAAGTCTTATGGAAAAAAATCAGAGCGGGGGGTTGGGGGGTTAGCATTTGTTAGTGTAGTAGTATATATAAATTTTGCAAAAGAATACCAGAAAATATAAAACATTAGTTCTTTAAATTTAACATTGCTAATTAACTGATCCATTTTTCTTTTATAATAATCAACAGGAAATTTAAACTCTACCCAACGGGAAAACAGGTGAAATGTTCAGTTAACAAGGTAGCAAATAGTATACAAAACCAGAGTCAGAAAAAAACAAAAAAACCTTTAAATATGTGTTTTTTCCAGCAAGTCAAAATATATAATACATATTTCAAAGACTCATTGCATAAAATGCAATAAATGGGACCTTTGAGTAAGAAATGCAGAGTAGAAAAAATACTCCCAATCTGAAAATATTTTGAGTAAAAAGAAAGATTCACAAACTTCAGAAAGACCTAAGAATAAAAAACAATGAGCCTGTTCCCAACATCACAAGAAAATATTCAAGAATCATAGACTTTTCAATATATTTTATAAATGAAGAATCTGAGGCCTACAGCATTTACATGGCAAGTCAAATATCACAAAGCAAATAGCAATGTGCTCTCAAAAAAAAAACCAATTTAGAAATTATTGGTTACACAAAGTTAGTAATGTATTATGTCAAAACACACTGTTTGCTCTTCCCAAATAACCCCTCCATTTCCTCACCTTTTCTCCTCTCTATCTGGAATGTTCTCCATCCCCATCACCACCTTCTGAAATCCTACTAGTCAGTTCTTTAAGGCTCATTCCAAAGGCAACTTTCTCCACTGTTCAGCCTTCCTCAATTATTCCAGCTAGAAGAAACATATTCTAAAGTCCCATTATGATCTTTCTCTGCCATATTTAGTCTGTCATTTACATTTATTTTTTTCTTCTCTACTAAACTGCAAACATTTGCTGACAATGACTATATCAATCTTTCCCCCCCAATTCCCCAGAAAATCAAGTATCATATTGTGCACAAGGGTAGCATCAGTAAATGCATACAAAATAAAAAGGGAATAATTGTTTCAGTTAGAATTTATCATATTAAATATATTGTAAAGTAAAATGCTTATTGTAAAGTGGGTGTAAATATCAATAAAAATATGTAATTTATAGCACTGACCCTTGGTGGCCCAATAATCATGCCTGTCCACCTTGTAAGTGTCATATCTTCATCATCTTCAAGGCCCCAGCTAACCGTACCATCGCCTACTCCTTTTTGTCCTTCTTCAAGTTCTTCCAACAAGCGAAAATTACGAGGAACTTTAACTCCTATACAAAAGAATGTCAGTGTAAATGCAAAAAGCTCAAAATTATAAGAGCTATACATATTCAATTTCAGCATTTTCCAAATTAACCTTTATAAATTATTTCCCCCAAAAGCAAAATTTCCTCTGAAAAAACATTCTGCTCCAGAAAATTTTGAACCTAATAACCTCTTAAAATGAAAAAGATACAAAAAGCACTGTACCAATATTAATAGTACAGAACATGTATATAAATTCCTAATTAGTCAATTCCATACTGACATAAACTAATCATCAAAAACCATTATAAATAGTTGAGTTTTTGTTCCTAGTCACCAACAAAATGGACATGACCAGAAAGTTCACAAAAGTTCGATTTTATCAATATATATTCTTCTCTAATGACTTTTAAAGAATAATGTCCATCTTTTAAAATACACTAAGAGGTACTATTTTCTAGAATATGCTAAAGTAGCCCCACCCATGGTCCTGAGTCTCTTTCCTGTTCTCATCCCTAATCAATGCAGTCTTATCTTTCCCAGCTCATTTCCTTATGGATATAGCAATTTCCTAGGACTTGCCCTTCACCTCTTTGCCAGTTTTACAAAATCTACAAACCTTTCTCATACCTCCACTTCTCTAGCCTTTAATTCCATTACTCCTTACAAATTCTGAAATGTTAACACAAATACCTTCCTCTCTGCCTAGATTCTCCTGTCTTTCAGTTTCCCACTCCCTCATTTTCACTAAACCTGGTCTTTGCCATTATTTTAATTTCTAATCCCTGTAATCAAACCATGATTCTTCCAATTTATCACAAACATTCCTAGGAGTACTGGCCTAACCCCTCCAAAAAAAAATGGACCCTATGGTTTTCTCAGTTCACATCAGCATCTCACATGAAACACCTTCCAGCCCCACTCTACAAGTCCTGAAAAAATCTTTTCTCTGGCTCAGGCAGGAGCACAAACTTACACACTCTCTCATGCACACACATACAATTATGAAGCACAAAAAAAGAAGGATTCTGTATAACTTCTGTTTCTTGCTGAAATCAAAATACCTCTTTTACTTACTAATTCATAGTAATACTTTGACATTTAATCAAAAGCTAGTAAGTACTGTAACTTAAAACAAAAACGCTAGCCACATTATATACTGTGCTTCATAAAAAATGACTGAAAACTTTGGGCCTCAGAGATATGGAGCTGTTATAAAACCCAAAAACAGAAGTAGTCATTATTATAACTACTGTGATTATTAATAACCATTTGTTACGCATACATTATATTTTAAATAAAGTATCCCATTTACTTACTATTAAAAGCATTCATTCTACAGTTGCAGAAACTCAAGTTTAAAGAAGTTATGTGACCTTCCAGTTTCTAGACCAAAGTCACTCTTTTAGCCCTTAAGTTACATAGTACTACAAGCTACACAAGCAGCATATCATGGCCCAGCTCCCAGTTCTACTGTCCACTTAACATGTGATCTCAGCAGTTATTTCATCTGTAACAGTGAGATAACAATATTCCTAATAACAGAATCATTGTAAAAAGTAAGATAATCCACTGGAAATAATAAATGACTACGATAATTTTAGTGTCCATATTAGGTAGAATTATATATAACTTCTACTTAACTCCATAAAAATTGTGTGAAAATAAGAGCTTTTTGTACAATCCTGTAGGGTGACCCCTGAATAATTTTACCCTAACCTGTAAGTTTCTAATAACATAACTGAGACAACTGCTATTTTCCCATAGCTATACAGTTATGATCTTCACAACATATTGCTACTAAAATGTTTTTTAAAGTAATCTTGAACAAGCTTGATTACACTTATCATTATGTAGTCATTACCCAAGAATAATTCTAATTTCTTTTTTCATAGAGAAGAAAATTTTATTCTAAAAATAGATCTCAGTAATAATGAAATACCAAACGCAGGTCATTATAATAAAAAGAGAGGTATTTTTTTTCTGTAAAGTACATCACCTCTATCATATATTGCCAACTCTTGTTTATCTGTATTTTAATTACTGATTTTATGAATTACCTAACGAAATTTTAAAATCATTCACTGGATTCTGCCTAATATATGATAGGTATCCCCTCCCCCCCCAACTGGTGGTCGGAGTTATGATGTAATTGACAGAGACATTGAGCCACCAATCAGGCACATACCAGAGTGCCCTGTGTCCCACCCCTTCCCTTTTCGCCCTGGGCCCAACCCCTGCCTTTAAAATGTGCCTCAGTGAGCCACATGGGACCCTTTTTCTCCCAGACTGCTCTCCCAGGCAGTCTGGGAGGAGGTCCGGCTGGGTCCCCTTCTTTTTCTCTTCCCCTGGCCCCAGTCTCATGGCTCGGCTTCTCCGGCTCCATTCCCCCGAGCCTGTGAACCCGCCCAGAGACCCCCAATAAAGCCTGATTAATTTGTTCACTTATTCGGACTCCTGCCTGTAGTTTCTCTCACGGCGGCGTAGAACCTTACAATATACATCTGGATTGCCCATACTGATCACATCAATTGGCTGTAATAAAGTAGAAAAAAAATTTTTGAGGGGTTTAAGGTTAGAAATTCTTGATACATGATATTCTCTGTAAACCAAAAACTGATCCCAAGTTATATAATTAAATGTAACTTACTAACCTATTAATTGTAGTTTCATGTTTATTAGGACATCTTAGGGCATTTTTACACTGTTAAAAATTGGTGTGATTTATTTTGAAAAATCCAAGACAGAAGTACTGTCAGGGCATCCGATCCGAGATGGTGGTGAAGTAAGTGGAAGTTACACATACCTCCTCCCAGGACCAAACTGGAATTACAACTAAATTATAAAACAGTCAACCTGAGTAACCAACTAAGGACTAGCTAAACAGGAGAGTCTTATAACCAAGGATTTTCACAAGAAGCCAAATCGAGACTAGTAAGAAGGGTGAAGAGACATGGGCTGGACCTGCACCCCCATGTAGCAGTTGAGAACCTAGAGGGATAGATAGCTCAGCTAAAAACAGTCCCAAGAGAAGCACAAAGTCTTAACCCCATGCTGGGCTCCCCAGCCACAGGCACCAGAGCCAGAAACGGAGCCCACATAATATTTGGCTGTGAAAATCAGAAATTCTGTTTGTCAGGGAGAAATGGCAGTCTGCTGGAAATCCAGGCTCCCTCTTAAATGGCCAGTGCACAAAATCTCATTCACAACCATTCACCCTGGGCTGCGACAAAGGATGGCTCAAAGCAGAATGGGGTCGAGAGGAGAGACTGAGTTGGGTAGCTCCAGGGAGTCAGTCCCTCACCACCAGCCCACAGATACCATATTTCCTGGGTGGATCACTTTCTTTCATACAGCATCAGCCTTGGGGGGATTCACTGGCCCCACCCTCCTACCTGTTGCTCACTCTACCATGCTCACTACAGAGGAGTCAGCTGCCTGAAACTGTGGTGCACTTTCCTAAAGGGATCTTGACAAAGTCTGGGCATATACAGGAGGTGTCAAAGACTGACTTACCTGGCTCTGGGGGAGGGGCTATTTTTCTCTTGCACGGCCATAGAAAAATAGCAGAGTCCTCCGATGCACAGTCCTCCCTACTCCCAGTGAAATCTTGGTCTGTTTTGGCCTGACAGACTCTACCACATCAATTGGCCATAATACAGTCATTGGTCCCACCCTAACGAATCCCTGAGATGACAGTCCACCACAAGTCTGCAAGTACATGGTGGATGGTGACTGACTGGCCTTGGTGCACAAAGACTTTTGCTGTGGCCTCAGGCCTAGCACTGGTGTAGATTTCAAATCTGTAATAATCTGATAAATAACACTTGTCCTTACCTGCTGATTCATTGAGAACCTATCTCACGCAACTCACACACCACCAGAGACACTCAGGGACTGAGTCTAATAGGCAGAGACAAATCTCGGGTGCCTTGGGCCTTTTGCTGACTTACGCCAGGCCCAATGTTGGTGAAAGGCAGCTTGGGACATCCTACACACACCCAGGTCAAGAAGATGCAGCCACAAACTGTGGATCACTTCTTACCTCCAGACAGCCAAGAGCCAGTCACAGGCACTTCATGGCATTAAAGTGCACTGGAGGCCCTCCCAAGGGGCCCCAGAACTAACACACCCTGTTGGCAGGCTTCACACAATGATACAGCATGACCCAATAAGCTCCACAAGCAGCACACCCAAAGAAAGATCTTGAAAGGAATCAGACCTTTTTGGGGCAAATTCCACTTGCAGGGCCAGGGCCTGCATAGCAGTACATACACACTGGTTGGGGGGTCGATCCTCACAATCAGCCAGCTTGTGGGCGAATCACACCAACAAACATACCAAAAGCAATCAAGACTCAACTACAGAGGAGGAACCAAGATGGCGGCGTAAGTAAACACCTATCTTGCTGCCCCACACAACAATTTCAAAACTACAAGTTAATGACAGAACAAACATCATCCAGAATCCCCGGAAAGATGGCTGAGTGGAAACTCCACAGATAAAAGTAAAGATAGGACACTGTGACTCAGAAGAGCAGCAGAAGGCAGAGTTGAGGATACGCACGGAGTCAGAGGTTTGGAGCCGTGCGCGCGCGAGCTGATAGGGAGGGCAGCTGGATACCCAGCTGGTTTTCTCAAATGGGTAGGGAGACAAAGGTGTCTCACTGCACTGATTCCAAAGTTCTGGGTGAGGTCCGGGGAACCCACACTCATATGGGGTGAAACTGGACAGTAAGGAGGAAGCACACTGAAACTCGGGTGCTGCAGAGAGGACTCCATGACTTGCTCTCTCGTTTGGGAGAAAAAAAAGAAAGAAGGGAAACCACCGGACTGCATGGTTTTACAACCCTGGGTGAGACTTTGGGTATGCAGACTCATTTGGGGAGAGGCTGAACTGTCCGGCAGCAGGAAGAGCTCGGCGGCAGCTCTCTCTCAGAGGTGTGTGCAGCCATTACCACCAGGCACAGAGACCCAGGTGCCGTACAGGGCAGAGCTGACTGGAAATCAAGGCTGCCTGCTCAACCTGGAGACTCCGCCAACCCAACCTGAGCACAGCTGATCCTCACAGTCAATTGGCCTGGAGGTAAAACCCTCCTAGTGCTAACAACAATAATCTAGGCTTAACTTCAACAAGACTGTACAACCCATAAAGGGCTGCAGCAAGAATATCCACCTCAGGTAACTGGGGAGGCAGAGCCACTATCCCTTAGAGGACATTAACCACACAAAAGTAATCGACCAACTCAGAGAAGTAGCCAAAATGCAGAGACATGGAAAGAAATCAGATGTGAACAAAATGGAGGGAAAAAAAACGAATGGACATAGAGTTCAAAACCTCTTTGTCAAGAGGCTCCTAGAAAAGGCCGATAAACTTAATGAGACCTTCAAGGATATGAACAAGACCTTCAAGGATATGAATGAGACCCTCAAGAATATGAAAGAGACCCTCGAGGATATGAACAAGATCCTTGAGGATATGAAAAAGGACCAACTAGAAATTAAGCAAACACTGACTGAAATAAAAAAATATTATACAAAGACCTAAAAGTACTCTAGAGCACCCCAAGAACCAAGTCAAAGATTTGAAACACAAAGAGGCAAAATCCACTCAGCCAGAAAAGCAAGAAGCCAAAAGAATCCAAAAAATTGAAGATAGTGTAAGGGGCCTCTGGGACAACCTCAAGCATACCAACATGTGAATTATAGGGGTGCCAGAAAAAGAGAGAGATCAAGGTAATGAAAACCTATTTGAAGAAATAGTGACCGAAAAGTTCCCCCACCTGGTGAAAGAAATTGACTTAAAAGTTCAAGAAGCGCACAGAACCCCAAACTATAAGAATCCAAAGAAGACCACACCAAGACACATCATAATTAAAATGCCAAGAGCAAAAAACAAAGAGAGAATATTAAAAGCACCAAGAGAAAAACAGTTAAGTTACCTATAAGGGAGCACCCATTCTACTGTCAGCAGATTTCTCAACAGAAACGATGCAGGCCAGACGGGAGTGGCAAGAAATATTCAAAGTGATGAAGAGCAAGAATCTACAACCAAGATTACTCTACCCAGCAAAGCTATCATTCAGAATTGAAAATCAGATATAGTGCTTTGTAGATTAAAGGAGTTCATCACCACCAAACCAATATTATATGAAATGCTGACAGGTATTCTTTAAGAGAGAGAAGAAAAAGGTAAAAATAAAAATTATGAACAAATACACATCAAATGAATCTAAAAGTCAAGTGAATTAAAAATCTGATGAACAGGATACACTGATGAATATAACAGAATCATGGGCATAGAGTGGGAATGGATGGACAATTCTTGGGGAGAAAAGGGGTGTAAGAGGTGCAGTAAGAGACTGGACAAAAATCATACACCTATGGAAGAGGACGAGGAGGAGGAGGTAAGGGCAGAGGGTGGGATGGGTACTGGGTAGAGAGAAGCTACAGGGGGAAAAAAAGAACAATGTAATTAATAAGTTGAACAATGAAGATTAAAATATATTTAATAAAAAAAGACTCAACTATAGCCGAAACCGGTTTGGCTCAGTGGATAGAGCATCAGCCTGAGGACTGAAAGGTCCCAGGTTTGATTCCAACCAGGGCATATACCTTGGCTGCAAGGCATATCCACAGTAGGGGCTGTGCAAGAGGCAGCTGATCAATGTTTCTCTCATCGATGTTTCTGACTTTCTATTCCTCTCCCTCCTCTCTGTTCAACTACAGCCTAGTGGGCGTGGCTTAGTGGTTGAACATCAAACTGTGAACCAGGAGGTCACAGTTTGATTCACAATGGGGGGACATGCCCAGGTTGCAAGCTTGATCCCCAGTATGGGGTATGCAGGAAGCAGCTGATCAATGATTCTCTCTCATCATTGATGTTTCTATTTCTCTCTTCCTTCCTCTCTGAAATCACTAAAAATATTTTTAAAAATAAATTAAAAGACTCAACTACAGAGATAAAAAATGGTGGCCAAGGAAGTAAATTATTAGGCTATGAGAAATAAGTCAATCTGAAAAAGACAAATATCACATGATCTCACTGATTTGTGGAATCTAATGAACAAAAAGAATTGACCATCAAAATAAGAACCGAAGCAGGTAGGCATGGAACAACTGACATACCTCAGTGCGGGGTTGTAGGGACGAGAAGAGATAAACTAAAGACCACATGGGTGCAGCCCTCTTGTGTGTAGGAGTGATGGTCAATCTGCATATTACTTTTTTATTAGATAGGATAGAGGCCTGGTGCATGGGTGGGGCCAGCTGGTTTGCCCTGAAGAGTGTCCCAGATGGAGTTGGGGGCAAACAGGCTGGCAGGGGAGCAGTTAAACATCAATTAGGTTGGCAGGGGAGTGGTTAGGGGGTAATCAGGCTGGCAGGCAGAAGCAGTTAGGGGCAATCAGGGAGGCAGGCAGGTGAGCAGTTTGGAGCCAGCAGTCCTGGATTATGAGAAAGATGTCTGACTGCCCATTTAGGCTTGATCCTGGAGAGGGTGCAGGCTGGGCTGAGTGATATCCCCTGCCTCCCATGCATGAATTTTGTGCACCAGGCCTCTAGTTTAAATATAAATGGCACCACAGACATGGCGCCAACAAACCAACACTCAGCTTTCCCAAAGTGGAATACCACCCCAGAGCAACACCCTACCTAATCACAGCCAACACTGCCAAGACCCCATGGCACAAAATGTGGCATACACCTCTGCCCAGCCAAGCCAGGAAATGGTCCCTGTGGGTGCCAGGGAATGATATCACATAGCAATGCCTAGCTTCCTCTCCCTAGCAACTAGCCTCTTTGGAGTTTCTTCAGCTCAGAAACCCAACTTGCTTTATAGCGAGGTGCAAACATTTTTACAATCTACTCGTGAAGCATTTTCACATCCCTCATCTCATTTGATTCTCACAGGAGTCCTGGAGTAGGTAGATAGGAGACTCGGTAGAATCCTATTTTCTTTTCATTAGCCAGAAAAAAGAAGACTTAGAAAGCTTAGAAACTTGACCTCACTGAAAAGACAAATGGTGGACCTTGAAAATGACTTCAGGTTTTCTCACTGCGCAGAATTTAGTCAAACACTGCTGCAGTTAAATATTTTACTCTTTGTTTTCCCTGCGTGATCTACAATAATAGTCTGCTTCATAGTTGACATTTACTGCTGTGTTGCTGACAATTACCGAGCAAGAAGTTGGGTGCTTCACTAATCTGGAAAAAGTTTAGCTAAAAGTTTAGCAGGTCTAATTAATCAAGTTTACTCTATATCTATAAAAGGCTAAGTTGACTCGTACATGTGTGATACATATAAAGCTCTTGCTGGCGCCAATCACATGCATGTGTTTCAATCTGTCATTGTCGATCATGATTTTGGTTGACACTTCTATTATAAAGAAAAAGCAAATAGCAATATTAAAGTACTTCTTCTAATTAACTTCCCTTCATTGTGCATGGATTGGGACACTAGTAAAAAAAATACTTTTTAAAAAGACTCAACTGGCAGGTGGGGCTCATTTGTTTGGAGCATTGTCCTTTACGCCAAGGTGTGGAGGGTTTGATTTTTGGTCCGGGCATATAACCAGGTTATAGTCCAATCCCTGGTGGAGATGCATAGAGGAGGCAAGAGATTGATGCATTCCTCACATCACTGTTTCTTCCTCTCTCTCCTTCTTCCTCTCTCTAAAAAAAAATTTTTTTTAAACAATAAATATTTTTAAAAGTAAAATAAAACTCAATTACAACAAAAGGGCTCACAAACCCACACAGGAGACATTCCTGGATCACCTAATTCAGGTGATAAAAAAGACTGCACAGCCAAAACTGGTTTAGCTAAGTTTTGGAGCGTCAGCCTGCGGACTGAGGGGTCCCGAGTTCAATTGCGGTCAAGGGCGTGTACCTTGATTGCAGGAACATTCCCAGTGAGAGAGTGCCGGAGGCAGCTGATCAATATTTCTCTCTCATCGACATTTCTGGCTCTCTATCTCTCTCCCCTGTAAAAAAAACAATAAAATATATTTTTTAAAAAAATACTGCACTAAAAAACCCCACAAAACACTACATAAGGCAACCATATCAAAACTGGAGACAGGTCTAAACACAGACAGGAAGTCAAAATGGAGGACAAAGAAACATTCCCCTAATGAAAGAACAGCAGAAATCTGCAGTAAAGGTTAAATAAAATGAAGACAAGCAACCTACCAGAGTTCAAACCAATGGTTAAAAGGATGCTTACAAAACCTAGGGGGGAATGAGTAAACTCAGTGAGAATTTACACAAAGAAGACAGTAAGCAAAAGAGACAGTAAACAAAATAAAGGACATAAAAGCTGTAAGAAAGAACTAGTGTGAAATGAAGAATACACTAAAAGGAATCAGCACCAGGTTAAATGAAGCTGAGATTTGAATCAGCAGTTTAGAAGACAAAGTAGCAGAAAGCATGAATCAAAGCAGCAAAAAGAAAAAGATGGTTTTGTTTTTTTTTCCAATAAGGACAGTTTAAAACAGCAGTTGCCAACCTTTCGGACCTCATGCACCACTGGTTGGCAACTGCTGCTCCAAAGGTTTCCTTAAACCAGCAGTCATTAACCTTTCGGACCCCATGGATCACCGTGGACCACTGGCTGGAGACTGCCGGTTTAAAGAACCTCTGGTAGCCTGCCCAGTATGGCTTAGTTGGTTGAAGCATGGTCCCATACACCGCAAGGTTACAGGTTTGATTCCTAGCCAGCACACATATCTAGGCAACTGATAGATGTTTCACTCTCACCCATCTCTCTCCCCCTCCCTCCCTCTCTCTCTCCCTCCCTCCCTCCCTCTCTCCCCCCCCCCCTTTTCTTCTCTATTATCAGAGGTTTTTTTGAAAAAAGAACTTTTGAGACAACATCAAGCATAATAAATGTCATAGGGGTAAGAGAAGATGAGAAACAGCTAGGGATTTAGAACCTATTCGAAGAAATAATGACTGACAACTTCTCTAACCTGGCAAAGGAAAAAGGCGCACAGTCCAGAAAGCAAAGACAGTCCCAAACAAGAGGCCTACACCAAGACACACAATTAAAATACTAAATGTTAAAGACAATGAGAGAATCTTAAAGGCAGCAGCCTGCCCAATATTGCTCAGTGGTTGAGCAATGACCCATGAACCAGGAGGTCATGGTTCAAATCCCAGTCAGGGCACATGGCCAGGTTTCAGGCTCCATCCCCAGTGAGGAAAGTGTAGGAGGCAGCCGATCAATGATTCTCTCTCATAACTGAGGTTTCTCTCTATTTCCCTTCTCTCTGAAATCAATTATATATATGGTCCCTGTGGGTGCCAGGGAATGATATCACATAGCAATGCCTAGCTTCCTCTCCTTAGCAACTAGCCTCTTTGGAGTTTCTTCAGCCCAGAAACCCAACTTGCTTTATAGCGAGGTGCAAACATTTTTACAATCTACTCGTGAAGCATTTTCACATCCCTCATCTCATTTGATCCTCACAGGAGTCCTGGAGTAGGTAGATAGGAGACTCGGTAGAATCCTATATATATATACACATACATACACACACATACATACACACACATACAGAAAGACAGTTATCTACAAGGGGGTTCCCATAAAGACTATCAGCTGATTTGTCATCAGAAACATTTCAGACCAGAAGAGTTTGGCAAGAAATATTCAAAGTGACGAAAAGCAAGGCCCTACAACAAAGACTACTCTACCCAGCAAGGATATTATTTAAAACTAGTGGCCCGGTGCACGAAATTCGTGCACTGGGGGTGGGTAATCCCTCAGCACAACCTGCCCCCTCACACATACTGGGAGCCCTCAGGGGATGTCCTACTGACCGCTCACCCCCAGCCTGCCCAAGGTCTAAAGCCTCTGCCTCTGGCCCAGGCTTTAGGCCTTGGGCACCCAGCCATCAACCTGCTCTGCTCAGCTCCAGCCTTAGCCCTGACCACCCAGGGGCCATGCAGTCGCCACTGGGTGCCTCAGCTCCAGTCCAGACCTTAGTCCTGGCTGTCTGCAACTGCCGGGCCTTGGGGGCCGTGCAGTCGCCACCACCACCTTGGCTCCACCTCCGGGGGCCACGTGCTCACCATTGCTACCTTGGCTCCACCCCCGGGAGCTGTGCAGACAGGGCTGAGGCACCTGGTGGCCAGTGCACAGCTCCTGGGGGTGGAGCCAAGACGGCGGCTGCCGATTTGGCTCTGCCCCCGGATCCCTGTGGTCGCCGCCGCCACTTTGGCTAAGCCCCAGGGACCGCGCACTCACCATTGCTACCCTGACTCCACCCCCCAGGAGCCGAAAAGGCCAGCGGCGACCACACGGCTCCTGGGGCCAGGTGGTCGCAGGCAGATGGGGCTAAGATCTGGACTGGAGCTGAGGCACCCAGCGGCAAGTGCACAGCTCCCGGGGGTGGAGCCAAGATGGCGGCTGCCAGCATGGGTCCCTCAGCCTGACCTGCACCCTCTCCAATCTGGGAGTTTCTGTCTGTCTTTGCAATCACATGAGCGACTGTCTGAGACCCCAACCTTTGCTTTCTCTCCATCCCCCACCCGCAAGAGCAACTTCTTCCACACTCACTTTGATATAGTGTCTAGGAGATCTGGTAGTGCGTATGCCACCAGACTACATTTCCCAGCATTCCTGGTGCTCCACTGCTTGGGGCCAGAGCACCTTGAGCCTAGTGATCATTACCCAAGGTGCCCCTGGTGCTCATTTGCATGTCCCAAGCGACAGGTAAACCCCACAGCCTATTACAGCAACCTACATGAGAGCCTCATGAGGGGATCTCATGGCATGAAATTCCCCTAAGCATCCCAAAGTCACCACGAAAGGTCGAGACTCAGTCAACAGTAACTGTAAGGAGGGGGGGATCTCGCCAAGCCCTTAAGTACCATGTGGGCAGAGCTAATAGCGTGGTGCTTGCTTACATGGCACTGTGGCCACGCCCCTATCTGCTGGTCACGCCCCTGTCTGCTAGTCACGCCCGTCTGATGGTCACACCCCTGATTGGCTGGTATCATAGCGGAGGTACAGTCAATTTGCATGTTACTCTTTTGTTAGATAGGATGAAAGAAAAAAATGAATAAAAATAAATTCACAGACAAAAAGCAGAAGGAGGCCATCACCACCAAACCAGTATTACATAAAATGTAAAAGAAACTTCTTGAAGATGAAGAATGAAAAAACATAAACATAGCCCTGGCTTTGTGCTCCTGGTTAGAGCATCATTCTATGGACCAAAGGGTCACAGGTTCAAATCCAGTCAAGGGTATGTATCTCGGTTTTAGGTTCCCAGCACCAGTAGGGCTGTGTTCAAGAGGCAACCGATCAATGTATCTCTCTCACATCGGTGTTTCTCTTTATCCCTCCTCCTCCCCCTTCCACTTCACTAGAAATCAATGGAAAAATTACCCTCAGGTGAGGATTTTTATTTTTAATATATTTTATTGATTTATTACAGAGAGGAAGGGAGAGGAGTGGAAAGTCAGAAACATTGATGAGAGAGAAACATCAATCAGCTGCCTCCTGCACACCCCCTACTGGGGATGTGCTCGCAGCCAAGATACATGCCCTTGACCGGAATTGAACCCGGGACCTTTCAGTCCGCAGGCTGACGCTCTATCCACTGAGCCAAACTGGTTTCAGCTCAGGAGAGGATTTTTAAAAAAACATCCCTGGGTGATCTTGCTCAGTGGATAGAGCATTGGCCTATGGACTGAGGGTCCCAGGTTTGATTCCAGTCAAGGGCACATGCCCAGGTTGCAGGCTTGATCCCCAGCAGGAGGTGTGCAGGAGGCAAGTGATCAATGATACTCTCTCATCACTGATGTTTCTATCTCTCTGTCCTTGTAGCTTCCTGTCTGAAATCAATAAAAATATTTTTTAAAAAAGCAAACATAAATAATAATAAAATGGCAATAATTATATACCTATCAATAATCACTTTGAAAGTAAATGGGTTAAAGGAGGAGGTGGGGGAGGGGAGACATTTGTAATACCTTAAACAATAAATTTTTTTTTTAAAAAGTAAAGGGGTTAAGTGCTCCAGTGAAAACATAAGATATAGGATAGCTGAATGAATAAAATAAACAAGACTAAAAACAAAAAGTAAAAGAGGTAAATATTAAAAAATAAACAAAGAAAAATTTTACTAAATAAACAAACAAACAAGATTGTGTACAAGAGGCCTGCCTAGAACAAAAGACATACACATATGAAAAGTAAAGGGATAAAAATCAAGGTATTTCATGCAAATGAAAATAAATTTAAAGAAAGCTGGGGTAGCAACACTTACATCAAACAAATTACTTTAAAGCAAGAGGTATTAATAATAAGAGACAATGAAGAACATTTCTAAGATAAAGGTGTCATTCCAACTAGAGAATATAAACCTTGTAAACATTTATGCAATCAATATAGTAGCACCTAAATATGTAAAGCAAATACTGATGGACCTAAAGGGAGAAATTGACATTAGCACAGTCATAGTAGCAGATTTTAATACCCCATTATCATCAATGGATAGCTCTTCCAAACAGAAGATCAATAAGAACACAGCGGCCTTAAAGGACACACTGGATCATATGAATTTAATTATCTTCAGAGCATTTCACCCAAAGCAGAACATTCATTTTTCAAATGTACATGGAACACTTTCTAGGATAGACCACATATTAGACCACAAACCCAGTCTCAATAAATTTGAAAAAACTGAATTATATCAAGCATCTTCTCTGACCATAATGGTATAAAACGAGAAATCAATTTCTAGGAGAAAAAAAAAAACTGAAAAGCACACAAACAGATGTAAACTAAATAACATTACTAACAATGAGATCAGGAAGAAAGCAAGAGATACCCTGAGACAAATAAAAATAAAAATACAACAATCCAAAATCTATGGGACACAGAGAAAGCAATCCTAAGAGGAAAAGTAATAGCAATGTAGGCCTGCCTCAAGAAACAACAAAACACTAAAATGAACCATCTAACCTTACACCTAAATGAAAAAGGAAAAGAAAAAGAACACCAAACTAAGCCCAAGAGAAGGAGAAGGAACAAAATAACAAAACCCAGAGCAAATATAAACAAAATAGACTCTAAAAACACAAAATATTAACGAAGAGCAGATTCTTTGAAAAGATAAACAAGATTTATAAACTTGTAACCAGACTCAAGAAAAAACAGAGGACACAAGTAAATAAAATCAAGAATGAAAGAGGGAAATTAATTGACACCACAGAAATACGAACAAAATAGGTCCATATGCATGGATGCATGGAACAGACTGACAGGCCTCAAAGGGGAAGGTGGGGGGAGACAGGAAGAGATTAAACAAAGAACTCATATGCATATATGCCCATGGACACAGACAACAGTGTTATGGTGGCCTGGAGCAGGACAGGGGTTGGATGAAGTGTGGCAGTGTGGGGAAAATTGGGGAAACTGTACTACTGTCAACA
Source organism: Antrozous pallidus (assembly GCA_027563665.1). NCBI lineage: Eukaryota > Metazoa > Chordata > Mammalia > Chiroptera > Vespertilionidae > Antrozous > Antrozous pallidus. The sequence goes on from CM050510.1 coordinate 51,394,178, forward strand.
ATAAAAAATAAACTTAAAAAAAAAAAGCTGTGGTACATATATACAATGGAATATTACTTGGCATAAAAAAGAATGAAATCTTACCGTGTGTGACAGCACGGATGGACCTAGAGCAAGCACGTCAAACTCAAAGACTAACACGGATCAAAATAAACAAGGTTTAAGTATATGTGGCCACACAAAAAAAAAACAAACACACAAAATCTTCAATTTTCATAAGTACTTAGGTTTGGTAGAGACATACTGAATACAAAAGGCCAAAATAAATGAGTAATCGTTAACACGATATAGAACATTTTAATAAAAATCAATATATTTCCTTGAACATTAAGTTACCAGTCACTGAATAACTGCACAAATAAGTGTAATGCAAATAAACGTATTTTTCTTGTTCTCTGAAAGCGAAATATTTCCTGTTACGCACACCAAACAAGTCAATACAAGACGAATGATGTGGCAATTGACTGCTAAAATATTCGCTACTAGTATTAGTGAAGAAAAATGGGTAAAGCACATCAGGGTTATAAATCCAACACGATTATAATAATCGGTCATTAGCAAACGCTGTCGTTTGTTATTAATAATTATAACAGGAAATTGTAAAAATTATGAAATTTTTATTAAAATGTTATTTACATACCATTCTATTGGCTGGGCCACAAAAATATTCATTGTGGGCCTAGAGTGGATTATGCTAAGTAAAGTCAGTCAAGAGAAAAAAATGCCATATTTCACTTAATTGTGGAATCTAACGACCAAAATAAACAAACAAAACAGACTTATAGCTAGAGGACAAACTAGCGGTTGCCAGAGTAGATAGGAAGACTTGGTGGAAAAAGTAAAGGGATTAAGACGTTCAAATTGGTACTTACAAAATAGTCACAGGAAGAAAAGTACAGTATAGGGAATATAGTCAGTCAATCCTATATAATAAAAGTGTAATATGAACATCGACCGAACAGCCAAAAAGTGGGATGACCATCTGGGAGCACGCTATGACACCCACTGGCGCCAGGCCAGCCAAAACAGGTGCGAAGCGATTGGTTGAGGGCCTGGCCATCACCCCATAGAGGAGGTTCAGACCACCAACAGACAGGCTGCGGAGGATGGTCAGGGCCTCCCTCTGCAAGGGAAGTCCGGGTCTCAGGTACCAGAGGCTGGAGGGAAGCCCAGGTCCCAGAGAAAAGCTGGTGCCAGCAGCCAGGGAAAGAAAGGCCTATTCTTGCATGAATTTCATGCATCAGGCCTCTAATGATATTATAACTACTAGAGGCGCAGTGCATGAATTCGTACACAGGTGGGGTCCATATGGCCTGCCCGATCAGGGCTGATCGGAGCAGGGCTGGGCGAGGGGCCGTGGGTGGTTGGCTGGTTGGCTCTGCCTGATTGGGGTGAGGGGGACCAATCGGGAGTGGGGCCAGCAGGGGGGAGGGACCACAGATGGGAGTCTTCCCCTGGTCAAACTCTTGATTAGGGGGACAATTTTGAATACTAGCCTTTTATTATACTAGAGGCCTAGAGCACAAATTCGTACACAGGTGGGATCCAGATGGCCTGCCTTTAATTCCATTAAACTAGAAATAAAAGCATAAAGACTGCCAAATAAATACTAAAATGAGTCTTGCCATGCTGTGTTCATTAGAACTAAGAATTTTTTAATTTCAACATATATAGTTTTGAAATATGGATTCCAGTTAACAGACTGGATGCACAAAACTCACAAAATTCAGAAATTATGGTTAACATTTTAGTGTCCTTTTCAGACTATTTTCCATACAGCACAATAGTTTCTGTGTTTTTCCCAAAAGTGAAATCATGTAAGTCATAATTTTGTCAATTCTTTTTTCCCCACTTACGAACATATTTCTATATCTATAATGCTCCCTGTGACTAACATTAACCTTGCTGGGAGATAGGGGTAGTGAGTTTCCACTGCGCACTCCTATATTCCTTAACCAGGTGAGTTCATCACCTACTCAGACATTGATGGAAAAGACCTATAGCAGCAATGGAACACATTTTTTCTGTTTCACTTGCTTTTCAACCCTACCTTAGCTGGTCCTCATCAACACAGAGGCCAGCTACAGATTCCTTCCCCCTCAACCAAATGCCCAAAGTGTCTGAGGAATTAAGGAAGAGAGTGCCTGGGCACATGTGCAGTACAATGAGATGACTGGCTCTCCCAAGTCTCACACCATGCTTATGGGGTGGATAGGTTGCTTACTGCCCCCTGCAGAGTTCTCTCAGGCACAGGGGTTTCTGTCACTGTTCAACAAACCTGCTGGGTTATGCTGTTAAGATGGAACTCGAGAAAAATCCCATCTGTGATTTTAGTTCTCTGGTTCCTGCCCCACTCCTGGAGTACTGAGTTCCAGTCAAACCCCCAACAAGCTTACGTAGTTAATATATTTATTAACACCTCCTTTATGACAGATGTTTGCTGTGAGCTTTACAAGTAGAAGTATTTCATTCAAGCTCCTTATAACTTATTTTTTGTTTTATTACATAAATATATTTTTATTGATTTCAGAGAGGAAGGGAGAGGGAGAGAAACATCAATGATGAGAATATCATTAATCAGCTGCCTTTTGAATACCCCTGCTGGCGATGTAGTCCTCAACCTGGGCATGTGCCCTTAACCAGAATCAAACCCGGGACCTTTCAGTCCTCAGGCCACCACTGTATCCACTAAGCCAAACCAGTTAGGGCCCTTATAACTTATTAACATCACCATTTCACAAAGTAAGAAAATTAAGGCTTAAATTACCAGTTTAAATCTTAGGAATGAAACTCTGACATTCAGACATCTTTTTAACTAAGAGAAATAATAATTTCATAAGGTTTAATCTAATAAGGGAGAATGAGTAAGGAGTCAGGGTTGACATTTCAGTTTCAAAGCCCAATCTGTTAGTCATTATTCTCTACTGCCTCCACATGAAACCACTTTACTTCACTACTAGCTCCTGCTAAATCATCACCAATCCCAGCAAATCTGATGTGGATGAGAAATACATTCTGACCAACTGTGGGAACAACTGTGATAAAATAAATCCTGTTCTGAATACTCTTAAAAAGAAACTTTGGTTGTGTTCAAAGCAAAATATTCCTATCCAGAGATATAACATAAGTATCATTTTATATTTTTTCAAAGTACTTTCTCGTATAGCCATCCATCTGAATACAGTAAAAATCTTTTCAGGTATGATAAACAGATATATCCACATTTTACAAAGACCAAAGACATGAAGTAACTCAATCAAGATCACAGCAAACTAGTAGGTAGCTGAGTCAAAACTAAAACCCAATTTCCAAACATGGTATATAACACTCTTTCTGAACTGTATACTATACTTCACCTTATAACTTATTTGTAAGGAGAGAGAGATTAGGAAGAATACAAATATGTACAAATTAAACTACAGTACATATTTTTCAAGAAATATTCACTGTTGAAATTTGTTACATAAACAAAAACACTATAAAGAAAAATTTTAAATTTAAGTCCCAGAAATGGGGGCTTACTTGCTGCTTCTGCAGTATTTAAACTTACGTTAATATTCTATATAATTAGAAAAAACTTGCCTGGTGAGAGAAACCAAGATGGCAGCATAGGTAAACACCTAAAACTGCTGCTTCGCACAACAATTTCAAAAATACAACTAAAAGACAAAATGGACATCATCCAGAACCACAGGAAAGCTGGCTGACAAAATTCTACAACTAGAAGGAAAGAGAATAGCACAAGGAGAATCAGAGGAGCTGCAAAGCCTGAGGTAGAAAGACGCACGCACAGAGAGGACGGGACCGGAGAGGAAGGAGCTGCTGAGTGCCTGGCTGGAGTGCTCTAGCAGGAAGGAGACAAAAACTCCAGACTGCACTGCACACAAGTTCCATCTGCACTGAACCCCAGGTTCAGGCGAGACCCTGGGGACCCAGGCTCATACAGGGGAGATCTGGACTTCAAGGCAGAAACTCAGGGGAATGAAAGGCAGAAGTCTGAAGGCACGTGCACACGCAAGTGCACACAGAGAGGACTGACAAATCTCTGGGCTGCACTGAACCCCAGTTCCAAGTGCACTGAACCACAGTTCTGGGCAAGACCCTGGGGACCCAGGCCCATATGGGGGAATCTGGACTGTAAGACAGAAACTCAGGAGAACAGCGAAAGGCAGAGGTCCGGAGGTGCACGTGAGAATGCATGCATGGAGGACAGACTGTTGACTGTGCCGCTGGCTTGATCTGGCAGGAGGGAGACAGAAGCTCTGGATGGCACTGAACCCCAGTTCCGACTGCACTGAATCCCAGTGCCAGGCAAGAATCTGGGAGTCCAGATTAATTGGGGGAGAGAGTGGACTGTTTGGCAGCAGACGAAACTTGAGGGCGCCTTTCTCTCAGAGGTGCTTGCAGCGACTGCCTGCAGACAGTGAGACCCAGAAACCTCGTGGGGCGGGGCTGTTGGCTCCACCCTGAAACTCCGCCCCATCCAAGCTGAGCACCAAGGCTTTGGCAATTTTGCAAGTCTTGTCGCATAAGGCTGTCTCCCAGTATAGACACAGCTGGTCCTCACAGCCAAATGGCCTGGAGTTCAATTCCTCCCAGTGATACCAACAACAATCAAGACCTAACTACAACAAGGCTGTATACACAGTCCACAAAGGGGTGCACCAAGAGTGTCCACCTCAGGTAACAGGGGAGGCCGAGACACCTAGCACACAAAGCTACCCTACCAACTCAGGGAAGCAGTGAAGATACGGAGACAAACAAACACTTCACAAAGGAAAGAAACGGAGGAAAACAAACGACTAGATATAGAGTTCAAAACCACGGTTATAAGGTTTTTCAAGAGATTCCTAGAAAAGGCTGATAACTTTAGCAAGACCCTCGAGGATATGAAAAAGGACCAACTAGAAATTAAGCATACACTGACTGAAATAAAAAATATTATAAAGAGACCCAATAGCAGACTAGAGGAATGCAAGAATCAAGTCAAAGATTTGAAACACCAAGAGGCCAAAAACACTCAAACGGAAAAGCAAAAAGAATCCAAAAACTTGAGGATAGTGTAAGAAACCTCTAGAACAACTTCAAGCATATCAACATCAGAATCATGGGGGTGCTAGAAGAAGAGAGAGCAAGATACTGAAAACCTATTTGAAGAAATAATGACTGAAAACTTCTCCCACCTGGTGAAAGAAATAGACAAATCCAGGAAGCACAGAGAACCCCAAACAAAAGGAATCCAAAGAGGACCACACCAAGACACATCATAATTAAAATGCCAAGGGCAAAAGACAAACAGAGAATATTAAAAACAGCAAGAGAAAAACATTTAATTACCTACAAGGGAGCACCCATACGACTGTCAGTGGATTTCTCAACAGAAACGATGCAGGCCAGACGGGAGTGGCAAGAAATATTCAAAGTGATGAATAGCAAGAACCTACCACCAAGATTACTCTACCCAGCAAAGCTATCATTTAGAATTGACAATCAGATGAAGAGCTTCACAGATAAGAAAAAGCTAAAGGAGCCAAGACCGGTTTGGCTCAGTGGATAGAGCGTCGGACTGCAGACTGAAGGGTTCCGGGTTTGATTCCGGTAAGGGCATGTACCTTGGCTGCGGGCACATCCCCAGTAGGGGGCGTGCAAAAGGCAGCTGATCGATGTCTCTCTCATCGATGTTTCTGACTTTCTATCCCTCTCCCTTCCGCTCTGTAAAAAATCAATAAAATATATTAAAAAAAAAAAAAAAAAAAGCTAAAGGAGTTCACCACCACCAAACCAGTATTATATGAAATGCTGAAAGGTATTATTTAAGAGGAGGAGGAAGAAGAAAAAGGTAAAGATAAAAATTATGAACAAACATATCAACAAGTGAATCAAAAATCTGATGAACAGAATAAATTGGTGAATATAATAGAATCAGGGGCATAGAAAGGAAGTGGACTGACAATTCTTGAGGGAGAAGGGGTGGGTGTAGGGGATGTGAGAAGAGACTGGACAAAAATCGTACAGGTATAGATGAGGACAGTGCAAGGGGCTAAGGGCAAAGGGTATTGTGAGAACCGGGTGGAGGGGCGATATGGGGGGAAAAAGAGGAACAATTGTAATAATCTGAACAATAAAGATTTATTAAATTAAAAAATATATATTCTCTATAATTAAAGGCTAATATGCAAATAAACTGAATGACAGAACAACCAACCAATCAGTGGCTAAGACGTACACTGACCACCAGCAGTCATGCGTGGAACTTGGTAGGAATCAGCAGCAGGCAGCAGAACGAGGAACATGGCGGGTGTCAGCCACAGTGGGATAGTGGAGCAGGTGAGGGGGGCACCAGACCAAGGCAGGGTGCCAGTCACTGTCATTAGGGCAAGCCTCTTGTGGTTACTGAAAATTCTTTGCTCCCACGTGCCACAGTCCCACCCAGCACTCGCACCTGCTGCCAGTGCTGGCCCTGCTTGCACCCGCAGCTGGCGCAGGAGCCACTGCTCACACCCACTGCTGGCGCCGGGTGCCAGTCCCAATCACTCAGCACCGTCAGTGGGTGCGAGTGGCAGCTATCAGCTCTGATCACCCCTGATATGTCTTTTCCACCTCCCCCTGCTACTAAGGGGCGATCGGGACAGTAGCTGCCACTCGCACTCGTTGCTGGCGCCGGCCCCAATCGCTCTGTGCCATCAGCAGGTGCAAGCAGGACCAGCGTCGTCAGCACGTGGGAGCAGCAGTGGCGGGGCCATTAGCAGACAGGGGACTGGGGACTACGGCGGGAGAAACTGGATGGGGGTGTGAAGGATGGGCGAGACCTACCCCTATGCCCACTACAGCCTTGTGGCCCAGTTTCTTTCAAGGTACACGAATTCATGACATGGGCCCCTAGTAATATAAGAGCTCTCTATAGGTAATATTTTTCTAACTTTTCAGAAATGTAATATTCAAATATTTTTGTTTTATTTGAATATTCTTATATTCTCAAATTCCTGATTATTTTCCTAAGAAAATTACATAAATACCACCATATAGAGCAACACATATTAAAACAGCAAAGTATAGGGAGACTAGTATTTTATCATCCATTCACTTATATTTTATTCATTCCTTTGCTCCTTAAACATTTGACTACTATCAGATGCAATTACTACACCAGGCATTTACTATCAAGAGGACTACAACCTTTGGTTATCTTCAAGGAGTTTACAATCTAAGAGAGGACAATTAAAGAGACTGCATAATAGAATGTGAAAAGTATTACGGGAGCACCTAGAAAAATAACTCACTTCAAGAGAAGGGAAAATAAGGTCTCCTTAAAGAAGGAATTCTCCAGAAACACCACAGAGAACAGAAACCATCTAGTTAAAGAGTGGGTGAAAATATGTAAGATGTCAGGGAGAACATCAAAAAGAAAATGAATAGATCAATCTAGCTACCAGACAAATACTGCAAAGATGTTAAGTTCTCCACAATTAATGTACAGATTCTTCCCATTGAAACTGAAATTCCAATAGCAAATCCTGGAACTTGACTAATATTCTTATGGAAGACATCTTCTAAGCAGCAAGAGTTTGGAGAAAATGTTAAAGAAAAAGAAAATAGAGGGGATACTCCCTAGATATCATTACCACCAGCCAAAGAAATTAAGATAATATGAAATCAGCTCAACTAGCATAGCTCAGTGGTTAAGCCTTGACCTCTGAGCCAGGAGGTCATGGTTCAATTCCTGGTCAGGGCATATGCACAGGCTGCGGGCTCAATCCCCAGTGTGGGTGTGTAGGAGGCAGCCAATCAATGATTCTCTCTCATCACTGATGTTTCTCTCTCCCCCCCCTCTCTGAAATCAATAAAAATATATTTTAAAAAATTATGTGAAATCAGTGCAGGAATCAACAGACTAATAAAAAGAAAACACCCAAAACAGGTAAATGCATATATGAAAACAGAATCCTATATACCAAAAGGCTAACATGCTAATCAACCAAATGGCTGAACAACTGGTTGCTATGACCCACAGTGACCATCAGGGGCAGACACTGAATGCAGGAGCTGCCCCCTGGAGGTCAGTGCACTCCCACAGAGGGAGCACCGCTCAGGCAGAAGCCAGGCTCACAGCTGGCGAGCGAAACAGCAACAGCGTTAAGGATGTCTGACTGCTGGCTTAGGCCTGCTCCCCTGAGGGCCTAAGTCTCATCCCCCGAGGGCTCCCGGACTGAGCGAGGGCGCAGGCCAGGCTAAGAAACTCCCTTGTCCGAGGACACAAATTTCATGCACTGGGCCTCTAGACCTATAAATAAAAGTGTACTATACAAATCGATCAAACCACCAAACAACAAAACAACCATTCAGGACTATATTATGACACCCACTGGTGCCAGGCCAGCCAAGGCAGGGGCGATGCGATTGGCTGGGGGCCCAGCCATGGTCCCATGAATGCCCTGCAGAGGGAAGCCCAGGCCACTGGCCAGTGGGGTGACCAAAGGGCTCCACAACTGTCCCGCAGAGGAAGGCCCAGAGCACTGATCTGCGAGCTGCAGCAGGTGGGTGGGGCCTCCCTCTGAGAGGGAACCCCGGGTGCTGGGTGCCGGGTGCCGGTGGCCAGAGGGACGAGTCCAGGTTGCTGGCAGCCAGAGGGAAATCTGGGGCCCAGGTGCCAGAGGGAAGCCGGTGGCGGCAGCCAGGAGAAGGAATGCCTACTCTTGTTGCATGAATTTCGTGCTTCGGGCCTCTAGTATTTAATAAAGGCATTTAAAATTCAGCAGGAGCCGAGACCAGTTTGGCTCAGTGGATAGAGTGTTGGCCTGCAGACTGAAAGGTCCCAGGCTCGATTCGGGTCGAGGGCATGTGCACTGGCTGCGGGCATATCACCAGTGAAGGGTGTGCAAGAGGCAGCTGATCGATGTTTCTCTCTCATGGATGTTTCTGACTTTCTATCCCTCTCCCTTCCTCTCTGTTAAAACAATAAAATATATTTAAGGAAAAAAAAAAGAAAAAAAGGAAGGCTGTCTGAAGCCTACCTAGACAATAAAATAAATAATAAAATAAAATAAAATAAAATAAAAGTCAGCAGGAATCCAGATTAAAGGAGACTAGAAAAATAGGACAATCAAATACAACCTTGGATCATGTATTAGAAAAAAAAATTATTAGTATTTTGCTTTAAGGATATCAATCAAAAAATTGGAGGAATATGAATAGGGCCTATATATAAAAGTCTGCAACAATGATAATTTCCTGATTTTGATAATTATTGTAATGTAAAAGAATGTCCTGGTTTTCAGTAAGTACAGTGAATTATTTAGGAGGGAAAACACATTATGTCTATTATATATTAACCTCAGTGAATATTTTAACACATTTCTAAATATTGTCTTCAGTCAATAAGATGACATCAACTATATGACAGACCATTATTTTAAGAAATTAAAAAACACTACTGCCCCACTAGGCTGGCTCAGTGGTTGAGCACTGACCTATGAACCAGGTCACGGTTCAGTTCCTGGTCAAGGCACATGCCCGAGTTGCAGGCTCAGTGGGGGGCACACAGGAAGCTTCCAATCAATGATTCCCTCTCATCATTGATGTTTCCATCTCTCTCCCTCTGTCCTTCCTCTCTGAAATCAATAAAAATATATATTTTAAAAATACTACCAATTAAACTATATAACAGATACCCATTTCAGGTTTTAAATTATCTTCAAATTGATGAAACATGGTAGATAAAAACATATCTGAAAAAACAAAATTCAAATCAAATGCTGTACATCTGGGCCATGGCTGGGTAGCTTAGCTGGTTAGAGCAGTGGTCGGCAAACTCATTACTCAACCGAGCAGCAAACCCCAGTACACGAGCCACAGTTTGCCAACCACTGGATTAGTGTGTTACTCCAATTTGCCAAAGTTGTGGGTTCACACAAGAATCAAACAATGAAACAAAAAACAAACAAACAAAAAACAGCCCTAGTTGGTTTGGCTCAGTAGATAGTGTCGGCCTGAGAACTGAAAGGTCCCAGGTTCAATTCTGGTCAAGGGCACATGGCTGGGTTGTGGGCTTGATCCCAGTGGAGGATTTGTAGGAAGCAGCTGATCCATGATTCTCTCTCATCATGGATGTTTCTATCTCCCCCTCCCTCTTCCTTCCTCTCTGAAATCAACAAAAATATATTTTAAAAGATAAAAATAAGCCCTAACTGGTTTGGCTCAGTGGATAGAGCAATGGCCTGCGAACTGAAGGGTCCCAGGTTCAATTCTGATCAAGGACATGTACCTTGATTGGGGCACATCCCCAGTAGGAAGTGTGCAGGAGGCAGATGAATCGATGTTTCTCTCTCATCTGTTTCTAACTCTCTATCCCTCTCCCTTCCTCTCTGTAAAAAAATCAATAAAATATATTTTTTTAAATAAGTAAAATAAATTTTTTTTAAATGAATCAACCAATGAATGCATAAATAAGTGGAAAAACAAATAGTTTCTCTCACCCCCTCCCTTCCTCTCTCTCTAAAATCAATTTAAAAAGTTGTACATCTGAAACATCTGTATTGCACTTCAAACATAAGTGGAAAAACTTCTGGACTAAAGGATTTGTAAAGTACCTCAATTCTGTAGTATGGGGAATGCATTATGTTTAGGATACTATGAATCATGCTATTGGTACTCTTTTAAGTTACAACCAACCCTGGGCCAGCTACTTCCAAAAATGTCTACAACTATGTGACTAATTCATTCAGAAGTCTATATGCTGTATACTAATTCAGCTAGTGTTTAGTCAATGAATATATCTGAACATAAAATATTTTTAGTACTGTTTCACTTCAGAAAAGGAAACTAAAAACAATGTTTGTAAGTAAAACATTATACAAAGGGGTAAAGCTAGGTTTTACTTGAGCTATTTATTTTCTCATTAAGTCAGTTACATAGAAACAGTATTGGTAAAGTGATGACAATATAAGAAGCACTCAATAAACATTTGGTGCATTTATGGCAGATGCTTTCAACTTTCAACATTTATGTTGAAGTCCTGTAGCAGTTTTTGCTGATTTCAAACATAAAGAAATTCTTTCCCACAAGGTCTTACATTCCAGTGGAGTGAATACAATAATGTAAGCAAATACATTCCAATACAATACAATACAATACAATAAATTGTTGCAGAAGATTCTGACATATACTAATAAATACTTCACTGATCAAGGGAGAATAGAGAAGTTATTGGACATTCTCCAGAAAAGCAGCTAACAATGTTTATTTCAGAACTAGGAAGGGACAATTCCCTTCAAACAAACTAGGGAATGGACAAAAATTAGGTAAGCTATAATGTACTCTGGTTCTGGTCTAGTATGAATTTCTAATTAAATTAGAAGAGGCATACAATCGACAAGATGTGAGGTCTTCTGACAGAGTCCACTTAAATAAGTGGAACTGCTCTCCTCTAAGTCTTGGAACTTGCAGTAAGCTTCCAAAGTTAGAAAGCCATATTAAACAAAATAAGTCAATATTTTCTCTCTAAATCACTGCTTATAAAATAAACATTTTCAGAAAATTAAACACTTTTCAATAACTTAAGTATTTCCTCCTAAGAAATAACTATTTAGCCGAGACCGGTTTGGCTCAGTGGATAGAGCGTCGGACTGCGGACTGAGGGGTCCCGGGTTCGATTCCGGCAAGGGCATGTACCTTGGCTGCGGGCCCATCCCCGGTGGGGGGTGTGCAAGGGGCAGCTGATCGATGTCTCTCTCTCATCGATGTTTCTGACTTTCTATCCCTCTCCCTTCCACTCTGTAAAAAATCAATAAAATATATTTAAAAAAAAAAAAGAAATAACTATTTATATCACTACTGTTGAGCAAACCAAAACTGATCATTTGAGTAGATGACACTAGCATGAATAACAAATAAAATAGTACACCAAGTTATGCAAAGCTTGTACATTTCACTAGACTGAAAAATACATGGCATAATTATAGTACTTACAAAGAATAATCTTATTGGAGTATGCCTGGTGTCTGCTATACAACTTTTTTTTTAATGTAAGGTTAAACCTCAAACCCAGGTGGAACTTACACTTCTATCCCTCTGTCACATGGAAATCGTGTAAAATAACCATAACCAGATCATTAATTAGAACTTACATAATGTCAACATGATATTTAAAAAAAAAAAAAAAAAAACACACTAACTACATACCAGAATTAAGACTTTGCATTCTAATAAAGTAGAATTAAATTGGATTTGGACTTTATCAAAATTTAAAACTTTTACATTTCAAATGACACCAAAAAATGAAAAAACCTACAGAACGTGGAAAATATGTACAAACCATATATAAAATATATGAAGAGCTCTTACAGTGCAACAATAAAAAGACAAACCTAATTTAAAAATGAACTAAGGATCTGAACAAACATGTCTCCATATAAGATATACACTGAGTGACCAGATTATTATGCGTTCAGAGATCGTGAGGCGGGGAGGGGGGGGGGGGGGGGCGTGCATGAATTCGTGCATGGGTGGGGTCCGGCCAGCCTAGCCAGGGGGAGGGGACATGGGCGGTTGGCCAGCCTGCCTGCTGGTTGAACTCCTGATTGAGGGGACAATTTGCATATTAGCCTTTTATTATATAGAATACACACTATAACCACAAGAAAACTTTATTTTTAAAAAAATATCTTATTGCCTAGACCGGTTTGGCTCAGTGGATAGAGCGTCGGACTGCAGATTGAAGGGTCCCGGGTTCGATTCCAGCAAGGTCATGTACCTTGGCTGCAGGCACATCCCTGATAGGGGGCGTGCAAGGGGCAGCTGATCGATGTCTCTCATCGATGTTTCTGACTTTCTATCCCTCTCCCTTCCGCTCTGGTTTGGCTCAGTGGAAAGAGCGTCGGACTGCGGACTGAAGGATCCGGGGTTCGATTCCGGCAAGGGCATGTATCTTGGCTGCGGGCACATCCACAGTAGGGGGCGTGCAAGAGGCAGCTGATCGATGTCTCTCTCTCATCGATGTTTCTGACTTTCTATCCCTCTCCCTTCTGCTCTGTAAAAAATCAATAAAATATATTTTAAAATATATATATATATATATATATCTTATTGATTTTTTACAGAGAGGAAGAAAGAAGAACAGAAAGTCAGAAACATCGATGAAAGAGAAATATCGATCAGCTGCCTCCTGCACACCCCCCACTGAGTACCTGCCCACAACCAAGATACACGTCCTTGACCGGAATCGAACCCGGACCTCCCGTCTGCAGGCCGTCGCTCTATCCACTGAGCCAAACCGGTTTCAGCAAAGAAAACTTTTTAATCATTTAGTAAACATTTCCAAATGTCACAGAATCATCATAATTTTTCTGAAAACTGATAACATAATAAAACTGATTTGAGAAAACCCTTTTTACGAAGATGGCACTGAAAGCTAAGAAAGAAGCCCCTGCCCCTCCCAAAGCTAAAGCCAAAACAAAGGCTTTGAAGGCAAAGAAAGCAGTGTTGAAAGGCGTCCACAGCCACAAAAAAAGAAGATACGCACGTCACCCACCTTCAGACAGCCAAAGACACTAAGGCTCCGGAGGCCGCCTAAATATCCTCGCAAGAGCGCACCCAGGAGAAACAAGCTTGACCACTATGCCATCATCAAGTTCCCCCTGACTACCGAGTCAGCCATGGAGAAGACAGAAGACAATAATACATTTGAGTTCACTGTGGATGTCAGCCCCAACAAGCACCAGATCAAACAGGCTGTGAAGAAGCTCTATGACACTGATGTGGCCAAGGTCAACACCCTAATCAGGCCTGACGGCGAGAAGAAGGCATATGTTCAACTGGTTCCTGACTATGATGCTTTGGATTTTGCCAACAAAATTAGAATCACCTAAACTGAGTCCAGCTGCCTAGTTCTAAATATAAAAATTTTTACACTGTAAAAAAACAACAAAAAACTGATTTGAAGTTCAGTTTGAATAGTCATTTTTACCACCCTGTACTACTGTGCGTTCAGAGATCATCATAATCTGGCCACTCAGTGTAGAGAAAGCCCATGAAAACAAGTTCAAAATCATTAATCATCAGGGAAATGCACTTCAAAGCCATAATGAAATACTATGTCACACCATTAGAATAGCTAGAATCAAAAAGTCAGGCTGCTAGTTAGTTCTTCAGTCCACAAATCTCTGTGTAAATAAGAGTTGAGCATCCTATCAGTGGCCAATCACTTCACATCTTTCAAAGTCTGTTGGTGATGAGTCACTGCACATTTGTCAGTCAGCTAACTTAAGCAAAGGATGTAGCAGTGTTGCCTCCCTGGCTACCAGTGGTAAGTAAATCCATGTGACATTCTATAACTATAGTCAAAAAAGAAAATTAGCCCACAAAGATGAAAGTGCAGCAAAGAAACAAAAACTAATAACATTGGAAGTGCAATCTGAATCAAATATAGTTATCGAATAAATACCTCACCACATGAATGTTGGAGACTCTAGAGCAGCAGCTAGAACTTTGTAAAATTGATTTTATTTTTTATGTAAATGAGAAAAGTGACTCTGAAGAATGACAATGTTCCAGAGGAAGTAAAAAACAACTTCAGAATAAACTCTGAGATTTCCTTACACTGAAAGCACGAAGGATAAAATATTGGAAACTGATCCAAACTTAGGAATATGAGAATTCATCAAAGCATAGAAAAGATGTTTGTGCTGATTTCCAAATGTCACAGAATAATCATAATTCTTCTCATTTAATAAAACTGATTTGAAGTTCAGTTTGGTCATTTTTACCACCCTGTACTGCTGTGCAAAGGGAGGACTGTCTGTATAGTAAGGTTGTATTATCCTATCCTCCTATATAATAAAAGGGTAATATGCAAATTGACCGAACAGCAGAATGACCGGTCGCTATGACTCGCACTGACCAGCAGGGGGGAGACGCTCAACACAGGAGCTGTCCCCTGGTGGTCAGTGTGCTCCCACAGGGGGAGTGCAGCTCAGCTAGAAGCCAGGCTGACGGCTGACACGTGCAACAGCGGTGGCAGGAGCCTCTCTCTTGCCTCCATGGCAGCGCTAAGGATGTCCAACAGACGGCTTAGGCCCGCTCCCCGTGGGCTCCTAGACTGTGAAAGGGCAAAGGCCGGGGTGAGGGCCCCCCCGACCTCCAAGTGCACAAATGTGCACCAGGCCTCTAGTACTATAATAAAAGGCTAATATGCAAATAGATTGAATGGAGGAGCAACCGAACAACAGGTCACTATGACATGTGCTGCCCACCAGGGGGTACACACAGAACATGGCAGGCGTAAGCAGCAGGCAGCAGAGTGCAGAACATGGCAGGCATTGGCTGTGGCAGGATTATGGAAGTAAACGGGGGCGCCAGACCAAGGCGGGGCCCTGGCGCCGTCATCGGGTGGTTATTGAAAATTCTTTGCTCCTGCACACCACAGTCCCACATAGCGCTTGCACCCACTCCCTGCGCTGAGGCTGCCGCTAGCACCCGCAGCCAACACCCAGCACCAGCCCCAATCGCTCCCGCTGTCAGCGGGAGTGATCAGCAGCTGTTAGCCCCAATCACCCCTCAGAGCTTCTCCCCCTCCCCCTGCTCCTGTGGGACGATTGGGGCTGGCAGCCGCCAATCACACCTGCTGCTGGTGCCGGCCCCACCACTTCGCACCATCAGCAGGTGGGACAGGGCCAGCGCCATCAGCATGTGGGAATGGTGGCAGCAGGAGTGGGGCTGCCAGCAGATAGGGGACCAAGGTGGGGGTAGGAATAACGAGTCGAGACCCGCCCATGCCCACCACAGCTTCACAACCCACGATTCCTTTCAAGGTGCAAAATTTGTGCACTGAGCCAAGACCGGTTTGGCTCAGTGGATAGAGCGTCGGACTGCGGACTGAAGGGTCCCGGGTTCGATTCCGGTCGAGGGCATGTACCTTGACTACGGGCACATCCCCAGTAGGGGGCGTGCAGGAGGCGGCTGATCGGTGTTTCTCACTCATCGATGTTTCTGACTTTCTATCCCTCTCCCTTCTGCTCTGTAAAAAATCAATAAAATATATTTAAAAAAAAAAAAATTTGTGCACTGAGACCCTAGTTTAATCACATTATCAACAGCAAACATTTATCAAGAGCATCCAGATTCCTAACCTAGAAAAATCCAATAAGCAAGTTATTAAAGTCTCAAGCAGGAAATACACTGACCTGCTATAGTTCAGATCTTCTATTATTTAGTTCTCAGGTTCTGTTATGATTTACACATGTAAATCTCATCTATTACTACTCCGAAGTTCTGCCCATATATCCGAGTGTCTTCATCTTGAAGATGGGAAAAACATAATCATGTTGTCCAATCTTTGCCTGAAAGTGCTGGAGAAAGCAAGGCTTCAAAGATTTAGTGGTATGCCTAGCATGGCACAGTAATCTATCAGGGGCAACAGGGGAATTACAGCACAGTTCCTGTTCCAATATACGTGATGCCGACTTCTGAAGAGGGCAATTAAGTTTTATTTTCCACCCATTTGGCTTACACAGACCTACTACCAAAGAAAAAATAGTCCATCTTTTCTGAGCCTCTCATTAGTTAAAGACATTTAAATCATCTGCATTCAGAATCACATTTTAACACATTTTCAAACATTTTGCACTTCAAGTATCCTGGATGAGATACTGGGACAGAACATGGACATTAGGTAAAAACTAAGGAAATCTGAATATAGTATAGGTTTTAGTTAGTAATAGGTCACTATAGTTCATTAATTGTGGCAAACGTACCACACTATCGTAAGATAATATAAAACCAATTATAAAGTATAAGGGAATTCTGTACTATATTGACTTTTCTGTAAATCTAAAATTCTTGTAAAATAAAGTTTAAAAAAAAAAAAGTATTGCACAGCCCTAGCTGTTTTGACTCAGTAAATCGAGCACTGGCCTGTGGACTGAAGTGTACTGGGTTCAATTCCAGTGAAGGGTACATACCTGGGTTGCGGGCTTGATCCCCAGTAGGGAATGTGCAGAAGGTAGCTAAATCAATGATTCTCTCTCATCACTGATGTTTCTATCTCTGCCCCCCTCTCTTCTTCTCTTAAATCAATAAAAATCTATTTTTAAAAAAGTACTTCATATACCTTTTTACCTAACACTAATTTAGTACTGAGATATAATTAAAGTTTTGAATCACAGGTACTAAATTCTATTCCCTATAGTAGTGTTCCTTAAGTTATGTATGTCCTATAGAATCACCTAGGAAAGAAAAGGAAGTAAGATTCATGATTTGAGGAATATTCAATAGTTCCACATAACAGAAAGAACACTAGACTGAGGATAAAACAAAACCTGAATTTTAATCCTGAATTATTAGTAACCAACTATGTAAAACCTTGTATTTTATTAAGCCTCTGTTTTCTCATTTGCAAAATAAGACCAATTAGTATGGAAAAGCATGTTCCAGCTTAAAGGTCTCAGTCCAATTAGAATTTCTTCCCAAAACATTTCTTCAACTATGAGAATGGTAAAATAGATGATTTATGTAATGCTTGCCCTAGCAGGGTGGCTCAGTTGACTGAAGCATCTTCTGGCACACCAAAAAGAGTACGGGTTTGGTTCTGGTCAGGGCATATACCTAGATTGTGGGTTCAATCCTCAGTCGGGTGCATACCAAAAGTGTTCCTCATATGAACATTTCACAAGCTCACTCAGTGCTCTCGCTCTCTCTCTCTCTCTCTCTCTCTCACACACACACACACACACTTTCTCTCCCCCCCCCCCAAAATCAATAAAACATATGATGGGGGGAATATATATATATATATATATATATATATATATATAAAACCCTATATAATAAAAGGCTTATATGCTAATTGTTCCCTCAACCAGGAGGTGGGGCTGGCCCACCAAGCACCTGTGGCCCCTCCTCCAGGCAGGCCGAGGCCCAACCTGTCTGGATCAGGTGGGCCGGCTGAACCCCACCCATGCACAAATTCATGCACTGGGCCTCTAGTGCTTTAATAAAAATGAGATGGTATTTGTCAAGTGCTTTTTTTTCTTTTGGGCCTATTATCATACAACTATTTTTAGCAAAAATATTTTTACTTAGGCCATGGCTGGGTAACTCAGTTGATTAGAGTGTTGTCCAGATACATCAGGGTTGTGGTTCCATTCCCAGTTAGGACACAAATATAGAAACAACTAATGAATGCATAAGTAAGGGTAACAACAAATAGATGTTTCTCTTTCTCTCCCTTCCTTTTTCTCTCTCAAATCAATCATTAAAAGACTATTTGGCTTAAATAAAAATGTATATTACATATATCAAAATCATCTAATTTTAAATTTCACACTATATTCCCCTTTTTTCACAAATATAGAGGTACTATCTACTTCCCTTGCTACCAAAAAGCAAACAAAACAAAACATAGCTTAAAACTTAAAAATAGTTTCAAAACATAGTCCAAAGCTTTCTTTGCACTCATCTACCAGCACAATAATACTTTTAAGTGATATAAAGCACAGAAAATGGATAAGTGGAATATTAAAAACTTGACCAGGACAAGTTTTTAGTAACACTTTCAAAACTAATTTCAGTTAAAAAACAAAAACAAAAAAACAAAAAAAACTCAACTACCAAAAATACCTTTTTTTAAAATTCTAACTTTCAAATTTCCTAAATCTAAAAAGCAGAATGAAACTGCAACAATTAAGACTAAATATAAACTGTAAAATGCAGGCTTCCTCTTGTGTAACACACTAATATCAGCAACTTTAGAATTTACATATATACTTGGGGATGGGGATACCAAATTACTTTATTTGGAAAAATGGTACAATTGAAAAGACATAAGTGGATGATTTGGTACAAGTTACAGAAAAGATAAAAGTTAACATGCAGTATTGCTTTGGTGACCAGGAAGTCACCCCGTGGCTACGGAAAGCCAGCCTAAGGCTTTGCTCTCTTCAGCCTCCCAGGGCGTGCTTGTCAAAGAGATAGTCTGCCAGGCCAGTTTCAGGAGCCCCCAAAATTACCAATCATGATTAACAAAAAGTATCTGCTATTAGCATCATCTGATATTTGGTCTTTTCAAAGTATTTTCTCTCTCTTATGATTTACCTTAGACAAAAATCATGTTTAAGTAACTGTGCAATGCATAAAATGAAAACTATCAAACTAAAATGCACCATCTTATTACTGTTTTCAAAAACCTATAGGTACTAAGTACAACTCAGAAAAATATGGCTCCATTCATAAGCACACTCAGGTATACATTGGCGTCATAACACTAAAACGTTACTTTTTAAATAACCCTTGCTTTATTAGTTAGCTCCGACCCAAAATATACTGAAATATTTCCCCAACCCTAAAATCATTAAAATCTTATCTGTCACCTGTACATAATAAAGATGAGAATTAAAAGACAATTTTCCGTTAAAATGTATGTAGCATGCATCTTTAAGTATTACCTTATAAGTAGTACCAATCACAATACAATGAAGCCTTCCAGTTCAGCACAAAATTTGAATTCGTTTTATTATGCAATGAAAGCATAAAATAGTAAGTCAACACTGAACTATAATCTGATTTCAAAACATCATATCCAATTAACATTCTTAAGTGATAAAACTTAACATTTTTAATTTAACTTTTTTAAACGGTCAACTTTGTAAAACCTTATCGTTAAAACTTAATTTCAAAGTCTGTGCTCATAGGAAACCAAACATTGTATTCAATGCGACAGGAGCTGGGCAGCTTATCTGAGAAACCACTTTCTCTTCAATTAGCTTTCATCTCGTTCTGAGCTTTTATGTAGTTTGCACCGCCGTTTTCCACTTAATGAAAAGAGAGAACTCGGACTCAGGGAGGTAAGAATGGTCATCTTTCCATTACAAAAAAGCAACAGTCCTCTTCTCATTAATCCTCTCCTCCTCTCCACAAGTCCAGGAGAGTCCGGCAGAACTGGACCTCCCTGCACTCGGGGTGCTCCGCCACCCCTCGCCTCCGGAGTTGGCCACCCGCCCACATCGCCTGGAGCTCTACACCCCGACGGGCGCTCGCGGACCCTGATCAGGTGCGCCCGCGCCGGCGTCACCTCGCCCCAATCCGAGAGCGTGCGGCCGCCGCAGGAGCACAACCCGTCGCCCCCGATGACCGCCCCGGGCCCTTGGCGCTGGTCCCGCCCGGACCTCCCCCGGTGCGGGCTTCGCTCCGCAAGTAGCCCGGCGTCTGAGAAGGCGCACTCCGGCTTCACCCACATGGTCGCGCCCAGCCGCCAGCAGCAGACGGAGTGGCAGAGCCGGGTTCGAATTCGAAAGCATACAGCCCGGCCCAAAAACCGACCTGTGGAGACCGCCATCTTCTTCTGCACCCCGACGCAGTCGTCTGCACGCACTCAGGGCGACGTCATGCGTCACTTTCGGGATCGCGCGGACCAGCCCGCCGCGCCGCTTCTCTTCTCGCGCGTCACCGAGGACTCCGCCCCCTGCGGCGGGTGCTTCGGCGAGTGGGGGGAGGGACTTGGGACTTCTCTGCTGCCTGGGCAGCTTTCCGAGATTCTAATTAACTCAAAGTGAGACGTGAAAGGAAAAGTTTGTTGGGAGGACTGGGAGACGCAGTTGAGTCAATCACCATAATGTAGAGCAGAAGACAGAAAAGATCTTTAAATGACACGTGCAGCTGCATATTCCAGGAGAGTGAGCCTAGAGAAGTGCAGTGAGGAAGAACACACGCTGCTTTTCAAACCCTTGGTGGGTTTAAAATTTTATATATGAATACAGTGTCTTATTAAGAATCTTTTCAGCCATAGCTGGTTTGACTCAGTGGGAAGAGCGACGGCCTGGGGACTGAAGGGTCCCAGGTTCAATTCCCGTCAAGGGAATATGCCCTGGTTGCCGGCTCCATCCCCACTAGGGGGCGTGCAGGAGGCAGCCACTCGATTCTAATCATTGATGTTTCTAGCTCTTTCCCTCTCCCTTAGTCTCTGAAAGCAATAAAAATATATATTTTAAAAATACAAAACATTAGACAGGCTCAGTAAAAGTAAATAATGACTTTTGTCAGGGAAAATTCTAGCCTAAGACGTGGCTCCCCACCATGACCAGCCTTTAGCTAGAAAGTCTTAATTTCAGACCAACATGTTGTAGGTCATGGGAACGGTAGCATGGGGTCAGAGCAAACTTGGGTTCAGCAACCTTAGTATTCTGGCTAGGAAAGAATGCAAAGCCAAGAAGCAGACTATAAGAGAACATTTATTTGGTAAATCACAGAGGTAGAAAAAGTAATTTGTAGGAGAAGAAAGGAGTTATGGAGGCAAAGGGCCCTAGGAGCTTGAGAGGGAGGAAGCTAATGGTTACGTGCCTGATGCAAGGACGGAGAAGGGAAGGGGGGGGGGACGGGGTAGAGGGGGTGCTCCTGGGAGGGAGATCTTATTGAGTCCTCTTTCTTAAGGGTTTTAAGGATGGAGATTTTAGGGAGGTCCCATCAGATCTCAATAGAATATTCACATTCACATTTCCAGATGTGTCCTTTCAGGGTTGTGGTCTCCACTGATTAGTCAATGCCAGGGCAGCGGGTTATAATTCAATGCAGCTGGTCCTGAGGGCAACTATGGAATCACTGGTCTGGTTTTGCTGCTTTTCTGGGCCTGGAGTTGAGATACAACTGAGGTATAGATGTTATCTCTAACTACCAGTGATATGCTAAGAGAGGAAAAGTCATCCTGGGGGTAATGTCCCCCCTACAATTGATTGTTGCTAGGCACCTAGGGCTTTCCATCCTGATGACCTTCTGTACCTGGCCCTTCCTCCTTGCTCTGCTCATGTCTAACTGCCTGCCACAAACCTATGTGGTTACTTTAGGTCTCTGAATTTGTAAGATTACCATCCAGGCCTTCTCTGAGCTTGAGTTTAGTATGTGACCCCTTTTCATCCAAAAGTACATTATTAAAATAAAAGTCATGCCGAGACCGGTTTGGCTCAGTGGGTGGAGCGTCGGCCTGCAGACTGAAAGGTCCCGGGTTCGATTCCTGTCGAGGGCATGTACCTTGGTTGCGGGCAAGTCCCCAGTGGGGGGTGTGCAGGAGACAGCTGATCAATGTTTCTGTCATCGATGTTTCTGACTTTCTATCCTTCTCCCTTCCTCTCTGTAAAAATCAATAAAATATATATATATTTTTTAAATTTTTAAATAGAAGTCATGACAAAATATGGGCATTGTCCATTCTGTGTTGAAAAATGATTTAAAAGAATTGAACAGAAATTTCAAGGTGCCCTAAGAGTTAAACTGATTTATTCATATTTTACTTTTGATATATACATAATAGTGAAATGATTAAAATCTAGATGTAGGTCTAAAAAGTCATTTCAAAGAGTATACAACAAAAATTCTAAGTAATTAGGAATAATTATGTGTTCAAAAGTAAACATTTTACTTCCTTGGTGTGGATAAGTGAAAAACAGTAGCATTCATCTCAGGTAAAACTGCTGACCCTACTATTATGACCACTATTCACACAAAAGGGTAGCCTTCAGCTATCTGCTTTTGCGAGATAGGACTACGTTCCCACGTCTAGCAAGATACGTGGTTAGAGACAACCACGAGCAGGCAACAAAGTCAATCATAGTCCACTGTAACTTCCCTATCTCAGATACAATCCTGAGAGCTGTTCTCAGAATTTAAAACAATGGAAGCTTATAGTTAAGACCCTATAAAAGGACTGCCTGCACTCAGGACGGGACGATCGTGAGTGATTGGTCTCCACGAGTCTGGTGCCCTCCGACCGTCCTGGCCAGTTCAGTAAATTCTTGCTTGCTTGTTACCAACTTAACCGCCTCCATGTTCATTTGCAACTGGTCATGGAAGATACCCCACAACACAAGAAGTGGCCACATGCTAATCTGACAAGCTTACGGAAGGCCTGTGTGTCAGACATGCAAACACAGAGACCTAAAGTAACCACAAAGGATGGTCTGAAATTGTAACTTTTTAACGAAAAGCAATTTCTGGCAGATAATCAATCTTCCCTGACAAAAGTCAATCTTTACCTTAACTAAATTTGTCTATTGCCTTTTGCATTTATGATGACATTCCTCAGGAATGTCAGGGTAATTCCCCTTTCTCCAGATCTCTCAGGGCACAACCAGGGCAGAAAACCATAAATCTCCTCCTTGTTGTTATCATGTTAATTGTTCACTGTTAACTACCCTGTACCCACCTATGTAAAAGATGTATGTATCTATCATGTTACTTTTCATCCAAACCCAGAGGTTTCCCTGATTTGCTTTCTTCCACCTCCCTAATATATCACCAAAGGATTTCAGGTAACCCACTTAGGTCTTCTCTTTTGATGGTAATGCATAAAATAAGGTGCAGCCCTAATTGGTTTGGCTCAGTGGATAGAGCATTGGCTTGCAGATTGAAGGGTCCTTGGTTCGATTCCGGTCCAGGGCATGTGCCGTGGTTGCGGGCACATCCTCAGTGGGGGGTGTGCAGGAGGCGGCTGATCGATGTTTCTCATTGATGTTTCTGGCTCGCTATCCCTCTCCCTTCCTTTAAAAATCAATAAAATGTATTTTTAAAAAATAAATAAAATAAGGTGCAAAACTGACATTCTCTGAAGCATTATCTCAATCTGTTGAGATTTTGATTCCAGGCAATTGTCAACACTTTAGCTGAAATAAACTCATAAAAGTTCTCTATAGGTTTAAATGTTTATGTTGATGTTAGTTTTCATTCTAGCAACACAATAGAAATGTTGTCATTGTAGATGTAAGAAACATACAAACCTGTAGAAAATTTTTATGAGTTTACATGAGCCAAAGTGACAACTGCTGGGAAGCAAAATCTCAACAGATTTTAAAACATGCTCCAGCAAACTGTAGTATTACAATTTATTTTATACTTCAGAATCAAAGAAGACATAGGGGGTTACACGAAATCCACTGGTGATAGAGTAGGGAGGCAGGAGAAAGCAGTGTAGGAAAATCTCTGAGATTGTGTTAGCAGTGCGGAGCTCTCCAGGTCCCCACATGTTGCTGGTGGGAGTGGCATTTTTTAAAAAATATATTTTATTTTTTACAGAGCAGAAGGGAGAGGGATAGAAAGTCAGAAACATCGATGAGAGAGAGACATCGATCAGCTGCCTCTTGCACGCCCCCTACTGGGGATGTGCCCGCAGCCAAGGTACATGCCCTTGCCGGAATCGAACCCGGGACCCTTCAGTCCGCAGTCCGACGCTCTATCCACTGAGCCAAAACGGTCTCAGCGGGAGTGGCATTTTTTAAAAAATATATTTTTATTGCTCTGACCAGTTTGGTTCAGTGGATGGAGTGTTGACCTGCGGACTGAAGGGTCCCGGGTTTGGTTCCGGTCAGGGGCATGTGCCTTGGTTGCTGGCACATCGCCAGAGGGGGGCATGTGGGGGCGGCTGATCGTTGATGTTTCTGGCTCTCTGTCCCTTTCCCTTCTTCTCTGTATAAAATCAATAAAATATATTTAAAAAAATAAAATACATTTATGTTGATTTCAGAGAGTGGAAGGGAGAGGGAGAGAAACAATGAGAGAGAATCATTGATCTACTGCCTCCTGCCCCCTAGTGGGGATCGAGCCTGCAACCCAGGCATGTTTCCTTGACCAGAATCAAACCTGGGTCCCTTCAGTCTACAGGCTGACACTCTATCCACTGAGCCAAACCAACGAGGCCGGTAGTGCTATTCTTGTAACATCATGAGAAAAAAAAAACATTTTTTTTGTAAACTTGCACAGGACAATGAGTGACATTTATTTGCATGGAGTTAAATCCCTGAGTTTCCAAGGTCCCATTTCCCTGTCTCCCGAAAAAGAAGCCCAGCCAGGCCTTCAGTGGGACTAGGATTAAAGCAATTGCCCAGTTTCTGTTGCATGTTGAAGCACAGTCCAATCCAGCATCATGCTAGGTGAGTTTGTGTCCCAGATGCAGGCCATCAGTCCAATGGGTGTGGATCAGCAGAGCCATATGGCTGCAGAGGCAACCCAGGTAGGAGGAAAAGAAAAACAAGAGCGACACAGGAGTGCCAAGAGTGCAAGCTCCTTTGTCTTGGGGATTATGTATTCCCAAATTTTCACAGGTTTGTAGTGGCCCTACCCACTATGGCCAATGATAGTCATTGATTCAATTCCAGTCAAGGGCAGGTATCTTGCTTGCAGGTTCAATTCCCAGGCCACAGTCAGGGTGCATGCAGGAGGCAATCAATCGATGTCTCTCTCTCACATCAATGTTTCTCTCTGTCTCTCTCCCCGTCCCTTTACTTTCTAAAAATCAGTGGAGGGCCGAGACCGGTTTGGCTCAATGGATAGAGCGTCGGACTGCGGACTGGAGTCCGGGGTTCGATTCCGGTCGAGGGCATATACCTTGGCTGCGGGCACATCCCCAGTAGGGGGCGTGCAAGAGGCAGCTGATGATTGTTTCTCTCATGAATGTTTCTGACTTTCTATTCCTCTTCCTTCCGCTCTGTAAAAAAATCAATAAAATATTTTTTAAAAATTTTTAAATAAAAAAAAATCAGTGGAGGTGGGGAGCCGGCCTTCATGCTGCTCTTTTACCAGGGCTATAGGAATGGGCTCAGTGTGGAGGAGAGACAGCACTACCACTATTTTGCCTGCGACACCAGCCCGTACCTGCACATCACTAGTAAGGTAACAAATTAGAAGTACTCAAAGCTGAAAGAAGAGGATGACTTGCTTGGTGGAGCAGCTGCCTGGGAGAACATGAACTCTACTTTTACCATCAACCAACAATCTTATTTATATTGTTTGCATAACTAATAAAGTAAAACTTATTAACTTAGTATCTGGGCTGAGCAGACAGCAATGCCTTCCCATCAGTCCTGCCCTAAAAGGCCCCTGGGTCTCAGTGTCCCGCGGTACTCGCTACAAGCACCTCAGAGAAAGTTGCCCTTGAGTTTCATCCACTGCCAGACAGTCCAGTTTCTCCCCAAATGAGTCTGGGTCCACAGTCTGGCCCAGAACTGGAGTTCAGAGCAGTTGGGAGCTTTTGTCTTCCTCCAAATTGAGAAAGCCAGCCGTGTACTCAGTTGCCAGCCCTGTCGATGCATGAGCCTCAGTACCTCTGCCTTCTTCAGCTCCTGTCAGTCTCAGTGTGCTGTTCTCTTTCCTTCTAGTTGTAGAATTTCCACTCAGCCAGCCTTCCTGTGGTTCTGGATGATGATCATCTTTCATTTGTAGTTTTGAAATTGTTGTGCGAGGCAGTTTAGGTGTTTACCTATGCCGCCATCTTGGTTTCTCCCCAGATCATGTAATTTTTATCCTTTCTTATATTACCCTGGCATATTACATTGATTGATTTGCATATGTTGAGCCATCTTTGAGCCCCTGAAATGAGCCCTACTTGATAGTGATGTATTATTTATTCTATGTATTATATTCTATTTGCTAGTATTTTATTTAGGACTTTTGCATCTGTATGCATCAGAGATATTGGTATGTAGTTTTCTTTTAAAAATATTTTTATTGATTTCAGAAAGGCAAAAGAGAGAGCTAGAAACATCAATGATGAAAGAGAATTATTGATCAGTTGTCTCCTGCATGCCCCACACTGGTGGTCCAGCCCATAACCCAGGCATATCTGCTGAAACCAGTTTGGCTCATTGGCTAGAGCGTCGGCCTGCCAACTGAAGGGTCCCAGGTTTGATTCTGGTCAAGGGCATGTACCTTGGTTGTCGGCACATCCGCAGTGGTGGGTGTGCAGGAGGCAGCTGATCAATGTTTCTCTCTCATTGATGTTTCTGGCTTTCTATCCCTTCATTGACTGACTGCCTCCTGCATGCTCCACACTGGGGATTGAGCCTGCATCCCGGGCATGCATCCAGACTGGGAATCAAATTATGACTCCTGGTTCATAGGCTGACACTCAACTACTGAGTCACGAATGTAGTATTTATTAAAGCTTTTTTTCTTAATTAAAATAATGCCAGATAAACAATTATCACTTAAGTCTATCATTTATTTAGGAAAAAGTTTTACACATTAGGATAGAGTAGTAAAGAAGTTAACGTAGAACCTAACGCTTTTCAACCATCCATTTTTTTTATATTATAGTAGCCATGAGAACTAGCCACTAGAAGTAATTACACCTGAGTAGTATCAAGGAGAAAGGCTCTGATCTTTTATTACCTCATTCAGAATGATATGCCCTGACTAAATCTTATCTTGTACTTCAAAAACCTCAAGCATATGGATGATTGCCTTTACAATGCCTAGCACCAAAACCATGACCCTGAGAGCCATCTTTAAAAGTCTGACATCCAGCTCTCTGAATATAAATACAGATTAAAGTTCTGGTATTAAAGAACTGGCAGTTCAAAAAAAAAAAAGAAAGAAAAAAAGAAAAAAAGAAAGAAATGGCCATTCATGAAAATAATCTTTATTGTGAATTGGCATAGTATTTTCACTTGGTGTTAGAAAAATGAAAACACTTCCTATATAATGAGTTAATATGCAAATTGACTATCCTCCAACACAAAAGATGGCTGAAACAAGAAGCGGTTAGGAACAATCAGGCAGCTGTTGGGAGCCAGCAGTCCTGGATTGTGAGAGGGATCCCAGATTGGAGAGGGTACAGGCTGGGCTGAGGGACACTCCCTCCCGCCTTGTGCATGAATTTCACGTACTGGGTCTCTATTTTCTCTATAAAACTCAAACCAAGGTTAGAAAAATTTTATGGAGCCAAATAATGACTTTAAGAGTGTATTTGCAGTAAAGGCAGCAGTGTCAGCTGATTGGCCCATATGCCACACACATATGCAAGCAAGTGCAAATAAGCAGAACATACAAGCACTGCTCACAAGTACTTCAGAGCAAACGAACAGTTTTTCCAGTTACTGTCAAGAAGTCATCATCAGCCAAGGCACGCAATGCTTCTTCAAACATATCTTTGGTAATTGCCTTTGGGAAAAAGGAGAAACAAATATTTTACATATATCAAGTACTCCCTTTACCTGTTACAGAGATACAATGCTTTCAATGTTAAAGAACCACCAGTCATTTTCTCTTTTGGTGGTTATATACATTTCTATGTCCCAACTCAGGAGTGGCAAACATTTCATGTAAAAAGCCAGATGATAAGTACCAGACTTGGCACCTGTCATTAATTACTTAACTGTGCCCTCAACTACCAATGCAGCCTCAGATAAAACATAAGTGAAGAGGAATTACGATAATAGGCAAAGGGCTGGTTTTGGTCATCAGAGTTCTTTTCACTAAACAACTCAATTTTACTTATTCACAAAAGGACACTGAATATTTCATCCCCCAAACAAAATTATCTAATAAATGTGATAGTTATTACTACTTAAAATAGCAAAAAACCGCAAACATCCTGAATGTGCAACAACTGATTAAGTAAATGATGAAAAATGGATGCAAAAGAATGTTACCAACCAGTACAATTAATATTATGAAATCTATTTCTCTTCACAGATGATGTTAATTTGTTATTTAAAAGAAACAGCAAGTTACAAAGCAGCATAAATGTAATCAACTATGTTCATTTTTTCAAAGACCACATGTGAATATATACACATAGAAGTTATAAAAGCAGCAAATGAAATTTTAACTGTGATCATTTCTTTCCTTTTTAAAAAATATATTTTATTGACTTTTCACAGAGAGGAAGGGAGAGGGATAGAGAGTTAGAAACATTGATGAGAGAGAAACATTGATTAGCTGCCTCCTGCACACACCCTACTGGGAATGTGCCTGCAACCAAGGTACATGCCCTTGACCGGAATAGAACCAGGGACCCTTGTGTCTGCAGGCTGACGCTCTATCCACTGAGCCAAACCAGTCAGGGCTAATTGTGATTATTTCTTGAGGGAGGGTTTATGGGTGATTACTTTTCCCCATTATCCTTAACATTTACTACTTAATAAATGAAGGAAAAGATTAGAAAAAAACCTGAAAACCAGTAAGAGAAAAAACTCTATTACACATAAGATACATATATGAACTTACTATGTCAGATTGTCCTCGAATATCTTCAAAAAGTTGCTGGTATTTTAGAGCTGGTGTTTTTCCTTTAGATAAAATAAGTTTTCTCAATGCTTCCGCTAACTCTTCTTTCCGTTTACGAGAGGTGGCACTCATTCCTAATTTAAAAGAAATTAATGAAAATATTTCTTCTATAAGAAAGTGAAATGTCTTAAATTTCCATTAAGGTTAGGAAATAGTGGCTGAATGCTAAAATAATATCAATTACATTTAACATCAATTACATAATTTTTATGTGCTTTTATGTTTAATGCAAATAAGAAACCTGTAGTAAGAATAGATATGTCCACAATGCCGGTCCGGGGGTCAGTGGCAGACTGCTTTAAAGCCTCGCGATGCAGGCGCTTTGCCTCTTCCACATCAATTGCTTCAACTTTGTTTGAAAACCGTACTTTAGCATGGGCTTCTGCTAAGCGAATCAAAGATTCCAGCTGTCGAGGGTATGCCGAAACCATTCCTCGGCTACTACCAATCTTCCTCATGTCTACGTAAGCCTAGTGCAGACAGAAAAGAAAAAGCCAAAATTCCTTGTTAACAATAACCTTAGTTTTTTGGTTGAACTTTATAAACAGTTAGGATTCTATTAAATAAACAAAACTACTGCAAGGCTGCCATGTGCAGGAACTGAGGGAAATAAAAAGTGAGATCAGGCTTTATGTCTCAAATCCAAGAAGGTGGTATCTGATGTGATTTTGGACAATGGGAGTGAAAGTACTTGAGGCCCAGTACTCAAAGGACTAAGGGGCAGGCTGCAGTCAGAGCAGAAGACAATCAGGATGCCTATCTGTAAAAGCTGCTTAGGCACTAACTCCAAATTATATCCTTGCTGAAGACCCATTTAATAAGGCACACAAAAGAATACTGAGATGTTACAAAGGTAAGTTGTAGTAAACTTATATATAGATGATGTAGTTTTATTTCTTTTTTAGCAACCATCAATACAAATAGGCCCTAGCCGAAACCGGTGTAGCTCAGTGGATAGAGTGTTGGACTGAGGACTGAAGGGTCCCGGGTTCGATTCCGGTCAGGGGCATGTACCTTGGCTGCGGGCACATCCCCAGTGGGGGGCGTGCAAGAGGCAGCTGATCGATGTTTCTCTCTCACTGATGTGTCTGACTTTCTATCCCTCTCCCTTCTGCTCTGTAAAATATCAATAAAATATATTAAAAAAAAAAAAAATAGGCCCTAGCTGGTTTGGCTCAGTGGAGAGAGCATCAACCTATGGAAAGAAGGGTACCAGGTCCGATTCCAGTCAAGGGCATGTACTGGTTTTAGCTTGACATCCAGTCATGGTTAGGGAGCATGAACAAGAAAACCAATCGATGTGTCTCTGTTTTACCCCCTCCTTCCCACTATCTCTAAAAATCAATGGAAAAATATCCTCTGGTGAGAATTAACAACAAATAATAATACATATGGAAATTTATTATCTGCAACTTTTGAATAGTTTGGGAGTTTCACTAGTATGCACATCCCATAAAAATCCTCTTCCTATGACAATGTTTGAATAACCTACTGTGTCATCATGCACTGCTGCCTAAGTAAGTGATACCGACAAGTGAATATAAAATATTTTATTTTTTAGAAATAAGAAAATGGAAGCTCAGAGAAACTGGATTACTTGTGCAGTGTTACAAAGTCACTAAGTAGAATGACCTATATTCTGATCTTAAATCCATTATACTTAGTATTTAAATGAAAGAAGTATGTATAAACCTATATAAATTAACCCTCTTTTTACATTTGGAAAAATCATTTTGCAACAAGGAGAAAGAAATAGTTGTAGAGACATTTTTTTTCAGTCTTTAAATATAGACATGTGTTACCTCGATGAGAGCTTGGCTGGCTTCCTGGCTTAGCCGAGGCATGACCATGCTGTGAGCGTAAGCAATGTAATCCTTTAGCACTGCCATGTCCATGAACTCTTCCTCCATTTGCTCCTCACTCTGGTAGTAAAGAGCAACAAGGTGGTGAGCCAGACGCCTGTCGTAGGCTTCATCCTGAGGGTCCAGCATGAGGAAGATCAAATCAAACCTGAGAAAATATTGTAAAAGCAATGCGTTCATAGTTGGGACACCAACATACCTACAAGCATAATTTAAAAATTGCTCCTGGGCCACCTAAGCATGTACAGCGAACATGGCATTTACTCAGGCTTGCTGAGAATTCTCCCCAAGCCCCTTCTATCCAGGTTGCCTACTGAGCCTTCAGATCAATCCAATTCACCTTGGGCTGTTCTCTTGGCCAGAAACAGTGGATTCAAAGAATTATGGTTTTCCTAACAGAAATGTTACTATAATTTTAAAGCCTGGAATCTATAATAATGAAAGCCTGATATGCTAACTAGAATGGATGTCCAAGCCAGGCTGCGAGGGCTGAGGCAGCAGCCGCGGCTGCAAGGGCCAAGCCCCTTGCACGAATGCCCTACATTGGGTCTCTCACATACAAATGAAAATACATTCAACTGCTTAGGGAAAAAATAAATAACAATTTGGTCAAAAAGTCAATAAAAATAATTTTATGAATATTTGTAGTAGTGGATTAAGCAAAAGTGGATATTATATAATTATGCTTTTAAAAATTTAACTTTTCAGAACCTTATCTACCAGGTATAGAACAGACTATAGTGGTTGATTCTCTACAGTGGTTTTAGGACTGAGATAAGAGTAGTGAACGAAGGACTTCTGAAATAGGTGTCAAGGTGAAATGTCCTAATTGCTTTAAAAATCAGAAGAGTATGGAGCGGACCAGTAGGTTTATTGCTAGCTTTACCCAGTGGCTAGATAAGTTTCTATTGAACGAGTACAAAAAAAACATTTTACGTGTTAAAAACACGCTTCAAAATTAAATACCCATTGCATTTTGAAGTTATTTATTATATACTAGAGGCCCAGTGCACGAAATTCGTTCACAGGGGGAGGAGGGGTGGTCCCTCAGCCCAGCCTCCCAGTAGGATGGGCCTAAACGGGCAATCAGACATCCCTCTCACAATCCAGGATAGCTGCCTCCAAACTGCTCACCTGCCTGCCTTCCTGATTGCCCCTAACCACTTCTGTCTGCCAGCCTGATCACACCCTAACCACTTTCCTGCCAGCCTATTTACCCCTAACTGCCCTCCCCTGCAGGACTGGTCCCTCCCACTGCTCTCCCCGGAGGCCTGGGTCCCCCTCCCAACTGCCCTTCCCTGCAGGCCCAGTCACCCTCAACTTCCCTCCTCTGTCGGCCTGGTCACCCCTAACTTCCCTCCCTTGCAGGCTTGATTGCCCACAACTGCCTTCCCTTGCAGGCCTGGTCCCTCCCAAGTGCCCTCCCATGCTGGTCATCTGGTGGTAGCCATCTTGTGTTCACATAGGGGCAGGATCTTTGACAATATGGGGGCAGCCATCTTGTTTGTTGGAGTGGTCAATCTGCATATTACTCTTTTATTAAATAGGATAGAGGCCTGGTACCTAGGTGGGGACCAGCTGGTTTGCCCAGAAGGATATCCTTAATCAGGGTGGGGTTTCCTTTGGGGTATGGGGTGGCCTGGATGAGGGGCCTGTGATGGTTTGCAGGCTGGCCACACCTCCTGGCGACCCAAGCAGAGGCCCTGGTATCTGGGATTTATGTATCTTCTACAATTGAAACTTTGTAGCCTGGAGCGGAGCCAAGTCTTCTGCTCCCTCCAGAGCTGCTGCCATTTCTGTTGGGATTTTATAATTGAAACTTTGTTGCCTTAAGCGCAGGCCTGAGCCAGCAAGGGCAGGTGGAAAGCTTGGCTTCCTCCATTGCCGGGGAAACCCAAGCCACCCTCTCGCTCTCTGTGGCTGGCAGCCAACTTGGATGGGCTTATTTGCTCCTGATTGGCTGGTGGGCATGACTGGTGGACGTGGCTTGTGGGTGTAGTGGAGGTGTGGTCAATTTGCATATCACTATTTTATTAGATAGGACTAGAGGCCTGGTGCACGAAATTCATGCATGGAGGGGTGGGGATGTCCCCTAGTCCAGCCTGCACCCTCTCCAATCTGGGACCCCTCCAGGGATGTCCAACTATCTGTTTAGACAATCCAGGACTGCTGGCTCCAAACTGCTCACCTGCCTGCCTCCCTAAATACCCCAAACGGCTTCTGCCTGCCAGCCTGATTGATCACCCGCTAACAACTACTCTGCCAGCCTAATTGATGTCTAACTGCTCCCCTGCAGGCCTGATCGCCCCCAACTGCCCTCCTCTGCCGGTCTGGTCCCTCCCAACTACCCTCCCTTGCTGGCCTGATTGCCCACAACTGCCCTCCCTTGCAGGGCCTGGAACCTCCCAAAGGCCCTCCCCTGCTGGCTATCTTGTGTCCACATGGGGGCAGGATGTTTGACCACATGGGGGCAGCCATCTTGTGTGTTGGCAGTGATGGTCAATCTGCAAATTACTCTTTCATTAGATAGGATAGAGGCCTGGTGCATGGGTGGGGCCAGCTGGTTTGCCCTGAAGAGTGTCCTAGATCAGGGTGGGGGTTCCCTTGGGGTGAGGGGTGGCCTGGGTAAGGGGCCTGTGGAACTTTTCAGGCTGGCCATGGCCCCCAGCGACCCAAGTGGAGGCCCTGGTATCTGGGATTAATCTATGTCTACAATTGAAACTTTGTAGCCTGGAGCGGAACCAAGCCTTCTGCTCGTTCTGGGGCGGCAGCCATTTCTGTTTGAAACTTTGTAACCTAGAGTGGAGGCCTAGGCCAGCAACGGCAGGCGGAAAGCTTGGCTTCTTCCATTGCCAGGGAAACCCAAGCCTCTCTCCAGCTCAGTGGCTGCTGCCGTTTCTGTATCTTTTATAACTGAAATGTTATAACATTGAGTGGAGGCCTAGGCCCACAACAGAAGGCGGAAAGCTTGGCCTCCTCTGTTGCCTGGGAAACCCAAGCCTTCCTCCTGTTCTCAGTGGCGGCAGCCATCTTGGTTGGGGTTTATTTGCATAATCTGCTCCTGATTGGCTTGTGGGCATGGCTTGTGGCTATGACAAAGGTATGGTCAAATTTGCATATTACTCTTTTATTAGATAGGATTCTTACAAGATAGTATCTTTTAAAAGAATTCTGGTGATTGGCCACAAGCCTTAGAACAGAAAACACAAGCAATTTCCTGAACCATCCGCAATGTGTTAAGGAGCTGCCCATAGCTGAGTAGAGAAACACCAAGTCCTTGCCATGAAAACCCTTCACCAACCAAATTTGAAAACTTCTGCATTCAAGAGTTGTGATATTAACAGTTGGCGATTAGTATTTCCTTTCCTTAATCCCATCCTGAAAATTCTACAAATAAGCAAAGAACAAACATCTCTATTAAATAAAAACGTTTTCATACCTTGATAATAACGTGTGAGGTAGCTGAATATTTTCAATAGTAGTTTTTTTAGGATTCCACTGAGACTCAATAGGATTTGCTGCTGCCAGGATAGAAGTGCGTGCATTAAGCTGACAAATAATTCCAGCCTATCAGAGAAAACAGCGCAGTTAGATGTCTCACTTGAACGATGGCTCGAACTGTGTGAGAGACATCTTTGCCTGGCATGGCCTCTACCATATCTAAAATGTCACCAAGAGCTAAACCTCTGGCATGAGCTTTAGGACAAAATCATTGAGTTGGTAGAGCAAAAATAATGAAAGAGAATCCTGTAATCCTCTTTAGCTACAATCTAACAGTAAAAGTATTTACCAGTGTCCCAGAGTTTACAACCAAGGTAATAAAGCAGTTCCACAGATGCTTTATTTCAAGTGTCTACACACTTCAAATGTGTCCACATTCATGGGTGAAGAATGTGACGTACCTTTGCAATGGAAAGGGTCTGCTGTTCCATGACTTCATGCAATACTGATCTTGTACTTTCATTCATCTTGTCAAACTCATCAATACAGCAGATACCATTATCACTGAGGACAAGGGCACCAGTCTGCAGCACAAGCTGCCTCGTTTCGGGGTCTTTCATTACATACGCAGTGAGACCGACAGCACTGGAACCCTTTCCAGATGTGTACTGGCCCCTGGGGACCAGGTTGTACACATACTGCAGTAGCTGGGACTTGCTGGTCCCGGGATCACCGCACAGCAGAATGTTGATCTCAGCACGAAATTTGCCCCTTCCTGTGTGACTGAAATCCTTTCTTGTCCCACCAAAGAGCTGAAGCAAGATCCCCTAAAAAAAGAAATATGTGTCAACACTCATTTACTATAGAATAACTGAGATATAATTTAAATGTTAAAGGTACTTTTCCACTCTATGAATTATAATTAAGAAATTTAAATAAAGATACAAAAAAATGAATGTGACACTACTTTAAGTTATCACTAACCAATCAGTTTTTCGATAATGAATGACATCAATATGGGTTTTGTAGACAGACTTCACATTACTCACTCTTGGAATGACTCGAATTGGCGCAGCTCAATAGATGCCTGAGTGCACAACCACGAGACACATACTTTTATCTTCCACTAACGGGCTCAGTAAAGCAGTGTAGACAACGGGTAGCACTGAGAGCTGACAGCTGGCACTGGCTTCCCAGCACACTGCCTTCATGGGCCTTGAGGGCTGCGAGTTTGACACGCTTGGTGTAGAAATAATGAAACGGACAATGATGCTGTGATTCTCCTCAACCTATATATAATAGGTCAGGTTGTGAGCTCCCTGCTCTGCCCAATAGGCAGTAGCTCTTATCCTTTATGGTGAGGAGGGGTGGTCGCCATGTGAGAAGAGATAGATGTTTACACCAAGCATGTCAAACG
The DNA here is from genome assembly GCA_027563665.1 of Antrozous pallidus. Taxonomy (NCBI): domain Eukaryota; kingdom Metazoa; phylum Chordata; class Mammalia; order Chiroptera; family Vespertilionidae; genus Antrozous; species Antrozous pallidus. The sequence continues at coordinate 51,429,932 of CM050510.1, forward strand.
CACAGCAGGCATGTTTGGTTTTACACTATTTGATCACAAAGAACTTTCTCTGGCCGATGTGGCTGTGGTGGGCATCATCCCATGTACCAAAAGATTGCTGGTTTGATTCCCATTCAGGGCACATGCCCAGGTTGTGGGCTTGATTCCTGGTAGGGGGCATTAAAGAGGCAGTTAATCACTGTTGTGCTCTCATATTCTTTTTTTTTTTTTAAATATATTTTATTGTTTTTTTTTTTACAGAGCGGAAGGGAGGTGGATAGAAAGTCAGAAACATAGATGAGAGAGAGAGACATCGATCAGCCGCCTCTTGCACGCCCCCTACTGGGGATGTGCCCACAGCCAAGGTACATGCCCTTGCCGGAATCGAACCTGGGACCCTTCAGTCCGCAGTCCGACGCTCTATCCACTGAGCCAAACCGGTCTCGGCTGCTCTCATATTCTTATTTCTCTCCCTCTCTCCCCCTCATTTATCTAAATACACACACACACACACATATATTTTAAACTCCATTGTTACCTTCTTTATATCTTCATGCTCATAAATGCTTGGTGCCAAGGCTGAAGCAAGTCTCTCATAAATGTCTGGTTTTCTGGAAAGTTCCTTAAGCAATTCCACACGCTTTTCTGAAAAAAGTTTCTGCTCTGCTTCTTCATCAAGACCATGCAGACGTTTGGCATCAGTTTTTCGATAATGAATGACATCAATATGGGTTTTGTAGACAGACTTCACATTACTCACTCTTGGATTGACTCGAATCGGCACAGCTCGATAGATGCCTGAGGGCACAACCAGGAGACACATACTTTTATCTTCCACTAACGGGCTCAGTAAGCAGTGTAGACAACGGGTAGCACTGAGAGCTGACAGCTGGCACTGGCTTCCCAGCACACTGCCTTCATGGGCCTCCCTGGGTGTAGGTTCAGGGTTACACTGTGAAGCTCTCCACCAAAGGGGACAGGATCAAGTTAGAAAGAACACAGGTTTCTGCAAATGGATTTCATCTATGACCATTTGTTAGGTCTGTGACCTTGGGCACCTATATGAGCATAACTACCCCACATATAATCATTCTTACATTTAAATGAAATGTATAACAATGCTTGGCTCATGGCTGTGTTCAATAAATACCAGTAGTATTTTCATTTCCCTTAAGTGGACAATCTGCTTAGTAATTATTTGATCAGAACTAAATACTAAAATCCTACACCAAAAACTTGGAAAGGAAGCTCAAGTCTTTAAAAAAAAAATCACTCAAAAATTATTTCAAACAATAAGAAAATCTACTTAGTAAAATGTGAAAATACAATTTAGAAAAAAAAATGACGGTATTCTGTTAATAGGACATATTTCTAGATGAATGATTGAGCCCCAGCCTGCTTGCTAAAGAATACAACTTAAGAACATTAAAAGAAGGAGATGAACAATCAACTCTTCAACCATATTAGTTAATCCATTGTCTAAGAACAAAAATTTCCCAAATCTGATGTTTATCTTTTTATTTTTTTTAAAAAATATATTTTATTGATTTTTTAATAGAAAGGAATGGAAAGAGATAGAAACATTGACGAGAGAGAAACATCGTTCAGCTGCCTCCTGCAAGCCCCCTACTGGGGATGTGCTGCAACCAAGGTACATGCCCTTGACCAGAATCGAACCTGGGACCCTTCAGTCCACAGGCCGATGCTCTACCCACTGAGACAAACCGGCCAGGGCTGATGTTTATCTTTTTAAAATTTCAAACTAAAATCCTTCAACTCCAGGACAACTTAACTTTCTTGCTGCTTTTTGAGGAGAAAAATCTAATCTCTCCCTCACAGCTTTCACAACAAAGATCACCTGTCCTTTGTTTATTTAACAGGTAATGCTATTCTTTTTAAAACAAAAAAGCAGTTTATATATAAAAGTCTTAGAATACACACTACTTTTCACACAAAGACAGATTAGGGATGGATGACTGTTTATTGTTTACTAGAGGCCCAGTGCACAAAATTCGTCCCCAGCCTGGCTTGCACCCTTTCCAATCCAGGACCCCTCAGGGATGTCCAACTGCCTCTTGCGATCCAGGACAGCTGGCTCCTAACTGCTTGCCTGCCTGATCAACTGCCCCTAACTGCTCCCCTGCTGGCCTGATCACCCCTAACCTCGGATCCAGGACTCCCTCCACCAGCCGGTTGCAGGCACCCAGGACTTCCCTCCATCTGGCCGGCTGCAGCCGCAGGGAACGTGGGCCAATGGCTTTGTGTAGGCCGCAGCTGCAGACGCCCAGGACTGCAGGGCAGGTGACTTGTCCCTCTCTAGGGCCACAACCTGGCTGGTCTCCATTCCTCTCCCCAGTGTTTAAGTGTTTGAGCCGTTATGGCGTGATGGCATGACAACGATTTGCATGTTAGCTCTTTATTATATAGGATGTTTACTATGCTTAAAGTGATTTAGTTATCTTTATTGATGCTTATAATGATTCATCTTCACAGATCAGCAATGGTAATACTTATTTTACATGTCAACAGCATTTTCGACAGCCTACTCCTCTCAAGTACTTTAACATGTATCATCACATTAATTCCAATTTCCAACTTAAAATACTGGAGTCCAGCTGGTGTGGCTCAGTGTTTGAGCATCAACCTGTGAACCAGGAGGTCATGGTTTGATTCCTGTCAGTGTACATGTCTGGGTTGTTGGCTTGCTATCTGCGAGGGGGCGTGCAGGAGGCAGCCAATGATTCTCTCTCATCACTGATGTTTCTATCTCTTTCCCTCTCCTTTCCTCTCTAAAATCAATAAAAATATATTAAAATCATATTGGATTAATACTTGATAAAGTACTTAATATATTTTTATTAACATAAGTTCCTATTAATAAAATAAAATATCAAAGGTTTCAGAGCAGTAGGGGGCAGAAGTAGGATTACCTATCCTTTTCACTAAAAATGACACATTCTATTTTTAACACTACATGTATTTTACTAACTTAAGATTGCTAGTGACAACTGCTAAACTTTGTACTGGAGAAGATACAGGATGAGAAGTCCACACTCACTGAATGGAACAGATGGACTGACTGCCCAGGACTCTTAGGTGCTCCTTGGATGCAATTTCCACACTGCCTTCGCTCAGGAACTATGCGTGCCATAAACACAACTACTCCTCAACCCCGAGAATCCAAGTGCCCACACTGCTATGAAGCATCAAAAGAAAGTGACATATTCATGTGGTGCAGTGGAGAGTATTCTCTCGGCAGTAATAGAGCATGAGTCGTAGTTCCACAAATTACTGTAGAATTTTAGCTACATTGATCAATACTTCCCTAAATCTCAACTTCCTCATCTCTAAAAATACCATAATGTAACTCCCAGAATGGAAGTAGGGTGCTCTGATCCACTTTTTTTTCTATAATAAATGTTAACACTCAACTCTGCATTTAGGAAATAAATAGAATTATTTAAAGTTCCAGAGTTGGTGAGACCTACTTCCTGGAGCTGCTGGCATAGCTCAAATCTTGGCAGTGTCTAAACTTGTTTTTTCAACATTATCATTCAAGATAGGCACACAGCTCTGGGTTACTGCAACAGCAAGAAGCAATGCACTGATATGTTCTGTCCTGCCAGGTTAAGAAGAAAGTGACTAAAGCAGTACACCCCATCTCAAGATCTGAATGATAGCTGGAGGCAGGACCACGTCCCATGCCAATTCATGACCAGAAAAGTGTGGCTTAGTTGGCTGGGCGTTTTCCTGTGCACCAAAAGATTGCTGGTTTGACTCCTGGTAAAAACATATGGCTAGGTTGGAGGCTCAATCTTTGCAGGAGGCAGCCAATCGATGATGTTTCTCTCCCTCCCCCTCCAAAAACAAGTCAATTGAGTCCTGGCTGGTGTGGCTAAGTGGTTAGAGCAGCAGCTCTTGCACCACAGGGGTATCGGGTTTGATTCCCAATCAATGGCCAATGGCATGTACCTGGGTAGTGGGTTGGTCCCTGCTCCCCCTTGTTAAGGGAGAATGCAGGAGGCAACCAATGGATGTGTCTCTATCACAATGATATCTTTGTTTTTCTCTGTCTCCCCTTTCCCTCCCTCCCTCCCACTTTCTTTCTTTCTGAAAAACAATGAAAAAAAATATCTTCAGGTGATGATTAACAAAAAACAACCAATGGGAAAAAAAAGAAAAAAAAGGCAACGCAGGCTTATTGCATTAATACAACCTACATTCCTACCTGTAACGTTCACTCTGTCCCCAGGTTGAACCTTGTCAACAAGATCATTGTGAGCAAAAAGGATGACAGTGTGAGGAGTCTGGCCTGCAGGCATATCTTCGGGAGACTCTTGAAGCTTGATCTGAAAAGAGAGCAGTGAAAAAGAAAGTCAGCAAATGAAGAGAGCACAATGAGAAAAAAGCACATCTTTGTACCACTTAAGAAAGAACTACTGCCCTGACCAGTTTGGTTCAGTGGATAGAGCATCTGCCTGCGGAGTCAGGGGTCCCAGGTTCGATTCCAGTCAAGGGCATGAACCTTGGTTGCAAGCACATCCCCAGTAGGGGGTGTGCAGGAGGCAGATGATTGATGCTTCTCTCTCATCAATGTTTCTCCCCCTCACACCCGTAAAAAAATCAAATACGTTAAAAAAAGGAAAAAAAAGTACTTTTCTTAAAAAAAAAAATATTTTATTGATTTTTTACAGAGAGGAAGGGAGAGGGATAGAAAGTTAGAAATATCAATGAGTGAGAAACATTGATCAGCTGCCTCCTGCACACCCCCCACTGGGGATGTGCCTGCAACCAAGGTACATGCCCTTCACTGGAATCGAACCCAGTACCTTTCAGTACGCAGGCTGATGCTTTATCTACTGAGCCAAACCGGTTTCGGCAGAAAGAATTACTTTTGATGCCCAGAATCTTCACTTTTTAAAACATTGTTCTTTATTTTAATCTCTAGGTAATTAAGTTTTTTAAAAAGCTTTTAATGTGTCATGTTATTTAAATTGTTGTTACCACACATCAGCGAGCTGGACAAGACACCTTAATGAGCCAATTAGTTAGGGTCACCTTTACGTGCAGGTTCAGAGTAGATTACCTCTGTCAAATTCTGAACACCCCAAGGAAGAAGCATTCTCTTTTTATATCTTTTTTTCGTCCCTGTGTAAGTTATTTTTATATACAATTTGTAACTCTGAGTACATATAATATCTAAAAGACACCTTTAACCTTGAGTATCATATCTATACAGGCACCTGGCACAAATATCAGCATATCAGTTAGATGGCTAGCTTGCAAGGTCAGACAATTAAGTTTATCTTTTCTATTAAAGCAAAAAATAAAGTTATTTTGCAGTCTAAAAATAACAGTTGACATACAGAATAAGAGACTAATAATAAAAGAGTAGTTTAAACAGCAGTTTCAAATAGCAGTTTTTGAAAGGAGGGATTACTATGCTTCAAAATATTCCCCTATTTGGGGGAATAGGAAGGGAGCAATTTAGGTGAATATTTTTTGCCATTTTAAGGTTTAGTGGGTATCCCTTTGCCTAAATGTTTGTCTACATTTCTAATTATATTTTTAGAAGCTACTTCTAACTAGGTTTCCTGGGTGGAAAGGCCTTTCTCAAAGCAGGTGACCTCTGGGCAGAGGTTTAAGGATATTAGGGAGGAAGTATGTGCTCTCAATGTACAGAACAGCAAGTTCAGCCTTGACAGTTGTGGTTCAGTTCGTTGAGCATTGTACCATGCACCAAGAGGTCACCAGTGAGTATGCCCGGGTTGCAGGTTCAATTCCTAGTAGCGGGTGTGCAGGAGGCAGCTGATTGATGTTTCTTTCTTTTCCTTTCTCTAAAATCAATAAAAACATGTTAAAGAAAAAAAAAAAAGCAGCAAGTGCAAAGGACCTACAGCAGGCTTGAGCCTCGTTGATGATCTAGGTATAAGGAAATAGTTGAGACACTGTCATCAATGAGATCTGTGGGCACAAAGGTGTTTTGTGGCTGATGATGAGCCATATAGTCTTGGAGATGAGTTTAAGACATTAGGTTTTATTCTAAGTTGTTTGGGAGATTTTGAAGCATTCTATGAATATACACTAAAGTTCTTTGGGGGGAGGGGCTCCACCTTTGTATCTCCACTCTCAACACCATGCTGGCGTGAGCTGAAGTACATTTGCTCCAACAATTTGTACCAATAGTAGATACAATTTACAACTTAATTTAATCTTCAATTATTTGGTTAGTAATTATTTTTCACATTTGTTAATATTTTTCTTATTGACTACCAATAAGGGAAATTACCTTTTATAGTATTTTGAACACATTCTCTTAACACTACAATTATTTAAACACTGCAACAAAATAAAACTTAACAAGTCCTTGTGCATACTTTTACACCTTTACAATAATAGTAAACAAATATTTCTGCATTTCCCCACTTATTTCTGTCATTTTAAAAACTTCATGATTAGAGAGGTAAAAGGTCAAATTTCCTATACAATAAAATCTGTGAGAACTTTAGAGAAATTTCTCAACCCACTTTTTTTTTTTTTAACCAGTGGAACACTTGCAAAAATGATAGAATATAACCAAATAATTTTTACTAAATCTAAAATATTTTATCTTATTTAAAACACTAAAATTTTTTTATCATCTTAAATAGTTCCCATAGAAACATCTTAAGTTATATTTGATTTAATAAATCGAAGAGACTAATTTGATCTGTTGACCATTAAGTTTAAGATGTGTATGGTGAAAGAATGCACTCTATCTCAATAAAGCAGGTACACTGCCATCCCAAAGTGGAAGCCTTAAACATACTCCAAGTATCCAGCCCACAATCCTGTAACAAATCCTACAGTGAGAGAGAAGGAATGAAGTAGCTGAACACCTTAGGAAGCAGGGTTTTAAGGCTTCACAAGTGGAGAACTGTTTTAGGCATTTTGAGGATCTGGATCAAAGCAGAACAAAAAGGCAAAACGTGCCAAAGGGAGGGCTACCCAGTGCACCCAGAAAGACCACGTACCATCTGCTTGTCGGAGAATACAGAGCGGTTGTGGATCAGGGCCATGCTGTGGGTGGTGTGGCAGCGCTCACATACACAAGGCTCGGCGATGCGGCCGCGGTCCATCTCCACCTGGGCTGTGTGGGCGCACACCTGACACTGGAAGAAGGCCTCCTGCATCTCTGGAATAAGCTGGGATGTTCTGATTACCATGCCACTGATGGCGATGAGTTGGTCGATGTCTGCAAGAGTAAGAGAAAGGTTGGCTTGTCCATTAGTCACTGCCCTCAGCTCCGTCAGATGTGGTATCTCCCTGGGCTGGATTCCTGCCAAGGCAGGTCTGGGTCTGCTGTCAAGCACAGAAGATTCCTATTTGGAGGTGTAGAGGTACCTGGGTAATGGCTGGGGTAACAGGTAGGCACTGTGGCCAGGGCATGAACATCTCACTGACTACCTTCAAGTCTGGTCTAAAATGCCCATTCTGTGTCCAGTCTGCCTTCCTCTCAACCCCAATGAACTTCTGGCTCTTTCTTCCTGAGTCCCCTATCCAAATAAGCATCTGACCACCTTTTTTCCTCAGCTGCCTCCTGTCTGACTCCATTTCCAAGTAGATGAGAAACTACGCTTTTGCCTATTTTGGCCCACGGCCTTCCTCTCATTGTGCCACATAGAAGTCCTGTGCCTCAGTGTATGTAGAGCACGGACTCTAGAGCCACCCAACCTGGACCTTGGGGACACACATACCTCATAGAGTTGTTGAGGATTAAGAGTCAGTTTATATAATACAAGCCTAAAGAATAGTACCTGACAGAGATAAGCACTATATAGCTTAACCAATCTTCATTATATAAGGCCCTCTATAGATTACTTCGCACTCTACAATTTGGACCTTCCCCGACAACTTTTTCCTCAACTAATTCCCACTGTTGGCTCTAAACGAGTTACACTGTTATTTCTAGTTAACGAAACAGCGTAGCCAGCTATTGCTGGCCTTATAGATTGTCCTATCCCTTAAGCACTTCCAATGTCCCCACCAGAATTCCTATCAGAGATGATGCCAGGTACTGATTTCATAAAATGGGGGGCAGAGGAGGAAGCAATTCTTCAATAAGTAGTGAAGTCCAACACTTGCTCATGTTTATTGGCTGTTATTTTCTTTGACTGCAATTTATATCTTTTATATTTTATCTAAAGCAGTGTTCATTAATTGTCAATAACTTTTGTTTCTCAATCTTTATACAGAGCAAATTATGTTTGTCCTGTATTTTTGCTCTGATGGCCACTGTCCAGCTTAGGATCTGGTTGCCTTATATTTGAGCTACTGTTCATCTCCTAATCAAACCTCAACATACTTTGTACACTGGACCGATCATTAACTTCTCAAAAGTGGTCCATCTTTCTCCTTAATGGCTCCCTATAGACTTTGGAATGAAAATCTGTTAAGTTTGAATTCAAAGCTCTTTAGGACCTAACTTTTCCAACCTCCACGTAAACATTGCCAGTCAAACTCCCTGCTTCAGCCACCACTTACTGTGCACGCACAGCTGTTTTGGTTCCTTGTGTCGGGCTATATCCCTCTTTCTGCTGTCTAGAGAGAATTCTTTTATGTCTGCTTTTGAAATCCTTGCAATAATCCCAATTTCTATTTCACCTTGAGCTCTTCCCACTTGGGCCCAGTGCTTTCCTTCTCTCCCCAGGGTGAGACATCTTCAACAAAGTTATTCAGTTATTCTACCTCTTCTTTCATTTACTTTCCTAACTAGATTTATTTTTTAAGCTCTAGGGCAGGAATCATATTTGTACTTGTTTTCTACAGTGATTCTGAGAAAGCGTAAAATTATAGTATTTGGATAAGTTCACCTTAAGATAGAGAACAGTTACATAATCTTTTATATAATTTCAGTTAAGTTAAAAAAAGGCTTGGTGGGTTCATATTCACATAGCTCAGCTCAGGTGGTTGGCAAACTGCGTGGCTTATGAGCCGAGGTTTGCCGCTCTGTTGACTAATGAGTTTGTGGATCACTGCCTTAGGGAAAAACACTAAAAAAACATTTTAATAATGTACTAATGTACATTAGTCATCAGAGCGGCAAATTGCAGCTCCTTGGCCCCTTGAGTGTGGCTCTTCCAAAAAATACCATGGCCTGGGCAAGTTTATTTTGAAGGAGGTGGCGTTAGGAAAAAGTTTAAAAAATGCGGCTCTCAAAAGAAATTTCAATTGTTTTACTGTTGATATTTGGCTCTGTTGACTTATGAGTTTGCTGACCACTGGGTTAGAACATTGCTCTGATACACTAAAGTTGCAGGTTCCATCGCCAGTCAGGGTATACAAAAGTCAACCAAGCCGAGACCGGTTTGGCTCAGTGGATAGAGTGTCGGCCTGCAGACTGAAAGGTTCCAGGTTCGATTCCGGTCAAGGGCACGTATCTTGGCCGCAGGCAATTCCCCAGTGGGGGGCGTGCAAGAGGCAGCTGATCGAGTTTCTGACTTTCTATCCCTCTCCCTTCCGCTCTGTAAAAAATCAGTAAAATATATATTTTTAAAAAATTACCTTCTGGATTCAGGTTCCTCATATTCTTAGTCTTCAATGGATTGAATGGTCTTACTTGAATCTGATGTTCTAAGATTGAGTCAGGATAACGGTCAAAAAAGATCTCATTGACAGCCATATCAAAAGTTGGGATAACCTCCTATAAAAAAATGAGAGGATACCAAGCTGTGTTTGTATTTCCATCTTACGGTTAAACATAAAGCACTTTATGTTAGCAAAGGGTAAATGCAAAAACACATGGCATAATCCAAAAGCAGTATTTTAGTCACACACAAACCATGTATAAATCTTGGGCTCACTCAATTATCTTACGTCTACATGCCCTCATTGGGGTTAAGTATGGTTATATATAAATAATGCCTTTAGTATGTACTGACATATTTTAGGCTTTCTTAGTAACAAAATGAATTAAAATTTGTCAATACTTCTGCAAATGAGGAAATAGCCTTTTGGGCGGGGGTTGGGTAGTAGGGAGGAGCTAAGCAACTTGACACACATTATATAGCTATTAAGCAGAAAAACATCAATATTTAAAACTGAGTCTGCTAGCCTCCAGTCTATAGCTATAATCAATAGTTAACACAGTGTCAATTAAAAGATAACGGGTCACTGACAGCAATACACATCCCAATTCAGAAATGTTACAGGTCTGAAAAGGGTTTATCTTCAAGGAGATTCAACACTGCTGTCTAAAGAAAGTTCTTTTGTCTTGGAGGCATATTCTCTGTTACCACCGAGGAAATTCTGCTATTCAAACACTCCTAAGATATTCTAGATGTTTATTATAATTCATCAAGATCAAAGACAAATTCGTACCTGTGGGTAGCAGATGAGCTGTCTGTATAGATTTTTGTCAAATGATTTTATGTGTTCACAGTTTATATTTAAAAATGGCTCCCCAATAACATTAATCTACAAGATCAAATGAATAAGTTATAGTCTGATTATTTTGAAATGCATAATTTGAATTGTTAAGTAAGAATACATAATTACCTCCCCAAGTCGTTGCATGTACAGAGGTTCAGTAATATCTATACCAACATTTTCTTCTTCTTTAGTCAGAGGGTCAATAAAACGCTGAAGAAATCTCTTAATGTGGAGAGAAAAATATTAAGCTTAATGCACTGAGGAATACGCAAGTATTCAAAATACAAAGTTTTGAGTATGTCACTATTACAAAGCAGGAATACATAAACAATTCTAAGGCGCATAAAAATCTAACAGTAAGGCCTGGCACCAGTGGCTCAGTGGTTGAGCATCTACCAGTGAACCAGAAGGTCATGGGTCCATCTGCAGTCGAGGTGGGGTCAGGGTGGGACGGGGCGGGGGCGGGCAGGAGGCAGCTCATCCATGATTCTCACTCTCCCATCTTCTCAGGAATTAATAAAAATATATTAAAACAAAATCTACCACTAGGTATTATTGCTACTTAAATATAGGTAATTAACACTTCCCCCCAGCATTTTCAGCCTTAAGAGTCTGAGTTTGAACACATATAGCTCACCTGAAAATTTTCTTTGCATGTTGCCACATTTACATCTGTTCCCCAAATCACAAGTTTTTGGCCTAGAGACTGCTCACTTGCTACTATATCTTCTGCTGCTGGCTACACAGAAAAATATGACAGATACACGTTAATGAACCATGTTATGTTCCCAGACCAAGCTATTAGAAGACTACTGTGTACTTACCCCATCGGACTGCAAATCCACCTGCAGTCCCTTCCGTGCAGACCCTAGGTCAGGCCTCTGCCTCAGGGGTGTGCCCCTCACACCACTCCTGGGGGTTCCCTCGACTCGAGAGCTGGGAGTGCCATATGTCAGTGGTGAACTAACATCAAAGTCAAGGGGAATAGCTATAAAAACAAAATGTGGATGTTTACAATGAAAGTCTGGTAGCATACTGGAAAATACAGTATGTTCTGTTGATCTAAGTCAGTGGTCAGCAAACTCATTAGTCAACAGAGCCAAATATCAACAGTATGACGATTGAAATTTCTTTTGAGAGCCAAATTTTTAAAACTTAAACTTCTAATGCCACTTCAAAATACTTGCCCAGGCTATGGCATTTTGTGGAAGAGCCACTCAAGGGGCCAAAGAGCCGCATGTGGCTCTCAAGCTGCAGCTGAATCTAAGTCATCTAAAAATGCAATAGCAAACCGGCTGTTTATTGTAACCTCTTCTGGTTAAGATTCTGAGGTCTACTGAATGTTCTATAAAAAGCACCAGCTAGCCCTGGCCGGGTTGCTCAGTGGATAGAACAGTGGCCTGCAGAGGGAAGGATCCCAGGTTCCATTCTGGTCAAGGGCACAGGACTGGGTTGTGGACTGGGCCCAAGGTGCAGGAGGCAGCCAATCAATGATCCCCTCTCATCATTGATGCTTCTACCACTCTCTTCCTCTCCCTTCTTCTCTGAAATCAATAAAAAGTTTCCTTTCTCTGCTCACTAAGCCCTGGCTATCCTGTGGCTAATGTACAGGATACAGGATAGCCACAGGATAGCGAGGGTCAGGAACACACCTGAGGCGGGAATCTGAGGCGGGCTGGAAAACAACGTCTCCTGTTGGGCGGCAGGGCTCTGCAGGTCAGCTCCAGGCGAGGTGGGCAGTGGCTGCAGCTCTCCCGTGGAGGTCGAGTCCTCCTCGCCTCTGCGTCTCAGCAATGGAGGTGACCTGGCATCCTCACTTCGAGCTTGTGACAGACAAAACAGAAAAGGTTGTCATCAATTCTCACGGCTGGTCTTCCTGGATGTGTGCTTCTCTTGGGAAATCTAATTCCCAACCAGAACAAACAGAAAGAAGGAAGTGAGTTCGGGCATGTTCAACCAGTCGACATTAGAAAAACCCTGGAAAGGGTGGGAAATGGGCGTCCAGCGTTGTTTGCCTCGCAAGAAAGTCTCTGCTCACTGGAACCAGTAGGATCTGAGCAAACGCTCGCCGTCCGCTTGACATCCTCCCGGGACCGGAGACAGTGCCCCAGGCCCACCGCCAAAGCCTCTCAGAGGTGGCGGGAAAGGGCCTGGGGTGGAGAAGGGAGAGGCGGGGCAGAGGGGAGCGCGGCTGACGCCACTCGCGGGAGAGACTTACGCGTCTGCGCGGGCGTGGCCTTGCGGCGGCTGCCGCGGCGGCTGGGGGTCGACGCCGGGGACGACATGGCGCTCGGAGTACCTGCGCGACAAACTCGGGGTCACGCCGCGCCCGCTTCTGGTTGCTTTGCCGCCGCACAGACGCCCTCGCAGACCTCTGCAGGGTTACCGGAAAGAGACCGCTGCTCCCGACGCACGAGGATCCCGGGCTGCACTCGCACACTTCACGATCCTGGCCCCAAGGTTCCCGCCAGCCGAGCAGTCGTCTCCACCGTCACCGCTTTCGGCGGCGCCTCACCAATCACCGCGGCGCTTCCGCTTGGCTCCGCCTCGGAGAGGCGCCACTGCGCACTAACAGGGGGGACTGAGCTCCGCCCACGGCGCCTCGCGGAAGGCGGACGCAGGCCTTGCCCGGTGTCCCCCCTCCTTTCAGATGGTCTGACCCAGTGCCCGGATGTAGTTTCGCGGGATATCCTGGAGTTCACCCAGACCGTGTTCACCCTGGGGCTGATCCGCACTGGGCCCCTGGCGGAAGGAAATGTCCTTTATTTCTTAAGCCTTTCATTTCTAAAGACACTCCAAGTGCATTTTCACTCTTTATCAGGGGATAAGCTGTAGATCTCGGCCAAAGTCCCTAGCTTTGGGCGCGCCGTGGGATTCCTGTTTCTCCCTAAACTTCAACGAACGCGCGCTGAGTGTGCCGCGTGCCACGCACTCCTCTGCCTGTCAGAACTCCGAAGCAGTTCACGGCTAAGCGGGCCATTCCCCCGCCCCGCGAGCCCCGCTCTGGGAACTCCGCCCCGCCCCTCTAGTCCCGCCTCCCTGCGCTGCTACATTTCCGGCGGGGTTTGCGGAGCGCTTTTGGCGGGTCGAGCCTGGGCGTCATGGCCGACTCTGCAGGTGGCGTGCAGGGCTTCCTGCTGCAGCTGCAGGAGTCCTTGTCCGCGACTGACCGTTGCGGCGCCGCGTTGGCCAGTCACCAGCTGATTCGGGGCCTGGGGCAAGAGTGCGTGCTGAGCGCCGTCCCCGCCGTGCTGGGTGGGTACCTTGCGGTGCCAGGTGCCTGGGCGGGGGGTGATGCCGGGTTTCTCCCGTGGTGTTTGGAAGTCCAGATGTTTGGCTGTGGGTTATCATATTCTGTAGCTATGTATAAACAAAGATTAGTCAGATGCTTTTAATACCAGAGGAAACATTTTAAAACGAAAGTTGGTGAAAATGTCCTAAATTTGCCAATCATTGCTATCAAAGTGGGAAGAAAGAACGAGAGTATTTTCTTTCACCATAATTTGGCCTACACCAGTTTCCAAACCTTTACATATGTTGTTCCCACTTTTTAGAACCATTACAGATATATAACTGAAAAGTTATGCTGTTCTTTTAACTTTTTAGCAATGCATGGATGAGAACTTTGTAGTAAAAATGCTTTTTTAAAGTACTTAAAGACATCACTGCTTAGAAACGTCTGTGATATCCCTTTTTTAAAAAAATGCAGAACTTCTCCATGCTGTGTCCTCTTAATGAAAAGAGGTGAGATTTTCTTCCTAAGAGGTCGTTGCTAAGTGTAATGGAGAAATAATGCCAACAATCTTTAAACAAGATGCTACAATAGTGTCTGTATATTGTCAAGGATATATTAATGGGGAAAAATTTAACTATCAGAATTAGGTAAAAAGTCTTCCAACTTTACTTTGAATATTTCATTTGAGAGATTATAGAGCAGTGTATTAATTTTCTATCGCTGCTGTTAAATTGAGTGGTTTAAAGTAACACAGGTTTGTTAATTACAGTTCTGTAATTAGAAGCCCACACCCCTCTCACCAAGCTAAAGCAAAGGTATCAGGAGAGCCACTTTACTTTTTAAAAAAAGTTTATTGATTAAGGTGTTACATATGTATCATTATTCCCCCATTATCGTGCCCTCACCCCCCCCCCTTGTCTATTTCCATTTGTTAGGCTTATATGCATGCACACAAGTCCTTTGGTTGATCTCTCCCTCTTACCCCCAACCTCCCTACCTTCCCTCTGAGGTTGGATGGTCTGATCGATGTTTCTCTGTCTCTGGATCTGTTTTTTTCACCTGTTTTGAGCCACTTACTTTTTGAAGGCTGTTGGGAAGAATGTTTTATTTTTCATTCAGGTTTTTAAGCAGAATTCAGGTCTTTGTCGTTGTAGTCCTGAGGTCCCTTTTTCTTGTTGACATTTCTTGCTTCTAGAAGCCACCGGCATCTCTTCTGTCACTGGCCCCCTCCCTCCACCTTGACAGCTAGTAATAGGGGGATCAAGTAACTCTCATGCTAAGAATTTCTCCTGCTCTTGTCTTTCCATGTCTACTCTTCCTCTCTCTATGGGTGCGGACTCTCTCATATGATTACATTGGGCCCACCAGGTAATCCAGGATTATCTCCCCATTTTAAGTTCAGCTGATTAATGCTCTTGAATCTATTTGCCACCTTGATTTCCTTTCCCTCTGTAAAGTTAGTAAATTTACAGGTGTGACATATCTACCCATCCCAGTGGGATATCCAGAATTTTGTTTTCCCTGCCTACACATATCAGCATTAGGTTAGCATATTATCACTTAAAAATTAGGTGAATTGAGAAACATGTAATCCCTTTAGTGGGGGTTTATGGAGTGCTCCTTGGTCTCTCTCTTACCACTTTTTTTTTTTTTTTCTTTGTCCAGCATTACAGACTTCCTTAGTCTTTTCCAAAGATTTTGGTTTGCTTGTATTTGTTCGGAAATCACTTAGCATCGATGAAGTAAGTTGAACATTTTCATTTTGCTTTTCTTGCATATTTCTTTATGTTGAAGTGACTCATAATCCTACACAGATTTACTCCAATGTGTATTTCTTTTTTATAGTTTCGTGATTGTCGAGAAGAAGTCCTAAAATTTTTATGTATTTTCTTAGAAAAAATTGGCCAGAAGGTCACACCTTATTCTCTTGAGATTAAGGTAAGGAAGAGAAAACATAGTTCATTATATGCCAATATTCATTTTAACTTATGATGTAAGTTCAACTTGGATTTTTATTTGATTTCTGTCTTTTTATTTCTGCTTGATTGTGTTTTTAGATTTAATAAGCGAAGGCCATTTGATAACTTTTTTTTTTACATAGGATCAGTAATGCCTTTATAAAAAGTCAAAATAAGTTGTATTTTTGAATTGTATGCAAATCTCAGAATACTTTTTTAAAAATATATATCTTTTTATTGATTTTAGAGAGGAAGGGAGAGGGAGAGAGAGATAGACACATCCATGATGAGAGAGAAAAATCATTGATTGCCTGCCTCCTACATGCCCCCTACTGGGGACTGAGTCCACAACCCGGGCATGTGCCCTTGACCAGAATCGAACCTTGGATCCTTCAGTCGGCAAGCTGACACTTAATCCACTGAGCCAAACCAGCCGGGGCTCTTAGAATACTTTAAAAAACAATTTTAAAGAATTTTTTCCCACAGGTATAATTCATATTTCCTATAGTTCATGTTCTCTTTGACAACAATCTGAAAAGTTTGCCTGTTTTATGCCACCCATTCTTTTTCAACCAGCCTTCTTTAAGGTTTCCTCATAACCAAGTAAGGAACTAGTATTCATAAATTAAGTTGTTCTTTATTAGACTTATTTATGCTTTCAACAAGTGCCACATTTTGAGGTAAGTTGTTTTTATTTGTCCCAATTTGCTTCTTGTTCTTGGATGCTCAGTGTTGATGAGGAAGTATGTATTTAGTTTATGGTAATTGATAGGAGGTTATCTTATTCTATATTATAAAAGCCCAGCAACCAAATGGCATAAGGACAGGTTGACCAGTTGCTATGACCACCAGACCAACACAGGAGCTGCCCCCTGGTGGTCAGTGAATTTCCACAGTAGGAGCACTGCTTGGCCACTCAGTAGGAGCAGCCAGCCACTCAGGATGAGTCCACAGCCACTTGGCTGACGGGGATGAGCGGAGCTCCCACAATGGGCCAATCCCCGAAGGCCATGCGCCCCCCACCAGTGTTTGAATACCGTGCACTGGGCCTCTAGTAAATTTTAAGTAGCTCTAATATAGAAAATGGTTTTAATAAATTTTCAGTCTTTTTATAGCAGGTTTCGATTTTACTGCTATAATTTTATAGCAGGTTTTGGTTTTACTCTCTTTTGACTTTTAATCTTTCTCAATTGGAATCAATATTTAAAAACATTGTCTTAAGGGTAGGAGTAACATTTTTAAAGTACTTCATAGTTTACAAAGTTCTTTAATATATAGTTTGCTACTTAATATTTACCAAATCTATGTTATACTTCATCTCTCTACCAGTAAAGAAACTCACCCCAGTTTTGGGGCTAGGTTGCCTCCTTCCAAAGCTCCTGCTTCTTTCATTGCACTGTACTCTAGAGTCCCAGCCATTCTTCCCCAAATTGCTTTAGTTGTTTTTTGTTTTTCATTCTTTCTTTCTTGATATATGGCAACAAGTATTGTGGAAATACAGAAGAGGGAATAACTAACTTTTTTATTTTTATCCTGCTGAGGTTTCCATTGACTTTATTATTTTGATTATTAATATTATTCCCATTGCATATTGCATCAATGTTTTCTTTTTTTTTGTCTTTATTGTTCAGTTTATTAGTTACATTGTTTCCTTTTTTCCCCCTATAACTCCCCTCTACCCGGTACCCATCCCTCACCCCCCCCCCCACTGTCCTCTCCCATAGTTGCATGATTTTTGTCCAGTCTCTTGCTGCACTTCCCACACCCCTTTTCTCCCCAAGAATTGTCAGTCCATTCCCTGTCTATGTCCGTGATTTTGTTACATTCACCAAATTATCCTGTTCATCAGATTATTAATTCACTTGATTTTTAGATTCATTTGTTGGTAGATGTGTATTTGTTGTTCATAATTTACACTTTTATCTTTTTCTTCTTCCTCTTCTTAAGGAATATCTTTCAGCATTTCATATAATATTGGTTTGGTGGTGATGAACTCCTTTAGCTTTTTCTTATCAGTGAAGCACTTTATCTGACCTTCAATTCTGAATGATAGGATAGAGTAATCTTGGTTGTAGATTCTTGCTATTTATCACTTTGAATATTTCTTGCCACTCCCGTCTGGCCTACATCATTTCTGTTGAGAAATCCGCTGACAATCGTATGGGTGCTCCCTTATAGGTAACTGTTTTTCTCTTGCTGCTTTTAATATTCTCTCTTTGTCTTTTGCTCTTGGCATTTTAATTATGATGTGCCTTGGAGTGGTCCTCTTAAGGTTCCTATATATTGGGGTTCGGTGTGCTTCTTGGACCCCTACGTCAATTTCTTTCACCAGGTGTGGGAAGTTTTCGGTCACTATTTGTCCAAATAGGTTTTCATTGTCTTACTCTCTCTCTTTTTCTGATACCCCTATAATTCGGATGTTGGTATGCTTGAGGTTGTCCCAGAGGCCCCTTACACTATCTTCAATTTTTTGAATTCTTTTGGTTTCCTGCTTTTTCAACTGAGTTGATTTTACCTCTTTGTATTTCAAATCTTTAACTTGGTTCTTGGGGTGCTCTAGAGTACTTTTCGGTCTTTGTATAATATTTTTTATTTCAGTCAGTGTATGCTTAATTTCTGGTTGGTCCTTTTTCATATCCTTGAGGGTCTTGTTCATATCCTCATAGGTCTCCTTCATTTCCTTGTAGGTCTCATTCATTTCATTGTAGGTCTTGTTCATTTTCTCATTGGTCTTGTTCATTTCCTCACAGGTCTTGTTCATTTTCTCATAGGTCTTGTTTATTTCGTTATATGTCTCAGTCTTTTCTACGAGCCTCTTGAAAAACCTTATAACCGTGGTTTTGAATTCCATGTCCAGTCGTTTTTTTCCCTCCATTTCTTTCACATCTGATTTCTTTCCATGTCTCTGCATCGTGGCTGCTTCCCTGAGTTGGTCAATTAGCTTTGTGTGGTAGACGTCCTACTAGGGACAGTGGCTCAGCCTCCCCGGTTACCTGAGGTGGATATGGGTTGCACAGTCTTGTTGAAGTTAAGCTCAGGTTAATTGTTGTTAGCACTTGGAGGGGTTGACCTCCAGGCCAATTGTCTGTGACGTTCAGCTGTGCTCAGGTTGGACGGGCGGAGTCTCCGGGCCAAGCAGACAGCGTCAGCTCTGCTCTATGCGGCCCCAGGGACTCTGTGCCGGGTGGGAATGGCTGCCAGCACCTCTGAGAGAGAGCCGCTGCCGAGCTCCACCAGCTGCCGGAGAATTCAGTCTCTCCCCAAATGAGTCTGCACACCCAACGACTCACCCAGGGTTGCAAAACAATGCAGTCTGACGGTTTCCCGAATGAGAGAGCAAGTCACGAGTACTCTCTGCGCGGTCACGCAGCTGCGCTGTTCCCAAGTTCATGCGCACTCCGCACAAGCTCGCCTTCTCCACAAGCCCACAGACCCCTGCAGCACCCCAGCTTCGGTGTGCCCTCCCACTGTCCAATTTTTACCCTGTATGATATTGGATTCCCTGGACTTCGCCCAGAGCTGGAGAATCAGTCCAGTGGGATGTCTTTGTCTCCCCCGTTCAAGAAAACTGGCCGGTTTTCAGCTGCCCACCCTATCCGCTGGCGCGTACTCCTCCAAACCTCTGACTCCGCGTGTATCTTCAACGCTGTCCGCCGCTGCTCCTCCGAGTCACAGTGTCTTATCTTCACTTTTATTTGTGGAATTTTCACTCAGTCAGCTTTCCGGTGATTCTGGATGGTGTTTGTTCTTTCGTTAAGTTGTAGTTTTGAAATTGCTGTGTATGGCAGTAAGATAGGTGTTTACCTATGCCGCCATCTTGGTTCCTCCTGCATCAATATTTTCAGTAATTTTAATTCTGTATTTTTATGTACTCTAATGTTATTTTTAACAGCTAAATAATAAATTGTGTTATGGCACATATTGATATTACTCTTCTCAGAGGTATAGTTTTTTATCTTATTGATTTTTTGGTATGTCTCCTTTTAAAACCTAGAATACTTGTACCAGTGTTTATACAAAGGATAAAGCTGCTAAATGTAAGATTCCAGCCCTAGAACTTCTTATTAAGGTAATTTTGTATTTCTAAGTACATGCATTCTATATTAAACATATAACTGAAGAAACTGAAAATTGGAATTTTGGGTTAGAGATATTGGAGGATAGGCTCAAATGACATTGCTGTGTGGATAAAATGCCCATTTTCTAATCATTACCCAATAGTACTTTGTTATTTTTTTCTCAGACTCTTCTGGGAAGCAAAAGAAGTACTTGTGGTTTAGAGGAGAATGAAGGGGAAAAATAACTTAAGACATTTACTGTTCCTTCACTACTTTCGTTACCCTTTCTCTTAAAATTGCTAAGAATTCCAAAAATATATCTCATTGTATCTTGGAGTTTTTTCTTAGAATCTTACCATGAGAATGTGTCTGTATATTGTATTTAAGTAGTCATTGGGTTTCTCTCACTTGTTTTTCTCTATTAGATGGATCTTTCTTTTTGCATCTCTATTTGGGTCTTGTTGGTCCTTAAGTGCCTCCAAGAAAATGGTTTTAGTCATGTTCCTGGTTTCTTGGACAGTAAAATTAAGTTTATACTCTATTCCCCTTTGTAACTCCCCTCTGTTCTTATATCACCACCTTAGCCCCTCCCTCCCAAATAATCTGAGAGGCCAAGCATAAATCCCCTAGAGACACATGATTCTGGAACTTTGCTGTATACATATTGATTTAGGTAGTTGATGCCTTTTCATTATTTTCCTCTTGAGCCAATGCTTATTTGTATTTTTTTAGTTACTTCAGACTTTGAGAAGTTCTAGACTCATGGATGAATTTAGAGTTGGGGAATTATTTAGCAAATTCTATGGAGAACTTGCGTTGAAAACAAAAATACCAGATACAGGTGAGATGCATTTAAATGTTATTTTAAAAAGTTAACATTAAAAATTATTAGTATAAAAGTTACGTTTGTCTCTGTCCAGGTATTTATATGTTTTATAGATGAATCCTTTTTTGCTGAAAATAAACCAAAATGAAAACATACAAAAGCAATGTGTAAAGACTTCTAATTTAAAAAATTTTAACTTTAAGAAAATGATTTCTTTAAATATAAATCTCACAATACATGTCAAATGTAATTTGTTTATGATATTAGGTTTGCATAAAACTTATCAGGAAATATTCTAGTACGTTAAATTGGATTTTTGTATGTTTTTCTTTGAATTAATCATCCTCCCATTTTCTTATTTGTAAATTTTTGTTATTTATCTAAATGTTATTTTAGATCTTTATTTACCTAAAATTTATTTCTCAGTTTCAGAAAAAATATATGAGCTCTTAGGAGTATTAGGGGAAGTTCATCCTAGTGAGATGATAAATAATTCAGAAAAACTGTTCCGGGCTTTTCTGGGTGAGCTTAAGACTCAGGTATGTAAAAACTTCATGATATTCTGCTTCCATAGATTTGGTTGTATTTTTCTTTTTTAATGGTATCTTCTTAAAACTTTCCTTTTAGATGACATCAACAGTAAGAGAGCCCAAACTACCTGTTGTAGCAGGATGTTTGAAGGGATTGTCATCACTTATGTGCAACTTCACTAAATCCATGGAAGAAGGTATTGCTTGACTTCACTTGATTCTTTCTTTATTCAGAAATTGTAGGTCTAAAATAAATTGCCCTTTTATGTTTTTGAACTTTTAAACCAATTTCGAATTCACATGCAGTTGTGAAAAATAAAACAGAGAGATTATATATGTTCTTTCCCAGTTTTGGCTAGTGATATAGTATAATAGCACAACCAACATATTGACTTTGAAAAAAATCTACCGACCTTATTCAGGTTTCACTAGTTTTATGTACATACACTTTTGTATCTGGATTTAGTTCTGTGCAGTTTTATCATGTGTAGACTTGGGTATGCACCCCCATAGTCAAGTGCCTCCAAGAGAATGGTTTTGCTTTGAACTAAACATCCTCAAGGATCCTTCCTGCTAATCTCTTATAGCCACATTCACCTCTCTTTCTCCCCACTTCCTATTGTAACCACACTGATCTATCTTCATCTTGAATTTTGTTATTTCAAGATTATATAAATGCACTCATAATATGTAACTTTTTGTGGCTAGCTTATTTCACTTAGAATAATGTCTTTAAGATTCGTCCATGTTGTAACATGTGTCAGAATTTCCTTTTTAATGCTAATATTCAATTTTATGAGTATATATACTACATTTTTTAACCCATTCATATTTCAATGGACCATGGGATTGCTACTACACTTTGAGTATCCTACATAATAAGAGGTTAATATGCAAAATGACCGAACTGCGGAACAATCATTGCTATGATGTGCACTGATCACCAGGGGGCAGAAGCTCAATGCAGGAGCTGCCCCCTGGTGGTCAGTGTGCTCCCACAGGGGGAGCGCTGCTCAGCCAGAAGCTGGGTTCATGGTTGGCGAGCGCAGTGGCAGTGACGGAAGTCTCTCCCACCTCTGTGGCAGTGCTAAGGATGTCTGACTGCTGGTTTAGCTCTCAGTTGGACATCCCTGAGGGCTCTTGGATTGTGAGAGAGCACAAGCTGGGCTGAGGGACCCTCTTAGTGCACTAATCTTGTGCACCAGGCCTCTAGTTGTGAATAATACTGCTGGAAAATGGGTATGCAGATATCTGTTGGAGTCCCTGCTTTCATTTTTAAAATATATTTTTTTATTGATTTCAGAGAGAAAGGGAGAGGGAGGGAGAGGTAGAAACATTAATGATGAGAGAGAATCATTGATAGGCTGCCTCCTGCACACTCCCTTCTGGGGATTGAGCCTAAAACCTGGGCATGTGCCCTGACCAGTGATTGAATTGTGACCTCCTGGTTCATAGGTTGACCCTCAGCCAATGAGCCTTGCTGGCTGGGCATGGATATTTTTTTCATTGATCTCTAGAGAGAATAGAAGGGAGGGTTTAAGGGGAGGGATAGAGAAAGAAGCATTATGTGAGAGAGACACATTGATTGTTTGCCTCCTGCACATACCCTGACTGAGGGGGGGGGGGTCCAACCTGTAATCCAGGTATGTGCCCTTGACCAGAAATCGAACCCACAACACTCTGGTGTGCAGGCTGACGCTCTAACCCCTGAGCTGCATTGGCCATGGCAAGATTCCATTCCTTTTTTATGACTAGTCCATTATGTGTATGTACCGTCTCTTCTTTATTCATTAGTCTATTGATGGCCACTTGGGTTGTTTCCATATTTTAGCTATTATAAATAATGCTGCAGTGAAGATAGTGATACATTATTTCTTTTTGAATTGGTGTTCTGAGTTTCTTTGGAGAAATACCCAGAAGTGGAATTGTAGGGTCTTTCTTTGTGTCTTCTTATAGCCTTTGTATTAAAGTCTATTTTGATGATGTATTACTACCACAGCTTTTTTGTTTTTGTTTCTATTTGCAGGCGATATGTATTTCATTTCCTTCACTTGCAGTCTGTGTATGTCTTTCGATCTTGAATAGGGTCTCTTGGACCTAGCATATGCATGGGTGTTATTTTTTGTTTTGTTTTTATCCATTCAGCTACCTATGTCTTTTGCTTGCAGCATTTAATCCATGTATATTAAAGGGTTTATTAATAGATATGTAGTTATTACCATTTTATTTTTCATATCTTTTATCTTTTTTTTCTCCTTGTTAAAGATGTTCCTTTAACATTTCTTGTACTACTCCTTAGCTTTTCCTTCTATGGGAAGTTCTTTTTCCCCCCGTATTGTCTAAAGTTTTACATGTCTCCTTTTTCCCCCGATTGACTCCCTCCCCTAGCCATTCCCATCCTGGACAAGCCCCCACCTCCCCATATGGGAAGTTATTTATCTGTGCTTCGATTGTAAATGACAGCAACCATGGTTGTAAGTCCTTATTTTTCATCACTTTAAGTACATTGTGCCAATTCCTTCTATCATGCAAGGTGTCTGTTGAGGAAGCAAATGTCTTTCTTTTAAGATTCTCTTCCTTTGGCATTATACAAATGATGTATCTTGGTGTGGACTTCTTTGGGTTTATCTTGTATGTCTATTTCCTTCACCAGGTTAGGGAAGTATTTTGTCTGTCTTTCTTTTTTTTTTCTTTTTTTTTTTTTTTAATATATTTTTATTGATTTTTTACAGAGAGGAAAGGAGAGGGATAGAAAGTCAGAAACATCGATGAGAGAGAGACATCGATCAGCTGCCTCCTGCATGTCCCCCACCGGGGATGCACCCACAGCCAAGGTACATGCCCTTGCCGGAATCGAACCCGGGACCCTTCAGTCCGCAGTCCGACGCTCTATCCACTGAGCCAAACCGGTCTCGGCTGTCTTTCTTTTTTTTAAAAAAATATATTTTTATTGATTTCAGAGAGGAAGG
The DNA here is from genome assembly GCA_027563665.1 of Antrozous pallidus. Classification (NCBI taxonomy): domain Eukaryota; kingdom Metazoa; phylum Chordata; class Mammalia; order Chiroptera; family Vespertilionidae; genus Antrozous; species Antrozous pallidus. The sequence goes on from CM050510.1 coordinate 51,453,897, forward strand.
GAGAGGGAGAGAGAGAAACATCAATGATGAGAATCATTGATTGGCTGCTTCCTGCACACCCCCTACTGGGGATTGAGCCTGCAACCAGGCATGTGCTCTTTTTCCAGAATCGAACCTGGGACCCTTCAGTCCTCAGGCTGATGCTCTATCCACTGAGCAAAATGGGCTAGGGCCTGTCATTATTTTTTCAAATAGGTTTTCAGTTCCTTGTTATTTCTCTCCTACTGATACTCCTGTGATTCCAATGTTGTTATGCTTGATGTTTTCCCAGAGGTCACTTAAACTACCCTTATTTTGTAAGATTCTTTTTCCTCTTTGCTGTTCCAATTGGGTATTTTCTGTTACCTTGTTTCCAAATCTCTGATTCCATTCTCTATATCAGTGGTCTGCAAATGGAGGCTTGTGAGCCACATGCGGCTCTTTGGCCCCTTGTTTATGGCTCTTCCACAAAATACCGTGGCCTGGGTGAATCTATTTTGAAGAAGCAGTATTAGAAGAAGTTTAAGTTTAAAAAATTTGGCTCTCAAAAGAAATTTCAATTTTTGTACTGTTGATATTTGGCTCTGATGACTAATGAGTTTGCTGACCACTGCTCAGTATCATCTACTCTATCAATTTCATGTAATGTATTCTTAATTTCAGTTATTAGATTCTTCATTTTGAACTTATCTTATGTTTTCTTTTTTAAAATTTAATAAAACTTTATTGCTCAGATCATTACAATGTTGCTCTTTTTTTCCCTCCCACAGCTCACCTCCCCTCGGTACTTATCCTATTCTCTGCCCTTATCTCCCCCTCGACTGTCCTCATCCATAGGTGTACGCTTTTTGTCCAGTCTCTTTCCCCACACCTATTTTCCCCGAGAATTGTCACTCCACTACCTTTCTATGCTCCTGATTCTATTATATTCACCAGTTTATTCTGTTCATCAGATTTTTAATTCACTTGATTTTTAGATTCAATTGTTCATAGATGTGTATTTGTTGTTCATAATTTTATCTTTACCTTTTTCTTCTTCCTGCTCTTCTTAAAGAACCCCTTTTAGCATATCATATAATACTGGTTTGGTGTTGATGAACTCCTTTAGCTTTTTCTTATCTGTGAAGCACTTTATCTGACCTTTAAATCTGAATGATAGCTTTGCTGGATAGGGTAATCTTGGTTGTAGGTTCTTAATATTCATTACTTTGAATATTTCTCACCAATCCTGTCTGGCCTGCATAGTTTCTTTTGAGAAATCAGCTGACAATCATATGGGTGCTCTCTTGTAAGTAACTAACTGTTTTTCTCTTGCTGGTTTTAATATTCTCTCTTTATCTTTTGCTCTAGGCATTTTAATTATGATGTGTCTTGGTGTGGTCCTCTTTGAATTCCTTTTGTTTGGGGTTCGGTGCGCTTCCTGGACTTTTAAGTCTTTCTTTCATCAGGTGGGGGAAGTTTTCGGTCACTATTTCTTCAAATATGTTTTCATTATCTTGCTCTCTTTTTCTGGCACCCCCATAATTTGGATGTTGGTATGCTTGAGGTTGTCCCAGAGGTTCTTTACACTATCTTCAATTTTTTTTATTCTTTTGCTTCTTGCTTTTCAGGCTGAGTGATTTTTCTTCTTTGTTTTTCAAATCTTTGACTTGATTCTTGCGGTCCTTTAGTCTGTTTTTGGATCTCTGTGTAATATTTTTTATTTCAGTTAGTGTATGCTTAATTTCTAGTTGGTCTTTTTTCATATCCTTCATAGTCTCGCTCATATCCTTGAGGGACTTGCTCATGTCCTCGAGGGTCTCGCTCATATCCTCAAGGGTCTCGTTAAATTTATTGGCCTTTTCTAGGAGCCTCTTGAAAAACCTTATAACCATGGTTTTGAACTCTATGTGCAGTTGTTTTTTCCCCTCCATTTCTTTCACTTGTAATTTGTTACCTTGTCTTTGCATTTTGGCTGCTTTCCTGAGTTGGTCGAGTAGGTTTGTGTGGTAGATGTCCTCTAGGTGACAGTGGCTCTGCCTCCCCAGTTACCTGAGGTGGATACTCTTGGTGCACCCCTTTATGGGCAGCACTGTCTTGTAGTTAAGCCTAGATTGTTGCTGTTATCACTGGGAGGGGTTGACCTCCAGGCTAATTGGCTGTGAGGATCAGCTGTGTTTACCCTGTGAGTGCCTGTGTGCTTAGCCTGGATGGGTTGGAGTCTCCAGGTTGAGCTAGCAGCCTTGGTTTCCCATCAGCCCCGCCCTAAATGGCTTGTGGGTCTCTGTGCCCTGTGGCAATGGCTGCACGCACCCCTGAGAGAAAGCTTCCCGAATCTCTGCCTGTTGCCGGACAGTCCAGCTTCTCCCCAAATGAGTCTGGACACCAAAAGACTCGCCCAGAATGGGAAAACAAAGCATTCCAGCGCTTTTTTGTATTTGTTTTTCTCTCCCGAATGCTAGAGCCAGCCACAAGCCCTATTGGATAGCTCGCGTGCTCTTGCAGCGCCCAAGTTTCAGCGTGCTTCCTTCTTACAGTCCAGTTTCACCCCATATTAGTCTGGGTTCCCGAGACTCACCCGGAGCCAGGGCTCAGTGCAGTGTGATGACTTTGTCTTCCTCCCAGTTCAAGGAAACCAGCTGGGTTTGCAGCCGCCAGCCCTTTCCGTTCGCACACAGCTCCAAATCTCTGACTCTGCGCATATTCGCAACTCTGTCCTCCACAGCTCCACCGAGTCTTAGTGTCCTTTTATTTTTCTTTCTATTTGTGGAATCTCTACTCAGCCAGCCCTCTGTTGGTTCTGAATGATGTCCGTTTTGTCCTTTAGTTGTAGTTTTGAATTTGTTGTATGGGGGCAGCAGTATGGGTATTTACCTATGGCGCCATCTTGGTTCCTCCACCTTATGTTTTCTATCTCTTTTTTTATTTTATCTATCTATCTATCTATCTATCTATCTATCTATCTATCTATCTATCTCCTTTTTTATCTGTTAAAGTTCTCACTGAGTTCATTGCACATCCTTATAAAAGGTATTTTGAGGCTAGCCAGCATGACTCACTGGTTGAGCATTGGCCTAAGAACCAGGAAGTCACAGTTCAATTTCCATTCAGGGCACATGACAGTCATATGGGTGTTCCCTTGTAGATAACTATTTTTCTCTTGCTGCTTTTAGGATTCTCTCTTTGTCTTTAATCCTTGGCACTTTAATTATGATGTGTCTTGGTATGGGCCTCTTTGGATTCCTCTTATTTGGAACCTTCTGTGCTTCCTAGACTTGTAAGTCCATTTCTTTTGCCAGGTAGAAGAAATTTTCTCTCATAATTTCTTCAAATAGGTTTTCAGTATCATTCTCTCTTGGCCTTCTGGCATCCCCATAATGCGAATGTTGGACTTGAAGTTGTCCCAGAGGCTCCTTACATTATCTTCATATTTTTTTATTCTTTTTTTTAAATTTTGCTTTTCTGATTAGATGTTTTTTGCTTCCTCTTGTTGCAAATTGTTGATTTGATTCTCAGAATCCTCTACTCTATTGTTGAATTCTTGTAAATTAATCTTTATTTCAGTTAGTTTATGCTTAATTTTTGACTGGTCCTTTTTCATGTCTTTTCTCACTGAGATCCCTGAATGTCTTTTGAGTCCCTTGAGGATCTTTTTGAGTCCCTTGAAATTCTCATTAAGATTCTTGAGCAATCTTATAAACATTGTTTTGAACTCTGTATCCAGTAATTTGCTTGCTTCCATTTCCCTTATTTCTCGTTATGGAGATTTCTTCTGTTTTTTCATCTGGGACATGTTTATTTGTCTCCTCATTTTGGCTGCTTCTCCATGTTTGTTCCTCTGTATTAGGTGGAGCTGCTATGTCTCCTAGCCTTGTCTAATAGGTGTCCTGTAGGGCCCAGTAGCTCAGCCTCCCCAGACCCCTGAGCTGGGCACTCTAGGTGTGCCCCTCTGTAGTTGAGCCTTGATTGCTGTTGGCCTCACTGGGAGGAGTTGATCTCCAGACCAGCTGCAACTACAGTGGAAGAGCTGCTGTGCACCTCTATGGAGTGGGACTTGTTTTAGGGGGGCTTTGGTGTTCACTGAGTCTGCACCTTGAGTTTGGTGCTTGTGGATATGTAGAGTTTTAATCTGTTATGGTCTGAAGCTGTCCAGTGGGTGCACTGACTCTAGGGCTTCCAGGGAGGTGCAAAGTCAGCCACTGCCTCAGGCCACCTGGCAGGTGCTACCAAGCTATCTGCAGATGGCTGATACTTGTGTTGGGCTTGAAGGTGTCCAGGTGAGGCCAAGGTGTGAATCAAGGCAGGCTGGTGCTAGTGCTGGGCCTTGGGCCTCTTTTTGATAGGTATGGGCCATGCTGATGCCAGATGCTGCTTGTTTAAGAGATTTTAGGAAATTTTGAGCCCTGAGCCAGGACAGGCTATTCATATGGAAAAGCATCTGCAAACTGCTTGGGTAGTGCTACAAGTTGGCTGTGGTGAAGTCTTATGGAATCACCAGGGCAGAGCAAACAGTGTGGGCCAGGCTGATGGAACTCAGATATGGCTGCCAGTTCACTCTGGAGGGGGAGGTCTTGGCATAGGAACAGTGAACCCTGTGAGCATCTCTATCTGGGAGAAAGCTGCCCCTGAGTTCCTATCCCGAAGCCATAAGGTCCAGTTTCTCCTCGTATGTCCTTGGTTTCCCTAATTCCCTTGCCAGGCACTGGAGCTTAGAGGGAAGCAGGACCATGTAAATTAGTTTGACAGCCTTTTAAGAGGGACTGTCTGAAATCTGGATGGGATAAGAGAGGACCAGATTTCAGGCAGAAACCTGGAACCTCTGGAACATCCAAGCTTAGATGTTTACTGTGCTGTTGCATGTGTAAAACCAGATCTTGCAGGAGAAATTAGACTTCAAGATACAAATTAGGAAGTCTTCAATGTAGAGACAATATGTAAAGCTATGAGTTTGAGTAAGATTAGCTAGAGAGCAAGAGCAGAGAGACTAAGGCAAGGATGTAAGGAATCTCGATGAGGGAGTGTGGTACTGCCTCACTCTGAGAGGGGTCTGAATGCAAAGAAACCAGAGTGGGTCCAGCTCAACAAGGGCAGCTTCAGTTGAGGATGCTCATACAGGAAGTAGTACATGAGAAAAGAGAGATGGGCACAGGTGAGTGGATAGGGGAAGCAAAGCATGGGAGAAGGCATGGAGCTTGAGAAGACGTTCATTCTCCCTACTGAGAGCTCAGGCCTTTGAATCCCTGGGCTGCACTATGTTCGCAAAGCTCATTCATTCTAGACCAGCTGTGCACTCACTTTCTATTGAATAACCTTTTCTCCAACTAGTATACCTGTTCTTTTAGGTCCAACTCAGGTGCTACCTTGCCTATAAAGCCTGTCTTAATACTCACCCCCAGAAGAAATCTTTCCTTGTTTTATATGCCAAAGTAGGTTTTTTTTTTGTTTGTTTTTTTTTTTTTTTTTTTTTTATATCTTTCATTGCATTATCCTCCAAATATGCCAATGCTTCTCTCTGACCCCTTCACCCTCTATCACATCTGGGCTGTGTTTTCAAATACATCAATTCTGGCAATCAAAGCACACAATTCTTGAACCTTGCTGTTTGCAATTCACTGTTACAGGAGCATAGAACTCAGTGATGAATAAAGCATGATTTCTGCACAGCTGCAGTGACCACTCTGTGATGTCAATCAGGCCAGGATTAGAACCTCAGAATATAATTGGTTGCCTGTTTTATCTTCCCTTTTAGATAATATATTTACTATTAAGGTTAAAGATCATATTTTCATTATTATAATTCCCATAATTATTGGCTTATAATATGTGTAGAATAAATGCTTGGTAATATTAGGAAAATAATAATGCGTTTGGCCTTCTTTAATTCTCCAAACATCTCTAAAAGAAAATATATAGTGACCCTTTTTACAGATTAGAACACTGAGGTGCAGAAATTACCTAACAGTTTGCAAGTAAGCTGAAATATAAACTTATGTCTCTATTATTCCAGATTTTCTTCTTTACTTTACTGAAATAATAATTGTGCAGCAGTAATACTAACTTGTACCTCTCTAGCTGAATTTAATGATAGAAGTTGTTATTCCTGAATTTGCAAGAGACTGCTGGTGTTTATATAGATGTCAAGCTCTCTGAAATAAAGTTGTTACTTGTAAAGTCATTTGTGAGGTTTGTCAGATGATAATGTTACGATTTATAACAGAGCTTCTTTTCTTTCCCCAGATCCCCAAACTTCAAGGGAGATTTTTGATTTTGCATTAAAGGCAATTCATCCTCAGGTGAGATTAATATTTGAATTCTTTTACAGTTGAGACTTGTGATTGTTAAACATTGATGACAATTTTTTTTTTAATAGATTGATCTGAAGAGATATGCAGTGCCCTTAGGTAAGATTCTGTATTTAATGAAGTAGAATAATTTGTTACTAAATTAATGTCTTCAAGTAAACTTCCACTTAAACTACAAATGAGAGTAAACTACAAATGTGGCTCTAGGGCTGATGCCTGGATGCCCTGAGCCTGAGGCTTACACGCCAGAAGCAGTAGGAGAGGAGAGGAGAGAAGTGGGGAGGCAGAGAAAGAGAAAGTAAAGTAGGTTAGGAGATGAGAGGGAGTGGAAGTTTTGGGGGACTTTGTGTCACAGATATTTGGTTGAGATGGTCACACCTACATTACATGATTTTTAAAAAATTACTTTAGAGCATAATTTAGGGGATACAGATGGTTTGCTCTTACTTCTGAGCTTTGGGGGTAATTGGTGAAATCATGGACCTATTGATTTAAGTGGAGGATAGTGGCATTTGAACTCTGATCAAGACCTTAGGGCATTATAGTGTAACTAGAGGCCCGGTGCATGAAATTCGTGCACAGAAGGCGGGGGGGGGTGGGATGTCCCTCAGCCTAGCCTGCGCACTCTCCAATATGGAACCCCGCAAGAGGGGGATCGGTCCTAAACGGGCTGGTGGGATTTGGCCTAAACGGGCAGTTGGACATCCTTCTCACAATTCAGGACTGCTGGCTCTAAACTGCTCACCTGTCTGCCTTCCTGATTGCCCCTAACCACTTCTGCCTGCCAGCCTGTTCATTCCCTAACCACTACCCTGCCAGTCTAATTGATGTCTAACTGCTCCCCTGCCAGTCTGTTTGCCCCCAACTTCCCTCCTCTGCTGGCCTGGTCACCCCTAACTGCCCTCCCCTGCAGGTTTGATTGGCTGGTGGGCGTGGCTTGATTGGAGGTATGGTCAATTTGCATATTACTCTTTTATTAGATAGGATGATACCGGGTCTTCATGGATAGTTTTAATTTTGACATGTACTGAAAACTTTTGGTTCTTTGTTGTGCATTCTGTGGTCCTATTTTAAATACAATTATATTTGCATTTGCAGCTGGCTTATGCTTATTTACCCAGCACGCATCTCAATTTAGCACCTGCCTTCTGGACAACTACGTTTCTTTATTTGAAGTGATGTCAAAATGGTGTAGCCACACAAACATAGAATTGAAAAAAGCTGCACATTCAGCTCTGGACTCTTTTCTGAAACAGGTACTAAATTTTAACTTAACATTTAAAAATATTTTTTTATGCAAAAAAATTAAATTCCAATCTTGTGAATAACACATTTGAAAAATAAGTACAAGTTGATTCATTAGCTTGTGTAGTAGTTAAAGGAAAAAAGATTGGTTATTAATCAGTAAACTGGATAGTAGCAGGATTGAAAGAAAGCTAGGAAGATACTAGATGTTATCAGGGCCTCAGAGTCAAGATTCTTCAGAAGTGGTAATGAGGAGGGGAAGGAAAGAATGGCTAGGATGTCTGGCATTCTTTGAGTCAGAGAGATCCAGGTGGGGATGAGGAAACACATCTCTCTAGAGGTTAGGTTTAGCTGTTAAATAAGGTGCTTGTGTTTGTGTTACTTCAAGAACAGGGAGAACCCATTTGCCCTTGGGTGTTACCCACCTATTGATTTCAGAGAGAGGGAAAGATAGAAACATCCACAGGGAGAAACATTGGTCAGCTGTCTTCTGAACACCTCCTACCAGGGATTGAACCCATAACCCGGGCATGTACCCTGACTGGCAATTGAACCGACAATCTCCTGGTCCTGGTTGGATTGATGTTAAACCACTGAGCCACACCAGTTGGGCCGGCGTTTTCCATCTAGAAAGAATGTGGTTGAGCCTGCAAGTTTAGAAACTTGTCTCAGTTGGCTAAAGAGAATGTGCTTGGGATTGCGGGTTAGAGCAGTGGTCGCTAAGCTTTTGGACCCCACGGACCACCAGTAGTCCATGAGCCACCATTTGGCGACTGCTGGTTTAGAGCATCTAAAGATGTCTGGAAATACCTGCTGTTCAGCCTGACTGTTACAGAATTAGATTCTTAGGTTGGCTCTGAAGGAAAAGTAAAGGGTCACAATAAAAGTTTTGTTTGGAGCAGTGTTATAAATGGTAGTTAAATTTGAATATTTTAAGCGGTAGTTAAATTCACATGAAGACCAATTTGAACTTTGGCACAGTTTTCCATTGTAGGGATATATCATGGTTTAATTATGGATATGACATGTTTTCCAGTTTGGAGTTGTATTATTTATTTATCTATTTTTAGTTTCTCATGATCCTTTATTTCTTTATTTTTTAAAAAATTTTCTTTATTGATTAAGCTATTACATATGTGTCTGTTCTTTTGCTCTTGGCATTTTAATTATGATGTGTCTTGGTGTGGTCCTCTTTAGATTCCTTTTCTTTGGGGTTCTGTGTGCTTCCTGGACTTTTAAGTCTATTTCTTTCACCAGGTGGGGGAAGTTTTCAGTCATTATTTCTTCAAATAGGTTTTCAGTATTTTGCTTTCTCTCTTCTTCTGGCACCCCCATAATTCTGATCTTGGTTCGCTTGAAGTTGTCCAGAGGCTTCTTACACTATCTCCAATTTTTTGGATTCTTTTTCTTTTTGCTTTCCCGGTTGAATGGTTTTTGCCTCTTGGTATTACAAATCTTCTACTTGATTTTTACATTCCTCTAGTCTGCTGTTGGGTCTCTGTATAATATTTTTTATTTCAGTCAATGCATGCTTAATTTCTAGTTGGTCCTTTTTCATATCCTCGAGGGTCTTGCTGAATTCATCAGCTTTTTTAGGAACCTCTTGAAAAATCTTATAACCATGGTTTTAAACTCTATATCTGGTCATTTATTTTCCTCCATTTCTTTCATTTGTGACTGTTTCTTTGTCTCCACATTTTAGTTGCTTCCCTGAGTCTTAATGCAATATCTGTTCCCCAACCTTTTTCACCATGTGGAAAATGAATAGGATATGTCATTGCATCTAATGTAGGAAACAGGATACTGATTCGTTTCATTTTAGTGCCATTTGGATTATTGGGATCTGGTTTACAATGAATGAGCAAGTCTCTTTCAAAAGGAGGTTCTCCAACTTCGTTTCTGAATATGACAGCAACCTCGGTTACACGGGGAGAATTATATCTACCTGGGTCACTATTACGATCATATTTAATTGCCATAGTTACTTCCGTGGGAGCTATACCTTTTGCTGCTGCTTCAGATTGGGCTTCCTTTTCTACCTCATGTAGCATCTTGTACGATTTTGTTAATTCATTTATTTCATGCATGAGGTTGTTTCTGAGCAGGCCTGGTTTGCTGGGATTGCTAATCTTTTACGTGTAGCTTCGGCTGTATCCAAAATATAGAGTTGAGCAAACTTCCGAGAAACACCATCAGAAGGATGTAAAGTTCCAGTACGATGATAAACTTGTCCGTGTATTCTAAAACAGTATGGCCCATACCCTGATGGTGATGCAACATTTGCACCCATGGAAGCAAAAGCAAAAGAACTATTTATAGATCAAATGTTTTCCATGAAATTTTCACTGTCAGAATCTTCGTTTGTCATTTATCTTTTTAAATATGGCAGGTAATCTGGAAAATGTATATCATTTGGACAGACTTTCTCTTTGCTATAACATCTAGTAAATTTCCCATCAGATGGTTTTTCATCCCAGCAATTTAGTAATAGGCAAAATTCACATCTAACAGTCATTTCACCACAACTATGTTCGAGAATTGCATCCTCACGTACTCCATTTTCGCTGAGAGAGCAGGTCCTACCACTATTAGTAGTACTTGCTGATGACTGTTCTTTAGACATATTCTGTCTTCGCCACCGCCTTCTTTCAACTTCAAAGGCACATTGTTCTTGACACATTTCCGGTCGAAGATGCCGGTCTTTTTCGGCTTCAGAGCGACGTTTTTCCAATAGCTGCTCTTCGGGTACATTCTGTCGCAGGCGTCGCCTTCTTTCAAGATCAGACGCTCGTCGCTCTTCAGACATTTTCTGTCGATAATGTCGGCATCTTTCTGCTACACAGCTCCGTTGTATCAACAGTTTTTCTTTGGACATAGTCCCACCTCTCTATTGCCACGTTCTGAGATAGAGGAGAATGACAGGCCTTTCAGCAGTGTGACCAAAGGCTGATTTGGACAGATTCTGTGGGGGTGGGACTTCCGCCTACCTGTTGTCAGTTTCAGCTGGGATGCTGAAGCTGGGACTCGGGGGCCTTCCCTCTGGCGGTTGCCTTCTGTTTTTGCTGGCATACAGCTGAAGCTACACATAATATTAGCAATGCCAGGGGGCTCAGTTAGACGCAGCTGCGGTGAGTTCTTGAAGCCACCGCTGCCGAGGTGAGTTCTCGCATCCACCGCCGCCGCTGCCACCGTTCCCGCCTCCTCGTTCTCCGCGCCCTGGGGCCTCAGACTCAGCTGTGGTGAGTTCTGGCCGTTGCTGCCACCACTTGGTCTCCTCGCCCTGGCCAGGTGCTTGATGCTTTCACCACTTTATCCCCGCTCCTGGGGCCTGGTGCTCACGCCTCTCGACCCCACCCCTTGCTCCGACTGGCTGGTAGCATAGCCAGTCTGGAGCCAAGGTACGGTCATATTTGCATGTTATTCTTTTATTAGATAGGATTGTATATATGAACCAAAATATTTTTACCTATTTTCTACTATTTTATAATTATTTCAAAGTTTTTGCTGCTATAAATAAAACTTTTGGATAAAAATGCATAAGAAGTATGGTGGTTGAAAGTACAAAAAAATGAGAAAAATATGCTATCTAATAAAAGAGTAACATGCAAATTGATCGTACCTCTGCTATGCTACCAGCCAATTAGGAGCAGGAAGCATGGCCAGGGGGCAAGGCCAGTAGGCGGAGCCAGCAGGCGTGGCCAGGAGACAGGGGCGTGGCCAACAGGCGTGGCCAGCAGACAGGGGTGTGACCAGAGTGCTGTGTAAGCAAGCACCATGCTCTAAGTTCTGCCCACATGGTACTTATGGGCCAGTGAGATCCCTCCCTCCTTACAGTTACTGTTGACTGAGTTTCGACCTTTTGTGGTGACCTTGGGACGGTTAGGGGAATTTGATGCCATGAGATCCCCTCATGAGGTTCACATGTAGGTTGCTCTGATAGTTAGGCTGTGACTGAGGTGTGGGGTTTACCTGTCGCGTGGGACATGCGAATGAGTGCCAGGGGCACCTTGCGTAATGAGCATTAGGCTAGGCGCAAGGTGCAGCTGTGAGTTGCCGGGGTTGCGTGCTCTGGCCCCAAGGGGTGGAGCACCAGGAATGCTGGGAAATGTAGTTCTGGTGGCAGAAGCACTACCGGATCTCCTAGACACTATATCAAAGTGAGTGTGGAAGAAGTTAATGTTGCAGGTGGGGGATGGAGAGAAAGCAAAGATTGGGGTCTCAGACTATTCGCTCATGTGATTGCAAAGACAGACAGAAACTCCCAGATTGGAGGGGGTCCCCTGAGGGTTCCCAGATTAGAGAGGGTGCAGTTCAGGCTGAGGGACCCATGGTGGCTGATGCCGTGTGTGGCAAAGTTGCTAAAACCATTAAAAAGGCCCAACTTCTTATTATTAATGAATGCACCATGGCATCCAGCCATGCTATAAACGCCATAGACAGATTACTAAGAGTAATTATGAATTTGAAAGTTGCATTTGGTGGAAAAGTTCTCCTCAGAGGGGATTTTTGACAATGTGTCAGTATCGTGCCACATGCTATGCAATCGGCCATAGTACAGACGAGTTTAAAGTACTGTGATGTTTGGAGATGTTTCAGAAAGTTGTCTCTTAAAACAAATATGATATCAGAGGATTGTGCTTATAGGGAATGGTTAATAAAACTTGGAGATGGCAAACTTGACTAGCGGTTTTCATTTAGGAATGGATATTAATTGAAATTCTCCATGAAATGATTTGTAATGGATCTATTATTGAAGCCACCTTTGGAAATAGTATATCCTCTATAGATAATATTAAAAATATATCTAAACGTGCAATTCTTTGTCCAAAAAACGAACATGTTCAAAAATTAAATGAAGAAATTTTAGATATATTTGATGGAGATTTTTAATACCTATTTGAGTGATGATTCCATTGACTCAACAGATGATGCTGAAAAGGAAAATTTTCCCATTGAATTTCTTAATAATATTACTCCTTCAGGAATGCCATGTCATAAATTAAAATTGAAAGTGGGTGCAATCATCATGCTATTGAGAAATCTTAATAGTAAATGGGGTCTTTGTAATGGTACCAGATTTATTCTCAAAAGATTACTACCTAACATTATCAAAGCTGAAGTATTAAGAGGATCTGCAGAGGGAGAGGTTGTTCTGATTCCAAGAATTGATTTGTCCCCATCTGACACTGGCCACCCATTTAAATTAATTCAACAACAGTTTCCCATGATGCCAGCATTTGCAATGACTATTAATAAATCACAAGGACAAACTCTAGACAGAGTAGGAATATTCCTACCTGAACCCGTTTTCACACATGGTCAGTTATTGTGTTGCTTTCTTTCGACTTCAAAGAGCATGTGATGTTAAAGTTATAAATACTTTATCCCAAGGGAAATTAGTCAAGCACACTGAAAGTGTTTTCACTGTTAATGTGATATACAGTGAGATATTAGAATAAGTTTAATCACTTTATCAGTCATTATTTACATCAGTGTTGTTTTTATACCATGAGTTTGTTATTGTTGTTATATCATTTTGTTATTATTTATTAATGAAATTATTTATTATTTTCATATACATTGTACTCATTACCTTTTATCTCTCACATTTTTATTATAGAGAAAGGGCAAATAGCACTATTAAAATATTTCCTCTAATTAATACCCTTTTAAATTTATAAACATATTATATTCATAAAATGAAAAAGGGTTTTTTATCGGCATATCATGCTTTTTTCTTTTTTTAAAAAAAATTAAATCTTTGTTGTTGGAAGTATTAAATTTGTCTCTTTTTTCCTCCATTGACCTCTTCTAGCCTGCCCTCTGCCCCAGACCTTTACTGCCCCATTGTCTGTGTCCATGGGTTATGCATATATACATACAAGTTCTTTGGTTGATCTCTTCCCAGCCACTACTCCCCACCTTCCTTCTGAGATTCCACATTCTGTTTTATGCTTCTATGTCTCTGGATCTATTTTGTTTATCAGTTTATTTTGTTCATTAGATTCCACATATGAATGAGATCATATGTTATTAAGTAAGATGGTATTTGGCCCCAGCTGGTTTGGCTCAGTGGATAGAGCATCAACCTGCGGACTGAAGGGTCCCAGGTTCAATTCTGGTCAAGGGCACATGCCTGGGTTGTGGGCTTGATCCCCACTAAGGGGCGTGCTGAAGGCAGCCGATCGGTGATTCTCTCATCATTGATTTCTCTCTCCTCCCTCTCTAAAATCAATAAAAATATACTTGAAAAACAAAAGATGATATTTGTTTACTTTTTGAGGAACATATTCATGATATGGTTATGGAAAAAGAAATTAAGAAGCAGTATGTATGCTATATCTTTCTTCCAAAATAAATAGGGAATAAAGTACCTGGAAGTACATATGTTAACACCTGTGGGACTTTGTGTGGGATTGGGGCATGAAAATGAAAGGTGGATATCCTTTTTCTGCCTTTGATAATTTTCTTTTTTTATTTTATTATTATTTGTTTTACTGCTGCTCTTTTTTTTTTTTTATTGTTTAAAGTATTACAAATAGTAGTACGTATGTCTCCTTTTTTTCTCCATTGACCTTCCCCCGGCCTCCCCTACCTTCCAGTACATGCCCTCACCTGCCCCCCCCCCCCCCAGTGTCTTGTATCCATTGGTTATGCTTATATGCATGCATACAAGTCCTTTGGTTGATCTCTTTCAGCCACCCCCCTCCATCCTCCTCTGCCTTCCCACTGTAGTTGTTCAATGCTTCTTTGCCTTTGTATCTATTTTTTTGCCTTTGATAGTTTTCTAGAGTCTTTTCATTCTTGTCTTGGAAGTTTTTGTGCTGAAATTAGAATGCTTCTTTTTGAACATTTATGGTCTTGCATTTAGGCTGTTGTCAGTTGGGTAGATAGTGATGTACTTGCTTCTCAAAGTACTTTTTTTCTCTGTCCTCACCTAACTTATTTAAGCCTTAGTTTGTGGCTTTGAAAAAAAAAAGTATATATTTGTTAATCATCACTTGAGGATATTTTTTCATTGAGTTTTAGGGAAAGTGGAAGAGAGAGGGAAAGACAGAGGGAAACATTTATGTGAGAGAAATATGTCGATTGGTTGCCTCCTGTGCAAGCCCTGACCAGGGCTAGACTGGGGAGGAGATTGCAGCCAAGGTATCCCAGAATCGAACCTGGGATCCTTTGGGACGCAGGCTGACGCTCTATCTGCTCAGCCAAACCTGCCAGGGCAGTGTGTGGCTTATTTTTTTGGAAAAATGAGATGCCTTGTCTTTCTGATTATTAGTTCTAAACTTTATTTTGAGTTGCTGATTTCTGAACTTGCTGGCCATTGGGCATGCACAACTCTATGTCAATCGTCCTGTGTTCCACAGATGAGCTCTAAACATGATTTCTGTTTCATCAGAAAGCCTTAATTCAATTTTTTTTTCTTTTGTGCTTATGTCTTCCAGCATTTCTTTGGTCTCCTTCAGTTCCATTCTTTTGGAAAAATACATTATATATAATAAAGTCTTGTTTAAGGGAGTGTCTTTTCTGAACTTCATGGAGACTAAGCAAATTGAATCAATGATTCCTTATGAGTAAAAGTGATTGTATGGGACTGTAAAACACACTTAATTATTTCTACTTAACCAATTCTAGTCTTTCTCATTTGTATAGATTACTTTGTTTTGCCATTTTATATGTTTAAAAAGTAAATATTATGCAATTGCAGGTTTCTTTTTTGGTGGCGAAAGATGCAGAAATGCATAAAAGTAAGCTGCAGTATTTTATGGAACAATTCTATGGAATCATCAGGAACATGGATTCAAGCAGCAAGGATTTATCCATTGCGATTCGTGGATATGGACTTTTTGCAGGAGTATGGATCATTACTTTTTTCTTAACATTTTATTTTATTGGGAGTGTTTAAAGAAATATAATTTATTGCATGTTTATTTATTAAAATAAATTTTAAATATGTTTTATTGATTTTTTTGTTTTTTACAGAGAGGAAGGGAGAGGGATAGAGAGTTAGAAACATTGATGAGAGAGAAACATTGACCAATTGCCTCTGCACACCCCCTACTGGAGGTGTGCCCACAACAAGGTCCATGTCCTTGACCGGAATCAAACTTGGGACCCTTCAATCCGCAGGCTCTGTTCACTGAGCCAAATTAGCTAAGGCTGCTTTATTGCATTTTTTAAAATATATATTTTATTGATTTTTTTTTTACAGAGCAGAAGGGAGAGGGATAGAAAGTCAGAAACATCAATGAGAGAGAAACATCGATCAGCTGCCTCTTGCACGCCCCCGACTGGGGATGTGCCCACAGCCAAGGTACATGCCCTTGACCGGAATTGAACCCGGGACCCTTCAGTCCGCAGTCCAACGCTCTATCCACTGAGCCAAACAGGTCTCAGCTGCTTTATTGCATTTTTAAAGTATGTCACACTTTAGATAGTGTTGTTATTTGCTTTACTGTTAACTTTTAAAAAATATTTTTATTGGGAGAACTAAGATGGCGGCAAAGGTAAAACACCTATCTCGCCGTCATAATCAGCAATTTTAATACTACAACTTAAAGAAAGAACAAACACCTTCCAGAATCACCAGAAAGCTCGCCGAGTGAAAATTCCACAAATAAAAGTGAAGATAAGACACTGTGACTCGGAGGAGTGGCAGTGAACAGCGTTGAAAGATTCACACGGAGAGAGGTTTGGAGTACGCGCCGCGGAGAGGGCGGGCGGCTGAAAACCGGCCAGTTTTCTCGAACGGGGAGACAAAGGCGTCCCACTGGACTGATTCTCCAGCTCTGGGCGAAGTCCAGAGAACCCACTATCACACGGGGTGAAAACTGGACAGTGGAAGGGCACGCCGAAGCTCGGGTGCTGCCGGGTCTCCAGGCTTGTGGAGAAGGCAGCTTACGCGAACAGCTCGGCTGTGTGACGGCGCAGAGAGCGCACCGCGACTTGCCTCTCATTCGGAAAACCGTCAGACTGCTTTGTTTTACGACCCTGGGTGAGACATTGCGCATGCAGACTCATTTTGGGAAAGTCTGAATTCCCCGGCAACTGGCAGCCAGTGGAGCTCCGCAGTGGCTCTCTCTCAGAGGTGCTGGCGGCCATTGCCCCCAGCACAGAGTCCCTGGGGCTGCATAGGGCGGAGCTAACGCTGTCTGCTTGGCCCGGAGACTGTGCCCACCCAACCTGAGCACAGCTGAGCTTCACAGACAACTGGCCTGGAGATCAACCCTCCAAGTGCTAACAACGATTAACTGAGCTTAACTTCAGCAAGACTGTGCAACCCATATCCACCTCAGGTAACCGGGGAGGCTGAGCCACTGTCCCTAGTAGGAAGTCTACCACACAAAGCTAATTGACCAACGCAGGGAAGCAGCCACCATGCAGCAACATGGAAAGAAATCAGATGTGAAAGAAATGGAGGAAATAAAAAGACTGGACATGGAATTCAGAACCACGGTTATAGGGTTTTTTAAGAGGCTCCAATAAAAGATCGAGGCCTATAAGGAAATAAGCAAGACCACAAAGGAAATGAATGAGTCCTACAAGAAAATGAACAACACCCTCAAGTATATAAACGAGAGCTGCAAAGAAATGATCAAGACCAACGTGAAAATGAATGAGTCCTACAAGGAAATGAAAGAAACCCTCAAGGATATAAAGCAGACTCTCAAGGATATGAAAAAGGACCAACCAGAAATTAAGCATACACTGACTGAAACAAAAAATTTTATACAAAGACCTAAAAGTGCCCTGGAGCACCCCAAGAACCAAGTTAAAGATTTTAAATACAAAGAGGTAAAATCCACGCAGCTGAAAAAGCCAGAAACCAAAAGAATCCAAAAAATTGAAGATAGTGTAAGGGGCCTCTGGGACAACCTCAAGCATACCAACATCCGAATTATAGGGGTGCCAGAAAAAGCGAGAGGCCAAGACAATGAAAACCTATTTGAAGAAATAGTGACTGAAAACTTCCCACACCTGGTGAAAGAAATTGACTTAGGAGTCCAAGAAGTGCACCGAACCCCAATATATAGGAACCCTAAGAGGACCACACCGAGGCACATCATAATTAAAATGCCAAGAGCAAAAGACAAAGAGAGAATATTAAAAGCAGCAAGAGAGAGAAACAGTTGGTTACCTATAAGGGAGCACCCATACGACTGTCAGCGGATTTCTCAACAGAAACGATGCAGGCCAGACGGGAGTGGCAAGAAATATTCAAAGTGATGAACAGCAAGAATCTACAACCAAGATTACTCTGTCCAGCAAAGCTATCATTCAGAATTGAAGGTCAGATGAAGTGCTTCGCAGATAAGAAAAAGCTAAAGGAGTTCATCACCACCAAACCAACATTATATGAAATGCTGAAAGATATTCTTTAAGAAGAGGAAGAAGTAAAAGGTAAAGATGAAAATTATGAACAACAAATACACATCTATCAACAAATGAACATAAAAATCAAGTGAATTGATAGGCTGTTGAACAGGATAGACTGGTGAATATAACAGAGACATGGACATAGAGAGGGAATGGACTGACAATTCTTGGGGAGAAAAGGGTTGTGGGATGTACAGCAAGAGACTGGACAAAAATCTAGCAACAATGGGAGAGGACAGTGTGGAGGGGGAGGTGAGGGTGGAGGGTGGGATAGATATAGGGTGGAGGGGAGCTATAGGGGGATAAAAAGGGGAAACAATGTAATTAATAAACTGAACAATAAAGATTAAAAAAAATCAAAAAAATTTTTATTGATTTTAAAGGGGGGGGGGGAGAGAGAGAGAGAGAGAGAAACATCAATGATGAGAGGGAATCACACCTCCTACACACCTGCCACTAGGGATTGAGCCCACATCCTGGGCATGTGCCCTCACTGGGAATCAAACCGTTCTGGTCCATAGGTCAATGCTCAACCACGGAATTATGCAGGCCGGGCACTATCAACTTGTTTTTTTTAGTGGCTACTCTGTACGAAGATTCTGTATGTGTTATTTCAGATCCTCATAACTCCCCTCCAAGCTTTTAGGAGTATTATTTCACTTTACAGGTGAGAAACAGTCCTAGAGAAATTTGGTAACTTACTAAAGTACATACAGTTGATAATTGACAAAACCAAGACATCAGTTTAGGTGTGAAGACTAGAAATGGCATATGTTTTTTCACTCCGCTATTGCTGCCTCTTATTTATGATATAAAATTGTAGTTGATGGTACTCAACATTATAAAAATAGAAATTCTAATGACAGAAGGACCTATATCTTCACTAATAAAAGAGTAACATGTAAATTGATAGTACCTTTGTGAAGCCCACCAGTCAATCAGGAATGAGCATGCAAATTAACCCAATAAAGATGGTGGGTTAATTTGCATATGCAGGCACCGAGCTGGGGCAGGACACTTGCATTGTTGCCATGGTGACAATGCAGGTGTTCTGCACTGCCCCAGCCACTCCGGGCCTCTGGGCAGTGTGGGAAGGCAGAAAGGTGGCTCTGGCCTGCTGGAGCAAAGGCAGTGGCAGCAGCTAGGGGAAGGAAGACCCATTCTTGCATGAATCTTCGTGCATCGGGCCTCTAGTATGAGATTAATGACAATAGCCATAGTTATTTCCCTCTTAGTGGATCTCTGTGACTTCTCTTTTATGGAGAAAAATCACTTGCTGCCTGTCTTTCTACAGATTTATCCTTCAGTGTCTACTCCCTTGTTTCAGAGAACGAGAGGTCCTTTTTCAGCCTTCCACTATCAGTATTCATTTCTTACTGATACTTCCTCATTTGCTTCCATTTGTCTCTGTTAGCTCCTTTAAAATACTTAGGGCAGAAGAAACAATATATAAAAAGGCTCAAAAGTAAATTAGAGCACGAAATTTTGAACTGAACTTCATGGTCTAACCACCTTCAACTTATTCAATGTAGTAGATATGTTCACAGTGTAATTAGAGCATGCTAGACAAGAAAGACAGGAGAGAGGCTCTAAAGAGAAAATAACGAGATCCCTAAGGAGGCTGGCTAGATCTGAAGTCTAAAGAAGCCTTTGGAAAATCTGAAGCTGGGGAGTAGCATTATCAGATCTGTGAATTATAAAGATGGCCTACAGTGTTCAGTGTAGAGTGGTTGTGTAGTCCTAATTTGAATGTAGTTGTCAGTCTCTTCTGTTTGACTAGCCTTTTGGGGCCCGGGACTGTGTCTTTTTTGTCTTTGATACCTACTATCGAAACGGTGTCTAGAATATAGTTGAAAATCTAGATGCTTTGTGTATAAAAATTATTTAGATTGTATTTACAGGTTGTTTAAAACATTTTTGTAAGATATACTGTATTTTATATCTTTATTCTCCATTAGATAGCTTTTTGATATTTAGTTTACAATCATGGCATAATAAGACACCTTAAATATCATTATTTTGATATTGATAAGATTGGTAATGATTTCTATTTACCTTTCCTAAAGCCTTGCAAGGTCATAAATGCAAAAGATGTTGACTTCATGTATGTAGAGCTCATGCAGCGCTGCAAGCAGCTGTTCCTCACCCAGATGGACACTGTTGATGACCACATTTACCAAATGCCAAGCTTCCTCCAATCTATTGCAAGTGTCTTGCTTCACCTGGATACAGTAAGTGGAATAATTAATTACAGTTAGCATAACTTATTTAATCTCAGTTCTTCAATAACTTGATGGAATTGTATGAACAGTATGCACTCAATGCAGGCCCCATTATGATCAGGGTGACATTTTTAAAAAATATATATTTTATTGATTTTTTACAGAGCGGAAGGGAGAGGGATAGAAAGTCAGAAACATCGATGAGAGAGAGACATCGATCAGCTGCCTCTTGCACGCCCCCACACTGGGGATGTGCCCGCAGCCAAGGTACATGCCCTTGCCGGAATCGAACCCGGGACGCTTCAAGTCCGCAGTCCGACGCTCTATCCATTGAGCCAAACCGGTCTCGGCCAGGGTGACATTTTTAATTAGTATTTTGTGTCAGTAGAATTATAGTCATGAAACTTCACTTTTTGTTACTCACAGCAGGAAAAATCATTTGTTACTCTTTCTACCTTTCTAAAAGGTTAAGTAGGATTGCTGCTTGGGATAGAATTTCATCTTAAGTATCATTCATACAGTTTTTCTCTGATTTTTAAAAATATAATCACAGTAATGTTAAATTTATTGGTAGATGTAGATAACAAACCAGGGTTGATCTAATAGTGTCTAATGGGTTGTAATTACTTTGAATATTTGTATTATTCCCACATTTATTCATTTCCTTCCCTAACTTTTAGTTTACTATCCATTTCTGATAGGTCCCTGAGGCATATACTTCAGTTCTGGAACATCTCCTGGTGATTCAGATAGACAGTTTCCCACAGTATAGTCCAAAAATGCAGCTGTTATGTAGTAAAGCCATAGTGAAAGTTTTCCTAGCCTTAGCAGAAAAAGGACCAGTTCTCTGGAATTGCATTAATACCGTGGGTAAGTTTGGAATTCACTTTTGTTTTCATAATAATGAATAGTGAATGAACACTTAACATGTTTTAGTTTTAACATGATATAGATGGAGAACATCAGGTTGCCAAATTCTTGTATCTTTTGATGTCTCTTGGAGAACTCCATATATTTTGGTGGACCAAAATCTCCTTTTTCTATGCTTTTTTTGAATATTTTTTTCTCTTTGTGGTGCTTCTGAATTTGAATAGTACACATTTTAAAATTAAAGATTTTAACAAACTTAGAGAAAAAAATTGAGAAGTAAAGTTTATGTTAAAAAAAAGAGTGACTCATTTTTGTTGTTTGGTTGTATTTTTCATTGTTTACTTCATTTTTGTTTCGGTTTTTTTTTTTTTTCAGTGCATCAGAGTTTAATCAGAATATGTTCTAAAGCAGTAATCCTTCAAAAGGTAAATTCTGAATCAAATGTTTTGAAAATTAGTCCTTCATCACTGAAAGTTAGAAATGTTTCTGGACTTTGTAGTCTGTAATATATAAAAATGGCCCTTTTAGTTATTAGCCATGCTGAACAACTTGGAAAATTAGGATCAGTAACTATTTTTTTCAGGTGATTAAACTCCTAAGTTATGAAGTTCCTTAAACATATATTTACTGTTATATACATCTTTTTACAAAAAGGGAATTTTTTTTTTCTCTTGAAATTTTAGGACAAAATACTTAGGTGTATTATGGAACACATCTTACTTGACTTGAAGTTACAGGAAATAGGGTGAGATGAGAGATATGCCTGTATAAGAAAGTGAGGTAAATGCCTTATGACACAACATGGATATTGTTTTTGAAGTATTAGCACATGACTATTTTATTCCCAGCAAGAAGAATCCTGCTTTCAGCTTGCCTTTTTGTTACCCTTTCATAATGTATTATCTTCTTGAATTGTACTATAGTTTCCTACTGGTAGCTGATTTAGCTTAGAAAATCCTGAAAATCAGGAAGTTCTGGCAGCAGTGCTTACTTTGTGACTTCATTGGTAAATATTGGTGTGATGTCTTCCTGTCCAGAGTGCTGAGTCTGAACTAGAAGACCATCGTGCATCAGGGGAAGTTAGAACTGGCAAATGGAAAGTACCCACATACAAAGACTATTTGGATCTTTTTAGAAATCTTCTGAACTGTGACCAGATAATGGTAAAAATGACAACTTTAAAGTCATAAAATACCCTTGTTCCTCTGTATTATGTGCATAGTTTATACACATAAGAATTATTTATTTCAGAATTCTATTTTTTCCTGACTTTCAGTTGTTTATTTAAAAAGTACTACAAGTAATAAAAAATCAAAACAGTATAAGTTAGGAAAAAATGAAACTAGAAAAAGGTAAATTAAAAGGAACAAAATTGCCAAGACCGGTTTGGCTCAGTGGATAGAGCGTGGGACTGCGGACAGAAGGGTCCCGGGTTCGATTCCGGCAAGGGCATGTACCTTGGCTGTGGGCACATCCCCAGTCGGGGGCGTGCAAGAGGCAGCTGATCGATGTCTCTCTCTCATCAATGTTTCTGACTTTTTATCCCTCTCCCTTCCTCTCTGTAAAAAATCAATAAAATATATTAAAAGGAACAAAATTATTGGTGGTCAGTTCAGTGGAAGAATATTTCAGAAAAATAAAAAGTGATCAGCGTTTAATCTCTCTGCAAATTGAAGTCCAAAGGAAAAAATGGGCTAGCTACCTTTGTTCCAGGGTTGAGTAATGAGGATAGAGAGAGGGAAAAACCAAATGTGACTATCCCCCCATAGTTTCTTTGGTGAGATAGGGCTCTCCTTTGGAGTTTTGGGTGCCTGGTTAGCCTCTGCTGCCATGGCCGCCACCACCACAGCAGGATTGCCTGGAAGCTGAAGGCATTAGAGCAGTGGTTCTCAACCTTTCTAATGCCTCGACCCTTTAATACAGTTCTTCATGTTGTGGTGACCCCCAACCATAAAATTATTTTTGTTGCTACTTCATAACTGTAATTTTGCTACTGTTATGAATCGTAATGTAAATATCTGTGTTTTCCGATCGTCTTAGGCTCTCAGCAGCAGTTCATAACCTGTGGGTTGAGAACTGCTAACAGGGTTGAGAACCACTGCATTAGAGAATAAAAGTGGGCTTTCCTGCTCTAAAAAAAAAGGAGATAAATTATAGAGAACTCATTTTAAATTAATTACTGAGTTCATATTTTAGCTTTAAGTATTAGTATAATATAGTTGATGCTGTTTTTCTTTCTAATCCAACCAAAAATATAATAGAGCTATTCTCTTCTTATTTGTTAAAGATGGAGATAAACCTAATTGACCTAATAGGTATGAAGGTGATTGGTGCACAGCTATTATTTATATCATCTATGATTAGAGTAATGCCTCCTGCCTAATATGTTTCTAGCAGATGTTTTAAAGCCAGGTTCTGGCCACCATTTTAACATAGACTGACAAAGCATTAACAGACTAGAAAAAACAGTTTTTGGCAGTAGATGATTTCTATCCTGTGACAAATCTCAGGAGATTTTAGTTGTTTTCTTATTGAGATAAAATAGCAGTGTTAGTAATTTTACCTAAAACATTTTTTTCTTATGTAATGTTAGATAGCCTTATATTTTGAGGTTAAGTTCCATAGAATATTTGACTGAGTCTTTATGCAGTAATTGGCCTATATTTTTGAAATCGTAGAATAGTTTCACTTTTAGAGAAATGATAGATGATACTTTTAAATCCATTCTGAGGATAGATATATACTTATCTAGATACATGTATATATATGGTATGTGTGTATATTATATAAGTATATACACACAAACACACAAATTAATTGGGGGAAATGCTTTGATAAGGATTGACCTGAATCTTCTTATTTATTACTATGTACATAGTATTTGCTACATGACTGGATAATAGTATTATCTGACAAAAATGATATTGTCCTAATGATTTAGGAAGCTGTCTACAATTTGAGCTTGTAAACTTCCAGATAAGTCTGTTACAGTTTATACAGCATTTTCCATAATACCTAGATATGTATGTACACATGTATATATTTTAGTGCATATTTAGTACTAATTTTGATACTTTTATGGACAAAATTTTGTTTATAATTTTTTAAAGGATTCTGTTTTAGCAGATGAAGCATTTTTCTTTGTGAATTCCTCCCTTCTAAGACTGAATCACTTGCTATATGATGAATTTGTAAAATCTGTTTTGAAGATTGTTGACAAATTGGATCTTACACTAAAAAAACAGAATGTTGGAGAACAAGAGGTAAGAATTTTTGTGACTAATAATTTCACATCATTTTTATACTAACTCTCTTTGTATAGCACATTTGTAAAGTATGTAGAAAATCCACATCAATATATATTGTTGGTACTTTTGTAATAGCCTAATGTGTAGCAAATGTTACCACTAGATTTTTCAAAAGTAAGTAATTTATGTGTTTAATATGTTAAAATAATTTTTGTGTGAAACATGTACTTGGCTTGTTTTACTATTTGTTCCTTAGCAATAGTAAAACATCAAATCCTATTTTGTGCAGAGCTGACTTTGTAGTATGATAAGGAAACCTGATAATTCCTCTTCTTTATAGCTAAGGAAACTCCAAATTCAGTGCACAGTACTAAATGTGTTCTTAAGATAGTAGAATATAGACCATAGTCAGGAAAGGATTGTTGTCTGTACCCAGTTTTTATGGCTTTAGACTGATAGCTGGAAGTTGCTCTGCTCTTATTTGAGGAGTTTTAGCAACAAAACACTATGGTGGGCCCAGTGATTTTTTTTTTAAACTAGATTATGCTTGTTAGAGTCAGTGCATATGTGTGATGCTGCAAGTTATATAAGAGATAATGGGGAGGATATGCAGAGGATAATAAAACAGAAAAAGGCCATTTGTCACATTGACTTAACATTGCTGGTAATGTTCAAATTTTTATGCTGGTTGATGGGAAAAAGCAATGTGTGTTTTATTGCTTTTTATGTTTTGTGTATGTCTGAAATAATTTCAGCCTGAATTTGATAACACAAACTCATTGTGTAACTTAATAGTAAGTTACTATTACTTAATACTGTTAATTATTCCTGTTTCTTAGTTTGAAACTTCCGAGTCCATTATTATTGATGCTTTCTATAAACTTTAAGTGTGGAAATTCTACCTCTGTCATGGCATCATTGCTAGCTCCTTTAACAAATGATACTCCTCCTTTTGTATTTTTGTGTCCGTATCAATTTTTTATCACTTTATTTTATCACTTCCCAAATATCCTTTAAAAGAAAAGACTTAGTGTTTCCTTTGAGTTCCATCATTTTTCTCAAATTGTAAGCTTTAGGGACTCATCTGTACTCTTCTTTTGCATTCCCTCCTTATACCATTAGACCTTGGCATTGAGGTCAGTTGCTCAGTTACATGTTGAATGAATGTGTGATTGACTGGTATAATGTTTGTTTTGGTATAATTTTTAAGGATGAAAATGAACCCACTGGTGTTTGGGTGATCCCGACTTCAGATCCAGCAGCTAATTTGTATCCTGCTAAACCTAAAGATTTTTCAGCTTTCATTAACCTGGTGGAATTTTGCAGGTATTTTTTTTTAAATTCTGATTATTTAAGAGAGAAAGTTGTCAGTTATTGCTATAATATAGGAAAAAATTCTTATATAGCTATAAGAAATAAAATAGCAAAATACAATCTAAATTGCTTCTATGAATTGTTAAAATATTCTAAATGTGCTATTATTTTTATATTTAAAATACCCTCAAGTAGGAAACAAAAAGGATTGTAGATATACCTAAAAATATTATATAATGGAATTGTAGACCTTTTAATTATGTGCCTTATAATTTCAAAATGGAATAAAAATAGTATGACAAAAATTTCTGCATTAAGGTTTTAATTTGTTTTTACAGAGAGATTCTTCCTGAGAAACATGTAGAATTTTTTGAGCCCTGGCTATACTCATTTGCATATGAATTAATATGTCAGTGTACACGGTTGCCACTCATTAGTGGTTTCTACAAATTGCTTTCTATTGCTGTGAGTAATGCCAAGAAAATAAAGTATTTTGAGGTAAGTGTTTTTGCAGGACATTGAATATGCCGGTGGTTTTTTTTTTTAAATTAGATTGTATGTGTCTGTATAAATATTATAAAAATATGAGATTGTAGCATATTGCACTTTAAAGTCTAATTTTATTACCTGTATTTTTAGAAACTGATAATGTGAGTGGCAATTGGATGATACTTAAAAAG
This sequence comes from Antrozous pallidus, assembly GCA_027563665.1. Classification (NCBI taxonomy): domain Eukaryota; kingdom Metazoa; phylum Chordata; class Mammalia; order Chiroptera; family Vespertilionidae; genus Antrozous; species Antrozous pallidus. The sequence continues at coordinate 51,480,113 of CM050510.1, forward strand.
GTTAACTAATAGTGTTTTCTGTTCTGATTTACAAGCACCTGGCTAATTGTGTTAGATTAACAGAGGTTCTTTTTATGAATATTTTTAAATTTTATTTTAATATTTTGTGGGGTTTTTTTTTTTTAAGCGAGAAATGAGGAGAGAGAGAGAAAAATAAAACACATCGATGTGAGAGAGAAACAATCAATTGGTTGTTTCCCGACTGGGGATTGAACCTGCAACCTGGGCATGTGCCCGGGAATCAATTAGTGACCTTTTGGGAAGACACTCAGCCAATTGAGCCACACAGGCTAGGACATAACAGAGGTACTTTTTTTTTTTTAAGTATATTTTTATAGATTTCAGAGAGGAAGGAAGAGGGATAAAGAGATAGAAACATCAGTGATCAGAGAGAATCTTTGATCAGCTAGTTGCCTCCTGCACACTTCCTACTGGGATCGAGCCCAGAGTACAGGTATATCCCCTAATCTGGGATCAAACTGTGAGCTCCTGATTCGTAGGTTGATGCTCAACCTCCAAGCCACATAAGCTGGGCCATAACAGAGGTTCTTAAAGTGTGGGCCTATGCCAGCAGCCCAGTATTACTTGGAACATCTCATGCCCTCTTCAGGCTTATGAGAAACTCTCAGGGCAGTGCTCAGCAGTTTTTGCTAATAGGCCACTCAGGTGACCACTCAAATGGTTAATGAAGTTTGAGTATAATTGGATTAGTGCACCTAAGACTCAAGTCATTTATGAATATTCTGACTGGTTAATTATAGGATGAGCCAGTCTCATTGCTCATACGTGTATGTATTGGAAGATGGGGAAAGGAGAATGGACTTAGCCAAGCCCGTGGATCTTGACCAGCCATCCACCTCCCACTCATGCCGTTTCTCACTGGCCTTTGCCTGCCAATCTGCATGAAACCTTGGCAAAGTGAATATGAGTTCACCTCTCAGAAAAAAGGAGGGGACACAGAAATATCTGGTCATTTTTCACTGTACTAATTTACTATTTTATTCAACAGGGAGTGGGTCCTAAAAGTCAGAAACAGTCTCCTGAGAACCCAGAAAAGTATTCTTGCTTCACTTTATTTGCAAAATTTGGTAAAGAGGTAATTTTAAAATGATTCATCCAGCGGGTTTTTTAAAAATGGGCTTTTAAAAAATGAAAGTATGTTAAAAATGTTAATGTTCATAAATGATCTAATTACTTAAAAATTGGTTTGTTTTATTCAGCTCCAGATTAAAGGATTAAAAAACACTAACAGGGCAAACCATTATGCTTCAAAAGTCCCTTGAGTTTTCTTAAAATAATTTGTGTGATGGAAACTCAAAATTAATAGGTTCTTTAGCCTTTCCATGTAATGGAATTTAATTACTTCAAATAAACTTTTCCTAGAGATCAGTCTTTAATTTGAAAATGAACATAGCCATGTCAATTAAAGACAGCATTATCACTTTTCATATTTGAGAATAGGTAACTTTTTTAGTTGATTTCAAAGCATAGGCTCTATTCAGCTGTACATCATTGTCTTTCTCTTCTTTTTTAAAAACTTTATTGTTGAAAGTATTACATAGGTTCTCCTTCCCTCCTTCCCCCCATTTACTTCTTCCAGCCTGCTCCCACCCACACAGCCCCTAGGCCCATATATGCATAGCCCCATTCTCTGTGTCCATGAGTTCGTTGGTTAGTCTCTTCCCACCCAACCTCCTCTGCCTTCCCTCTGAGGTTTTTCTCTTCTTTCTTTCTAAGGTATCAATTAAAATGAAGCAATACAAAGATGAACTTTTGGCCTCCTGTTTGACCTTTATTCTATCCCTGCCACATGACATCATTGAACTTGATGTTAGAGCCTACGTTCCCGCATTGCAGGTAGATGCATTCATTGTCATGAGCAAATCAATTTCATATACATAACGAATTTCTAGAAAACCTGGAAATATCCAGGTCTTTTCATAGCAGTCAAAGTAGATGCTTGCTAATAGACACCCCTGGTTTAAGTTCTACATCTGCTACTTAGTAGTTTTGGGACTTGGGACACTTGTCTTGTCCTCTCTGAGCTTCCCTTATAGGTGGATGTGTTGAAAGTCTGCAGCATGTCACCAACCATATAGACTAGTGGTGCTGGGTTTTCTAATAATGACCTGGGATGCACCCACTTACCTCCAGCAGGGTCTCACATTCTGGCTGTTGAAAGGCTTATTAGAAACCATAATTAATTGGTGGTGTTTTTTTCTTTAAATCTTAAATTATTGCGTCTCAGTTTACTATGTTTGTATTAACATATAGATGGCTTTTAAACTGGGTCTGAGCTATCCTCCCCTGGCAGAAGCAGGCCTGCGTGCCCTAGAGGAATGGTCGGCTTACATCAGTAAACAAGTAATTCAGCCTTATTATAAGGACATTCTCCCTAGTCTGGATGGGTATTTGAAAACTTCAGCCTTATCAGGTAAGGTTTAAAAGAATTATGTGTATCAAATAGGAGGGCAGTGTAATAATTATAATAGGACTACTATTTGTAGTTTTGCAATTTCCGAAATATGAATCCAACGTATTCAAAATATATTTGGTATTTTTGTAATCTCTCTAATTCATTTCACTATGATGAGGACATGGGAACTATAACTGAGGCATTAGACTTATTGTTCATTTTATTACTTATATTCTGCTAAGCTTTATAACATCTTCAAGGGCAAGAACTTATCTTAAACATCTTGAACTCGTTATAGCTTTTGGTTCACTGCCTTATAAAAATCTAGAGGCCCTGTTGAAACCGGTTTGGCTCAGTGGATAGAGTGTTGGCCTGCGGATTGAAAGGTCCCAGGTTCGATTCCAGTCAAGGGCATGTGCCTTGGTTGTGGGCACATCCCCAGTAGGGGGTGTGCAAGCGGCAGCTGATTGATGTTTCTCTTTCATTGATGTTTCTGACTTTCTATCCCTCTCCCTTCTTCTCTGTAAAAAAATCAATAAAATATATTTTAAAAAAACTAAAGGCCCGATGCACAAAATTCATGCAAGGGGCTTGCCTTGTCCCTCACAGCAGCAGCATTTTGCCTTGGCCCTTGCATCCGCGGCTTCATCCGGGAGGTTGTTCAGAAGAATGTCAGGAAGTTTGTTTGGCTGTCTGGTCTAATTAGCATATTATGCTGTTATTATTATACACTAGAGGCCCAGTCCATGAAATTTATGCATAAGGGGTCCCCTCAGCCCAGCCTGCTCCCTCTCTAATCCAGGACCCCTTGGGGATCAGGCCTAAACCGGCAGTTGGACATCCCTCTCACAATCCTGGACTGCTGGCTCCTAATCGCTTACCTGCCTGCCTGCCTGGTTGCCCCTAACTGACCCCCCCCATCAGCCTGGTCGTCCCTCCCTAGCTACCCCCTGCTGCTGGCCTGGTCACTCATAACTGCCCCTCTCACCAGCTGGCCTGGTCACTTCCAACTTCCCCCGCCCCCATTGGCCTAATCATCTCTCACTGTTCCCCCTGCCAGCCTAATCGCCCCCAACTGCCCCCTCTGTCGGCCAGGTCTCCCTCAACTCCCCCCCCCCCCTCCACTGGCCTGGTTGCCTCTTACTGCCCTCCCTTTCCGGCCTGGTCGCCCCCAACTGCCCCCTTCTGCTGACCTGGTCTCCTCTAACTGCCCTCTACCCCCGTCGGTCTGGTTGCCCCTCACGCCCCCCCCCCCTTCCCCTGCCAGCCTGGTCGCCCCAAGCAGCCTGCTGTTCAGTTATTTGGTCATCCTTCATTAAACCCCCTGCTAGCCTGGTCGCCCCACACAGCCTACTTGTTCAGTTGTTTGTCCCTCACTAACGCCTCCTGCTGCCCTGGTTGTAGGCAGCCATTTTGTGAGGGTGTGATGGTTAATTTGCATATTATCTCTTTATTTATAGGATATATAGGATGCTTGGTGAATAAGTCAAACAGGAATTAAAACTTTAAGAAATTTAATAGTAATTTCACATTTTGACCTAATCTCACTTGATTTTTATTGGTTTTTAAAATATAACTGATGAAGCCCTAATGCTAACCAGTTAAGATGAATTGTTATAGGAGAAACAGGTTTGGGAAAAGGTTAAAAGAAAAAATTCCATGCAAAAGTTTTACGGTCAAGAAGAGTAGTACTTATAGTCAAGGGGAACAGATTTACTCAAACCACGATGGAAAGGGACATTGTTATCAGGAAGCAAAAAGATTCAGTTTGGAGAAAGACACTGAAGTGTTGGTAAGAATTTGAACTTCGCTATCTTTAAAGTAGAAAATCGAGTGTTACTTTATAAAATTCCATCTATGTTAATCATTATTACTCAACTTGAATTTTTAAAAATTTATTGATTAAGGTATTACGTATGTGTCTTTATCCCCCCATTGCTCCTCTCCCCCTGAACCCGCTCATTTCCTCGCGCCGCCCCCCCCCCCCCCCCGTGTCGTTTTCCGTTGGTTATGCTTATCAACTTAAATATTGTTGGCTTGGAAACATTAAGTGAACAGTGTGTGACAAATTTCATTCACTGTGTCTGGTTTTGTAACACCTCAATATATATGCAGAGCTCATAAAAAGTGAGTCACAATTTTGGGAGATATTTCTGTAAATAATAACAAGTACTGCTTAGAGATAAAAAATGCAAACTAGTCATTGTTTATAGCTTACTTAGGTTTTTAAAATTCACCTTATATAAAGAGTGCTGCTTGTTGAGTAGCTCACTAAAAATTAATGGTCTTAGTTAAAAAATTAATACATCTAGTAGCAAATATCTCTGTGGTGCTTTCATTTGCTTTATTGAAATTGTTGTGATTCTTTTAAGCAGAGGATTTATCTGTTGATAAATATGTGTAACTGTAAATAATTAGAAGATAGGGAAAAGTAGAGAGTAGTAAAATTCAATAATAAGGAAATCCAGAATCTTAAAAATAGCCACTATTTTTTTTGAAGTTGACAAGTTCTGCCTTTATTTTAAAGTCCACCGGGCTCATCTGAGCAGATGAACTCCGCCTTCAGCGAGGCCAGGTGTGAAGTGCCCCTCAGAGCAGGCTGCTACAGCCTCCTCAGGGCTATGGCAGCAGAGCCAGACCTCACTGGGGGCACCCTTACCCAGAACCACGCTGCCCGGGGCCCGGCTTCCACCTGGGCTCTTCACTCAAGCCCGACCTGCACGTGGGCCAGTGGGCTGGGGTTCCCAGGTGATGGACTCCCAGCTGGAGGCATGCTCCTTCCTCTCCCACTTCACTGGGGTGTTTCATCTGCTGCTGCCAACTGCAGGGCCACTTCCCAAGCATGAAGCCCCCTCAGTAAGCAGTGTGCCCTTTTCCTCGGACTGTTGTAGCCTGGTCTCCCCCCAAAACCCACGTAGTTCAGGAGTTCTTTCAGCAGATGCCTGTGCACACACCTCCACTACCCACTGCCAAGCCCATGGAGGGGGCTCTCAGTGACCTGGCCCCAGCTGCTGTGTGGAGAGCACAGTCAGTGCCTTGTCAAAGGATTGTGAATGGGATGCAGGCTGATGGCTGTCACCATCGTGTTCCAGCTGCAGGGCCCCTTCCAGGGAGCGTGCGATCCTCCAGGCAAGTCCCCAGCTTCAGACAGTGGATGAGGGATTGGAGCATCAGCAACCCTACCCCTATCCCCGCCCCTCATGTTCAGGTCATCACAAACCAGGTGACAAGCTCAGATCCTGATGGGCCCAGCAGATAAACAGTGAGGGGAGGCTGTAGGGTGAGGCCCCAACCTGGGGTTCATTTCAGCTTTAGCTGCAACTCGGGGGTCCCCCCACAGGCAGCCTCTGGCAGGTGCCCTATGATCTCATACGGAGCTTAGCCCAGGGAGATGTGACTAAACCAGCGGCACCAGGATGGGGCCCAGGGCAAGCCAGAACCACAGGGCCAGGTGCCTGCAGCCTCTGTGCCAAGGCATTCTCCCCCTCCCCAACGCCTCCGTTTTGGAGGGGACACGGTAACAGGCCTCATGAAGGTGTCATCTGTCCCGCAAAGCCACAGCCTGCAGACCCCCATTTGACTGGCACTCAAGCTAGCTTCTCATCTCAACCCTAGGCCAGCGTGGACTGGCCCCGCTTTACCCAGGGCCCCCAGACAGGCCAAGCCTCCTCCTGGGCACAGCCTTGGCTCCCATGCAAGAAATCTGACACGGCCTCGTGGATGCCAGCACCCCCTGCGCAGGCCTGCGCAGGCTGGGGGCCTTGGAGCCTCAGGTGCACCCTTGCCTGCTGCCCATTGGGCGGAGAGTCTGCCTCTCCACACCCAGTGAGCTCCTGGCCCTGGGTCCTTGTCAACAGAAGCAGCGAGGCTGTGACAGGCTGAGTTCCTGGGGCGGGTCTGCCTGCAGAGGCCCCTCTAGGTGTGCAGACTCCAGAGCTGGCAGAGCTGGCCCAGGCTCACTTCGACAGCCACTATTTTAGTAACATTTTATTTGATCTATCAAACTTCCAGAACTGTTGCATTAATAGTAAAAACTATTCCCATATACTCTTCATCCAAATTTAGCAATTAAGATATTTGTCTCATATACATTATTTTGCATGTACTTGCTCTCTGTACATATTGTGTGATAATATGTGTGTGTGTGTACATGGTTGGGCAAAAGTAGGTACACAGTTGTTTGTGTGGAAAATAATACAATAATCCTTTATAATAAAACCCTAATATGCAAATCGACTGAATGATTGAATGACTGGCGGAATGACTGGTGGCTGTGACACACACTGAGCACCAGGGGGCAGATGCTCAATGAAGGAGCTGCCCCCTATTGGCCAGTGTGTTCCCACAGTGGGTGTGCTGCTCAGCCAGAAGCCAGGCTCACAGCTGATGAGTGCAGTGGTGATGGTGGGAGCCTCTCTTGTCTCTGCTGCCTCGGGCAGTAAGGAGCAAGGGGTCCTGGATTGTGAGGCCCTGGACTGTGAGAGTGATGTATGGCTGTTGGCTTAGGCCCTATCCCCACGGCAGGTGGACATCCCCTGAGGGGTCCCGGACTGTGAGAGGGCGCAGGCTGGGCTGAGGAACCTCCCCCACCAGTGCATGAATTTCATGCACTGGGCCTCTAGTTAAAAAATAATAATACAAGCCGAAACCAGTTTGGCTCAGTCGATAGAGCGTTGGACTGCTGACTGAAGGGTCCCAGGTTCGATTCCGGTCAAGGGCATGTACCTTGGCTGCGGGCACATCCTCAGTGGGGGGCGTGCAAGAGGCAGCTGATCGATGTTTCTCTCTCATCGATGTTTCTGACTTTATATCCCTCTCCCTTCCGCTCTGTAAAAAAATCAATAAAATATATTTTAAAAAATAAATAAGTAATAATACAAGAATAAACTCTAGCCCTGACCAGTTTGGCTTAATGGATAGAGCGTCAGCCTGCGGACTGAAGGGTCCCAGTTTTGATTCCAGTCAAGGACATGTACTTCAGTTGTGGGCACATCCCCAGTAGGGGTTGTGCAGGAGGCAGATGATGGATGTTTCTAACTCTCTATTCCTCCCCCTTCCTCTCTGTAAAAAAAAAAAAAATCAATAAAATATGTTTTTTAAAAAAGAATAAACTGTTTCATGCACTTACAACTGTAAACCTACGTTTGCCCCACTTTGTATATGTATGTATACACCCTTTTCAAGTTGCAGTCATCATGGATATTTATGTCTAAATACTGCAATGTATATATCTTAAGAGCAAGGATATTTTTTTTACAAAACCACAGTGTAATTATTGAAATCAAGAAAAACAACATGGATATATTAATCTTTGGTCCATATGCAAATTTTTAGTTGTCCCATTAATTTCTTTTACAGCTGTATTTATGGCTGTATTTTTTTGGTCTAGATTTCAATATAGCACCATGTGTTGCATTTATCCTATCTAATAAAAGAATAATATGCAAATTAACCATCACCCTGCTATACCCACAAGCCACACCCACTAGCCAATCAGGAGTGAGTATGCAAATTAACCCCAAACAAGATGGCTATGGCCATGGAGAGAGTAGGAGGGAGGCTTGGGTTTCCCTGGCGATCAAGGAAGTCAAGCTTTCCACACACCCTGGACGGCCCAGGCCTCTGCTTAAGACTACAAAGTTTCAATTTAGAAGATAAATAAACCCCCAAAGAAATGACTGCTGCCACACAGCGAGCAGGAGGCTTGGTTCTGCTCCAGACTACAAAGTTTCAATTGTAGAAGGTAAATGAATCCCTCCTACCAGGGCCTCCACTTGGATCTCCAGGGGGCGTGGCTAGCCTGCAAACTACCACAGGCCTCTCGCCTAGGCTGCCCCATGCCCCAAGCGAACCCCCACCCTGATCCAGGACACCCTTCAGGGCAAACCAGCTGGCCCCCACCCATGCACCAGGCCTCTATCCTATCTAATAAAAGAGTAATATGCGAATTGACCATCACTCCAACACACAAGATGGCTGCCCCCATGTGGTCAAAGATCCTGCCCTTATGTGGACACAAGATGGCCAGCAGCGGAGAGCAGTTGGGAGGGACCAGACCTGCAAAGGTGGGTAGTTGTGGGCGATCAGGCCAGCAGGGGAGGGCACTTGGGAGGGACCAGGCTTGCAAAGGAGGGCAGTTAGGGGTGACCAGGGCAACAGAGGAGGGAAGTTGGCAAACAGGCTGGCAGGGAAGCAGTTAGACATCAATCAGGCTGGCAGGGGACTGGTTAGGAGGTGATCAGGCTGGCAGGTAGAAGTGGTTAGGGGCAATCATGGAGGCAGGCAGGCGAGCAGTTGGGAGCCAGCAGTACTGGATTGTGATGGATGTCTGACTGCCTATTTAGACCCAATCCCAGAGGCCCCACTCCAGCGGCCATGCAGTAGGCAGCAGGCGGAAGTGGGCGGGGCACTAACAATTTTTCCACCTCCAGCTCCGCCCATACCTCACCCTACGGCTGGTGGGATTGGTCCTAAACGGGCAGTCGGACATCCTTTGCGGGGTCCCAGATTGAAGAGGATGCAGGCTGGGCTGAGGGACACCTCCCCCACTCCATGAATTTTGTGCACCGGGCCTCTAGTTTGTTATAACTCTTTAGCCTCTTTTAAAGTGGTATTGATTTCAGTCTTAGTTCTATTGACATTGGCATTTTTAAATATTATAGGCCAGTTTTTTTATAGAAAGTCTTTTAATGTGGGCTTGCCTGACGTTTCTCATGATGAGGTTTGAGCTGATGCTTTGTCCTTCTCGTAGCATCATGGTAGCAGTTGGTGCCATTATCAGTCATGTTCGTTTTGACCATTTGGTTAGCGAGTATCTTCTCCATCTTTCCATAGTTTCAAAGTGACTCTTTTTCCCTTTGTGTGAGTTAGTTGTTTGAGGTCCTCTCCCTCTCCGCTTCTTGAAGTCTTAAGGCCTTTAAGCGGCATAGAGGAAGGTGGGTGTTAGGGTCATAGCAGTGGTCCCAGGAGTATGAGGAGGGCAGCCCTGAGGGTTGGCCTGTGTCAGGTCAGAGTTGGAGCAGGGTGGGGGACACTGATATGTTGGGGCAGCCTTTTGGCATATACGGGTCCAGGCAAGGAGAGTGAGGAAGGTGATAATGTATATCTATATTCATATCTACATATGTGTGTGTGTGTGTGTGTGTGTGTGTGTACATGTAAATATATACACAGAGGTGAATAACTAGAATTGGAAATGAAAGCATGTATAGTTCTATCCATGGGAAGAGCCGGCTTGGGAGTAGTAATACCTTTTTTTTTTTATCTTTATTGTTCGGTTTATTAATTACATTGTTCCCTTTTTTTTCACCCTATAGTTCCCTTCCACCTGGTACCCATCCCACCCTCCGCCCTCACCCGCCTCCACTGTCCTCTCCCATAGTTACATGATTTTTGTCCAGTCTCTTGCTGCACTTCCCACACCCCCTTTCTCCCCAAGAGTTGTCAGTCCATTCCCTCTCTGTGTCCATATTCTGTTACATTCACCAGTTTATCCTGTTCATCAGCTTATTAATTCACTTGATTTTTAGATTCATTTGTTGATAGATGTGTATTTGTTGTTCTTAATTTACACTTTTATCTTTTTCTTCTTCCTCTTCTTAAAGAATATATTTCAGCATTTCATATAATATTGGTTTGGTGGTGATGAACTCCATTAGCTTTTTCTTATCTGTGAAGCATTTTATCTGATCTTCAATTCTGAATGATAGCTTTGTGAATAGAGTAATCTTGGTTGTAGATTCTTGCTGTTCATCACTTTGAATATTTCTTGTCACTCCCGTCTGGCCTGCATCATTTCTGTTGAGAAATCTGCTGACAATCGTATGGGTGCTCCCTTATAGGTAACCATCTGTTTTTCTCTTGCTGCTTTTAATAGTCTCTCTTTGTCTTTTGCTCTTGGCATTTTAATTATGATGTGCCTTGGAGTGGTCCTCTTAGGGTTCCTATATATTGGGGTTCGGTGCGCTTCTTGGACTCCTAAGTCAATTTCTTTCACCAGGTGTGGGAAGTTTTCGGTCACTATTTCTTCAAATAGGTTTTCATTGTCTTGGCCTCTCGCTTTTTCTGGCACCCCTATAATTCGGATGTTGGTATGCTTGAGGTTGTCCCAGAGGCCCCTTACACTATCTTCAATTTTTTGGATTCTTTTGGATTCTTGCTTTTTCAGCTGAGTGGATTTTACCTCTTTGTATTTCACATCTTTAACTTGGTTCTTGGGGTGCTCCAGAGCACTTTGAGGTCTTTGTATAATATTTTTTATTTCAGTCAGTGTATGCTTAATTTCTGGTTGGTCCTTTTTCATATCCTTGAGGGTCTCCTTTATATCCTTGAGGGTCTCCCTCATTTCCTTGTAGGACTCATTCATTTCCTTTGCAGTCTTGCTTATTTCCTTATAAGCCTCGACCTTTTGTTGGAGCTTCTTGAAAAACCCTATAACCGTGGTTTTGAATTCCATGTCCAGTCGTTTTTTTTTTTCTCCATTTCTTTCACATCTGATTTCTTTCCATGTCTCTGCATGGTGGCTGCTTCCCTGAGTTGGTCAATTAGCTTTGTGTGGTAGACTTCCTACTAGGGACAATGGCTCAGCCTCCCCAGTTATCTGAGGCGGATATGGGTTGCACAGTCTTGCTGAAGTTAAGCTCGGGTTAATCGTTATTAGCGCTTGGAGGGGTTGACCTCCAGGCCAATTGTCTGTGACGTTCAGCTTTGCTCAGGTTGGATGGGCGGAGTCTCCGGGCCAAGCAGACAGCGTTAGCTCCGCCTTGTGTGGCCCCAGGGACCCTGCGCTGGGGCAATGGCCGCTAGCACCTCTGAGAGAGAGCTGCTGCCGAGCTCCACCGGCTGCCGGGGAATTCAGACTCTCCCCAAATGACTCTGCACACCCAGTGTCTCACCCAGGGTCGTAAAACAAAGCAGACTGATGGTTTTCCGAATGAGAGACAAGTCGCAGAGTGCTCTCTACTCGGTCACGCAGCTGAGCTGTTCCCGCGCAAGCTGCCTTCTCCACAAGCCGGGAGAGCCCTGCAGCACCCGAGCTTCGGCGTGCCCTCCCACTGTCCAGTTTTCACCCCGTGTGATAGTGGGTTCCCTGGACTTCGCCCAGAGCTGGAGAATCAGTCCAGTGGGATGTCTTTGTCTACCCATTCGAGAAAACTGGCCGGTTTTCAGCCGCCCGCCCTCTCTGCTGGCGCGCTCTCCAAACCTCTCTCCACGCGAATCTTTCAATACTGTCCACCGCCGCTCCTCCGAGTCACAGTGTCTTATCTTCACTTTTATTTGTGGAATTTTCACTCGGCCAGCTTTCTGGTGATTCTGGAAGGTGTTTGTTCTTTCTTTAAGTTGTAGTATTAAAATTGCTGAGTATGACGACAAGATAGGTGTTTTACCTATGCCGCCATCTTGGTTCTCCCAGTAATACCTTAATAGCAGTGAGCAAACCTATTGTCAAGATCATGGCTTCTAAATACCATTTTCCATGAAAAGGAATTAGAATTCCTTGGGGGAAATGACTGACGGAAAATACAAGATTAACCTAGAAAATTATATTTTCTAAAACATTCAGAAAGCAAGGAATTGTTCAGGTGTGTCACAGGTAAAATTTGGGATAATTTGGGCATCAAAGTAAATCATTTTAGAAAGAGATTATATTCCACTGGCTCAAATTGAAAATATTCAATTAAACAAGAAATTGAAAGTCTTATAGTGCTTTTTTTTCTGTTGTTGTTTAATAACCACATATTTAGCAGTTTAAAACCACACCAATCTCCCCCGCCCCCCCAAAAATAGTGAAAACCACCCATCTGTTATTTCACGGTTCTGTAGGTCAGAAGTGCAGGTGGGCTCAGCCGGTCCTCTACTTAGTCTGATCTTTTCATTGAAATGTTGACCATGCTGGGCTCTTAACTGGAAACTCTGGGGAAGGATTTTCTTTCAATCTATTCAGGTTTTTGACAGGCTCTGAGATTCTCATTTCCTCGCTGGCTGATTGTCAGGGCTAATCAGGTCCTGGAGGCCTCTCTGGTTCTTGTTTATGGCCCTCCATCTTCACTTCCAGCAAACATTTCTGGCTTCCTCTTCTTTTGGCTGGAGAAAACTGCTTTTAAGGGACAGGTGTGATTAAATTAGACCTACCCTGTTAATCTTTTGTTATATAAGGGAGTAACAGGAGGGGAAGGTCATAGGCTATCTTAAAATTCTGCCTATCACATATACTTTTAAAGTACCTTGCACCAGTCTGGCTGGCATGTCTCAGTGATTGAGCATCGCCCTATGAACTAGGAGGTCATGGTTTGATTCCTGGGCAGGGCACATGCCCGGGTTGTGTGCTTAACCCCCAGTGTGGGGCATGGAGGAGGCAGTCGATCAATGATTCTCTTTCATCATTTATACTTCTATCTATCTCTCCCTCTCCCTTCATCTAAAAATGAATGAACGAATGAATGAATGAATGAATAAACAAACAAATAAAATACCTTACCCCTAAACATATATTTTACTCTATAATCGTGGATAAAATTATAACTTTTTATGATTAGAGGCTACTTGCAGACACCTCCTTGGACTGTTGGCTAGTAGTGGGACCAGTCAACAGCATATGTCCCCTGATAATGGTTTGCTGAAAAGAATGCAGAGTTATTCTGTGCCTCTTCCACCAAAGGTGCATGATATGGATCTTCTCTTTTAGGCCAGGAAGTCAACATAAAGCTCAGAAAATTATTCTGATAAGATCTTGATTTTTTGCAGTCTTGTAAGGTTACACAGAAAGTAAAGAGTAACAACCTTTCATATTATAGACAAAGGAAACCAAAGAAGTGCATCCTTTAAAATTGAGTGACCTTTTCTAAAATTTTATTTTATAGTTTCTTTGCAGATTCATTTTCCAAGTTTTGCCCTTTATTATACTCTTTTGTATTCTGGAACAAACTGACATAATTTTAAAATAGCAGTTCCTCTCAAGGAATTAATGGGATTAAATTATTTATAAAATACTACAAAGATATGCATGCTAACATGTGATTTTCAAGTAAATATGAAAGTCTTTAAAAAGTTACATCTACTTCCAATATGGTAATTATTGCTAGTTCTAATCCACATAAGCAAAGATCTGTGGAGTTCGTATGTTCCAGTGGTTGAAAGAAATCCAGATACCCAAAAGCTCAAGATTATCTTGCTTCTGAGAAAACTAATCTTCTTCCTTTAAATTGAAAAGCACACCTATAATTGTATTTCTGTACTATTGCTTCTCTGGTTTCAACCACTCATCTCACCTAATAATAGACAAACATGTAAATTGACCATACCTCCACTATATCCACAGCTAATCAGAGTGAGTATGCAAATTAACCCAACAAAGATGGTGGGTTAATTTGCATATGCTGGTCAGGAGGGGCAGGATGCCTACTATGAGGGGGAGGGGAAGCAGTGGAGGGAGCTACAGGAGCAGTGCTCTGGACAGAAGTGAGGATGTGCTGACTCCCTGGCAGCTGGGAATGAAGCCAGGGCAAGGAAGGCCTATTCTTGCACGAGTATCGTGCAACGGGCCTCTAGTCTATGTATATAAAAGTCTAAGTTACTGGTTGACTGATTGGTTGCTATGATGCACACTGACTACCAGGGGGCAGACACTCAATGTAGGAGCTGCCTCCTGGTGGTTAGTGTGCTCCCACAGTGGGAGTGCCACTCAGCTGACCAGGATGAGTGGGAGCGTCTCCTCCCTGGCCTCCTGCCACTTCATGCACTACTACATCCCTTGGGGGATATTGGATGCCAGTTTCAGTCTGATCCCCACAGGTCATGCCGAGGGACCCCACCTGTCCACGAATCCGTGCACTGGGACTCTAGTTAATTATAACTTACTAGGGGCCCAGTGCACCAAATTCGTGCACAGGGGGTGAGGGGTGTCCCTCAGCCCAGCCTGCACATTCTCCAATCTGGGACCACTCGAGGGATGTCCAACTGCCCTACAGGGATCGGGCCTAAATGGGCAGTTGGACATCCTTCTCACAATCCAGGACTCCTGGCTCCAAACTGCTTGCCTGCCTGCCTCCCTGTTTGCCCCTAACTACTTCTGCCTGCCAGCCTGATCACCCCCTAACCACTACCCTGACAGCCTAATTGATGTCTAACTGTTCCCCTGCCAGCCTGTCTGCCCTCAACTTCCCTCCTCTGCCAGCCTGGTCACCCCTAACTGCCCTCCCTGCAGGCTTGATCTCCCCCAACTGCCCTCCCTTGCAGGCCTGGTCCCTCTCAACTACCCTCCCCTGCTGGCCTGATCGCCCACAACTGCTCTCCCTTGCAGGGCCTGGAACCTCTCAATGGCCCTCCCCTGCTGGCCATTTTGTGGTGGCCATCTTGTATCCACATGGGGATAGCCCTCTCGTGTGTTGGACTGATGGTCAATCTGCGTATTATTCTTTTATTAGATAGCATAGAGGCCTGGTGCATGGGTAGGGGCCACCTGCTTTGCCCTGAGGGTGTCCCAAATCAAGGTAGGGATTCCCTTGGGGCATGGGATGGCCTGGGTGAGAGGCCTGTGGTGGTTTGCCAGCTGGCCATGCTCCCCAGCAACCCAAGCGGAGGTCTTGGGATCTGGGATTAATTTATCTTCTACAATTGAAACTTTGTAGCCTGGAGCTGACCCAAGCCTTCTGCTGGCTCCGTGGTGACAGCCATTTCTGTTTCCATTTGTAGCCTAGAGTGGAGGCCTAGGCGCTATGGCTGCAGAAGCTAGGCTTCCTCCATTGCCCAGGCAACCCTAGCCTCTGCTCTCTCCAGCTCCATGGCTGCCACCATTTCTGTTGGGATTATGTATCTTCTATAATTGAAACTTTGTAGCATTGAGTGGAGGTCTAGGCCAGCAAGGGCAGGCGGAAAGCTTGGCTTCCTCCATTGCTGGAGAAACCCAAGCCTCCCTCCTGCTCTCAGTGGCCGCAACCATCTTGGTTAGGGTTTATTTGCATAATATGCTCCTGATTGGTTTGGCTTGGATGGGCGTGGCTTGATTCAGAGGTACAGTCAATTTGCATATTACTCTTTTATTAGATAGTATTTCCAAACTTTTCTCTTTAGTTAAGAAAACTTGAAGTGGATAACTGAGAATTGTCTGTCAGATTTGTATAGCTTATGAGCACAACGATACCGACATATTCATTTACATGGTCCTAAGCTCTAGCCTTGTAATAAATAACCTATACAAATGAGAAGGAAAAGCATACAAACTTAAAAGTGATGCTTAGTAATCAGTTATTGTATTTTGCTTATAAATTACCTGAATATTCAATAATGTCCATTAATTAACTCATTCAGGTCAGTTTTCAAGTTACCTATAAATCTTAGATATTATCTTCTAGCTGACATGCTGTAAAACATAATTACTGGGGAAATAAAAAGTTTGCCCAATTAAAGATACAGTTTATTTGAACATAAACTTATAATACTTTTCATAAACTTAAAACTTATATAGGACTGTTTGTGATGATGAAAAATTCTGGATGATGGTGAGCACAACATTGTGAATGTTGTTAATGCCATTTAATTCTATACTTAAAATAGTTAAAAGAATACATTTTATGTTACATGTCTTATAGTACAAAGGAAGCTTATGAAAAGTATGTTAACTTCCTGGCCTACTATGCCTGAATTAGTATAGCAAAAAAAGACTGAAGTAGAATAAAATGTATACTGTATTATGCTGAACACTGATGGAAAAAAATATATTTCTCTTTTTAAACCCAGATTATTAAACTTATCTCATTTACCAAAGATGTACTTGAGTATGTGAACATGGATTCCTAGAATGCTTCTGAGCCAGTTTCTATAAGATTAAAAAAACCAAACCTCTGGCTCATTTAAAAATTATAAGCACAGTGTCCTTATTTTCAGAAAAATTTGGTAATATTCACTTTATGTAAGTTTATTAATTTGTATAAGTAAGTAAGAATCGATTTTAAATTTAAGAGACTTTATAATCTAATGTATTAGTACTCTCCTGATATAGGAGAACATTATTCACATAAGAAACGAAGTAAAAACTTTTCTCAAATCAGGCTAATAGACACACAGGCAAATGGAGAGCTTATAGCTTTAATTCTGCAATTTGAATCATAGCTCAAGAGACACAAGACAACAACAAAACACTGAGCAGTTCAAATATCAAAGAGCTGTTTTTCCCAGTGTACGAAATTAACTAATTTGAGCTACGAAAAAAAATGAAAAGACACTGAAAAACAAATGCTCTTTTTCATCTCTGGCCTAATAGAAACGAAATCTCTAGAATCTGTCCACAGAAGTTTATCAAATGGTCAGTAGACCATAAACCCAAATTCTCAGACATTTCTCCAATCCGTGGGGACCAGCTAATTGGGCATAAGCAAACCAAAAGCATGAAATCATGTAAAGGCAGGAACTAGAGTAGCAGAAAGCTGGGCAACGTTCTGTTGTCATTTGGGATTCATTTCTAGGAGCCAAGATAGGCTGAGATTAAACCTGTGAGGTGTGTATCCTTCAGCAATGCAGTTTACCTGTCTCTGTCAGCAAATCTAGGTATCTCCAGAACCAATAAAAAGTAACTTTATAGCTGTGAAATTATGACTATGCTGATATAAATGAAAATGTATAAAAGATTTGATTTTACTCAATAGTTAATTAAAGGGATTAGGATGTTACAGCTGGTTTCTAGTCCTGAGAAAACATTAGAGAGACATCAAATAGGGGGACATTGCACAAAATAACTGGCATATAATTTTAAAATGTTTAAATCATGAAATGCAAAGAAAGACTGAAGAACTGTTTTAGTTTAAAAGATACAAAAGAAGTAAACAATAAAATGTAATTTGGTTTGAACATGGGATCAATGCTAGAACCTGAATGGGTTTGAGGATTAAATATAGGCAATGTCTCAAGGGCCATGTCCTGAACTGGAGAGTTATGTGGTTATGTCAAGAAATATTTTTTAATACTCATAAACTTACATAAAGTTAGGAAGTATACCGTAAAACTTTTCTTTCCTGAAGCCCCACTACCTCTCATTATTACTTTTAGTGTGTTTCCTGTCCAATCTTTAGAATTAAGACTTCTTCAAGGAATCATATTTCTTTGTGTATACAATGATATTTAAAACTAAGACAACCACTATTAATATATTTTTGTTTTAGAAACTTAGTAATTTTTTATCATAATTAAAATTAGAATTGTAATGTCTCGATTTGGTTGTACAGTATGTTCACCCTAATATTAAGTCAATGAGTGAATGCTACTTAAAATTCATTTTTGTTTTCTGTTGATAGGTGAGAACAAGAATAACTGGGAAGTGTCAGCACTTTCTTGGGCTGCCCAGAAAGGATTTAATAAAGCTGTGTTAAAGCATCTGAAAAACACAAAGAACATCTTATCAGTAAGGAATCCCTTCTATTTTCTTTACCTTAAATAATGCAAATATCAGATTCAAATGCTTGTGAAAAGTAAAAATCTTTATTTAAAATCTTAGTGTTATATATAAATTAGAATACGGTATGGAAATAATCTCAATATATTTTTAACAATAAAAGTGTAGCGAAATTATTTAGTTTACTGTCTTGATCTTGTTTTCCTGTTTGTCTCCATCTTTAAGTATAGTTAGTGGATAATAAAAAGTAATTAGTTCAAAATCAGTAAACAGTGGGAGTACTGATATTATGAATGATTGATTGATTTACTGATTGGATCTTAACACATTGCGGACCAGTAGTTTTATTGCTAGCTTTACTCAGTGGCCAGATAAGTTTCTTTTGAACCAGTACAAAAAATGCTTTACATAAATGTTAAAGGCATGCTTTAAAATTAAATACCCATTGGATTTTGAAGTTATTTATTATATGTTCTTGCAAGCTAATATCTTTTTAAAGAATTTTTGTGATTGGCCACAAACCTTTGAACAGAAAAAACAAGAATTCTCATGATCCGTCCGCAATGTGGTAAGTATATAATGTTGCCAAGTTCAAGTCATGTCAGTATTTTTTTAATCATGCTAATTTGTTGACAGTATTTTTCAGATATGGCATGTAATGTAATTGAAAAAAATGATGTAAATAGAGAAAATTGGATTAGTATATAGGTATAAAATTAAAATTAAAATTTGAAAATATTTTAAAATTAAACTTATTGTTGTGACATGGGTTAATAAAATCATATGTGTTTCCTGTATAGAATTCTATAATACATTATCTGTATTTTGCATTGTGTGTTTGCCACTCTTTCATCACCATATATTTGACCCTCTTTATCCTTTGCTACCTTCCTTTCACCCCATTTCCCTCTGGCAACTACCATACTGCTGATCTGTTATCTATGTGTTTTTCGTTGTCTATTGGTCTTATTTGTTCATTTGTTGTTTTAAATTTTACATACTTCATATGAGTGAAATCATATGGTTCTTGACTTTTTCTGTCTGACTTGTTTCACTTAGCATGATATTCTCAAGGTCCATCCATATTGTTGCAAATGGCAGTATTTCATGTTTTCTATGGCTGAAGAGTATTTTATTGTATGTGTGTACCACATCTTTATTCAGCCATTTATTGAAGGACATTTTGGTTGTTCCACATCTTGGCCACCGTGAATAATGCTGCAGTGAATATAGGAGTGCATGTATCTTTATGAATGAATGTTTTCAAGTTTTTCAGGTAGACACCCAGTCATATGGTAACTATACTTTTTTGAGGAACCTCTATACCAGTGGTCGCCAACCTTTTGGACCTCACGGACCACTAGTAGTCCACGGACCACCGATTGGCAACCACTGCTCTATACTGTTTTCTATAGTTGCTATATCAGTTTACTAGTATATCCCCATCATCAATATAGGGATTCCTTGTTCTCTACAATCTCTCCAACACTTGTTATTACTTGTTTTGTTGATGATAGCCATTGTAACAGGTGTGAGGTGGCATCTCATGGTAGTATTTAAAAAATATATATTTTTATTAATTTGAAAGAGAGAGGAAAGGAGAAAGATGGAGAGATAGAAACATTGATGAGAAACATTGATTGGCTGCCTCCTGCAACACCCCCTACTAAGGGTCAAGCCCATAGCCCAGGCATGCGCACTAATTGGGATATGAACAAGTGACCTCTTGGTTCATTGGTTGATGCTCAAACACTGGGCAAAACTGGCTGGGCTCTCATAGTAGTTTTGATTTGCATTTCCCTAATAGCTAGTGAAGTTGAGATCTTTTCATATATCTGTTGGCCATTGTATGTCTTGGGAGAAGTGACTGTTCTCTGCCTATTTTTTAATTGGATTTTTTGTTTTTTATTGTTGAGTTATATGAGTTCTTTATATGTTTTGGATATTAATCCCTTACCAGAGGTTTTATTTGCAAATATCTTCTCCCATTAGGTTGGTTTCCTTTTTGTTTTATTGATGGTTTTTCTGCTTTTTAGTTTGATGTAGTCTCATTCATTTACTTTTGCCTTTATTTTCCCGGCCTTTGATGGCAAGTTCATAAAACCCTCTTTAAGACCAAGGTCCATAAATTTACTATCTATGTTTTCTTCTATGTTGTTTATTGTTTCAGGTCTTATAATTAGATCTTTGATACATTTTGAGTTAATTTTTGTGTATGGTGATAGCAGTCTAGTTTTATTTTTCATGTGGCTTTTCCATTTTTCCAGCACCATTTATTGGAGAGTCTTTCTTTTCTTCATTGCATGTTTTGGCTCCTTTCCCCAAAATTATTTGTCCAGGCCCTGGCTGGATAGCTCAGTCGGTTAGAGTGTCATCCCTATAAACCAAAGTTGTGGGTTTGATGTTCGGTCAGGTCTCGTATAAGAGTTAGCCAATGAATACATAAATAAATGGAATAATCTATCTCTCCCCCTACCTCTCCTACCCTCTCTTTCTAATTTATTGATTTGAAAGACAATTATTTGCCCATATACATGTGATTTATTTCTGGGCTCTCAATTCTGTTCCATTGGTCTGTGTGTCTGTTTTTCTGTCTGTATATATAATGCTATTTTGATTATTGTTGCTTTGTAGTATAAAATTTTGAAAAAATATTACTGTTTAGAATTGATAATGCATACTCCAGGGTAAACTCTTACCACATTATTATTATTATTATTATTATTTATTATTATTATTATTATACATTTTTATTTATTTATTTTTTACAGAGAGAAAAAGAGAGGGAGAGAGAGCTAGAAACATCAGTGAGAGAGAAACATCGATCAGCTGCCTCCTGCACCGCCCTCACTGGGGATGTGCCCACAACCAAGGTATTGCCCTTGACAGGAATCAAACCTGGAACCTTTCAGTCCACAGGCTGACGCTCTATCCACTGAGCCAAACCAGTCAGGCCCACCCTATTATTTTTGGTAGCTTTTGATTGAGAGATTTGAATGATCTTAGAAATGGTTGTCTAATTTTTAAAAATTATTTGATCACATATTGATAAAACAGAATAAAAGTATTTGAGCTTATATCCAGTTTTGCAAATAAAATCTCTTTGTAGATACACAATCTCTACTCCCTAGGGCCCCAGGTGATTTCAGTGCTAGGCCACACTGCTTTTACTTGATGTTTTCACTGTGGTGTAATGATTGGTGACACTGTTAGGTCCTTAGCACTTTATTAAGTTTTGACCTTGGAGTACACAATTTTTAAATATTCTGTGTGATGAAACAGGGAGTCTGTCTAAGCAATCTGCAGCATAGTGAAATGTGATAGTTGATTTCAGGAAAAGCACTTGTGTGATGCTTTCTTTGAACTTTGAATTAATGTAGCCACTTTTTTTTCAAGAACACCATATTTATTCAAAAGAACGAATGACAGACATACCAGTTGATGTGGTTCAATGGTTGAATGTTGACCAATGAACCAGGAGGTCATGGTTCAATTCCTGGTCAGGGCACATGTCCGGGTTGCTGTATTGATCCCCAGTGTGGGGCATGCAGGAGGCAGCCAATCAATGATTCTTTCTCATCATTGGTGTTTCTATCTCGTTCTCCCTCGCCCTCCCTCATTCAAAATCAAGAAAAATATATTTAAAAAAGAAGAAAGTTAAAATGTTGGAAAACTTGTAACCATTACCATGAACTTGACAGCGAGCTCTTCAATATTTAAAAGATTTTTCTCAATCCAATTAAATAATGGGTAAAGGACCTGAATAGACATTTTCCAAAGAGGACAAGCAGATGGCCAAAAGATATATGCAAAAATGCTCAATGTCACTAATCATCAGATAGATCAGCAAATTAAAACTACAATGAGATATTATCTCACCCTTGCCAGAATAGCTACCATCAATATATCAACAAACATTAAGTGCTGACAAGGATATGGAGAACAGGAAAGCCTAGTATACTGCTGGTGGGAATGCAAACTGGTGCAGCCACTGTGGAAAACAGTATGGATTTTCCTCAAAAAATTAAAAAGTGGAACTGTGGTTTGACCCAGTGATCCCACTTCTGAGAATATATCTTAAGAATCCCAAGACACTAATCAGAAGAATATATGCACCCTTATGTTCATAGCAGCATTATTTACAATAGCTAATATTTAAAAACAGCCCAGGTGCCCATCAGTAGATGAGTAGATAAAAAAGCTGTGCTACATTTACAGAATGGAATGTGACAGCATGGATGGACTTTGAGATTATTATGCTAAATGAAATAAGCCAGTGAGAGAAAGACAAACATCACAAGATCTTGTTTATATGTGGAATCTAATGAATGAAATAAATTGATGAACAAAATAGGTCCAGAGGCATGGATGTATGGGATAGAATAACAGACCTCAGTGGGTAGGGTGATGCAGGGGACAGGAAGAGATTAACCAAAGAACATTTATGCATATACACATAACCCATGAACATAGACAACAGTGTGGGGAAGGCCTGGGAAGGGAAGGGAGGGTTTTGATGAAGGGCAAAATTGGGGGATATCTGTAATACTGGCAACGACAACTACAACAGAAGGAAGCACCTATGGCAATGTTCTGATGACATTTGTGGTAATATTAACAAGTAATTTTTTGCATATATAATCAAATGTGTCAATATTTAGTAGATATCAATAACCCAGTGAGCCAGTAACTTCAGATGAACAATATATTATGTTACCAAATCGTGCCAGAGTAAAAAAATCCATTCAAAGTGCAAGATAAACCAATGGATTTTAATGTGATGAGTGTATAAAATTTATTGATAAAGTTTCTGATTCCTCATTTTAACTAATCTTTAAGAAACTGACACTTGTTAGTGTTGGTGTACTATCAAAGAATAATCATAGCTATCTGAAAGGAATAACAAAATATGACTCCTTCCTTCTGTAGCTTCCAGCTGTAGCCCTAACATCATGTCATAAGAGCTGTCTTCTAGCAAGCCAAAACATAATTTGCACAAATGTGAAAGAATGCTGCTTTCTAAGGTTTTTGTTTGTTTATTTGGAAAAGACAGGGTGGGGCAAAAGTAGATTTATAGTTGTTCCTATGGAAAATAATACAATAATTAACATAATAATACAAGAATAAACTGTGTTGCATACTCACAACTGTACATCTATTTTGCCCATCCTGTATAGTTACTTTTCCTAAAAATATGTCATTTGTTAACATGTGATGGGTTTAGTTTTTTTAAATAAAATAATTATTTAAATAATTTCTAAGTTTTAACTTCTAATATGATAAATATTGATAAATACGACCAACATTATAGCTCTTTGGGGAATCCTTAGTAACTTTTAAGGGTGTGACAGGTTCTGCTGAAACTTTGGAATCATTGGCCTAGGAAATGGACATGTAACTGGAATAATGGAAGACATGTTTCTTCTTTTCATGACTTTGCATAAAATTAGCAGTAGTACTGTGTAGGATACAGTGGACCACTGGGAAACATGAACAATAAAGAGAGTTGTAAAATGGTTTTTCTTTCCTAAAAATCTCTTTAATTTTTAACTCAGTTATCATCACATGTAATGCGATTGTTCCATTGCAGAATGAAGCACTATCCTTAGAAGAAATAAGGATTAGAGTAGTACAGATGCTTGGCACTCTAGGAGGGCAAGTAAACAAAAATATTGTAACAGGTAAATGAACTTTTTGTTAAAATAAATTAATCTCATAGATGTATTTGTCTTTTAATTTAGAAGTATACAGATTGTGGTATATTCTCATATTTATCCTATATGTGGTTAACATTTTCAAATAAGATTATAAAGAATAATTGCCTAATAAAGTACTTTGATTGTACCATGCCATCTGAATAATAGTTTACAGTAACAGGGAAAATGTTCTAGTTGGTTATTAAACATATTTTTCATTTTCAAACAATCTAATTTGACATCCTTTTTTATACATTAAATGTTTCAGGAACTCAGTATTTTTTAAACATGCTATTCTTAATATTTGGATATTTTTAGTGTTTTTAATGAGAATTAGCATTTTATTTAGCAAAAATTCATCTATTTTTACACTTGAAATTTTATATTAATTATAATTTTCCCATAGATTACCTTAACTCTGCTGAAAGTGAAAATTCAACACCCCACATTATTAGACTTATTTAGAAATAATATTACTTTAAATTAAATTAAAAAATAGTATATCAGTGATTTATAATGTGTGAAGTAACAAAATAATATTACTTTAAATTAAAGTAAAAAATAGTATATCAGTGATTTATGTTGTGTGAAATAACAAAAAGAGAAATAATGAATAAAGTGCTTAACTTAAAAGTATAACAAAATACTCTGGTTTCACTAATGAATTGTAAAGCAGTTAGTATGAGAATGTTTTCAATGAAAAAAAAAAATGCTCTTAATATTTTTTTAACAGCTGCATCCTCAGATGAAATGATGAAGAAATATGTAGCATGGGATAGAGAAAAAAGACTCAGTTTTCCAGTACCATTTATGGATATGAAGCCTGTCATTTACCTGGATATATTTCTGCCTCGGGTTACGGAACTAGCTCTTTCAGCTAGTGACAGACAAACTAAAGTACTTTTATTTTTCATTTCACTATTATTTAGAGTTTATTTTTTAGGGAATAGATAATATATTTTAGCCATTTCAATATTATTTTATATTTTCTGTAATATAATAATTAGAGAATGACTTAATTATCAGAAGATGTTATTGATAAATGAAAGCTAAACATAAATCATCTTAATAGATAATAAACTGGCAAAACATTAATATATTAAAAACTTTATATTAGAAAATATAGTACAAAGGGCATTTAACAGTGATTTTTCTTGTGCTCAATTATCTTCTCAAGCTGGGAGTTAGAAACATACTAGAGACCTGGTACATGAAATTTGTGCACAGGGGTATGTCCCTCAGCCCAGCCTTTACCCACTCCAATCTGGGACCCCTTGAGGGCAGTTGGACATGTGTTTCACAATCCAAGACTGCTGGCTTCCAACTGCTCACCTGCTTGCCTTCCTAATTGCCCCTAACTGCTTCTGCCTGCCATCCTGATCGCCCTAACCACTCCCCTGCCAGCCTGATTGATGCTTAACTGCTCTCTTGCAAGCCCAATTGCCCCTAATTGCCCTCTCCTGCCAGCCTGATCACCCCTAACTGCCCTCCCCTGCAGGCCTGGTCACCCCTAACTGTCCTCCCCTGCAGGCCTGGTCCTCCCAACTGCTCTCCCCTGCAGGCTTGGTTGTCCCCAGCTGCCCTTCCATGCAGGCCTGGTCACCCTAACTTCTCTCCTCTGCCAGCCTAGTCACCCCCTTACTGCCCTCCCCTGCAGGCTTGATTGCCCCCAACTGCCCTCCCTTGCAGGCCTGGACCTTCCCAACTGCCCTCCCCTGCTGGCCATCTTGTGGTGGCCATCTTGTGTCCACATGGTGGCAGGATCTTTGACCACATGGGGACAGCCATCTTATGTGTTGGAGTGACAGTCAATTTGCATATCACTCTTTTATTAGATAGTATAGAAGCTTGGTGCATGGGTGGGGGCCGGCTGGTTTGCCCTAAAGGGTGTCCCGGATCAGGGTTCGGGTTTCTTTGGGGCGTGGTGTGGCCTGGGCCAGGGACCTGTGGTGATTTGTAGGTTGGCCATGCCCCCTGGCAACCCAAGCAGAGGCCCTGGGATCTGGGATTTTTTTATCTTCTATAATTGAAACTTCGTAGCCTTGAGCAGAGGCCAGGGCAGGCCAGGAAGTTTGGCTTTCTCCATCGCTGGGGAAACCCAAGCCTCCTGCTCACACCATGGCTGCAGCCATTTTTGTTGAGATTTATTTATCTTCTATAATTGAATCTTTGTAGCCTTGAGAGGAGGCCTGGGATGGCCAGGGCAGGCTGAAAACTTGGCTTCCTCCATCGCTGGGGAAACCCAAGCCTCCTGCTCACATCATGGCTGCAGCCATTTTTGTTGAAATTTATTTATCTTCTATAATTGAATCTTTGTAGCCTTGAGAGGAGGCCTGGGATGGCCAGGGCAGGCTGAAAACTTGGCTTCCTCCATCGCTGGGGAAACCCAAGCCTCCTGCTTGCTCTGTGGCCAGCTACCATCTTGGTTGGGTTAATTTGCATATCTGCTCCTGATTGGCTGGTGGGTGTGGCTTGTGGGTTTAGTGGAGTGATGGTTAATTTGCATGCTTCTCTTTTATTAGTGTAGATAATCCTAAGTTTTTCTAGTAACTGGTACATTTTCAGAATGCTTCAAATATTCACTGTAGTAGTGATAATTGAAAATGTGCTAATAAATGAAGCAAAGTTCCACAATATGGCAGTATTGAAGTATATTTCTTATGAATGTGTTAGTCCAACTGCCTAAAGTTTTAAAATTTCAATTCTTAACTCTTGGTTAAAGATCAGTGTGAACAGAAAAGCATTAATTTTATTCAGTATTCTTCCCTTGTTCACATGAAAACTTAAACCATTTTGAACTCCTGGCCTCTTATTTCAGGTTGCAGCTTGTGAACTTCTACATAGCATGGTTATGTTTATGTTGGGCAAAGCCACTCAAATACCTGAAGGTGGTCAGGGCTCCCCACCTATGTACCAACTCTACAAGCGAACTTTTCCTGTGCTACTTCAACTTGCATGTGATGTAGATCAGGTAAGTGATTGCTGTCTGAATATTTGAATTGGGATATTCTTTTTCTTTTTCTTTTTTTTTTTATTGTTCAGTTTATTAATTACATTGTTCCCTTTTTTTTTCACCCTATAGTTTCCCTCCACCTGGTACCCATCCCACCCTCCGCCCTCACCCCATTCCACTGTCCTCTCCCATAGTTGCATGATTTTTGTCCAGTCTCTTGATGCACTTCCCACACCCCTTTTCTCCCCAAGACTTGTCAGTCCATTCCCTCTCTATGTCCATGATTCTGTTACATTCACCAGTTTATCCTGTTCATCAGCTTATTAATTCACTTGATTTTTAGATTCATTTGTTGATAGATGTGTATTTGTTGTACCTAATTTACACTTTTATCTTTTTCTTCTTCCTCTTCTTAAAGAATATCTTTCAGCATTTCATATAGTATTGGTTTGGTGGTGATGAACTCCTTTAGCTTTTTCTTATCTGCGAAGCACTTTATCTGACCTTCAATTCTGCACGATAGCTTGCTGGATAGAGTAATCTTGGTTGTAAATTCTTGCTGTTCATCACTTTGAATATTTCTTGCCACTCCCATCTGGCCTGCATCGTTTCTATTGAGAAATCCGCTGACAATCGTATGGGTGCTCCCTTATAGGTAACCGTCTGTTTTCTCTCTTGCTGCTTTTATTATTCTCTCTTTGTCTTTTGCTCTTGGCATTTTGATTATGATGTGCCTTGGAGTGGTCCTCTTAGGGTTCCTATATATTGGGGTTCGGTGCGCTTCTTGGACTCCTAAGTCAATTTCTTTCACCAGGTGTGGGAAGTTTTCAGTCACTATTTCTTCAAATAGGTTTTCATTGTCTTGCTCTCTCTCTTTTTCTGGCACCCCTATAATTCGGATGTTGGTATGCTTGAGGTTGTCCCAGAGGCCCCTTACACTATCTTCAGTTTTTTGAATTCTTTTGGTTTCTTGCTTTTTCAGCTGAGTGGATTTTACCTCTTTGTATTTCAAATCTTTAACTTGGTTCTCGGGGTGCTCCAGAGCACTTTGAGGTCTTTGTATAATATTTTTTATTTCAGTCAGTGTATGCTTAATTTCTGCTTGGTCCTTTTTCATATCCTTGAGAGTCTCCTTTATGTCCTTGAGGGTCTCCTTCATTTCCTTGTAGGACTCATTCATTTCCACGTTGGTCTTGATTGTTTCCTTGCAGGTCTCGTTCATATCCTTGAGGGTCTCATTCATTTCCTTGTAGGACTCATTCATTTCCTTGTTGGTCTTGCTTATTTCCTTATAGGTCTCGACCTTTTGTAGGAGCCTCTTGAGAAGCCCTTTAACCTGGTTTTGAATTCCATGTCCAGTCGTTTTTTTCCCTCCATTTCTTTCACATCTGATTTCTTTCCATGTCTCTGCATGGTGGCTGCTTCCCTGAGTTGGTCAATTAGCTTTGTGTGGTAGACTTCCTACAAGGGACAGTGGCTCAGCCTCCCCAGTTACCTGAGGTGGATATGGGTTGCACAGTCTTGCTGAAGTTAAGCTCAGGTTAATCGTTGTTAGCACTTGGAGGGGTTGACCTCCAGACCAATTGTCTGTGAAGTTCAGCTGTGCTCGGGTTGGATGGGCGGAGTCTCTGGGCCAAGCAGACAGCATTAGATCTGCCCTATGTGGCCCAAGGGAGTCTGTGCCCGGGGCAATGGCCGCCAGCACCTCTGAGAGAGAGCCGCTGCCAAGCTCCACCAGCTGCTGGGGAATTCAGACTCTCCCCAAATGAGTCTGCACACCCAATGTCTCACCCAGGGTCGTAAAACAAAGCAGTCTGATGGTTTCCTGAATGAGATAGCAAGTC
The DNA here is from genome assembly GCA_027563665.1 of Antrozous pallidus. NCBI lineage: Eukaryota > Metazoa > Chordata > Mammalia > Chiroptera > Vespertilionidae > Antrozous > Antrozous pallidus. Next base: position 51,508,404 of record CM050510.1, read on the forward strand.
GCAGAGCGCTCTCTACGCAGTCACGCAGCTGAGCTGTTCCCAAGTTCACGCACAAGCTTGCCTTCTCCACAAGCCAGGAGACCCCTGCAGCACCCGAGCTTCGGCGTGCCCTCCCACAGTTTTTACCCCGTATGATAGTGGGTTCCTGGACTTCGCCCAGAGCTGGAGAATCAGTCCTGTGGGATGTCTTTTTCTCCCCGTTCAAGCAAACTTGCCGGTTTTCAGCCGCCCGCCCTATCCGCTGGCGCGTGTGCTCCAAACCTCTCTCCGCGAGTATCTTTCAACACTGTCCTCAGCTGCTTCTCCAAGTCACAGTGTCTTATCTTCACTTTTATTTGTGGAATTTTCACTCGGCCAGCTTTCTGGTGATTCTGGAAGGTGTTTGTTCTTTCATTAAGTTGTAGTTTTAAAATTGCTGTGTATGACGGCAAGATAGGTGTTTTACCTATGCCGCCATCTTGGTTCTCCTCCGGGATATTCTTTTTCATTGATAAAATATATTAATTAATATAGGAACATACAAAACTCAAAGTAAAACTCTGGATTGTATTTCCCACTCTTATTCCCCAGGCAAAGCCACTTTATCTTAGCAAAAAATATACTGCTAGATCTTGGTAAACACACGTTTTACAAACATGCATAAATATTTTGTTTTACTTGTAAAATGTAGGATAATAGCATTAAAAATGCTTTCTTTTGTTTATAAAATTTGATTTGGATGGATTTGGTTATCACATTAAATGTGTCTAAAAATTATGTTTTCATAAAGTTTGTATAGGAAGGGTAATTTTTCTACAAGATATTAAAGACAGAAGAAATGTGCTAATGTGGTAATTTGACTTCACAAATGTTTAAAACTACTGAATGGCACAAAAATCACAATTTTAACATAAGTATAATGGAATTTTTTTGCTACATTCTACTGAAGATGTAAGATCTAAAAATGGGCAAATGGATAAAGAACAAAAATAGACAACTCAAAGAATTATCTATGGCCAGTGAACTATTTACATATATTAACGTTTTTAGTAAAGAAAAGGAAGTTCACATTTAAATGTTATTGTTTGTAGCTTCTGTCAAATACTTTAAAAAATGACAATGGTGGTATTGCCAAGCATGTAGGGAAAAAGGGCCCTGCAACTTCTGTCTGCTGAGTGTGTGGATTTGCACAGGCTCTTTGCAGGCAGAGAAAAAGGCTTGGTGACCTGCAGCCCTAGTCCAGCAGTTTCATCACTACCGATGTACTAAGAGCAGTGTGTATAGGACTTTGCATTGTGATTTCTTGTTAGTCACACATTAGATATACCTGCAATTCTAATAAAGGATTTGGGTTACTGGATCATGGTATATCCATATGTGAGGTACTGGGCAGCTAACAAACATAATGACATAGTTTATGTATTTATATGGAAAATATTCAAAATTAAGGGAAAAATTTCTTATAAAAAGTATTTTTTACACATGTATACGTATATACATGTGTACACATATATTTAAATGTGTGTAAATAAAATATTTTGAAAGATAACAGCAATTTTAAATGTTAACATAGGTTGCCTTACGGAGATATGATTGTAGGTGGTTGATTTTCTATATTTTCTATTATTTCTATTAGTGGTGTGTGTGTATATGTGTGCATGCATGTATTTTCTGTGTGTAGACATACATCTATACCTGATATACTAAGAATAAAACAGTGTAATTCTTTTGAAGAAGAAAGTGATGCTTTAAGACCAGTTTAAACTGTAAGGTGTGACTTTTATTTTGATTAATCCTAAAAATTGCTTCAAAGGAAAGATATTTTATAGAAAAGTTTCCAGGTCAAGTGGTCTTTGTGTTGTTTGTTCTGCACCCCGAGACATGGACGGTTTTTACAGGGTTTTTGAGTGGTGATTTTATACCAAGGTGCTTCATTCTTGAACTCTGTGTCAGTTGGGAAACAAAACTCTCCTAGATTTGTAGGCGCCTTAGCCTTGTGAGGCACAGAAATGTCTAAGGTACAAAGATAGGGAGTGCTTCCCTTCACTTTCCTACAAACATTTCACTCTTCATGTAATGAGTATTGGTTTGGAATCATTTGTCTAGATAAGTGCTCTGAGCCAAAAGGATAATTAAATTTCTCTTACCTCTTCAAGATGATCACATGGTCACACCGAGGCCACTCAGTTAAGCTCCCAGGGTTTCAGAAAGGTGGGCACTGTTTCCCTGGGTATTTCCTTTTAGAGGGAGAAACCCAGGCCTGAAAGACACCTTTGGTTGTAAAAGCCAGCGACCCACAGGACTGTCTGGCCCCTGGAGAGACTTTATTTACATCTGGAAGTTAGACTGAGAACTCAGGATCCTTAACATCTCCAAGGAGTCAAGATTTTTCTTCTTTCATTTGGCAGCAATGGAGAGGCAGCTGTTTTCTCCAGTGATACAAGCTTTAAGTCGGGCTTTCTCTTGGTCATTATTTACTTGTTAGTTGAATAATGATAATGTATCTGATCCACAATACCTCAAGTGCACATTTAGGATATATAAAGATGAATACTATAAAACCAATCATATTTTATCCTGAATTGCCCTCTTGATTAAAAGAACAATGAGTTTTAGTGTGTGTATTAGGAAGAACTTGTTCATTATAGAATTTAACTAGAAAAGGAAACTAACAAAACCATTGACAGTATTTTCACTTAATTTTGCCTCTGCCATTTAAATGGACTCTTTTCCAATATCAAGTTACTTCAACATGAAGAAATTAAACTCTCTTGGTATTTTCTCTTCAGGTGACAAGGCAGCTGTATGAGCCACTAGTTATGCAACTGATTCACTGGTTCACTAACAATAAGAAATTTGAAAGTCAGGATACTGTTGCCTTATTAGAAACAATATTGGTGAGTAAGGGTTGACTTTTTTTCTCCTCTTCCTATTTTTCTATTTATATTTGATGTGTACTTAGTACTTTAAGAAACATCACCAGTTAAGATATCAAAATATAGCATTTAGCTAGATCATATTGTCTTTTTTCTTTTGTTTTAAAGAATTGGTGAAATGCCATTTTAATAATCAGGATGCCATATTTATTTGTTTAAGTGATACTTTTAAACATCTGCAAGCAAATATTCACATTTTAATTAGTTTTTTAGTTTTGGGGAGAATGGTAATAAATTTGACATACTTGATCTGTAGTAAGGCTAGGATGTGGGGTGGAGGGTGGAAGGCGTGAATAAACTTGTTCTTTTATCAGAATCCTATTAGCAGTACCTATTTTTAAAAGTACCTCTAGTGCAATAACTAAGGATTATTTTTAACTTATCAATTTTTCTCCTGCATTCAAATTCAACAACTAAAGGGCCCTAGAACAATAGCTTAGCATTTATGTAACATTATCCTGACCTTAGAGGTAGAATCATTAAGATTTGGTCACAGGTTAACTAAAGGCAGAGAAAATGAGGTTAGCTAAAGCCTTAGTGTGCTTTTGACACTTGTTTTATTATAATTTTCTGAATTTGTACAAATAACTTTACATTTGACCCATTGGATGTTTTTAAATTTTATTTTACCTATTATTTACCTATAATTTTTATTTTACCATGTACTGACTTTGGAATCAAAAGTCCCAATTAAACATATAGCAAGTTTGTCCAAAGTCCTGTCATTGCGTCTTTTGCAAATTGATTCAGATTTGAATCTGTGTGTTGCTTCTATTTGAAATAAGCCAGAGGAAATAGGGTATTTGACAAGGGCATCTAGACAAAGGAGATAAAGGCATTAGGTGCGTGGTGTGTTTGTGAAGAGTTAGCTCTGTTTTGAGTTTTGCTTGCATTGGAGCATTGTGCTGAGAAGGTGGGGCTAGGAAAGTGTGTTGGTTCAGAATAGCAGAACATTGTAGGTAGCTTGACCGTACATTCTGGTTTTCCCAGGACAGTCCTGGGTATGCCTGTTGTATATGTAACTATGAAGAGCACTCCTTTCACTCTCAGAGTGACCCTAATTGGATAGATGCCATGTTATGGGGAGTGGAGAGTTACTAAACTGTCTTATTTGCATTGTGACATAATTATATCTACGCTTCATTTCTCTGCACTACGTTCCAGTGAATCCTGCCTATAATAAGTACATTAAATTATTTTTAAAAGTTTAATGCAGCTTTATTCATAATAACCCCAGAACTGAAAATAACAGGGTAATGGATACATAAACTGTGTTATATTCATATTGTACTGCAATATTAAAAAAAAATGAACTAGTGACACATGTAATACCTGGATTAGTCTCAAAAACATTAAGTTGATAAAGGAAGCCAGACATGAAAGAGTAGGTACAGAATGATTCCATTTACATAAAGTTCAATATAGATTATTTCTACCTAGAGATTACCACTCTGACTTTCATCATCATAGATTAGCTTTGTCTATATTGAACTTTATGTAAGCATATTAAATTAAATTTCTGGCTTGTTTGCTCTCAGGTCAACTTATTCTAATGTTTTTATTCTGAAGTTTTTATCTTAGCTGTTTCTTTTTCACCTTTGAACCTTGAAATCAGCTTAAATAAGAGCTTCAGAAAGCATTCGGGCCAGAGAATGGAAATGTAAAAGAGATAGTTGAAGAAAGAAGGTAAAGGAGGAAATGTGAAGTTGGTAGTACACCACTCAAGTGAAAGGGTATTTGTCAGTCTTCTAATAAGAATTGCTAATTTCCTTATTTGAACACAAACACTATATACCTCTGCTCTGAGAAATGGTTAATAACCTCTTTCATTTCCAGAGAATACTACCTTCTTGAATTCTCATTAACACTGTAATAAAAGATTTCACAAATAGCAAAAAACGGGGGATTAGGCAGTGTACTTTTTCAAGTTAAACTTTTTCTATATAGATCTAAGAGAAAGTAATGCATAGAGGGAGACAAAAACATTCAAATTTCCATAGTCATTTTTTCAGTTATTTAGAGATTGTGCCTTTATGAAGACTACTCTTACAGAAAGTTATATTTCTAGAGCCACATCTTCATGTGATTTTTGTTTATGTAGCAGTACAGTTTTTTTGAACTTGTAAGAGTCTTATTCTCTTTAACCTCAATACATAAGCATCTCAGATTCTCTTATAGGGTCAGGTCAACAACAAAAATTTCTAGCATGTGGTCATTGTATTTCTTCAGGGAAAGACTGCTTTGTTGTTACTGGTTAAAGCATTCCTTTTTTAAAAGGATTTTTCAGTTTCTGGATTTTTTTAAAGAAAGTATTGTTATTATGTCAATAGAAATTTATTAGAGTCTAGATTCTAGACATATTGGTTTTTTTTTTTTCTTGAATAGTGCTGTAAATTAATTTTTATAACACACTCTGGTTATGCTCAGAGAAAGACAGGGTATTCAATTGTCATTTTATGCTTTGTTTTAGGATGGAATTGTGGACCCCATTGACAGTACTTTGAGAGACTTTTGTGGTCGTTGTATTCGAGAATTTCTCAGATGGTCCATTAAACAGACCACACCACAGCAGCAGGAGAAAAGTTCAGTAAACACCAAATCACTTTTCAAGCGACTGTACAGCTTTGCCCTTCACCCCAATGCTTTCAAGAGGCTAGGAGCATCACTTGCTTTTAATAATATCTACAGGGAATTCAGGTTAGTAAATCGCTTGACTGGGGAGAGTGTAAAACAAGTCCTTTAAATTCTCTGTAGTGATTTGGAAAAGTGACTTAGTGTTTATGTGTCCATGTATTCTTATATCAAGTATTTAATAAGTGTGTGCTGGGTGCTGTTCTAGTTTTAGGGATTAAAAACCTGAATTAAAATGTAGTTTGTAGTCAAGAAGCTTAGGAACTGCTGCGAAATGCCTGCACACATAATACTACAGCAGTCTTATAAATGCAACAGAGGGCACTGCAGGGTCTTTTAGAGCATCAGAAGCCAGCTTGAGTAGGTTAGGGGAGGCTTCCCCTCACATTTATACTTGAAATGAGAGTTAAAAGATGAATGGAGATCAGCTAGAGCAATTCAGATATGAAATAGGATGGTATACAAGGAGATAAAGATATTTTATATTTGTATTAATTGTGGAGTTTGAAGCTTCGAAGAGAGTGTTGTGAGGACAGCCAGGAGCCTTTGTGTGTCCAGTTAAGAAACACAGGTCACCTCCGGTGAGTCCCTGGAGTAGTGGAAACACGGAACATCACGGTTAGATTTCCTCCTAAAATGTACCTGCCAATAGCCATATAGAGTGTGAATCCAAGTGATACAAGACTGACAGCCAATGAAAGGGCTCTTGGAAAAGTCTAAGAAAAAATAATTATTCCTTGATCTAAAGTGATTGTTCATTCACTTAGCATTATTTATTAAAAGTCTTATGTGCCATGTATGATAAGCCCTCAGCTAATATTGTACTCAGTGGCCAAAAAAATGGAAAGCTTTTTCTCCAATATCAGGAACAGAAAAGGCTGCCCATTCTCACCACTGTTATTCAAAATAGTTCTGGAAGTTCTAGCTAGTGCAGTCAGGCAAGAGGACCAAAAACTAGAATCTAAATTGGGAATGAAGTAAAATACACATTTTTGTGGTTGCTAATAAACTATACTATTATTTATTCTATTTATGTGGAAAGTAACTGATGGTATTTTGATAGGGACTGCTTTAAATCTGTAGATTGCTTTGGATAATATGGGAAATTTAATGATGTTAATTCCTATCCATAAACACAGTATGTACCATGATATTCCATTTATTTGTATCTATTTTTTTCCTTCAATGACCTAAATTTGTTTGACTATAGATAATTAACCTCTTTGGTTATATTTATTCTTAGATATTTTATTCTTTTTGTTGTAATTTGATTGTCTTTTTATTATCTCTGATACTTCATAATCTATATATATAAACAGGGAATTAGCCAGGCATTAGGACCTTTCAGGAGGAGCTGCTGCGCAGATGGGCAGGAGGGGACTGTGTGCCAACCCCAGCCCCTGCAGCCACAGGGAGGCTGGGGCAGGGGGCTGGCCAGAGTGGAGACACAACACACGGAGAGGCTGGGGCTGTGGGTAGGCTGGAGCGGAGACACAACATACAGGAGCACCTACTCCCCTACCCCCACCCCCCAGCGGATACAAGGTGGTGGTTGGTGCTATGTGAGTCAGGCCCGGGTCCTGGTCCCCCCATGAGATGCCTCCTCTTATGGCAGGAGGCGGGGTGCCTCCTCACGCGATTTCAATCTTGTGCTGGGCCTCTAGTTGATGTATAAAAATGCAACTAATTTCTGAATATTTAATTTATTGCCTGTTGCTTTACTGATTTCATTCATTAGTTCTAAATTTTTTTTTTTTTGGTAGACTCTTTAGGGTTTTCTATATAGGATCATGTCATCTAGAAATACTGAAAGTTTGACTTCTTCCAAGTCAATTGTCTTTTATTTCTTTTGGCTCTGTGAGTTTTCTATCTGGGACTTTCAATACTATGTTGAATTAAGTGGTGATTGTGGTTACTCTTGTCTTGTTCCTGATATAAAGATAAAGCTTTCAGCTTTTCACTATTGAGTGTGATGTTAGCTGTGAGTTTGTCATATATTGTTTCCTTTATTACACTGAGGTATGCTTTCTCTATCCTCACTTTGCTAAGAGTTTTTGTCATAAATGGGTGTTGGATTTTGTCAAATGCTTTCCCTGCATCTAGTGATATAATCATATGATTTTTATTTTATTTATGTGGTGAATCATGTTAATTGTTTTTGCTGATAGTGAACTAAACTTGCATCCCAGGAACAAATACCAGCTGACATTGGTAAATGGTATTTTTAATGAATTGCTGAATTGTGTTTGCTAATATTTTATCAACCATTTTTGCATCTATGTTCATTAGGAATATGGCCTGTAATGTCTTTGTTTTTGATATCAGGCTAATAATGTTGGCCTTGTAAAATGAAATTTGGAGCCTTCTATCTTTTTTAATTTGGGGAATACTTCAAGAAGGACAGGTATTTCTTCTTTGAATGTTTGGTAAAATTCACTGATAAAACTATCAAGTCCAGGACTTTTGTTTGTTGGAAGTTTTTCAAATACTGATTCAAAGTTGAATTTTATTAGTAACTAGAGGCCTGATGCATGAAGATTTGTGCAAGAATGGGCCTTTCTTCCCCTAGCTGCTGGCACTGTCTTCCCTCCAGCCAGAGCCGCCTTTCCACCTTCCTATGCTGCCCAGAGGCCTGGAGCAGCTGGGGTGCTATGGAACGCCTGTGTATGCAAATTACCCGCCATCTTTGTTGGGTTAATTTGCACACCCACTCCTTTGGCTAGTGGGTGTCATGAAGGTACTGTCAGATTATCATTCTGTTCCACTTTTCTATTAATGTCTGAGTTAGTCTTGGTCAGTTGTATGTTTCTAGGAATTTATTGGTTTCTTCCAGGTTGCCTCTTTTGTTGGCATGTAATTATTGGTAGTGTTCTCTTATAGTTCTTTGTATTTCTCTGGTTTTGGTTGTTCCTTCACTTTCTTTTCTGATTTTATTTATTTGGCCTCCTTTTTTTCTTGATTAATCTGGCTATAGGATTATCAATTTTATCTATCTTTTCTTCTTTTTTTTTTTAAAGGGAATTGAATTCTTAATGTATTTTACTTCTATCTTTATTGCTGAAAGTACTGCACATGTCCCCTTTATTCCCGCCCCATTGACCCCTTCTAGCCTGTCCCTCGCCCAACCAAGGTCTTCACCGCAGGTCTGTGTCCTTGGGTTATGGAGCTCTTTGGTTAATCTCTTCCCGCCCCGCAAGATGGCGCCGTCTGCGTTGCGGCGGCCCTTCTCCTGGCTGCTGGCGCCGGCCAGGCTCCAGAGCGGCGCATCAGCACGGTCCAAGTTCTGCGTTTGGGAGCCGCTGCACAACAAACCCCATTGGCTGAAAGTGGGGCTGACCTTGGGCACCACCGTCTTCTTGTGGGTCTATCTCATCAAACAACATAATGAAGATGTTTTAAAATATAAAAGAAGAAATGGTTTGGAATAAACTTCTTAAATGCTAATATTGTATGCTCCATATAGAGTTGAAAGCAGTTCCAATCTGTTGAGTTGTAAGCGAGAGAGAAAATTTATATGTGAATCTATGTAATCAACATTTGTGTTTTGCATCATTAAATGAGAAAATAAAAATACATCTGTATTCTTTAAAAAAAAAAATCTCTTCCCACTTACCCATCCACCCATGCCTTTCCTCTGAGATTTGACTGTCCATTTTATTTTGTGCATTAGATTCCGCATATAAGTGAGATCATGTGATACTTTTCTTTCTCTGACTGGCTTATTTTGCTTAACCTATTATGTTCCAGGTCCTTCCATGCTGTCTCAAAGGGCAATAATCCCTTCTTTTTTTTTTACTGCTGCATAGTATTTCATGGTATAAATGTATCACAGCTTTTTTATCCACGCATCTACTGATGGGCACTTGGGCTGTTTTCCAGTCTTAGCTATTGTAAATAATGCTGCTATGAACATAGGGGTGCATATATTCTTTCTGATTTGTGTTCTGGGTTTCTTAAGGATATAGCTCTAGAAGTGGGATAACTTATCTTTTCAAAGAAACATCTCTTGGTTTCATTGATATTTTCTACTTTTTAAGACTGTATTTCATTTGTTTCTGCTCTGATCTTTATTATTTTCTTTCTCCTTTGGCTTAAGTTATTCTTTTTCTAGTTCTTGTATGTGTCAGGTTAAATTGTTCATTTGATTTTTTTTGTTTGTTTCTTGAGATAGGTCTGAATGCTATGAATTTCCATAGTAAAACTGGGCTCTATTCCAAAGATTTTGGGTCCATGTTTTATCTTTATATTGGTCTCAAGGGATCTTTTGATTTCCCCTTTGATCTCATTGTTAACTCACTCAGTTTTCAGTAGTGTGCTATTTAGACTCCACATATCTGTTTTTCATTTTCTTTTTCTAATTAATTTTTTGTTTCATGTGATCAGAGAAGTTGCTCAATATGATTTTGTTCTTAAATATACTATGACTTGTTTTATGGTCTCACATGTGGCCTAACATAGAAAATGTTCCATGTTCCCTTGAAAAGAATGTATAATCTGCTGTTTCAGGGTGAAATGCTCTAAAAATATCAATTAAATCTATCTGACATAATGTATCATATAAGGTCACTTTTTCCTTATTGATTTTCTGCCTGGATGATCTATCCATTGATGTCAATGGATTGTTAAAGTCCCCTACCATTATTATATTACCTTTGGCCTCTCCTGTATGTCCGTTAATATTTGTTTTATTATTTAGGTGCTCTTTAAGTTGGCTTAGAGATGTTTACAAGAGTTATATCCTCTTGCTAGATTGATCCATGTCTCATCATTATGTAAGGTCCTTTGTCTCTTGTTTTAAAGTCTGTTTTGTCTTGATATAAATATTGCTCCCCAGATTTTGTTTATTTCCATTTGTATGAAATATTTTTCATTATTTTATTTTCAATCTGTATGTGTCTTTGTTGAAGTGAGTCTCTTGTAGGCAGCATATGTACAGGTCTTATTTTTTTAGTCCATTTAACCACCCTACATATTTTGATTGGTGCATTTACATTTAAAGTAATTACAGATAGGTGCGTAGTTATTGCCATTTATTGTTTTCTGATTATTTTTGTAGTATATCTTTGTTCCTTTTTTTTTTTTATTGACCTATTTATTTATTTATTTATTTATTTTAATCCTCAGCCGAGGATATTTTTGCATTGATTTTCAGAGAGAGTGAAAGAGACAGGGGAAGACAGAGAGAAACGATGTGTGAGAGAAACACACTGGTTGCCTCCTGCGCACACCTAGACCAGGGCCCTGGCGGGAGGAAGAGCCTGCAACCAAGGTACGTGCTGTAGACTGGAATCAAACCTGGACCCTTGGGTCTGCAGTCTGACGTTCTGTCCACTAAGCTGAACCAACTCGGGCTTTTTTTCCTTTCTTATTCTCTTGTTTTCTTTTCTCATGTGTTGACGAGTTTCTGTCATGTTATGTTTGAATTCCTTTCTATTTATCTGTGTATCTCTAACAGATTTTTGGTTTGTGGTTACCATGTACTTCATGTATATTTATAACACTCTCTTGATAGTCATTTAAGTTAGAACACATTCTAAAATTGCTATAGTTTTTATTCATCACCTCAGTGTTTATATTTCTTCACTCTGTTTTATTTTCTTTTGTGTGTTTATGTGTATTTCTTAGTTTATTGTTATAATTACACATGGTCTTCCTACTCCCCCCCCCTACTTTTACCTTTCATTATTAGCTTTATAGTTGGTTGATTCACTATTTGCCTTTAGTCAGTGAAAATATTTTTTCTATATCTTTTGTTCATATTTTTTATCTTTTCTTCTTTAAAAAGTCCCTTTATCACTGGTTTAGTGGTGGTGAATTTCTTTAATTGGTTTTTTTTTTTTTTTTTTTTTGGTCTGGAAATACTATTTAAATGATAGCTTTGGAGGGTAGAGCAGTCTTGGGTATAGGTCCTTGCCTTTCATCATTTTAAATATTCTTGTGTCAATCTCTTCTATCCTTTAATAAATCAGATCACACCCTTATAGGTAATTAACTGCTCTTGGTACTTTAAAGAATCTCTCTTTTTCTTTAACTGTGGCATTTTAATTATGATGTATCTTAGAGTGGGCCTCTTTGGGTTCACCTTGTTAGGCCCTCTCTGCACCTCCTGGACCTATGTGTCTATTTCCTTCACTAGGTTAGACAAGTTTTCAGTCATTATTTCTTGAAATAGGCTTTTAATTCCTCGCCCTTTCTCTTCTCCATCTGGTATCCCATGATATGAATGTTGATGTGCTTCTTGTTCCAGAGGTTCCTTAAACTAGTCTCCATTTTTTTATTATTATTCTTCACTAGAGGCCCAGTGTACGAGATTCGTGCACTCAGCAAGAGGGGGTCCCTCAGTCTGGCCTGTGCCCTCTTGCAGTCTGGGAGCTATTGGGGAGCAGGCCTGAGTGGTTAGGCGACATCTTTAGCACTGCTGTGGAGCTGAGAGAGGCTCCCGCTACCGCTGCTGCACTCGCCAGCTGTGACCCAGCTTCTGGCTGAGTGGTGCTCCCCCCGTGGGAGCGCACTGACCACTGACCACCAGGAGGTAGCTACTGTGTTGAGTGTGTACTCCTGGTGGTTAGTGTGTGTCATAGTGACCAGTCATTCTGCTGTTTGGTTGATTTACATATTAGCCTTTTATTATATAGGGTTTTTTTTGCAGTTCCGATTGGAAGTTTTCCACTATTTTCTTTTAATCTTCTGCTTTATCTAATCTGTTTTTATTCCCTCTAATGTATTCTTAATTTCAGTTATTGCATTCTTTTTTGTTGTTAATTCTCACTTGGAGATACTTTTCCATTGATTTTTTTTTTTTTTTAAGAGAGAATGGAAGGGAGGGGAAGAGACAGAGAGAGAGAGAAACATTGATGTGAGAGACATACATTGATTGGTTGCCTTCCTCATGTGCTCTAACCAGGGCTGGGGATCTAACCTGCAATTGAGGTCTGTGCCCTTGACTGGAATCAAACCCGGGACCCTTCAGTCTGTGGGCTGAGGCTCTATAAACTGAGCCAAACCAGCTAGGGCGTTATTGTATTCTTTTTTTCTGACTTTGTTTTTTACTTCCACTTTTATGTTTCCTATTTCTTTGTTTTCACTGAGTTCATTTATTTTTCCCCTTCATGCTTTGAGTATCCGTATAACCGGTATTTTGAATGCTTCATTTTGTTTTTTTGTTTTTTTGTTTTTCTTTCTGGAGTTTTGTCCTGTTCTTTCATTAGGTGCAAGTTTCTCTGTCTCCTTATTTTGGGTAACTCCTTATGTTTGGTTATATTTATTTGGTATTTCTGCTATATCTGTCAGTCTTTATAGAGTGGCCATATGTAAAAGATGTCCTGTGTGGCCTCAGTGGTGCAATGCCCCTGGTCACCTGCCAGGTACTCCAGTGGGTCTACCGTGTGAATCTGTGTTTCTTCCTGTTATAGTTGAGCCTTGATTACTATTGTCACATCAGTCAGATGGGTTGACCCTCAGAGTGTTACGGGCCAGTTGCGACTACAGCAGATGAGCAGTTGTTTGGGGGCTGAGTCTATAGAGTAGGAAGATGCTCTGATGATATCAAGTCTGTCTTTTGGGTGTGTCGTTTTTGAAGCTGGTTGGGTGGTGTCTTGGTGTGATCTGACGTTGGCCACCATATGTGTTCATTCTAGAGTCTATTGGGAGGTGCTTCAGTACAGGCCAAAGTCATTCATTGATTCATCTGGGCTAGAGCCTCTTGGTAGAAGAAACAGAATCATCTGCAGTTGGTTGGTGCTCTTGCTAGTTTTGGAGGGGCTTTTGAGAGGGTACTCTGCTTGGGCCTCTTTGGTGAACACTTGATGTGAGCTGAGGCCAGCTGCCACTTGTGCCAGGCTTGTTGTGGCTGCTTCATTGAAGCTTTGTCCCAGGCCCAGACTGGCCAATCTACACTAATAAAAAAGTAAGGTGCAAATTGACTGTACCTTCATGACACCTATCAGCCAATCAGGAGTATGTAAATTAACCCAACAAAGATGGTATGGTTAATTTACATATGCAAGCACCGAGTGGCTGGGGACGGGATGGGATGCTTTGTTGTCACCATGGTGATGGCACAGGTGTTCCACACAGCCCCAGTCGCTCTGGGCCTTTGGGCAGCGTGAGAAGGCAGAAAGGCAGCTTGGGTCTGGGCCTTTGGGCAGCGTGAGAAGGCAGAAAGGCAGCTTGGGCCGGAGGGAAGGGAGTTCCAGCAGCCAGGGGAAGGAATGCCCATTCTTGCATGAATCTTGGTGCATTGGGCCACCTGAGGGAAGTTACTATGCAAGTGAGACTGGTTGCCAAATATACCAGACTTCAGCCACTCATCATAAAATATAAGGCATGCTGAGGCCAGCTGCTCTTTATTTGAGGTTTTTATATCTTGAAAGGCTTGGTGAAAGTCTGCAGCATATTTGTATTGCATATTTGAAAATTGCTAAGAGAATAGATCTTAAAATTCCTCATTACAGAAAGAAAACATTTTGTAACTGTATGGTGTCGTAAAATTATTGTGGTGATAATTTTTTATGCATATTGAATCAGTATGCAGCATATCTGAAACTAATGTTTCATGTTAATTGTACCTCTATTAAAATTTGTAAATTTTATAGAATAATAATGATAAAAGGAATTTTTGCTTACTTACTACCTAGGTTAAGAAATAGGGTATTATCAAAATTTTAGAACCTATCCTTTTATGTTACTTGTTTCCTTGCTCTTCTTTAGTGTTCTATTTTTATATGTACTTTAAAGGCTGTACTTTTGAGTTTTGGAGATCAGTAGGCATAGACAGAACTGTGTAAGCATGTGGTAGTGTTTTCACTTTTAGGTGAAGAATCCTAGGAGATTCTGTGATGAATAGAAACTGACTTCAACTTCTCTGAGAGAGTTCAGGAGCCTGTTCCTAGGTAATACAGTACATTGACAAGGTCCATCATTAGTCCTGGGAAGCAGAGCTGTCCAGAAATGGTACAAAGTAAACCAGCAACTGATGTCTGCGAGAAATATAGTCAAAGGGTGTGGATTGCCCTTCAATTTCTACCTCTCAGTTCCGAGTGTCCTAACCTTGTCTATCAGGAGCAGGTCACAGCACTATTCTCTTGTGGGATAATTAGATCCAGGCTCTACACAAGCAGGAAAAAATTTCCAAGTACATGGTCATGGCAGGCCTGGATTCCTGAACAGAAAAATTTGGATTAGGTTCACCTGGATGTTCTGTCCAGGTCAAAAACCCATACCATAGTATCCTTGTGGAGATGGCTGTCAACAGTCTCTCTTTTGGATCCCTGCTTGACTTTCTTATCTGGACCTCCTTGACACTCCTTTTGGGTGTTCCCTTTATCCCTGTTTGGTCTTCTGTTTCCTTTTCTCAATTGTTGGACCACATTCTAAGTGATTGTTTGAGGAAAGGTACTTGAGAGATGAATTTTTTTAGATCTTACATGTTGAATAATATAAATACAGACCTTGGGTTACGTGAGACTTGATGTACATTGTTTCGTGGTTACATCACCATCTCCCATTTATTTATAAAAATAAAAGTTCTATCATTTCGATGTATGTACATATGTGCTTTATGTTTTTTATTATTTATTTACCACAAGTAAAGGTCAGGAATTGTTATCTTTCCTTTAAATTTTTGTCAGTGTTTCACCTCATTACTGCTATGTATGTGCTCCATGTGAGTGATGTAGGTGGGTTCTGACCTAACGACAAAAATCAGGTTACGTCACCCCATAGGAACAGATCTCCGACGTAACCTGAGGACCTACTGTATGAATTCTAATGTTTCCTTTCTAATTTTACCAGTGTGCCTGCTGACTCATGTGTTTTTCGTCTTTGCCCAAACCCTTCACTTATTTATAGTATCTTTTATTTTCAGTGTCACATTTGGGTGTTCAACATTGGGGGAGATGTGTACCTCATGGAAACCTGAGAAACTCTGCCTTCTCCAAAGATGCAAATTAAAAAAGAATTTCAGGATATTTCTGCCAAACCAAATACTAGTTTGCAATTCTTGTTTTAAGTCCTCCCCATTCCCCAACACCACTCTCGGGGTTTTTTTGTTCCAGGAAAGTACTCCTTCCCAGTTGGTGTGCGGGGACCTAGCACTGCTTCCCACAACTAGAACTTTTTATTGTTTTCTCTGAACTCCTATGAGACTTAGTGCCTAGACCTCTCCGATGTTATTAAGGAACATACTTTTCAGTGAGAGATATGGCTTCTGTCCTTGGTCAACCCATGAGTTTATGTATAGGTAGGTGGTCCACAGACATTGCAGATGGAATTAATTATTTACATGTACTTGATTTGCTTTTAAAAGGCTTAGAGTTAACTCTTCGTGTTTACTTGATTTTGGATAGGTTGAAAGCTTTTAGAATGTCTTTATTTTAAAAGAATAAAATGTGGTAACTGATATTAAATGGTACTACATTTAATTTTAATGATGTGTGTAAATGTGGTCAGAAAGCAGTTCTAAGGTTATGTGCTATTAGCAACTGCAGATATAAGAGGAGGAAGGAGGGGTACTTGTACAGAGAAAAAACCAGGTCTTCCTTTTTTTGGTTCATGTAGTATTGGGAAGTTTTCTTCTTTCACAAGTATTTTAAGTTGCTCTATGATTTTGTTTTGTTTCATGAATCCTCATGGAGAGAGAGAAACAGCAATGTAAGAGCAATATTGATCGGTTGTCTCCCATGCGTACCCCAACTCACAACCTAGGTATGTGCCCTGACCGGGAATGGAACCCATAACATTTTGGTGTATGGGATGATGCTCCAACCAATTGAGCCACCTGGCCAGGACAAGTTGTTTTATTTTTTTATTATTATTTTAAAATATATATATTTTATTGATTTTTTACAGAGAGGAAGGGAGACGGATAGAAAGTTAGAAATATCGATGAGGGAGAAACATCGATCAGCTGCCTTCTGCACCCCCCCCCCCCCACTTGGCCCGCAGCCAAGGTACATGTCCTTGACCGGAATCAAACCTGGGACCCTTCAGTCTGCAGGCCGACACTCTATCCACTGAGCCAAACCGGTTGGGGCAGGACAGGTTGTTTTATATTGTAAAACATATGAGCCATTTTTAAGAATAAATTTAATTAATGTATGTATTACTTAGTAACATTACTTATTTTCCTTGTCATTTCTGCTTTATTGTTTCCTTATGTGAGGATCATATTCTTTATTTTACAGGGAAGAAGAGTCTTTGGTAGAACAGTTCGTGTTTGAATCCTTGGTTACATATATGGAAAGTCTGTCCTTAGCACATACGGATGAGAAATCTTTAGGTAGGTCTTATCCGAGCTTCTCTGTGCATGCCAATTCTCTTTGCCTTATAACTCTTAAGAGCTTTTTCACTCATGGATTAAGCCTCAGCTGCTTCTGTCACAAGGTGGTGTGCTTTTCTCCTATCTCCCATTTAGGGTGATACATGTGAAGGAGATGTATACTCCTCTGGTGCCTCAATTCCAATTTTTAAAAGCATTTGCCATGCCCTCCTTCTCTAAGACTCACCATGTACCCCTGGTGGCCACTGACGTTGACCCTTGATTGGTCAGAGATCCTGCAGGGCAGGTGGGACATTTTTATTGTGAGTTCAATGAAGCCAACCATGGCTATGATGACACAAAATGTGAAAGTATACTGATTGTACAATGTAAAGAAAGCTGGATGTGATAACCACTGAGATGTGGTCAGTGTTCCTGAACTCACTAATGATAACTTAGAAAGTAGAACATAAGTCTCACTACAAAATTGTGATAAAGCTCTTTTGACTGTAATCCTATATAATAAAAGAAACATGCAAATTTGACCATACCTTCACTCCTGATTGGCTATACTACCAGCTAATCAGGAGCGGGGGCGGGGCCAAGTGGCATGAGTGCCGGGCCCGGGGTGGAGATGAAATGGCAGTGGTGGCGATCACCTAGCCCCCGGGCACTGTGAGCGGAAGTGGCGGTGAGTGCCCAGTCCCCGGGGTCGGGTAGTTGCAGGCAGCCGGGGCTGAGCTGAGCAGGGCAGGCTGCAGGTGAGCCATCAGTTGGACATCCCCTGAGGGCTCCCAGTATGTGAGAGCGGGCAGGTTGGGTTGAGGGACCACCCGCCCCCAGTGTACAAATTTCATGCACCGGGCCCCTAGTTAAGAAATAAAAAAGTTAAGTCATGAATAGGCTGAAGTAGCTAAGAGAATAATAAATGATAGTCTTTACAGTTAAATTCTGAATAGAAGCTGTTAGGAACATCATGGAATGTTTGAGCTGGAAGACTTGTTAGAGATTTTCCCATTTCTTTTCACACTAGGCAGGGCTCAAGTGCCCAGAGATTGTAAGCAGCTGATCTAGGTCCCATAGCTGCATGGTGGCAGAATTTCTCTTTCATCTATCCAGATTTTGGTTTCTGTTTATTTTTTTAAGACAGGGTGAGCTCTATTATCCTTCTTGTTGATAGACTGCTATGGGCTAAAATGCTTAAAATTTAGTGTATTATTGCTTTGTTTATCTTTATATCTTCTGTTATTTTTTTCAGCAAGTGAAACTTTACTCTTTTAAAAATGCTGCTGTATTTAAAAAGTATAGAAAGGAAACTTTTTTTTGGTCACAGGTTAAAAAAAGTTCTGTAAGGCTCTTTTCCTAAATAACCACTTTACTATTTTAGTTTTATTCTATATTGGTCGTATCATTAAGCTATAATATAGTTTAACCTACATAAGAAGAAGGAGAAGTCAAATTATGCCCTTTAAATAAAAGCCTTAAATTGAGATGCACAGGCTCTTGTGTAGTATGTGGGTTTGTAATACATCCAAAGTCTCTTCCATCTCAAATACATTGCATGAGGTTGTGCTTTGTTTGGCTGAAGGGCTGGAGGGGCAGTTTCTCAATAGGTGTGGTATTGCTATATGTGTTAGTGTGCTCCATAACTACCTTGCATTCTTCTTCTTTTTTTTATTTTCACCAGAGGATATTTTTCCATTGATTTTAGTAGAGAGAGAAGGAAAGACAGAGAAATATTGATGTGAGAGAAACATTGATTGGTTGGCTCCTGCACATGCCCTGACCAAGGGCCTGGCTGGGGAGGATCCTGCAACTGAGATACATGTCCTTGATTGGAATTGAACCTGGGACTCTCTGGTCTGTAGGCTGACACTCTATCCACTGAGCCAAACAGACTAGTGCTATCATCTCTTATTCTTAAATATGGGTTTTGATTTTGGATGTACAAAGTGTAAATTCTGAGGGGTGAAAAGATACTAACTCTATTGTAAATTTACCTCTAATTTAAAACTATATCAATAAATCTATAATGCTAATTTATTTATTAATAACCAGCATATATCTTCTTTGGAAATATGTCTTTGTACTTGAGAACAGGTACACTTCAACAGTGTCATGATGCCATTGATCATCTAAGGCGTATCATTGAAAAGAAGCATGTTTCTTTAAACGAACCAAAAAAACGACGTTGCCCACGGTAGGTGATATTCCTTCATTTTTTTCATTTTTCCCCCCAACATGAAACTAATTCTTAGTTAATGAAAGAGAATTTGGGAGGAATGTGTGGAAATATGCATAATTAGTTTTTAAAAATATTTTTATTGATTTCAGCGAGGAAGAGAGAGGAGGAGAGAGAGAGAAACATCAGTGATGAGAGAGGATCTTTGATTGGCTGCCTCCGGCATGCCCCACATGGGGATCAAGCCCACAACCCAAGCATATGCCCTGACCAATAATCGAGCGGTGACCTCCTCATTCATAGGTTGACACTCAACCACTGAGCCACACCTGGCAGGCCAGAATTAGTTTTCTAAACAAGGAATGTGTGGAAGTATGAAGAGTCAGTTTTCCAAAGACATTTAAAAGCTTTATGTTTGAAATTGCTTGGCTTAAGGTATTAATTTGATCTTGGGTGGGACAGTGGATATAATTTGAAAATTAGTTTTGTAGCAATTTATTTTACCTGCACTAAGTTGAATACCATTTTGCTGTGGAATTATTTGCCCAGACTCTGCATGACCTATTTTGGAGTAAATTTGAAATATAAGACCTGAAATATTAAAATAATAGGATTTTGACAGATATGGAATTACGGACTTATGAGATGAAGCTGCTTACAGTCAAGGCTGGGTTATTGAGTGGTTTCTAGTCTTTGCTCTCATTTTCATCCCAGCAGGCCTCATTCTCAGACAAGAGGGGTGTGCCATGCATTAGCCCCTGTGCAGGGAACCCTGGTGTCTGCTGATGGCTGCTGCTCTGTAAAAGCATTGGCCATGTAGACTGTATACTAATGTCCTCTGTTTGAAAATTTATTCTTCTACATTTTGCCATTAACTTATATCTCGTTAAACCATGGGTTCTCAAGCTTGAGCATGCATAAGGATTAGTTGGAGGTTTAGTTAAAACACAGGTCACTGGCCGAAACCGGTTTGGCTCAGTGAATAGAGTGTCAGCATTCGGTCTGAAAGGTCCCAGGTTCGATTCCAGTAAAGGGCACGTACCTTGGTTGCGGGCACATTCCCAGTAGGAGGTATGCAGGAAGTAGCTGATCGATGTTTCTCTCTCATCGATGTTTCTAACTCTCTATCCCTCTCCCTTCCTCTCTGTAAAAATTAATAAAATATATTTAAAAACAAAACAAACAAACAAAAAAACACAGGTCACTGGACCCTGCCCTCAGAATCTGTTTCAGTAGGTCTGAGGTGGGGCCAAGAATTTGCATTTCTGCCACATTTATAGGTAATATTGAGGCAGTTTGGTCCAGGGACTACAATTTGAGGAGCACTGCTTTAGATCTTAAATGCTCTTTTGTTTCAAGTGCAATGTACAGGAAACATAAAAATACTTGGTGCTGTTTTTTTTTAAAGAAATGTTTTTCTAATTTCCCCCTGGGAGGGAGTGCGGGGGGGGGGGGGGGGGGGGGGCGCGGGAGGGGGAGACACGGGAAGGCAAGCAGCATTTTGGAACTATTTAATGTGTCATTTTTACTGTGTTCTAATGATAATACATTAAAAATAAATTGAATGCCTTTTAATGTGATTTCTACATGTATCAGTGTGGCAAATTTGAGTTTTTGACGTATAGACTCTTGAGTCATTTAAATGCTAAATATTGGGTTATACTTTATGTACCTTATGTTATCTCCATATAGAGGATTTCCACCTGCGGCATCATTGTGTTTATTGGATGTGGTCCAGTGGCTTTTAGCCAATTGTGGGAGGCCCCAGACAGAATGTCGACACAAATCCATAGAACTGTTTTATAAATTTGTTCCTTTATTGCCAGGTAAGGTGATCTTTATGCCCTATAAATGTTGTGTTTTGCTTTACCAATAGTTTAGAGATGTGTACTTATTTGAAATGTATTCTTTCCATTATTTAGATGATATAACAAGTAATATGTTTCTAATAAATATAACATTAAGTATGTTTAGGAATCATTACAGATCAGTTGTATAACAAATGATAAATTATGTGTGTAAATTTCTCAAAGTTTTAGAGAAGGAAAGAAAAAAAAGTACAATGCTATTTTGATGTTAGTCAAATGGAACAGAGGAAGTACATTTTGAATTCCCTAGCATATAATTAGTAAGAAACTGATAGTCTCCTAAGTCTGAGTGATCTGAGATCATTGTGATATTAAAGGAAAGAAGTGAAACTATGCTTTTCAATAATGAATGTACTAAATCAGTAAACTGTACTTACACACGTAAGATAATTACTGACAGTGCACTATGAATCATAATAGAGAGACAGTTGTTTTTAGAAAATGGGGTGGAGTACTACTTTGGGGCTTTTTCTTTATGGGCGAAGAGATAAAAATTCATGTCATTCTGAAGCTTATAAGGATTCTATATTTTTTATATTATGAACTATAATGTTATATACTATATTTTAGATACTGTATATTATATGTGGAATTCATGTATACATACTATAATTTTACTATACATACTATAATTTTTAGAAATATATGTTTATACTTTTAGTTTAGAGAATATTCATTATTATTTCATATTTGCTTACAGCTTTTAGTTAAACTTTGTTTTAAATGTTTAATTATTCTTATGCCAATCCTAAATCGGCAGTGAAGAGTGGATGGGTAGAGGGATGGGCATGTGTTCATTATTTTTAAAAGAAACTGAGGCCCAGATATTACTTAGGTAGAACTACTCATTGGCAAACCCTACTTCATATTTGGGTGTTTGGCTCTCTCTGGCCCACATGATTCTAGTGATGACAATTTGACTGATCCTAGACATTTCTGTTGCTGTTCTATTCAATTTCCTCTAATAGGGATGGCATATATTTTCAATGAAATAAATGAGTTCTACCTCTTAGAATTGTGTTTGTTAAACTAAGGATGTGAAGTATATGAATCTTTCCCTGCTGCCAAAATACAGTTTTTATAAAATTAATAAACATTCCTTGACTTACCTCTAATATCTCCTCCCATGGTGCATGTGCCTCTCTATCTTTTCCCTAATTGTTTTTTTAAAATATATATATTTTTATTGATTTCAGAGAGGAAAGAAGAAGGAGGGAGGGAGGGAGAGAGAGAGAGAGAGAAACATCAATAATGAGAGAGAATAACTGATCCTCTGCCTCCTGCAAGTCCCCCAATGGGATGGAGCCCACAACCCAGGCATGTGCCCTTGACTGGAATTGAATCCAGGACCCCTCATTTCGCAGGCCAACGCTCTATCCACTGACCCAAACTGGCCGGGGCTCCCCGATTGGTTTTTAAGGGACAGTGTTAGGCATCTCTTTAGATCAGAGGTCCTGTGTCCTGAGGTCTAGCACCATGAGTGGAGGTGATGGACACGTTAACACCCAGATCAGGGGAACGTAGTAACAGGTGCAGCACGTTCCTGTGAGCTGTGTCGGGGGCTTCTGAATGTTGAGGTTCAGTGAATGGGAACACGTTACACAGAAAGCCAGCGTGACAGACAACCACGGTCATGAAGAGGACAGTGAAAAAGGAAGCCAGCGTGACAGACAAGCCCTGTACTGAGGAGGACAGTGAAAAAGGAAGCCAGCGTGACAGACAAGCCCTGTACTGAGGAGGACAGTGAAAAAGGAAGCCAGCGTGATGCCTTGCCATGCTAGCAGTTGGCAGCTGTGGATATTGGGGGGGGAATCACTTCCCCCTGTTTCTTTTCTTCAAAAATATCTTGCCTCTGCATACTGAAAACAAACGTATAAGAGCAAAAAAAGTTTGAGTGTCAGTTTCAATGTCCAACTGTTCTGAGTCCCAGTTTCAATGTCAAATAGTTCTTCATGTGTGCATGTCAGCAATGGTATCCAGATGGTGGACACATCGTGGCAATGCAAGATCCATCCTCTCTGGTGTGGTCCTGGGCCGCCTGCAGCCACGCACAGCTGCCAACTGCTAGCATGGCAAGGTGTCGTCAGCGTCCGCCATCTCTGGACCGTCCTCGTGACTGGAACAGGGCCGTCAGTTCCTCACAGTTGCAGGAACCCACATGGTCTTGGAGTTGTTCTCTGCAAACACACAAACACATTCTCGACCAAAGTTAACAAAGGGATCCTCTCTGCAAAATAGACTTGGGATACTTTTTATTTTTGCCTAAATGATTTTCCTTTGGCTTATTTTGACACCATGTGTGTTTTTTCATGGGTGTCCTGCAGTTGGTTTTACAAATGGAATTTCTTTCTGGAGTGAGAATTTTCTACATGTATTTTACTTATAGGATATTTTTCCTTACATGATATTACCCCACTGCCCCCCCCCCCTCTTTTTTGGTTAATAGGGGCTTTTGGAAATTTTATCTTGCAGTCTTGGTAATTTTAAATTTTAATTTTTGCACACAGATATTACTGCTTTAGGTTCTTTGGATGTTAGGCAATTTTGCAGTGAGATGAACTATTAATAGATATTTTAGTTAATGTTTTAGGAAAAGCTTTTTGTCCAGTACAGTTAGATTTTCTTGAGTATTCACTTATTTCACTTGTCCAATTTAAATTAATCTGAAAACTTGATTACTATTTTCCTGTCAATTTTAATACTCAAGCAGAAATCTTAGTTTGCCCAGTAAATACTTGTGGAAAGGAATATTTGCATTTTTGAGTAGGTCCTCAGCATTCCTGATAATAAACTAAATTTAGATATAGGGCAGCTATTGCTGGCCGAGTCTCTGTCTGCCACCTGGGTCCCAGTGTGAGTTGTGCGTGGGAGGCGTAGCAGCAGTGGGGGTAGGAGACCTCCCTCAGGAGGGGTGAGAATTCAAGCCCCTGCAAGGTTTCTGGATGAGGGTCTGTGCCCCACCTCTGTTGATCTTTTAGTTCTCTCCTGTTGGCCCCTCTGCGACTGTACCTGCCTTAGGTTGTTCCTTCCCTGAGGAATCTTACCCGTCTCTGGCTAACCAGCCATCCTCCGGGGCCAAACAGGGTGATGTGAGGTTCAGTCCTGTCTCCTTTGTAGTCTATGCCCCCTCTCATGTTCTCTGGTCTTCTTTCTCTTAGATCTGCTTTTTGTGTCCTTTATTTCTTTTTTTTTTTTTTAATAAATTTTATTGATTTTTTACAGAGCAGAAGGGAGAGGGATAGAAAGTCAGAAACATCGATGAGAGACATCGATCAGCTGCCTCTTGCACGCCCCCTACTGGGGATGTGCCCGCAGCCAAGGTACATGCCCTTGCCGGAATCGAACCCGGGACCCTTCAGTCCGCAGTCCGACGCTCTATCCACTGAGCCAAACCGGTCTCGGCTGTGTCCTTTATTTCTATACTTTTTATCACTTTTAGCTAGCATTTGATGTAAAATTTAAATGTTATTTTCACTAATTATTATACTTTTATTTTCTTTCTTTTCTTAGTGAAAATAATAGAACGGTTTACTACTTCTTTCAAACAAAACCTGAAAAGATGATGTTAATTTTTTATACAATTGTGATAGGTATTTTTTGACACAAAAGAAAACTGTTTCATCTGAACACATCAGAATTGCATTACTGTTTTGGAACTTCATAAACATCATTAGATTCAAAATGACTTGACTTTTCAGAGCCTTTCATATCAAAATACAAAATATAGTTTTATTTTTTCTTTAATATAGAAATGATTAGTACTTAAAAATACCTTTTAGCAAGCAGATCATTTGTCTCTTATTTAGCAAACACAACACTTACTGTATGGAAGACTCTATTCTAAGCACTTTAAAAAATATTAACTACTTTAATTCATTTAATCTTTGTAATAACCTCATAGGTAGATACTGTTAAGATTCTCATTTGAGGTTAAGTAAATTCAGACATGAGAGGCCAGGTCCCTAAAGCTGAGAGGTAGCACAACCAAGACAGGAATATAAGAATCACAGTGTTCTTGTGTGTCTATTCCTTAAATTATTCTATTAAAAAGGAATAATAATAATTTCATTTTATTTATTTTTTAAATATGTTTTTATTGATTTTTTACAGAGCAGAAGGGAGAGGGATAGAAAGTCAGAAACATCGATCAGCTGCCTCTTGCACGCCCCCTACTGGGGATGTGCCCGCAGCCAAGGTACATGCCCTTGCCGGAATCAAAACGGGGACCCTTTAGCCCACAGTCCGACGCTCTATCCACTGAGCCAAACCGGTCTTGGCAGGAATAATAATAATTTTAAAGAAAAAGGGCAAAAGAAAGGGCATGAAGTTTAAAGCTATTAAAATGGTGTCCAACTCTTTTTATCATATTTAAAGAAACAGGGAAGAAAGGCTTTTGGTGGAAATGCTTCCTGGCAGTGATTATAGTGAAACAATTTCTGAGTACTACAGTAAAAAATGACCCTGGGTCATTGTGAAATTTTGCTGTTCTGATATATAGTTTATGTGGGATTTTAATGGAAAGCTATACTTGAAATATTGTGTAGTGCCAGTCTTGTTCTGTTCTGATTACATTTTTTAACTTGAAAAACTTATATTCATTTTTTTATTATCGGGGGATGCTATTTCTAATTAGGAACAGGGATTAGATGCAATAATTTTAATTATGTGATAGTTACTTATATGTGTGTTTAATTTTGTTTCTTTTTTAAGGCAACACATCTCCTTCTTTATGGCTGAAAGACATTATCAAGAAAAAAGATGCTTTCTTTCTCATAAACACATTTGAAGGGGGAGGAGGAGGCTGCGGTCAGCAGTCAGGCATCCTCGCTCAGCCAACCCTCTTCCATTTGCAAGGGCCGTTCAGCCTCAGAGCGGCCCTGCAGTGGATGGACATGCTGCTGGCGGCGCTGGAATGCTACAACACCTTCATTGAAGAGAGAACCTTGGAGGCATCCGAGGTCCTGGGTAGGTGGAACTTAGCCCTAAGTTAGTGTTGTTCAGTTCTGCTGGGAGTCTTTCTGGGAAAGGCTCTGTGGGGTTTTTGATTAGACACTTTGCTGCTGTCACAAAATAATAATAGTGATGATAACATACCATTTATTTAGTACTGTGCAAAGCTTCACCTGCGTTCTTACTTAATCTCCCAAGGAGGATGTGAGTATAGATGCCACCACCGAGGCTACAGAAAAACCTGTTCTTTATGCCCTGTCCATAGATTCTTGACCTTTTTATAAAAATCACCTTTTTTGAGGTTTTTGTTTTCAGATTATACATTAAAAGGTTTCTTCCTGATTTGAGACTTTAGGATCATGTTCATGCTTCTGTATGATGCGTCTTTGCTTTTCTTATTTATATTCTGCAAGTATTTTTATTGTTTGTAGAGAGGCAGAAGAAGGTGGGCAGGCTCCATCCTTTTGAGACTTAATAGGACCTGTCAGGGCAGGAACTGGCTGTGGGGAGGTACATCTCTCTAAGGACAGAGCACTTGGAGCTGACTATTGGCTTGAAGGTGTATTCTCTACTTCCTGGTTCTCTGAGCAGCCTATGTTAGTCTTCTGAGATTTCACTTAAATCCTCTCAAGAGAACCGCAGACTTGCCAATCAGAACATGTTCTATTATTTAAATGACTTTTAATGTAGGTGGAGAATTACTCTACTGGTGTTGGTGGCTGACTAAGGGAACTACCATTCTCTCTTGAATTTTGTCAGAGATGAAGTTCATATTTGGGAATGTAGGAGAGAGGAAGGAGATTATTTTCCTTCTGAAGATGGTAGAACCAGGCAGAGTGGGAGTGTGTAATGGACGTGCATGCACACATGTGAGGGTTCAAGACAACAGATTTTATACCGTTCTGGGGAAGTTTGATTCTTTAGCATGAGATTCTGTGTGATTCTAGCATGAGATTCTCAATGTGATAAGTTAAAAAGTTGTGAAACTAAACATAGCAAATAGTAGTTGTGCAGATGCCAATAGTACCTTAAATATATTGTTTTTTTTAATTATTTTTATTTTTTATTTAAAAAATATATTTTATTGATTTTTTTACAGACAGGAAGGGACAGGGAGAGAGAGATAGAAACACTTATGATAGAGAAACATCAGTCAGCTGCCTCCTGCACACCCTCACCTGGGGTTGTGCCGGCAACCAAAGTACATGCCTTTCACTGGAAGGGAACCTGGGACCTTTGAGTCTGCAGGCCAATGCTCTATCCACTGAGCCAAACTGGTTAGGACTAAATATATTGTTTTAAGAGCTCTCATATATCCTCATTTTGAAGATTTGAGCAAGGAAAAAAGGCATAAAAATATGCAAAACTTCTTTCCTAATCACATTTTTTAATGACATTTTAACAGCTAGTGTTTAATTTTCTAAATTTTTAATATATGTTTTTAAAATTTTCGTTTTTTAAAAAATTCAATAAATCTTTATTGTTCAGATTATTACAGTGTTCCTCTCTCCCTCTCTCTCCTACAGCTCCCATCAACCCAGTACCCATCCCACCCTCTGCCCTTCCCTCCCCCGCACTGTCCTCATCCATAGGTGTACGATTTTTATCCAGTCTCTTCCTGCACCTCCCACACCCCTTCCCCCCAAGAATTGTCAGTACATTCCCTTTCTATGCCCCTGATTCTATTCTATTCACCACTTTATTCTGTTCATCAGATTTTTAATTCACTTGATTTTTAGATTCACTTGTTGATAGATGTGTATTTGTTGTTCATAATTTTTATCTTTACCTTTTTCTTCTTCTTCCCCTTCTTAAAGAACACCTTTCAACGTTTCATATAATAGTGGTTTGGTATTGATGAACTCCTTTAGCTTTTTCTTATCTGTGAAGCACTTTATCTGACCTTCAATTCTGAATGATAGCTTTTCTGGGTAGAGTAATCTTGATTGCAGATTCTTGTTATTCATCACTTTGAATATTTCTGCCATTCCCGTCTGGCCTGCATAGTTTCTGTTGAGAAATCCGCTGACAATCGTATGGGTGCTCCCTTGTAGTTAACTAACTGTTTTTCTTTTGCTGCTTTTAATATTCTCTCTTTGTCTTTTGCCCTTGGCATTTTAATTATGATGTGTCTTAGTGTGGTCCTCTTTGGGTTCCTTTTGTTTGGGGTTCTGTGCACTTTCTGGACTTGTAAGTCTATTTCTTCAACCAGGTGGGGGAAGTTTTCGGTCACTATTTCTTCAAATAGATTTTCAGTACCCCACTCTCTTTTTCTGGCACCCTCATAATTCGGATATTGGTATGCTTGAGGTTGTCCCAAAGGCCCCTTACACTATCTCCAATTTTGGGGGATCTTTTTGCTTCTTGCTTTTCTGGCTGAGACGGTTTTATTTCTTTGAATTTCAAATCTTTGACTTGTTTCTTGTGGTCCTCTCTAGTCTTGCTTTTAAGTCTTTGTATAATATTTTTTATTTCAGTCATTGTATGCTTAATTTCTAGTTGGTCCTTTTTCATATCCTTGAGCGTCTCGCTCATATCCTCAAGAGTCTCATTAAATTTATCGGCCTTTTCTAGGAACCTTTTGAAAAACCTTATAACCATGGTTTTGAACTCTATGTCCAGTCGTTTTTTTCCTCCATTTATTTCAAATGTGATTTGTTTCCTTGTCTTTGCATTTTGGCTGCTTCCTTAAGTTGGTTGAGTAACTTTGTGTGATAGGTGTCCTCTAGGGGGCAGAGGCTCATCTTCCCCAGTTACCTGAGGTGGATACTCTTGGTGCACCCCTTTATGGGCTGCACAGTGTTGTAGTTAAGCCTAGATTTTTGTTGCTATCACTTGGGAAGGGTTGACCTCCAGGCCAATTGGCTGTGAGAATCAGCTATCTCTATGCTGGGAGAGCCTCTGTGCTCAGCTTGGATGGGACAGAATCTCCGGGCTGAGCAGTCAGCCTTGGTTTCCTATCAGCCCCGCCCTAAATAGCGCTCGGGTCTTTGTGTCCCAAGGCAACGGCTGTGCACACCTCTGAGAGGAAGCTGCTCCAGAGCTCTGCCTGCTGCCAGACAGCCCAGTTTTTCCCCAAGTGAGTCTGGATATCCAAAGTCTTACCCGGAACTGGAAAACAATGCAGTCCGGTGGTTTTTTTTCCTCCCAAACGTGAGTGCTATCCACATGTCCTCTCTGCGAGCTCGCGCACCCCTGCAGCTCCCAAATCGCAGTGTGCTTCCTCTTTATAGTCCAGTTTCACCCCGTATGAGTCTGGGTTCCCTGAGACTCACCCAGAACTGGGGATCAGTGCAGTAGGATGTCTTTTTCTCTCTCCCTGTTCTAGAAAACCAGCCGGGAATTCAGCCACCTGCCCTTTCTACTTGCACATGGCTCCGCACCTCTGTCTCCACACGTCTCCACAACTCTGCCCTCCGCGGCTCCTCTGAGTCACAGTGTCCTTTTATCTTTCCTTCTAGTTGTGGAATTTCCACTCAGCCAGCTTTCTGGTGGTTCTGGATGATGTCCATTTTGTCTTTTAGTTGTAATTTTGAAATTGTTGTGCAGGGCAGCAGTATAGGTGTTTACTTATGCTGCCATCTTGGTTCCTCTCTCAAATTTTCATTTTTTAATTAATGGATGATTACATGTGTTTTACTGTAATTTAAAAAAAAAATCTTAACAGTGTACCCAATGGAACTAGGAGTTTTATAATCAACATCATCAGCTTTAAAATACAGTTTCTTTACTGGAAATTTTGCAGAATCCCCATATTATTACTATTTCATTATTCTTACTTTTTTATCTTAAAGTATTATGCTTATATTTTATGTATAATTCTACTTATGTCTTTGAAACAAAGGGTGTGTTTATATAAAGGTTTCTTCTGTATTGAGTTATCATTACTAGTACATTTGTTATTAGTACAACATTACCACCACAACATAAACATAATAAACATTTTTATAATTATTATATATAAAAAGCAAGATTATATGGTTAGAGTA
This sequence comes from Antrozous pallidus, assembly GCA_027563665.1. NCBI lineage: Eukaryota > Metazoa > Chordata > Mammalia > Chiroptera > Vespertilionidae > Antrozous > Antrozous pallidus. Next base: position 51,538,196 of record CM050510.1, read on the forward strand.
ATATTTTTTGTTTGTTTAGATTTTAGTACTAAAACAACTTGTTCACAATAAATAAGGGCCACATTTGAATCATTCTAAAATAGACTTTGTTCCTACATTTAACATATATATGGTTGGAATGTGTCATAGTTCATAGTCTATGTAATCAAGAATAATTGTTATTTGAGAATGTAATTCTTAATGCATTTTCTCCTTCCACGAATAGAAGGAAAGATAAAAGGACCTGTCATCAAAATTATTTTTAATGATTTGACAGTATAATTTATTTCCTTAAATTTTATGAAAACAAGAATTGGAAACCATTCGACTTAGAAAAGGATTTGTGCCTTGGTCAGTACCGTTACTTATTCTTCCAACATATGTATCACTGTTTTAAACTAGTAGCCCTGCACACGAATCTGTGTGCCAGTAGCTCACCAGTAGCTTGCTGCCACCCTCTTGTAGCTCTCTGCCCGCTGCTCTGCCCTCCTGTAACTCCCTCCACCTGCCCCCCCCCCCCCCCCATAGCTTGCTGCTCTACCCCTTCCTGTAGTTCTCTGGTTGTAGCTTGCTGCCCTACCCTCCTGCTCCTCTGTGATTCGGTCATTATGTGATCGGTTGTTACGCTGCACGGTGTAATGACCATTTGTATATTACCTCTTTATTATATAAAACCAGTGGCCTGGTGCATGAAATTTATGCACAGGGGGTGGTGTGTGTCCCTCAGCTCAGCCTGCACCGTCTCCAATCGGGGGCCTCTTGGGGATTGGGCCTAAACTGGCAATCGGACATCCCTTTCACAATCCAACACCACTGGCTCCTAACTGCTCACCTGCCTGCCTGCTGATCGCCGCTAACCACTCTTCCTGCTGGCCCCAACTGCTCCCCCACCAGCCTTCTTGCCACCAACTGCCCCCCCTTGCCACCATGATCGCCCCCAACTACCCCCCTATGCCAGGCTACTTGCCCCCAACTGCCCCCCATTGGCCCTATCTCCCCTAACTGCCCCCCCCCCGCCAGACTGCTCACCCCCAACTCCCCCCGCTCCCGCCGGCTTGCTTGTCATCAATTGTGCTCCCCCCAACCCCCGTTGGACTTCTTGCCCTAACTGCTCCCCTTTGCTGGCATGACTGCTCCTAACTGCCCCCCATTGCTGGCCTGCTTGCTCCCAACTGCCCCCCCTCCTCCGCTGGCCTGCTTGCCCCCAACTGCCCCCTTCCCCACTCTGGCCTGATCACCCCCTACTGCCCTCCCCTCCTGGCCTTATCGCCCCTAATTGCCCCTGCCTCAGCTCTGCCATCATGGCTTTGTCCGGAAGGTCTCCTGAAAGGTCTCCCGGTCTAATTAGCATATTACCCTTTTATTAGTATAGATTGTCTCTTTGGAGCTGCAAAGATCTACAGTAAATTTGAGGAGAGGAGAAAAGTGTATCTTCCTTCCTTCCTTCCTTCCTTCCTTCCTTCCTTCCTTCTTTCCTTCCTTCCTTCCTTCCTTCCTTCCTTTTTCTTTTGTTTTTTCATCCTCACCTAAGGATATTTTTTTTCCATTGATTTTTAGAGAGAGTGACAGGGAGGGGGAGAGACAGAGAGAGAAACATTGATGTGAGAACAATATTGGTTGCCTCCTGCATGTGCCCTGATTAGAGCTTGCAACTGAGGTACATGCCTTTCACTGGAATCAAATCTGAGACCCTTCAGTCCACAGACTGACACTCTAACCACTGAACAACTAGCTAGAACTGTGTTTCTTTTGCTAAGCAGGAGAATGGCAATTATGAAAGGGATGGAGATGAGTAAGGAGCACAAACACAATCACATTTTCAGATAGATGAGTTATGTGAAAAAGTTCATTTTGTTGATCTGAAATTGATTCTATAATACACCTGTTTGAAGATGACTGCCATAATTGCTTTCTCTGTCACCCCTTTGAAGGACATTTAGATTGTTTCTATTTTCTATTATGAAGTACAGTGCTAAAATGAACATCCCTATAGACATATCTTGCAACTTTCACTAGAATGAAATTTTAGTGCTGGGTCAAATCATATGAGTTTCTCAACATTTAACAGAAATTGGCATACACAATTTTTTTTTTAAAGCTTTTGGTGTGCTTTGCCAAATTGACCTTCAGAAAGATCAATTTATATACACACAATTAGTGTTTGAAAAGCATGCCCTAATCTTCAGTATCACTATTTTAAACTGACGCATAAAGTTAAACACATTAGTAAATGTGTTCTTACTCTGAGTTTAAAGTTGAATTCTGTTTGGGTGGTCTTAATTCTGAAATTCTGAAATGAGAAGAGTGCCATTTTATTCAGCTTTTATTGAACATCTTCTTTTACTTTTGAATTTTGACTACATCATGACTATATTTAAAGAAGAGGTTTCACATTAATCTCTGGAGTTAGAGAAAATAAATGTTGATATATCAATGCAATTTTTTCTAGGTACTGAAACACAATCTTCACTTTGGAAAGCAGTGGCTTTCTTTTTAGAAAGCATTGCTATGCATGATACTATGGCAGCTATGAAGAGCTTTGGTCCTGGGATAACAGATAACAGACTCAGCCCACAAGAGGAAGAAAAATATAATTATAGCAAATGCACAATTGTTGTTCGGATTATGGAATTTACTACAACACTGCTCAGAATCTACCCAGAAGGCTGGAAGGTAGGGTCAGTCCTGCTGCTCTATTTGAGAACACTTGGCACTGGAAAAATACATATAAAGTGACTATTAGAAGTGGTTTGGGCTGTCTTAGAACTTTTCATTGCTGTAGGAGTTACCTCTTTTTGAAAATAATAAAACTGCACATACTTCAGATGCTCATTGTGTGAATAATACAAATTTTTTTCCTGAATTTTTATTAGATACTAGAGGCCCGGTGCACAAAATTTATGCACAGTAGGGTCCATAGGCCTGGCTGGTGATCAGGGACCTTCCTTCCCCTGCCTGCCGGCTGGGTCCTTCCTTTGTTTGACTCCACCCCTTGGTGATCAGCAAATGTCATAGCGGGCTGTCAAACTCACGAGGGGACAATTTGCCTATTAGCCTTTTATTATATAGGATTGCGTTTTCATACTACAATCAAATATCTACCTTAGGAAACATGAATTAGCAAATATTTATAAATTTATCTGTCAGGCTTATTATATAAACAAATTCCAGTCAGTCCATCTAGTTAATATATACTAAGTGCCTACTATATGCCAGGTTCTGTCCTGCGGATACAGCTAGGAAACTATAGGCCCTAGGCCAGATACTACCTGCTCCTTGCTCTTGTAAAGAAGGCTTTAACCCTGGCCAGGTAGCTCAGTTGATTAGAGCATTGTCCAATATGCCAAGGTTGTGAGTTCAGTCCCTGGTCAGGGCACATACAGGAAGCACCAAAGAATGCACGAGTAAGTGGAATACATTGATCTCTCTCTCTCTGTCTCTAATCTCTCTCTAAGTCAATAAATAAATCTTTTTTACAAAGAATGTATTATTGGAACATAACCAGGTTTATTTGTTCACATATTGTTCATGGCGGCTTTCACACTATAATGGCATTTAAGTAACTGCAGCAGAGACTGTATGGCGTATAAAGTTAAATACATTTATTGTCCAATCTTTTACAGATATGTTTGCCAACTTTGCAGAGAATGTTTGCCAATCCTTGCCCTATCCAGGCAAAATTTCCCAACTTCATGGACCTTACATGTAGTGAAAATCTAATTTTAACTAATAAATGTGTTCTTATTCAAATTTCTTTTACAGCATCTTGAAAAGTATTTATGTAACACAAATCTTATGCAACTCTTGGTGAAAACCTTATGTGAGCCCTCGAGCATAGGTTTCAATATCAGTGATGTCCACATTATGAATCACCTTCCTGATGTTTGTGTGAACCTGATGAAAGCACTAAAGAAGTCTCCATACAAAGTCATTCTAGAGAGGAACCTCAAGGAAAAAATAACAGCACAGAGGTGGGCATTCGTGTCATGCTCAGGGTCAGGGTTGTGGAGGACTTAAAAATTGCACCATGCTCTGGACCTGTGTGCCAGTCAGCTCTAGCTCCATTTCTTCAAGTGAAGAGTCTCATCAGTGGGGTGTTGGGTGCAGAGGATCTCATCAATTGTTTGCAAATCACCTATTTAGCAAATGCCTTCCCTGCCCCTTGGGATGCAAGCCTTACTTGTGGCTTAGCCTTTGTTGATTTCCATGGCTGGCTTAGTGCATGGCCCCCTTGGTTTGGGTTAGCCATGTTTGTTTTCTAGGGCTGTGAAAGGTATTTGAGTGCTGGGTATTTAGTTAGTAAATACATTTATAACAAAATGCACACATTTTTCAGTATATCCTAATAATTTGAGATTGGTACTCATGTGGTTTTCTTTTTGCTTTTCTCATTTGGCCAGCTTTGAGGAGCTCTGTGGCATTGACCTGTATGGCCCTGATGCTTACGTGGACAGGGCCAAGTTGTCCTCTTTCGTGTCAACTTGTAAACATCTTCATCGAGCTGGGGTTTTGCATGATGTATTGCCATCTCAGGTAACCACATTTTGTTTTTACATGTTTCTTAGCTTCAATGAGTTAACTAGTCGATTTATTTATATTCTTTTTTGAACATCCTTTGTGGGTGCTGAAATGGGAATTATAGAAATACTTGCTCCAGACCTGTAGGTGTTGTTACCAGGACTATAAATATAAAAGTAAATATAAAAATTAATACCAAATGAAAATAGAACAAAGGCTATTTGAATACTTCCAGCAGCCTTCTGAAGAACTTTGGGGACTAACTGCTACTGCGCCTTGGTGGCTAGGCAGTAGCAGTGAAAACGGCATAGAAAGCAAAGTTGAGTGAAATGTTTCCTTACAGTTGGAAGGCAGTTGTCAGTGTTAGCTAACATGGAATTTTTAATTAATAATAGGTGTGAAATCCTGTGTTTTTAATATTTTGTTGTTGATTTTATTTTAGTCTGTAGATCAGCATCATTATATTGGCACAAAACTTCTTTCCCTGGTTTATAAAAGCATCGCTCCTGGACACGAACAACAGTGCCTCCCTTCACTTGACCCCAGTTGTAAGCGATTGGCCAGTGGACTTCTGGAGTTGGCCTTTGCTTTTGGAGGATTGGTAGGAAAAACCACTACATGCTATGCTGTCCTAATAATGTGAATATGTAACTCACATGCATTATGTCTTTAAAAACAGGAATTTATTGGATAAGTCCTTAGCTGCACAAGTACTTTAATCAATTTACATTAGCTGACTTTCCAGAAGTTTTTTTTTTTTTTATGAAAGAAATAGAACAGCATTCTTTTTAAATTAAGGTTTTGTCTATCCCTCTTTGAATGTACAGCTGAACTGTGTTGGCACAGTGATCCCTCCTTCCCCTCTCTTGGTAATTCTTCAGATGGCTGATTTGGGAGAGCCCCCAAGGATAACTCAGTCACCACACAAATGTCTTCATTCTGTTAGAACTGCAGAGCTGGCCTCAGCCTCTGCTGCAGAGGAGACCTGCCGCCAGTACAGGGCATCCACTCATTGTGCCTGCCTTTCTCCTGCAGTAGAAGCCTCTGCTCCTTTGTTTACTTCATGTAAACAAGTTACATGCTTTGTCTAAAAATACTTCTTTACTAGACTCTCCCCCTCAAAGCAACAGGAAGATGTTTAGAAATTTGGGAGAAATATGAGTCAGGGAAAATCTCTTTCCCAAACTAAAACGTAGAAAGTAGAGATTCACTGAAATGTATCTAATTTAAATTTGAACCCTGGCCTTTAAACCCTGGCCTTGTTTGATTTTCTACTTTCAAAGTTAATAGCTGCCCACAGAGTCTTTCTGTAACATTTAAGATGTGTATCACTCTCGTTGCCCTTCCCTTATCTTCTCAGTGTGAGTGCCTGGTGAGGCTTCTCCTGGACACAGCAGAACTGTCCATGCCAGCCTCAGGAGGGTTCAAGAGGAACATCGTCAGCTTCTCCCACGGAGAGTATTTTTACAGCTTGTTCTCAGACACAGTCAACACTGAATTGTTGAAAAATCTAGATCTTGCTGTAATGGAGCTTATGAAATCATCTGTGGATAATCCCAAAATGGTAATGAAATTTTATTTTAAGTAAAGTATATTTTCTTATATACTGTTTGTATTCCTGAAATATATTATTAAAAACAAAACAAGATTTCTTCCTGGAAGGTTTAAAGCTCTTGTCAATGCTTAACAACAAAACCAAAGGGAAAAAAACAAAAACAAACCCTTAAAGAATAGTTACTAATGGATGTTGAAACATTGATTTTTTCCCCCCATAATCTCTCTAGGCCTAATTTGATAAGGCACAGCTATGTAGGATAATGACTTTTTGTCAGGATTTGGCATTGGAGCTCATAAGCCTATTCTGAGACCAAGCCTGCCTTTGTTTTTCCTCCAGCCCCTCTCTGGTCCTGTTCATTCAGGGATCATTTCCTGCACGCTCCTGCTGTAGTCCACTTTATCTCCTCGCATTGAACCTTTGGAGATCAGTACTTAATATTCACTTGACTCTGGCTTGCTAAACTTATAAAATTTTGAAATTTAATCTAGTCTGCAGACAATCAGGAACTGTTCACTGTTAGACCATTTTAAGGGGAGAGTGTATAATTCCCTACTGAGTTAAGCTTTTATTCCAAACAGTGCTTATTATCTATTTTAGGGGAATATTTTGTGATAGATTGCACTAGGGATTTGTATTTTTTAAAGTTAGAAATAAAATAAAATTATAGTATACTCACAATACTCAGAAAATACAACAATTTGAGCTTTTAAACTATTCAGACTTCTGTTCATGATGATGGATAAAAAATCATATGCCTTTACCTTCACCTCAAATAACTCTAAAATGACAGAAACAAGCTTTAAAAAAAAGTACAATGTTAAAGGACACAGAGGAAAGAAAAAAGGACAAGAGTGACAACACTTTGGAAGGTGGAAGGCAAAAGCACACGTTGTTGTTAACAGACTGGAGGCCAAGAAAGCTGCAATGTGACCGGCCATAGCAGTGCAACGATGGGCAGCCAGTTGTGCTGCAGAGTGTTTCCCCCAAGTTTGGCTTCCAGAATAGTCTTCCAGGACTATGCTCTCAGGCAGGATATCAGAATATTTTAACAAGACTAAGAGAAAACAAAGATACTATATATAATCTCTGCCCAGCCAGACCAATTTCCAGTGACCATCATGGCCAGTGACCCTGCCAACTGGATAGTGTTTCTGATCAGTTATTTGGTATGTACCAACAGCAAAATAATACCAAGCACCTGAGGAAGGAGATTCTAAAAGGGACAGGCAAGAAACAAGAGACTTGAAGCAGACTATTCAGTGAGACAGAAATGTCAAAAGAAAAATAATCTTCAGAAAGATGAGAGAAGATAGTGTATCCATGGAACAAAACTTGCTACTGAAAAGAAACATCAGAGAACAAACAAAATTGGGGAGAATTAAGCATAAGCATCAGAAATTAAAAATAAAATGGGGTCGGAAGATAAAATTCAGGGACTCTCACAAAGAGTAGAGGAAAAAAGACAAAACAGAAAACAGGAGAGAAAGATGAGGAAACTTGGGATCAATGTACAAGGTCTAGTAGCAGGGTCTCTGCCGCAGAGGGAAGAAGACTTTCACAGCTGAAGAGAATTTCCCAGAAATGAAGACCTTGAGTTTCAGATGGAAGAACTGTCCAGCACAGTGTGTGAGAACATCTGCATATTTCTGAAAATTCAGCACCCTGGGGTTTCACTGTTAGGAAAGATCTTGACACGTGACTGGGGGAGAAAGCCTTATTACATTAAAAGGATCAAGAAATTGGGTTGCTTTTATCTTTGTAGCAGCAAAATGGACTCTGCAAGACGGAGTGCCAAATTTCCCTCGCAATTCAGGAAAGAAGATTTCCAACACGGAGTTCTGAATCCACCAGATTATCAGTTACGTGTGAAAGTTAGTGCACGTCTCAGTGTGCCATTTCTCCAAGGAATGCATTTTCTGTGCGCTTCTCTCCAGGGCGCTGCTGGAGGAAGTACTTCCCTAAGCAAGGATCAGCCAAGAAAGAGGAGGATGTTGAATCTGGAAAGTTGGTCTGAACACCGAGCACTCACGGGCCTCCCAGAGGGCCTCGTAGTGAGACCCAGAGGGCAGTGTCACCAGCATTTCCAGAGTGAGCGCTGGCACCCCAAGATGACCTGATGGGCTTCTTGAAACGCTTAACTGTCCTGTGGAGATTGAATTGAGAGAATTTGATAATGAATAATGGTAGGCATATGGAAAACAGCAAAGAAAGTAAACAAGTATTAACTTCAGTGACATTAAAATGTGCAAGGAAAGTATTGGTAGTAATATGGCTTGGATTATCTTTGAAAATGTTTTACATTGTCATGATGATAAAAATATTGAATTTTTCTCAGCCAAATAGAAAACACTGTTGAAAAGATGATGGGAAAGAAAATGTGTACATGCAATCCTGTGTGCATGTGTACTCATGTGCAGGTGTGTGGATGGGAGTGTACACATGCATGTGCACATGTGGTGATGATGGTGACAGAAGAAAGCTACCCCTCTGCCCATCGAAAATGCTCCTAAGAAATAGGAAATAGCAGTGTGAACATGATTTTGTAAATGAGGCAACTTTTACTTCTATGGGAAAATTTATACATTAAAACCCTGTTCTCAAATTTGAGGAGTTGATAAGTGAACAGCTGTTATAAAATTAACATCTTTATTTTCAAAGAATAGCTTTGAAATGAAAGCAAATTTTGTTATATATGTCAGTCTTAATGTTAAGAATTTGTCTTCAATTACCACGCAATTGTTTTAGGTGAGCACCGTTTTGAATGGAATGTTAGACCAGAGCTTCAGGGATCGGGCTAGTCAGAAAGACCAAGGACTGAAACTTGTGACTGTAATTCTGCAAAACTGGAAGAAGTGTGATCTATGGTGGGCCAAAGATTCTGCTCCTGAAAGTAAAATGGCAGTGCTGACCTTACTTGCAAAAATTCTGCAGGTATTTTGAGAGACCTTAAAAATACAATTGTGTTTGTTGTTTTGGACTCCAATTTGTATTTTTTAAAAATTGATGGAAGTTTGATTTAAAAAATGCTTTAACTGGACAATTGGTGAATATCTTACACGTTATACTTCTATTATCTTACTTCATTATGATTTCTTATACTTTATGTTTTTAGTGTAACTTCCCATGCATTGTCTTATCAGATAGTTTTAAAGTATTTTAGAGCAAGAATTGCTGACATATTATTGAAGCCCAGGAACAAATTTATAGGTCATTTCTGAAATTAAAACATTTAAAAACTGAGTTAAGGAAATTAGAGACATAATATAGTAATGTATCATGTTTTTATTTCCTCTTCTTTAGATTGATTCATCTGTGTCTTTTAATACAAGTCACAGTGCATTCCCTGAAGTCTTTACAACATATACTAGTATACTTGCTGATTCGAAGTTGGGTCTACATTTGAAGGTAAGTAGTAAAGGGGGGAAAAAAGGGACATATGTAATACTTTCAACAATAAAAAATTTAAGAAGTAAGTAGTAGTCCCCAGTGGAGGGTGTGCGGGAGGCAGCTAATGTTTCTCTCGCATCGATGTTTCAAACTCTCTGTCCCTCTCCCTTTCTCTCTGTAGGAAAATCAATAAAAATATATATATATAAAAAAAGGAAGTAGTAAAAAGATGTTTTTTCAGACTACCTTCTTCATTATTTTTCCATTTTCTATTTGTGCTCATTTGTTATGTTTACTACTTTTTATAGTGAAAAATTTTCAACATTCAAAAACAAAGAGGCTAGCACAATGAGCCCCCATGTACTTATTATCCAGCCTCAATAGCCATCTATCTGTTGGCTTGCTTGTTTCACTGCATAGTCACTCCTACCCATCACCTTGAAGGAAACCCCTGGCGTCATGTTATCTGATCTGCACATACTTCAGTATATCTCTCCAAAAAGATAAGTTTAACCAGAAAAAAATTACCATACTTAGAATTAACATTTGTCTTTACATATAGATGATTCAAATGGGCTTTTCTAATAATTGCATGTTAATTAATGAATGACAAAATTTATCATTAATCATTTTTCTATTAATACATTATTGATGGATCACGAGAATTCTTGGGTTTTCTCTTCTAAGGCTTGTGGCCAATTATGAGAATTCTTTAAAAAGATATTAGCTTGTAAGAACGTGTAATAAATAACTTCAAAATGCAGTGGGTACTTAATTTTAAAGCATGCTTTTAACATTTATGTAAAACATTTTTTGCACTTTTTCAATAGAAGCTTAACTGGCTACTGTGTAAAGCTAGCAATAAAACTACTGGTCCACAAAATATTAGTAATATAAAATATCTTGGGCCGAGACCGGTTTGGCTCAGTGGATAGAGCGTCGGCCTGTGGACTGAAGGGTCCCAGGTTCGATTCCGGCAAGGGCATGTACCTTTGCTGCGGGCACATCCCCAGTAGGGGGCGTGCAAGAGGCAGCTGATCAATGTCTCTCTCATTGATGTTTCTGACTTTCTATCCCTTTCCCTTCCTGTCTGTAAAAAATCAATAAAATATACATATTTAAAATATATATATATATATATATATCTTGGTAATTTTATAAATTGGTAAAATATCTTGGTAAAGTGTCAAGGCCATATTTTAATTATAAAGTTCTTTAATAATTAGATTTTATACTCTAATAAAATGTGGCCTTAATGAAAATCATCTTTTTTTTTTTCTTTTCCTTTTTAAAAACCTTTTTTTTTTTTTAAACTGGATCATGAAGATTTCTTTGGAATGTTCCTGTCTATGTGATTAATCAAGTTTCTAATTTCTTACCAGATAGTTTGGGAACTTACCTTCATACAAGGGATGTAGGAAACATATCCTAGTTTTTTTGAAGCTTGGTATGAAGTTTGGAGTGAGTTCTGCAAGGAATTACCCCATAGGTTGTTAATTACCCCATAGGTTATTTAAGATGTTCATTTGATTAAAAAATTATCTAGTATATATTTCTACTGGAGTCTATATTTTTAGGAGAAAGAATCATCATACAATATCCTTTTTATTTACATGTATATACCCCTGAGTTGGCTCACTTCTCTCTATAGTAGAAGCCATGATACAGCATTGCGTTCAGGTTGTTTTTTTATGTAATCTAGAAGGCATTCTGAAGTCTTTTTATGAATCCATATAACATTTTATTTGTAAACGCTTTACAAGCAGTAATTTTATTTATTCTGTAAAATCTGTAAGCCACGACTAGTGCAATTGCATATCTACATTGCTCCGCAGGGTCAAGCTATAATTCTTCTTCCATTCTTCACCAATCTGACTGGAGGCAGTCTTGAGGACCTTAAGCATATTCTTGAAAAGATCATCATTTCTAATTTCCCTATGAAGTCTGAAGAATTTGCCCCAGGAACTCTGCAGTACAATAATTATGTGGACTTCATGAAAAAGGTTAGTTTTTAGTAGCACCAAGTAAAATTAAAATATTAATTTTTATTTTTTTTTCTATTACATTTTGTGAGAAGAAAAGTAAGTGATATATTCAGAATTAGAAAAGTGTTCTAATTTTAAGAATACAATTTAGTTCATTTTGAAAGCTTGGTAACTGTGGAGGTAGATGTATATCTAAATCCTTTGGAATTCACCGTTTTCCCTAATTTTAAATTGTGAAATATTTTATGTGACTTTTCTATTGAAAGGCAAAGTCTGACTTTCTTCCCATTGTGGATGGGTTTGCCTTAAAACTTCAACGAAAGAAGGCAGTGGAAGTAATGCTACGTGACTTCCAACACTACTTCCTGGAACCCTTCTTTGTGGGACCCAGTCTCCATTGTGTAAGGAAGCCAAATATCCTCATGGAAAGACCAGTGTACAAATACCACCATCCACACAGATTCTCTCTTCCCCATTCTTTTCATATACTTTTCCCCAAACATATAGAAAATTGAAATAGTGTAGCATTCATTTTACCATATTCTATATTGAATAGTTAGCATTCTGTCATATTTGCTTTGTTTTGTTGTGTGTGTGTGTGTGTGTGTGTGTGAGAGAGAGAGAGAGAGAGAGAGAGAGAGAGAGAGAGAGAGGGGGAGGGTGTGTTTTGGCTGAACCATTTGCAAGTTAGTTACAGACATCATGATACTTAATTCCTAAATTCTTAATCATGCATGTCCTATGAATTAGCCATAATACTGTTAACAGACCTAAGCAAATTAACACTTCTCTAATATCATGTGTTATATAGTCCATATTCACATTTCTTTAGAGGCTTCATGTTGAATTATGCTTTTTCAAACCAGGAACTAATTAATGATTGCATTGAATTGTCATGTCTCTTATGTCATTTAGGCTAGAACTACATCACCCTATTTCTTTTATTTTTTATGACATTGAATTTTTGAAGAAACCAGAGTACTACTCTTGGATGTTAGCCTATCTTTGTTTTATTGTTGCCTTGGGCTGTTCTTTAATTTGTCCATAATCCTTTGCATTTCCTCCAAACTGGAGTTAGGCTTAAAGATTGGTCCTGAGATTCAGGCTAATCCGTTTGTCAGCAGTAGTACATCAGGAGGCTAATCGTGTCACTGTCCCATTGTTAGTTGCCTCAAGTGTTGTGGCCTGGTTAAGGTGCTGACTGCCTCAGTTCTCTATTGAACAGAAGGTAAGATTGAGTATGTCTCTTAGAAAGAAGAACAAGTAGACATTGAGATGGAAATTGGGAGAGTAAAGAGTAGAATGTTGTATGAGCAGCCTAGACATCTGTAAACTTAAGATGGTGTTGAAAGACACACATCTCCAAATAGAAAATAAAAGATTCTACATCACAGAGTACCTAGAATGGTGAAAGGAAATAACCTCAGTGATTGCCATAAGTATGGAATTTCAGAACCTGAGGATAAAGAAAATCCTCAAAGTTGTTAGAGGGAAAAATGTCTGCAAAACCCCCCAAATCAAAACTCAAATATTGAACAAAATTACTCTATGTCTAACATTTATTATATCTGAAAAAATGACTAAAATATTAATGTTTCTTTTTAAAATTTTTGATTTCAGAGAGGAAGGGGGAGGGAGGGAAGAAGGGAGGGAGGGAGGGAGAGAGGGAGGAAGAGAGATAGATAGAGAGAGATATATATCAGTAATGAGACTGGCTGCCTCCTGCACACCCCACATTGGAGATCGAGCCGGCAACCCAGGCATGTGCCCTAACTGGGAATCGAAACTTGAGCTCCTGGTACAGGTCTACTTTCACTACAGAGCCATGCTGGCCGGGAAGTATTTCTTAATTCTCTGTGAAATTCTCTTATAATCTCTCTATATTTTATGAGAACTGTTAAATACAAACCAAAAATTTAACAAAATTATTATCATCATTATTATTGTTATGTATTTTGATATATATATATATATATTTTTTTTTTTTTTTTGCAGTTTTTAGATGCATTGGAATTATCTCAAAGTCCTACATTGTTGCAGTTGATGACAGAAATTCTTTGTCGAGAACAACAACACATTATGGAAGATTTATTTCAATCCACTTTCAAAAAGATTGCCAGAAAGTAAGTCTTTCTAGTCTGGAATGCGAGGAATCATATAAATTATGTTTCTGAGGAAAATTTATCTTCTCTATTTCAAAAAATTTGAGTGACAGTTACACTCAACTCTTACAACTAAATTTTATTTTGTTTTTTGTAAGAAAAAGATTTTTATCTTGAAAGTTTCAAACATACTCAGAGTTGAAAGTAAAACTATAAATGAATCTTCAGATTAAACAAGCATCAGCATTTCCCAGCTTCCCTTTTATGCCTGGCTTCTTTATTCAGTGTGTTTTGAGATTCATCCATGATGTAGCATGAGTTAGTAACTTATTTCTTTTTATTGGCTTTTTTAAAAAATTAATTGGCATTTCTAAGTAACCCTTATATCAAAAAAGAAATAAGGAGGAAAGGAACCAAGATGGCGGCAAGAGTAAACACCCATACTGTTGCCCCATACAACAAATTCAAAACTACAACTAAGGACAAAATGGACATCATTCAGAACCACCAGAGGGCTGACAGAGTGGAAATTCCACAAACAGAAGGAAAAATAAAAGAACACTGAGACTCGAGGGCGCTGAGGAAGACAGAGTTGAGGGTACACACTGAGTCAGAGGTTCGGAGCTGAGTGCGAATGGAAAGGGCAGGTGGCAGCAAACCTGGCTGATTTTCTTGAACCTGGAGGGAGACAAAGGCGTCCCACTGCACTGAGCCCTGGTTTCGGGCGAGTCTTGGGTAACCTAGACTAATATGGGGTGAAACTGGACTGTAAGGAGGAAACATGCTGAAACTCAGGCACTGCAAAGGTGCGCGAGCTGTCAGAGAGGGCTCGTGGCTGGCTCTAACATTCGGGAGGGAAAAAAAACACAAAAATACTCCAGACTGCTTTGTTTTCCCATTCCTGTGAGTCTTTGGGTGTGCCGACTCCTTAGGGAGAAACTAGACTGTCTGGCAATGGGCAGAGCTCTAGGCAGCTTTCTCTCAGAGGTGCCTGCAGCCGTTGCCACTGGGCACGGAGACCCGGGAACCGTTTAGGGCAGAGCCGACCAGAAATCAGGGCTGCCTGCTCAGCCCGCCCCATCCAGGCTAAACACAGCTGATCCAAGAGTCAATTGACCTGGAGGTCAACCCCTCCCAGTGATACCAGCAACAATCTAGGCTTAACTAAAACAAGACTGTGCAACCCATAAAGAGGTGCACCAAGAGTATCCATCTCCGGTAACTGGGGAGGCAGAGCCACTGTCACCTAGAGGACACCTGCCACACAAACCTACTCGACCAACTCAGGAAAGCAGCCAAAATGCAAAGACAAGGTAACAAATTACATGTGAAAGAAATGGAGGGAAAAAAACGACTGGACATAGAGTTCAAAACCATGGTTATAAGGTTTTTCAAGAGGCTCCTAGAAAAGGCCAATAAATTTAACGAGACCCTTGAGGATATGAGTGAGACCTTCGAGTTTATGAGCAAGTCCCTCAAGGATATGAATGAGACTATGGAGGATATGAAAAAGGACCAACTAGAAATGAAGCATACACTGACTGAAATAAAAAATATTATACAGAGACCCAAAAGCAGACTAGAGGACCGGAAGAATCAAGTCAAAGATTTGAAAAACAAAGAAGCAAAAATCACTAAGACTGAAAAGCAAGAAGCAGAAAGAGTCCAAAAAATTGAAGATAGTGTAAAGAGCTTCTGGGACAACATCAAGTACCAACATCCGAATTATGGGGGTGCCAGAAAAAGAGAGAGCAAAATACTGAAAACCTATTTGAAGAAATAGTGACCAAAACCTTCCCCCACCTGGTGAAAGAAATAGACTTACAAGTTCAGGAAGTGCACAGAACCCCAAACAAAAGGAATCCAAAGAGGACCACATCAAGACACATCATAATTAAAATGCCAAGAGCAAAAGATAAAGAGAATATTAAAAGCAGCAAGAGAAAAACAGTTACCTACAAGGGAGCATCCATACAATTGTCAGCTGATTTCTCAACAGAAACTATGCAGGCCAGATGGGAGTGGCAAGAAATATTCAAAGTGATGAATATCAAGAACCTACAACCAAGATTACTCTATCCAGCAAAGCTATCATTCAGATTTAAAGGTCAGATAAAGTGCTTCACAGATAAGAAAAAGCTAAAGGAGTTCATCAATACCAAACCACTATTATATGAAACGTTGAAAGGTATTCTTTAAGAAGGGGAAGAAGAAGAAAAAGGTAAAGATAAAAATTATGAACAACAAATACACATCTATCAACAAGTGAATCTAAAAATCAAGTGAATTAAAAATCTGATGAACAGAATAAAGTGGTGAATATAATAGAATCAGGGGCACAGAATGGGACTGGACTGACGATTCTTGGGGGAAAGAGGTGTGGGGGATGTGGGAAGAGACTGGACAAAAGTTGAACACCTATGGATGAGGACAGTGGGTGGGGGGGAGGTGAGGGCAGAGGATGGGATGGATACTGGAGGAAGGGTAGCTATGGGAAGGAAAAAAGAGCATCATTGTAATAATCTGAACAATAAAGATTTATTAAAAAATAAAGAGCACATGAAAATAAAAATTAAAAAAAGATATAAGGGAAATCAAATAGTATTTTGATCTGAATAAAGCATATTCAAATGTCTGCGATGCAGCAAAAGTAGGGCTTAAAGGAGTATGCCTATATGAGAAAATAAGAAAGATCCTGAATTCATAAATTAAACTTCCAAATTAAAATCTAAAAATAAAACTTAGAATGAAGGCAACCTGAAGGAAAGGAACTATAAAGATCAGAGTGAATATTAATGAAATTGAAATAAAAGAAATGGTGAAGAAAAATAATGAAACTAATAATTGGTTCTTTGAAATGTAACAGTCATCACTGAGAACCCCCTGAAAACTAAACAGAATTTCTATTACTTAGGATATAAAGAAGAAGCCATGTTGAGACTGATAGGTTGGTAGGGAGATATGAAATGGGCAGGTCCCACGTCCATTGTGTGGTGGTTAAGACAGGTGGGGTATCTCTGCTGAGGAGGTCCCCCTGAGGATTGAGGGATCCCAGCCCCACACTCTGTTCTCTAACCCAGGGTGTCACTACTGAGGAGTCCCCATAATATCTAGCTGTGAAAACCAGTAGGATTGCATTCAAGAAAGACTAAGGACTTGTGGGAGACTTAAGACGTAAGTCTCAAGGAGACCATGCAGAATGGTGAGAATATTTCGGAAGGTACTAAATTAACTAACTTCAAGGTGAGGGCTGGAGGAATAGGGGTAAGAGCCGTTGTCGCTGGGGACAAAAGCATTGGCACCATTGTTTCTTTGGAGAGCTATTCTCCCACCCAACTGTGCTGGTACAGGCAGGTACTAAATCTCAGCTCTCCATTAACCTTGCTAACACTGTTCACCCTGCCTTGGTGATTTCCTAACACCCTGCCCAACCCATATTGTTCGCCTGGCCTGAGCCTTTTCCACCATCTCCTTTACACAGTGGCCTGGCTTAGCTCTGCACACTTTCCCGAAACCTCCCAGTTACTGGCACTGTAACTTGCTAAGCAGCCAAAGCCCAGCACAAGGAGCAGTTGCCCTCAGTTTGCATTGTAACTCTCCTCAGATGGCCCCAAAGCTAGCACAAGCAACAGCCAGTCTGGGCCAGGAACAAAGCTTCAGAAAAGCAGCCACAAGCCTGGCAAAAGTGGCAGCTGGCCTCAGCTCATATCATGGTGCCCACCAAAAGGGCCCAAGCCCAGCACAAGAGGTAGAGATCTGAGTTGCCTGAGTAGCCTCTCACAGGCACCTCTAAGACAAGGAAGAGCAGCAACCAACTGCAGATGACTCTGTAGCTCCTATCAAGAGGCTCTAGCCCAGATCAAGCAGTGGGTGACCTGGGCCTGCACTGAAGCACTTCCCAAGAGGCTTTAGAAGGGGCACATGCAATGCCCCACTTCAGAGCACACCAGGGCACCACCCAACCAGCTTTACCAATGACATACCCGAAAGGCAGACTTGATGGTACCAGAGCATGGCTAAAACCATTCCTATTCTGTCAGGCCAGCCTCCAATCAATTGCTCATCTGCTCTAGTTACAACCAACCCTGATCATGGTCACCCTGAGGTTCAATACAACCTACTGATGTGCCAATGACAGCTGAGGCTCAATTACAATAGGAGGAAACAGACCCACATAGTAGACACCCCTAGAGTACCTAGCATGTGGCCAGGGAGAATGCACCATTTGGCCTCACAGACATCTTCTGCATAAGACCACTTTGTCAAGACTGGGAGACATAGCAGAACTACCAAAAAATAGAAATAATAATGGACACAGCTCAAAATGATGAGATAGAAATTTGTATCTAATGAAATAATAGAACAAATCTTCAGAAAAACAACAACTACTAGATAGAGAGGTGAAAATAATGGTAATAAGGATACCATAAACAACTGGGACTCCATCAAACTAAAAACAATTTTGCACAGCCAAGGAAACCATCAACAAAACAAAATGACAACCTACTGAATAGCAGAAGAGACTTAACAATGACGCATCTCATAAGAAGTTAGTATCTAAATTTTATACAGAATGCATACAACTGAACTCCAAAAAAACCCAAAAAACCCTAAAACAGTCTAATTTAAAAATGGGCAGAGGACATAAATAGACATCTCTCCGAAGAGCGCATACAGATGGCCAATAGACATGAAAACGTGGAATGTCACTAGTCATCAAAGAAATGCAAATTCAATCCACAGTGAGATTTCACTTTATACCTGCCAGAATTGCTATAATCAATAAATCAACAAGTGTTAGCGAATATGTGAAGAAAAGAAAATCCTCATGCATTTTCGTTAGGAATGCAAATTTGTGCAGTCATATGGACAACAGTGTGGAAGTTCATCAAAATTTAAAAATGGAACTGCCTTATGACCCAGCAATTCCACTTTTGAGTATATATCTGAAGAAGTAAAAAGCATTAATTTGAAAGAATATATACATTCTTATGTTCATAGCATATATACACACCTATCTATGTTCATAGCAGGATTATTTACATTAGTCATAATATAGACACAACCGAAGTGCCTATCAATTGAATATCAATGAAGTGTGATTAAGCCATAAAAAATGAAATTTTACCATTTGCAACAACATGGATGGACCTGGAAGGTATTATAGTAAGTGAAATAGGTTAGACAGATAAAGATCAATACCATATGATCTCAATATGCGGAATCTAAAGAGCAAAATAAGCTAAAAAAATTGAAACAGACTAATAGATATACAGGAAACCCAGACTGACCTTTGCCACAAAGTGTGGAGTTTGGAGGACTGCATGAAGAGGTATAGGGATTAAGAACTATAAGTAGGTAGTCAGATAATTGTCCCGGGATGTAAAGTAAGCATAGGGAATATACTCTAATATTATAATAACTATGTACAGAGTCATGTGGGTACTTGAAATATTGATGGACCCCACTGTAAAGTATTTGATTAATGAGTTTCATGCTGTACATATGAAACCAATAAAAAATAATATCAAATGTAAACTAATTGAAAAAATTTTAAATGACAAGTGAATCATCCTGTGTATATGTCATTTTGTATTTTGCCAATAATTCTTTGGAATAGATTCCTTAACATAGAAGTTAAATGCATCTGTAATTTTGCTAGACATTACCACATACCTTCTTTTGGGGCTATATTTGTGTTCCCTACAGCAATGTATCAGAATGCTTATTTTATCACAGTTGTCAAATATTTAAATTTTTTGTCCAATTTTTTATTTTAGAAAAACTCAATGTTGCTCTAATTCAAGTTAATTTTTATGCTTGAATAGAGCATATATTTATATATTTAATGTTCATTTGCATTAACATTTCATTAAATAATCTGTTGGCCCATTTTTTAAATAAAATTTTTTATCTATATGATTTGGATGTTTTAGGGTTGTACATCTCTACTATGCTCAATTTAGGAAGAGCTTCAAGAGAATTTAGGTCTAAGACAGTGACCAAATGAATATAAAAAAATCCTATGTTGCAACTAGTAGTGTCCGGCAACCTTAAATTTTTTTGATTGAATTGCTTTCTGAATCTGATATTTTTGTTCTGATTCATATCTAACTTCTGGACTTTGGGATTTTAGGATTGGAAAGGATTATAATGTTTGTTTTCTCCTAACCTCCTATTTTTATAGATGAGAAAACTAATTCTGTAGTCTTAATTTTATAGATTTATAGATAAATCCTTATAGGAGATCATTTAAATGTCTTATTTTCAACATTAGAAAATAAAGGACCAGCTAAATATATCTCTATATAGCAAATAGGAATGGTATTTCATTATGAAGAAAAGATTAGAATTTTAAAATCATAATTGATGAGTTTTAGATTCTATAAATGTGATCTTTAGGTCTAGACTTTCTCAAATTCTTTTAGATGTTTTTAAAGAAGTTCAGATTTGAGAGTAAATGAAAAAAATTCTTTTTCCTAATGCCTAAATTTGTCATGAAGATTTCTTGGTATGAGTAAAATAATATGATTTATGTACAAATGCTTTAAAAAATTTTCTTTATCGATTAAGGTATTACATATATGTCCTCATCCCCCGTTACCCCTTCCAATTCCAACCCCTCCCCACTCATACCCTCCCCCCCCCGTCCCCTGGTGTCTGTGTCCATTGGTTAGGCTTATATGCATGCATACAAGTCCTTTAGTTGATCTCTTCCCCTTACCCCCAAACCCCCTACCTTCCCTCTGAGGTTTGACAGACAATACTTCTCTATCTCTGGATCTGTTTTTGTTCATCAGTTTATGTTGTTCATTATATTCCATAAATGAGTGAGATCATGTGATACTTATCTTTCTTTGACTGGCTTATTTCACTTAGCATAATGCTCTCCAGTTCCATCCATGCTCTAGTTTAAAGCAGCCACCTTTTCCTCCTTTTTCTTCTTCTTCCTCTTAAAGAATACTTTTCAGCATTTTATATAATACTGGTTTGGTGTTGATGAACTCCTTTAGCTTCTTCTTATCTGTGAAGCTCTTTATCTGACCTTCAATTCTGAATGATAGCTTCCCTGGATAGAGTAATCTTGGTTGTAGGGTCTTGATATTCATCACTTTGAAAATTTCTTGCCACTCCTATCTGGCCTGCATAGTTTCTGTTGAGAAATCAGCTGACACTCATATGGGTGCTCCCTTGTAGATAATTAAGTGTTTTTCTCTTGCTACTTTTAATATTCTGTTTGTCTTTTGCTCTTGGCATTTTAATTATGATGTGTCTTGGTGTGGTCCTCTTTAGATTCCTTTTCTTTGGGGTTCTGTGTGCTTCCTGGACTTTTAAGTCTATTTCTTTCACCAGGTGGGGGAAGTTTTCAGTCATTATTTCTTCAAATAGGTTTTCAGTATTTTGCTTTCTCTCTTCTTCTGGCACCCCCATAATTCTGATCTTGGTACGCTTGAAGTTGTCCAGAGGCTTCTTACACTATCTCCAATTTTTTGGATTCTTTTTCTTTTTGCTTTCCCGGTTGAATGGTTTTTGCCTCTTGGTATTACAAATCTTCTACTTGATTTTTACATTCCTCTAGTCTGCTGTTGGGTCTCTGTATAATATTTTTTATTTCAGTCAATGCATGCTTAATTTCTAGTTGGTCCTTTTTCATATCCTCAAGGGTCTTGCTGAATTCATCAGCTTTTTTAGGAACCTCTTGAAAAATCTTATAACCATGGTTTTGAACTCTATATCCAGTCATTTATTTTCCTCCATTTCTTTCGTTTGTGACTGTTTCTTTGTCTCCACATTTTCGCTGCTTCCCTCAGTTGGTAGGGTAGCTTTGTGTGCTAGGTGTCTCGGCCTCCCCTGTTACCTGAGGTGGACACTTTTGGTGCACCCCTTTGTGGACTGTGTGTACAGCCTTATTGTAGTTAAGTCTTGATTATTGTTGGTATCACTGGGAAGAATTGACCTCCAGGCCAATTGGCTCTAAGAATCAGCTGTGTCTACACTGGGAGACAGCCTTATGCAACAAGACTTGCAAATTTGCCAAAGCCTCTGTGCTCAGCTTGGATGGGTCGGAGTTTCAGGGTGCAGCTGACAGCCTTGGCTTCCAGTCAGCCCAGCCCCACAAGGTCACTGGGTGGCAGTGTCCACAGGCAATCACTGCAAGCACCTCTGAGAGAAAGGCTCCCTTGAGTTTCGCCTGCTGCCAAACAGTCCAGCCTCTCCCCCAATGAATTTGGACTCGCAGATTCTTGCCTGGCACTGGGGATCAGTGCAGTCAGAACTGCGGTTCAGTGCTGTCTGGAGCTCCTATCTCCCCCGGGCAGATCAAGCCAGCAGCACATTCAATAGTCTGCCCTCTCTGTGCGCATTCATGTGTGCATTTCAGGACCTCTGCCTTTAGTCGTTCCCCTGAGTTTCCGCCTTACAGTCCAGATTCCCCCTTATGGGCCTGGGTCCCCAGGGTCTTGCCCGCAACTGGGATTCAGTGCAGTCGGAACTGGGGTTCAGCACAGTCTGGAGCTTTTGTCTCCTTCCTGCTAGAGCATGCCAGCCAGGCACTCAGCCTCCCTGTCCTCTCAGGCCCATCCTCTATGCCTGCATGTCTCTGTACCTCAGGCTTTGTAGGACTTCTGATTCTCTGTGTACATTTCTCTTTCCTTCTAGTTGTAGAACTTCCAGTCAGCCAGCTTTCCTGTGGTTCTGGATGATGTCCATTTTGTCTTTTAATTGTGTGTTTTTTTAAATTGTTGTGCGAGGCAGCAGTTTAGGTGTTTACCTATGCCGCCATCTTGGTTCCTCCTGTACAAATGTTTTTTTATTACTTTAAAAAAATATATATGATCTTAACTTTTTTTTTTCTATTTTGTAATCATTGGCAATTACTTTGCTTATTGTGTAGTAGGCACTCATTAAGTATTTGTTCAAAATATAACTGGTTATATAATTTTTCTTTTTTCTTAGGAGTTCATGTGCCACACAGTCTGGCCTTCTGGAAAGTGTATACAAAATGTTCAGGAAGGAGGACCTACTTTTGAGTAATACTCGCCAAGCATTTGTAGACCGTTCTCTTCTCACTCTACTATGGCACTGTAGCCAGGATGCTTTGAGAGAATTTTTTTGCAAAATTGTGGTGGATGCCATTGATGTGTTGAAGTCCAGATTTATAAAGGTATCATATGTCTATTATTAATGAAATATTAATAAGAATGGACAGATTGCTGTGATCAGTGTCATTAAAAACTGCTATGTGGGGGCTTCTGATCAAGATGGTGACATAGATAAATATGGTCCTTGCATCCTCCCACAACTACATCAAAATTACAACTGAACTACAGAACAGCCACATTGAGAACTGCCTAAAGCCTAGCTCAGTGGTAGGCAAACTGTGTGGCTCGTGAGCCGCGGTTTGTCACTCTATTGACTAATGAGTTTGCTGACCACTGGATAGGGGCTTAATCACAAGGAACAACAACAGCCTGTAATTATTGGAATCGAGAGTGTAGGAATGTGATCAGCAAACTCATTAGTCAACAGAGTGGTAAACTGCGGCTTGCGAGCCGCAGTTTGCCGACCACTGGTCTAGCTGAACAGAAGTCCTATAACTAAGGATATACAGAATAAGCTGCCTCAAAGCCTATAGGAGGAGTGGAGACATGGAACTGGCACGTTCCACATCTACATGTATTGGTTAAATGTTAAGAGGGACATCTCAGCTGTGGAGTTCTCCCTGGAGGAACGATGGGTCCCAGCTCCACACCAGGCTCCCCAGCTGAGAGCTCTAGTTGCAGAAAGAGACGTCCCCATAACTTCTGGCTGTGAAAACCAGGAAGGATTGTGCTGCCCCTGGGACTACAAAGGGCTACTGTATTCCCAGGGGCAGCAGCTTGAGAGGTGCCAGGGACATACAGGGGAGGCATAGTATCAGGGCAAGGGCTTTAGGGGCAGCTTTCTCCCAGATAAAAATGTTGGCAGAGGCCATTGTTCCTTTGATGATTCTTGCCCCCACAGAGCTAACTGGCTGCTGCCGTATCTGATCAACCTGGCTCTCACTGTTTGCCCCACCTTAGTGATTTCCTGAGACCCTGTCTCACCCAATTTGTGTGACCATTCAGCTGTTTCCCAGTGGCTTTTCCATACAAATAGCTTGTCTTGGCTCATGCTTTGGATTTCCTAAAGTCTTTCAAAAAAGCAGCCTCTGTGTTTGGCATGCCCCATACCTCTTGCTAAGTAGCCTCCAGGCTAGCATTAGCAACAGCCAGACTTTGTTTGCAGTGTGGCCTCTCCAGGGCAACTCTAAGCCCAGCACAATTTGCAGCCATCTGCAGATCACTTTGTATCTCTTGTTGGATGGCTCCAGATAGGGCAAGGCACCAGCTGACCTTTGCCTGCACCTTCCAGGAAGCCCCAGAGCCAGAACACCTGGTGGATAACTTTAGACCATACGAAAGCACCTCTATGATTGACATGCTAAAGGGTAATTCAGTGGACACTAGGACCCTGCTGAAGCTAGTACTCGCTCTGTGGGGTCGGCCCTGGCACAGGAAGCAGAGAATCAAATCAGTTATTTGGAAGATAAGAAAGCAGAAAACACCCAATCAGAACAGCAAATAGGAAAAGGGAAAGAAATCCTCCCAAAAAAAGATAATAGTTTAAACAGCTTTGGGGACAATTTAAGGCATGTGAACATTTGCTGCAAGGGGGTGCCGAAAGGAGAAAGAGAGATAGCAAGTAATTGAAAATTTATTTTAAAAAATAGTAATGGAAACCTTCCTTAACCTGGTGAAGGAAATAGACATATAGATCCAAGAAGCATAGTGATTCCCAAACAAGATGAACACCCAGAGGGTATTGTGCTGAGTGAAATAAGACAGACAGGGAAAAAGACCATATGATTTCACTCTTATGTGGAATCCAACAAACAAAAAATACACCACAAACACAAAATAAACAAGCAGACCAGAAACAGACTCATAAATGCAGAGCACTTTTTAAATATTTGTATATATATTTTATTGATTTTTTACAGAGAGGAAGAGAGAGGGATAGAAAGTCAGAAACATCCATGAGAGAGAAACATCCATCAGCTGCCTCCTGCACACACACACCCCCCGCCCCCACCCACCACCACTGGGGATGTGCCTGAAGCCAAGGTACATGCCCTTGACTGGAATCTAACCCAGGACCCTTCAGCCCGCAGGCTGACGATCCATCCACTGAGCCAAAACTGGTTTCGGCAATGCAGAGCACTTTTGATTATTGCCAAATGGGAGAGGTGTTAAGAGATGGGTGAAAAGGAGATGGGATTAAGAAGTACAAATTGGGCCCTAACCAGTTGTGCTCAGTGGATAAAGCGTTAGCCTGCGAACTCAAGAGTCCCAGGTTTGATTCTGGTTAAGGGCATGTACTTCGGTTGCAGGCACATACCCAGTAGGGAGTGTGCAGAAGGCAGCTGATTGATGTTTCTCTCTCATCGATCTTTTTAACTCTATCCCTCTCTGTAAAAAATCAATAAAATATATTTTAAAAAATAAAAAAGAAGTACAAATTGGTAGTTAGAGACTACTCATGGGGATGTAAAGTATACCCAAGGGAATATAGACAATAATATTAAAAAAGATATTAACAATACATAAAATTAACAATACATACATAAAACAGTACGTTTGTATTTGGACTCGCAGATTCTTGCCTGGCACTGGGGATCAGTGCAGTCAGATACATACATACATAAAACAGTACAAACCGGTTCGGCTACAGTATTAACTCTTAAGTGTACAATCTCATTTAAATATTATCAGCTCAAAGTTCAAAGCCTCAATATACGTAAGAAAGGAGTGTTTGAAAACAATACATACAATCTCAATACATAAAATATACGTAAGAAAGGAGTGTTTGAAAACAATCTCAATACATAAAATTAACAATACATACATAAAACAGCTATGTATGGTGTCAGATGGGTACTAGATTTTTTGGAGTGATCACTTCATAAGTTATATAAATATCTAATTCACTGGCTTGTATGCCTGTAACTAATAAAATATTACACATCAAGTGTAATTGAAAAAATATTATTTTAAAAAACTGCCATGTGTTCAAAGAGTTTCTGTTGCTCAAAGAGTGTTATTTTTGCATTTAGATAACAATCTGTGGTTAGATCAGATCTGTTTCCTGTGGTAACAAATTACCACAAACGTGGCTTAGAACAACGGAATTTATTCTCTTAATTTTGGAAGGCATAAACAAGAAATTAATTTTGCCAAAGCCGGTTTTTCCTTGTCTGTCTTATTTCACTCAACACAATACCCTCTAGGTGTTCATCTTGTTTGGGAATCACTATGCTTCTTGGATCTGTATGTCTATTTCCTTCACAAGGTTAAGGAAGGTTTCCATTATTATTTTTTAAAATAAATTTTCAACCAAGGGCATGTACCTTGCTTGCAGGCACATCCCCAGTAGGGGATGTACAGGTGGCAGCTGATCGATGTTTCTCTCTCATCAGTGTTTCTGACTTTCTATCCTTCTCCCACCCTCTTTGTAAAAAAATTAATAAAATATATATTTAAAAAAAGAAATCAGTTTTATTGGGCTGAAATCAAGGACTGGCCAGGGCTGTGCTTGCTTTAGAAAATCTATTCCTTGCCTCTTTCAGATTCCAGAGGCTTTTAGCAATCTTTGGCTTGTGGCTGCATTACTCCTATCTCTGCTTATGTAGTCACAGTGCCTCCTCCTCTTTTGTTTAGTCTCTCTCTCTCTCTCTCTCTCTCTCTCTCTCTCTCTCTCGCCTCCATCTTGTAAATATATCATTGCATTTAGGGCCCAATTAGATAATCTCCTAATATCAGGGTCCTTTACTTAATTTCATCTGTATAATCCTTTTTTCTCCTGTAAAGTATCATTTATAGGTTCTAGGGATGGAACATGGATATCTTTTAGGAGCTGTTATTCATCCTAATACTATTCACCTGCCCAAATGTTTCCACTTGCCAAATAAGTTTATTCTATCCCAACATCCCCCAAAATCTAAACTCATTACAGTATCAACTCTTTTTTTATTTTTTTATTTTTTAAATTTTTTTAAAAATATTTTTTATTGATTTTTTACAGAGCGGAAGGGAGAGAGATAGAAAGTCAGAAACATCGATGAGAGAGAGACATCGATCAGCTGCCTCTTGCACGCCCCCTACTGGGGATGTGCCCGCAGCCAAGGTACATGCCCTTGCCGGAATCGAACCCGGGACCCCGCAGTCCGCAGTCCGACGCTCTATCCACTGAGCCAAACCGGTCTCGGCTCAACTCTTTTTTAAAAAAAATATATTTTATTGATTTTTCACAGAGAGGAAGAGAGAGGGATAGAAAGTCAGAAACATCAATGGGTGAGAAACATCGATCAGCTGCCTCTTGCACACCTCCCACTGGGGATGCGCCCGCAGCCAGGGTACATGCCCTTGACCGGAATCGAACCTGGGACCTTTCAGTCCGAAGGCCGACGCTCTATCCACTGAGCCAAACCGGTTCGGCTACAGTATTAACTCTTAAGTGTAAAATCTCATTTAAATATTATCAGCTCAAAGTTCAAAGCCTCATCATATAAGTCAGGTATGGGTGGGATTCTGGGTATGATGCCCTGTGGGGCAAAATTCTATCTGTGGATCTGTGAAACTAGAAAACAATTTGCTTCCATAATACAGTGGTAGGATCGGCATAGGTTGGTAATTACAGGTATTCATATTCCAAGAACAGAAAATATACGTAAGAAAGGAGTGTTTGAAAACAATCTCAAAAGTCAGCAAGCCAAATTCTATTAGGTTTCAAGATCAGAAATAATGCTCTGTGGCCTGACTCTCTTCCCTCTGGACCAAAGCCTCCATCTTAGAGTTATTCTTTTTTTCATGAAGGGCAGCATATATTCCCAGCTGAGTAGTTTTATTAATGTGTTTTCTTGCCTGTAGATCTTCTTTTTTCACTTCATCTTGGTGTTTTCTCTGTTACACACTCAAAAACCTAGGGCTGTCTTAATACGTCTGGAGATTTACTCCACAGGTATTTGCAGGATAATCTCATCTCTGTCCTTGGTCCATGAGTCACATGCTTAATTTTTTCAGCTCTAGTCAAAGATTGTCCTTAGTCTTTTTTCCAGCGCACACTTTCCTAACAGTGAATCTTCTATTGTTAGCATCTTTCCACAATCTGGATAGGCCGAGAATTTCCCAAGTTACCAAGTTCTGGTTCTTTTTACTTAACAGTTCTTACCTCACATTTTATTAGAAGCATCAAAGAAGGAATCTGGCAGCATCTTCAACAAATTTGTTTGTAAAGATTCTCAGTTAACACATTGCGTTAACACATGATGTTTTCTTTCTAAGGCTTGTGGCCAATCACGATATTAAGAAGATATTAGCTTATAAGAACATGTAATAAATAACTTCAAAATGCAATGGGTATTTAATCTTAAAGTGTGCCTTTAACATTTATGTAAAATGCTTTTTGTACTTGTTCAATGGAAACTTATCTGGCCACTGGGTAAAGCTAGCAATAAAACTATTGGTCCACAATGTGTTAAATACTCAATTGCGTAGCTTATATGTTCTGCTTTCTGCACAACTATAGACTAATATTCAACTAATTTTCTGCCACTACATAACCAGGATCTCGTTTCCTTCAGTTAGCAAAAATATGTTTCTTATTTTCCTTTGAGACCTCACCAACAACTAGTTAATGTCCATATTTCTACCAAAAATAGTTTATCATGACTGAGACATTCTCTAAGACAATATTGACTTTCTTTCCCATCTCTTCACTTCCTTTTAAGCCCTTACCACTAATGCCTTTACCCACTCTCCCATTCCAATATCTCATTCATATTTTAGGCATTTATTACAACAGCCCCCAACTCTTGGTACCAAAATGTGTTTTATTATTTTTAAAAATATATTTTATTCATTTTTTACAGAGAGGAAGGGAGAGGGATAGAGAGAGAGAAACATCGATGGGAGAGAAACATTGATCAGCAACCTCCTGCACACCTCCTACTGGGAATGTGCCCGCAACCAAGGTACATGTCCTTCACTGCAATTGAATCTGGGACCCTTCAGTCCGCAGGCCGATGCTTTATCCACTGAGCCAAACCAGTTAGGGCCCAAAATATGTTTTAGTTTTGTGACAGTTTAGTTTTGTAAGAGTTTAATCTGCTGTAGCAAATTACCATAAAATTGGGAGGCTAAGAAAAACAGGAATTTATTCTTTCACAGTTTTGGAGGCCAGAAGTACAAAATCAGTTTCACTGAATCAAAATCAAGGTGTGGCAAGGGCCACAACTTGCTCCAGCAGCTCCGAGTATTCATTTCTTGCCTCTTCCAGCTTGACTTCAACTATGTATATTAACTGTACTACTCTAATCTGTGCCTCTATTGTCACTTTGTGACTGTACTGCTGTAGTCTCTGCCTCTATTATCACTTTGCTTTTCCTGCCTGTCTTATCTCCTTCTAGATCCCTCTTACTACATGTGATTTTATTGGGGTCCACATGAGAAATCCAGAATCATATCCCCATCTTAAGATCCTTAACTTAATCACTTTTGCAAACTCCTTTTTTTGACTTATGAAGTTTTAGTCACAGATTTCAGGGATTGGAGTGTGGATAACTTTTGGGGATGGGAGACATTTAGAGTTTGCAGAATACTGTTGGGAATGTTGTAAATACCCAAATGGCATGTTGTTAATATACACAGTTGAAAATTTTGTTTTCTAATAATTGAATATTCTGCTGCTATTATTATACTTTCATTAAGATTTTATGCAAAAGTTGTATAGGTATACCCTAAGCTCACTATTTGGACATTGTGCGCTTTTTCATGTTGCACTGAATATAACACATCAATATTTACATCCATGTTTTAGACCCTGAGCTGACTCTTTATTTTAAATCTTTATTGTTCAGTTTATTAATTACATTGTTTCCCCTTTTTCCCCCTATAGCACCCCTCCACCCGGTACCCATCCCACCCTCTGCCCTCATCTCCCCCACACTGTCCTCTCAATAGGTGCATTATTTTTGTCCAGGCTCTTACTGCACCTCCCACACCCCTTTTCTCCCCAAGAATTGTCAGTCCATTTCCTCTGTATGTCCATGATTCTGTTATATTCACCAGTTTATCCTGTTCATCAGATTATTAATTCACTTGATTTTTAGATTCATTCGTTAGATGTGTATTTGTTGTTCATAATTTATACTTCTATCTTTTTCTTCTTCCTCTTCTTAAAGAATATCTTTCAGCATTTCATATAATATTGGTTTGGTGTTGATGAACTCCTTTAGCTTTTTCTTATCTGCGAAGCACTTTATCTGACCTTCAATTCTGAATGATAGCTTTGTTGGATAGAGTAATCTTAGTTGTAGATTCTTGCTGTTCATCACTTTGAATATTTCTTGCCACTCCCATCTGGCTTGCATCGTTTCTGTTGAGAAATCCGCTGACAATCGTATGGGTGCTCCCTTATAGGTAACTAACAGTTTTTCTCTTGCTGCTTTTAATATTCTCTCTTTATTTTTTGCCCTTGGCATTTTAATTATGATGTGTCTTGGTGTGGTCCTCTTTAGATTCCTATATTTTGGGGTTCCATGCACATCTTGGGCTTTTAAGTCAATTTCTTTCACCAGGTGGGGGAAGTTTTCAGTCACTATTTCTTCAAGTAGGTTTTCATTATCTTGCTCTCTCTCTTTTTCTAGAACCCCTATAATTCGGATGTTGGTATGCTTGAGGTTGTCCCAGAGGCCCCTTACACTATCTTCAATTTTTTGGATTCTTTTGGCTTCTTGATTTTCCGGCTGAGTGGATTTTGCCTCTTTGTATTTCAAATCTTAGACTTGGTTCTTGGGGTCCTCTAGACTGCTCTTAGGTCTATGTATAATATTTTTTATTTCAGTCAGTGTATGCTTAATTTCTAGTTGGTCCTTTTTCATATTCTCGTAGGTCTTATTCATTTCCTTGTAGGTGTCAGCCTTTTCTAGGAGCCTCTTGAAAAACCTTATAACCATGGTTTTGAACTCTATGTCCAGTCGTCTTTTTTCCTCCTTTTCTTTCACATCTGATTTCTTTCCCTTTCTCTGCATTGTGGCTGCTTTCCTGAGTTGGTTCATTAGCTTTGTGTGGTAGATGTCCTCTAAGGGACAGTGGCTCAGCCTCCCTAGTTACCTGACGTGGATACTCTTGCTGCAGCCCTTTATGGGTTGTACAGTGTTGTTGAAGTTAAGCCCAGGTTATTGTGGTTAGCACTAGGAGGGTTTGACCTCCAGGCCAATTGGCTGTGAAAGGAAACTGTGTTCAGGTTGGATGGGCGGAGTCTCTGGGCTGAGCAGGCAGCATCAGCTACGCCCTATGAGATGCGCGGGTCTCTGTGTTGGGTGGTAATGGCTGCAGGCACCTCCGAGAGAAAGGCGCCACTGGTCTCCACCCATTGCCAGACAACTCTGCCTCTCCCCAAATGAGTCTGCACACCCAAAGTCTCGCCCAGGGTTGTAAAACAAAGCAATCTGGTGGTCTCCCGAACGAGGAAGCAAGTCACGAGTCCTCTCTGTGCGGTCGCGCACTTCTGTTCCCTAGTTTACGCGCACTCTCCTCAAGCTCGCCCTCTCCACACGCTCGCAGACCTCTGCTGCGCTGGGCTTCAGCGTGCTTTCCCACTGTTCAGTTTCACCCCGTATGAGTGTGGGTTCCCCGGACCTTGCCCGGAACTGGGGAATCAGTGCAGTGGGACACCTTTTCCCTTCCCATTGGAGAAAACCAGCTGGGTTTGCAGCAGCCCGCCCTCTCCGCTGGCGCGCGCGCACGGCTCCAAACCTCTGATTCAGTGAGTATTTTCAACGCTGTCCTCCACAGCTCCTCTGAGTCGCAGTGTCCTATCTTTACTTTTATTTGTGGAATTTTCACTCAGCCAGCTTTCCGGTGATTCTGGATGATGTTTGTTCTGTCGTTTTAGTTTTACCTATGCCGCCATCTTGGTTCCTCCTATTTTTTTTCCCCTGAGCTGACTCTTATTGAAGTGATTTAACGTCTTTGCTGGAACTACTTTCTATATAAAAGGCATTAAGTATTAAATTTGATATAGTCTATAAAGTATTTTTCATGTTTGATAAGATCAAAGATAATTATTTGTTTCCTTTTCTTAGCTAAATGAATCTACCTTTGATACTCAAATTACCAAGAAGATGGGCTATTATAAAATATTAGAGGTGATGTATTCTCGTCTTCCAAAAGATGATGTTCACTCTAAGGAATCCAAAATTAATCAAGTTTTTCATGGCTCCTGTGTAACAGAAGGAAATGAACTTACAAAGACACTTATTAAGTAAGGTTTTAGCTGCTTTTATGTTTTATTTTACATATTTTTGATATATATTTTTATTCATGTACAGAATATGAATAAATGTTTGTTTAAATACTGAATTTTATAGTTTTCTTATTTTTTATGTTCAACTTACTTCAGTGGACTTTAGTTTGTTATTGCATAACATTTTTTATAAAGAACAAAATCTTCTTTTTTTTCTTCCAATTTTACACCTCAATAGCTTTACATATTTTTAGTGATATCACATACTATAGGAAGGAATTTGGTATATTTTATTATTTTCTATTATTTGAAATTAAAAGAGTTAAATTATTTAAACATTTTATAAAACACAAAGTAATCAAATACATTTTCTTTAACAACATCCTTCTAATGAAGTTACTTCTTAGTAAATGTGGAGTACACACATTGATTGACATGTCCAATTTTGCATATTAGAACAAACACAGCATCCTTACTTTATCTTCTCAATTTCTGATAGGCCCATCCCAAGTCTCATTTGCAAAAACAAGACATGGGAGTTGGTAGTTTATTCTTTCTTCATCTTCATCTCTGCAACTCCCAGGCACATCCTATCAGTCACCAGTGGATTTTTATCTCCTCAGTATTCCCGGATCCACTGCCTTTATTTCCTTCCCCTTCGAGCAGCCTTGATGGGTCTGCTGTTCTTTGGTGAACACTCCAGTAGTCTCCTTCATAATTATTCTTTCTGCTCCTAGGATTGTCTCTCTCAGCTCTGATTATTTAACTTCTCTGCCTAAGACCCTTTTAAGGAACCTCATCTTCAGTAGCAGGGTTGACAAATCTTTTTGCAAAGGGCCTGATAGTAACTATTTTTTGCTTTGTGGACCATCAGTTGCAACTACTACCCCAAATCAACCATAAATAGCATGTAACCTAATGGGCATGGGTGTGTTCCAATAAAGCTCTTTATGGCAGTGAGCTCTTCCAGGATGCACCTTTCATTTGCTACTAGCCACTGTATACGTTCTGTTTTTTGAACACATCATGCAGTTTATCTCTTGTTATAAGTGACACTCTTCTCTTTGCTCCTAATGCCTATGTGTATTTTCCTTTGGCCAATTTATAATTCTTTTGCTGGACTGAGTTTTGTCTTCCTTACTTCCATTTCTTACCTTACTGTGCTTGTTGCTTGCTCTCTGTGCTTAATTAATGCAGTGTAGTGAAGTCCCAGGACAGTGACCGGCTAGTCTTCTATTCCCAGGGTCTAGTACTCTGTTGGGCAAAAACCTGTTGTCTGGCATTGTTGGACTTGAGCAATAATTTCCCTGTTACACGAATTAATTTTTATCCTGGATCTCCTCTACAGACTGTGCTATGATGCGTTTACAGAGAACATGGCTGGTGAGAATCAGCTGCTGGAGAGGAGAAGACTGTACCATTGTGCTGCCTACAACTGTGCCATTTCTCTTATCTGCTGTGTCTTTAATGAATTAAAATTTTACCAAGGTTTTCTGTTTAGTGAAAAACCAGAAAAGGTAGGCCTTTCCTGATGTGTTTAATACTGCTATCATTATAGGATTTCAAAAGTTAGATTACATCGATTAAAGTTATATCATAATTTGCACCTTCTTATAAACTGAAGATGTAATTCTTTTAGTTCCTCATACGTATAAAGCTGAAGTGCTTCTCCATGAGTTATTAATTTTGTAGTAACATCAGTAGTAAGAATCTTGACCATTCAGATATTTTTCTACGATCCTTTGAATTCACAGAACTTGCTTATCTTTGAAAATCTGATAGACCTGAACCGCTGCTATACATTTCCCGTGGAAGTGGAGGTGAGTGCAATTTTTCAATGGTGTTTCCAAGTTTAAAAAAAATTACCAAGTGCTTATACAGGAAAATATGTATTATGCTGAACATATTAAATTGCCAATATTCATATCTGCTTGGAACTACAAAAACTGGCACTTTCAAAGCATTCAACCTGGGGTACAATCTCAGGCAACTACAACAAAATTCATCAGACTTATTTTTCCCTTTCTCGATTTGGAAAAGAAAGACAGTGCCAATAAAAGAAGCTGTTAGGACATATCCTAGAAGTTGTTTTCTGAGTAAATTTCTCTGGTCAATGAAATTGAGATCCATCTAGATATAGAATTATGACCCTCTGACCCTGCTTGTGTTTATTTGGCAGCATAATGAGGGTACTGTGAGAAGTCATGGGAATAATTGCAAAATTTGCTCTGGCAAACGTGATCAGCTTGATTTTAGCCAAGCTAAGTTTGATGTGCCCCCTTAAGTATTCATGGAAAGGTGGTGGCTGCAGTCTTACCCAGCCCTGAGGAAATGTGAAGTTGGGCACAGAACCAAAGTTCATACACTGTGTGCTAAAGAACACAGCTGTGCCAGGAGCTGTCATTAGCGTCTCTTCATAGCTGCTGACTGCAACCATGTCTTACGGGTCATGAGTTCACATAAATGGTTGCTTCCTGCCTTGTGCCCTTTTGGAATACGACTAGAAAACTTTTTCTAGACATATGTTCCAAGAGCTAAAGCACTAGTTTATTATGCAGACTCTGGCTGTATATGACTTCTGAACTTGACAACCACACAGTAAGGTGCTATGACATATCATAACCATTGAGGAAATAGGCTCACAAGTCAAGTATAGACTATTGGCAGTCCAGGCCTGTGGCTACAAGAGCTGAGCAAATACTGTCCCAGAGCCCAGAAGGCATGTGCTTCTCTGGGGCTTTGTGGGAATCTGCAGAAAAAGCTTTCCTTAAGGAGTACTTACCCGTCTTATTTTGTGGATATTATTTAATACTTTTAAAGTTGATAAAAGTTTTGTTTAAAAATTATTTTTTTGCTAGATTGCTACTGACATAGAAAACAGGTGGCCATGTTTCTAAAAAGTCTTAAATTGTGTATTTGATTTGCCTAATAGGTTCCTATGGAAAGAAAGAAAAAGTACATTGAAATTAGGAAAGAAGCCAGGGAAGCAGCAAATGGGAATTCAGGTAGGATGTTTTCAAAATCAGGAGAAAGATTCTAATGGTTGATATTTGTAACATAATAGAAAAATATTTTAAGTACCCCAAAACATGGACATTCAGTTTGGAAAAATTTTAAATAGTGAGTGAAATTGTATCTTGAAATAAATGCAATTAAACTAAACTTTAACTCCATAGAAGACCTCTAATGGCCTCAGGAGGCTCAGATATGATACACTTTAGTGCAAGATTGGCTTAATATGTATTTGTTTGAATATGGATTATATTATTTAGCTATATTTAGAAATCTCTGTGTAAAATACCAGTTCCATCCTGCCACACCTCATGTTAGCTCCAACCGCCCTCAGGACAGAGCTGCCCAAGGCCCCAACTTCCCTGCCACTATTTTCCTCTCTGGCTGCCAGGCCCCCTGCCTGTGCCTGAAGGCTCTGAGCTCACTTTTGCCTCAGGGCATTTGCATGTATGTTCCCTCAGCCTGAAATAACCTCGGCCCCAGATATTTATGTGGATTATGATCTTTTGTTTAATGCCAACTCC
Source organism: Antrozous pallidus (assembly GCA_027563665.1). NCBI lineage: Eukaryota > Metazoa > Chordata > Mammalia > Chiroptera > Vespertilionidae > Antrozous > Antrozous pallidus. The sequence goes on from CM050510.1 coordinate 51,573,585, forward strand.
TGGAGGAAGTTATCCCTGGCCTCCTTACTTAAGATGAACCCTCTCTCCCTCCACATAAACTTTGTTTCGATATTCTGCTTAATTTTACTGCATAGCTTTGTTTTTTTGACTTGAGGATAGTCAAATTCCTTATATATTTAGGATTAGTTTTTTTTTCCACTATTATCTTTTCCCACATTTAAACTACCTTTCATGGGCAAAATATACATCATTGAAATTTTAAATGCAAATAAGCATAATATAGCTAAAAATTGGATATAGTTTAACTTAATTTTTTGTCCATGACAGAAGGTAACTGATTAATAATGAGAAAAGCAAAAGTGATCTTTGCCTCCATTTCCTTTTTGCTTTGATAATGAGTTGAGAATCATAGGGGTGTTGAAAGCCTTAGTTGACGGTATCCCTTAATATTAACTGAGCTTCAAAAGATACATTTCTTACTATACATGAATAAATGTATTTTCTTTTTACTTATATTTCAGGTGGTCCTCATTACATATCTTCCTTGTCATATTTGGCAGACAGTAGTCTGAGTGAGGAAATGAGTCAGTTTGACTTCTCAACTGGAGTTCAGAGCTACTCATACAGTTCCCAGGACCCTAAGTCTACCATTGGTCATTTTCGAAGACAGGTGATCACATTTTATATATTAAAGAATATTGTTAGCATTTGTAAAAGAAGAGAGGCTTTGTTGTTAACACAGGAAGCTGGTCTTCATCAGTACCTCTCAGAGAATAGTATTAGTTTGAGAATTTTCTGAGATCTAAAGCCCAGGCTGTTTTCCTGCAGACACAGCAATTTGATTTCATCACCACAGCAAGGAAGGGCTGTCTCCCAGGCTGACTCACCTTAGTCAGTCTCTGTGGTTAATGTTTTAAATGAGAACTGCATTTAAGGATTTCCAGTGAGAAAGCTAGCTAACTGCCATAGAGACTCAGATGTTCATGATGATATGACTGTTGCCATCTCTCTCTGGAGAGACTGAAGAAGCTCTTCCAATATTTAATGTCACCAGAGATAACTGAATGCATTGATACTCACAAATAGTAGCTTAATACTTTTTTTTCTTAATCTTTATTGTTCAGATTATTACATATGTTCCTCTTTTTTTCCCTAAAGCTCCCCTCTACCCGATTCCCCACCCCATCCTATGCCCTTACCCCCCCTCCGCCACTGTCTTCATCCATAGGTGTAAGATTTTTGTCCAGTCTCTTCCTGCACCCCTCACACCCCTTTCCCCCCCCGAGAATTGTCAGTCCACTCCCTTTCTATGTCCCTGATTCTATTATATTCACTAGTTTATTCTGTTCATCAGATTTTTTATTCACTTGATTTTTAGATTCACTTATTGATAGGTATGTATTTGTTGTTATTTTGTTGTTCATAATTTTTATCTTTACCTTTTTTTTCTTCTTCCTCTTCTTAAAGAATAACTTTCAGCGTTTCATATGATCCTGGTTTGGTGGTGCTGAACTTCTTTAGCTTTTTCTTGTCTGTGAAGTCTTTATCTGACATTCAATTCTGAATGATAGCTTTGCTGCGTAGAGTAATCTTGGTTGTAGGTTCTTGCTGTTCATCACTTTGAATATTTCTTGCCACTCCCGTCTGGCCTGCATAGTTTCTGTTGAGAAATCAGCTGACAGTCATATGGGTACTCCCTTGTAGGTAACTTTTTTTCTTGCTGCTTTCAAGATACTTTCTTTGTCTCTTTGTCCTTGGCATTTTAATTATGATGAGTCTTGGTGTGGTCCTCTTTGGATTCCTTTTGTTTGGGGTTCTGTGCACTTCCTGGACTTTTAAATCTATTTATTTCACCAGGTTGGGAAAGTTTTCTATCATTATTTCTTCTAATAGGTTTTCAATATTTTGCTCTCTCTCTTCTTCTGGCACCCCAATAATTCGGATGTTGGTATGCTTAAAGTTGTCCCAGAAGCTCCTTACACTATCTTCATGTTTTTGGATTCTTTGTTCTTTCTGTTTTTCTGATTGGGTGTTTTTATTTCCTCATGTTTCAAATCTTTGGTTTGATTCTTGGGTTCCTTTGATCTACTGTTGAATTTCTGTATATTCTTTATTTCAGACAGTGTATGCTTAATTTTTGACTGGTCCTTTTCCAATTTTTGGACATTCTCATTAAGATCTTTAAAGGTCTCACTAAGTTCCTCAGAGGTTTTTAGCAGATTTTTGGGTAACCTTATAAATGTCCAGTAGTTTGCTTTCCTTCATTTCTTTCATTCGTGACATGTTTTATATATATATTTATATATATATATATATATATATATATTTTTTTTTTTTTAAACAGAGAGGAAGGGAGTGGGATAGAGAGTTAGAAACATCAATGAGAGAGAAACATCGATCAGCCGCCTCTTGCACATCCCCTCCTGGGAATGTGCCTGCAACCACAGAACATGCCCTCGACCGGAATTGAACCCGGGACCTTTCATTCCGCAGGCCAATGCTCTATCCACTGAGCCAAACTGGTTTTGGCTCATTCGTGACATGTTTCTTTGTCTCTGCATTCTAGCTGTTTCCCTATGGTGATGGAGTGGCCCAATGGTTCAGCCTCCCCAATCACCTGAGGTAGATACTCTTGGTGCACCCTTTTGTAGGCTGAGTGCATAGTCTTGTTGTAGTTAAGCCTTGATCGCTGTTGGTATCATTGGGAGGAATTGACCTCCAGGCCAATTGGCTGTGTGGACCCGCTGTGTCTATAATGGAAGAACTGCTGTGCTGGAGACACCCTTATGGAGGAGGACTTGTTTCAGTGGGGCTTTGGTGCTCATTGAGTCTGCCTCTTGAATGTGTCACTTATGGATGTGAAAAGTTGAAATCTGGTGTCATCTCACACTGACCACTAGGTACACTGGCTTCTGGATCTTCAATGGTGTACAGGTCAGCTATTGTCTGAGGCCATCCAGCAGGAGCTACAGCAAAGTCTGCAGATTTCTCCCGGTCTGACCAGAGCTGCAGTTTGTTAGGTTAAGCTGTAATAGGGTCGGGCAGTTATATGTAAAAGCTGCTGCTCACAGTTTGGGTGGGTTTGTAAATTGGATAGGGGCAGGGGTCTCGGAGTCACTAAGGTGTGGCAAACAGCAATGGCTGCCAGTCAGCCTTCTCTGTGTCTCCACGTTTCCAAATCCCTGCGTCCCATGCCCCAGGGCAGTAAACAATGATTCCTGCGCATGGCTCTGCAAGAAAGCCACCCTCACTTTTGGACCCAATGGTAGACGGTCCAGCTTCTCCCTGTCCCCAGAGTCTCGCCATAAACGAGTTCAGAGTAATGGGGAGCTGTGTTTCCCTCCGGGTTGAAAGAAACAGCGCACCCAGTTGCCAGTCACCAGCCTGATGTGCGTGCCTCCGTACCACAGTTTTTCCGCGCTTGAACACATCTCATTGCTCTTTTCTCATTCCTTCTAGTTGTAGATCTTTTACTCAACCAGCTTTACTGTGGTTCTGGGTGATAGATGTTTTGCCTTTTAGTTGTAGTTTTGGTGTGGTGAGAGGCAGTATGTACAGGTGTATACTTTAAGCCGCCATCTTGGTTTCTGGTAGCTTAATTGTTAAAGAGTAAATTCTTGATGACAAGGGCATAGAATATGGGAATGATTTTTATTATTAATTTTAGAAGTAGAATTCCTTTTTTTCCTCCTGTTTTGGCCCCAACTACTTATAATAGTTCCTTTCACATCCTCATTTACTAAGTATTTCCTACACCTCAAGTTGTTGTTGTTTTTGTTTTGTTTTTCTTAGCTTGGATTAATCTCACTCTTTTCCATTCATTCAAAGAGAAGACCTACCATGTACTTGTTTCCTACTCGAGGCAAAGACCAACAGTAATTAGCATAATAGATGTGAGAAGTCCCTCAGAAGGCTGATGGACTTTGATATTCAGCAGGGCTGAAAATCTGCATATTATTACCTGCTGTTGGCTGAACAGCTGAAGGCAGTTCCCCTAACCTGATAATCCTTTATTGTTTGTCAAACCTTACCTTTGATGTCTGTTTGCTTTGCTAAAGGGAAAAATGTATATTCTAGTGAATAAAAAGCCTTGAGTCCAGAGATTTGGGGAGCTTCTCCACTAGAGGGAAGTGATCTGCCAGGTTCCCATGTCTCCTAAATTTGTATTTCTTGTCTAGTGTATCAGTTTATGTTGCAGCCCCTTCTCCAGATACTGACCCCTTGCTTGGAAAGGTTGTGACAGTTTCCCCTCCTCTGCCCTTCACCTGTTACTTTCTCTCTCTGTACTCTTACCTATTAATTTTTTTTATCAGACTTTCAGAGTCTGTGTATGTTCCAAAGCTTTATTCTATGGCAGGGGTGGGGGAACATCCGGCCCACAGGTCATACCAGGCCAGTGAAGGGGTGAACTAATCAAATGTTTAACAAACACAGCAGGCTAAATTTTTAAGATGATAATTTTGTATGGCACAAAAATGATGTTATAAATGTCCAAATAGCCCTTGGCCATTTCTTTATAACTGTTCTAGCCTTCTTTAAAATGATCTATTTGGACATTGCAGGCTGGCAGTACTAGTTCACCAGTGTGTGCCCTTTGCCCATTTTTCTATTACCCTTTACTTTGTTAAGTGACATGCTGTTTTTGAGTTTTGAAACAATTTCTAACATAGGTAAGAGTTGCAATACAGAGACATCCCTCAGGATCTGTCTTGTGTCTCGTACATCCTTTGTAGCAGAAGGATCCAGACCAGGACCAGCCCGTAGTTCCCCTGTAGTACAATGCCCCTCACTTAGTGTTTGTCCAATACTTCCTCACAAGTAGACTAGGAACTTGGCAGGGATATGACAGAGCAATGCTGTGTTCTCTTTGTTTGGGGGTGGATATCATTCCTAATCCTACTTTTCACCCACTAGTTTTTAGCAGTCATTGGTGTCTCTTCCCTGAATCAGTTATTCACACACATAACTGATTCAGGGAAGAGACACCAATGCTGGTTACAAAATGATTATTTACTTATTCCATATTTATTAGTTGGCCTTCTACCACAGGGAAGAGATTTCTCTTCTCCCCATTTATTTTGTTTTAATTTTTATCATTCTTACCTTTGTCAGTGGGTTATAATTTACTTTGATGCGGAATTGTCCCATGTTTGGCCAATGGGAGTACCTCTGCTGGCTTCTTTGTTCTTTTGACACGTCCTTGTCATTTTGTTGCCAGTTCCTTACTTGCATGCATAGGAAATGTTCAGAGGTGCTCTAATTCTTCCCCTGCCTCGGCCTTGGAGTGGGCTATCTCTCTAGGGAGCCTGGTTTCTATGGGTGGAGAAGAGCAGAAAGCTGCTTACACGTTTTCTTATGGTCAGAGATAGGACCCGTGTCACATACCTGTGCATAGAACAGGCACACACATGCATCTCATACGCTCCCACCTGTTTCTCATCTAGGTTTCCTTCAAATTTTTGTCCTTTCCAGTTCTTCTGACATGCACTGCCTCACTCCCTCTTCCCCTTAACCCCTAAGCCCTCTTCCATACACTGATGCATTGCTGGAATGGGCCTTGAACTACAAGGTGGGTACCCCACTCTCTTCCTCCCCTGTCTCCCTAGATATTGCCAGACAACTTTTGCCCCACTCTAATCTGCCCATGATTTTTTACTTGAGAAGAAGGGAGGGAAGAGTGATGTGTTTTTAAAGTTAAATTTGTGTGTTATGTTGTGCCCTAGGGTTGGTTTCTCTCTCTCTCTTTTTTTTTTTTTAATGAATACTTCAAAGGGGAAGCCACTCATTAGTTCTTTTTTTTAAATTGTTTAAGGTATTACATATAGTAATACATGTATCTCCTTTTCCCCCCCATTGACCTCCCCCCGGCCTCCCCTACCCCCCAGCCCTCACCTGCCCTCCCCCCACTGTCTTGTATCCATTGGTTAAATTTTTATGCATGATACAAGTCCTTCAGTTGATCTCTTGCAGCCTTCCCCCACACCCTCCCCTGCCTTCCCGCTGTAGATTGACAGTCTGTTCAATGCTTCTTTGCCTCTATATCTATTTTTTCTCCCGTTTCTTTTCTTTAAAAAATCTTGCCTCAGCAGACTAGAAATAAACATATGAGAACAAGAAATGTTTGAGTCCCAATTTCAATGTCCAACTGTTCTGAGTCCCAGTTTCAATGTCAAATAGTTCCTTATGTGTACATGTCAGCAATGATATCTGGATAGTGGACAAATGTTAGCAATGCAGGTCCGACCCCCTCTGGTTTGGTCCTAGGCAACCTGCAGCGACGCACAGCTGCCTACTGCTAGCATGGCAAGGCATCGTCAGCGTCTTCTATCTCTGGACTGTTTCTCCTCTTGTCTTCATGGGTGGAGCAGACCTGTCAACTCCTCTCTGTTGCAGGAATCACATGGTCTTGGAGTTGTTTTTGCTGCCGAGTGGTGCACCTTTGGAGGTGGAGGTCCCAGGGTCCACGGGTCTGCAGCTGGGGTAGCAGGATTTTGGCTGGAGTGGCTGCTGGGTTGCGGGGCAGTTCCAGGGCCTGTCTGGTTGGTGGTGTTGATGAGTTCCTAAAAAAAGACCGTTCTCCCCTTCAAGATGGCCTGGGCTCTGTGCTATAGCCCTGCTGTCCGGGGGCAGCGGTGGTAGGCTCTACTTGTCTCTCATTAGTTCTTTCACCAAGATAATGTCGTACATCTGTGGTTGGGCAATAAAAAAGTGCGACTTTGCTCTGGCCGGTGTGGTTCAGTTGGGCATCCCCTGCACTGAAATGCCATTGGCTTGATTCCCGGTTAGGGCACATGCCTAGGTTGCAGGTTCGATTCCTGGTTGGGACACTTGCAGCAGGCAGCCAGTTGATGTTTCGCTCTCATGTTGATGTTTTTCTCTATACCTTTCCCTCTTCCTTCTTCTCTCTATTATGGCTTCATTGTCACTTACATCAAAGTATCTTGGGTTCACTCCTCATGCCTTCTGTATGATCGCAAGACCTGAGTCTCTAGTTTTACATCTATCCTGTCCTTGTGAGCAGCATGTTGAGATACAACCATTCTGAGTAAAAATCATTGTTGATTAGATCTAAATAAAGTCAAATATCATGATTAACTCCTTTGACATCTTACCAGGTCTGTGGAAATAGGGACATTAAGATTTCTGTGATTGTTTTTATGGCTTACTGAAAAAATGTTTTTTTCTTGTTTCATGTACCTCCGATTGTGTATAAAATTTTCTGTTACAATGTTATTTACTCCTGTTACTGAAATACAGTACTACTCCTTGTCATTTCTAAAACCTCAGTTTATAGAAAATATCCATTGTCTTTGGGAATAAGTAGACAGTAGATTCAGTGGTTGTAAGGGGAGCACATTTCCAAATACTCTCCATCTTGGAAAGTGACATTTTGGATAGTTCCTACCACCAGGACAGACAGCATTACAACATTTGTCTAGGGCCATTTTTATTCCTCTTTCGACTCAATTTCTGTAAGCACTTAGTAGCACCAAGCTGACTTTTAACTGTTCGAAATGTCCTCTCAGGATTTCTCAAGTGGTTTGTTTTTTTTTTTCCTGAAAGTGATCTGTGCTGGAAATATCCAGACAGATTGTTTTGCCTCAGTGCTTGTGCGTGCGTGCGTGTATGAAATTTACTGAATGTGTATTTCAAACTTCAATTCATCATTATATGCAAAAAATGATTATCACTGCTGTATTTTCTCAGAGATTTTATGATCAAGGATGGCTTAAGCCCCAGCTGGGGGGACTTTGTTGGTTGGAGCATCGTCCCATACACCAAAAGTTTGCTGGTTCTATTCCTGGTTAGGGCACATACCTAGGTTGCAGATTTGATCCCTGGTCGGTGTATGTATGGGAGCCAACCGATAGATATTTCTCTCTCTCTCTCTCTTTCTCTCTCTCTCTCTCTCTCTTCCTCTCTCTAAAGTCAATAAAAAATATGTCCTTGGGTGAGGACTGAAAGAAAAAAGAATGGTTTGAAAGTTTTCTTCTGTTGATTACAATTTCAAGGCAAATTGAGAAAAAGATTTTCAGAAAAAAACTATTTTTCAGATTATTGAGGAAAAATAGGTAAACATTATCTTAATGATACTTTAATATTTAATAGCTTCACTTTCTCCCTAATGTGACACTTAATCATGAGACAATTGCTCTCAAGGTGGTGAGGGTTCTGGGGCCTCCGATACACACAGATTTGTAAAAATCTTAGTGTTTCTACAAAGCACCACATGCCTGTCTACATGCTGTGACCTGAGTGTGACCCAAGGGAGTGACCACATAGACAAGGGATAGAAGGGAAATAGAATGTAAGGAAGACATGAGGTTCTGTTTACTTTTTAGTTGTTTAATCAGAAAACATACCAAGTGTATTTGATATTATTACCAAATTATCATTGTTACCTAAGTATGTATTTCATGGGATTACCAAAAAAATCAAAATGTCTTACACACTGAAATTTTAACAGTGTTCTTCATAATCGGATTCTTACCTTTTTGTAGGAGCATAAAGATCCCACGATCCAAGATGATATCCTGGAGTTAGAGATGGATGAACTCAATCAACACGAATGCATGGCAGCCATGACAGCCCTGATTAAGCACATGCAGAGGAATCAGATCCTACCTAAAGGAGAAGAGGTCAGTCTGTCTTCAGTAATCTTACATTGTCTCACTTATATATCCATTGGTATCACATTAAGAATGGACATTTAGCCCTGGCCAGTGTGGCTTGGTTGGTTGGAGTGTTGTCCTGTACACTGAATGGTCACAGGTTTGATTCGCAGTCAGGGTGCATATCCAGGTTGTGGGTTTGATTCCTGGTTGGGGTATGTAAGAGAGGCAACCAATTGAAGTTTCTCTCTCACAGCAATGTTTCTCTTTCTTTCTCCCTCTCCTCCTTTCCTCTCTAAAATTAGTAAAAGTATGTCCTCGGGTGAAAATTAAAAAGAAAATTTAATATCACAAGTCTAAAACCAAATTCCATATCAAATAAACATGATTTTTGCTGTTCATCTTTTACTTTGTCATTATTGTCTCATAATATCAAAATATAAAGTTATTTTAGTTATTTTAGTCCACTTTTGAAGGTAATTGTAAATGTATCATTTCAGGGTTCAGTTCCGACACATCTTCCTCCTTGGATGAAATTTCTTCATGACAAAGTAGGAAGTCCATTGGTATCATTGAATATTCGTCTCTTCTTAGCTAAGCTTATTATTAATACAGAAGAAGTAAGTCATTTATTATTTTTTTAAATATTCTTTGAAATTACATGCATCTTCTGGCATCGCTCAGTGGTTGAACATTAACCTATGAACTGGGAGAAAGTGGTTTGATTCTGGTCAGGGCATATGCCCAGGTTGTAGGGTCGATCCCCAGTGGGGGTGTGGAGGAGGCAGCCAATCAATGATTCTCTCTCATCATTGATGTTTCTCTCTCTCTCCCTCTCTCTTTCTCTATGAAATATATACATATATATATATATATATATATATATATATATATATATAAAATAATAAAAATAAAAAGCCCATAACAGCCCAGCTGGTGTGGCTCAGTGGTTGAGCATTGACCCATGTATCAAGAGGTCTCTGGTTTAAATTCTGGTCAGTCAGGGCACATACCCAGGTTCCAGGCTCCACTCCTGGTCCCCAATAGGGGATGTGCAGGAGGCTGCCAATGTATATTTCTCTTTCATTGATGTTTCTATTGCTCCCTATCCCTTCCTCTCTCTAAAAATCAATATAAAACTTATTTTTTAAAAAAACGAACATTTTTAAAAAGCCCTCAACAAAGAAAGATGTTCTCTAAATTAATTAACCAACCATATTTATTTATTTGCTCAATATCATTCTTTTATGATTTTCTTTTTACAACATGTAAGTTAACTTCTATTGAGTTAGAAGTGATCTTTTTTATAAGTACATGTCTGGACAACTTTCTTATGGTTGCTAGCCTCCTTTGTTTGTAGTAGCAAAGAAGGTGGTAAAATTATTCCTGTTAACTCTGTGTGAAAAACAACTGAGTCTCTTAGATAGTTGCTCAGTTTGTCATTTGGTCTGTAGGTAGCACTGTTGGGGAAGGAGCATCTTCCATCAGTGGGAGTTAGGTTAGATTTTTAAGAGAGCCCTTGAGTTATGTGTTGTAAAGTAGCACTGGGAGTTTACATTCTGCTTAGAAGCAGCAGTATAAGCAGAGATAGCCCCTGAGAGACCAAAGCATGTCTGTCTTGATGCACAGACCAGGGGCACATGGGACAGTGCGTGGTTACAGGTCCGAGTGGCAGGTGAGCTAAGTCAGGCCTTTGGGTCCATGCAAGGACCTCACTCATTCGTTGAGTGGTGAGGAGCCACTGAAGGGTGCTAAGTAGGCTGACTTGGTCCACTTGGCACCACAGAAAGTCGTAGTCAGCACTGCAGATGTGAGGACCATGGGGCTGTGGGGAGGTGGCGGAAAAGGCTGACCTGAGACTGCTGCGCTCACCCTGTTCCTCAGAGTCGTGCTTAATTTTAAGCTCCTGGTGCTTCTATAACAGGTACCACAAAACGAAGGCTTAAACAGCAGAAATCGAAAGCCAGAGTTCATGATCAGAGTGTTGGTAGGGTTGATTCCTTTTTTCTTTTTTTTTTATAATAAAATATTTCATGTTCTAGTGCCTAGCTTTATTTTAACTGAAATATTTTTTAAAAGGACAGATGTAGTAAATAATAAGAAACAGGCCTAAAATTTACTCCATGTTTAATGTAGAAGTTTCCCTTAACAGTATACTATTCCATTCAACTACAAATTATAGACCAATTTCTGTGTAGCTATTACAGTTAGTCATTTCAATCTACGAAAATTGTATATTAAGTGGACATTTTCAAAGTTACTGCCTCAAATTAAGATTCACCACTCAACGAATGAGTGAGGTCCTTGCATGGACCCAAAGGCCTGGCTTAGCTCACCTGCCACTCGGACCTGTAACCACGCACTGTCCCATGTGCCCCTGGTCTGTGCATCAGGACAGACATGCTTTGCTCTCTCATGTTATAATTGAAAAATGCTTCTGGTCATCTAAGTTAGGACAAATAGTTCTCTTGTTTTGTTAGCTACTACATTTATACTGTCCTCAGCCCAGTCTCTTCCATACTTTATCAGGATTATAAATGTAAAGAGTACCAGCTTTTGGTGCTCTGATCTGACCTCCCCAGTTCAAAGGACTAAAGATACTAGGTAATTTCCAGATCTAAGGTAAGGCCAGAAGTTTGAATTGGTAGCTGTTTTTGGGAACAAATGCATCAGCTCATGCATGGTCTTTGGGGTCAGAGATTAGGTCAACAGATATTTTCCTTTCTATGTTTTCTTTCATGCTGTCCTAAAAATTTTTGTGAGAAAAAAATTTATTAGGATTTTCTTCTGACCTCAGATACAAATACTATTCCACAAAAATAACAACTTAGCCACAGACTCATTACCTGCTGCCTTCTTAAAGTCATTACTAAATAACCTGTTTTAAATATATATACATATTTTCTATGATAAATGAAAACAGTAAAATACAGAATTGAAGCAAAAATACGAAATTTTAGCTGAGACCCGTTTGGCTCAGTGGATAGAGCGCCGGACTGCGGACTGAAGGGTCCTGGGTTCGATTCCGGTTAAGGGCATGTACCTTGGCTGCGGGCACATCCCCAGTAGGAAGCGTGCAAGAGGCAGCTGATTGATGTTTCTCTCTCATCGATGATGTTTCTGACTTTCTATCCCTCTCCCTTCTGCTCCGTAAAAAATCAATAAAATATATTTTTTAAAAAAGAATTTTAAAAAATACTAAATTTTAGTGTATTTGTATTATAATTATTTGAATTAATAGTATTGGTTAGTAAAGTTCTTTAATCTCTAAGAATCTCTATTTCAAGCATAAACACATCTTATTTAGTGATATTTCTAAACAGTTTTGAGATTTTTGCCCCCCTTACAAATGCAACTCATATTCTAGTTACATTCTTGAGAGTTCTTTTTGTGACAGACATAACTTAGTGAATATCTTGAAACTTCATTAAAGTGTAATGATAAAAGAAGCCAAAAACAACACAGAAGTAAATATATACAGGTTATATTAAAACTAAATGTTTAACTCTCAGAACGAAATCTTTCAGAGGAATCACAAAAATTATCTCCCTAATTAAGGAAGCTGTATAAACTCTACATGCAAAAAAAAAAAAAAAAAAAAAAAAATCTCCAGTTTGCTCAGTAGAATCAAAATTGCAAATTTTAATTTCTTGAATATTTTCAATTTTTAGAGAGTAAACGGAAAATCTATTTTAAATCCAAAATATACTTTCTTGAATATCTTTGGTTTTAAAGTAGTAGTTCACAGAAATAGAATTAAGTCCAAAAATGTTCTGCTCTTAACCTTTAAATTCTGAAGTTATATAAAATTAATCTTAGTCATATAGCAATGAATTCTGAAAACAGAATGCACAATGAGTCACATAATTTTTAATTATCTGCACACTACCATCTTGCATATTGATTTCTTTTATGTTGTCAAAACCAAGTATATTCTGAACTGTTCATTCTTCCTCTTCAGGCATTACTGGTTCTTTAAAAGTATCTTGCTCTTCATTTGAGTAAACAGCACCTTTTTCTTTTACAAATTCAGGTTCCATTTTTGACTCAGGTCACTGAGATTTTCCACATAACATTTGGAACACATCAAGAGACTCTTGTTGCAAGTATTCAGCTGAACCACAGCTGAATATTTCTAGTACTTTAACTGCTATAGATGAACCAGAATGACGAGGTGGTGGGATGTTCTGTATTTCTTTTTTTAGTTGATGACTTTCTTCATTGACTTTTTCTTCCTTTTCATGAAGCAGTTCAGAGTTACTGGGTTGGTTCTTTCTGAAAGTTGTGAAAAACAATCTGTTTCAGGTGTCTCTCCCGTTGTATAGTGGCCCCCAGTTTTTCCCAGCGTGTAGATGGTGTTCTCTGTGGGTTTTCAAATTGTCCCCTCTCTGTGTCTGCCTCCTATGAACCCATTTACCCTTTCAGTAAGGACACTGAGGTTGGATAATCTTCAAAGATCCTGTTTCTAAGTAAGGCCACACTTGGAGATGCTAGGAGTTAGGACTCTAACATTTTTGGGGGGAATGAGTTCAACCTAACACACTCAGGCCACATGATTTCTAGCTCCCATTCCTATCAGTGCTTACTTGATGTCCAGCAAATAAGGAACTGGTGTCTTTGTGTTTTTTTTTTAATGATTTCTTGGGAGGCTGGATGTGGGTGCATGGTTTGACAAGGAAGCCTGCTGAATTTGTTCACATGTGGATATGAGGTACCTCTGAGATCTCACTGGGCATTGTGATATCTCACTTCAGTGTGTCTAAAGTTCAGGAATTATCAGGGCAATGGTTTTCAGGAGATGTTCAAGACAGTCTATTGTCTATGGAAGAAAGATTAGAACTTGTGTTTACATTTAAAAAATTTCAACCTTGAAATTTAGCTATTAGTTGTATGTTAATAATATAGTGCAGAAGTTTGTATTTATAATTTACAAATAAACCAGTAGGCATACATGGAAAGTATTCAAACTTTTTGTATATATGGGGGTGCATAAATAAAAAAGACTTGAGACCACATAGATTTAAGCTGTGAGAGTAGGTAAGGAATCTTTGAGAAAACACTTTTTAAAAAAAAGAAAGTGGCAAAAGTCAAGATAGATAGCTTGAATCATATTTTAATGTGTTATTTTGCATCCAAATAATATTCTCTTGCAATTTATAAAATAAATAGAATTTAGTATAGACATATAGTTTATTAAGATTTGAGTCTTGAGTATATGAAATCTTACACAATATATGATGAAATGGGGGAAAAATAGCCATACACATGTATCTAATTTGCAAGGTCTCATTTTTCATATACCCTATGCATTGGCATAAAATAAAATTATAATTCTTTAGAGCTGAATATTATTCAGATAGGACGAGGTTGATACAGAATACGTTCATTTTGATCTCTCTGAGCAGAGTTATATCAAAGGTTTTAAGGAAAAAGACATCAATAGCAAATTGACTTCCGTTGAATTGTGGTTTCAGGGGGCAATGAGGAGAGAATTCAGCAGAGTATCTGTTAAGCAGGGTAATTGTTGGAATTCACATCTGTTTTGGGTTTAAGTCAATTCATAATATAAAATTTTAACTGATGGAGTATATGTTTCTGAATTAATATTTTGGTTATTGAAAACAATCCTTTGATATATGACTTTTAAATTGCCTTTTAGGTCTTTCGCCCATTTGCGAAGTACTGGCTCAGCCCCTTGCTGCAGCTGGTTGTTTCTGAAAATAACGGAGGAGAAGGAATTCACTATATGGTGGTTGAAATAGTGGTTACAGTTCTTTCATGGACAGGAATAGCTACTCCTCTAGTAAGAATGGATACATCTTTATGTAGTAATATATCAGTTCTTTTTTAATATCTTAAATAGAGCATAAAATAAGTAATTCAAGCTTCCCTTAATGACTTAGAGTCATCATTTTTAGCGTTGTTTTACTGCTATACTAAATGGCCCACCCTGCTTTCGTTCTCTTTTCTTTTGTCTGCTTTTGATATTCCTCTGATCGATCTTTTACTTTTAAGCTATCAGGTGTTGGTTTTGTTTATTGCTTTTACCTGCAAGGAGTTTGGAAAATAGATAATTGGTTTTTTAAAAGTATGAGAAATAAATGTCAGTAGACTTCTTCTGTGACAAAAGTCCCTGAATCTTTAGGCACTTGTTATGCCAGTCTATCTGTTTCCAGAGTGTTGACCATGACTGTAAGGGCTGAGATGGCTCAACAAGTGACTGTGAGGTGAATGGCAGTTTTATCCTGCAGCCTGTGGCATTCACCAGATTTGTGGGTGCTGGAACTCTGACCATTCATTTGAAAACATTGGCACTAAAATGTATAAGAGTTTTCATGCAAGACTATCCTGGAAACAGCACTTATATTAAATATAATAATGTATATAGTGCTTATACATGTGTTTAAATGTGCCTCTCTCATTTCAAAGTAAACTAAATTTTAGATTTCTTATCTTTAATATGATGAAATAACCTATAGCCTGTTTACTAACTTGAAAAAATTGAGGGAGTATTTATTTTTAACTTAAACCATTGGAAAAGATTGACTTAACTGTTAGGCGCTCAGCTAATTTTGAAAAACCTGAATTACGTAGGTGTCAGAATACTGATAAAAGCAACAGGGAGCCAAACTGAGTTACAGAGAAGCCTTTTATTTAAGAAAAACTCATTGCAATAGTATATGCAAAAGGCTAAAACTAGAGGAAGCACTGAGTCTCTTGTTCCATTTTACCTCCTGGAGCCAGCATATTGGTCAAAGGTCAGGTGGTTCAATACTGATCTGGAGGTCATTTCCCTATTGAGGTGCCGCTAATTAAAGACTTAAGCACTTTTGTAGGAGTTGGGAGGAATGTGAGGGAGAAGGACTGGGAGTTGGAAAGCACAGAGTACTGAGTCAGAGTGTCCTCAAGTTTTCCCTTCTTCCCTCCAGAAGGAGGTTCCAGCTGAGGCGCTTACAAAAGATAGAGACTAGAAGTGAAGTCGCCTGGGCCAGGAATGCACATATGTGAAAGAGCATGACCAGACATGGGCCTCGGGTCAGACTGCAGCTTTCCTTTGAAACTGTGGTCTACCTGCTGTGTTACAAGCCTGTGCAGAGCGGGCAGCTTTTCCATGGAGGCCTATCTGGGAAAGCATTTGTAATTGCTGCAGTTGGACCTGAAAAATCACACTTAGGTTTTTAACTAGGATCCAGTAGAATACCACATTTCTTTTATAAATAGACTTTTGGATTTAAAAAATGCTCTTTCAGAATGGAATGCTACATATTAAGATAAAATTTTTATTCCATTTCAGGGGGCTCCCAAAGATGAAGTGTTAGCCAATCGATTGCTTGATTTCCTAATGAAACATGTTTTTCATCAAAAAAGAGCCGTGTTTAGTCACAACCTTGAAATTATAAAAACTCTTGTTGAATGCTGGAAGGATTGTTTATCCATCCCTTACAGGTATTAACTTACGAGATTTTGCAATGCTGTTTAGAAATTTTAAAAATGTAGTATGTTTCAAATAGTGATTACAATGAAATTGAATTATTTGAAGTGATAGAAGGAGTACTGTAATTTGAATTAGAATCCATGTATAAGAATATGATACTGTTACTCATAAAACCACAACTTCCAAAGTTGATACTAGAGCATTCTGCTCAGCCCAGGAGAGAATGTAGGACTTTGCTTTGATTCCTTTTAGCACTGCTTGAGGTAAGCTAACACTTTCAAAAGGGCAAGTAATTATAGGAAGATATAAAACTGCCTGTATTCCAAAGCTAGAATAACCTGGATGTGAACAAAGAGGGTATTAGGAAGAAGGGTATTTCTAACCTTGAATATTCTCCTTAGAAAATTTTATATTTGTCTTTCTTCTTCTTATGTATATGATAATCTGTATTTTTATACTTCTGTTTCAGGTTAATATTTGAAAAGTTTTCTAGGAAAGATCCTAATTCTAAAGACAATTCTGTAGGAATTCAATTATTAGGCATTGTAATGGCCAACAACTTCCCTCCCTATGACCCAAAATGTGGCATAGAGAGTATAAAGTAAGTATCATAGTTTTGCTTTCATTTATTTTTTTTAGGTTAAAGTATTCCTGAATTGGAAATAGACTGGTTTAATTTTGATAACTTTAAGGGCTAGAACACATGTTAAATATTTCTCCCTTAATTTAAATAGTTGGCTTTAGAGGCCATTTGAGAGAAGAATGTGTTAATGGAGTAAATGAGGAAGGTAAGTTTTAAAAAATTAGTGTAATTTTCCATGTACATTTTGTCAAATAAGAGGTATTAAGTTTTTTTTTCCTTATTTTCTAAAGTGACATTTTTAGCATTTATCCCTGAGAGCAACATGAGCTCTGTGAACCATTTAAACTAAGATGATGACTCGTGCTGCCTGCCCTGTCTCTGTGCTGTTGGGCATAGTTGCAGCCACACTGCTCCCGTTCCATCAGCACCCTTCATTGTGAGGATGTGCATCGCCCAACATATGCAGTAGAGGGGCTTAAAGTCAATGCTCCTATCACGATTACGTTATAGATCTCAGCATGTCCCTTCCATGTTTTTTTTTTTAAGTATGTCTTTATTGATTTTGGAGACAGGAAGGGAGAGGGGTAGAGAGATAGAAACATTGATGAGAGAGAAACATTGACCTGATGCCTCCTGCACACCCCTTACCCAGGATCGAGCCTGCAACCTGGTCATGTGCCCTGACAAGGAATCGAACCAGTGACCTCTTGGTTCATGGGTCGACAATCAACTACTGAACCACACCAGCTGGACTCCCGTTCCTGCTTTTGCCATTTCTTTGGAAGTGTCTCACTCTGTCTAGTTGGTCCTCTACAAATATGTTGCTCAACACAGATTCAACAGGAAATAGCTTACTTTTAGACAAGTTTATTTATTTATTTTTTTGAGCTTTAGTTTTTTCCAGTGATAACTATACAGAGCCAATGTTGGGCTAAAAATTAAAAGCTCTTTTGCCCAAGATGTCTGGTGGCACTGCATTCATACTCATTCTTTTTCTTATTATTTTATTGACCTTCTTTCTCATAATAGATGGCTTTAACAGGGTGTCAGTAAATCACAATACTATCTAATAAAAGAGTAATATGCTAATTTGACCGTACCATTGCCACACCCACAAGCCATGCCCACCAGCCAATCAGGAGCAAATTATGCAAATAAACCCCAACCAAGATGGCTGCCGCCACTGAGAGCAGGGAGGAAGGCTTGGGTTTCTCTGGCAACAGAGGAAACCAAGTTTTCTGCCTCCCTAGGCCTCCACTCAATGTTACAAAGTTTCGATTATAAAGGATACAGAAATGGCGACAGCCACTGAGCTGGAGAGAACAGAGGCTTGGGTTTCCCTGGCAACAGAGGAAGCCAAGCTTTCCGCCTGCTGTTGCCGGCCTAGGCCTCCACTCTAGGCTACGATGTTTCAGACAGAAATGGCTGCCGCCCCCAGAGTGAGCAGAAGACTTGGCTCTGCTCCAGGCTACAAAGTTTCAAATGTAGACATAGATTAATCCCAGATCCCAGGGCCTCCGCTTGGGTTGTTGGGGGGGTGTGGCCGGCCTGCAAACCTCCACAGGCCCCTCGCCCAGGCCGCCCCTCACCCCAAGGGAACCCCCACCTTGATCTGGGACACTCTTCAGGGCAAACCACCTGGCCCCACCCATCCACCAGGCCTCTATCCTATCTAATAAAAGAGTAATTTGCAGATTGACCATCACCCCAACACACAAGAGGGCTGCCCCATGTGGTCAAAGATCCTGCCCTCATATGGACACAAGATAGCCACCACAAGATGGCCAGCAGGGAGGGCTGTTGGAGGTTCCAGGCCCTGCAAGGGAGGGCAGTTGTGGACGATCAGACCAGCAAGGGAGGGCAGTTGGGAGGGACGAGGCCTGCAGGGAGGACAGTTCGGGGTGATCAAGCCTGCAGGGGAGGGCAGTTAGGGGTGACCAGGCCAGAAGAGGAGGGAAGTTGGGGGCAAACAGGCTGGCAGGGGAGCAGTTAAACATAAATTAGGCTGGCAGGGTAGTGTATCAGGCTGGCAGGCAGAAGTGGTTAGGGGCAAACAGGGAGGCAGGCAGGTGAGCAGTTTGGAGCCAGCAGTCCTGGATTGTGAGAAGGATGTCCGATTGCCCATTTAGGCCCAATCCTACCAGGATTGGGCATATATGGGCAGTTGGACATACCTGGAGGGGTCCCAGATTGGAGAGGGTGCAGGTTGGGCTAAGGGACATCCCTTGTCCCCCCGTGGATGAATTTCGTGCACCAGGACTTTAGTCTTAAATAATAGCTTTTTTTTCGCTATAGTTTTATAGTATCAAGCATTATGGGTTGTTTTTGAGTGGAGGGATTCCCCAAGAAGCCAGCACATGTATTGATGCTTATTCAAGCTCCTCAGATCCTGCAGGCTTCTTAGTCTCAGAAGCCCAGCCAAGCAATTCAGGCTGTAGCCTGGAAGTTTCTATTGCTCAGCCATTGGGTTCCGGCAGTTGAGCCGGAGTGAATCCGTGCCTGGGAACCCCACAGCGCCCTCATTCTGCCTGCTCCTCTTCAGCTGGATTCAGCTCCCCTCTCCAGCATTGTTTACTTTAACTATAGGAGGTTTAGTGTAATTGAGCCAACTTGAATGTGCCTCCCTGATGTGATGATGTCAGAACCTAAAGACATCTTCATATATGTCTTTACATCAGTAATTTGGATCATGTTTTAGGTTTTTTTAATCTTTATTATTCAGTTTATTAATTACATTGTTCCCCCCTTTTTTTTTTCACCCTCTAATTCCCCTCCACCTGGTACCCATCCCACCCTCTGCCCTCACCCCCCTCCACTGTCCTCTCTCATAGTTGCATGATTTTTGTCCAGTCTCTTGCTGCACTTCCCACACCCCCTTTCTCCCCAAGAGTTGTTAGTCCATTCCCTCTCTATGTCCGTGATTCTGTTACATTCACCAGTTTATCCTGTTCATCAGCTTATTAATTCACTTGATTTTTAGATTCATTTGTTGATAGATGTGTATTTGTTGTTCCTAATTTACACTTTTATCTTTTTCTTCTTCCTCTTCTTAAAGAATATCTTTCAGCATTTCATATAATATTGGTTTGGTGGTGATGAACTCCTTTAGCTTTTTCTTGTCTGCGAAGCACTTTATATGACCTTCAATTCTGCATGATAGCTTTGCTGGATAGAGTAATCTTGGTTGTAGATTCTTGCTGTTCATCACTTTGAATATTTCTTGCCACTCCCGTCTGGCCTGCATCGTTTCTGTTGAGAAATCCGCTGACAATTGTATGGGTGCTCCCTTATAGGTAACCATCTGTTTTTCTCTTGCTGCTTTTAATATTCTCTCTTTGTCTTTTGCTCTTGGCATTTTAATTATGATGTGCCTTGGTGTGGTCCTCTTAGGGTTCCTATATATTGGGGTTCGGTGTGCTCCTTGGACTCCTAAGTCAATTTCTTTCACCAGGTGTGGGAAGTTTTCGGTCACTGTTTCTTCGAATAGGTTTTCACTGTCTTGCTCTCTCTCTTTTTCTGGCACCCCTATAATTCGGATGTTGGTATGCTTGAGGTTGTCCCAGATGCCCCTTACACTATGTTCAATATTTTGGATTCTTTTGGTTTCTTGCTTTTTCAGCTGAGTGGATTTTACCTCTTTGTATTTCAAATCTTTAACTTGGTTCTTGGGGTGCTCCAGAGCACTTTTAGGTCTTTGTATAATATTTTTTATTTCCATCAGTGTATGCTTAATTTCTGGTTGGTCTCTTTTATATCCTTGAGGTTCTCCTTCATTTCCTTGTAGGACTCATTCATTTCCTTTGCAGTCTTGCTTAATTCCTTATAGGCCTCGACCTTTTGTTGGAACCTCTTGAAAAATCCTATAACTGTGGTTTTGAATTCCATGTCCAGTCCTTTTTTTCCCTTCATTTCTTTCACATCTGATTTCTTTCCATGTCTCTGCATGGTGGCTGCTTCCCTGAGTTGGTCAATTAGCTTTGTGTGGTAGACTTCCTACTAGGACAGTGGCTCAGCCTCCCCAGTTACCTGAGGTGGATATGGGTTGCACAGTCTTGTTGAAGTTAAGCTCAGGTTAATTGTTGTTAGCACTTGGAGGGGTTGACCTCTAGGCCAATTGTCTGTGAAGTTCAGCTGTGCTCAGGTTGGATGGGCGGAGTCTCCGGGCCAAGCAGACAGCATTAGCTCCGCCCTATGCGGCCCCAGGGACTCTGTGCCAGGGGCAATAGCCGCCAGCACCTCTGAGAGAGAGCCGCTGCCAAGCTTCACCAGCTGCCGGGGAATTCAGACTCTCCCCAAATGAGTCTGCACGCCCAATGTCTCACCCAGGGTTGTAAAACAAAGCAGACTGACGGTTTCCCAAATGAGAGGGCAAGTTGCAGAGCGCTCTCTGCGCGGTCACGCAGCTGAGCTGTTCGCGCAAGCTGCCTTCTCCACAAGCCGGGAGACCCCTGCAGCACCCGAGCTTCGGCGTGGCCTCCCACTGTCCAGTTTTCACCCCGTATGATAGTGGGATCCCTGGACTTCGCCCAAAGCTGGAGAATCAGTCCAGTGGGACGTCTTTGTCTCCCTGTTCGAGATAACTGGCCGGTTTTCAGCCGCCCGCCCTCTCCGCTGGCGCGCGCTCCAAACCTCTCTCCGCACGAATCTTTCAACGCTGTCCGCCTCCGCTCCTCCGAGTCACAGTGTCTTATTTTCACTTTTATTTGTGGAATTTTCACTCGGCCAGCTTTCTGGTGATTCTGAAAGGTGTTTGTTCTTTCTTTAAGTTGTAGTATTAAAATTGCTGAGCATGACGGCAAGATAGGTGTTTTACCTATGCCGCCATCTTGGTTCCCTCTCCAGAATTTCTCAATGTGTGCTATTAATATGGTACAAAGAATAAAATCATTATAATTTTATGTCAACAGAATGGATTATTTTATGCGTATTTATATTCTATATTTGTTACAGATACTTTCAAGCTTTGGTCAATAATATGTCCTTTGTAAAATATAAAGAAGTGTACGCAGCAGCAGCAGAAGTTCTGGGACTTGTTCTTCAATATATTACTGAGAGAAAAAATGTGAGTGTGTTATACAATTTTAAATAAATGCTTTTTCAATTTTGGTTTGTCATGACACTTGATTTATATCCTCTGTACTGTAAGAAACCAAAGTGGGCATTTTGCAAATACCTGCTAATGTTAGGTTAAGCTATTAAAATTCTCGCCTGCCCTAGCATGTGGATAAAGCATTGGCTTGTGGACTGAAGGTTCCCAGGTTTGATTCTGGCCAAAGGCACATGCCCAGGTTATGGGCTCGATGCCCAGTAGGGGGTGTGCAGGAGGCAGCCAATCAGTGATTCTCTCTCATCATTCATGTTTCTATCTCTGTCTCCCTCTCCCTTCCTCTCTGAAATCAATAAAAAAATATATTTTAAAAATAAAATTCTTGCCTATAATTTTTGACATAATACAACCATTACACAGGAAAAGTGCTTTCTTGGGAGCCTTTCCAGTCTTATGTGTCCTTCCCACTTGACTGTATTGTAAAAAGAACCTTGTTGAAGTTTTAAGCATAGCATACATTCAGAGTACTATAATTTCCAATAAATATAATTATTAAAGATATACAGGTATAACTGCATGGAAATTACATGCTATAACTTACTTGAAAATAGTATAGCAGGTGATGATTACTGCTGCTACATTGCTCTCCTCCCACATGCTAATAAGAGTGAGGAGCTACATGTTTTTGTAGCCTCCAAAAGCAGTCTTCCTTGTTATTTATATGATAATTTACATTTTAAATATAAACTCGTTGTGATCAGATGCTTGTACCAGGTCTCTCTGTTTCAACCTGTCCACAGCAGCACAGTTGATCTTCCTGGATTTCCCTTTGTCACTGGTTGTGGGACACTCTTGGCTGTCTCTCTACTTCCTTAGCAGCTTCTTCTCTGTTTCGTAGCTGATGTTTCCTGGGCCACCTCCATAGCTCTGATTTTGGTCTTCTTCTGTTTTATTGCTTCCCTGCTGGTTTATATGGCCTTGTGGCTTTAAAAATTGCCTCTATTTTCATGATTTCCAAATTTGCCTCTCCAGTCCATCCCCTCTCCTGAAAGAAAAGGTAGAGTGGAGTCTGGGCTGCGTGCATTATCAGTCAGGATGAGAAGAAGCTTTGGGAAGGTCAGGATGTCCTCAAGATACCCAGGTTACCCACAAATAGCAGTTTGGCCCCCTGCCCATTTACCAATTAGGCATTTATTTGGATTAAAATAAAATATCATTAAGCTAAAAGGAACTAGACCCCTTTGGGAAGATCAAACTTATTTATTTAAGGATACCCAGTCATTTTAGTAAAAGAAACAATTTTAAAAATTCAGAATAACTTAAGACATGATTCTAATGTCGCTAAATGTTTGGTAGCAGTTTATATAAAATGATTAATATTTACCTTTGATGGAACAAATGATAACATATCCCAGTTCAATCTCTCTTGACTTAAATTTCAACATAACAGGAATGAGAAACACTTGTTTTACATAGTTTTTTTTCCTTAAATGACATTGATTTTTATGTAAAAATTAGGATAACATAAAGAAGTATAAAATGACATTGACTTTTATGTAAAAATTAGTATAACATAAAGAAGTATAAAATGTATTTTTATGTAAAAATTAGTATAACATAAAGAAGTAAGTAAGAAGAAAAAAAAGAGAGAAGGAAGTGTCACTCATATTCTAACCACTATGCTACTCTTGGCACCTGAGATGTAGACTCCAGTCTTGTCTTCTACTGTTTTCCCCATATTGTTAAGTTCACATTGTTTTATAACTTTGTCACTTATATGTGGGTCACTTATATGGGCAAAAGTAGGTTTATAGTTGTAATACAAATAATACAAACATTAATAAGTAATAATGCAAGAATAAACTGCGTTTCGCATACTCAGAACTGAAAACCTACTTTTGCCCACAACTCTGTATTAGGTACTTACTGCTTGGATCTAGGCTCTTTTATGCAACTGGAAACAGGACAGGGTAAGTCCCACCCTCAGGGAGCTGACATGTGGTGAGGGCAGACAGGTAATTCATAAATGAATCTATCGTAGGTAGTAGTGATCATGAGAAAGCAAGCAAGGTATAGGGAGATAGACAGTAAGAGTTGATATAGAGTTGCTTGAAAATTGTGGTTTGTGAGAATATTTGACCACAGACATGAACACTGACACCATAAAATGTGTCTTAAACATATTTAATCACGAATTTTAGTTTCACCTCTTAAATGAGTTGTTGACATGTTTCCTTGTCAGAAGAAACACTAATCTTTTTTTTAATCTTTTCAATTATTTTGCCCATTTCTCCTTTGTTTGACATTTTATTTTTTTAATTTATTGATTTTAGAGAGGAAGGGAGAGGGTGAGAAAGATAGAAACATCAGTGATGAGAGAGAATCATTGATTGGCTGTCTCCTGCATTCCCCCTACTGAGGATCAATCCTGCAACCTGGGCATGTGCCTTGATCGGAATCGAACCCGGGATCCTCCAGTCTACTGGCTGACTCTCTGTCCACTGAGCTAAAGTGGCTAGGGCAGCACTAATGTTTTTATGACATGAGCTGACACTGCCAAGTGCTCACAGCACAAGTGCGGGAACGCAGCCTGGCTTACCCAGACTTACTGCTCCAGAGCCTCTGGTGGTACTCAGTGATTAGTGTAAGCTCAGGAGTGCTCCCGGTTTCACCAGGTGAACACTGGAGATGATAGCAGTGGACTCTCAACTATTCAAGATAAACCTGTTTTCAGAAATGTAGCATAAGTTTCCACTTGTGTATATTGGGAAAGAAACTTGATTTTTCAGATACTGGAGGAGTCTGTGTGTGAACTGATTGTAAAACAGCTGAAACAGCATCAGAATACAATGGAGGACAAATTTATTGTGTGCTTGAACAAAGCTGTGAAAAACTTCCCTCCACTGGCCGATAGGTAAGATGCTGAGGCGGTGAATGTCCTGTGGCGGGGATGGTTGAGACTGCTCTGGAAGGCAGCTTTGCTCCTGATGCCCTGGCGCTATAGAGATGCTTTTTCAGTTGGAAAGTTCATTGAACCAGATCAGTTTACTGGTCCATCCCCCAATGATGTAAATCCCTCTGTTGAGTGTTCTGAACCTCTTGATGACCTAGCCATGTCCACTGGTTAGGTTCATGAGCTCCGTGTTCTTTCTGCTGCCAAAATTTCATGGAGTGATGAAGACTCTCTGTCTAGAAGTGGTGCTGTGTCGTTCAGAGGCAATAACAGATCTGTACTTACAGTTGAAGAGCAAGGATTTTATTCAAGTCATGAGACATAGGTGAGTGGGAAACCAGCCCCGTGTTCCTGGTGCAGCAGGCTCATAACATGTTGATTTGTCCAGGTATTTCCTTCAGCTCAGAAAGAGCTTGTAGTTTCCATGAAATATGTATTACATTTGAATCTGAGAAGAAAGGTTGGTGGGGCCTGGTCATTCTGCCTCCTCTCACTTGGCACCTTCTGGAGACTACACAGACACTGTCCAAGGCTCTTTTCCAATATAAAATGCATGGTGTTGAGTTTTGTACCTATCTTACCAGGTAAGAGTTTTTTTGTTTTTTAACTTAATTTGTTTGTTAAAATTGTTCCTTTACTTTCAAAATTGCAGTCTCCCTACAAATGCTAAAATAGAATGCTGTTGTTACTTAAAATATTCTCATTTCCCTGTACTCTTTTCCCCGTCTTGTATGTGTTCCTGTCTTTGCATGGTGATAAATTATTGATAAATGTGTGCTGTGCCAGCAAGAAAGAATGTATTATTGTGTTCTACATAGACATTAAACTTTTGCTGAGTACCTATTGCATGTAAAGCATTTTAAGAAGGAAATGATGCACCTTATCTGGGACCCATACAGACACTTAGTCCTGCTGTATGACTTGGCAGGTGGTCTAACGCTTGAAATCAATTTTTTAAATCATGAAATTTTTTACACCTAGCTTATTTTGCTTGACTTTTTCATGTTTTTTTAAAAATGAACTTTTAATTTTAGAATAACCTTATATTTACAGAAAAGTTAAAAGGTAATACACACAGGTCCCATATACCCTTTACTCAATTTTTTCATCTTACTTAATTGTGGTACATTTGTGAAAACTAAGAAATGAACATTAGTTCATTACTAGTAACTAAACTAGACTTCATTTGGATTCCACTAATTTTTCTATTCCAGGATCAGTCCAAGATTCCACATTGAATTAATTTATTTTTAATAATCTAGTCCATGATAATTATTTTTAAGAATGTAATTTTTAGAATATTTGAGTGCTAACAAGAGAGATGAAGACGAGATCTGTGGGGAGCACTGTCTTTGGGAAAATCTTATGGAGAAAGAAGGTTGATTGATTAATGAAATCTTTCCAGATAGGGAAGACACTTTGAGCCATGGCTTTGGAGCAGGTAACATCTAACAGAATTGGTTTAAATCCTAATGCAAAAGTGTGGCAAGAAATTTCTCATGGAAATACTGATGCCACACCAGTAACTCATGAAGCTCTTGGCATGAAATAGCAGCCTCATCAGGGTCTCATCCTGAGAGTAATACAGAGCTTTCAGATGATATGTGTAAGGAATATGAAGGTCTGAGTTACTAAATATATGACATTTCCAGACAAAGCAATTCAGCAATTTCTACAGAAGACCTGTAAGAATGCCTGAAGAAACAATTAGAATTCTGTTTTTCCACAAAAAAATTTGTCAAAGGATCTTATCTGATATCTCAAATGGACAGTGATCAATTCATTCCAGTCTGGACAGTTGCCAACATGGAAGAAATAAAAATCTAACCACAGACCCTGATCTAATTCTTGAAGTATTGAGATCTTCTCCATGGTACAAGTTGATGAGAAGGGTGAGAAAATGAGACCAAGTCATAAGTGTTGTAATGTGATTCTTAGTGAGATTCCTGAAACACCAATTCAGGAAATGAAAGCTTTGTTTAAGAATGAAAACTACCCCAGGGTGATGAGCGGTGAGTTTGTACACAATAGCAGTTGGTATATCACTTTCCAGCGAGACACAGGTGCACAAAAGGTTTTTAAATATCTGAGAAGAAGTTAAAACATTGTAGGGCAAGCCAATCATGGCAAGGATAAACGCCATCAATACATTTTTTGCTAAGAATGGTTATCAATTAATGGATTCTAGTATGTATTGTCAGCCTATTCAAACTCAAGCACAGTATGCCTCACCAGTCTTTATGCAGCCTGCATATAGTCCTCACCAACAGTACTCCATCTATAGTATTGTGCCTCAGTCTTGGTCTCCAAACCCTGCACCTTACTTTGAAACACCACTGGCTCCCTTTCCAAACAGTAGTTTTGTGAATGGCTTTAATTCTCCAGGATCTTATAAAACAACTGCTGCTGCTGTGAATATGGGTCAACCATTCCAAAAAAATTGCTTGACGCCTCATTTTAGGTCATCAAGAAGTTCAGAACACTCAACAGAGGGATCTATATCATTGGGGGATGGACCAATAAACTGATCTGGTTCAAGGAACTTTCCAACTGAAACAGCATAAACCTATAGCGCCAGGGCATCAGGAGTAAAGCTGGCTTCCGAAAGAGTCTCCAACTTTGTAGATCGAACACAATGGGGATTATAGTGGTGGGAGAATGCTCTTCAGAGGTCGAAGATGACAAGAAGATGACAGAATCCCAAGACCCCAACCTTGACAGCTGAAGCAAAGGCACCAACACCAAAGTTTGACTTATCAGCCTCAAATTTTCCTCCTTTTCCTGGAAATTCATCAAGAACACCAGGTGAACTTGTTTTGGAGAGTAGGATGTCTGATGTTGTTAAAGATGTCTACAAAGAGAAGGATAATGAGGAGTTAAGACAAGGGATAGTAGCACAGTGCCTGCAGAGAATGAACAGACCGACTGCACTGCTGCCCAGCTACTTGATACAAGTACCGGTCCTTCATGCCCAGCTGAGCCTACTGCATTGATCACAACTTGGATAGAAAAGGACCTAGTGGAGGATTCCACTATTCAGAAGGATGTTCTCCACCTGACAACTATATCAGTTTCTCCCCCAAATCCCACAAAGCCATCAAGGTCAAATACTGCTTCAACCTGTGATAATAACATAAATGTAGCTGTAACCGTAGCCCTACAGGAACACTGAAAGCCAAGTTATGCTGAAGTGTGCCAGAAGCCCCCTAAAGAGCCATGTCCAATTCCTGTGCAGCGGCTACGAGAACTTTGCTCCAATGTAGTGTTTCCCCACCAAAAATGAAGAGAATGGAGCTCCTGAGAAGTCCATTGAGAAACCACATGAGAAGCCAGAAACAAGGACTAGTAAGGATTATTTTGGCTTCCAAGGCAATACCATTCTCAGGGGAGTAGCTGGAAAAATCAGGGAACAGAGACACCAATTTGGCCACAGGGAGTGACTTGACTTAATGGCAAAGAGCAAAATGTGCCACCCAGATCACCAAAGTAAAACAAACAAACACACAAAAACTACTCAAAAACTTCTCTCTCTTCCCATTTAACTTGAGCCGTGGCTATATATATATATATATATATATATACATATATATATATATATATATATGGAGAGAGAGAGAGACAGAGAGAGAGTGGGGGGGGGGGCATGGTGCATGACATTCGTGCACTGGGGGGACATTGGGAGAGGAGGGAATGGTCCCTCAGCCAGCCTGTGCCCTTAGTCTGGGAGCCCTCAGAGGTATGTCTGACTGCTGGCTTAGGGAGTGGGCCTAAGCCACAGTTGGACATCCTTAGTGTGCTGTGCTCGCCAGTCATCAGCCGGCTTCTGGCCGAGCAATGCTCCTTCTGTGGGAGTACACTGACCACCCAGCTCCTGTGTTGAACGCCTGCCTCCTGGTGGTCAGTGTGCATCATAGTGACTGGTTGTTTTACCATTCAGTCAATTTGCATATTACCCTTTTATTATATAGGATATGTACATATATGAAAATATAATTTTTCTATTTTAATTTTTTATTTTAATTTGCAGAGATCTGCCTGGAATTAATTTTGAGGGTTCAGATTTAGCTTGGGAAAAAAACATATTATACTTCCTTCAGTATAGGAGATGAGGGAGTGAGAGAAAATATTTTTTGAAGATGCATTTCTGTAAAATTAGGAATTACTTTTTAAAATCTATTTAAACTTTGGCTTGGAGAATGCCATCTCTGCCTTTATGGCCTGTGTTGCAAAGCAGATCAGTGGCTGGGGTGCCTGTTTTGGTGTGTGTATTCAAATCTGTTGTATTGTTTGTAAATGATTTGAAAACTGAATGTAATATGTACTTGAGTAGATTAGTTTTACAGTTTGATATGTAGTCTCCTTTTGACCTTACTAATATTTCATTTTCAAGAAGCTTTTGATTGTACTTGGAGATGTGACTACCAGTCAGTTTGATACTCACAGAAAGAATGGGGGTTATTTAGATAACTGAAAAATCTGTATTAGATCTGAGGAGATAGGTCAAAAGGCCTTCAGAGGTTTAAACTGGCCTGTGAATTTCCCTTTCCCCCCAAATAGGAAATAATTTTTTTGTGTTACTTCATTCGCTACTCTCAGTTCTTTGACTACCACCTCCAGAAGCAAATTAACCAACCACCTACATAATTGTATGTTTCTAACCACCTTGACCAGTCTAGTCAAATCATATAACTGTTCTCAATTTCTGAATTGAACAGTGAAGTATTTTACTCTTCTGCTCATGTATTTAGAAGTTTAGATCCAGAATGGTAGAGCAGACTGTAATTTATTTGTATTAGTGTTAAAGATGAAACATTGTAATTGAGTCTCAAATTATTAAATAGCGGAGAAGTAAAAATAATTTTTAAAGTCCTAATTTAGGGGCAGCTTTTTCTGTTTACAGTGTATTTATCATAACCTGCTTCCTTCCCTTTCTCCAAAAAATTAAAATTAAAAAAAGTCAGTTTAGAATTCACAGAAACAGAGCCAGCAAGTCAGGAGATTTTTGAGTTAAGGTGAGAAAGATAGTTGAAGAAAATTAATACATAATATCTCAGTGAATCAAGTTGTAGCTCTCATATTAAATGGGCAAGTTTACATGCTGGTATTTAGAAGATGGCTAATATATTAAAAATCATGTTGAATTAATATGTTTTAAGTTATACAATTTTCAGGGTTCTATGTAAGGTGAGGTTTTTGTGTTTTTAGGGATAGTTTGTAGAAGTAATAACTGTCCCTTATGTTAGAGAATGACTTGTATAATTTGAAACTAATTTGTGAACACTGGAAAGTACCATTGTGATATAGAGTAAACATCTTAGTAATATATTAACATGAATGTAAATGGAGGTTAAAACTACGTTACTGTGAAACTCATCTTCCAACTCTAAGGTAAGCTGTGGAGATTTGTATTAGTAGGCAACTGTTCAGAGATTTGAAAGCACTGCACATTTCTGTAAAAGCAAGATTTACTATTTCTTTATAATTTATTCAGCTTGGCAAATGCCTTTGATTTTGATTTGCTGGGTTGATAACATAGTACATTTAAGTAAAAAGAATAATTTCTGCACACTATCTTTTAAAATCATCTAGAACTGAAATAAACAATTAAAACTACTGTCTATGATTAAAGTGCTTATTTTGGTTTACTTAGATAATGCTGCAGTTGGTGGAAATGATAAACATTTAAAATGCTAATGCTCTGTGAATGTATTGGATTTAAGAGAATAAACATTTTATTAAAAAATGTAATTTTTATATAAGTGTAGCATTGTCTATTACAACATATTTTGAAATACAGAATAGCACAAAAAAGTTAACTTATTATATCTGAAAATACAATATTAAAAACTATTAAAATTGTGATTTTACAAATCTTTTTTTTAGAGATGATGAAAGGCAAAAAGTGTGTTTAGACATAATTTATAAGATGATGGCAAAATTGAAGCCAGTAGAACTTCGAGAACTTCTGAATCCTGTTGTAGAATTCATTTCTCATCCTTCTCCAGTGTGTAGGGAACAAATGTATAATATTCTTATGTGGATTCATGACAATTATCGGTAAGTTCTACATTGACATTTTGTATTACATTTCTTAAGGGAGAATTTGGGTGCCTTTAGTAATCTGGAAAAGATTATAATAAATGTAAAAACATTTAAAACATGATTAATAAAACAAGTTTATTTTTGTATGCTGAAATGTATTATTATTTTAACTCATGTATCTGTGAGAAATATTTGGTGCATGAAATTGTTGGTTGAGTTAAAAGTGTAGTTTATTTTTTATTATTTTTCCCATCACCATTTATCTTCCATATACCCTCTTCTACCTCTACCCCCTCATGCCCTCCCTACCCAGTCACCACACTGTCGTCCATGTTTCTGAGCTCTTTCTCTTTTTTAGGGGGGAGGGTAAAAGTGTACTTTATTTTCATAGTTATCCCTTTAAGATCTAACAAGATAAAGGAAATGAACTTGACTGAGATGTCTTCATCCTTCAAGAGTACCGCATATCCTGCCCAGGGGACTTGGGCCATCTCTTAGCATCCCAGGGAGCCCTGGAAGCCCTGCTCCTGGCACCAGCCCCTCCTCTCCTGCACTGGAGAGAGAAGAGCCACTTGAAGGGGCTCGTAGAGGCACCGAAGGAGGAGGTTGGGC
Source organism: Antrozous pallidus (assembly GCA_027563665.1). Taxonomy (NCBI): domain Eukaryota; kingdom Metazoa; phylum Chordata; class Mammalia; order Chiroptera; family Vespertilionidae; genus Antrozous; species Antrozous pallidus. The sequence continues at coordinate 51,604,830 of CM050510.1, forward strand.
ACATTGGCATGGGATAGGTTCTGCGTTATTTTGGAATTTAAGTTTTATGGGAAAAGCCAGATTTTTTTCAAAACTTTAATTCTAGACAATGTTACTGGGTTTGAACAAAAGTGATACAAGAGAATATTAATGTTTTGTCATTTTATTATTTTTCTCAGAGATCCAGAAAGCCAAGCAGATGATGACTCCCGGGAAATATTTAAGTTGGCAAAAGATGTATTGATTCAGGGATTAATCGATGAGAACCTTGGGCTTCAGTATGTGCTCCACCTGAATAATTGGGCCAGGACAAAAAAATTTAGGAGTATTTTTTCCTAGACTGGCATAGTGTAGTTTTCAGCATTTTTTGTTTGCAATATTAGCAATTTTCTCTGCCTCTTGCATTCATAATGTTAAATAAAAATGTCTTTTAAATCATATGAGACTTAAAAATCCCGATGAGTTATTTTAACATGAATCTCTTGAAAAAGTGGTATGGTAAAGCTGTCTCTGCTGTGCAGTGAATTAAAGCATTTCACAATGAAAGGGAAATCTAGTGACAGTTACTGTTTTCCATTTAACTTTCATCATTGCAATCACACAATGCATATTAATATCTAATAAAATATTTGAGATCTCAGAGATAAGAGGAAACTATAATATTAATTATACATGGAAATATGAGTGATTATTCTTCTTTAAAATGCCTACCTAAGTCAGTTATAATAGTGTTTTGTCAAGTACTAGTTATATAAAAAGGAGTGTAAACTTTTTTTATGATTCTATATATCAGTTAATTTTCTATTCTGATGCAATTTTAAGTTCGTTGAGCCTTTAAAAATTGTATTTGTATTTTATGTTTATAAATTATAAAGCCTAAACTTGTGTTTAACTAGTTTAAATTTCGAATATTTTTTGGCACTAGTTAAAAAAAATATTTGTATTGGTTTCAGAGAGGAAGGGAGAGGGAGAGAGAGATAGAAACAACAATGATAAAAGAGAATCATTGATTGGCTGCCTCCTGCGAGCCCCCTTCTGGGGGGATCAAACCTGCAACACAGGCATGTGCCCTTGATTGGAATTGAATTGAACCTGGGACCCTTGAGTCCGCAGGTGGACATTCTATTCACTGAGCCAAGCTGGCTAGGGCATTCATTATGGCACTAATTTTTGGAGCCATTTGTTTTAACAAGGCAGTAAAGAATTAAATATTTCTTAAGATGTTTTCTCAGTTTCCAAATAGTTAATATTATAATACTTATTATTAAAATCTTCCCAGATAATAGAGATGAGAATAATATCACCCAGTTTCTTTTGTTAAATAAGTTTTTAGAATATTTTTTTCATTAATGCATATTATTTTTCTTAACTCAGATTATACTGTTTATACCATTTTGAATGTGGTTACCCTCTATGTTAAGCTTTATTTAAATGAAAAACTGTGCCTTCTCCACAGTTTCATTTGCCAATAATCTGAGCAATATGTCTTTTCTTTTCTGCTTTTCAGATTAATTATTCGAAATTTCTGGAGCCATGAAACTAGGTTACCTTCAAATACTTTGGACCGGTTGTTGGCACTAAATTCCTTATATACTCCTAAAATAGAAATGCACTTTTTAAGTTTAGCAACAGATTTTCTCCTTGAAATGACCAGCATGAGCCCAGATTACCTAAATTCTATGTTTGAACATCCTCTATCAGAATGCAAATTTCAGGTGAAGTGCTTGTCTCTGTAATAAATAAATATATGCTTTCCCTGTCAGTCAACAAATGTTTCTAATAGTGTTAACTTGGCTTTCTTTTTTTTATGGAGATACTAAGGGCCCAGTGCACTGATTCATGCACCTTGAAAGGAACTGTGGCCTGCAAGGCTGCAGGGGGCAGAGGGGCAGGTCTCGACCCATGCTCCATGCCCCTGCCTGGCCCCTTCCCACTGTGGCTCCTGGTACTCTCTCTGCCAGCAGCCATGCTCCGCAACCATCGCCACTCTCACCCACTGATTGTGCCGGCAGCAGATGCGAGCAGTGGCTGCCAGGCACGATTGCCCCTCTGGAGCAGGGGGGAGGTAGAGAAGCCCTGAGATCCATTGGGGTTGGTAGCTGCCACTTGCACCAGCTGACAGTGCTGAGCTATCAGGGCTGGCACCGGCAGCAGGTGTGAGCTCCAGGTGGGGCCATGGCACGCAGGAGCAAAGAATTTTCAGTAACCACCAGAGGCTTGCCCCAATGACAGTGACTAGCACCCTGCTTTGGTCTGGAGTCCTTGCTCACCTGTTCCACCATCCAGCTGTGGCCAACACCTGCCATGTTTTGCACGCATCCCCTGATGGTTAACACATATCAAAGCAATCACTTGTTCGGTTGTTCTGCCATTCGGTCTCTTTGTATATTAGGGCTTTATAGATACAGATAATTGGCATGAAACATACTTGTTTCAGGTATATAACATAATGATTTGATATTTGTATATATTGCAAAATGATCATATTAAGTCTAGTTATCATCCATCACAATACAAATTTTTTTTCTTGAAAACTTTTAAGGTCTACATATTAGCAACTCTCAAATTTATACAAAATTTATACTGTACGTAAAACTACTAGATGCCTGGTGCATGAATATGTGCATGGGTGGGGTCCCTAGATCTGGCCAGCTGATCAGGGCTGATTGGGTCTGTCTCAACCAGTTCTGATTGGGGCCTGCTGGCAGGCAGGTAAACACAAGGGAAAGACTGTGGGAGGTTGCCCAGCTTGGTTGGGGTGGGGGTGGGGGGGATAGAGGAGGTTGGCCAGTTGTGTGAGGTTGGCTATGGGAATGCAACTAGTCAACCAATAATTCCGGTTGTTCTGTTGTAATGCTCGCTTAGTCTTTTATATATATATTGATAGTCACAATGTTGTATATTACTTTTCATGACTTATTTATTTATGACTGGAATTTGTGCCTTTTGACCCCCTTGACCCATTTTGCCCACCTCTCAACCCCATCTGGCAACCTAATCTGCTCTCTTTATGAGTTCATTTGTTTTGTTTTGTTTTGTTAAGGGTTTTTTGTTTGTTTAGATTCCACATGTAAGTGATTATATGTCTTCCTCTGTCTTACTATATTTAGCATAATAGTCTTAAGGTTCATCCATGTTGTTGCAAATGGCAAGATTTTCTTCTTATGGATGAATAATATTCCATTTTACATATATACACCACATGTGCTTTATCAGTGGACACTTAGGTTGCTTCTTCCATGTCTTGGCGATCTATATATATAAAAGCCTAAGCAACCGAACGATCAAACAATCAGTTAACTGGTTCCTATGATGCACACTGACCACCTGGGGGTAGATACTCTGTGCAGATGCTTTCCCCTGGTGGTCAGTACACTCCCACAGTCAACCTCCCACTGCCAGCCAACTGTCCAGCTCGCCAACCTCCAGCAAGGCTGGCCGACCAACCTCCCATGGTCTCCCTCTCCCCACCAGCCAGCCCTGATCGCCCTGATTGGGACTGGGTGAAATGGCCCTGATTGGCCCTTATCACTGGCCAGTCTGACAGATCCCATCCATGCACAAATTTATGCACTGGGCCTCTAGTTATAAATAATGCTACCATGATTGTGGGGATGCAATTTTTTTTTAACTTAGTGTTTTTGTTTCCTTCAGAAGAATACCCAGAAGTGGGATTACTTGGTAATATGGTGGATTGTGAGAACCCCTTTTACATCTCGCATGGTTCAGGGTTCCAGTTCAGGGTTCGGGTTCTGAAGAAGGCCGCACAAACGAAAAGAGACTAGAAAAATATTAATTTGGGAATATTGGGGGCCAGGTTGGATTCCACCTCTAGTAGGAAGACTACACACCGTTCTGGCCTTACTATCCCTTTTATTAAGACTATGGGATACACCCATAGCCTTTAAGCAGGAAATTCCAGTAACAAAAATACATAAGACAAACAGGTGGAGGCTGCTTCAGCTAACAATGTTTCAACTAAATAGTGAGTGACTAGAGCAATTAAGGTTGTTGACCATCCTTGTGGGTTTCCTGTGCACATCTTTCTATTAGTGAGACAATGTTCGGTTTCCTGCAGTAGATCTATTTCTAAATTTTTGAGGAATTGCCTCACTATTTTCCATAATGGCTGCACCAGTTTACATTTCTACCAACAGTGCACAAGGATTCCCTTTTCCCCAGTCTTGCCAACACTTGTTATGTGTCTTCCTGATACTAGGCATTTTAACAATTGGGATATCTTGTGGTTTTGATTTACATTTCTCTGATGATTAGTGATGTTGGCTTTCTTTAAAAACTTGCTACACTCGCACATTCCTTCCTGAAACACAGTTACTCTACCCACCTCTGCCTATACTCCCTGCACACAGCTCATACTTTTCATTTCAACTTCCACTTAAATTTTTCCTTTCTCCATAATGGCTTCTCTCCCTTCCATCACTCCTCCTGTTCACTCTGTACCTATTGAGTTTATGCTATCTCCTGGCAGCCTTAAAAACTGTGATTTATACATTAAACAAAGAGTTCACTTCATCTCTCTTAAGCTCCTGAGCAGCAGAGCCTGATTTTTTCTACTCACACTTGTATTTCTAAGATCGTGCCCAGTGCTGGGCATGCAGTGAGTATTTAAGAAGGAGTTGAGTCACTTAACTTGTTATAGCTGTGTTATGCTATTATTGAGTATGGCATTGAATATTATAGAGTGGGAAAATGGTTTTTCTCCCCCGGTACCAATTAGCTTTTCTAGTTTGTTATTTAGTTAAAAATTTTAGATCGGAAAAGATTCTTCTGCTTCCCACAGAGATATGAAGTTATAGTACATATTTGCTGATAGTACCATTGGATTTTAAATCAAAATATTTCCAAGTTGCTAAAGGACCGTCATTGTATTTGACATTCTCTCACATGCAGGAATACACCATTGATTCTGACTGGCGTTTTCGAAGTACCGTCCTCACGCCTATGTTTATCGAGACTCAGACTTCTCAGACTGCTCTCCAGACCTGGTCGCAGGAAGGATCCCTCTCTGTTCAAGGGGCTGTGGCTCGGCAGATACGGGCCACACAACAGCAGTATGACTTCACACCGACACAGAACACAGGTAACCTTCCATCTGAATGCCTACCTCTTGTTTGCCAGGCACTGTTACCTTGGAAACAGTTACCTCTACTGTAAGAACACTGACCATTTGTGAGAAGTGAAAAGATAACAGGAAAACGTGATGAGAACCACAAAAAAAGATATGTCTGTCAAAGGAGAAAAGGACTGAAGTCCCTAGAGTAGTCTGTGCTTAGAGACAGGGAGTAGAGGGTGGTTTCCAGGGCCTGAGAAGGGGACAGAGGGGAGTTAGTGTTTAATGGGTGTGACACTTCAGTTTGAAATGATGAACAAGTTCTGGAAACAATGGTGTGATGGTTGCCCAACCAGGTAAATATACTTGGTGCCACGTACATGGTTTAGACTTAAACGTGGTTAAAATAGTCAATTTGATATTATAAATATTTTACAACAATATTTTTGAAAAGGGGAAAAGGATTATTTCTGACTGGGAAAAAAGAGAAAAAGTTTTAGTACATTATGTTTTGTTTTCTCTCCAGAAAAGTCTGTTTAGTGCATCAAATTTAAAACCTTATATCTCAGAAGCAAAGTAGAGGCATAACAACTTTACTTACTTTGTTTATAGTATATTAAACTTTGTTTTTAAATGGTTCAACCTCTTTTGATCATCAAAGTACAAGTTTAGAGTAAAATATCTAAATTATTTCATAGAAACACTTCAACATTTTTTCTTTATATGAAATTTTTCACGTTCTATTGGTTCTAGAAATGGGACTAATTTGAATAATGGAAATTTTATGACACTGATATTAGAAATTAAGGATCTTAGTAATTTATAGTAGATGCAAAACATCATCCCTGGAATGGTCACAACAGTCTGAAAGAATAGGTGATATCTTCAATACCTAAGTGAGGAAACAGGCTCGGCCACGTGAGCCACCTTGGGTTGTCCACCGGTGACCTCCCAGAGCTCCCATGCCGTGTCTCCTGCTGTGACATGACTATATCCCTGGAGAGGCTGTTCCCAGTCACTGTTGCAGGTGAGCACACGAAGGCCCCAGCTGCCACTAGGACAGTCCCCATTGTTTCACCCAGTGTGTTGTGGTTGGAGCTGCTCAGTGTAGTGGGATCGGAGTGGGCTTGCAAGGTGTGCTGTTCTGAGCTACTGTGAAATGCACTGGTTGTGCCTTTTGCAGATGGAAGAAGCTCCTTTAACTGGCTGACTGGAAGCAGTATTGACCCGCTGGTGGACTATACGGTTTCTTCATCATCTGATTCCTTGTCTTCCTCTTTACTGTTTGCTCACAAGAGGAGTGAGAAATTAAAAATAGCACCCTCAAAGTCAGTGGGACCTGATTTTGGGAAAAAAAGGCTGGCCCTCCCAGGGGACACAGTGGATAACAAAGCAAAAGGTAAAGTAAGATTATTGACGTATATAGAATGACCTGCCCTCTCTCTAACAGGTTTGGCTCAGTGGATAGAGCATTGGCCTGTGGACTCAAGGATCCCAGGTTCTATTCTGGTCAAGGGCATGTACCTGGGTTGCGGGCACATCCCCAGTAAGGAGTGTGCAGGAGGCAGCTGGTTGATGTTTCTCTCTCATGTTTCTAACTCTCTCTTTCTCTCCCTTCTTCTCTGTAAAAAATCAATAAGATGTATTTTTTTTAAAAAGGGAATAACCACATTAAAAAAAAAAAATGACCTGCCCTCTCAATCAATGCAGAGGCCTAGATAAAGAAATGACATTTCTGATTGTATTCACATATTCTTATAACCTATAATCAATACCATTAAAATTTAATTCAGTAAATGTTGTCTGGACATTTACCATGTTGAAATTATAGTTTTATGTGTTCCAGAAAAACTGTTGGATAAATTAAACTCAATCCATTTATGTAGTGACTTCCCAGAACAATAGGGTTGGTTAGGCAATCAAGAGTTGAGGCAGGATTAGTAAGCTAAGTATCTGATTTAAATCCAGGTAGAGAATGGAGGGACCCTCAGGAAAGGCCTGGTGGAGGAGGTGGCCTTTGAGACTAGCCTTGGGGGACTGAGATACTGGGAGGGAAAGGACGGGGATGGAAAGGGAGAAGCAGGGAATGTGTTGGGTGGTGGGAGAGACTCAGATTAGCTCAGTGAACATTGAGTGAGAGCCCACTCTAGCGTGCACTGTAGCTGTCCAGTTAAGCAGATGCTTCAGCACACTGGGACTGAAGTCAAGAATGCTGAGAAAGCAGGCTTGCGAGTGTTAGGGTGTGGCTGTAGGCATGAACCACACTGCTTCGGGTAGTGAACCAAGCAGAAATAGGCACAGGGTCTCCGAATGACCTCTTGGGGTGGTTTGTGTGGAACAGCATGTGGAGTGCCTGAGGAGGACTTTGAGGTGGAGGTCAAAGGCAGCTACACCTTGACTTGGATTAGTAAACTAAGTCTCCAATTCAAAAAGAAAGAGAATGGGGTTGGAGAGACAGGGTGAGCCCATGGGTGATGCTAAAATAGCCGAGTGGAAAATGTTGGCAGGGCTCACAGACCCAGCGCTGAGAGGGCTGAGATAGAGGTCAGTAAGGTTAGCTCCTTATGAGAACTGTAGCGCTGGGAGTGAGGGAAAACCCGGAGGAAGAAAATATGAAGAGAGAAAAAGGTCCCAAGACTGAACCATGGGAAAATGCCAACTTAGGGATTTAGAGAAATAGAAGTAAAATTAGCCAAGTTAAATTTCTTTTTATTTAATTGTAGGAACATTAAAATACACTAAATACTTTCCTTACTCCCAACTACTCTTTTTCATACTTTCATGAAGCAAATTTGTGGCTATGGACCATTCTCTAAATTTAACATAGAAAGGTAAATCTACCTAGCCTTCTTTTAGTTCATAACTGTGCATTTGACAGAAGGCCAATGAACCCATTCCTCTGTCTTTTCCTTCACACTTGACCGCTTCCAGCCAGCTTTTCTTATTTACAGTCTTTTTCCTGTTTTTCCATCAAACCAGTATAAGATCCAGCAAGAGTGCATGACTCTCTGTCCTTACTGTAACTTTGATTGTGAAAAGCCCCAAAGTTAAAATGAACTTCCAAAGTGACTATCACCTTCCTATTGCTTATAAGTTGTCTCTCTGACCCTTTACGATTGCTTATCTTAAATCCATGGGCATGTGCAGCTTTCTGTAGAATTGTGAAAAGCTGGTGTGCATTTGCGACAGTCCGCAGTTCCATTTATGTGTGGTGACTGCTGGTGACCAACTGGACTGGTTTCTTTATTGAGTAGGGATGAGGCTCAGAAACTAATGCAATTGCTAAGGATGATAGGAGTTACTGTCCACAATTCAAATTGTTGCACAGTTTTTCCCTTTTTACATTTTTAGAGTGAAAATATGTCATGGATGATGTAGGTAGATTTGGGGAACCATGTATATAAAATAATAAAAGTAACAGGTGATATCTCTGTCTGCTCTTTTGTGCTGGCTGGTTATCCAGGGGCAAAATCTCAAATGTCTTACCTTCAGGCTATTCCTGTGTCTTACTGGTCACTGTTTCCTCTGCATCCAGCAGGACTGGCCCTTTTCACTCAGAGACGCTATGTCCATTACCCCGGTTCCACACCCACACCAGGAGGGCTGTGCTTTCACACCATACCTCCTGCTTCAGCCTCCTTCTCCTCCCTTCCCTGGAGGGCCTGGTGCTGCCAGGGCCATGTCTTCCAAGTCCTTTCCACCATCGTTGTTCTACTGCAGCACTAGGGCTGAGTTACTTAAATTTTCTGTTCAATAGCTTCCAAAACTACTTAATCATCTTTACATAGGCTTGTGTCATTTAAAAAAAGAGAGCTAAAGAAAAAAAAGCTAAATAAAATGAAAAATGGAGGTAAACAAACAACCTCACATTAATTTTAGGAGATTCTGGGGATAAGGCAAGTGTTGAAGTGGCCAATTTTAACAATCCTGCTTTTTATTCTTCAGGTACAGATAGTCAGGTAGATATATTAAGATTACGCAGACGATTTTTAAAGGACCAAGAAAAGATCAGTTTGATTTATGCGAGAAAAGGTATTGCTGAGCAAAAACGAAAGAAGGTTTGTATCTTTCTCAATTATTTGATTGGTTTGAAATATCTATTTTATGTATGTGTATTAAGGAAACAAGCTTCCTGCCAGATATTAGTTCTAATATCCTATATAATAAAAGAGAAACATGCAAATTTGACCGTACCTTTGCTACGCTACCAGCCAATCAGGAGTGGGAGGTGGGGCCAAACGGCATGAGCACCCACCCCTGGGGGCGGAGACGAAGTGGTGGTGGCATGGCACTCCAGCTGGAGTGAAGCCTCCAGCTGGCCAAAGCAAAAACAGAAGGTAACAGCCAGAGGGAAGGCCTGGGTCCCAGATTCCAGAGGAAAACTGGTTCTGGCAGCCAGGGCAAGGAAAGCCTATTGCATGAATTTTCATGCAACTGGCCTGTTGTTGGTCTATAAACCAAAATCAGAGAAGCAGCAGTATATGACTTGAAGTTATTTATGAACGAAAGTCTCCTCTCACTAGTGTAAATGAAAGGGTATTCATGACTCAATGATGAGTTGTGGTATCTTGGATTGTAACGTGTGGGTTTTCCCCTGCATCTGTGGTGTGTCCTGGCTCACAGGCACTGGCAGGGTCCCATCACTTCTTTCAGCCTCTCTTCAGCTTGATTTGTTCTCTGAACAGATTGACCTTCTCTGTGTGGTGGAACCATGGCCACCAATCACTTCTGAATTTTACACATTATGACTGTAGCTGCTGAGAAGGGATTGCCCCACTCTCTGCCTCAAGGCCAGAGTCTTGACCCACCTCAGATCGGGGCCATTTGGGGACCACTAATCTATGATCAGGGTTGGGGAGTGAGGCCATGTTACAACCAGCTACTTCCTGGAGGTACATGGATAGGAAAGGAAAGGTGGGCCCAGAGGAAGGGGTGGGCAGGGCGAGGCAGACAGGTCAGAGCTATCTGCTGAAAGTAGTGATTTAAGACGGAAGTGTGGCATGAGTTAATAGATAAACATTTTTCAAGATGTGAAAATAATGAAATTGGTTTTTTAGTCATAGCTTTAATCTTATAAATCAGTAATTATAAAATTTTTAAGATTATAAATTTAAAAATCCAATCTTCTAATTCAGTTTAAATCCTTAATCACTTAATTAATTTCCTCATCTGAGTATGAAGTGGTTGAATGGTTTCACTGTACCTTCTGTGGAAAGTAAATGTACTTTTCATCTTGTTCTTATCTCTGTAACTGCAGCTATTCTTTTGAGGACTAGGATCCAAAATCATTGTCTCAAGTTTATCTTCTACTCCTTCTCACTGGCCCCATCACATCTGGTGGGCCTTTTATTTTGCCCACTCACAGAAGTAGTTGTGGGGTCCTAATTAAACCTGAAACCTCACTAGGCATGCCTGAAGGAAGTAACCATATCTAGACAGCAGAAGGAAGACAGAAAACCAGGATGGTTGGATAAATAGCAGGGAGGTATTTTGGCCTAAGAAAAGGTCTTTGTACTGGTAAGGAGACATAGGATGGCCTGCTGTGTGAGGCCACGCATGCCCTCTGATACAGGTGTCTCTTCTGAAGTGGCCAACCACTCGTTAAGAACCACATGGAAAGTCAGGCATGGGAAAGCCATGCACTTGTAGTCGTTTGTGAGCCATGCATTGTGCTCAGTATCTGGCTTTACTCAATGCCAGTGGCACAGAGGTGAGTGTAACATGTGTGATGTCGCAAGTTAAATAAGAAATGAGCATGTCTGGGAGAGGAGTGGTGAGCGAAGCCTTTTTGAAAAGGTAGTATCTGAGATGACAACCAAAAGATGAGTGAAAAGATATAGAAAGGGCACGGGTTTGGATGGATGACAGGCCCGTCCCCCTGGGCCTCTCATATGCCCTGTGCCAGAGCAAGCTGAGGCCTCGAACCATTGCCCGGCCTCTGCCTGTAGGCTGCAGGCACTGAAGCAGGTTGCACAGGGGGAAACAAAAAGAAGGAGAAGGAGAAGGAGAAGGAGAAGGAGAAGAAAGAAAAGAAAAGCTATAAAAAGACATTCTAGACAAAGAGAGGAGCAGGGACCCACGGCCCTGCATGGGGGAGAGTTGGGCTTAGGGGTGATTAAGGATTAACTGGAAGGCCTGAACTGGCCTTTGTGGATGAGCAGGGCCTGGAGGACCTGGGCGATCACAGGAGGGGCTGTAGTGGTTACCCTGGGCCTTAGAGCCAAGGTTTATTCTAGGGGTAATTAAGGAAATACAGCTCTCTGATTTATGGCTGTAAGACGTTTTCAATCAAATTCTCTTATTTACAAATATTCAGATTACTTGTAGTAAATAGTTAAATAATCTTCACCATAGTGATTTTTCTTTTGGATTTATCATCTATCATCAACTGGTAAAAGATAGTGACTAAACCATTTTGGATACAAATTGTTACTGATTCACCTTTACGTTAAAGATGGGTACTCTTAGTTTCATAGCTCATGTACTACTGATTTTCTTAATTACAATTCAAATTTCAAATCTTCTTTGGTTCTAATGATTATAGGAAATCAAGAGTGAGTTCAAAATGAAGCACGATGCCCAAGTCGTTTTGTACAGAAGTTACCGTCAAGGTGACCTTCCCGACATTCAGATTAAATACAGCAGCCTGATCACCCCCTTGCAAGCTGTGGCCCAGGTTGGTCCTTGAGAACTGCATTTTCTGTGGATGCATAAAAACCGGTATAACCGTTCCAGGGTTCTACTGTGTACAATAAAAATGGTTGAGGCTACACTGTATCAAAAATGAGGTGTTGATTTGTCCTAAACAATGGACTTAATTAAAAGTCCTTGATCCAAGTGTCGGCTCTGCCATTTCCGGAGGCTGAAACTTCTCTTCATGTGGTGAAACTCTGACTTGTCATCTGGAAGGTATCCCTGAGCTGAAGTCTTTGTCAAGACACTTAGTTCTCTGAGCCATTTTGTCATGTTTTCATCCATGACATCAGAGAATGATATCTAATTTTCTAACCAACAATGTTAGACTGCAGTAATATGCAAAAAGTCATAAACTTCAAAGTGCTAAGCCATTTAAATAATTGCTTATCTAAAATCCTTTGCTGGATGTGTGGAATCAGGAAATTTTCAGTTTATCAGTGGGATCTGTGTTCTCTGTTAATTATCTTGATAGCAGAGGACTGGAAATGTTTTTCTAAGTAATTAGGATGTCAGAGTAGAAATTTCCTATCTGAATTCTTTGACAAAAACAGGATACTTATCCCCCAAAAGCCTGATATGATTCCTTTGACTTTTATTGAAGTAAATATTAAATTAAAGAGCTTAGAGTATATAGTATGCTAGCTCGTGAAATATAATGCCTTATATTTTATTGTATTCAAGTTTCCAGTATTAATGCTGATTATAATAATGCACCTTATATCTGCACAGCCCCTTACTGTCTTTTAAGCTTTTTTAATGAATCTAAATAATGATAGTTTGACAGGAATTTGTAAAACTAGTACATAATCCTGTGTATCCTTCATCTAGTTACCTTCAGTAGTGCTCCTTATATAATTGTGTACATTATTTTTTCTTTTTGTTTTAATCATGTACATCATTAAGACCTATATATTGACATTGTTACAATAGTGTCAACTAGACTTCAGACTTTGTTCATTTTCATCATTTTCCTCTTCGTGTGTGTGTGTGTGTGTGTGTGTGTGTGTGTGTGTGTGTGTGTGAGAGAGAGAGAGAGAGAGAGAGAGAAAGAGAGAGAGAGAGAGAGAGAGAGAAATTCTGTGCATTTTTATCCCATGTATAGATCCAGGTAGCTCTTGGTTATTATCCCATGTATAGATCCAGTAGCTCTGGATTATTAGGGAGTGCTTTCACATTTCTCTCATTAGATTCTCACAATAATTTTGTGCCCTTGAGGCAATGACTAGATACATTACAGATGAAGAATTGAAGGTTAGCAAAGAATGGATGGTATGGTTAAAGCTGTATGCCTCCCTGGTTGTGGCATAAGGACAATGCTCTCTCTGATCAATAACTGGCCCAGTGCTTTTTCTACATTGCCACTATTTTTTAGTTTTTCTAGCACCTTGCATACATGTGCTCACATCACTGCCTCAAAAATGATGTTGACACCTGCTCTCCTAGGCATGACTTGCTCTCTCCACACTGGAGAGGTATGTGATATGTAATGATGGTAGTAGGTTAGCAGGCCTGGAACTGTTGAGATATCCATGTCCAAATAAATTAATCTCATTTGTGTTTGGAAAAAATAAAGATGGTAAATATTGTTTTGAAAAAGCAGGACTATTTTTTTTTTTTAGGGAGGAATTTATGTACTTAAACTTTTGTTAATTCTTCAAATTCCAACACTTTATTCAACAAATGTTAATATATGGAGTAATACCGCCTGTACGCCAGGGTCTGTTCTAAGCACTTGGATGCAGTGGTGGGTGGCAGGCCTCGGGGCTGTCCTGGCCCTGCCATTCTGCCTTAACAGCCTCATGTGTGGACAGAGCTGACAAGGAGCATGTCAGCCAGCCGTACATGCCCAACAGCAGCATCCTATTGCTCTGGAGACATTATTGTCTTAATTACTGTTGCAGTTGCTGTAACAGAATAGCATGTGGGATTCCTTGGAAAATAAAGGAATTTGTATACAAGAACTAGTGCCTTGTAGATATGGAAACCTGACTACATGTTATGTGAAAAAAGCGGGTCACCACACAGAAGTGTGTGTGTCGGTATGAGAGCAGCCATGACAGTGACTAGATGTAGTAAAATATGTGTGATATTTGTTTTCTTTTTTCCTAATCCACATTTTCTAAAATCTTACACACCAACTATTATTACTTTTTATAAGACAAATACATTACTTAAATTAATAAGTTAAGTATTAGTCAAATTGTACTTTTTCTTCAGACACAGCTTTTATCAACAAAATAATTTTAAAATTTTATTTATTCATACTCTCATGCCTTCATTTAAAAAATATAGACACACATGCCAGAAATTATTCTGAATAATTTGTGTTATAGACACAAATAAAGGATAATGTTCCCATGGTCATGGAGTATGAGGGTTAGAGCCATTAGAGATAAATAGCCCAAACTCGAAAGACACATAAACAGCTGTTAGTGGTTTTAATAGTTTGAATGGTCAAAGTGATGGTAACTTGATAATTAAAATTGGCATTTTATTTAAGCTCATCAGTTATTTTAAGCTTTACAATGATGTTCACGTGAAGATAATACCCAAAAATTTAATTTAAATTTTCTCCAAGCTTTTATCAGTTACTGTACTCATCACTTGACATACTTTATCTTGGGCTAAAACCCTATGAGATGTGTTCTGTTATCCCCATTTTAATTATAAGGAATCTGAAGGCGCAGACTCACACAGGAGTTAAGATATGTGGTTTCAGCTTTTAAATTCATATCTCTGGGTTCAAAATCTGTGCTATCGTGCCTTTCCTAAGGTTAAATTCCAGATTCTTCCCTTGTCAATGTCTGTTAAAAGTTTCTAAATAGAAATGAAATCTTCATTAGATAGGTTTGCAACAGTTTGTATTTTCAGATAAAGCTTTTATAGTTGGTAAATTAAAGAATTTTTACTTTCAGTTTCTAATTTCTTTTCCATTTGAATATTTCACAGAGAGACCCAATAATTGCAAAGCAACTTTTTGGCAGCTTGTTTTCTGCGATTATAAAAGAGATGGATAAATACAAGACCATATCTGAGAAAAACAACATTACTCAAAAGTTGCTCCAGGACTTCAATCGTTTTCTCACCACCACCTACTCTTTCTTTCCACCTTTTGTCGCCTGTATCCAGGTAAAAGTCTATACACACTCTTCATAAGATGCATTATCTACTTTGCATGACTATGCCATAAGACTTCTTTTGCTGGGGGAGGAACGGGGGACATCTGTAAGAGTGTCAACAATAAAAAATTTAAATTAGAAAAACAAACTTCATTTGTTTCCCAGATTTAAACACAAGACATTTAACAGAGGAAATGTACTCTGGTTTGGTTACCACTTACAGATGGGTAGATGTAACTTATTTGTACTTAGAAACAATATATGTGACAGGAAATCCAAAATTAAACTTGGCATAAAAGTGCTTTGGTTTGTAATGAGCCATGCCCTTCAGGTTTTGGTTACCCGCTGCACAGTGTTGACATATTTTTTCTTAAGGAGTATTTCACTAAATTTTTTCCTGCTTCCTGACTGCCTTCAAGAGATGTTGATTGACTTTGTTCTAAGTGGTGGGGACACAGTGATGAAGAGACACAAATTTCACCCTCCAAGAACGTTCTAGATGGGTAACAGATAAAAATAAATAGGCAAGTATAGAAGTTAGCATAGGGTAGCAGAAGGTATCATAGAACTTGAATGGTAATAGAAGTTATCTAAAGTAATGGAAGGTAGCAACGAGGCAGGTGAGTAAGAGCCCTTTGATTAGGGTGGGGTGTGTATACTACTGCACTAGTAGATACTTCTTAGATGGAGTGTCAGAAAAGGCCTAAGGCGGTTTGAGCAGAGAACTTAATGCAGACATACTTTCAGTTATTACTAAAACATACTTATGGGAAGACTATTTTTTATGCAAGAAATGTTTTCTTTGCCACTAAAACATGGATCATTAATCAGTCTTATAGAAAATATTTTTGGTTTGTTTTAGTATTTTCAGTAACCTCCCTAAAATAATTTAAAAATTATATTCTTTAATATTATTTATTTGTAGCTTTGGTTTGCAAACTAATTGGGTAATAATTCCCTGAGATGAAGTACTTGGTTTTTCTATTTTGTTCTTATTGATATAGCATAAAACTGTTAATATAGTTTTTTAATATATTAGTTCTAATTTGTTGGTTTATAATTTACAAGTGGAATTTCTTTATTGTTTTTCACCTGGCCACATTAAAGATAAAGTTTAAGTAATTGTATCCAGTCAGTCAGTATTTCAAAGTAACTTTCTCTTCACATTATATTCTGAAGTGATTTTTAAAATCTGAATTTTTAGTTTTGTTTCTATATTTGTTTAAAAAACTAGTTTTTTTCATTGTTATTTAGAAGAGTCATTAACTGCCATTACATAAATAAATAACTTCTACTCACCCTCGTGCTTACTACTTAACATTAACCATGAAAAAAGCAGCAGAAATGGAAGTCAGTGCCTGCGGTTTACAGCATTTGCTTTGATGACTTTTTTTGTGTGGTTCATATCCAAAGCTATGATTTGTTTTTTCTCTCTATGAAATCATATTACATTTGGCATAGCATTCTTTTCTATCAAGGATGACTGTCTCTTTGAAGTACCATTGCCTCCCCAAAACTTCCCACAATGAGTTTATCTGTGATGTAGCTTAATGAAAGAAAAATCCATTTGGCCATTTTCCCATCACATAGTCAGTGACTGGCAAACAGACATTAATTTGGTGCCCTACATTTATGCTATGCATTGCTTGTTTGAACTTTATATAAAAGTTTGATTTTTTTTAATAAAAATACTTGTTGAGGATAGTCTATATGCAAATCTCCATTTAAGAACTATGGAGAAATTAGACCACCAACTTACACTATACACAAGAATAAACTCAAAGGGGATAAAAGGCTTAAATGTAAGACATGAAACCTAAGTCCTAGAAGAACCATAGGCAACAAAATCACAGACATCCCTGTTAGCAATATGTTTACCGATAAATCTCCTAGGACAATGGGAACTAAGGAGAAAATAAACAAATGGGATTACATTAAAATAAATAGCTTCTGCACTGCAAAATAAACCATCAACAAAATAACAAGAGAGCCCACTGCATGGGATGCCAGTGTTATATCCAATAAGAGGTTAATCTCCAAAATATGTAGGGAACTCATACAACTTAACAAAAGGAAAACAAACAATCCAATTAAAAAATGGGCAAAGAACCTAAATAGACATTTCTCCAAAGTGGACACACAGAAAGTCAAGAGACATGAAAAAAAATGCTCAAAGTTATTAATCATCTGAGAGGTGAGAATCAAAATGACAATGAGATATCACCTCACACCGGTCAGAATGGCTACCATCAACAAACAACAAGTGCTGGTGAGGATGTGGAGAAAAGGGACCCCTACTGCACTGCTGGTGGCAATGCAGACTGGTGCAGCCTCTGTGGAAACCAGTTTGGAGTTTCCTCAAAAAACTAAAACTCCCATTTGACCCAGTGATCCCACTTCTAGGTATATATATTAGGAAACCCAAAACACTTATCAGAAAGAATATATGCACCCCTGCAGCACAACTTATAATAGTTAAAATTTGGAAACAGCCTAAGTGCCCATCAACAGATGAGTGGATAAAAAGCTGGTATATTTACACAGTGGAATACTATGTGGCAATAAAAAAGAATGAACTCTTACCATTTGCAACAGCATGAATGGACCTGAAGAGTATTATGCTAAGTGAAATAAGCCAGATAGAGAAAGATAAGTATCACATGATCTCACTCATATGTGGACTCTAATGAACCAAATAAACTGATGATCAAAAATAGACACATAGTCATAGAAGCATGAACAGACTGTTGAACGTCAGAGGGAAGGCACGGTGGGTGGGTGGGTGGGAAGAGATCAACCAATTAATTTGTATGCATATATGCATCACCTGTGGGCACAGACAGTGGGGATGATGAAGGCCTGGGAGAGTGGGGGATGGGACACAGGAGAAGGCTGGAAGAGGTTAATGGGTTTAGGGGAGGACCTATGAAATACTTTCAACAATAAAGATTAAAATAAAAAAGAACAATGGGATATTTGAAACAGAAATGTTGCCTGCATTCACCTAATACAATTAGATAAAGGTCAAAACAAGGAGTATTTTTAATTAATTAAGGTAGATAATCAACCTTTTAAAAATAAAGCTTCATTACTTTGTTCTGTTTTAGAATTATAAGGAGTGAAATTGAATGGCTAAAGTTTTTTGCTTAGCAGATCATCTATAATAATAAAAGCATAATATACTAATTAGACCAGATAGCCGAAAAACCTTCCGTCGTCTTTTTGGATGTCCTTCCGGACAAAGCCGTGGCAGCAGGGGCCAAGGCAGAGGCAGTTGGGGGCGATCAAGCAGGCAGGCGAGCAGTTAGGGGCGATCATGCAGGCAGGCAGGCAAGCAGTTGGGGGCAATCAGGCAGGCAGGTGAGTGGTTTGGGGTGATCAGGCAGGCAGGCAGAGAGGTTACGGGTGATCAGGCAGGCAGGTAGTTGAGCAGTTAGGAGCCAGGGGTCCTGGATTTCGAGAGGGATGTCCGACTGCCAGTTTAGGCTCGATCCCTAAACTGGCAGTCAGACATCCCCTAAGGTGTCCCAGATTGCAAGAGGATGCAGGGAGGTCTGAGGGACCCTCTGCCCCTGTGCATAAATTTCATGCACCAGGCCTCTAATTCTTTATAAAGTGATGCTGTCAACAAGATTATATAGAACAGTCAAGTATCCTGAAAACAGATTTAACAGATCTCATCTAAATTATGAGTGCACATTTACTTATAAAGAAATGATATCCTAATAATAATTGTTTGTACATTAAAACCATCTCATGAGAATGACATCTCATGGGCAAGTAGGAATAAATCTTAAAATTTATATAGTCAGAAACAACATTGTTTACCATAGTGTCTGGAATATAGAATCATTCAATAAATATTTATAGAATGGGAGGATTGCTTGAAAATTAAAAACATTTATGTTACAATATTTTCTTCTGGGTTTCCTTCTCCATATTAGAAGATGTTATGTCAAAATCTGATATCTTAACTAAGAGCTTTTACTATGTTATTAATTAAAATAGAATTTTATTTGGATTTTCTTTGCCACTAGGTTCCTTCTAAGAATGACATACATTTTTGTTTGTTTGCTTACTTTGGAGAATCTGTATTCTTCCGAGATTCCTAATGAAGAGCTTACGTTGGCTTGGTGGAAACTCAGTCAGACTTAGCAAGTGTTCCAGGCATGGCACAGCCAGGAGGGCTGGTGTGGATGGGGAGGAGCTGTTCATATTGTTCTCTATATTGATTTGGGGTTTATTTCTCATGATTTTAGTGAACATAGGACTCTCAAATTGAGAGTTACAAAGTAAAGGTCAATATTATAATTCATGAGTGAAAAAGATGGGTGGGGGAAGGTTTTGAATAGGATATTGGAGCTGAGTGTACCTACTTTTTGGTGATCAGATATGAAATCTATGTTTTACTTGCTTTTTAAAAAAAATTTTAAGCCCCACCTGAAGATATGTTTGTTTGGTTTTTATTGATTCTTAGAGAAATTGAGAGAGAGAGAGAAAGACATTGATGTGAGAGAAACATTGAACAGTTGCCTCCCATAGACGCCAACTAGAGATGGAACTCAAGATTTAGGTATGTGCCCTGACAAGGAATCAAACCCACAATCTTTTGGTGTACAGTATAATACTGCAATCAACTGAGCCACCTGGCCAGGACTTAGCTGCTTTTCTCATCAATTCAGGCTAAATATTCCTAGCAACTGCAATTGTTATTTGTCTCTATGGAATATACTTACATATCTTCAGTTTTTCTAGTGGGCGTTATTTTCAGCTTTAAATTAAAAAATAAATGTAAAAATAAAAGGTCATTTCCTCCTTTGAGCAAACTGAATGCTGAGGAAAATTTAATAGAATTAGAGAAACTTTCAGTTATATCACTACTTATATCAAAACTTTTTTTTAACATCTGCTAGAATGAATTATTCACTTGTGAAGGTATGGTCAACAAACTGCAAGCTAAACAGCTCTATATGTTTGTGGTTTCACAGGAAATCAGTTGCCAACACACGGACTTGCTGAGCCTTGACCCAGCTTCTGTCGCTGCTGGCTGCCTGGCCAGCCTTCAGCAGCCTGTGGGTATCCGCCTGCTCGAGGAGGCCTTGCTCCACTTGGCACCTCAAGAGCCTCCTTCCAAGCGGGTTCGGGGGAGGCCCCGCCTCTCTCCTGATGTTCTCAGATGGATGGAACTTGCTAAGTAAGCTCTATGATCCAGATACTATTGAGAGAACAGTGAATTTCATTTTGGCAGAAATGAACAAGTAAAGTTGATAGTAACACTGCTGTAAACATTTTATAAAACCTTTCAAGTAGAGTACCATTCCATGAGATGACAAGGAATATCTTGCTCAAGGAAAGGGGTTAATTAAACCTGATAATTTCTTTCACTATACAATCTTTTTGGACTCAGGATATTTATGCACTAAGTTTTATTTCCTATAAGTGTGGCTGTAACTTACATTTCCTAGTATTTTGAATGTGTTTGCTGCTTTGCTATACAGAATAGATGGTGATTTGTTATTTTCAGCAGGATTCACATTTTTAGGAACAATTTAGTCCAATTATTTTGTTTATTGGGGGGGGTTGTTGTGTAATTATTCTGTTTTGTGTTATGTCTGTTTCTTTCATTAGTTCTGGTTTCATCAGAAGAGAGTCGGCGATTCTGAGACGTCTTTTGGTTTAGGTTGAATTTTAATTTGAACTTCTATTTTATAGCACTGATTTTTAGATCCTCAAGTTCTAGGGTATAAGAAAGTAAAAGTAAGGGCGCGACTTCTTACCTTTTCACTGTTTTATAGTCATTTTTATCTTTCTTTTTCAATTGAGACTCTGAGTAAGTAAGGCATTCTCAGGTGCTGAGAAGAATTAAAATATGAATTAGACATTTCTCGCAGGCTCACAAAACTAACCATATGCACTTACATACATGACTAACCATAATATGAAGTAGGAGGTGATGAGTTTTCTTAGTGGTAAGATACATCCTCGGACAGTTCAGAGAGTACACATGGGCTTTTTTATCTTCTTCATATGTACGTGGTGATGCAAAAGTAGGTTTACAATTATGAGTATGTGAATCACAGTTTATTCTTATATTATTATTATTATTATTATTATTATTATTATTATTAACTAGAGCCCTGGTGTATGAAAATTTGTGCACTCCTCAGCCCAGTCTGCATCCTCTCGCAGTCTGGGACCCCTTAGGGGATGTCCAACCTGTGGCTTAGGCCCGCCCTGGGGAGCGGGTCTAAGCCACAGTCTGGCCTCCCTCTGCAGGAGGCGACCAGCAGGCAGATTGGGGGAAGGCCCCGTCCCCCATCACCCCACCACCACCACCACCACCACCAATGGCCTCCTCTGCAGGAGGTGACCAGAGGGCAGATCTGAGGATGGCACCAGCCGGCAAGCGGCTGGCCCCAACCCCCATTGCTGCCCCACTGCTGCGTGTGGCCTTCCTCTGCAGGAGGCAACCTGCAGGCCGATTCGGGGATGGTGCTGTCCCAATGCTGCAGGTCGCCACCGCCCCCCCTCCCCTACCCCCCCATCACCGTCCCCTCCCTCTGCCCGCTGGCACACTCCTTGGCTGGCCTGGCATTGCCCGTTCACTTGTCCCACTGACTGGTCATTCTGCTGTTCAGTCAATTTGCATATTAGGCTTTTATTATATAGGATTATTGTATTATTTTCCATACAAACTGTAAACCTACTTTTGCCTCACCCTGTATAGGAACAATAATTTACACTTTGTGCATTTAGTATTTCCAGGGAGTGAGAACTCATCTAATGTGCATATAATGGGTAAATGAAGTGCTTTTAAACACTTTTTATAATTTATTTAATACTTTCTCATACTGTTATATGTAATAATTTTGCATTTCTTTCAAACACTTTCGAGAACATAATTTAGCCTTTTCTTGATATGTCACAGTCCTGGTTTTGCCCATGTTGTAGTATACATAATCTAGAGATCGTGGGGCCAGTGTAGGGTATCCTCTTTTCTGAGTTCCTGAAAAATGTTTGCAGCTTCATCTTCTTTTGGGTTCTTGGGCCATGAGCTGTTAAACTTTAAAGTTTACCTTTACTTTTTTTTGTTAACCATTTTTTGGATGTGGAAATAAGAGAGCCATATGTATAAAGTTTTAAGAGAGAGAGCTCGTGGGCTTCTTTGATGCACATACATGAGATATCATACCTGTGAAGGGACTAAACTAGAGGAAAACCAAGGAGAAAGCCATCCTTGCCTGGCTGGTCAGTTGACTACAGATTCAGAAAGAGTGACATTTGTGTTGAGACTTAAAAGATGGAGGAAAAAATTATAGGAGGGAGGGAACAAGCTTACTAAACATTTACCTTAAAAGGAGAAGCTTGGTTGGTGGAATCAAGCAGATTTGTGCTAATGTGTTGAAAAGATAAAGAATGCCCAAGCAAATATTAAAGCTATAAGAAATTACTTATCAATAACATTGAGATTGTCCATAGAACTCAGATTAAAGCATGGCACCAATAAAACCTGGATTAATTTTTACTCACTTCTGAGTTCTTGACTGCCTTCGAATTTTAGAGCAAGACAAGGATTCTAAATAGGTCGCCCACAGATATGTGCAATGTTACCATGTGTAATGGTACCATTAACAAGGAAGAAGTTTATTTAATGACATAATTAACATATTGTTAACCTACATTTTCATATTTTCAAATGCACTTTAGAATAATATCTGTGTTCTCTATGATTGAAGTAGCAAAACTTAATGGCAACTTCCAAATTTTAAAGATTTTGTAAAACTAAAGCAAGATTTCAGTTAATATAATATGTGACATTTTGTTTTAATATTTTATTATAATACATACTTTAAAATATTGGTACATTCATTAATTTGGACATTTCCCCCTTTGGTTTGCTTTATAGACTGTATAGATCAATTGGAGAATATGATGTCCTCCGTGGCATTTTTAGCAGTGAGATCGGAACAAAGCAAGTCACGCAGAATGCATTATTAGAAGAAGCCAGAAGTGATTATTCTGCAGCTGCTAAGCAGTATAATGAGGTAAAATTGATCTCTAGCAAATGGTAGTTGATTGAACACTTTTGTTCCCTGGATGGAAAAACTATTAGTTTTAAATTTTAGACCTTCACAATGTTTCAATATTATGCCTTATTAGTATATTTTTCATACAAATTGCAGAGAATGGTTTCATAATAAGCAAAATGTTGGTGTTTCTCTTACTCTTTTTAAGAAAACATCATTGAATAACAGATAAAGCATTTCATAAATTACCAAATACTCTAAGTTATTTCAATATCTGCTAGCATATTTAATTTCTATGTAATAGATTGCTTTTCTTTGACAATAAAAATGCATGAATAGGTAAGTGAGATTGGTTTTGGGAAAATGACTTTAATTTTATTTTATATATTTTCTGTTTTGAGTTGCCAGTGGCTGCCCCAAGTATAGATGCCCAGCAAATATTTGAAATTCTCAGGATCTGTGACCTGTGAGACTCTTGGATGATCAATTCAGGTTTTAAAATTCTCTGCAGTATTGTAATTTTCATTCTAAGACCTTTATAACTAGTAAATAACCCACAGTCTTTGACATAAGTCTAGATATCGGTCACTTAAAATCTTCATTTTATTAATTGGCTTCATTGGTAAATTTCTCAGAAAAATGGCTTCTCTATTGGTTCTGGTTTTTATATTAATTTGTTACTATAACCTTCCTTTTGTGTGTTTTATTCTCCTATTCAGTGTTACTTTATTTTTTCTCTTTATCATAAATCTGAAAATGAGTGTTACACTACTACCTACATTATTTCATTTGTATTCTTTTGAACGTTGTAATATAATTTTAGGAACTTTTCTTTGCCAGGCTCTCAATAAACAAGAGTGGGAGGACGGTGACCCTACAGAAGCTGAGAAGGATTTTTGGGAACTTGCATCCCTTGATTGTTATAACCAACTTGCTGAGTGGAAATCATTGGCATATTGTTCTATAGTCAGTGTCGACAGTGAGAGCCCTCCAGATCTAAATAAAATGTGGAGTGACCCGTTTTATCAGGTGGGTAGAATAATTTTAGAAATTGCTGAAGTAAATATTTTAATGGTCATGTTGTTCTCTAAGTAATTAAGTTGCTTAAAACTTTTCAAAAATACAGTAGTAGTTGTGAAGTATTAGGATATTTATATATCCTGAGTCCCCCCCCCTCCCCCCGACACACACATACATACACAAACTTCATAGTATTGTTAAATCTCACAGAAGAAATGGCATGTGTTTAAAAATAAATATTGCCTTAGCTGGTTTGCTCAGTGAATAGAGTGCAGGTCCACATACTAAAGGGCCCGAACAAGAGTACATGCTGTGGTTGTAGACTTGATCTCCAGTAAGGGGCATGCAGGAGGCAGCCAGTCAGTGATTTTCTCTCATCATTGATGTTTCTATCTCTCCCTCTCCCTCCCTTCCTCTCTCAAATCAATAAAATAAAATATATTGAAAACTAATAATAAAAATAAATATTAATACTGGGGTTCCTTTTCCAGCCTTACAACGGGTTTAGCATTCTGGAGAAAGGGGCTCCATGTAGATGATTAAGAAGGAGTCCAAAGACGAAAGATAATTTTGAAAAGCATTGGGGGTCAGAGGATCATCAGCTAAAGGAGCTAAAGACTCACCCTTGTCTAAGCACCCCATGTTATTTATTTAACACAGTTTTTCCTAAGGCAGAGTGGAGACATACACTTCAAAGGGTAGAATACAGAAGCATTATCAGTTTGGGGTCCTATAGCTATTCAGGTGTTTGGCCAATAGGAGACAATGAAATGCCCTGAGCTGTCTGGCAGCAAGCAATAATCCTATTCAGGTTTGGGGGAAGTGCCATTTAACCGTTTCCAACTGGTAAACTACATATGTGGCTCACCCTTGTTGGCCCCCCCCCCAAGTCCCATCAACCTTTTGACGGAACTCTTGTAATTATTACATGCTGGAATTGGTTCCCAGCATCCCATCTAATAAAAGAGTAATATGCAGGTTGACCATCACTCCAACACACAAGATGGCTGCCCCCATGTAGTCAAAGATGTTTGCCTCCATGTGGACACAAGATAGCCGCCACATGCCACAAGATGGCCAGGAGGGGGAGGCAGTTGGGAGGGACCAGGCCTGCAAGGGAGAACAGTTGGGGGTGATCAAGCCTGCAGGGGAGGGCAGTTAGGGGTGACCAGGCTGGCAGAGGAGGGAAGTTGGGGGTTACTGGGCCTGCAGGGGAGGGTACTTGGGGGGACCCAGGCCTGCAGGAGAGAGCATTTTGGGGGTCGGGGGAACCAGGTCTGCAGGGGAGGGCAGTTAGGGGCAAACAGGCTGGCAGGGAATCAGGCATCAATCAGGCTGGTAGGGGAATGGTTAAGAGGGTGATCAGGCTGGCAGATAGAAGTGGTTAGGGATGATCAGGAAGGCAGGCATGTGAGCAGTTGGGAGCCAGCAGTCCTGGATTGTGAGAGGGATGTCCGAGTGCACGTTTAGGCCTGAACCCACCGAGATTGGGCCTAAAGGGCAGTCAGACATCCCTTGAGGGTTCCAGATTAGATTTACACCCCGCCCCCCCTTGCATGAATTTCATGCACTGGGCCTCTAGTATTAACATAACATCCCTGGTATGATGACATGGAAGAATATTTTCTGTTCTTTTTGCACTGGGTCACAGGCAACACACGGGCATGCTCCAATTCCCAGAGCAAGATGGCTCCCCTCACAGGATCACCCCAACTCTTGAACAAGGCTGCTCTCCTGGCCCCTCTCACAATGCTACTATCCTCGCTATGCTTAAAGATTCCTCACTTTGTATGTAACATCTGCTGAATTTCAGCTAACAGTACGCAGTTCCTACTTTCTATAGGAAAGTATATATTTTGTGGTTACATAAAATTGAGTAAGTTTACATGAGCATGTCTTAAAAATTATATTTTTTAGGTTTGAAGTATCGGGAATAATCACTTTGTCTCTAAATCTTGAACTATAAATTATAAATTTATACTATAGTAATAAAATGATTAGGCATACTCACATTGTCTTCCTGATGTTTCATAGGAGACCTATCTACCTTACATGATCCGCAGCAAGCTGAAGTTACTGCTTCAAGGAGAGAATGACCAGTCCCTGCTGACATTTATCGATGAGGCTGTAAATAAGGAGCTCCAAAAGTCCATTATTGAGCTTAATTATAGTCAGGAATTGAGTCTTCTTTATATCTTACAAAATGATATTGACAGAGCCAAGTATTATATTGAAAAATGCATTCAAATTTTTATACAGGTAATACAGATACACTAATCTGAAATGTACTATTACTGTGATTTATTTACTTATTTTTGTTCATTCTCACGAGAGGATATTCTTTCCACTGATTTTTTGAGAGTGGAAGGGAGGGGAAGAGACAGAGAGCAACATCGATATGAAAGGGACATATTAACTCAATGCCTCCCGCATATGCCCTAGCCCAGGTGGAGATGGAGCCTGCAAAAAGGTACATGCCTTGACTGGAATTGAACCTGGGACTCTGCAGTCCTAGGGCTGATGCTCGAACTACCAAGAAAAATAGACTAGGACTGTGATATTTTTAAAATCAGGAAACTAGTGAATAAAAAAATACTAAAACATTTTTATGTACTATTTAATACCACCCATTTTCTTTTTTCTACTATTTTCTTCTGATAGCTCTCTCTACTCTGTTTTTTGTGTTAATGCTTTTTAAAAGTTTTTTTTCCTGTTATAGAAGTTCTATTTTTTGTTTTACCTTAAGTTTTTATTTTTCTCACACTGCTAATAAAGAAACATTTGAGAGTCGACTTTCATAGTTGGAGTAGGTGAATAGAAGTTTGGTTGCTGGGTGGGGAAGAATATGAATCTTCCCTGTTTATTTTCTGCTATTTTGCCTTTTTGGTTGTCAGAGAATCTTCCTCTGATGTTTGTTTATTTTTAAGGTCAGTGTCTTATATAGAGTTTATTAACAACATTTATCATTGGCACACAATGGTCATTAGAATCAAAGTCATTTATTGTCTTTTATTGTTTCCTGAGTTTTAAAGAATATTTTTAATTGATTTTTTAGAGTGAGGAAGGGAGAGGGAGAAAGAAGCATTGATATTGGCGGCCTCCTGCACTCTCACTACTGGGAACCAAGCCTGCAACCTTTCAGTGCATGGCATGACACCCAGCCAACTGCAGCATACTGGCCAGAGCAATTGTCTTTTATTTATTTATTTTTTTAATCTTTATTGTTCAGTTTATTAATTACATTGTTCCCTTTTTTTACCCCTATAGCTCCCCTCCACCTGGTACCCTCACCCTGTCCTCTCCCATAGTTGCATGATTTTTGTCCAGTCTCTTGCTGCACTTCCCACACCCCTTTTCTCCCCAAGAATTGTCAGTCCATTCCCTCTCTATGTCCGTGATTCTGTTACATTCACCAGTTTATCCTGTTCATCAACTTATTAATTCACTTGATTTTTAGATTCATTTGTTGATAGATGTATATTCGTTGTTCCTAATTTACACTTTTATCTTTTCTTCTTCCTCTTCTTAAAGAATATCTTTCAGCATTTCATATAATATTGGGTTGGTGGTGATGAACTCCTTTAGCTTTTTCTTATCTGTGAAGCACTTTATCTGACCTTCAATTCTGCATGATAGCTTTGCTGGATAGAGTAATCTCTGTTGAAGATTCTTGCTATTCATCACTTTGAATATTTCTTGCCACTCCCGTCTGGCCTGCATCGTTTCTATTGAGAAATCCGCTGACAATTGTATGGGTGCTCCCTTATACGTAACCATCTGTTTTTCTCTTGCTGCTTTTAATATTCTCTCTTTGTCTTTTGCTCTTGGCATTTTAATTATGATGTGCCTTGGTGTGGTCCTCTTAGGGTTCCTATATATTGGGGTTCGGTGCACTTCTTGGACTCCTAAGTCAATTTCTTTCACCAGGTGTGGGAAGTTTTCGGTCACTATTTCTACAAATAGGTTTTCATTGTCTTGCTCTCTCTCTTTTTCTGGCACTCCTATAATTCGGATGTTGGTATGCTTGAGGTTGTCCCAGAGGCCCCTTACACTATCTTCAATTTTTTGGATTCTTTTGGTTTCTTGCTTTTTCAGCTGAGTGGATTTTATCTCTTTGTATTTCAAATCTTTAACTTGGTTCTTGGGGTGCCCTAGAGTACTTTTAGGTCTTTGTATAATATTTTTTATTTCAGTCAGTGTATGCTTAATTTCTGGTTGGTCCTTTCATATCCTTGAGAGTCTCCTTCATATCCTTGTAGGTCTCATTCATTTCCACGTTGGTCTTGTTCATTTCCTTGCAGGTCACATTCATATCCTTGAGGGTCTTGTTCATTTCCTTGTAGGTCTTGCTTATTTCCTTATAGGTCTCGACCTTTTCTCGAAGCCTCTTGAGAAGCCCTGTAACCATGATTTTGAATCTCATGTCCAGTCGTTTTTTTTCCCTCCATTTCTTTCACATCTGATTTCTTTCCATGTCTCTGCGTGGTGGCTGCTTCCCTGAGTTAGTCAATTAGCTTTGTGTGGTAGACGTCCTACTCGGGACAGTGGCTCAGCCTCCCCAGTTACCTGAGGTGGATATGGGCTGTACAGTCTTGGTGAAGTTAAGCTCAGATTAATTGTTGTTAGTACTTGGAGGGGTTGACCTCCAGGCCAATTGTCTGTGATGTTCAGCTGTGCTCAGGTTGGATGGGCGGAGTCTCCGGGCCGAGCAGACAGCGTTAGCACTGCCCTATGCGGCACCAGGGACTCTGTGCCGGGGACAATAGCCGCCAGCACCTCTGAGAGAGAGCCGCTGCCGAGCTCCACCGGCTGCCGGAGAATTCAGACTCTCCCCAAATGAGTCTGCACACCCCACGTCTTACCCAGGGTCGTAAAACAAAGCAGTCTGATGGTTTCCCGAATGAAAGAGCAAGTCGCGAGCGCTCTCTGCGCGGTTAGGCAGCTGCGCTGTTCCCAAGTTCACGCTCCCTCTGCACAAGCTTGCCTCCTCCACAAGCTGGCAGACCCCTGCAGCACCTGAGCTTCAGCTTGTTCTCCCACTGTCCAGTTTTCACCCCGTATGATAGTGGGCTCCCTGGACTTTGCCCAGAGCTGGAAAATCAGTCCAGTGGGACGTCTTTGTCTACCCCGTTCGAGAAAACTGGCCGGTTTTCAGCCGCCCGCCCTCTCCGCTGGTACGCGCTCCAAACCTCTCTCCGCGCGTATCTTCAATGCTGTCCGCCATCGCTCCTCCGAGTCACAGTGTCTTCACTTTTATTTGTGGAATTTTCACTCAGCCAGCTTTCCGGTGATTCTGGATGGTGTTTGTTCTTTCGTTAAGTTGTAATTTTAAAATTGCTGTGTATGATGGCAAGATAGGTGTTTTCCCTATGCTGCCATCTTGGTTCTTTTGTCTTTTATTTTTAAACTTCAAAAGTTGGTTAATACACTCAAGAAATTTTATTGAAGAAACAATTGGCTTCTATACTTAGCTATTTACATTAGAGAATTTTATGATTTTTAGAAATATATTTTTATTTATTTCAGAGAGGAAGGAAGAAGGAGAGAGTGATAGAAACATCAATGCGAAACAATCATTAGTTGGTTGCCTCCTGAATGCCACCTATGGGGATTGAACCCGTAACCCAGGCATGTGCCCTGACCAGGAATTGAACTGTGACCTCCTGGTTCATAGGTCGATGCTCAACCACTGAACCATGCTGCCTGGGTCAATGTTGTGATTTGTTGTTGTTGTTAATCCTCACTTCCATTGATCTCTAGAGAGAGTAGAAGAGAGGCAGGGAAGTGGGAGAGAGAAACATTAATGTGAGAGACATATCGGTTGACTGCCTCTCATACTATACATGCCCTGACCAGGGCCAGGGGTTGATCCTACAATCCAGGTACCTGCCCTTGACTGGGATTTAAACTCTTGACTCTTCAGTGTGCAGGTCAACACTCTAACCAGTGAGCGTCACTGGCCAGGACAGGCTCTTGTGATTTTTATAAGGTGTTAGCAAGTAGAGGCGATTATAGATCATTTATGTTTATTTCATTGATTTCAATGAACCAAAATGGGTTTTAAACCTAAATTATTTTCAAAAATTATATTACCTGTTATTTTCTTGTATGACCTCATTATTAACCACACTGAGCCACATTGTGCGATGTGTTTGTATGGCAGTTGCTGTATTTTACATTTTATAGAACTGTATTAAAGTTTAAAGTCTTAAATTGATTTGTAAACAATGTTAAATGCCTTTTTTTCTAGAGCTATTCTAGTATTGATGTACTTTTACACAGAAGTAGACTTACCAAATTGCAGTCTGTACAAACTTTAATTGAAATTCAGGAATTCATCAACTTTATAAGCAAACAAGGTAAGTTTTTAAGTCTACCGTTATTTTTTATAATTATAGAAGAATTTTATCATCTGATTTAATTTTTTTTGGCTTACTAGAAATGTATATCCTATCTAATAAAAGAGTAATTTGCGGATTGACAATCACTCTAACACACAAGAGGGCTGCCTCCATGTGGTCAAAGATCCTGCCCCCATGTGGACACAAGATGGCCACCACAAGATGGCCAGCAGGGGAGGGCTGTTGGAGGTTCCAGGCCCTGCAAGGGAGGGCAGTTGTGGGCGATCAGGCCAGCAGGGGAGGGCAGTTAGGGGTGACCAGGCCAGCTGAGGAAAGAAGTTGGGGGCAAATAGGCTGGCAGGGGAGCAGTTAAACATGAATTAGGCTGGTAGGGTAGTGGTTAAGGGGTGATCAGGCTGGCTGGCAGAAGCAGTTAGGGCCAATCAGGGAGGCAGGCAGGTTAGCAGTTTGAGGCCAGCAGTCCTGGATTGTGAGAGGGTGTCCAATTGCCCGTCTAGGCCCGATCCTGATAGGATCGGGCCTAGACGGGCAGTCGGACATACCTCAAGGGGTCCCCAATTGGAGAGGGTGCACGCTGAACTAAGGGACATCCCCCACCCCTGTGCATGAATTTCGTGCACCGGGCCTCTAGTTTCTTTTAATATATGGGTTAGAAACTACTTTAAGTTCATTCTACAAATATATATTTTGATATTGAAATGAATGTATAAAATGGTCACTATTCTAGACATTGAAGATATAAAGCCAAATGAAATAGACTGCCTAGCTTGAAGAAGCATTCAAAATAGTGGAGTAATTTCTTTTCTTTTTCTTTTTTTTTTTTTTTGATATATTTTATTGATTTTTCACAGAGAGGAAGAGAGAAGGATAGAAAGTCAGAAACATCAACGGGAGAGAAACATCGATCAGCTGCCTCTTGCACACTTCCAACTGGGGATGTGCCCGCAGCCAAGGTACATGCCCTTGACCAGAATCGAACCTGGGACCTTTCAGTCCACATGCCAACACTCTATCCACTGAGCCAAACCAGTTCGGCAATAGTGGAGTAATTTCAATATGATGTGACACCTGCTGAGGTGGAGGCAGGCCCAGGAAACTAGATGACAGAGTGTGCCCTGGACTGAGGGGTGCACAAGGCACCTGGAGGAAGGGCCTGAACTCACTTTGGAGGTGGAAAAGGGCTTTGCCGAATGCCTGCCTCACAGAAACCTGCAGCGTCCAAGGTGCAGAAAGTTCTGTGACTGGCTGCCAGGTGCCCTGGCCTGAGAGAGGAAGACTCAGACAGTGGCCTTCGCCACCACCAAGTAGATTACATCCTGGTACCCATAGGAGGCCACCTGGAGTACTTCTTTGTTAATCTAAATTTTAGTTTTTTTCCCAAATAATTAAAAATAATATGAAAGAAACTTTTCAGACTACTAATAATTCATTAAATGCTTTGTATTTTTCAGGAACTATTAATCTCTCTTTTCTATATTATCTAGTTTTTATAACAGCTTTATGAGATGAAGATTCTATCTCCTCATTTTATAGATTAAATTTTCTCACACTATTAAAGTGAAAGATCCAGATTTTAAACCCAGAACTGTCTGATTTAAGATTGTATTCATAACCTCTACTTTTCACCAACAGAAAGAAAGGAAATGAAACCTTTAATCATTAGCAATGTGAAATTTAAGTTTTATGATAATTACTAGAGACCTGGTGCATGAAATTTGTGCACTGGGCGGGGGGTGTCCTTCAACCCAACCTGTACCCTCTCCAATCTGGGACCCCTCGGGGGATGTCCAACTGCAACAGGCAGTAGGACATCCCTTTCACAATTTAGGACTGCTGGCTCCCAACTGCTCGTATGCCTGCCTCATTGCCCCTAACTGCTTCTGCCTGCCAGCCTGATCATCCCCTAACCATTCCTCTGCCAGCCTGATCAGCACCTAACTGCTCCCCTGCCACCCCAATCATTCCCACCTGACCTCCCTTGACAACCCGGTCACCCCCAAATGCCCTCCCCTGCATATTCCCTCTTTATTAGAGGGAATCTTTATTAGATAGGGTTTTTTCTATATCATATTGGACAGCCCTAACTGTTTGGCTCAGTGGATGGAGCGTCGGCCTGCAGACTTAAGGGTCCCAGGTTCAATTCCAGTCAAGGGAATATACCTTGGTTGGGGGCACATACCCAGTGGGGAGTGTGCAGGAGGCACCTGATTGATGTTTCTCTCTAAAAGATGTTTCTAGCTCTCTATCCCTTTCCCTTCCTCTCTGTAAAAAAAAAAATCAATAAAATATGTATTTAATCAAAAGGAACATTTAAGATTCCTCCATATCTGCCTGGCTGGAAGGTATCACACTTCAGCCAGGCCGAGACCCAGCCCGGGGTGGAGCCTCAGCCTGGCCAGGCTGAGACCCCAGCCCAAGTTGCCATCTCAGCCTTGCCAGAGATCGCTCTGCAGAGGTGTGCACCCCAACCAGGCTGAGACCCGAACCCAGGATGACATTGCTGGTGGGGATGGCGCCACGGGGGGTGCCCTCCCAGGCCAGGCTGAGACCCCAAACCAGGCTGCCATCTCAGTCTGGCCAGAGATTGCACCGCGGAGGTGCGCACCCTGGCCAGGATCAGACCCCATCCCATGCTATCTATCATCTCAGCCTGGCCAGGTGATCATGCGGTTGAGTGCACCGCCCCAGCCCTGGCTGCCACCACTGGTCAGAAGATCGTGTGGCAGGGGTGCGTGGCCCTGCAGGCCTGAGACCCCAGCCCAAGCTGCCGCTGCTTGCCAGAGATCACGCTGGGTGCTAGTGCCTCCCAGCCGGAAGATCCCAGGCTGCCACTGCTGAGCAGACTGGGGGACTCCGGCAGGGCTAAGAGGACTGGGCGCCGCCATCTTGTGGCTATGGGCACAGCCATTGTTGTATTGAAATGATGGTTAATTTGCATATTACTCTTTTATTAGATAAGGATAATTGAAACTTTGTAGCATTGAGTGGAGGCCTAGGCCGGCAAGGACAGGCAGAGAGCTTGGCTTCCACTATTGCAGGGGAAACCCAAGCCTCCCTCTTGCTCTCAGTGGCCACAGCCATCTTGGTTGGCTGCTCCTGATTGGCTGATGAGCGTGACTGGTGGGTGTGGCTTTTGGGTGTAGCAGAGATGTGGTCAATTTGCATATTACTCTTTTATTAGATAGGATTATGAATCCCTTTCCTAAAACCCTTTGTTACTGAGCAGCCCCTGAATCAGATGGTGTGGCTCTCCGTTCCTCAGATCTTGTCAGTCTTGCAAGAAAGATTTCAGATGAGTGACAGATAGCAGTGTTGAAGCAAAGCAAGCAGATTAAGAATACACTGGAGCCCTAACCGGTTTCGCTCTGTGCATAGAGCATTGGCCTGGGGACTTAAGGGTCCCAGTTTTGATTCCGGTCAAGGGTGTGTGCCTTGGTTTTGGGCACATCCCCAGTAGGGGGCGTGCAGGAGGCAGCTGATTGATATTTCTAACTCTCTCTCTCCTCCTTTCCTCTCTATAAAAAATCAAGAAAGTATATTTTTTAAAAAAGAATACACTGGACATAAAACACAAGTGGGCAACTCAGCTAATCTGAGCACACTGCCTAATGGGGCCTCAAGGGGTTTTATACCCTTCCCTCTACAGGTTTCAAAGTTCCCCTGCCAAGTATCTTGGCTAGCAGACTAGGTTCTAAGTCCCCTTCTACATTATTGTGACTTATCTCAGAATATTTGTATATATACCTGGTCATCTTGTTTGGCAAGTCCTAAACTGGCTAACTTATTTGTTTAGTGGATGAGATAAAAATTCCTCCTTAATTCTGCCTCCTCTCTTTCCTGTCCTAGCAGTTATCTTTCCTGCCTAACATTCCCCAAGTAATACCATCAAAATCCTTTTGGGGTTTTGTTGTATGTCCTCCAGACTTTGTTTGCCTTGGTTTTAGCTGGCACAAATGGCATTAATTGTGTCTCTGTTCTATATTTAACCAGACCATGGTGATTTAAGCTATGTTAGGAAGGAGAGCTATAAACCATTTACTTTCAAGTGTCTTTGTTTGGTGAAAATAAGGTCTTGCAATTCACAAACTGGCTGCAAGCTACCCAAACTGTCTGGCCTTGTTTAATTTTCTCGTCTCACTTTCCCCATTCTATTTGATCAGGAATTTTCCTAGCTTCTTACTATCTTGCCACACCTTGAAGCCAGATAGTTTCAGATATTATTATTTTGTAACCTGCACATACTAGAGCCAGGGGCAGTATTCCATAATTAAATACAACCATGCATATCTTCCGTAAGTGGTGAATATTCAAACGAGTGGCATAAACAAAGACATATTAAGTAGCCCTGTGCCAATCTGATTTGATTTTGCCAAGACAATTAATTGGCTGCAACCTCGTGAAAACCTTTTTAACTTTCAGTGCTTTTTTGATTTTGGAATTGTGGATGAAATAGATCTTTACTAAATTATATGTTTATTTCCCTACTTTATTCTATATTCTTAAGAGGTTGAGTTTTAATGTCAGAATATAATAGATTTAATATGGTAACTTTGTGTTCTATTGTGAAAGAAGAGACAAAATTTTTTAATTGGGACAGTAAGTTTCTAACTACATTGTAAGTTTGTCTTGTCATTGAGCTGTAGATATAATCATCCTATAATATTGTTTTTAGGTAATTTGTCATCTCACGCTCCCCTTAAGAGACTTCTAAAAACCTGGACAAACAGATATCCAGATGCTAAGATGGACCCAATGAACATCTGGGATGACATAATCACAAATCGGTAAGATGTGATCCTTTTTAGTTGAATATGGATTATTTTCTGAAATTGCCAGAACTATTTTTCTCCAAGACTGTGGTTTAGAAAAATGTGGGGTTTGAGTCTAGTGTAGATATCTGTCATCTTTCAATTTTCCATTTAAGTTGTTCTAACAAAACTCTCCATGTTGGTAATATGTCCTTTGCCTCCATTTGTCCCTTGTGGGGGAATTGCTGCCCGCTCACTTTGAATTCATCTTATGCTAGGGGGTTGGTTATAAGCATCATCTCTGGTAATGAGAGAAGGCCAGGGAGCAGCAGGGCAGTGGGCTAAATATTAGGTAGTGATGTGGAAACCAAGAGAATGCTGCTTAATGATTTTTTATTCTATTTTCATAAGTTTCTTGCTTCCTGCTACCAACTCTATTACGTAATTTTACATATTAGTATATATACTAGAGGCCTGCACACGACATTTATGCATTGCAGCAGTGGGGAGGTCCCCTTAGCCTGTCATGCACCCTTTAGCAGTCCAGCTGCCCTTGGGGGATGTCCGACTGCAGCTTAAGCCTGTTGTCCCCCTCCACCTCCCCCCACCCCTACATTCCCGGGAGCGGGCCTAAGCCACAGTCGGACTTTCTTAATGCTGCCATGGAGGTGGAAGAGGCTCCCACCACTGCCACTGAGCTCACCAGCCATCAGCCCAGCTTGTGGTTGAGCAGAGCTCCCTCTGTGGGAGTGCATTGACCACCAGGGGATAGTTCCTGCATTGAGCTCTTTCATTACGATTGGTTAATTTGCATATTATCCTTTTATT
Source organism: Antrozous pallidus (assembly GCA_027563665.1). Classification (NCBI taxonomy): domain Eukaryota; kingdom Metazoa; phylum Chordata; class Mammalia; order Chiroptera; family Vespertilionidae; genus Antrozous; species Antrozous pallidus. The sequence continues at coordinate 51,640,680 of CM050510.1, forward strand.
ATATATATACATACACACACACACACGCGTGTGTGTGTGTGTGTGTGTGTATCACCTTACCAGGCCTGAAATCATTTTCTTTTCCTCAACCAGTAACAACCTTGGGTAATCCAGAAGGCAGTTATTAATCATATATTTAAGAGAGGAGGTAATAGATCCAGAGAGGTTGTAAATTATTTTACGCAAATAATACAGTAAATAAGATTCAATGACTCTGACCCCTCATGTCATAGTCTTGCCATTATATTTTAATTTACTTTTTATACTTTTGATTTTGTATACTTCTTGTACTTTTTATTTTGGGATAAGTTCTTATCTATAGAATAGTTGCAAGAAAAATAGAACTCTTCTATATACTTTTTACTCAGATTCACTGTTTTTTAACATGATGCCACATTAGCTTTTTAATTCTCTCTCTACATACACATTCATTTTCTGAACCATTTGAAGATAAGTTGTGTACATAAAAACCCTTACCTCTTTACTTACCTGTGTACATTTCCTACAAATGCATTATTTCAAAGAATAATCATAGTGCAAGAATAAATTTATAGTTTTTAATCTACAGCCTCAATTTCAGTTTTGTCAATTGTCACATTAAAGCCTTTTAAAGCATTTTCTCCCTTCTAAGACAGGATCCAGTCCAGTGTTATATACTGCACTTAGTTGGTATATCTTTTAGTCTCCTTTAATTTGGAACAGTTCCTCAGACTTTTTTCAGGACATTGACACTTTTGCAGAAGGTTCCTCAATTTATTACTGGTATGTATCCTTAAGGTTAGCTGCATTCAGATGATGCCTTCTCAGCCAGAATACCACTTGAAGTAAAGTTTTCTTCTCAGGCTATCACATATGGAAGCACAAAGTATCCATCTGCCTTTTACTGATAATAGTAGTTTTGATTCCCTAGTTAAAATATTGCCTGGTCTCTCCAGTGTAAATGTCTATTTATTTTCTTTGCAGCTTATAAGCAATGTGGGCGATACTTTGAGACTTGCATATATCCTGCTTCTCATAAGACTTAACCCTCTACTTTTATACCTGTGCATTACTCTTAGCTCAAGCCAATCTTGACAATATTAGTTGCAAGGTGGTAATTTTCCCACTACTTGCTCCATGTTTATCGGTCTACATCCTATTATAAGGAAGAACCCTCCTTCTCCCTTATCTGTACATTTATTTGTTTACTTAAATTTTAATTATCAATATAGAATCATGGACTCCAGTTTTACTTATTTATTTTTAATTTTTTTATTGATTTAGAAGAGGGAGAGATAGAAACATCAATGATGAGAGAGTATCATTGATCGGCTGCCTCCTGCCTGCCCCCTACTAGGATTCAGGCCTGCAACTTGGGCATGTGTCCTTGACCAGTGTCGCACCCAGGACTCATCAGTCCATAGGCTGAGGCTCTATCCACTGAGCCAAACTAGCTAGGGCTCCAGTTTTAGTTAATGGAGTGTAATCCATGATTGTCCTTATTTATTTTATGTTCAAATACTCTCACATTTGACTAGCAAAAGCCCCCTTCAAGCTGATATTCCAGGCTCATCGTGCAAAATTATTCCCCTATGTCTTCTTCCAGAAATGTTACAGTTTTAGGTAGTTCTTACATTTAGATGTGTGAACCAGTGGAAGAGAATTTTTGTAATGGTGTTGTTATTGGATTACACCAGTGGGATTCTTCCATTATTTTACTTGCTTATTTTTATAATTAAAAATTCAAAACTTAGAAAAACAGTAGCAGCTCTTAGGAGGGAGGGAATGCCCTTGTATTGGTGGGGGGCAAGGAACACAGAAGCAGATAGATTATTGGAGAAGCTTGTATCTTTGGAATAATCAAAGAAACAAAAGAAAGGTATATATGAGACATACTAGTTTATCTGGCCACAGTTTTTCTAAGAAAATTGAAATTAGTTCCTGGGTGAAGAGAAAATTAGTTGATATTTGAGCAGTGGTGAATTTTGTGTGTTTGCCAGTATTGCTAACAATGAAAATAAAATCACTAGAACAAAGTCAAATATGTAAATTGTGGTACAAATAAAAATAATTTTATAGCAATACAGTGTTATCTTTTTTTATTTTTTTATTATTTTTTTTCATATTTTTTATCTTTATTGTTCAGTTTATTAATTACACTGTGCCTTTATTTCGCCCCTGTAGCTCCCCTCCACAAGGTACCCATCCCCCCCTCCACCCTCACCCGCCCCCACTGTCCTCTCCCATGGGTGTATGATTTTTGTCCAGTCTCTTGCTGCACTTGCCACACCCCCTTTCTTCCCAAGAATTGTCAGTCCATTCCCTCTCTATGTCCATGATTCTGTTACATTCACCAGTTTATCCTGTTAATCAGATTATTAATTCACTTGAATTTTAGATTCATTTGTTGGTAGATGTGTATTTGTTGTTCCTAATTTACACTTTTATCTTTTTCTTCTTCCTCTTCTTAAAGAATATCTTTCAGCATTTCATATAATATTGGTTTGGTGGTGATGAACTCCTTTAGCTTTTTCTTATCAGCGAAGCACTTTATCAATTCGAATGATAGCTTTGCTGGATAGAGTAATCTTGGTTGTAGATTCTTGCTGTTCATCACTTTGAATATTTCTTGCCACTCCCGTCTGGCCTGCATCGTTTCTGTTGAGAAATCCGCTGACAATCGTATGGGTGCTCCCTTATAGGTAACCATCTATTTTTATCTTGCTGCTCTTAATATTCTCTCTTTGTCTTTTGCTCCTGGCATTTTAATTATGATATGCCTTGGTGTGGTCCTCTTAGGGTTCCTATATATTGGGGTTCGGTGCGCTTCTTGGACTCCTAAGTCTGTTTCTTTCACCAGGTGTGGGAAGTTTTCGGTCACTATTTCTTCAAATAGGTTTTCATTGTCTTGCTCTCTCTCTTTTTCTGGCACCCCTATAATTCGGATGTTGGTATGCTTGAGGTTGTCCCAGATGGCCCTTACACTATCTTCAATTTTTTGGATTCTTTTGGTTTCTTGCTTTTTCAGCTGAGTGGATTTTACCTCTTTGTATTTCAAATCTTGAACTTGGTTCTTGGGGTGCTCTAGAGTACTTTTAGGTCTTTGTATAATATTTTTTATTTCCGTCAGTGTATGCTTAATTTCTGGTTGGTCCTTTTTCATATCGTTGAGGGTCTCGTTCATTTCCTTGTAGGTCTCATTCATTTCCGTGTAGGTCTTGCTTATTTCCTTGTAGCTCTTGGCCTTTTCTAGAAGCCTCTTGAGAAGCCCTATAACCGTGGTTTTGAATTCCATGTCCAGTCGTTTTTTTTTCTCCATTTCTTTCACATCTGATTTCTTTCCATGTCTCTGCGTGGTGGCTGCTTCCCTGAGTTGGTCAATTAGCTGTTTGTGGTAGATGTCCTACAAGGGACAGTGGCTCAGCCTCCCCAGTTACCTGAGGTGGATATGGGTTGCACAGTCTTGTTGAAGTTAAGCTCAGGTTAATTGTTGTTAGTACTTGGAGGGGTTGACCTCCAGGCCAATTGTCTGTGATGTTCAGCTGTGCTCAGGTTGGATGTGCAAAGTCTCCGGGCCAAGCAGACAGCATCAGCTCCGCCCTATGCGGCCCCAGGAACTCTGTGCCGGGGGCAATGGCCGCCAGCACCTCTGAGAGAGAGCCACTGCCGAGCTCCACTGGCTGCTGGAGAATTCAGACTCTCCCCAAATGAGTCTGCACACCCAACATCTCACCCAGGGTCACAAAACAATGCAGTCTGATGATTTCCCGAATGAGAGAGCAAGTCACGAGCACTCTCTGCTCAGTCAGGCAGCTGCGCTGTTCCCAAGTTCACATGCACTCCGCACAAGCTCGCCTTCTCCACAAGCTGGCAGACCCCTGCAGCACCTGAGCTTCGGCGTGCCCTCCCACTGTCCAGTTTTTACCCCGTATGATTGTGGGTTCCCTGGACTTCTCCCGGAGCTGGGGGAGCAGTGCAGTTGGACGTCTTTGTCTCCCCCTTTCTAGAAAACCAGCCGGGTTTTCAGCCGCCCGCCCTATCCGCTGGCGCAGGCTCCAAACCTCTCTCTGTGCTTATCTTCAACGCTGTCCTCAGTCGCTCCTCTGAGTCACAGTGTCCTATCTTCTCTTTTATTTGTGGAATTTTCACTCAGCCAGCTTCCCAGTGATTCTGGATAGTGTTTGTTCTTTTGTTAAGTTGTAGTTTTGAAATTGCTGTGTGAGGCAGCAAGATAGGTGTTTACCTATGCCGCCATCTTGGTTCTTCCTACAGTGTTATCTTTTAATATTTTCAGTGACTATAACCTGTTTGCTGCTTTACATTTTTCACCTTTGAGAGTTGAACTTTAGTTTGGGAGATATAAGGAGAAAAATGACTTTTGGTTCAACACGGTATATTGTCCTTTAAGAGAGAAAATTGTGAGGTTAAATGCTTTATTTTTGTGGAGTTGGAGACATGGATATTCTGTGAAATATCCTTGGTGAAGTTTGAAGAATTAATTAAAATGGAGGTTAAATCCAGTACCTAGAGTCTACAAATAGTCCAGAAAATGAGCAAAAATTTAATAAATATAAATTTTTGTCTGTGAATGCTATCCAGTAGTGTCCTATATATCAAATATTTCTTTCATGAGGCGTAAGTTCTCCTTTTTCTTTGTTTTGTGTAGATGTTTCTTTCTCAGCAAAATAGAGGAGAAACTTACTCTTCGAGATGATCACAGTATGGACATGGATGGGGATGTAGATTCCAGTGACAGGATGGAAGGACGGGAGCAGGAAGAAGACATTTGCTCTCTGGTTAAGAGCTGTAAGTTTTCCATGAAAATGAAGATGATAGAGAGTGCAAGAAAGCAGGTAGGTACTCAGATTTATGTCCTCTATTGTATCACAGAATTTTCTTAAATTAGCTTCTTTTAAAACTTAGCTTTCTAAAAAAATCTGAATCTTAAAGATAATTGAATATTTAGTAATTTTTCCTCTTTGTAAGAAAATAAACACTTAAAATTTTCCAGAAAGCTTTTATATTTTTCTTATATACTTGTTAATCATTTCAAAATAATTATTTTCACCCTAGCTGGTTTGTTGATGGTGTGTTGGCTTGCAGACTGAAGGGTCCCAGGTTTGATTCTGGTCAAGGGCACGTACCTCAATTGCAGGCTCCTCCTGGGCCTTGGTCGGGGTGCATGCATAAAGCAACCAATTGAGGTTTTTCCCTCACATCGATATCTCCCTCTATCTTTCCCTCTCTTTTCCTCTCTCTAAATGGAAAAATATCCTCCGGTGAGGATTAAAAAACAAACAACCAAAATAATTATTTTCTCTTATTGAAAAAGGAAATAAGCTTAATATCAGGTTTGAGCTATAGCAAAATGAATGCTTGGCAGTTAGTTACAAATTATATTTAGATTTAGTTTGCAGAATTCTATCATTTGATAATTTGACCCTTTTTTAATATATAATCATGCTTTACTTAAAAGTTGCATATAAACTATTTAAGTGTATGAAATCATTTGAACAGACTGGGAGAGCTTGTTTTTTTTTAGTAACCCTAAATTGAGTGCTGTTATAAAGCAAAGAATCTAGCTTTCTACTTCTAGTAGAAGTAATAAATATCTTTGTTTTGTAAGTTTGTGTTCACGTACAAATTTTTCTTTGAGATAGATGTATCATTTATGAATCTTTATATTACAAATAACAGAAAACCCAACCCAAAGCAGCCCAAGTAGAATAAAGGAAATTTGTTAGTACCCATAAATGGAAGTCTTAAGAGCTAGCTTCCAAAGACTATTGCCAAGGACCTGCTTTTTCTCCGTCGGTTCTCCCTTCCACAACAGTGGCTCAATGCTCAGACTTTACATAGCGGCACTCTGTTGTAGCTCCAGGCTCACCCTTTGTGGTTGGAAATAGCTGTGAATGTTTTATATCTTACTTCTTCCATACCACATCTTCCTGGATATGATTTTTCTCTTATTTCTTGGCAAAAACGAAACAACAAAAAAAGCATGTTTTTTGTTTTGTTTTCCAGAAAGCACCAGCCATTGTCTCCCACTAATATCTTGGATTACAAGCAGTAGAGACTGAGGAGTGGTGCATGTAGCTTCTTAGTGGGAAGTCAGAGTGTTCATCCCAGATGGAGAGACAAGGAATGCTCTCTACTGCTGCTCATTCCCCACACGGGAGGGGGGAAGGAGCATGATGAGAAAAAAGAAGGAAAGAAACAGATCATAAATATATTAGTTGGAAATATGTGAAAATCACCAAAATACCCAAATATCTTTCATGTGGCACATTGGCTTTTCCAAAATTTTTCTGCAATATTCACACATAGAAATGTGATAAATAGAATTAATTATCAATACCAGTAATGGTGGAAATGGAGAGAAAAGGAGTAATTTTAGTCATCAGATGATATAAAACCTTCAGTTTATTTCAATTACCTTCCCATACTCTTCAAAATGTCAAAAGTAGCAGCAGTGAAACTTGAATTTTGCCTTTTTTTTTATTACCAAGCACTTCATTAGTTGCTAGAGATACCATGTTGAACAAAATATAGACAAATGTACAAACAACTATTATACATAATATTAAAAACCACACGGGAAAGACACCTGACAGCCTTATGGAACAAAGGAAGCTTGAGGTAGAAGGTGATGTCTAAGTTGGGAACTCAAGGATGAAACAGGGTAACAGGAATAACATTTAAGATCCAGAAATGATGCTGAGCACTTGGTTTCCTGAGTGGAGCAGAGGCTAAATTTCAGCCCCTATTAAATGGCTGTGCAACTTTGTGCATGAAAGCTCTGCTATCAGGGTGATCAGATGCATCCAAAATGCATTTTGGATGTAGTGAGAAGAAATGATCTAAGAAAGGGTGAAGGATTACCAAGCTTTTATATTAATCCATATGAGAGATTATGGTGGCCATATGTAGGTTAGAGGTAATGGAAATGGAGGTGAGTGGGCAGATTTAAGAAAATTGAGAGGGTTTGCTCAAATGAGACATGATGACTAGTTGTGCTTGTGAGGAGGAAGGATGATATCCATGTTTTTAACCTGAGAAGCTGGTTGATGGGAATATAGAAGGAAGAGTAGTTTGAGGGGCAGATGATATCTTCAGTTTGAGACATGTTGAATTTGCAAGGTCTTGAAGACTAACAAGTTGTAATTTCCCTTAACTAAGTTGTACATAAGAAATTTAAAGCTCTGGAAAAAAAGAGTTATGCTAGCGATAGAGGTCTCAGTGTGATTGACTTGTGGATAGTCATTGAAACCATGGAAGTAGATAAGATAACCAGGATCAGTCCCCAAAACAGACCAACAGTTATGGGATGAACACAGGAGAAGCCCACAAAGGAACTGTGCGATTACAGGGAAAGAACCAGAAATTATCACTGTCGTTACCAAAGAGAGTGAAGGTTTTCAAGATTGGAAAGTGCCTTTGCATTTAAAATAAGGAGGTTTTGCTGTTGAGTTTGGTGAGAGCTATTTCACTGGAGTAACAGAAGTCAGATTATAGCAGATGGTGGACTGGGTAAAAGTTGGAGGAAAGAATACAGGGACAGTGAGTACAGACTGCTCCTAAGGAAGCCACGCCAAGGAGAAACGAGTCAGGAGGAATTTTTTTTTTAAGGATAAAAGAGACCAGAGATATTTAAATCGTAATGGAAGGAGCTAATTAGGAGAGATTGGACCTACAGAGGAGGAATCACTGGTAAAATAAGGTTCCTTGTGGAGGTTGGTAGGGACAAGACTCGGGGCAAAGGTGAGTCTACTCTCCTAATGGAGGGCAGGAAGGAAGAATGAGCTTCCATGTGAGGAAGGGTGAGAAATCTCATCTGTTCTCTCTAAGAAGCAGGAGGTGAAGTCAACTGCAGCGAGTGAGCAGGAAGGAGAATTGAGGAAAGTGAAGAGGTTTAGAGATGATTCTGGACTGTGTGGTTAAGCTGACCAGCACACTGGGATTTTTAGACAGCACTGAAAACTGGTTGGTGTTGTCTGCAGTGGCATTGTACATGTAAGAACAGAAAAGACTTGCATTTTGATGAACACAGAGTGTAGTTTTTCCAAAGAAGTGTGACACCTGGCAAATAACACCTAAAGACTAATTATCTGAGAATATCACTAAGAGAATGGTCGGATGATGGGTTCACTTAGTTGGACATGGAAGGAAGTAGGTAGGTCTTAAATAGGTTATAAAGTTATGATAGCAGGAATTTGGTGCATAGGAAAGAAGGTTTGTGGTCAGAATGTGATGGTTTGAATTTAAGAATTTATTTATTTATTTATTGTATTGTTCAGTTTATTAATTACATTTTCCCCCAATAGCTCCCCTCCACCCTGTACCCATCCCACTTTCCGCCCTTACCTCCCCACCCCGTCCTCTCCCATAGTTGCATGATTTTTGTCCAGTCTCTTGCTGTACTTCCCACACCCTTTTTCTCACTAAGCATTATCAGTCCGTTCCCTCTCTATGTCCATGATTCTGTTCTATTCCTCATTTTATCCTGATCATCAGGTTGTTAATTCACTTGATTTTTAGATTCATTTGTTGATAGATGTGTACTGGTTGTTCATAATGTATATTTTTACCTTTTTCTTCTTCCTCTTCTTAAACAATACCTTTCAGCATTTCATATAGTGTTGGTTTGGCCGTGATGAACTCCTTTAGCTTTTTCTTATCTGCGAAGCACTTTATCTGACCTTCAATTCTGAATGACAGCTTTGCTGGATAGAGCAATCTTGGTTGTAGATTCTTGCTATTCATCACTTTGAATATTTCTTGCCACTCCTGTCTGGCCTGCATTGTTTCTGTTGAAAAATCCACTGACAATCGTATGGGTGCTCCCTTATAGGTAACTAACTGTTTTTCTCTTGCTGCTTTTAATATTCTCTCTTTATCTTTTGCTCTTGGCATTTTAATTATGATGTGCCTTGGTGTGGTCCTCTTTAGATTCCTATATTTTGGGGTTCTGTGCACTTCTTGGGTTTTCAAGTCAATTTCTTTCGCCAGGTGGGAGAAGTTTTCAGTCACTATTTCTTCTAGTAGGTTTTCATTATCTTGCTCTCTCTCTTTTTCTGGCACCCCAATAATTCTGATGTTAGTGTGTTTGAGATTGTCCCAGAGGCCCCTTATACTATCTTCAATTTTTTGGACTCTTTTGGCTTCTTGCTTTTCCAGCTGAGTGGATTTTGCTTTTGTGTATTTCAAATCTTTGACTTGGTTTTTGTGGTCATCTGGACTGCTTTTAGGTCTTTGTATAATATTTTTTGTTTCAGTCAGTGTATGCTTAATTTTTAGTTGGTCTTTTTTCATATCCTTGTAGGCATTGTTCATTTCTTTGTAGGTGTTATTTATTTCAGTGTAGTTCTCATTAAGTTTCTCGGCCTTTTCTAGTAGCCTCTTCATAAACCTAATTACTGTGGTTTTGAACTCTATGTCTAGTCGTCTTTTTTCCTCCATTTCTTTCACAGCTGAGTTCTTTCCTTTTCTCTGCATTGTGGTTGCTTTCCTGAGTTGGTCCCTTGGCAGTGTGTGATAGGTATCCTCTAAGGAACAGTGGCTCAGCTTCCTTATGGTCAGCCTTACGTCTGCCCTTCGTGGCGCACAGCTTCCGCGTCTAAGGGGCGCGCGGCATCAGCCCCAGGTCTGCCCTTCGTGGCGCACAGCTTCCACGTCTAAGGGGCGCACGGCGTCAGCCTTAGGTCTGCCCTTCGTGGCGCACCGCTTCAGCGTCAATGGGGCTCGCGGCGTCAGCTTATCTGTACGGCTCACGGGTCTCAGTGTTGGGTGGCAATGTAAATCCACCACTGGTCTCCCCATTGCCAGACAACTCTGCCTCTCTCCAAATGAGTCTGCACAGCCAAAGTCTCACTCAGGGTTGTAAAACAAAGCAGTATGGTGGTCTCTAGCATTCTCTGCCCAGTAGTGCACTCCAGGATTCGTGCACTCTCCCCAAACACACAAACCTCAGCCGCCCCCGGGATAAAACCAGCCAGGCTTGCTGTCTGCCGCCTGTCCCTCACCGCCCGCTCGCGCTCCGAACCTCAAAGCTGTGCACCGCTGCTCCTCCTGAGCCACCGCTGCATCCCACTTCTACTTTTATGTGTGGAATTTTCACTCAGCCAGCTCTCCAGTGATTCTGGACGTTGTTTGTTCCATTGTTAAGTTGTAGTTTCAGAATTGTTGCGTGGACGGCAAGATAGGTGCTCACCTATGCCGCCATCTTAGTTGTCACTCTGAATTTAAGAATTTAGAGGTGAGGGAGTTTTTGGATAATATGAGGACCATAGTATAGCTAAGAAATTGCACCCAGCATTCTGAGGAGGGAAGATATTATCCCTGTCCTCAGGATAACTGTCTTGTGACAGAGTGCGAACTAATTTACTACCAACAACAGCATTAGGTGGGCCAAGAAAAGAGGGTCAACAATGCTAGAACAGCACAAGGAAGAAGAGAAATTCTGCCTGGAATTTATGGAAAAGAAGGCAACTGGACTGGGCATTATGGGAATGGTAGGATTTGGACTTGGAGAGGAGACAAGGGTATTGTATGAGTAAGATATAGTCTGACAAAATTAAGGAGGAGAGAAACTGGGAAATGCAGAGTCTGCTGAGAACAGAAAGATTGTTAGAATGGGTGTCTCATGATGGCTGGTAAGAACTAAAGAATTTATCCTACAGGAATTAGGAAGTCATGGAAGGTTTTTCAAGAATGCTGGCTGAGAAGCTATGTGGAAGCTTGCTGAGGGGAAAAAATTGAGATCACAAAGTCTCGGATTAGGGAAGTGGTGGGAATGAAAACAATGAGAAACGTTCTATAAGAGTAGATACAAGAAGACCTGAAATAACAGGAATGATGGAAAGGGTGCAGTTGAGGATGACTCAGATTTTTAGCTGGATGGTTCAAAGAATAGTAATTAGGAAGGTACATGTTTGAATAAAATGTCTTTTGATGATTAAGGAAAAATTAGAGGTGTAGGTTTTAAAAAATTCTCATAACAAGTAATCAAATTAAAAGCTTCTGTTTCTCAAATGACACACTCAAGAAAGTGGGAGAGAAAATATGATAGGGAAACATATTTGGAAATCATATATCCGATTCAGGTCTGCTATTCCTAATACATAAAATGAACCCAACTAAAAAATCTGCAAAGGATCTGAATAGACATATCTCCAAATAAGATAAACAAATGACTAGCAAGCACATAAAAGGATGATTGTCATCATTAGTTACTGGACAAATATAAATCAAAACCACAATGAGACACCACTTTATGCTCAGTAGGATGGCTGTAATCCAAGAAATAATAAGTGTTGGTGAAGATGTGGAGAAATTGGAACCCTCATACATTGCTCGTGGAAATGTAAATGGTAAAGCCACTGTAGACAGAATTGGTGGGAATGGGAAGTGAATGCTAATTGACAGAAGGTTTCTTTTTTAAAATTTATTTAGCTGACATTGGTTAATGAAATTATATAGATTTCAAGGGTATATATAAATAACATGTATATTACATTACTCAAAGTCAAATCTGTTACTGTGTATTTGACTTACTTTACCCTTTACTACTCACTTACTTTACCCTTTACTACTCCCTTCCATTGTTTAGTGTCTATGAGTTTTTGTTTTGTTTGTTATTTGTAGCTTTCAGTTTTATATTCTGTACTAGAGGCCTGGTACATGAAAATTCATCACTGGAGCATGGTCCCTCAGCCTGACCTGCCCCCTTTCATAGTCCAGGAGCCCTCAGTGGTGGGAGGCGACACCCCATTACACCTCTGCTACTGCCACTGCTGGCAACACAAGCCTCGGCTGACCCTGGTTACCTGAGCCTTGGGCTGCCCTGAGCGGCTGGGCAATCATCCAAGACTTGCCTGCACCTTAGGCTGGTCCTAGGTGGCTGGGCAGCCAACATCTGAGGCTTGCCTGCACTTCAGGCTGGCCTTGGATAGCTGGGGGTGCTGAGGAGTGCACGGAGCGGCCGGACCTGCCTGGAGGTGGGCCCTGCCATGCCACATGCCTGCCACCCCAGTGGGGTTGAGCGGACTGAGTGCTGCCATCTTGTGGCTGTGGGCAATGCCATCTTTGAAGGCATGGCAGTCAATTAGCATATTCCCTCCTTATTGACTTGGACACTGCCATGTTTGTGAGGGTGTGGTGGTCAATTAGCATATTCACTCTTTATTAGATAGGCTACGAGTCAAATAATTGATTTGCATATGTTGAACCATCCTTGTGCCCCTGGAATGAATTCTACTTGATTGTTATGTAGTATTTTTAAAATGTGTTATGATTTGCTAGTATTTTGTTTAGAATTTTTACATCAGTATTCATCAGAGACATTGGTCTGTAGTTTGTGTGTGTGTGTGTGTGTGTGTGTGTGTGTGGTATGGGTGTGTGTGGGGAGGTGTGTGTGTAATGCTTGGCAGGTTTTGGTATCAGGGTGATGCTGGCCTCATAAAATTTGTTAGTATGTATTACCTCTTCAGCTTTTGGGGAAGAGTTTGAGAAGGATAGCTGTCACGTCTTATTTGATTGTTGGAATTCACTAGTGAAGCCATCTGGTCCTGCACTTTTACTTTTTATGAGGTTTTTGATGGTTGTCTTAATTTCTTCATAGTTGATCAGTCTATTTAGATTTTCCAGTTCTTCCTCCTTCAGTCTAGAAAAGTTATATAGTTCTAGGAACATTTCTTCTAGGTTATTGAATTTTGTGGCATATAGTCTTTCATAGTATTCATCTATGACCCTTTGTATTTCTTTGATGTCTGTGATAATTTCTCCTCTTTCATTTCTGATTTTTTGAGTCTTTTCTCTTTTTTTCTTAGTAGACTAGCCAGAGATTTGTCAATTTTATTAATCTTTTCAAAGAAACAGCTCTTGGTTGCATTAGTTTTTTATAAAGTTTTATTCTTTATTTAATTCTGCTATAATTTTTATTATTTTTTGTCTTCTGCTGACTTCAGGCTGTTTTGTTGTTCTTTTCTTTAAGACATAATGTTAGGCCTGATCGGTGTGGTTTAGTGACTGAGTGCAACTTATGAACCAAGAGGCTACTGGATCAAGTCTCAGTCAGGCACATGCCCGGATTGCAGGCTCAATCTCCAGTGCGGGGCATGCAGAAGCCGTCCAATCGATGTTTCTCTCTTACCAATGTTTCTATCTCGCTCTCCTTCTCCCTCCCTCAAAAATCAATAAAAACATTTCAAAATTTTGGGGAAAATAATGATATAATGTTAGTAGGTTGTTTACTTGGGATTTTTCTTGTTTCTTGAGGTAGGCCTATCTATAATCCTATCTAATGAAAGAGTAATAAGCAAATTGATTGTACCTCCGATCAAGCCATGCCCACAGCTATGCTCATCAGTCAGTCAGGAGCAAATTATGCAAATAAACCCCAACCAAGATGGCTGCAGCCACTGAGAGCAGGAGGAAGGCTTGGGTTTCCCCGGCAAGGGAGGAAGCCAAACTTTCCACCTGCCCTTGCAGGCCTAGGCCTCCACTCAATGCTAAAATGTTTCAATTATAGAAGATACATAATCCCAACAGAAATGGCGGCAGCCACGGAGCTGGAGAGAGTAGAGGCTAGGGTTCCCGGGGCAATAGAGGAAGCCAAGCTTCTGCAGCCATAGCGCCTAGGCCTCCACTCTAGGCTACAAAGTTTCAAACAGAAATGGCTGTTGCCATGGAGCAAGCAGAAGGCTTGGCTCTGCTCTAGGTTATAAAGTTTCAATTATAGAATATAAATTAATCCCAGATCCCAAGGCCTCTGCTTGGGTCGCTGGGGGGCATGGCCGGCCTGCAAACCACCATAGGCCCCTCACCTAGGCTGCCCCAAAGGAACCCCCACTCTGATCTGGGACAGCCTTCAGGGAAAACAAGCCAGTCCCCACCCATGCACCAGGCCTCTATCCTAATAAAAGAGTAATACACAGATTGACCATCACCCCAACACACAAGAGGGCTGCCCCCATGTGGTCAAAAATCCTGCCCTCATGTGGACACAAGATGGCCACCACAAGATGGCCTGCAGGGGAGGACAGTTGGGAAGTTCCAGGCCTGCAAGGGAGGGCAGTTAGGGATGACCAGGCTGGCAGAGGAGGGAAGTTGGGGGCAAACAGGCTGGCAGGGGAGCATTTAGACATCAATTAGGATGGCAGGGTAGTAGTTAGGAGGTGATCAGGCTGGCAGGCAGAAGAAGTTAGGGGCAATCAGGGAGGCAGGCAGGTGAGCAGTTTGGAGCCAGCAGTCCTGGATTGTGAGAAGGATGATCTACTGCCTGTTTAGGCCCGACTGAGGGGTCCCAGATTGGAGAGGGTGCAGGCTGGGCTGAAGGACACCTGTCTGTCCACCCCCCTCCCCACATCCCACCCTCCCTGCATGAATTTCATGCACCAGGCCTCTAGTAATCTATAATAATAAAAGCATAATATGCCAATTAGACTGGATGTCCTTCCTTCCAGATAAAGCCACAGCAGGCAGGGGTCACAATAGAAGTGGCAGAGGCCCCAGTTTCGGTTAGCTGGGGCTGGGGTCAAGGCCCTTACACAAATTTCGTGCATCGGGCCTCTAGTAATGATATAAATTTCGCTGCATTCCAGAAGCTTTCATATATTGTGTTGTCATTATCATTTTTCTGTATATCTTTTCATCTCACTTTTTAGTTCATCTTTGACACAGTTGTTTTTTTGTACCAGGTTGTTTAATCTTCATATACAGGTAGGGCAAAAGTAAGGTTTACAGTTATGAGTACATGAAACACAGTTTATTCTTGTATAATGGAACTTTGGTTCTCAAACTTCATTCATTTTCAAAGGTTGTTCAAAAACCGAATCATTCTTTCCCATTACGAATAATGTAAATAGAATTAATTCTTTCCATACCCCACAGTAGACATGTATGGTATATAACCTTTCTTATATACCATGCATGTCTAATGTACTGTATAAGTACTTTAAAAACAAAAAGAACATGAAATATAAATGAAAATTTAACAAAAAGGAAATAAAATGTACAGCAAAAAAAAATTAATAATAATGAGCAACAACAAAAGCAAAAAAACACGAAAATATTCACAGCACAGTTTCCTGAGAAGCTAATAATGTGAGGTTTAGTAGTAAACTGACTCATTTGTGCCTTCTCTCCATTGTTTGTCGCCTGAGAGATGCATGACTGATCAGTTATCAGCATGAAATGATTGTTAAGTTGAGAAGCAAATTATTTAAGATGGCATATGTTCTAGAACTTAGGTTTGATTGTATTGTTATTATTTATTAATTATTGTGTTATTTTCATACCAACAACTATTGCCCCGCCCTATATTTGTCTTTGCATCTGAGATGTGTTTCCTGAAGGCAGCATATGGTTGGAGTTTTTTGTTTTTCCCCCTAATCTGTGTATCTGTGCCTTTTTATTGGTGAATTCAGTTCATTTACATTTAGAGTGACTATTGATGTTTAAGGATTTCCTACAGCCATTTTACCTTTTTTCTTCTGGTAACTCTGTGTCTTCATTTGTTTTTTTTGTTTTTTTTCCTTCTGTTTCTGTCTGTTGTTTTAGTTTGGTGGTATTTTTAAATTTCTCCTGTTTATTCTTGTTTTAAGTTTTGTGTCCTAGTTTTGTTTTTGTGTGTGTGTGGTTACCTTTAGGTTTATGCAGAAGAAAATTTCATATGTAGAGTAGTCCTTTTTCTACTGAATGCATCTTATCTCCATTCTCCTTTATGAATTCAGACTTTTAACCCCTTCTTTAAGTTTTTGTTCTCACAAATTATGTCTATTTATGCTGAGTTCATTTCCAAATTGCAGTAGCTTTTGTCTTCCTCTCTTTTTAAAAATGTTTTCCCCATCTTTAACCTTTATGTAATATTTAAGTGTATGTTACCCTCTTCTGAAAGACAGTTCTATTATTCTGCGCTTGTCTGTCTGTTGGTGCTATTACTCATAGTTTTGTGTCCTTTTGTTCTTGGTTCCAGGTAGACTAACTCCTTTGAGTATTTCTTGCAATGGAATTTTTCTGGTGATAAAATCCCTCAGCTTCTGTATGTCTGGAAAATTCTTTATTTCTCTTCCATATGTTAAAGGGTAATTTTGCTGGGTATATTGTTTTTGGCTGGTGATTTCTCTCTACTAGTAGTTTGAATATTTGATTTCATTCTCTCCTAGTTTGTTTGGTTTCTGCTGAAAGATCCGATGACAGTCTAATGAGAATTCCTTTGTAGGTTACTCTCTTCTTTGCTGTGACTGTTTTGAGAATTCTTTTTTCACCATTAATTTTTGGCAATTTTAATACAGTATGTCTCATAGAATGACTTTTTAAATTGATATAATTAGCTGTTTTCTTTGCTTCTTAGATTCAAGGATCTGGTTCTATAGTTTTGGGAAGTTCTCATCAACTATTTGTTTGAATAGGCTCTCTGTTCCTTTCGCCTTCTTTTATTTTGGTGTTATTGTTATACGTATAGTACTCTTTCTGATGGAGTCAGATAGTTCTTATAGAGTTCCTTTTTTTTCCCCTCAAGTGTCTTTCTTCCATCTGCATCATTACTAGATTTCTATCTTTGCTATCATTGATTCTTTCCTCCATTGGTTCAGCTGTTTCCTAGGCTCACTGGTTCATTCTTTATCTCTTTATTGTTCTTCATCTCCAGAATTTCTATTTGTTTCTTGTTTTAAGTTTTATTCTTTTTGGTAATGTGCTTGTTTTGTGTGTTGTTTTTATTTTGAGTCCATTAAAGTTTTGGTCTGTGTTTTCCTATATTTCATTGCATTTTTTTCAAAACTTCTATCTTGAAATTTCTGTCATTTAAATGATACATTTTCATATCCTTAAGCTTATTTTCAGGAGATTCTTTATTTCTCAGCTACCTCATCACCTTGGTTATTCATAGTATTTCATGGGTCCTGTCTGAGTGGCACTATCAAGTATAGCAATTTTCAACCGGTATGTCTAAAGAGGCACATAGTCTGCCTCAGTAGTTTTTTAAAACATGCAATATCTGACTATTTAGTCAGGGGCACTCACCTCTTTTTTCTTAAGTTGTCAAATAAAAAAATGACAACAGCGAACACAATAGTACTTCAGCATGAATGAATAAAAATTCTATCCTTTTTTTATCACAGTGGGAAAAAATAAAGCATATTTTTTGGTGTGCCACAGAATTTTAGTAATTTAGTTGATGTGTGCCATGAGATGAAAAAGATTGAAAATCATTACTCCAGTAGACTGATAAGAAGTCTTTCTGTTGTTTTCCAGAAGGTGGCATTGAAGCCACTAGTTTTTTGTTTCCTTTGTATGTCTATGGCTTTTCAGATCTTTGTGGGGTAGTAAAAGAAGTCCTATGT